>CM055117.1:496344006-497779527 GCA_029206835.1 Rana muscosa
GACCACAACACACCCACAGTACATAACCGCTGAATCGCACAGCTACAGAACTGCAGAAAATGCTATTAAAAAACAATTTTGTTTTTTTAGTATAGCACAGTAGGAGAAAACTATATAGAAATTGTTTATTTCACACACCTCCACATATGTATAACACACTGCAAAATATTTTTTGTGGCCCTAAATGGCGTTTTTTGGAAGACCACAACACACCCACAGTACGTAACCGCTGAATCGCACAGCTACAGAACTGCAGAAAATGCTATTCAAAAAAAATGTTGTTTTTTAGTATAGCACAGTAGGAGAAAACTATATAGAAATTGTTTATTTCACACACCTCCACATATGTATAACACACTGCAAAATATTTTTTATGGCCCTAAATGGCGTTTTTTGGAAGACCACAACACACCCACAGTACGTAACCGCTGAATCGCACAGCTACAGAACTGCAGAAAATGCTATTCAAAAAAAATGTTGTTTTTTTAGTATAGCACAGTAGGAGAAAACTATATAGAAATTGTTTATTTCACACACCTCCACATATGTATAACACACTGCAAAATATTTTTTGTGGCCCTAAATGGTGTTTTTTTGGAAGACCACAACACACCCACAGTACGTAACCACTGAATCGCACAGCTACAGAACTGCAGAAAATGCTATTCAAAAAAAATGTTTTTTTTTTTTAGTATAGCACAGTAGGAGAAAACTATATAGAAATTGTTTATTTCACACACCTCCACATATGTATAACACACTGCAAAATATTTTTTGTGGCCCTAAATGGCGTTTTTTGGAAGACCACAACACACCCACAGTACGTAACCGCTGAATCGCACAGCTACAGAACTGCAGAAAATGCTATTCAAAAAAAATGTTGTTTTTTTAGTATAGCACAGTAGGAGAAAACTATATATAAATTGTTTATTTCACACACCTCCACATATGTATAACACACTGCAAAATATTTTTTGTGGCCCTAAATGGCGTTTTTTGGAAGACCACAACACACCCACAGTACGTAACCACTGAATCGCACAGCTACAGAACTGCAGAAAATGCTATTAAAAAAAATAATTGTTTTTTTAGTATAGCACAGTAGGAGAAAACTATATAGAAATGGTTTATTTCACACGCCTCCACATATGTATAACACACTGCAAAATATTTTTTGTGGCCCTAAATGGCTCTTTTTGCAAGCGTACATTAAAGTGCAATTTTTTTTTATTTTTTTTGCCCTAAATGGGTCTTTTTTTGCACGAGCAAAATAAAATGCAAATTTTTCATTTTTTTTGCCCTTAATGGGTCTTTTGGAAAAGAGCACAATAAAGTGCCTTTTTTTTTTGCCCTAAATGGATCTTTTTCCAAGAGCAGAATACACCCACAGTATGGAAACGGTGTATCCCTCAACGTAATATATGCAGTGCTGGTGCACTGAGCTTGCAGATAAAAGGTAGATTTTCTCTGACACTGGGCTCATGGCAGTGTAAAAAGACTGCACTGCAACACAAACAGCTAAACCTATGCAGATCGCTGAGTTATATCTCTGAATCTGGACTCCTATTCCTATATAATATATCTCTCTCCCTGAAAGCACCAACAGGAACCTGGCCCTACACTACACTGTCTCTCTATCTTTTCCCTCAGATTCCAGAATCAGGACTAACTCATGTATTTTTCAATCTCTCCCTAAAAGCAGCAGCAGCAGACAAGATCCTCTCCCTATCTATTCTGAAGCAGAGTGACGTGCGTGCTGTGTGCCTCTAGCTTATATAGAAGCTGGGTCACATGTTGCACTGACCAATCACAGCCATGCCATTAGTAGGCATGGCTATGATGGCTTCTAAGGGCATACCAGCTAATCAAAAGGTGATTGGCTGGCCCCTGAAGCATTTCTAACTGCGCCATTAGATTGTCGAACCCGAACCCAAACCCGGACTTTCGCACAAAGTCCGGGTTCGGGAAAAAGCTAAAGTTCGGTATGGACCCGAACTTTACAGTTCGGGTTCGCTCAACCCTAGTCCCTACACCCTCCTCCCATCAATTAAAAGAGCTATGTTGTGAGAAGGAGTGCTAAAATGTTTTAATATACTTCTTTAAACCCTCCCTCGATGTCACTTTTAAAGTTATATTGAAATTTTTAAATAACCATAGTTTATGGTTAGATAACCAACTTATTATTTCACAGAATTAAGTCACAAATTGACAGACTATGTCAGGTCACCTGAGGCCAGATGACAGATGCACACCGTAGGTCAGGAGTGCACCACAAGGTAGTGAACCCTATAGCTGACTGCTGCGGATGGAACGCTGGGTGGTTAAGGAAGGCAGGTCCACTGGAGCACAAACAGGGATCCCACAGGGAGCTAGAGCCCAAGATTCCCCAGGGCGCGGAGTCTAAGATCCAGCAGGTGTTCACCAGAGCCTCTAGTGGTGAGGATGGACTGAGCTGCCACTGGATCCAGGTCGCGGCCCCCAGAGTCCCCAAGCTCATGCTCCGTAGGGTATAGAGGATAGAGGGGAAGCAGCAGCTCAGGATACAAGAGATAGTGAGGGGATAAGCCAAGGTCAGGGCGACAAGCAGACAAGGATAAACAAAGGACAAGCCAATGGTCAAGGTCACAAGCAGACAGGGATAGTCGAGAACAAGCCAAGATCGGTAAAACAGAGACAGACGTTGCACACGGCAAGCAGGAACCCAAACACACAATAGCTTAACAAACAACGTTGATCAGCAAGGCAGACTTGCAGTGCACAGGTTAATATAGAGTTCTTTGATAGGGCCTGGGTTGGAGCCATGCTGGGAGGAGAGATTATTAACCACTTCTCTACTGTGCACTAAAACCCCCTTCTTACCCAGACCAATTTTCAGCTTTTCGTGCTCTCACACTTTGAATGACAATTACTCAGTCATGCAACACAGTACCCAAATATAATTTGCGTCCTTTTTTTCACACAAATAGAGCTTTATTTTGGTGGTATTTAATCACTAGTGGGTTTTTTATTTTTTGTGCTAGAAATAAAAAAAAAACGTATATTTTGCGAAAATTTGCCTTTTTCTTTGTTTCTGTCATAAAAGCTAGCAAATTAGTAATTTTTCTTCATAAATTTTGGCCAAAATTTATACTGCTACATACCTTTGGTAAAAATAACCCAAATTAGTGTATATTATTTGGTCTTTGTGAAAGTTATAGAGTCTACTAACTATGGTGCCAATCCCTGAAAATTGATCAATCTGATCACACCTGAAGTACTGACGGCCTATCTAATTTCTTGAGATACTAACAAGTCATAAAAGTACAAATACCCCCCAAATGACCCCTTTTTAGAAAGTAGACATTCCAAGGTATTAAGTAAGTAGCATGGTGAGTGTTTTTAAGTTGTAATTTTTTCCCACAATTCTTTTCAAAATGAATATATATATTTTTTTTTTACAAAATTGTCATATTGACTGGTTATTTCTCTCACAGAGCATAGGCATACAACAAATTACACCCCAAAATATATTCTGCTACTCCTCCGGAGTATGGGGATACCACATGTGTGGGACTTTTACACAGCCTGGCCACATACAAAGGCCCAACATTGAAGTAGCACCATCAGGCGATCTACGAGCATAAATTGCACATCTCATTTCTCAACCACCTATTACACTTTTGAAGGCCCTGGAGCACCAGGACAATGGAATTGCCCACAAAATGACCCCATTTTGGAAAGCTAATACCCCAAAGTATAATCTATGAGGCATAATGAGTCTTTTGAATGGTTATTTTTTTTTCCAGAAGTTTTTGGAAAATGTGGAAAAAAAATTAAAACACATTTTATTTACACAAAGTTGTCCATTTATAAGATATTTCCAACACATAGCAAATACATAGCAAAAATGACACCCCAAAATACATTCTGCTACTCCTTCTGAGTATGGGGATACCACATGTGTGAGACTTTTACACAGCTTGGCCAGATACAGAGGCCCAACATTCAAGTAGCACCATCAGGCGTTCTAGGAGCATACATTACATATATAATTTCCTGGCAACCTATCATTTTTGAAGGCCCTTCATATTTCTAACACATAGCATGTACATACCAAGAATTACAATCCAAAATAAATTATATTGCGGAAAGGGTAAAAAAAAAGTATTACCTGTGCTTTTAGTAGTGTCCACAGAAGAGAGCCATGGTCCAGGCAGCAGTCGGGGATGTGCTTAGCGACAGCAATAGTAATTATCCAGGCAGCAGGCAGGAATATTGTCTATGGTCAGCACAAGGATATTGTCAGCACAGCCAAAGCATTTGTCCATAGAAATTGTCCAGGCAGAGACAGCCAGCACAGCCATATTATTGATCCTGGTTCACCGTTACCTGCAGACACTCATTATTGTACCGCTCTCCAGCCCTTCATAAACATACTGCTTCTTGCTAGAGCTAATTATTTGCATAGTCCAGGTAGCAGGCAGTAGTGTGGTCCATTCATGCGGCAGACAAAGGCATGATGGCAGTAAGTCAGCAGCAGGCTGAGGGCGGCAATCGGGTAAGACCTGTGCACTTCGACCCACCCAAATCTCTATGAAGCCTCCAGACTCCAGACCCTAATCTGGAAATTAAACCCGGAGAAAACAAAAAAAATAGTTTTCTCCACCCGGAAAAACTATTCTGGAGCCCCTCACATATGTGAGACCCCTGTGTACTACAGTAGCAGGGCAACAGATCAGTCCAAGCGGTAGGCAAAAGCATAGTCCATAAAACAGGCCAGTGTCAGTTCACGTGGAAGCTGTCCAAACGGTAGGCAGAGGCATAATCACAAAACAGGCCAGGGTCAGTTCACGTGGAAGCAGTCCAAATAGTAGTCAGAGGCATAATCACAAAACAAGCCAGGGTCAGTTCACGTGAAAGCAGTCCAAATGGTAGGCAGAAGCATAGTCACAAAACAGGCCAGGGTCAGTTTACGTGGAAGCATTCCAAACAGTAGGCAGAGGCATAGTCAAAAAGCAGGCCAGGGTCAGTTCACGTGGAAGGCAGTGGCATGGTTATTTGGGGAAGCATGGAAAATGGTCAGCACAGATTATGAAAATGGGGGGGGGAATGGTTAAAAATATGGGCTAATATTTTAGGGATGTGTGATAAAATTCGAAGCATTCACCAATGCAAAGGCCAGGTTGGGAGGGACACCGGGGACAATGGTAGCTGGTATCTTTTCGAAGTCCTCTTTTTTGCCGTCTTCGGCCTGCTTCGGATGGTGGGATGCTGTACGGGAAGTGCCGTTCATGAAGTCTGCTAACAGCATCAGAGCGAAGGTTTTCTGGGGGGGTTCCTTGTTGATAGATTAGGGACGTGACTAATTCTTCTGAGAATAGTAGGAAGGGGGCTGGGTTGTATGTGGATTTGGTGTAGACTATGTGTGTTGCTATGGCAATTTCTATGGTGACTTTATAATAATAATATAGAGTTTAGGTAGTAACAGGATGTGTAAAGAACCCCTTCCCTCCCCCTCCATTGACTGGAAGTTCTTTGCTGGAAATGGGTGGGAGGGGCCCCTCCCCCTCCATTGATCAGGAAACAGGAAAGGGGGGGTTTGAAAAGGTGTTTTGGTGGAGAGACATGTTTTGAACAACAGTTGGTGTTTGGGAAGGACAAAGGAAGGAGCCATGACTGCATGGAGCTAGAGAGCTTTGGAGAACTTTTTGAGATGGACTGAGCAAAGGACCATGGAGGACATCTTGACCCCTAAGTTGAGTAATTATTTAGTTTACTTAATGTGTACGGTACATGTTATACATGCTTATATATATTTGTAGGCATATATTTTGTAAGCTATAAGTTGTGTTGTATTGTGAATCCTACAGTTTTATGTGCAGATATTTCCTTGTTTAGTAAAGCATTGATACACTACAGAAGTTTAAGCTTCCTTGATTTTACCACAGAGTAACCTTAATAGATAGACGAAAAGCAAAACATATGGGGGCTCGTAGCCGGAATTTGTGCTAAAATTTCAACAGAAGCTGACCTGTTTTCTGTGGTGTGTTTTGTTGCTTGTACTGGGGGAAAAATGCTGCGTACACTGTTTAGGAAGAGTAAAGCTGCAAAGGTTTCTGGTGTCCAGGAGGACTTGAAGGCGTGCACCCTTCCTATCTGGGCCAGAAATAGTCAGTGGATGTCTGTTGCAAAGGAGCTGGCTGGATATGCTTCTCCTTTGAACAGAGCTTGGGGGTTAGGAGTCTCTGATCTTTCCTCAGATTTTAGTCTCAAAAGTTTTGGGTAAGTAAGGGAGATATGCGGGCAGTTGCTGTGTTTGGTTTGCATGTCCTGCATGCTCTACATATTGAATCTGAAAATAGGGAAAAGGCAGAATTAGAAAGAGATTTAATAAAGAAGCAGCTTGCAGTGGCCTCCAAGTGTTTGGAAGAAACTGCAAGCAAGGCAAAAGATTTAGAAAATAGGGTAATTAAAGTTAAACCTGCAGTGGCTTCCAAGAGTGTTCAAACCGCTGTAGGCCGAGCTGAAGATTTGAATGAGCGGTGTGCAGCCCCCATGAATAAATCTAATGATGCTCTAACAAAGGACAAAGGCCCAAAGCCTGTAAGCAGAAATAGGACATGTGCTACTGTTACTTCTCATAACCGGGAAGCAGAGGATTTGATCAGCTCAAATTACAGAGTTGATTCAGATACAAGGAAGACAAGGCCTATGATCTCCAGGAGACACATGTGGATTGATTTACTTAAGGTGGGGGTCCCTAGAGAGGAAATAGATGGGATTCCTACACCAGCATTGTTTAAGAAGTGGAAGCAAATGGTTGGGAATGGTAGATTCAGTCACATTAAGTGTTTCTGTTGCCACAAAATGGGGCATTTTGCAAAAATGTGCCATACTGTGAAGCAGCAGGCCTCTGTTCTTCCAAGGACGGCACGGAGAGACATGCAAGTTTATTCGGTACGTTGGAAGTCAATGCCTTTCCGTGAAAGTGTTTCAAGGCAACAGTGGGCACCCTACAATAGTTTTGCAGTTAGAAATGGGCAGATAGAGAAATGTGAGCAGTGAGCAATGTTTTTGGCACAGTTGGAAATGAACATATAATCTGCTTTTGTCTCTTACTCTTTTCAGATATTGAGCATCGAGAGGTGGAGCAGGCAGAGCAGACAACCATGCTGGGTGGGAGGAGGAAGACCAGAAGAGAGCTTGATGAAGATGCGGATGATGTCCTAAAGGTGGCTGAATTGGAGTGGACTTTCATCTGAGCATTTCCTTATGACCAAGAGGACAACAGACTTTCATCTGGGACTTTCTTTACACAAACTGCCAAAGACATTAACCCTGCTCAAAAGTAATGTTGCAGCCTTCCAGGGATGAAGCAAAAGTCTGATCGCCCAGATGGGGTCAAAAGGGAATTTTTTCCTCCCGTTTAGGGGGGTTTTCGCCCTTTTCTGGACAAAAGGCTTTAAGAAGTTTTCTATATTATTCTATAAAGTCAAGAGGTGGTATGTGTTGCTATGGCAATTTCTATGGTGACTTTATAATAATAATATAGAGTTTAGGTAGTAACAGGATGTGTAAAGAACCCCTTCCCTCCCCCTCCATTGACTGGAAGTTCTTTGCTGGAAATGGGTGGGAGGGGCCCCTCCCCCTCCATTGATCAGGAAACAGGAAAGGGGGGGTTTGAAAAGGTGTTTTGGTGGAGAGACATGTTTTGAACAACAGTTGGTGTTTGGGAAGGACAAAGGAAGGAGCCATGACTGCCTGGAGCTAGAGAGCTTTGGAGAACTTTTTGAGATGGACTGAGCAAAGGACCATGGAGGACATCTTGACCCCTAAGTTGAGTAATTATTTAGTTTACTTAATGTGTACGGTACATGTTGTACATGCTTATATATATTTGTAGGCATATATTTTGTAAGCTATACGTTGTGTTGTATTGTGAATCCTACAGTTTTATGTGCAGATATTTCCTTGTTTAGTAAAGCATTGATACACTACAGAAGTTTAAGCTTCCTTGATTTTACCACAGAGTAACCTTAATAGATAGACGAAAAGCAAAACACTATGTAGGAATTATAAATGGCCAAATGGATCAGATAAATTGCTACCTTCTTGTACCAGAATCGGGCGCCCTCTTAATGGACAAATAGGGCTGAATCATTTGGTCGTTGAAATCCACCCCCCCCCCCATGTAGAGATTATAGTCCTGGACACATGTCGACTTTTCAATGGGACCTCGTCATCTTCGCTGAACTACAACTGCAGTGTCATCATGAATGGTGGACATCATGTGCATGTCTCTGTTATCCTTCCACCTCAAGGCCAGCACTTTGTTGCACCTCAGTGTTGCTCTTTCCCCCCTTCGCAGCTTTGTGGGAAGCCCTCCTATTTTTCCTGGCCAGGGTTTTTTCGAGGTACAAGTGTCTGAAAAGGGGCAGGCTGGTATAAAAGTTGTCAAGGCATATATGATATCTTTTTTTCAGAAGTGGGTAAGCCAGGTCCCATACAATTTTTCCAGCTGTGCCCATGTAGGCCGGGCACTCAGGGGGCTGGAGCTGGTAATCTTTTCCTTCATATATGCGGAACGCATAAAGATATCCCGTGGCTCTCTCACATAATTTGTAAAATTTGACTCCATATTTGGCCTTTTTGCTAGGAATATATTGTTTTATTCCTAGCCGGCCTGAAAAGGGTACCAGGGACTCATCCACACATATATGTTTCTCGGGGACATAGAGTTCTGAAAATCGATTGGAAAGGAAATTTATCAATGGGTGAGGTTTATACAGCTTATTGAAATCTGGATGATTGCGGGGAAGGCACTGGGTGCTGTCATTAAAATGAAAGAATCTCATTATCATCTCATATCAGGTCCTGGGCATTACGTAAGAATACATGGGCATGTGGTAGATGAGTTTGATAGACCAATAGGCATGTCCTTGATTTTTTTTTGTAAGCCCCATGTTTATGGTGAGGCCCAAAAACAATTTTAACTCCTCCAAATTCAAATCTCTCCACTCAAATGGATGGGCATACGATGATTGGGGGTTGTTGGCAATATACTGCTGGGCATACAAGTTTGTCTGGTCCATAATGAACTGCAGAATAGTGTCGGGAAAAAAAAGTTGAAAATAATCAATCTCTATGAAATTTTGGGTGTTAGCCTGCACACCTGGCTGTGCTGTGAAAGGGGGAATAATTGGTGATCCCGAGTTGGAAGGCAGCCATGTTGGGTTGGCAAGACCATCTGGCATGTATGTAGCCCTGGCTCTTGGGGGACGTGACACTCCAGTAGTTGAGGGAGTTACATTTTCTGTGCTGGTACTCGGGTGTGATGTGGCAGCACCGGTACTGGCCCTGGGCATTTGTTCACGGGGCCTTTCGCTGGCAGGAGCACTGGTACTGGGCCTTTGGCTGGCGGCAGCACTGGTACTGGGCCTTTGTTCCTGGGGCCTATTGCTGGTACTGGGCCTTTGTTCCCGGGGCCTATTGCTGGTGGCAGCGCTGGTACTGGGCCTGGGAATATAATCCTGGTTGCTGGCGGCTGGCTGGTTTCCAGAGTGCCGTGACCTTTTAGGAGGGACCCATTCTTCATCCGAATCATTACTATATTCAATCGGTTCAAATTCCAAATTTGATTCGGAATCAGAATTGGAATCTGATGAGAACTCCCCGGTGCTCTCATCAGTCATGGAGAGGATCTGGAACGCCTCCTCACTGGTATAGACTCTTTTGGACATGGCTGTGTGGCGGGTAGCTGTGCGACAGGTGACAGATGGGTGGCAGGTGACGATCACTGATGGGCTGTGCGATGGGTGGCAGGTGATGTTCACTGATAGGTGATGATGGTGTGACGGGAGATGGTCACTAATGGGTGACAGGCGATGGTCACTGATGGGTGACAGGCCAACGGACGGTGATGGGTGATGGTCACAGATGGGTGACGGGTGACAGGGTACGGTCACTGATGGGTGACAGGGCACAGTCACTGATGGTCACTAATGGCAGTCTCTTATGTGACAGGTGATGTGTGACAGGGTACGTCACTGATGGGTGACGGGGCACGGTCACTGAATGGGCGACGGGTGACAGGGCATGGTCACTGATGGGTGACGGTTGCACCGCTGATGGTCACTGATGGAAGTCTTTTATGTGACAGGTGCACTTATGGGGTGACTGTTGGGTGACAGATGACAATTGGGGGGGGGGCGATGGGACAGGTGTGGTGTTGGTGCAGACACTACTAAACATAGGTCTGTAACTCACTGCTCCTGGCTCTTCTCTCCTCACACTGGAAACAGTGTGTGAGGAAAGAAGAGCTGGCAACAGTTAGTTACAAATCTTTGTTTACATTTAGTGATCAGGCTGTGAATAGATCACAGCCGATCACATGGTACACAGCCCTGGCCAATGGCTGTGTACTATCGTTGGTGACGAGCAGTGTTCCCGGGAACACACTGCCACCAACGGACACGCGCAGCGCACTCGCGATCGCGCGCATGCGGCGTGTCAAATGGTGCATTACCATCCGTGATCAGCCCTGACTTTAACGCGGCTGTTCACCCCTGTCGGTGACGAGCGGTGTCTCAGTGACACGCCGCCACCGACAGTACAGGGATGCACGATCGCGCGCAATCCCTGTTTAAAGAGCCGCCGTCATATGACGTCCTATCAGAACGACAGTGTCTTCCGCCCACCGTCATTTGACGGTGGGCGGGGGACAAGTGGTTAAAGCAGCCAAGTGAGAGTGTCTGGCCTCTAAGATGAACACATGGAGAGGAAGGTAAGCTGACAGACAAACATTACTGCAAATCCATGACAGACTAATCATGTGTTATCTCTTATGTGTGCCTTACTCAGAAGTGTTAATGTGCCACATTAGCATCCTGCAGTTTGTAACAAAGGGGTATCTAGTACCTAAATGACTGTTATTATTTGATAAATTTGTATATTTCCTTGTTAATAATTTAGTGCTACCATGTCAGGAGTTACAAATTATGTGTGGATTTTAACAGATGTGTGTATTGAAAAATCACCCCCAGGTCAGGGAGTGCCAGACTCATCAGTGGAATGTATTTATGATGGTCATATAAATAACATCTTTTTTACCAGCTTTTCCTTACTGTTGGTGTGTTGCCATTAGTCTTTCCTAACCAGCTAATTAAAGTTCTGCTTATCAGTACTCACGTCTGCCAGATCCTTTAATGGATGTAACAAACCCCAATTAGCCATTTACGATTCCTTATCGACAAGTTTATATTATGTATATTGTTTATATTTTTGGTAAATGATTCTCGCCTCCTTCTGCCTTTAGTGATCAAAGAATATTGTAAATGATACTTTTGACTTTGGCCTGTGACTGTGGCTGGGCTTTTTTTTTTTTACAATTCCCCCTTCCATTCAAGTGTCTGTTATCAGTTCCTAAATGGTAAATTGAAAAATACTTCCCTGCCCCATCTCCCTTAAATTTAGATCAGCTTATGTGGAAGTTGCAGACATGGGTCAAGTCACAGAGAGCAAGTTTTTTTGTCTGTCTTTTTTTTTTAACAAGTGCTAAAGCAGTTTTAACGCAGCAGTTTAACTAACGCAGTATCACAAAAGCAGTATGAAGATACAACAAGAAGAACTTTGCTCCACTCTGGAAAGACTGCAAGCAAACCAACATTTTGTAAATCATTTCTTATGAAGTCTGATTCCCACTCTTTTTTTTTTCCCCCACTCTCTTTTCCCTCTAATATGCCCCCTATACTCTTCCTTCTCACATTAGTGTACTCTGTCTTCAAATTGTCCTTACTTTACCCCTTTTCTCTATCCCATGGCATATATATATATCACCCTTACTCCTACCCTCTCAGTATTACTGCACCCATCACCTCCTGCAAATACTGAACCCACAGTAAAAGTGAGGTATGTGCACTCATATACATACCATTCCCATCTTACTGTGCACTCATACATCCCATTCCCATTATACATTCCCCACCCTTCTAATCTCTGGGGACATATCCCTCCATTTTCTAACTGCAACCCTCACATCCGGCACCCCTCTGGTAACAGCCACAATCAACTCAGTTTAATTTCTATCCCCCTGCTTCCAAAAACCAACTCATGTGCCCTCTGGAATGCCCACTCAGTCTGTAACAAGCTTCCATCTGTGCATGACCTTTCTTATCTATCCCTGATTTAACATATTTACCATTACTAAAAACCTGGCTTCAAGATTCTGACTCTGCTTCTCCTGCTGCCCTTGTCCATGGTGGCCTCCACTGGACTCACACACTCAGACCCAGTGGATGGAAAGGAGGGGGGTTTGACCCCTTCTATCCCCACTGAGCACCTTTCAAGTCCTCCCTACCCCTCCCTCTCTATTCCTCTCCTCTTTTGAGACCCAATGTATTTGTCTGTTTTCTCCAATTTCTCTGTGCATTGCATTGATTTATCGGCTTTCTGGGCCAGTATCAGACTTTTATGATGACTTCTCTGCCTGGTTACTGCCTCTCCTGAGATATACTTTAATATCCTCGTTAATGTTAACAGCAAGGCTACATCTTAAAATCTGAACTTAACATCTTTTGACCTAACACAATGGACACACAGGGGGTTATTTACGAAAGGCAAATCCACTTTGCACTACAAGTGCAAACTACAAGTGCAAAGTACACTAGAAAATGCACTGAAAGTGCACTTGGAAGTGCAGTCGCTGTAGATTCGAGGAAGACATGCAAGGAAAATAAAAAACAGCATTTTAGCTTGCACATGATTGGATAATACAATCAGCAGAGCTTCCCCTAATTTCAGATCTACCCCTCAGATTTACAGCGACTGCACTTCCAAGTGCACTTTCAGTGCAATTTCAAGTGAACTTTGCACTTGTAGTTTGCACTTGTAGTGCAAAGTGGATTTGCCTTTCGTAAATAACCCCCTGTGTGTCCATTGTGTTAGGTCAAAAGATGTTAAGTTCAGATTTTAAGATGTAGCCTTGCTGTTAACATTAATGAGGATGTTAAAGTATATCTCAGGAGAGGAAGTAACCAGGCAGAGAAGTCGTCATAAAAGTCTGATACTGGCCCAGAAGGCCGATAAATCAATGCAATGCACAGAGAAATTGGAGAAAACAGACAAATACATTGGGTCTCGTAAATAACCCCCACAGTTACACTCACTCTGATTGTAACACCATTGACCTTGTATTCTCCCATCTTTGCACTTCTGGCACCCTCACCAATGCCCCTTTTCTCTCTATGATCACAACCTCATCAGTTTCACAGAGTCGTTGTCTTCAACCACCTATCTCTCCAAGCATCATATGATTACTCGTAGAAACCTTCACCATTTTAAACATTCACTTCTCTATTCTGCTACTGATCACCTCTATGACAAAATCTCACCCCTGTCCTTTCCTAATACAACAATTCACTCTAATTCTCACTGGATGCACTTGTTCCTCTAAATACACACAGAATCAGACCCTGACTGTTACAATCTCATCAAACTGACAACACCAGAAATCTAAAGTTTAACTGTGCTCTTGAGAGACTGTGGTGGAAAACCAAATCCCTGCGGACTTCACCCTACACAAATCTCCGATCCTAAAACACAATTCATGCCTCCATGCTGCCAAACAAGCATACAAGCCCTCACTGGACTCCACCAACTTAAGGCCTATCTTCTTGCTCCGATTCACCTCTAAACATTTAGAACGCTTAGTCTACAAGCATCTGAGATCCTACCTCTCTGAAAACAACCTTATTGAGCCCTTACAGGCCGGCTTTCGCTTGGGGCACTCCAAAAAACTGCCCTACTAAAACTCACTAATAATTTACTAACTGCTAAAACCAATGGCCTCTGCGCCATACTCTTACTACAAGACTACTAGATTTTTCTGTGGCCTTTGATACTAATGACCATGTGCTGCGTCTCTATAAACTGTACTCCCTTTCCCTCCAAGATTCTGTTCTTTCCTGGTTCTCCTCCTATATATCACATCTCCTCTCCACCTCCTCTTTCTGTAGGGATCCTCCAAGGCTTTGTTCTTGAGCCCCTTCTCTTTCTACACTTCTGGTGTTATCCCTCCTCTCCCACTCGTGCCTCCCTTCCAGACCTAAAGCGGTGTTCCGCCCCCAAAAAATAATAAAAACCAGCAGCTACAGATACTGCAGCTGCTGGCTTTTAATAATAAGACACTTACCTGTCCTGGAGTCCAGCGATGTTGGCACCCGCAGCCGTCGGGTGCTGCCGCCATTGCGCGTAAGGGTACCCAGCAGTGTGGCCTTTCGGCTTCACACCGGGAACCCTACTGCGCATGCGCGAGGCCTGATCCTCTCTCCAACTGGCCCGGCGGCCGCGGGAGGGAGAAGGAGGGAGCCCCAGCCGTGACGTCAATATCTGCGGCTGAGGCTCCCGTAAGTGGGAAAGGATACCTGCCAAAGACAGGTACTCACTCACTTCCTTGTTATCTCTCGCCCTGACTATTGCAACTCCCTTCTCATAGATCTACCTCTCTATACCTTTCATTTGACCTGCAGATGAAAGCAAATGGCCTGCTGAAGCCACATGCGTGTTACTACGTGGAATCTCTATGAACTGTACTCCTTTTCCCTCCAAGATTTTTTTCTTTCCTGGTTCTCCTCCTATCTATCAAGTTAGGTTAAGATGTCGTGCCTAAAAATGGATTTTAATGACTTAGACACCAAGCTTTGGAAAAAATTAGGAGCTACTTAGGTAATAGTGACCACAGCATAATTATGTTTGATAGAGTTACTGGAAAGAGGGACATGTGGGTACCACTAATACTCCTAATTTAAAAAAAAAAGCTAACTTCCATAAGTTGCGCTTCGTACAAGATAACATTAAATAGGAACAAATATCAAGAGAAGCAGGAGTGCTTTAAGTGTTGGGATTAGCATTTGCCAATCCATTGCATTGAGTAGAAAATATAACAGATCAGAAGTTAAACTTGTGTGGCTGAATGTTTTAACCACATAGTGACCGCCGCACGCAGATATACGTCTGCACAATGGCACGGGCAGGCAAATTGGCGTACCTGTACGTCCCTTTAAATTTGCCGCCCAGCGGGCGCGCACGCCGCGTGCCTCGTGAGTGTGCTCGCAGGTCCCGGGAACTCGATGTTCCCGGGCGGCCCGCGATTGCGGTCAGCAAAGGCAGAACAGGGGGATGCCTTTGTAAACAAGGCATTCCCCTGTTCTGCCTAGTGACATTTCACTGATCTACTGTTCCCCGTGATCGGGAACAGTGATCAGTGATGTGTAAATGGTAGCTCCTCCCCCTAACAGTAAGAATCACTCCCTAGCACACACTTAACCCCTTCAGCGCCACCTAGTGGTTAACCTCTTCACTGCCAGTGTCATTTTCACAGTAATCTGTGCATTTTTATAGCACTGATCGCTGTAAAAATGGCAATGGTCCCAAAAATGTGTCAAAAGTGTCCGATGTGTCCGCCATAAAGTCGCAGACACGATAAAAATCGCAGATCGCCGCCATTACTAGTAAAAATAAAATTAATAATAAAAATGCTATAAAACTATCCCTTATTTTGTAGACGCTTTAACTTTTGCGCAAACCAATCAATATACGCTTATTGTGGGTTTTTTTTATACCAAAATTATGTAGAAGAATACATATCGGCCTAAACTGAGAAAAAATTCGCTTTTTTAAAAAAAATTTGGGGATATTTATTATAGCAAAAAGTACAAAATATTGCTTTTTTTTCAAAATTGTCGCTCTAATTTTGTTTATAGCGCAAAAAATAAAAACCGCAGAGGTGATCAAATACCACCAAAAGAAAGCTCTATTTGTGGGAAAAAAAGGACGTAAATTTTGTTTGGGAGCCACGTCGCATGACCGCGCAATTGTCAGTTAAAGCGACACAGTGCCGAATCGCAAAAAGTGGCCTGATCTTTGGCCAGCCAAATGGTCCGGGGATTAACCACTTAAGCCCCGGACCATTATGCAGCTTAAAGACCAGAGGTGTTTTCAGAATTTGGCACTGCGCTGCTTTAACTGGAAATTGTGCGGACATGCAATGTTTTACCCAAACAAAATTTGCGTCCTTTTCTTCCCACAAATAGAGCTTTCTTTTAATGGTATTTGGTTGCCTCTGCGATTTTTTTTTTTTTGCGATATAAATGGAAAAAGACTGAAAATTTTGAAAAAATATAATATTTTCTACTTTTTGTTATAAGAAAAATCGAATAAACTCAATTTTAGTCATACATTTAGGCCAAATGTATTCAGCCACATGTCTTTAGTAAAAAAAAGGTCAATAAGCGTATATTTATTGGTTTGCGCAAAAGTTATAGCGTCTACAAACTAGGGTACATTTTCTGGAATTTACACAGCTTTTAATTTATGACTGCCTATCTAATTTCTTGAGGTGCTAAAATGGCAGGGCAGTACAAAACCCCCCCAAATGACCCCATTTTGGAAAGTAGACACCCCAAGGAAATTGCTGAGAGGCATGTTGAGCCCATTGAATATTTTTATTTTTTGTCCCAAGTGATTGAATAATGACAAAAAATAAAAAAATTACAAAAAGTTGTCACTAAATGATATATTGCTCACACATGCCATGGTTATATGTGGAATTGCACCCCAAAATTCATTTTGCTGCTTCTCCTGAGTACGGGGATACCACATGTGTGGGACTTTTTAGGAGCCTAGCCGCGTACGGGCCCCCGAAAACCAAGCACCGCCTTCAGGATTTCTAAGGGCGCAAATTTTTGATTTCACTCCTCCCTACCTATCACAGTTTTGAAGGCCATAAAATGCCAAAATAGCACAAACCCCCCCCCCAAATGACCCCGTTTTAGAAAGTAGACACCCCAAGCTATTTGCTGAGAGGCATGGTGAGTATTTTACAGCTCTCATTTGTTTTTGAAAATGAAGAAAGAAAATAATATATTTTTTTTTTTTCAATTTTCAAAACTTTGTGACAAAAAGCGAGATCTGCAAAATACTCACCATACCTCTCAGCAAATAGCTTGGGGTGTCTACTTTCCAGAATGGGGTCATTTGGGGGGGTTTTGTGCCATCTGGGAATTCCATGGCCTCCGAAACTGTGATAGGCAGTGAGGAGTGAAATCAAAAATGTATACCCTTAGAAAGCCTGAAGGCGGTGCTTGGTTTTTGGGGTCCCGTACGCGGATAGGCTCCCAAAAAGTCTCACACATGTGGTATCCCCGTACTCAGGAGAAGCAACAGAATGTATTTTGGGGTGTAATTCCACATATGCCCATGGCATGTTTGAGCAATATATCATTTAGTGACAACTTTGTACAAAAAAAAAAATATATATTTTTTCCGCAACTTGTGTCAACATATAAAATATTCCATGGACTCGACATGCCTCTCAGTATATAGCTTGGGGTGTCTACTTTCCAAAATGCGGTCATTTGGGGGGTTGGGGGGGGTTTGAACTGTCCTGCCATTTTATACACAACATTAGGAAGCTTACATCCACTCTTCTAACCACTTGAAGACAAAGCCCTTTCTGACACTTTTTGTTTACATGAAAACATTTATTTATTTTTTGCAAGAAAATTATGTTGAACCCCCAAATATTATATATTTTTTTAAAGCAAAGGCCCTACAGATTAAAATGGTGTGTGTTGCATTTTTTTTTCACACAGTATTTGCGCAGCGATTTTTCAAACGCATTTTTTGGGGGAAAAATACACTTTTTTTTTATTTTAATGCACTAAAACACACTATATTGCCCAAATGTTTGATGAAATAAAAAAGATGATCTTAGGCCGAGTACATAGATACCAAACACGACATGCTTTAAAGTTTCGTACAAACGCGCAGTGGCGACAAACTACATACATTTTTAAAAGCCTTTAAACGCCTTTACAGGTTACCACGTTAGATTTACAGAGGAGGTCTACTGCTAAAATGACTGCCCTTGATCTGCCCTTCGCGGTGATACCTCACATGCATGATGCAATTGCTATTTACATATGACGCCAGACCGACGCTTGTGTTCGCCATTGCGCAAGAGCAGGGCAGGACAGGGGTGCTTTTTTTTTATTATTAATTTTGCTTTTTTATTTTATTTTTAAACAGTTTTTTCCATATTTTTATTTTTTTTATCATTTTTATTGTTATCTCAGGGAATGTAAATATCCCCTATGATAGCAATAGGTAGTGACAGGTACTCTTTTTTTGAAAAAACTGGGGTCTATTGGACCCTAGATCTTTCCTCTGCCCTCAAAGCATCTGACCACACCAAGATCGGTGTGATAAAATGCTTTCCCAATTTCCCAATGGCGCTTTTTATATCCGGGGGGGGACATTCCCTCCCACTGCTTGTAAAAGCAGTCCAGAGGCTAATAAGCCGCTAGGATTGCTTTTACATGAAAGTCGGCCGCTGGCTGAAAAGAATGATACCAAGATAATACCTAAACCCACAGGCATCATTCTGGTATAACCAAAGTCCAGCAACATACCAGTACGTTGCTGGTCCTTGTTGGACATGTATTGTAATTTTTTTTTTCATGCAGCCTGTTGGCTGAACGAAAAAAAGAGATTGATCGGTGGGTATGCCCACCATTAGAATACCTCCCTTCATTCACCCACTTCTAATGATGGGCATACATGCACCATTTATATATGCCGAAGCATGGGGGCATCCTAACGCAAAAGTTATGCCGCACACACATGGTCGGACTTTTCCACCGGCATGCCTCCGTCGGAATTTTGACCGTATGTACGCGGCATTAGGAGCAAAATCGCTCCTCCGCCCCTGCTGCCCCCATGCTTCGGCATATATGCTCTTTTTTTTAACTGTGGTGGTGAAATCACCTCCTACAGCACTGGAGTCGCAGGGATCAGGCTTGTCTCTGCGAACGCTGCAGTTATGTGTGTTGTGTTTTGTAAGTGACAGTGATCGATCGATACTGTACTTGGGTGGCCTGGGCTGGACAGAGGGGCAAAACGCAGGTGCTAGCAGGTATCTGAACTGATCCCACTAACACTGCGTTTTTGGGAACCCTAAACTGCTGGGGACGCTAGTATAGATCTGATCAGATCATATATTGATCTGTTCAGATACTATACCACTAAGGGAGGTGTATGCTTCACGCGTGGGTGTTAGCATTACTGGCACTAACCTGACGCTGCCTGGGGTGACGCAGACCCTCTCTGATGCTAAAACCTAATTGATATCACCCGCCGGGCGATCAGGGGGTTAAACCTTTATTGGGTTATATACGGCGGGTGCCCTGACACTATAAAAAGCAAACTAACTAACCAGCGTCACCCGTAACACTTATATGGTGATCACTGGTGAAAGAGTTAACTAGGGGCAATCAGGGGGTTAAACCTTTATTAGGTAATATATGGGGGTACCTGACGCTATAAAAACCTGAGGCAAACCTAAAAAAAATAACTGGCTACCTATCGGCACCAGCATAACTAATACAGCGATCAGAAAAACGATCGCTTAGTGACACTGGCAAAAGGGGGTGAAAGGGTTACCTGGGGGGTGATCAAGGGGTTAAACCTTTATTAGGTAATATATGGGGGTACCTGACGCTATAAAAACCTGCGGCGAACCTAAAAAAAATAACTGGCTACCTATCGGCATCACCGACACTAAGACAGCGATCATAAAACCGATTGCTTAGTGACACTGGCAAAAGGGGGTGAAAGGGTTAGCTGGGGAGGCGATCAAGGGGTTAAACCTTTATTAGGTAATATATGGGGGTACCTGACGCTATAAAAACCTGCGGCGAACCTAAAAAAAAAACTGGCTACCTATCGACACCAGCATAACTAATACAGCGATCAGAAAAACGATCGCTTAGTGACACTGGCAAAAGGGGGTGAAAGGGTTACCTGGGGGACGATCAAGGGGTTAAACCTTAATTAGGTAATATATGGGGGTACCTGACGCTATAAAAACCTGCGGCGAACCTAAAAAAATAACTGGCAACCTATCGGCATCACCGACACTAAGACAGCGATCAGAAAAACGATCGCTTAGTGACACTGGCAAAAGGGGGTGAAAGGGTTACCTGTGGGGGGGCGATCAAGGGGTTAAACCCTTATTAGGTAATATATGGGGGTACCTGATGCTATAAAAACCTGCAGCGAACCTAAAAAAAATAACTGGCTACCTATCGGCATCAACAACACTAATACAGCGATCAGAAAAACGATCGCTTAGTGACAGCGGTGCTAGGGGGTGAAAGGGTTACCTGGGGGGCGATCAAGGGGTTAAACCTTTATTAGGGGGGTTAGGGGGCTACACTGGACCTAAAACACTCTGCCCTGACACTTTTACAGTCACAAATGTCACTGATTGCAGTGATCAGTAAATAAATGGTCAGTGACATTGTGACTGGTGGCTGGGGGGTGATCTGGGGGTGTCTGGGGGGGCGATCGTGTGCCTATGTGTGTGGTGTCAGTGTGCTGTTTAGTGCACTAACCTTTGTGTCTTCTCTCATGCGGCGCTCGGTATATGTGAGCGCCGCATGAGAGATGACATCACTTCCTCCTGCCTGTGTAAACATTACACAGGCAGAGGAAGCTTTTCATTCGCCGGGAGCGATCGCGAGGGGGTGGCCGGAAACGAATGGCCGTCCCCTCATCACGGATCGCTCCCGCACCGAGAACCACCGCTCACTGTATAGAAGGGGGGTCCGATTGGACCCCCCAACTATACGAAGGCAGTCACGTACAGGTACGTGATTGTGCCTGTCCGTGCCATTCTGCCGACGTATATATACAGTGAGCGGTCGTTAAGTGGTTAAATGGTTAAAAAGCAAATTAAGGGGGAAAAAATACCAAAACGGAAGGAATAGCTTTGGTATTTAAAAGACAAGGAATGCAATAAGAAATGCAAGTGGGCAACATTTTTATTGGCATGCCAATAGTAATATCCTAAAGTAAAATGTAATACATTATTACTGTAATATTACTACATCCAAGAGACTATGTCACTGTTGTAATGTTTGTTTATGATTTTCTGTTCTATCAATAAAAACTTTATGGAACAAAAAAAAAAAGAAATGCAAGTGGGCAATCAGAGCAGCTAAAACTGATTATGAGACACACATTGCTTCAGAAAGCAAGAATATTCTAAAAATGTTCTAACATTATATATAAACAGTAAAAATGACTGAAAAAAATATGCCCCGAGAAGGAAAAACATGGAACTTTGGTTACAAATTACACAGATATGGCTAATGTGTTAAATATAGCCTGTAGAGTGCTTAGCTTCGAGATAGCTTAGCTTAGCTTCGGGATAGCCAGAACATTCTTCCCGATCTTTAAAGGCCTCTAAGTGTCTGGAATAGTACTGGCTGATTGATGTAGGGAAAATGTGGATCCAATATTCAAAAAAAGATCTATATGTATACCAGGGAACTACTGACCAGTCGGTCACAGTGTTTCTCAACCTTTTTTTAGTCATGGTGCCCTTTAAAAGTATTTTCTGTCCTGAGGCACCCCAATCTAAATGAATATAAAAATTAAAAAACAATTTTCATATTACTGGGTTTAGTAACTTTAAATTGCTTTATCTGTTTGGTATAGTCTGGCGTGCAGCAAGTCCCTCCCACCAGCCATGATCTACATGCATTGATTTGAGAAGTACAGTGACCAAGTGATGACATCACTTAATCTAAAATAAGTTATGTGAAAACAGGTTTTATTTAAAAGCGGGAAGGGAGGAACCAAGGAAGTAAAATACAAGCAGATAAAACTTTAGCTTTAAGTTTTTATTATAGTGTAGTCAAACCCATGGTCAGCTCCCTTTATTTAATGGAGTTCAATTTTTTTACTAATGTAGCGGTACCCTAGTAGGAGCTGCTGGTTTAGTTTTGGGTCTGCACGTTACCTCACTGTTCCAAATGTTCGGCTCAGGGGTTCTCCTTGAAGAGTTTATCCGGAAGAAATGTCTGCACCAACACAAAGTCTCTTTCAAGGTTTTTTTTTGAATAAACTTCCAACAGAGGGGTAGAGGAATGGGGAGGACTCTGGTATCTTACCTGTCAATCACGGAAATTTCCCAGGTCCAGAGGAGCAACTGTCTCCACGCTGGACTCAGCAACCACCGAATAGGCCCACTCTCACCGGCCTAGCAACCAACGCGAAGCTCGATCAAAGATAGTCTCTGCCACAGACTAAGTATCGGTACTTGTTCAATAGTCTCTGCCACGGACTAGTTATTGGAATTTGTTTAATACTCTCTGCCACAGACTCGTATAACCCCTCACTGGGTTAACTCCCTCAGAAAGAACACAGCTCTCAGTGCCAGGATCTTTCAGCCGCTCCGGCAGCACTGTGAGGTAGATTTTTGTGATCTGGGTACATCCTCCAATTGAGTCCTCAATTGCTCGGTCCCTTCCATCAGGCAAGGCGACACAGGATCGTCCTTCGATCAGCAGGCCACAGTAACTCATGGGCCTACATCTCAGTTGCGAGGCCTCGGGCCAACGTGGCCCAGAGGCGGGAACTGCCAACACATCCCTGAGGTCAGGAGGGCCCTCAGGTGAGAATCGAAGAACGAACCCCACAGAATGGCGTCCGTCCCTTAAGTACCCTCTCCCATCATGCACAGCGGGTTCACCACGCCCCCTGGGCTGCTTCTGGGAAAGAGGTACTCAATACATCCAGTCTGTTCCCTTTCCAACCCTAACCAGCGGTGACAGTGACACCCACCGCTGGGGGGGGGGGGAAATCATGCAACCAGCTGAACTGAAGCAGCGCCATAATTTGAATAAAATCTCTCTGGGCCAAACTAATGCCCAGACAATTATAATTTCAACATATAGTGCCCACTCATTGGGAGCAGGGCGCTACACTTACAAAGGGTCACATTATATGTGGGCATTGCCTAGGGAGCATGGCATGCAAATGCAGTCTGCCTAAAAATGCCCCCTCCTCCCAACTAACATTCACTTATCAAGCATTGT
This sequence comes from Rana muscosa, assembly GCA_029206835.1. Taxonomy (NCBI): domain Eukaryota; kingdom Metazoa; phylum Chordata; class Amphibia; order Anura; family Ranidae; genus Rana; species Rana muscosa. Next base: position 496,366,926 of record CM055117.1, read on the forward strand.
GATTTTTGCATAATTACTTTCAAACTCCAGTCTACTCCTTGCAACAAGGCTGAGGGCTCCTGAGAGGAATCTGAATACAGGATGCTGTCATATTTTCAAGAAGCTCTGTGCATCACCCTGCAATTCCCTCCCACCAGCCACGATTTACATGTATAGATTTGAGAAGCACAGTGACCAAGTGATGACATCACTTGATCTAAAAAAAATGCATTTAAAAGTGGGAAGGGAACAACCAGGGAATGCAAAATATAAGCAGATTAAATGTTAGTTTTAATTTCTTATTATAGTGTAATCTAACCTCGTAAGAATAGAATATATGTTGTTAGTCACTTTTTTTTTCTTGTCAAAGAAGAAATGTCTGCCCATTGTCAGTCTGTGAACCCCCCCCCCCCCCCCATGGAGGATAAAATGTTTAATACATGAGCACAGAACTTATAACTGGTACACATCATTATGTATTGTGTGGTTATTATCATAAGTTTAGCCAGGTGATTGGTTGGCAGCTCTAAAAGGATTTCAGCCTTCCAGTTAGTGATGAGCCGAACACCCCCGGGTTCGGTTCGCACCAGAACCCGCAAACGGACCGAAAGTTCGCACAAACTTTCGAACCCTATTAAATACAATGGATGCGAACGTTCGAAATCTAAAGTGCTAATTATAACGACTATTCTGCATGTTATTGTCCTAAAAAGGGTTTGGGAACCCGAGTTCTGCACCAGGGGACATGTATCAATCCCAAAAAAAGTTTTAAAAACGGCCGTTTTTCGGGAGCAGTCATTTTAATGATGCATAAAGTGAAAAAAAAAAGTCAAATATTCCTTTAAATATCGTACCTGGGGGTGTCTAAAGTATGCCTGTGAAGTGCCACGTGTTTCCCGTGTTTAGAACTGTCCCTGCACAAAATTAAATTTCTAAAGGAAAAAAAGCCATTTAAAACTGCTTGCGGCTTTAATGTAATGTCTGGTCCCGATAATATGGATGAAAATCTTTAAGAAAAATGGCATAGCTACCCCATCACCCCCCCCTACCCCAGCCCATTACCAGCCCCTTTGGGTCTTGTATGGATATTAAGGGGAACCCCGCACACAAAATAAAAAAGGCCCTATATACTCTGAACAGCCGTATACAGGCGGTGCATACAAGACAGGGACTGTAGGTTTGTTCTTATGTAGAATCTGTTTGTAATTTTGAACAGGTACATTGTTTAAGTGTAGCTCCAGCCAAGAAATCTATTTTTAAGCTTTTTGGAAAACATAGGGAAGGGTTATCACCCCTGTAACATTTGTTTTGCTGTCTGTGCAGTGTGCACCTGTTCAGAACAGTTCACCTCACTTTCCGTCCTAATGACAAATGTTTTTTGAAAATTTGTTTTTTTTTATTGAAACAAGAATTGGTGATAAAGCATCAGTGGAGAGGAGACACTTTTTTTCCCATATGAACTCTTACAGGAGAGAATTTGCCTTCCTAGGGGTAGATTTCCTCTCACTTCCTGTTGTATCCTTCCGTTTGCAAGGAGGAGCCGTTTGTAAGTTGGATGTTTGAAAGTAGGGGCCTACCGTATATACTCAGCTGAAATTTGCCCCCACATTGCCCCCGGTGTTCAGAATCTATTACTGTGATTTGTATTCAACTGCCGGGTTTTTTTTGGCTCTGTGATGTTTAACTTCTAATTTGGTGAAAGTATCAGGGCTGTACTGAATTGCCTGCAGTGAATTAAAATACTACCAGACAGCCTTTAAGCCTTCTTAATGAATAAATATCTACATCTATAAATAGATGCATATGTGTGGCAATCAATTACTTCTATGTGTAGGTGATGTCGTGGGTCTATGTGTACAATTTAAACATACCCATTCGTAAGTATGTGCACATAACCATATAAACATACATATACTACTTGAAAAAGGTTCATTCATGAAACATCACTGATGAAGATTACACTAGTAATCATTAATAAAATTTGCTACTTATAAAATTCATCAATAAAATCCATCCGTAAAATCTTCATAAGAACAACCCGATCCAAACGTAAAAAATCACAAGCGTGATAATCATAATCATAAAAAAGGTAATAAACAATATTATCAACCAATGTAAAACCGCCATCCTACACCCCAAATCTCCCTCTAAACCTGATACACAATGATTAGGGATAATGGGTAGTGTAGATGACGTGGTGGGAATCACCCTTCCGCAAGAATATTTTTCTCATGGTGTGTAGGCCACATGAACCAGTAAAATAAAGTGGAAAAAGCTACAAATTGATGTTTAAGATAAGAAATTAAAATCCCTATTAAAATCAGAAATAGAGATATTAAAACACTTAAAATAAATATACAAATGAAAATAATAATATTAATCATATTAATATTAATATTATTTAAATGAACCAACCGAACTAATCCAATAAGATGCAAAAATAAAAGGTGGTCATAAAAGTACACGTGAAATTACTACAATCAGGGGTAGAGGCCTTGTGTATGCGTTCATGGTGCTCTAGTGATATGCCGTACTGATATTCATCGTGTTTAATATTTATGAATCACTGATAAAACAATTAATGTCTAATTCGATGTTCAAACCTTTGGGCGCTAAAACATCGGTTAAAAAAATCCATTTTGTTTCTTTTTTAGAAAGTTCACGCACCCTGTGTGAACCCCTCCAGTGTGGTTCCAAGCTTTCTATACCCCAGAATTGAAGGCCTGAGGGGTCCTGATTGTGCTTGAGTTTGAAGTGTAGTGACACGTTGTGGTCCTTAAAGCCTATCTTGATGTTGTTCACGTGTTCAGCTATTCGGATGCGCAAAAGTCTTTTTGTGCGCCCTATATATAGGAGCCCACATGGACATTTTAGAGCATAGACCACGAAGCTGCTATTACACGTTATGAACTGCTCGATGTCGAATTGTTTCTGATTGGAAGGAGAGATGACGTTTTCAAGACCCCTAATGGGTCGTGACACTTCCTTACATGCTCTGCATCTTCTGCAGGCAAAAAAGCCATTTTTGTTCCAGAACGTTTGAGGTCTGCTGGGAGGGTCTAAAACTTTCTTCACCACCGTGGTTGGTGGCTTTCCGGTATATAAATTGAGGTTTTGGGGGGAGCACTGGACCCAATTTTTTATCCAAAAGTAAAATGTGCCAGTGTTTCGTGAAAATGTCTTCTACCTCCTTATATTGGCTGTGAAATTGTGAGATGAAGCCCCATTCTTTTGAGTTGGTGCCCCCTGTTGTAGGTTTGGGTTTATTCAGTAGGCACGTTTCCCTAGGCATTTGTTCTATTCCTTCTACAATTTTCTTTAGTGGTTGTGGGGCATAGCCTTTCGCTATGAATCTGTCAGATAGGACTTTTGCTTGCGTCAGAAAGTTCTCGTTATCTGAGCAATTGCGTTTTACGCGCATAATCTGCCCCTTGGGAATATTCCTTAGCCACTGAGGGTGATGACCACTTGTAGTAGGTAAATAACTATTTCTGTCTGTCGCTTTAAAAAACACCTTGGTTCCAAATCCTGTATTTTGGCGAAATACTGTTACATCCAGGAAGTTTATCGTTTCCTTGCTCCACTCAGAGGTTAGTGTAATATTATTGTTGTTGGTGTTTAGGGCTTTTAAAAAGGTTAATAATGATTCTTCTGAGCCGACCCAAATTAAAAACATGTCATCAATAAAACGTTTATAAAAAATGAGCTTGGCTCTTCTGTCTTTAAAAATCATCTTATCTTCCCATTCTGCCATGAACAAGTTGGCAATGCTAGGAGCAAATTTCGCTCCCATTGCTACTCCCCTCTGTTGTAGATAAAATTTGCTGTCGTACCAGAAATAATTGTGAGATAAGCAGAAGTCCAGGGCATGGCCAATGAATACTTTCTGGTTGTGTGGGAGTTCCTCCCTTCTACTCAAGGCCCAATTTAGGGCTAATAATGCATCGTCATGTTGAATTATTGAGTAGAGGGAGGATACATCCGAGGTTACCAACCAAATTTCCTGATCCTGTCTTAACGAAATGTTTTGTAGACCGATTAGGAAGTCTTTTGTGTCCTTCAGATAAGCTTGCGTAGTTACCACACTCCTCTGTAAAAACATATCCAGATATTGTCCCAACCTAGCTGTGATGGAATCTATGCTATTTACAATTGGTCTAGGAGGTGGATTTACTGAGTCCTTATGGATCTTTGGCAGTGTGTAAATGGTTGGTATTTTATTACTGATTGGTACCAAATATTGCCTTTCCTTTTCTGAAAGTACTCCTGACTTGGTGCCCATCTCCACTAGGGTAACAAGCTGACTCCTAAAAGCCTGTGTTGGGTCCTTCTCCAAAGCTTTATACGTGTTGACATCCGATAACATTTCCAGTATCTGTGCATGGTACATCTCTTTAGGCAGGATGACGACACCTCCTCCTTTATCAGCAGGCCTGATGATGATGTCTTTCCTTTTTTCCAGCGCTACGATGCCATCCTGAATGTGCTTTAATCTTATGTTCTTCTTGGGTTCTAGTTGGTGGAGGTCACGTATAATAAGGCCTTTAAATACTTCTACTTGATGATTGGGGTTATTGAGGGGGTTGAATAATGATTTATTTTTCAAACCACTATTGATGATGCCCTGAGAATTCACTGTAGTGGGCACCTTCTGTGTGGTTAATCCCACAAAATGCTTCTTAATGTTTAGTCTCCTAATGTATTTGTGCACATCTATATACACATTAAACTTGTTTAGTGGCTGTTTTAATCCACATTTAAGGCCCATATTTAAGATGTTTAGTTCCTTATGGGTCAAATCCACTGGGCTTAAATTAAATATACCGGTTATTGGTTGTTTCTCCTTCTTTTTTTGGATTTTCTTTCCGGCCCTGCATCCTCTAGTTCTGTGTTCCCTTGTTGAGCGTAATAGGTTTGCTCTCTGGGCCGTTGATACTGTGGATGGGGATCTCTCCACTCCCGCTCTCTCTGATGTGCCGGGGGGTATTGGGATTTTCCTCTGTGTGGGGGAAACCCTCTGCCCCTTCCCTGTCCCCCCCGTCCTCTCCCTAAAAAAGGGCGGGGTGGTTGATAGTTGTTTTGTTGTTCTAAGGGGTAGAACCTATTCTGCGTTGGCATTTGGTATGGGGTGTGAGGACGGTTATATTGTTGTTGATTTTGTGCCTGGTTATTCTTACCACCTCCTCCTTTCGTTTTCACTTTCGTTGGTGGGATTGGAGTGGAGAACTTTGCTGGCGTGTCAAATAAAATCTCGTCATCGCTTATAAAGCCACGGACTCTGTCCATTAATGTGGTGATGGCCTGGTTTATAAGGGGTTCGGTTGGTTGCGGTTTTTCTACTAAATTAATGTTCTCTGGCAAGGTTTGTTGCCATGCATAGATACTATTCGTTTTGAAATCACCTAAATCTCTATGGTATTTCTTGATTTTCTTTTTTTGTGTATCTTTGTCCACCTTCTCTAGTCTTTTGTTTATTCTGGTGTTAAAATTGGTAATTATTTGAGAATCCTTGATCGGGTCTAACTGTTGCTGTAGTGTGTTGATTTTAGTTTCTAAAATCTTCATTTTTCGTTTTTTTCTTTGTAGGATCAATTCTTGTAGTTTGAAGCCTACTCCATTAAAAAAATCAAACCATTCCTGGATGGACCCTGGATCATCTAGACCGTCCTGGGGTACCACTTCCCATCTCAAGCTTCTAATAATGATTTTATCTTTAATGTATTGCTCCAGGGTACATATGTCCCACCATGTTCTGACCTGTTTTTCTAGAATGTTCCCCAACATTGTCATTGCTCCGTTATAGTTAACCTGGGTGGCCGTGGGCTCACTCTGTGAAAATATTGTATCTACATTAATGTTTCTATTGCTTAAAAATCTTAATGCATCCATAGCTGCGGAGTAATGGGTAATGCAATGTATAAAAAAAAGATACTAAAATAGTCTGGCCCTCCTTCCTAGTATCACTCTGCGCTTGAGGATGATGTGCCGTAAGAATATAAACAATAGTAAAATAATGTAAATGAACAGCTGCTGCTTAAAATCAAATGTACATATAAAAACAGTCTTTTTTTAAAAACTTAGTTTAAAAGTTCAGAATAAAACTGTAGCAGCGCTACGAACAAAAGTTCAAATGTGCGTCTTCTATGATAATCGCTTATCTAGGTGATGAAGTAGTGAATGGTGAATCTAGTTGTATCCAATTCTTAGTGCTCCTTTCACCAGTAGTGTATTACACCGCGTGGGGGGATTTTTGAAAGTCCCCTTCAGGGGGCGCACTCACCAGATACAGGATAAATGTAAGTGTAAATGTAATAAGTGTAGTAATTTCACGTGTACTTTTATGACCACCTTTTATTTTTGCATCTTATTGGATTAGTTCGGTTGGTTCATTTAAATAATATTAATATTAATATGATTAATATTATTATTTTCATTTGTATATTTATTTTAAGTGTTTTAATATCTCTATTTCTGATTTTAATAGGGATTTTAATTTCTTATCTTAAACATTAATTTGTAGCTTTTTCCACTTTATTTTACTGGTTCATGTGGCCTACACACCATGAGAAAAATATTCTTGCGGAAGGGTGATTCACACCACGTCATCTACACTACCCATTATCCCTAATCATTGTGTATCAGGTTTAGAGGGAGATTTGGGGTGTAGGATGGCGGTTTTACATTGGTTGATAATATTGTTTATTACCTTTTTTATGATTATGATTATCACGCTTGTGATTTTTTACGTTTGGATCGGGTTGTTCTTATGAAGATTTTACGGATGGATTTTATTGATGAATTTTATAAGTAGCAAATTTTATTAATGATTACTAGTGTAATCTTCATCAGTGATGTTTCATGAATGAACCTTTTTCAAGTAGTATATGTATGTTTATATGGTTATGTGCACACACTTACGAATGGGTATGTTTAAATTGTACACATAGACCCACGACATCACCTACACATAGAAGTAATTGATTGCCACACATATGCATCTATTTATAGATGTAGATATTTATTCATTAAGAAGGCTTAAAGGCTGTCTGGTAGTATTTTAATTCACTGCAGGCAATTCAGTACAGCCCTGATACTTTCACCAAATTAGAAGTTAAACATCACAGAGCCAAAAAAAACCCGGCAGTTGAATACAAATCACAGTAATAGATTCTGAACACCGGGGGCAATGTGGGTGATACATTGTTATCAAAACAAGCCCTTGGAGCTCCAGGGCACAGAGGTTAACTGTGGAGATGTCAGTACGGCGGTAGGTACCGGCGTATTTGTCATCACCCCACATAGCTTATTATCAATGTCCCCTTTGTATTTGTATTTAGGTTGGCTCGGTCTCACCGACACCGACAAGCAGATGCAATGTATCCTATCAGGACGTAGCTCGAATGCACACACCAATCAGAGGGAGGCATATCGAGCTGCGCCTGGTTGAACTACCGCCCACAGCAGGGCATGGACGCGGACTATCTCAGGGCGCATGCGCGACGTCGCAGGCGCGCAGAGCGTGCTCTAACGTCCAGCCGAGGGGCGGGGTCTGACTCTGCATATATTCCGGTTGCTATGACGGTTGGTCACGCCCTCAGAAGAAGTCAGGAAGTGACGAAACGTCAGGGCGTGACCAACACAGTTCAGCAAACCGGAAGTGACGCGGACGCGTTCCAGGACCAGCCACACAGGAAACGCTGAGGAGATTTTACATCCAGTGTTCAACAGTGGCAAGTGCCCAGCGCTGAAGCGCTCGTTTTTACTCCATACTCAAATGCCTGTATATATTTTCATTGTGGTACGCAGATTTTATAAGGGGGGAGCCAGGGGGTTTGTTTCTCAATAAATTGGTTTTACAATATTACCCTATGTGGAGATATTTCTTTACCCTTACATATACCTGAGTTACCGCATGAAGTTTATGGTGGAGAAGAAAAGGAAAATTTATCTGATTGTATCATTGCTGAAGGAGGAATGTTGATCTAGGCTTACATTTATCCTGTATCTGGTGAGTGCGCCCCCTGAAGGGGACTTTCAAAAATCCCCCCACGCGGTGTAATACACTACTGGTGAAAGGAGCACTAAGAATTGGATACAACTAGATTCACCATTCACTACTTCATCACCTAGATAAGCGATTATCATAGAAGACGCACATTTGAACTTTTGTTCGTAGCGCTGCTACAGTTTTATTCTGAACTTTTAAACTAAGTTTTTAAAAAAAGACTGTTTTTATATGTACATTTGATTTTAAGCAGCAGCTGTTCATTTACATTATTTTACTATTGTTTATATTCTTACGGCACATCATCCTCAAGCGCAGAGTGATACTAGGAAGGAGGGCCAGACTATTTTAGTATCTTTTTTTTATACAGGTCATTATTTCATACTCTTACTCTTGGACCTTTCCGCTGCCTTTGATACAGTTGACCACCCCCTCCTCCTCAAATAACTCAATTTGCTTGGTCTCCATGGCTGCACTCTCCGTTGGTTCGAATCTTACCTATCTCACCGCACCTTCAGTGTCACCTACAACTCCACTTCCTCCTCTCCAACTCCTCTTACCATTGGGGTCCCCCAAGGTTCTGTCCTTGGACCTCTGCTATTCTCAATCTACACATCCTCCCTGGGTCAGCCGATAGCCTCCCATGTCTTCCACTACCATTTATATGCTGACGACACCCAAATCTATCTCTCTGCCCCTCAGCCCACCCCATCAATCTCCTCACGCATCACGGATTTACTAACAGACATATCAACCTGGATGTCAAACCACTTCCTCAAACTGAATCTATCTAAAACTGAGCTCTTAATATTTCCTCCCCCACGTTCCCCTTCCCCTGGCCTTCACCTCTTCACTATGGAGGACATGGGCCGTGGTGTATCTCATCCCTCCCCCCGGTACTGACACCCCTAGACAGAGACAGACAAGCCGAGAATGAGAAGGGGTGAGAGGGGTGAGGTCGCTACATGTACATTTAGGTCACTATTTGACCTTGGATGCAATGTGACGTAACTAAGTGGTCATCTGTTACATGACAGCTGCATTATTTATATCCCTAAAACTCATGTATGAATGTATGAATGTAAACAACAATTAAAGCTTAAAGGGGTTGTAAAGGTTCGTGTTTTTTCACCTTAATGCATCCTATGCATTAAGGTGAAAAAACACCTGATGGCCCCCCCAGCCCCCACGTTTACTTACCTGAGCCTGTTCACCTGCTGTGCGCGTCCCCCAGCGTCCTCTTCTCCACAGAGTCTGGCCGTTGATTGGATAGATTGATAGCAGCGCAGCTATTGGCTCGCGCTGCTGTCTATCACATTCCGGGGGGGCGGGACCGAGTCATACACTCTGTGTCTATGGACGCAGCGTGTATGACAGGGAACGGGCCCGCAAGCTAACCCCCTCGGGATAGAGCTTCCCAGAGGGGGTTAGCTATTGCGGGGAGAAGCCGAGACAGCCGCCGAGGGACCCCAGAACAGGAGGATTGGGGCCACTCTGTGCAAAAAGAACTGCACAGTGGAGGTAAGTATAACATGTTTGTTATTTAAAAAAAAAACAAAAAAAAAAAACAAACCCCTACAACCCATTTAAAGCAAAATAAACCCACTGATTTAAATGTTTCCTAAGACCCCTTTCATACTGGAGCGTTGCGCTAGCAGGACGGTAAAAAAAGTACTGCTAGACCTTACCAGGCCTCCCCTATGTAGTGGAGCAATTAAAAGACTATCAAAAGCCAGTTAAGTAAAGAAAGCAGTTTGCTAACTGTCCTACACCAATTCTGTGTGCCACCTATCATACCGTTTTGTTATTAAGCTGGGTTTCTGATTATCTGCCAGGCTGGTGCACAGCTTTTGTTACTGGAAACCTATATTAAGAAAGTACATAGGCTGCAATTGTTAAGAATTCCTTATGAAAATTACAGTTGCCTGGGCTTAGGGCAGAGTAGGCATCAAAAGCATCTGTCGCTACCTTCATACTTTCACATAGGGGGCATGTTAATCGGTGACAATAAAATAATTGCTACACAGTTAAGATAGTTAGGATGCAATTAAACACCAATTAATTAAAACATAAGAGGGATACTTTTAGGGCCATCATTAATTGAAACTCCAAACAGGTGGGGAGGGCAAAACTGTTAACCTGCCTATGGCCATTTTTGTCCTAATTTAGCTTTGCCTAATGCAGTTATGGAGAGTGGACATTTTGACTTTATTCTATCTTCACTAAACTGCATGCATGAGTTAGTGACTAGCCAGGCAACTAGCATTTTTAAAAGGATATTAGCTATAGCATACTCTTTCTTTTTCTTAGTACTGGTTTCCTTTTATTGAACCATGAATAGGCATAATGCCACAGTATGTGTTAACACTGTTACATATGGTGTCTGTGTGTCATCGTTGTAAAGAGGGTGCCAATCACAAATCTATGCGGGAGGCAGTGGGCGTGAGCAGATTTGCCTAGGCTGGCAGGGAGCCTGCATAACATTTTTACTCCTAATAGGATATGCATTTTAATAAAAAATGCAATCTAGTGGTTACCTTATTAAGTAAGGCTTTTTCATTTATTTAAAAAAAAATGTATCTCCTTTTTCTATTCAAAAGCAACTAACCATAACAATACTCAGTTAAAGTAATTTTACAAAGAGAATAAGATAATATTTTCATCAGGTCTAGATCAGCACACAACTGGGCATCTTTGGCTTACAATAATAATTAGAATTTTAAATTCAAGAGCAGAACATTTGCTTTCTGTTTTCTACATTGGGTGATAAAAAAAAAAAAATAGTCTTGCGTAAACTGATGTGTATATCTAAATCAAATCAGACAGTCTTGAAATTGAACTTTTCCTTGTTAAATCTTCAATGTAACCATTTTTATAAAATCCCCTAGCAATAATTGCTATTATAAATGAGCAGAAATGCATGCTTTTTTCTCTCTTTTGTCCTACGAAGATTAATGTTTCACTCCACAATTCACAAGAAATGAAGAGATCAATGCTTGCATCATGAAAAAGCTGAATCTATATAGAGACAAGGGAAACAATGATTTATATAGTTACATAGTTAGTCAGGTTGAAAAAAGTCCATCCAGTTCAACCAAAAAAAAAAAATATATATATATATATATATAATGCCATTTACATAATCCTATACCCACAGTTGATTACCACTTCAGCCCCGGAAGAATTGACCCCTTTCCTGACCAGAGCACTTTTTGCGATTCGGTACTGCGTCGCTTTAACTGACAATTGCGCGGTCATGCAACGTTGTACCCAAACAAAATTGACTTAATTTTTTCCCCACAAATGGAGCTTTCTTTTTGTGGTATTTGATCACCTCTGCGGGGTTTTTTTGCGCTATTAAAAAAAAAAGCGACAATTTTGAAAAGAAAAGGCAATATTTTTTACTTTTTGCTATAATAAATATCCCCAAAAAATATATAAAAAAACTAATTTCTTTCTCAGTTTAGGCCGATACGTATTCTTCTGTAAATTTTTGGTTAAAAAAATCGCAATAAGCGTATATTGATTGGTTTGCGCAAAAGTTATAGTGTCTACAAAATAGGGGATAGTTTTATGGCATATTTATTATAAATTTTTATTTTTTATTAGTAATGGCGGCGATCAGCGATTTTTATTGTGACTGCGACATTATGGCGGACACTTTTGACACTATTTTGGGACCATTGTCATTTATACAGCGATCAGTGCTATAAAAATGCACTGATCACTGTGTAAATGATCACAGGCAGAGAAGGAGTTAATCACTAGGGGGCGATCAAGGTGTTAAGTGTGTCCTAGGGAGTGATTCTAACTGTGGGGGGATGGGCTACCTAGTACATGACAGACATCTCTGCTCCCGATGACAGGGAGCAGTAGATGTGTCATGTTGCTAGGCAGAACAGGGAAATGCCTTGTTTACATCTCCCCGTTCTGCCTCTCCGTGAGACGATTGCGGGCACCCGGCAGACATCGAGTCTGCTGGACCCACGGGCACACTCACGGAGCACGCGGCGGGCGCGTGTATGCCCACACGGCGGCAAATTCAAAGCGGCGTACAGGTACATTCATTTCAATGGGCAGGGCGTTTTGGGAGCGGTGTATACACCGCTCCCACAATGCCCCAAAGATGCTGCTTGCAGGACTTTTTTTCCCATCCTGCAAGTGCACTGCCACAGTGTGAAAGCACTTGGGCTTTCACACTGGGGAGGCATGAGAGGTGCTTTTCAGGCACTTTACAGGCGCTCTTTTTAGCGCTAAAATGCCTGAAAAGCACCCCAGTTTGAAGGGGATCTAACTGACAATTGCGAGGTGGTGCGACGCGGTACCCAAACAAAACTGATGTCCTTCTTTTCCCACAAATAGAGCTTTCTTATGGTGGTAGTTGATCACCTCTGCGGTTTTTATTTTTTGGGCTATAAACAAAAAAAGACCAACAATTTTGAAAAAGTAAACAATATTTTTTACTTTCTGATATAATACATATCCAAAAAAATAAAAATACAAATTCATTCATCAGTTTAGGCCAATATTTATTTTACTTCATATTTTTGGTAAAAAAATATCGCAATAAGCGTGTATTGATTGGTTTGCGCAAAAGTTATTGCATCTACAAAATAGGGGATAGATTTATAGACTTTTTTTTTTTTTTTTACGTTTTTACTGGTGTAGCACACCAACTCTTTTCTCCGCTTGGCTCCACTTGCAGAGTAAGGCACACCATGCCACAAGCCCATGTCCTCCTTATCAGAGGTCAGGCGGTGTTCACAGATTTGGGTCCTGCAGCGAGTTACCTCCTTCCACTGGTTCTCGTCCCTAGAATGTAGGGTAAAGTCTATATTCTTTCCCAAGAAGGCCAATGTCCACATGACTTTAACTCCAACAAAGAGTTTATTTTCCTTTGCTTCAGTTAACGGGAAATTGAAGAGAGAAAGAAGCTAGCGAAGTTAGAAGGTAGATTCAGGCACACAACACTTTACTCACTCGTCGCCACTCGATCCCGAGTGGGCCTAGCTCACCCAGGCAGATCCCTTCCACAGCTCCAGCTGTGGAGTGGAGCTCGAACAATACTGTCACTTTGACGGGTTCAGGAGATCCTCTAATAGCAGCAGAATCCTGTTATTCCTGAATCCAGAACTTTCCTTAAACCTCTGTAGAATATAGAGAACAGATGATGCCAATGGGCACTCTGCAGGGTTAGCTTTGTTGAGCAAGGAATCCTTCCCTCTGACAGGTCACCAGGCCTTTCCCGAGACAGCGACCTACTATCACTCGTCTCCTCTGTGGGACCGATCCTCCCCTGGCTTCCTCTCTGTCAGAGCAGGTACCCTCTCCTGGGCACCCTGGGACTCCAATGTGCTGATTGTAGACCCAGTTAAAAGTACTGGGCCTACCTGGAACATTGTAGCCTCGGGCTAAAGGTGCCCGAGACTCCTCGGCAAGTCCATGCACCCCCATGGGGCACACTCCCCCCCCCCCGGGATTCACTCCCCAGCACTCCTGCCTAAACAACATGGTGTCTGCCCCTTATATACCCTATCCTGGCATGCACAGCAAGTGAAGCCCCGCCCACCGCATGGCAGCCGAGAGAGGACATCCAATCACCCCACTGTGTCACCTGAGGTTCGACCCTAGGCCTGGGCAACAGTGCCACCCACAGGCCAAAGGGGAACTGTACACCAGACAACACCACAGCAGAGCAGAGTCCAGTATCAAATTATCAAACTATGGCTCAGGCCGTCCCTTAAATTTGGGCATAGCGACCCCCTAAATTCAAGGGTCCGCTACACTGGTAATGGCGGTGATCTGTGCTTTTTAGTGGGACAAATCTGACCCCAAGTGACACTTTTTGGAAACCAGTGACATTATTATCATGATCAGTGCTAAAAAAAAATGCACTGATCAATGTATAAATGACACTGGCAGGGAACGGGTTAACACTAGGGGTGATCAAGGGGTTAACTGTGTTCCCTGGGTGTGTTCTAACAGTGAGGGGCTGGGCTCACTGGGACAACACAGAGATCGCTGTTCCTGATCACTAGGAACAGCAGATCTCCATGTGGTTCCCTGTCAGAACGGTGATCCGCCTTGTTTACATAGGCAGATCTCCTTTCTGCCTCTCTGTGCAACGATCATGGGTGGCCAGCGGACAGTATCTATTGCAGTATCTATTGCATGAAATGATGTACAGGTACGTCGTTTTGCACAATAGAGCCGCCCTGCTGCAGTATATGTGTGGCGGGCAGTCTTACAACATTTTGAAAAATATAGTTAGTGGAGTTTGTATGGGAGACTGAATGATAGGTAAATTGACATCAAAGGATTTTTTAAAGAAAAAAATGGTAAAACAGAATGATTTTTATGCTGTAAAGTTTATTCTTAACCGGTCCCCGACCGACTCCCGTCTTTTTACAGGGGCAGAATGGCACCCCTGCGTGAAACCCCGTATGGGGTTTCCCTTTAAGAGCCACCAGAGGGCGTGCACGCGCAAATCCCTGTTCTGTCAGAGCAGGGGAGACATGTCATTTATTCCTACTAAGTAAAAACAACGATATGTCTCCTCTCCTAGTCAATCTTATTCCCCCCACAGTTAGAACACACTGAGGGAACACACATTTGACCCCTTGATCACCCCCTAGTGTTAACCCCTTCCCTGCCAGTGACATTTACACAGTAATCAGTGCATATTTATAGCACTAATCGCTATATAAATGTCAATGGTCCAAAAAATGTGTCAAAAGTGTCCGATGTGTCCGTTGCAATGTCGCAGTACCGCTAAAAATCGTAGATCACCGCCATTACTAGTAAAAAAAAAATGCCATAAAAATTCCCATAGTTTGTAGATTCTATAACTTTTGCGCAAATCAAGCAATATACGCTTACGGCGATTTTTTTTTTTTACCAAAAATATGTAGAAAAATACATATCAGCCTAAACTTATAAAGAAATATATGTGTTTTTTTTTAAATTGGGGATATTTATTATAGTAAAAGGTAAAAAAAAAATATATTTTTTTCAAAATTGGCGTTGTTTTTTTGTTTATAGCGCAAAAAATAAAAACCCGTAGAGGTGATCAAATACCACCAAAAGAAAGTTCTATTTGTGGGGGAAAAAAAGGACGTAAATTTTGTTTGGGTACAGCGTTGCAGGACTGCGCAATTGTCAGTTAAAGCGAAGGAACAGGGGCGAAGATGGATGCTTCCACCAGCGGGTACCGCGTGGGCTTCGTTTGCAGGTAAGTGCGATGCATACTAGCCCATTATGCTTTTACTTTGCAGGGAACAAAAGAGGAAGTAAAACCCATCAGGGTTTACTTCCTCTTTAAGTAGTTAAGTTAAGTAGTAGTGCGCACAGGGTTCATTTCCTCATAGACACAATAGTCCTGTTACAACCTTTTTTTTTTTTGGAGTTGTCAGACACATATTTAAGCTTTAGGAAATACATTCATCTCCTTATTTATTGTTACATTATTTTTGAACCAGTAATACAACTTAATCAATGTTAAAATACCTAAGGGCAACACTTTTTTTTTAGTTTTGGATAGAGTGGAGAGGGATGAGAACCAGTGGCGGCTGGTGATCAAAAATTTTGGGGGGCGCAAACAAACTGAAAAATTCAACTGTTAGTAATGAAGGACTGCAAATAACCATTTATCAGGTGATTATGTATCATTACTGCTAGATAAAATATAGAAAAAGTTTAAGTCAAGTGTTAAAGAATGCAATAAATGTACCATGAATCAGTGTTTTTTTTTAAACAGTAAACAAACTTTTTTGTACAAACAACAACAAAAAAAACTCTGAATCTGAGTAAAGGTAACTGAATACAAATGCACGCCACATTCACATTTGCACCAGTAGTACTATTTGAAATTTAATTTTGCTCTCCTTTCTTTCTGGCTTGCAAATTTTTCAATGACCTTCTGGTTGAAGTCAGTCATCTCAGTCACCAAACTGAAAAATTCAACTGTTAGTAATGAAGGACTGCAAATAACCATTTATCAGGTGATTATGTATCATTACTGCTAGATAAAATATAGAAAAAGTGAAGTCAGTCATCTCAGTCACCACTCTCTTTTCCATTGAAAGCATGGCCAATGCATTGAGCCTCTTCTGGGTCATGCTATTTCTCAGAAAAGTCTTAATTCTTTTCAAGGTTGAGAAGCACCTCTCAGCTTCTGCTGTGGTATTGGGTGCGGTGATGAGGATCTAAAGCAGAGTGACAGTCTGTCTAAAGACTTTTTCAAGATTGTTCTCCATAAACCACAACAGTTTCTGAACTCTTCTTTGTGTTAGATGAGACTAAGCTCTGTCTTCAACTTACTTTTAGTGAGCACTGAATAGACCTGCAAAGTCTTATGGCCCGTACACACGATCCGAATATCGTACAAAAAATGTCGTCCGATGAAGAATCCTTCGATAATCGGATCATTAGTAGAGGGCTTCCGTGAGCCGATCATGACAGTTCATCCGATATTATTTTATCGGACATGCACAAAATTTTTCCTCGTACGATACTTAATCGTTTAGTCAGTACAGTTGTCGTCCGAAAATGCAACACAAATACATTACAACACATGACCTCACTTACGATTTATATATCTGTCGTACGAGAATTTTCGTGACTTTAGTAACCTATTCAATTTCTGCTTGCGACTAGTAAACAAAAAAAGTCGGACGATCTGTCGTCCGATTTTCGGATCGTGTGTACGTGGCATTACTCAGTACATCCTCAGGAAACGCCATTGTGTGCTGTTCAAACCTGCCTGCTTGAAGCAAAGTGGCATTAACAAGGTGGTTTGTGAAGGAGAAACATTGCATGGTGTGTAATAGTATAGTATCACAGACCTATAGAGTGAAGGATAAAAACAAAAATTATGTAGTGATGACAAAATGTCAATTTCATCTCTGTTAGCTCCCTGAGCTTTAGAAATGCATGAAACTTGACATATTTACTCAGAATGTCTTGTCCATGTGTATGGAGTTCTGAGAAATTATGGATTCAAAAACACTGAAACAGATCTCCCTTCATAACCTAAAACTGGTCATTTTAAAGGTTACAGATTGAACACCTGCAGTGGCACCCCTCACCATGCTGGCTCCATCATACGCTTGGTAGATGAGTTTACTCTTTTCATTCTCTGGAAGAGATCACAGCAAGGCACTCTTGTAATGCTGTAGCAATGGAATACGCCGTATTTGAATGCAAAGGAATAAACTCCAAAAAACTCTCCTGTACAATGCTTTTGACATCAATGTAGCGCATTAAAAGTACAAGTTGGCACTGTGTGGCAACATCGGTGGTCTCGTCGGCCTGGATTGAGAGAAAATCGCTGCTCCGTGCTTCTTGCACAATGTGCTCCTTCACAACAGATAACATACAGTCCAACAGCTTTCGTAGTTCCCTTAAAAACACTAGCATTCGCGAGGTGCTCTTTCAAAACTCCATCAGTAGAAGCAACAAAATCGACCAAGCCACGGAATATCCCAGGATTTTCTGATCTCTCGCTCTTGTCATGGCCCCTCAAAGCCAGCTCGAATGCACCACAAAATTTCACACAGTCTATTATTCTAGACAGGATGTGTCGGTTTTTTGGGACCTCTTCATTGTGCCTTCTAATGCCAATTCTGTAGCCTTCATCTATCTGTTCAACAATGCTACGCTTCCAAAAAAACTGGAGCCTCATAGTGTTGTCAAGATGGCTTTGGGTACTTTCATACCGCTTGTACTTTTCAGTGAGATGCTTTAGGTCGCAAACCCCTGTTGAAATCCACAATTTGTCGTTGCCAGGACTTTGAAATAGCAAACAGGGGAAGCAGTAATAGGCATGACTCACATCGCATCCAGCTAGCCAACTCCATTTACTATCAGAAGTGGTGGAAAAGCTCAGAGTTTAAACTCGACCACAATCACTTGACTTCTGCTGAATTTTCAATTTGGATTGATGTCCAAGCTCCTTTATCCCATTTTTTTCTTCATTCGAACGCCTTGTGAAGGGGAATTGTTTCAAAGATAGAACCGAATTTTCATGTATTTTAAAAAAATGTGCTTGCTTCCACAATGATCAGTACCTATAAATCAAATGACAATCTGGGTAAGTTTAAAAGAGAGATAGGTATGGCGCTGCCAAATGCAAAAGTCAATTGTGCCCATAAAATGCAGCCTCACTGCGCCCATCAATTGCAGCCTCACTGTGCACATCATATGCAGCCTCACTATGTCCATCAATTGCAGCCTCACTGTGCCCGTCAAATGCAGCCTTACTGTGCCCATTATGAGGGGTTACGACCATCCCTGTGCTTAATTCCCGGGTCTGTACACCTGCTGGCTGAGTTCCTGGTTCTGTACACATGCTATGCGCATTATTAGGGGCTCCCACCATTCCTGTGCGGAGTTCCCGGGTCTGTACACCTGCTGTGCCCATTATGAGGGGTTTCCACCATTCCTTTGCTCAGTTCCTGGGTCTGTTTCACCCGGTATGCGCATTATGGGGGCCTTCCACTCTTCCTGTGCTGTGTTCCCGGGTCTGTATACCTGCTGAGCCCATTATGAGAGGTTCCCACCATCCCTGTGCTGAGTTCCCAGGTCTGTACACCTGCTGGCTGCTGTGTCCATTATGAGGGGTTCCCACCATCCCTGTGCTGAGTTCTCAGGTCTGTACACCCGCTGTGCGCACTATGGGGGGTTCCCACAATCCCAGTGCTGGGTTCCTGGCTGGCTTTTATACTGGCAATTAGGGATGAGCTTCGAGTTCGAGTCGAACTCATGTTCGACTCGAACATTGCCTGTTCGCCCGTTCGCCGAACAGCGAACAAATTGGGGTGTTCGCGGCAAATTCGAAAAATCTATGGGAGAAATCTAAAGTGCTAATTATAAAGGCTTATATGCAAGTTATTGTCCTAAAAAGTGTTTGGGGACCCGGGTCCTGCCCCAGGGGACATGTATCAATGCAAAAAGAAGTTTTAAAAACGGCCGTTTTTTCGGGAGCAGTGATTTTAATAATGCTTAAAATGAAAAAATAAAAGTGAAATATTCCTTTAAATTTCGTACCTGGGGGGTGTGTATGATATGCATGTAAAGTGGCGCATGTTTCCCGTGCTTAGAACTGTCCCTGCAAAAAGTGTCATTTTTGAAAGAAAAAAATGCATTTAAAACTGACTCGCGGCTATTAATGAATTGTCGGCTCCCGGCAATACATACAAAAGTCATTGATAAAAAAAAAAAAAAAAGCGTGGGGGTTCCCCAGAATTCAATTACCAGGCCCTTCAGGTCTGGAATGGATATTAAGGGGAACCCCGCCGCAAATAAAAAAAAATTGACGTGGGGTTCCCCCAAATATCCATTCCAGGCCCTTCAGATCTGGCATGGATTTTAAGGGGAACTCCACCCCAAATTAAAAAAAAAATGGCGTGGAGTCCCCCTAAAAATCCATACCAGACCCCTTATCCGAGCACGCAACCTGGCCGGCCGCAGGGGAAAAGGGGGGGACGAGAGAGCGGCCCCCCCTCCCTCCTGAACCGTACCAAGCCACATGCCCTCAACATGGGGAGGATGTCCCCATGTTGATGGGGACAAGGGCCTCATCCCCACAACCCTTGCCCGGTGGTTGTGGGGGTCTGCGGGCGGGGGGCTTATCGGAATCTGGAAGACCCCTTTAACAAAGAGGACCCCCAGATCCCGCCCCCCCCTATGTGAATTGGTAAGGGGTACATTGTACCCCTACCATTTCACGAAGAAAGCGTAAAAAAATGTTTAAAAAAACACACAAACACCTTGAAAAAGTCCTTTATTTAAAAAAAAAAAAAAAAAACATTCCAGCGGTGAAATCCAGTGTCCCGCGGCGATCCCGATGTCCAGCGCTGTCCGTCATTGGTTGTGCCTGAGCGGACCTGATGGGGAACTCCCTCTCAGTATTTTAAATGTATAGACCCGCCCCTTCTAAAGTTCCCCATCAGGTCCGCTCAGCGGACCAGATGCGGAACATGAGAAGGGGCGGGTCTATACATGTATTACCAAAGTGAGAGCAGTTCCCCATCAGGTCCGCCTCCTCGGTATGTCAGACCCGCCTACGTCATTGGCTTGAGCGGGGAACTTCCTTCACTATGTAAATTTAAATTACACAGTGAAGGAAGTTCCCCGCTCAAGCCAATGACGTAGGCGGGTCTGACATACCGAGGGGGCGGACCTGATGGGGAACTGCTCTCACTTTGGTAATACATGTATAGACCCGCCCCTTCTCATGTTCCGCATCTCGTCCGCTGAGCGGACCTGATGGGGAACTTTAGAAGGGGCGGGTCTATACATTTAAAATACTGAGAGGGAGTTCCCCATCAGGTCCGCTCAGGCACAACCAATGAAGGACAGCGCTGGACATCGGGATCGCCGCGGGACACTGGATTTCACCGCTGGAATGTTTATTTATTTATTTTTTTAAATAAAGGACTTTTTCAAGGTGTTTGTGTGTTTTTTTAAACATTTTTTTTACGCTTTCTTCGTGAAATGGTAGGGGTACAATGTACCCGTTACCAATTCACATAGGGGGGGCGGGATCTGGGGGTCCCCTTTGTTAAAGGGGTCTTCCAGATTCCGATAAGCCCCCCGCCCGCAGACCCCCACAACCACCGGGCAAGGGTTGTGGGGATGAGGCCCTTGTCCCCATCAACATGGGGACATCCTCCCCATGTTGAGGGCATGTGGCTTGGTACGGTTCAGGAGGGAGGGGGGCCGCTCTCTCGTCCCCCCCTTTTCCCCTGCGGCCGGCCAGGTTGCGTGCTCGGATAAGGGGTCTGGTATGGATTTTTAGGGGGACTCCACGCCATTTTTTTTTTAAACTTGGGGTGGAGTTCCCCTTAAAATCCATGCCAGATCTGAAGGGCCTGGTAATTGAATTCTGGGGAACCCCCACGCTTTTTTTTTTTTTTTTCTCAATGACTTTTGTATGTATTGCCGGGAGCCGACAATTCATTAATAGCCGCGAGTCAGTTTTAAATGCATTTTTTTTCTTTCAAAAATGACATTTTTTGCAGGGACAGTTCTAAGCACGGGAAACATGCGCCACTTTACATGCATATCATACACACCCCCCAGGTACGAAATTTAAAGGAATATTTCACTTTTATTTTTTCATTTTAAGCATTATTAAAATCACTGCTCCCGAAAAAACGGCCGTTTTTAAAACTTCTTTTTGCATTGATACATGTCCCCTGGGGCAGGACCCAGGTCCCCAAACACTTTTTAGGACAATAACTTGCATATTAGCCTTTATAATTAACACTTTAGATTTCGAACGTTCGAGTCCATTGTATTTAATAGGGTTCTAAAGTTTACACGAACATTTTGTCTGTTCGCAGGTTCTGGTGCGAACCGAACAGGGGGGTGTTCGGCTCATCCCTGCTGGCAATAGACTTCAGAGGACAAGTGTACAGGGTACATCATGTAGGTTCAATCTGATCACCACATTTTTCAGCTGTTCTGGATGCATGTTTATTCAGTATTGCCATGTTAAAAACATAGCCAGAAATTTTCAGTTTATCTTGGAAAAACAATAGCTATCAGTTGTTATTTTGGGGTATTTCACTTTAGATTGCACACTTGGAAAGCAGTATAGACTAGGGGCCTCTAAACTATGGCCTGAGGACCACATCCGACTTACTACAAAATTTTACTTGGTCTGCAGCAACTCTAATATGATAGGGGCTTCTGACATAAAGAGGGGGTGTTTCTTGGATGTGATGGGGGGTTTCTAACGTGAAAGGGGGATCCTGTTGTGATAGGGGGTGTCTGGTGTGAAAGGAGGGACTCTTATGTCATAGGGGGCTTCTGATTTGAAAGGAAGACCTGATGGTAAAGGGGCTCTAATATGATAGGTGGTTTCTGGTGTGAAAGGAGGGACTCTTATGTCATGGGGAGGGGGCTCTGGTTTGAAAGGGAGACCTAATGGGAAAGGGGGCTCTGATGTGATGCGGGGATGTGAAAGGGGGATTTACGTAATGGAAGATTTTGAAATGGAGATTCGATGTGAAAGGGGATGGAAGGGGGGTGGGCTCTGGTGTGATAGGGGAGCTTCTGATGCGAAAGAGGTATTCCGATGGAAAGGGCTTCTGATATAAAAGGGAAAACTTCAGATGCAAAAAGCTTTACTGATTTTTCATACAACAAATATGTTTGATGTATACAATGTGGCCATCGTACAGAAAAGATTGAAGACTCCTGGACTAGAAGATCACCATCCAGTTCAACCATAACTTTCATTCCTGCAGGCATTGTTACACTTTTATCATAAACTATTTTTTAGCTGTCTTAACTCTTCAGTATCAATTTATCTTTCTAAGTTCATGGCTATGAATATAGTTTTTGTATTTTAATGTCCTAGTTGTTTGAGTTAGGTTAATGACTGAGCCTCTTTAATCTCAGTGCATGGAGCTGAAAATCTGTAAACAGATTACCTGAAATCATAAAAACAGCCAGATCATGACTCTATAAATATAACATCTTCATTATCATATCAACACTCCAAGCCAGCTGACATTAAGGGGCTGATTTACTATAACTCCAGGAAGTACTGAGCACATCGCAAAAAATAGCTCCAATTTTTGACAATTAAAAATTCCATGCGCGAATTTGCGAATGAAAAAGAGCGCTATTAGCAGCAAACAAGTGTTAGTAAATGTGAAATCAGCGCTAATTAGCGAATCCACGTACGCGCAAATGCCAATTTCCACTGAGTTTTTATATAGCACTGCACTGTAACCATGATCCATGTATGTGAAAGAAACATTTTTATATGAGATGTGCTCTCTCTATTGCTGTATATTGCAATTAGTATTCCTAGTTTTTTTCCTTCTTTTGCTAACGAATGCAGTTATGAAGGATTATTACATAGTAATGTCTGCTATTATGTAAAATTACATGTATTAAACATTTAGGTTACCTATTTGTTGTATGTTGTTTTTTTCATGTTTTTATTTTTTCATTTAGGTGGCTATAAAGCGGTAATTATTTATGTTCATTCTTTAATCATACTTTACTATTATGCAGGTCTTGTACTTAGCACAATGGCTTAGTGGTCTGCTCCCATGTCTCCACAGCTCTCATGTTACAAGTTCAAATACCAGCCAACCTACCATCCAACAGCTATGTTTATTATTTGCACAAGCAAATTAAAATAAACAAACAAAGACATGTAAACTGCCCGTTAGCTAGTGTGTGATGTTTGGAAGTCCACACCATAATATTATTGAATAAAAGTGCATTGGCTAATTGGCATTCACCTATTTTCAGCATATGCTACTTTGGCTAATTGGCTAATAGGCATTTGCCTTTTTTCACCAATACAATCTTTTAGTATCTCTCTGTGGGATTTGAACCCATGAGTGCTTCGAAGCCTAAGTTTTTCAAGGTAGAAGTGCTGACCATTAGACTATTGAGCATAGCACAAACATCTACTAGTGTGTGTAGATTAGTGATGAGCCGAACACCCCCGGGTTCGGTTCGCACCAGAACCCGCGAACGGACCGAAAGTTCGTACGAACATTAGAACCCTATTAAATACAATGGATGCGAACGTTCGAATTCTAAAGTGCTAATTATAACGACTATTATGCATGTTATTGTCCTAAAAAGGGTTTGGGAACCCGGGTTCTGCACCAGGGGACATGTATCAATGCAAAAAGACGTTTTAAAAACGGTCGTTTTTCGGGAGCAGTCATTTTAACCACTTAACGACCGCCCACCGCCGATTTACGTCGGCAGAATGGCACGGACAGGCAGAATCACGTAGATCTACGTGATCGCCTTTGTGCAGTTGGGGGGTCCATCCGGACCCCCCTTCACTGCAGTGAGCGGCCGTTAAGTGTTCGGGAGCGATCAGACATGAGGGGGCGGCCGCTCGATTCCGCCCCCCCCCTCGCGATCGCTCCCGGCCAATGAAATTGCTTCCTCCGCCATGTGATGTAAACACAGGCTGGAGGAAGTGATGTCATCTCCCTCGCCGCGGTCTTTTCGTTCCCGGCGCCGAGGAGTGAAGACAGAGGTTAGTGCTCC
The DNA here is from genome assembly GCA_029206835.1 of Rana muscosa. Lineage (NCBI taxonomy): Eukaryota > Metazoa > Chordata > Amphibia > Anura > Ranidae > Rana > Rana muscosa. The sequence continues at coordinate 496,390,948 of CM055117.1, forward strand.
AACAGTCCACTGACACGTAGGTACACATAGGCACACAAATCACCCCCCAGTCACCCCCAGATCACCCCCCAGGTCACCCCAAAGCCCCCAATCACAGTGTCACTGATTGCAGTGATCATTTATTTTACTGATCACTGCATTTAGTGTCATCTGTGATTGTAAAAAGTTGCAAGGCAGTTAGGATTAGGCCCCTTTAGGTCCAGGGTAGCCCCCTAACCCCCCCTAATAAAGGTTTAACCCCTTGATCACCCCCCAGGTAACCCTTTCACCCCCTAACTTCAGCGTCACTAAGCGATTGTTTTTCCGATCGCTGTATTCGTGTCGCTGGTGTTTTAGATAGGCAGTTATTTTTTTTTTAGGTTCGCCGCAGGTTTTTATTGGTGTCAGGTACCCCCATATTTAACCTAATAAAGGTTTTAACCCCCTGATTGCCCCTAGTTAACCCTTTCACCAGTGATCACCATATAAAGGTTACGGGTGACGCTGGTTGATTAGTTTGCTTTTTATAGCATCAGGGCACCCGCCGTATATAACCCAATAAAGGTTTAACCCCCCTGATCGCCCGGTTGGTGAGATCAATTAGGTTTTAGCGCCAGAGAGGGTCTGCGTCGCCCCAGGCAGTGTTAGGTTAGTGCCAGTAACGCTAACACCCACGCGCAAAGCATACACCCCCTTAGTGGTATAGTATCTGATCAGATCTATACTAGCATCCCCAGCGGTTTAGGGTTCCCAAAAACGCAGTGTTAGCGGGATCAGCCCAGATACCTGCTAGTACCTGCGTTTAGCCCCTCCGCCCAGCCCAGCCCAGCCCACCCAAGTGCAGTATCGATCGATCACTGTCACTTACCAAACACAACACACATAACTGCAGCGTTCGCAGAGACAGGCCTGATCCCTGCGATCGCTAACAGTTTTTTTGTAGCGTTTGATATATTTGCTGACGACAGTCAGGTGCTTTTTTTCCTGTGAATCTTACTAGTGTACCCCTAAATTTAGAGCCCAAAATGGCAAGTCGAAGGTACACTAGTAAAGAGGCCTACGAGATTCTGAGCATGACAGATAGTGAAGAGGAGGTCACGTATCTGTCAGATTCAGGCTCAGAATATCTTCCCGTAGAAGACAGTGACGTCAGCGGCCCCACGTCAGATAGCTCTGACGACGAAGTTGAGGTCCCTGCTAAGGTCAGGCGTACCCGATCCCGATCTTCTGAGGTTGTTGAGGAGCAAGAACCGCAGGTCTCTCGTATCATGGAGCAGAGTAGTACTAGCGCCGCTATTCCTTCTGGTGAACTGGCAAGCACCAGCGGCCTAGTACAGCCTGGACGTACATCCAGCACTGCAGTAACACTTGGTGACGTGGCGAGTCCCATAAGTGCAGTTCAAGCTGGCGAGGTGGCAAGCACAAGTAGTGTCCCGCTGCCACCAAGAAGACAAAGGCAGGCCCGTCGTGCCCATACTGCCCTTCCTGCAGAATTCGCCTATCCTGATTGGGTCCCCACCACTTCTGCAGAACCCGTACTTCCCCCATTCACTGCCCAACCCGGTATTCAGGTGGAAACAGCTGATTTTATGCCAATCGATTTTTATTCGCTGTTTTTCACGGAAGATCTCTATAGATCTATTGTGGACCAGAGTAATTTATATGCTGGTCAATTTATCGCCGCTAACCCCCAGTTGCCTAAAATTGCCAGAAATTGGAAACCAATTACGGTTTCCGAATTTAAGACCTTTCTGGGCCTTTCCCTCAACATGGGCACACATAAATTTCCGTCATTGCGTGCTTATTGGTCCACGCACCCAATTGACCACATGCCCGTGTTCTCTGCCTCCATGTCCAGGGCACGATACGAGCAGATTTTGCGGTTCATGCACTTCAACGACAATGAACTTTGTCGTCCACGTGGGGACCCTGAATACGACCGGCTCTATAAAATTCGGCCCCTCATAAACCACTTCAACGAACGTTTTGCAGCCTTGTTTACTCCCGATCAAGTTGTCTGCGTTGATGAGTCCCTGATTAAATTTTCTGGCCGCTTGTCTTTCAAGCAGTACCTTCCCAGCAAGCGTGCCAGATAGGGGTCAAGCTCTACAAGTTCTGTGACAGGGCAACAGGCTATGTAGTGAACTTTACGGTTTATGAGGGAAAAGACAGTCAGATTGAGTCGGTCAACTGCCCGGATTACATAGGGAGCGCTGGCAAGATAGTGTGGAACTTGGTGTCACCCTTATTCGGAAAGGGGTACCACTTGTATGTGGACAATTATTACACGAGCGTGCCACTGTTTAGTCACTTGTTTGATCATAAGATTGGAGCATGTGGCACCGTGCGACCTAATCGCTGGGGCTTTCCCCAGCGGCTTGTAGATGCCCGTCTTAGGCTGGGGGAGAGAGCCTGCTTGAAGTGTAATAACTTGCTCGCTATGAAGTGGAGGGACAATAAGAATGTTTTCCTTCTTACCTCCCTTCATGCAGACACGACAGTCCAAATTCGTACGGCGACTGGTGTTGTGGAGAAACCCCTCTGTGTCCACGAATATAACCAAAATATGGGAGGGGTGGACCTCAACGACCAGTTGATGGCGCCGTATCTAATTGACCGTAAGGCGAGACGCTGGTACAAAAAAGTGTCTCTATCATTATTCCAATTGGCTTTGCTGAACGCTCATGTGCTATACAGAGCTTCAGGCGGGACGTTATCTCTTCTAAAATTCCAGAATGAGATAGTCACAGAACTCCTGTATCCAGGCGGTTCTGCACCTCACCATCCCCAACCAAATGCAGTAAGCCGGCTGCATGAGAGGCATTATTCGTATGTCCTCCCGAGTACCCCTACCCAAAGCCACCCCCAAAAAAGATGTCGTGTCTGTAGCAAGCGCGGATTTAGGCGTGACACCCGTAGTTTTTGTCCACTCTGTCCTGACAAGCCTGGTCTTTGCCAAGGTGAATGTTTTGAACGCTACCACTCAAAAGTGAAGTTTTAGCATAGGGTACAGCATTTCACAGACTAGGACACACTTACACAGGGTCTCCCAAGATGCCATTACATTTTGAGAGACCCGAACCATTACAGTTGTAAAGTTACAAAAAAAAGTGTAAAAAAGAAAAAAAAAACGTAAAAAACAAAACACAAAAAAAATATAAAATAAAAAAAACAAAAATAGTTGTCGTTTTATTGTTCTCTCTCTCTCTATTTTCTCTCTATTGTTCTGCTCTTTTTTACTGTATTCTATTCTGCAATGTTTTATCATGCTTGCTTTTCAGGTATGTAATTTTTTGTTTTCAGGTGCGCCATTCAACTGCAGCGCGGAATTATTTATCTTGACAGCAACAGCGTTTGCTCCCACGATACATAAAGCCGTGACTCCAGTGCTGTAGGAGGTGATTTCACCACCACAGTTAAAAAAAAGAGCATATATGCCGAAGCATGGGGGCAGCAGGGGCGGAGGAGCGATTTTGCTCCTAATGCCGCGTACATACGGTCGAAATTCCGACCGTGTGTACGCGGCATAACTTTTTTGCGGGAGGATGCCCCCATGCTTCGGCATATATATATTTTAGGCACAGGTTGCGTTAAAACATTTTTTTATTTTTTACTAGGTTTTGTTTTGGTATTTGCTTTGCAGGTATGGCATGGTAAGGTCTTACTGTTGTACTGTAATGTTACTTTGTTTTAATATTAACCACCATTTGCTTAGCAGGTACGCCATTCAGTTGCAGCGCGGATCTATTTATCTTGACAGCAACAGCGTTTGCTCCCACGATACATAAAGCCGTGACTCCAACGCTGTAGGAGGTGATTTCACCACCACAGTTAAAAAAAGAGCATATATGCCGAAGCATGGGGGCAGCAGGGGCGGAGGAGCAATTTTGCTCCTAATGCCGCGTATATACGGTCGAAATTCCAACGGAGGCTTATCCGTGGAAAAGTCCGACCGTGTGTACGCGGCATAACCTTTTATGCCGCGTACATACGGTCGAAATTCCGACGAAGGCTTGACCGTGTGTACGCGGCATAACTTTTTTGCGGGAGGATGCCCCCATGCTTCGGCATATATGCCCATCATTAGAAGTGGGTGGATGAAGGGAGGTATTCTAATGGTGGGCATACCCACCAATCAATCTCTTTTTTTCGTTCAGCCAATAGGCTGTATGAAAAAAAAGATTACAATACATGTCCAACAAGGACCAGCAACGTACTGGTATGTTGCTGGACTTTGAATGTTTATACCAGAATGATGCCTGCGGGTTTAGGTATCATCTTGGTATCATTCTTTTCAGCCAGCAGCCGGCTTTCATGTAAAAGCAATTCTAGCAGATAATTAGCCTCTAGACTGCTTTTACAAGCAGTGGGAGGGAATGTCCCCCCCCCCAGATATAAAAAGCGCCATTGGGAAATTGGGAAAGCATTTTATCACACCGATCTTGGTGTGGTCAGATGCTTTGAGGGCAGAGGAAAGATCTAGGGTCTAACCCCCCAATTTTTTTCAAAAAAAGAGTACCTGTCACTACCTATTGCTATCATAGGGGATATTTACATTCCCTGAGATAACGATAAAAATGGTAAAAAAATAAAATATGGAAGGCACAGTTTAAAAATAAAATAAAAAAGCCAAATAAATAATAAAAAAAAAAATAATAAAAAAAAAGCACCGCTGTCCCCCCTGCTATTGCGCAAAGGCGAACGCAAGCGTCGGTCTAGCGTCATATGTAAACAGCAATTGCATCATGCATGTGAGGTATCACCGCGAAGGTCAGATCAAGGGCAGTCATTTTAGCAGTAGACCTCCTCTGTAAATCTAACGTGGTAACCTGTAAAGGCTTTTAAATGCTTTTAAAAATGAATGTAGTTTTGTCGCCGCTGCGCGTTTGTGCGCAATTTTAAAGCATGTCGTGTTTGGTATCCATGTACTCGGCCTATGATCATCTTTTTTATTTCATCAAACATTTGGGCAATATAGTGTTTTTTAGTGCATTAAAAATAAAAAAAGTGTGTTTTTCCCCCAAAAAATGCGTTTGAAAAATCGCTGCGCAAATACTGTGTGGAAAAAAAAATGCAACACCCACTATTTTAATCTGTAGGGCCTTTGGTTTAAAAAAATATATAATGTTTGGGGGTTCAACATAATTTTCTTGCAAAAAAAAATTTTCTTTCATGTAAACAAAAAGTGTCAGAAAGGGCTTTGTCTTCAAGTGGTTAGAAGAGTGGATGATGTGTGACATAAGCTTCCTAATGTTGTGCATAAAATGCCAGGACAGTTCAAAACCCCCCCAGATGACCCCATTTTGTAAAGTAGACACCTCAAGCTATTTGCTGAGAGGCATGTTGAGCCCATTGAATTTTTTTTTTTTTGTCCCAAGTGATTGAATAATGACCAAAAAAAAAAAAAAATGTACAAAAAGTTGTCACTAAATTATATATTGCTCAAACATGCCATGGGCATATGTGGAATTACACCCCAAAATACATTCTGTTGCTTCTCCTGAGTACGGGGATACCACATGTGTGGGACTTTTTGGGAGCCTAGTCGCGTACGGGACCCCAAAAACCAAGCACCGCCTTCAGGATTTCTATGGGTGTAAATTTTTGATTTCACTCCTCACTGCCTATCACAGTTTCGGAGGCCATGGAATGCCCAGATGGCACAAAACCCCCCCAAATGACCCCATTTTGGAAAGTAGACACCCCAAGCTATTTGCTGAGAGGTATGTTGAGTATTTTGCAGATCTCGCTTTTTGTCACAAAGTTTTGAAAATGTAAAAAAAGAAAAAAAAATGTCTTTCTTAATTTTCAAAAACAAATGAGAGCTGTAAAATACTCACCATGCCTCTCAGCAAATAGCTTGGGGTGTCTACTTTCCAAAATGGGGTCATTTGTGGGGGTTTTGGGCTATTTTGACATTTTATGGCCTTCAAAACTGTGATAGGTAGTGAGGAGTGAAATCAAAAATTTATGCCCTTAGAAACCTTGAAGGCGGTGCTTGGTTTTTGGGGTCCCGTACGCGGCTAGGCTCCCAAAAAGTCCCACACATGTGGTATCCCCGTACTCAGGAGAAGCAGCAGAATGTATTTTGGGGTGTAATTTCACATATATCCATGGCATGTGTGAGCAATATATCATTTAGTGACAACTTTTTGTACATTTTTTTTTTCTTTTTGTCATTATTCAATCATTTGGGACAAAAAAAAAAATATTCAATGGGCTCAACATGCCTCTCAGCAAATAGCTTGGGGTGTCTACTTTACAAAATGGGGTCATTTGGGGGGGTTTTGTGCCATCTTGGCATTTTATGGCCTTCAAAACTGTGATAGGTAGTGAGGAGTGAAATCAAAAATTTATGCCCTTAGAAACCTTGAAGGCGGTGCTTGGTTTTTGGGGTCCCGTACGCGGCTAGGCTCCCAAAAAGTCCCACACATGTGGTATCCCCGTACTCAGGAGAAGCAGCAGAATGTATTTTGGAGTGTAATTTCACATATGCCCATGGCATGTGTGAGCAATATATCATTTAGTGACAACTTTGTGCAAAAAAAAAAAGTTTGTCATATTCCCGCAACTTGTGGCAAAATATAAAATATTCCATGGACTGAACATGCCTCTCAGTAAATAGCTTGGGGTGTCTAATTTCCAAAATGGGGTCATTTGGGGGGGTTTTGTGCTATTTTGGCATTTTATGGCCTTCGAAACTGTGATAGGTAGTGAGGAGTGAAATCAAAAATTTGCGCCCTTAGAAATCCTGAAGGCGGTGCTTGGTTTCCGGGGTCCCGTACGTGGCTAGGCTCCTAAAAAGTCCCACACATGTGGTATCCCCGTACTCAGGAGAAGCAGCAGAATGTATTTTGGGGTGCAATTCCACATATAACCATGGCATGTGTGAGCAATATATCATTTAGTGACAACTTTTTGTAATTTTTTTTTTTTTTGTCATTATTCAATCACTTGGGACGAAAAAAAAAAATATTCAATGGGCTCAACATGCCTCTCAGCAATTTCCTTGGGGTGTCTACTTTCCAAAATGGGGTCATTTGGGGGGGTTTTGTACTGCCCTGCCATTTTAGCACCTCAAGAAATGAGATAGGCAGTCATACATTTAAAGCTGTGTAAATTTCAGAAAATGTACCCTAGTTTGTAAACGCTATAACTTTTGCGCAAACCAATAAATATACGCTTATTGACATTTTTTTTACTAAAGACATGTGGCTGAATACATTTTGGCCTAAATGTATGACTAAAATTGAGTTTATTCGATTTTTCTTATAACAAAAAGTAGAAAATATCATTTTTTTTCAAAATTTTCGGTCTTTTTCTGTTTATATCGCAAAAAATAAAAATCGCAGAGGCAATCAAATACCATTAAAAGAAAGCTCTATTTGTGGGAAGAAAAGGACGCAAATTTCATTTGGGTACAACATTGCATGTCCGCACAATTTACAGTTAAAGCAGCGCAGTGCCGAATCCCAAAAACAGGCTTGGTCCTAATGGCCCGAAATGGTCCGGGGCTTAAGTGGTTAATGATGCATAAAGTGAAAAAAAAAAAGTCAAATATTCCTTTAAATATCGTACCTGGGGGGTGTCTAAAGTATGCCTGTGAAGTGCCACGTGTTTCCCGTGTTTAGAACTGTCCCTGCACAAAATGACACTTCTAAAGGAAAAAAAAGCCATTTAAAACTGCTTGCGGCTTTAATGTAATGTCTGGTCCCGGTAATATGGATGAAAATCTTTAAGAAAAATGGCATAGCTACCCCATGACCCCCCCCCCTACCCCAGCCCATTACCAGCCCCTTTGGGTCTTGTATGGATATTAAGGGGAACCCCGCACATAAAATAAAAAAGGCCCTATATACTCTGAACAGCCGTATACAGGCGGTGCATACAAGACAGGGACTGTAGGTTTGTTCTTATGTAGAATCTGTTTGTAATTTTGAACAGGTACATTGTTTAAGTGTAGCTCCAGCCCAAAAATCTATTTTTAAACTTTTTGGAAAACATAGGTAAGGGTTATCACCCCTGTAACATTTGTTTTGCTGTCTGTGCCCCTGTTCAGAACATTTCACCTCACTTTCCGTCCCAATGACAACTGTTTTTGAAATGTGGTGTTTTTCTTGAAACAAGGATTGCTGATAAAGCATCAGTACAGCGGAGACACCTTTCTCCCATATTAATTCTTACAGGAGAGAATTTTCCTTCCAAGGGGTAGATTTCCTCTCACTTCCTGTTGTCTTCTTGCGTTTGCAAGTAGGAGTCATTTGTAAGTTGGATGTTTGAAAGTAGGGACCTGCCGTATATACTCTGCAGAAATAGGCCCCTTAGTTGTTGGTGTTGGCACAACACTGTAAGCACTCACAGTTACTCTTGGTTGGTGCTGGAACGCCCTGCTGTCAACTATTATATCAGGAATTTTAATTACATATAATTGTTGAACAGTGGTAGTAAAAATTGGGCCTTTGATGGTGGTGCTGGTGCCACAACACTGTAAGCCCTGACAGTTACTCTTGGTGGGTGCAGCAATGGGCCCTGCTGTGAATTATTAGATCAAGAATTGTAATTGCATGCCCCTGTTGAACAGGGGCTGAAAAATTGGGCCTTTCGTGGTGGTGGTGGTGGTGGTGGTGTTGCCACAACACTGTAAGCCCTCAGAGTTACTCTTGGTGGGTGCAGGAATGGGCCCTGCTGTGAATTATTAGATCAAGAATTGTAATTACATGCCCCTTTTGAACAGGGGCTGAAAAATTGGGCCTTTCGTGGTGGTGGTGGTGGTGGCGTTGCCACAACACTGTAAGCCCTCAGAGTTACTCTTGGTGGGTGCAGCAATGGGCCCTTCTGTGAATTATTAGATCAAGAATTGTAATTACATGCCCCTGTTGAACAGGGGCTGAAAAATTGGGCCTTAGGCACTGGTGGCACAACACTACAACCCCTCACAGATACTGTACTTGGAGCACAGCAATGAGCCCTGTTGCAAAGTATTGCTTCAAAAATTGTAATGACACGCCCCTGTTAAACAGGGGCTGAAAAATTGGGCATTAGGCACTGGTGGCACAACACTCCAACCCCTCACAGATACTGTACTTGGAGCACAGCAATGAGCCCTATGGCAAATTATTGCTAAAAAAATTGTAATGACACGCCCCTGTAAAACAGGGGCTGAAAAATTGGGCCTTAGCCACTGGTGGCGGCACCCATAAACAAAAATGATCTTCCAAGCTATCATCATCAATCGTATCATTGAGGACTCGGAGGAGGAGGATAGCCAGTCAACATAACAGCACAGGCACTCAGCATCAGCATCAGTCTTGAAGGGATGTGACATGTTAAAATCAATTAGTCTGTTATATCAGCATCAGGTGTGTGGTAGCTGGTGGTGATCCAAGACTGGTTCATCTTGATGAAAGTCAGTCAATCAACCAAGTCGGTGGACAGGCGCACCCTGTGATCCGTGACAAATCCTCCAGCAGCACTGAATGTGCGTTCCGAAAGAACGCTGGATGCAGGACAGGCCAGTAGCTCAATTGCATACTGTGCAAGCTCTGGTCAGTGATCCATCCTCAAGACCCAGTAAGCCAGAGGATTTTCGGTGGGGAAGGTGTCCAAGTCTGACCTTGCCCCTAGATATTCCTGCACCATGTTTATCAGACGCTGGCGATGGTTGCTGGAACCGATCATACTTTGGGGCTGCGGACTAAAGAATTGTCTGAACGCATCGGTCAGACGGCCACCTTCCCCACCGCTCCTTCTTTGACTGGCCGAAGCCTCAGCAACTCGTTGTCCAGGACCAGGAGTTTGTAACCTCCCAGTCTCTGGGAACGCGTTGCACAGACCTTTCTGCAAGGCCTCCCGGAGTTGTCTCATCCTCTGCTCCCTCTGCGACGGTAACATAAGGTCCGCAACCTTACCCTTGTACCGTGGATCAAGGAGAGTGGCCAGCCAGTAATGGTCCCTCTCCTTGATCCGAAGAATACGAGGATCCTTCCGCAGACTTTGCAGGATCAGGGAGGCCATGCAGCGTAGGTTTGCTGAGGCATTCGGTCCGGAGTCCTCTGGGTCACTAAGGACGACATGATCCGCAGCCACCTCCTCCCAGCCACGTACAAGTCCACTGGTTTCTTGGGACTGTAAATCATCCCTAAAAGACTGCTGCTGATGATGCTGAGTGCCAGCCTCCACCTCCATGCTGACACAATCCTCCTCCTCCTCCTCCTCCTCTTCCTGTGCGATGGGTGGGACAGAAGGAACACTGTCTGGGTAAAGGGGGCCTTGAGAGGCAAGGAAGTCCTCCTCTTCCTGCCTCTGTTCTGCCTCAAGTGCCCTGTCCATTATTCCACGCAGCGTGTGCTCCAACAGGTGGACAAGAGGTACAGTGTCACTGATGCATGCACTGTCACTGCTCACCATCCTCGTGGCCTCCTCAAATGGTGCCAGGACAGTGCATGCATCCCTGATCATGCCCCACTGGCGTGGAGAAAAAAACCAAGCTCCCCTGACCCTGTCCTGGTGCCGTAGTCGCACAGGTACTCATTGATGGCCCTCTGCTGCGTGTGCAGCCGCTGCAGCATGGCCAACGTTGAGTTCCACCTGGTGGGCATGTCACATATAAGGCGGTTCTTGGGCAGGTTCAACTCCTTTTGCAGCTCAGCCAGGCGAGCACTGGCATTATAAGATCTGCGGAAATGCACACAGACTTTCCTGGCCTGCCTCAGGACATCCTGTAAGCCCGGGTACCTGCCCAAGAACCGCTGCACCACCAGGTTAAGGACGTGAGCCACACAGGGCACATGGGTCAGTTGACCCTGTCGGAGGGCGGAGAGGAGGTTGGTGCCATTGTCGCAAACCACCATTCCTGGCTTAAGCTGGCGTGGCGTCAACCACCTCTCGGCCTGGCCCTGCAGAGCAGACAGGACCTCTGCCCCAGTGTGGCTTCTGTCCCCCAAACACACCAGCGCAAGCACGGCATGGCATCTTTTTGCCTGCGTACTTGCGTAGCCCCTTGAACGGCTACAGAGCACCGCTGGTTCAGAGGACAAACCACAGGAAGAGGCCATGGAGGAAGAAGAAGAGGAGGGGGTGGAGGAGAGAGGTGTGTCACAACCAGTAGTAGCATTTTGGAGGCGTGGCGGTGGAACAACCTCCAACACTACTGCACCTTGTCCTGCATCCTTCCCAGCTGCCAAAAGAGTGACCCAATGGGCCGTGAAAGAAAGGTAACGTCCCTGTCCATGCCTGCTGGACCATGAGTCAGCGGTAATATGCACGTTACCGCTGACTGCCCTGTCCAGCGAGGCCAAGACATTGCCTTCCACATGCCGGTAGAGAGCCTTCCGTGAGAAAAAGTGGCGTTTGGGAACCTGCCACTGAGGAACCGCACATTGCACAAACTCACGGAAGGGGGCCGAGTCTACCAACTGAAAAGGCAGCAGTTGAAGCGCTAGCAATTTGGCCAAGCTAGCATTCAACCGCTGGGCATGTGGATGGCTGGGAGTGAACTTCTTTCGACGGTCCAGCAGCTGGGGCAGGGAAATTTGCCTGCTAGAATCGGACGTCGGTGTACTGCTAGCAGAGTGGCCGCAACTACTTGGCTGTGACACACCTAATTCTACACCTTCATTCCTCTCAGTGCATGTTTCAGACAGGACTGAAGTTATAGTGGGGTTGGAGATCCCAGCTGATGCGGTGCAAGGAGAGGTCTGCTTTGTTCTTTGGTGTGGGTCTTTGAGGTAGGCTTGCCAACGAGCTGCATGGCAGGTCAACATATGTCTGGTCAGGCATGTGGTACCCAAGCGGCTGATGTTTTGGCCACGCGATATACGCTTGAGACATATGTTGCAAACAGCAGCTGTGCGATCTGATGCACTAGCCTCAAAAAAGGCCCACACCAAAGAACTTTTTGAATGACGGGCAGAGGCAGCGCCCTGCACAGGCGGAGCTCTGCGGTGTGATTCCGTCGGTGTACTGCCCTTACTTTGGCCACCAAAGGGCATCCTGCCTCGTTGGAGATGTGCCTCCTCCTCATCCTCCTCCTCCTCCTCTCTCCTATTAGGCACCCACGTGGAGTCAGTGACCTCATCATCCCCTCCCTCCTCATCACTGGAGCCAATCTGGCAGTATGCTGCAGCTGCTGGAACATGACTGCCAGATTGGTGTCCTTCTTGAGCATCCCCTCTGTCTGCTCTCACGCTACTGCCTTCCTGTAGCTGGGTTTCATCATCAGACCCTTCGAAACGCTGGGCATCCTCCTGGAGCATGTACCCAACACTGTGCTCAAACAGTTCGGGGGACTCCTCAGGAGGAGGACATGGTGGGTCTAAGGAAGGAGTGACTGATGATGAGTCTGACATTGATACCAGGGAAGAGGACGCTTTGGCAGCTGCTTTGCCAGTACCCTAAGCCTGGGTGAGAGAGGATGAGGAGGAGGAGGAGGGCTTGGTCATCCACTCTACCAAGTCTTCGGCATGATGTGGCTCAACATGTCCAGCTGCTGAAAAGAAGGACAAGCGTGTCCCATGGCCATGTGCTGATGACAATGCACCGCGTCCACGACCAGCACTGTTGCCCCCAGACACAGAGCCTGCTTGCCCTCTTTTATTGCCTCCTGACTGTCTGCCTCTCCTTGTTTGCCTTCCAGACATTCTAATAGATGGCCTGCAGGGAGATGGGAAAAAAGCAATAAGGGCTACCTTCAGGTGTCCTTCTCTGTCCCTTTACTTAAGGATTTCTAAATATGGTTGAGGATGATTGCTTTCGCACAGAATAGCACAACGACAATTTCCCTGACTGTCCAAAAAACAAGGATTTCAAAGATGGTTGATGAGGAATGCTTTAGCACAGTATAGCACAAGGAGAATTTCCCTCACTGTCCTTCCCTGTCCCTAGAAACAAGGATTATCACAGTGAAAGAAACTGACACTCTTCCTACCTATAGTTTTCTGTCCCTAGAAAAAATGTTTTTTTAAAGCTGATTGATGATCAATGCTTTAGCACACTATAGCACAAGTAGAATTTCCCTCACTGTCCTTCCCTGTCCCTAGAAACAAGGATTATCACAGTGAAAGAAACTGACACTCTTCCTACCTATAGTTTTCTGTCCCTAGTAAAAATGTTTTTTTTAAAGCTGATTGATGATCAATGCTTTAGCACACTATAGCACAAGTAGAATTTCCCTCACTGTCCTTCCCTGTCCCTAGAAACAAGGATTATCACAGTGAAAGAAACTGACACTCTTCCTACCTATAGTTTTCTGTCCCTAGAAAAAATGTTTTTTTAAAGATGGTTGATGATCAATGCTTTAGCACACTATAGCACAAGGAGAATTTCCCTCACTGTCCTTCCCTGTCCCTAGAAACAAGGATTATCACAGTGAAAGAAACTGACACTCTTCCTACCTATAGTTTTCTGTCCCTAGAAAAAATGTTTTTTTAAAGATGGTTGATGATCAATGCTTTAGCACACTATAGCACAAGGAGAATATCCCTCACTGTCCTTCCCTGTCCCTAGAAACAAGGATTATCACAGTGAAAGAAACTGACACTCTTCCTACCTATAGTTTTCTGTCCCTAGAAAAAATGTTTTTTTAAAGATGGTTGATGATCAATGCTTTAGCACACTATAGCACAAGGAGAATTTCCCTCACTGTCCTTCCCTGTCCCTAGAAACAAGGATTATCACAGTAAAACACACTGACACTCTCCCTACCTATAGTTTTCTGTCCCTAGAAAAAATGTTTTTTTAAAGATGGTTGATGATCAATGCTTTAGCACACTATAGCACAAGGAGAATTCCCCTCACTGTCCTTCCCTGTCCCTAGAAACAAGGATTATCACAGTAAAACACACTGACACTCTCCCTACCTATAGTTTTCTGTCCCTAGAAAAAATGTTTTTTTTAAAGACGGTTGATGATCAATGCTTTAGCACACTATAGCACAAGGAGAATTTCCCTCACTGTCCTTCCCTGTCCCTAGAAACAAGGATTATCACAGTGAAAGAAACTGACACTCTTCCTACCTATAGTTTTCTGTCCCTAGAAAAAATGTTTTTTTAAAGCTGATTGATGATCAATGCTTTAGCACACTATAGCACAAGTAGAATTTCCCTCACTGTCCTTCCCTGTCCCTAGAAACAAGGATTATCACAGTGAAAGAAACTGACACTCTTCCTACCTATAGTTTTCTGTCCTTAGAAAAAATGTTTTTTTAAAGATGGTTGATGATCAATGCTTTAGCACACTATAGCACAAGGAGAATTTCCCTCACTGTCCTTCCCTGTCCCTAGAAACAAGAATTATCACAGTGAAAGAAACTGACACTCTTCCTACCTATAGTTTTCTGTCCCTAGAAAAAATGTTTTTTTAAAGCTGATTGATGATCAATGCTTTAGCACACTATAGCACAAGTAGAATTTCCCTCACTGTCCTTCCCTGTCCCTAGAAACAAGGATTATCACAGTGAAAGAAACTGACACTCTTCCTACCTATAGTTTTCTGTCCCTAGAAAAAATGTTTTTTTAAAGATGGTTGATGATCAATGCTTTAGCACACTATAGCACAAGGAGAATTTCCCTCACTGTCCTTCCCTGTCCCTAGAAACAAGGATTATCACAGTAAAACACACTGACACTCTCCCTACCTATAGTTTTCTGTCCCTAGAAAAAATGTTTTTTTAAAGATGGTTGATGATCAATGCTTTAGCACACTATAGCACAAGGAGAATTCCCCTCACTGTCCTTCCCTGTCCCTAGAAACAAGGATTATCACAGTAAAACACACTGACACTCTCCCTACCTATAGTTTTCTGTCCCTAGAAAAAATGTTTTTTTTAAAGACGGTTGATGATCAATGCTTTAGCACACTATAGCACAAGGAGAATTTCCCTCACTGTCCTTCCCTGTCCCTAGAAACAAGGATTATCACAGTGAAAGAAACTGACACTCTTCCTACCTATAGTTTTCTGTCCCTAGAAAAAATGTTTTTTTAAAGCTGATTGATGATCAATGCTTTAGCACACTATAGCACAAGTAGAATTTCCCTCACTGTCCTTCCCTGTCCCTAGAAACAAGGATTATCACAGTGAAAGAAACTGACACTCTTCCTACCTATAGTTTTCTGTCCTTAGAAAAAATGTTTTTTTAAAGATGGTTGATGATCAATGCTTTAGCACACTATAGCACAAGGAGAATTTCCCTCACTGTCCTTCCCTGTCCCTAGAAACAAGAATTATCACAGTGAAAGAAACTGACACTCTTCCTACCTATAGTTTTCTGTCCCTAGAAAAAATGTTTTTTTAAAGCTGATTGATGATCAATGCTTTAGCACACTATAGCACAAGTAGAATTTCCCTCACTGTCCTTCCCTGTCCCTAGAAACAAGGATTATCACAGTGAAAGAAACTGACACTCTTCCTACCTATAGTTTTCTGTCCCTAGAAAAAATGTTTTTTTAAAGATGGTTGATGATCAATGCTTTAGCACACTATAGCACAAGGAGAATTTCCCTCACTGTCCTTCCCTGTCCCTAGAAACAAGGATTATCACAGTGAAAGAAACTGACACTCTTCCTACCTATAGTTTTCTGTCCCTAGAAAAAATGTTTTTTTAAAGATGGTTGATGATCAATGCTTTAGCACACTATAGCACAAGGAGAATTTCCCTCACTGTCCTTCCCTGTCCCTAGAAACAAGGATTATCACAGTGAAAGAAACTGACACTCTTCCTACCTATAGTTTTCTGTCCCTAGAAAAAATGTTTTTTTAAAGATGGTTGATGATCAATGCTTTAGCACACTATAGCACAAGGAGAATTTCCCTCACTGTCCTTCCCTGTCCCTAGAAACAAGGATTATCACAGTGAAATAAACTGACACTCTTCCTACCTATAGTTTTCTGTCCCTAGAAAAAATGTTTTTTTAAAGATGGTTGATGATCAATGCTTTAGCACACTATAGCACAAGGAGAATTTCCCTCACTGTCCTTCCCTGTCCCTAGAAACAAGGATTATCACAGTAAAACACACTGACACTCTATCTACCTATAGTTTTCTGTCCCTAGAAAAAATGATTTTTTAAAGATGGTTGATGATCAATGCTTTAGCACACTATAGCACAAGGAGAATTTCCCTCACTGTCCTTCCCTGTCCCTAGAAACAAGGATTCGCACAGTAAAACACACTGACACTCTCCCTACCTATAGTTTTCTGTCCCTAGAAAAAATGATTTTTTAAAGATGGTTGATGATCAATGCTTTAGCACACTATAGCACAAGGAGAATTTCCCTCACTGTCCTTCCCTGTCCCTAGAAACAAGGATTCGCACAGTAAAACACACTGACACTCTCCCTACCTATCCTTCTCTTTCCCTAAACTAAAGGTTAAGCAAGAAAAAAAAAATGTCACCGTCCCTGCCTATGCTTCTCTTTCCCTGCTCCGGAACACACTACACTAGGCCGCCGTGCTGGCGGCCTTTTATAGTGTGGGCGTGTACTAAACACCCTCAGCAATAATTGGCCACAGGCATCCTGCCTGTGGCCAATCATTGCTCTCCTCGCTGCCGGCGCTGTGATTGGCCAAGCATGCGGGGTCACAGTGCATGCTTGGCCAATCACAGCGCCTGGATGACACTGCGATGGCGTAGTGCATTGTGGGCCGTTCGCGTCACTCGAATTAGGCGCGAACGGCCCAAATCGTTCGATCTTCGTCGAACGATCGAACAGCCGATGTTCGAGTCGAACGTATGTTCGACTCGAACACAGAGCTCATCCCTAGTGTAGATTAAGGAGATATTACTTGCACCTACAGGTAAGCCTTAATCTAGGCTTTCCTGTAGATGCAAGTTGTCTAAGTGGGTTTACAACCACTTTAATATTATTGTAACAACCATGCTCATGCTGATGTGGCATTGGCTAATAGGCATTCGCCTCTTTTCAGCATATGCTGCTGAGTGTTTGATGGTGGGACTACTTTATATTCTAGGTATAATAGTACTCAGCACAGTGACTTAGGCCCCTTTCACACTTGTGCGACCTGAAAGTTGTGTGATTTTGATGCGACTTTAACCACTTAAGCCCCGGACCATTTCGGGCCATTAGGACCAGGCCTGTTTTTGGGATTCGGCACTGCGCTGCTTTAACTGTAAATTGTGCGGACATGCAATGTTGTACCCAAATGAAATTTGCGTCCTTTTCTTCCCACAAATAGAGCTTTCTTTTAATGGTATTTGATTGCCTCTGCGATTTTTATTTTTTGCGATATAAACAGAAAAAGACCGAAAATTTTGAAAAAAAATGATATTTTCTACTTTTTGTTATAAGAAAAATCGAATAAACTCAATTTTAGTCATACATTTAGGCCACATGTCTTTAGTAAAAAAAATGTCAATAAGCGTATATTTATTGGTTTGCGCAAAAGTTATAGCGTTTACAAACTAGGGTACATTTTCTGAAATTTACACAGCTTTAAATTTATGACTGCCTATCTCATTTCTTGAGGTGCTAAAATGGCAGGGCAGTACAAAACCCCCCCAAATGACCCCATTTTGGAAAGTAGACACCCCAAGGAAATTGCTGAGAGGCATGTTGAGCCCATTGAATATTTTTTTTTGTCCCAAGTGATTGAATAATGACAAAAAAAATAAAAAATTACAAAAAGTTGTCACTAAATGATATATTGCTCACACATGCCATGGTTATATGTGGAATTGCACCCCAAAATACATTCTGCTGCTTCTCCTGAGTACGGGGATACCACATGTGTGGGACTTTTTAGGAGCCTAGCCACGTACGGGACCCCGGAAACCAAGCACCGCCTTCAGGATTTCTAAGGGCGCAAATTTTTGATTTCACTCCTCACTACCTATCACAGTTTCGAAGGCCATAAAATGCCAAAATAGCACAAAACCCCCCCAAATGACCCCATTTTGGAAAGTAGACACCCCAAGCTATTTACTGAGAGGCATGTTCAGTCCATGGAATATTTTATATTTTGCCACAAGTTGCGGGAATATGACAAACTTTTTTTTTTTTGCACAAAGTTGTCACTAAATGATATATTGCTCACACATGCCATGGGCATATGTAAAATTACACCCCAAAATATATTCTGCTGCTTCTCCTGAGTACGGGGATACCACATGTGTGGGACTTTTTGGGAGCCTAGCCGCGTACGGGACCCCAAAAACCAAGCACCGCCTTCAAGGTTTCTAAGGGCATAAATTTTTGATTTCACTCCTCACTACCTATCACAGTTTTGAAGGCCATAAAATGCCAAGATGGCACAAAACCCCCCCAAATGACCCCATTTTGGAAAGTAGACACCCCAAGCTATTTGCTGAGAGGCATGTTGACCCCATTGAATATTTTTTTTTTTTTGTCCCAAATGATTGAATAATGACAAAAAGAAAAAAAAATGTACAAAAAGTTGTCACTAAATGATATATTGCTCACACATGCCATGGTTATATGTGGAATTGCACCCCAAAATACATTCTGCTGCTTTTCCTGAGTACGGGGATACCACATGTGTGGGACTTTTTGGGAGCCTAGCCGCGTACAGGGCCCCAAAAACCAAGCACTGCGAACGCTGCAGTTATGTGTGTTGTGTTTGGTAAGTGACAGTGATCGATCGATACTGCACTTGGGTGGGCTGGGCTGGGCTGGGCGGAGGGGCTAAACGCAGGCGCTAGCAGGTATCTGGGCTGATCCCGCTAACACTGCGTTTTTGGGAACCCTAAACCGCTGGGGATGCTAGTATAGATCTGATCAGATCTGATCAGATACTATACCACTAAGGGGGGTGTATGCTTTGCGCGTGGGTGTTAGCGTTACTGTCACTAACCTAACACTTCCTGGGGCGACGCAGACCCTCTCTGGTGCTAAAACCTAATTGATCTCACCCGCCGGGCGATCAGGGGGGTTAAACCTTTATTGGGTTATATACGGCGGGTGCCCTGATGCTATAAAAAGCAAACTAATCAACCAGCGTCACCCGTAACCTTTATATGGTGTTCACTGGTGAAAGGGTTAACTAGGGGCAATCAGGGGGTTAAAACCTTTATTAGGTTAAATATGGGGGTACCTGACACTATATAAAAACCTGTCGGGTTACCTAAATAACTAAATAACTTACTGGCTAACCAGTGACACCAGTGACGCTTATACGGCGATCACTGGTGAAAGGGTTAACTCTAGGGGCAATCAGGGGGTTAAAATAATATATGGGGGTACCTGACACTAATAAAAACCTGCGGCGAACCTAAAAAAAAATAACTGCCTATCTAAAACACCAGCGACACGAATACAGCGATCGGAAAAACAATCGCTTAGTGACGCTGAAGTTAGGGGGTGAAAGGGTTACCTGGGGGGTGATCAAGGGGTTAAACCTTTATTAGGGGGGGGTTAGGGGGCTACCCTGGACCTAAAGGGGCCTAATCCTAACTGCCCTGCAACTTTTTACAATCACAGATGACACTAAATGCAGTGATCAGTAAAATAAATGATCACTGCAATCAGTGACACTGTGATTGGGGGCTTTGGGGTGACCTGGGGGGTGATCTGGGGGTGACTGGGGGTGATTTGTGTGCCTATGTGTACCTACGTGTCAGTGGACTGTTGGTGCACTAACCTGCTTCTTCTCTGCTCGGCGCCGGGAACGAAAAGACCGCGGCGAGGGAGATGACATCACTTCCTCCAGCCTTGTTTACATCACATGGCGGAGGAAGCATTTTCATTGGCCGGGAGCGATCGCGAGGGGGGGGGGGGCGGAATCGAGCGCCCCCCCCTCATGCCTGATCGCTCCCGAACACTTAACGGCCGCTCACTGCAGTGAAGGGGGGTCCGGATGGACCCCCCAACTGCACAAAGGCGATCACGTAGATCTACGTGATTCTGCCTGTCCGTGCCATTCTGCCGACGTAAATCGGCGGTGGGCGGTCGTTAAGTGGTTAAGCAATGCCTGTGTAATCTTGAGGTCTATGGGCGCAGGAGTCACAGGGAAAGGCGCGCAAACTTCCGTCTGCATTTTTTCTGCAATCCCAGGGAATGCCTGTGTAAACTTAAGGTCTATGAACCTCAACTCGTATCAAAGTTGGACCAAAGTAGTACAGGGACTACTTTGAAGTCGGTGTGACTTGAAGTTTTACAGATATAAATGGTACACATTGAAAATCATGGGGTATGACTTGTCATGCAACTCTGATGACCAAAGTCGCAGGAAAAGTCGCTCAAGTGTGAAAGGGGCCTCAGCCCGACTTTGTGAGCGATTTCAGAGACATCAGTGCACTTTCCTGCACAGATGTCTAGTGAAATCACATAGGTCTCAACTGTCCCTGATTTGGAACAAAGTCCCTCTGTCCCTCTTTCCTCCTCATTTGTCCCTCATTTTGTTCGGATCTGTATAGTTCGATATTAGATGCAATTTTTATCTTTCAAAAAGTGTTTCCCAGCGCTAAACCTTTCATCTAATTTCTAAATTGCTTTGTTTGTAAATTCCCAAAGCCAATCTAAAGGGATCTTATTGTTAAAAAAAAAAAGTACTTGGGGGTTTAACTAATATATATATATATTTTTTTATAATTCTCCTTTAAGAAGGTGTTTTAGGAGGTGTGTCCTATGCCTACATACTTTTGCTAATAGTTGTCCCTTATACAAATCTCAAAAAGGTAAGAAATCGCCTCCTGAAGTCACCCAAAGTAGTGTAGGAACTACTTTTGGGAATCTGTGTGGCGTTGCACCAATTCGGACAGTTCTATTGCCGCCAATAGGCGCCGATTTGGCCTGCAATTTGACATGTCAATTCAGAGCTATGTGAACATGGGTGAAGTTGCATAGATATGAATGGAACTCATAAGGGGGGGGGATACTTTTAATGCGACTCTGAGGGCCAAAGCTGCATGAAAAGTCACATAAGTGTGAAAGTAACCTAATGAGATTAAATAATAACACCTTTGAATAAAGCCCCATTTGCACGACCTTAAAATTGCACAGCTTTGCCATGACTTGAAGCAATGTCTGTGTTATCTTGTGGTGTATGGACCTCAAATCGCATCAAAGTCAAACCAAGGTAGTGCAGCGATGAATTTTCCTCACTTTCAGGATGCACAAGTGACAATAGGGCCAAATTCAAAGATATCCTTGAATCTCTTTCACACTGCTGCGACCTGAAAGTCACCCTAATTTGCTGCCACTTTGTCGCTGCAACTTGGGCCCAACTTCTGGGAATGCCTGTGTAATATTGCGCCCTATGTACCTCAAGTCACATGAGGCTCTGTTTCCACTATTGCAACCCTAAATTCGCATGATTTTGCCGCGATTTTGATGCGACTTAGAGCAATGCCTGTATATTCTTGAGGTCCATGGACCTCAAGTCGTATCAAAGTGGGACCAAAGTAGTGCAGGGACTACTTTGAAGTCGCTGCGACTTGATGTCGCACAGATATGAACCATACTCTTTGGAAATCATGGAGTATGACATGTCATGCGACTTTGCAGTCCCAAGTTGCATGACAAGTCGCACTAGTGGAAACCGAGCCTGAAAGTCACACCAAAGTAGTACAAGGACTACTTTGAAGTTGGTCTGACTTAAAGTAGCACAGACATGAATGGTTATCATTGAGAATCATGAAAAGTCGCCCAACTGTGAATCAAGTCATATATATTTTAATAGAAAGGAGCTCTCATTTATACTTGCATAGTCCTTACTGATTTACATCAGCAGAACAAATGCAGGAAGTAGTGATGTGTGCACATGGGCCAGAAGCAAATGTGTAGTGATACCAAACAAATCAATGAAGCCCACCCACACCAAATCCACCCCCACCTTGAGTAAGCACAAGTACATATCCTACACTTACCCGGAAAATCAGCAGCACCTCCTCTTTGCTAAAGAGGGAGCTCGCCATGTCCACCTAGATCAGTGATTCTCAACTCCTGTCCTCAGGGCCCACTAACAGGCCAGGTTTGCAAGATAACTGAAATACATCACAGGTGATATCCTTTGCTGCTCAGTGATTGCAGTATTCTAGCCTGCATCTCCCCAAGGTAATACTTAAAATCTGGCCTGTTAGTGGGTCCCGAGGACAGGAGTTGAGAACCACTGACCTAGATGGAGATCCTGACCAGCACAGGAACTTCCGGGTGATTACAATGACTCATTTCCGGGTCAGGAGGTGAAACCACGCTCTGTTGATTGCAGCTGCGAATATTTGATCGCAATCACACATAGAATTTATTATTTTCAGATATGCAAATCTTTATTTCTACATATGATATTTGAAGGTAAACTTAAGGGAGTTTGAAAAGGAATGGGGTCTCTGCCATAGCAGCAGGGGAATTACAAAGGCAAAAGGCCCGGTTTGAGCTCTGCTTCACACTGACAGCGGGAGGAAATCGTTCAGCTGAACTCATACGATTTTCATTCCCACATGTCAGTCCCGACTGCAGGAGGGGGGGGGGGGGACATCAGTGCAGGTTTCTGCACTTATATCAATACAAATCACACCAATTAGAACAGCGCAATTGCCACCGATCTCACATGTCAAATCGCACCAATGCGAACCAGAGCTGACACATACAACACTGTCTATCCTCCAGCTGAATTCATTACCTGCAATTCTCCACAGCTGTTATATATAAAGATTCCACCTTTATCATTTACTTGCAGGTGTGCTGAAGCCTGGGTTTACATTGGGGCGATTTGTCCTGCAATTTCAGAAATCAAATCACATGACTATTGGTGGCAATGGCACTGTTCCAATCGATGCAACCCCAATTTTGTGGCACCGCACCGATTTGCAAAAGTAGTTCCTGCACTACTTTTGCAGATTTCAGGTGCGACTTCAATAGACATTTGTGTATGAAGCCACACAGATGTCTATCAAGTAGTACCTAAAATCGCGCTAGCTTAAGTGAATTAGCGCGATTTCAAAGTAGCATCAATGTGAACAAGGGCAAAGAGATTCATTTTTTGATGCACAAATCCATACAGAAATAAAATTAAGGATTTTTGCACTTTGCCCAAAAAAAAAAAAAGCACACACCAAAGCGCAATAACGTACTTTTATTTTGCCAGCAGAAACAAAATTAGGTCCATTCATTTACTAGCTTCAAAAAAATTGGGACAGGATACACGGTACTCAATTTAGCAATTGGATTTTAAGGGCCCTGCTCATAGGAGCTTACAATCTAAAATTTGTCAAAACCTTAGAGTGCACACAGCTTTACTTTTAGTGTATAACGGGAAACATCACATTTTTATCTGCAAGAATATAGAAACATACTCAAGTCATTATGCTTACAAAGCATTCCAACATAATAAAAAAGACATGTTCAAAACACCCACCCCCACCCCACAATCCACATATACATACATTGATGACCATGTTCTGCTGGAAGCTGCAATTCTGTGTACATGATTAAGCAATGAGATCCACGAGTAGAAGGTCAGCAGATGCTTCCAAACGATTTTGCATGGTCAGACAGGAACAATACACACACAATTTTTGATTGAAAAAATGCACAAGAATTTCAGCAAATAACACTAGTTAGAGGTTTGTCAATCTGCACAATATCATTCCTTCTCTCCCCCCCACAAACCACAGCAAAAAACCTGGCCTTCTCAGACCAAACGATCCCCCATACTGCAGGCTTTTATATAAGAGAGGTTGTATTGTTAGCAAACTGATACACGCCCAATAGAAGTACACGCCCACCAGTATCTTTCAATCTGTCCCTTTGTGTATGTGATTTCACCTGATGGGCAGGAACAAATAATACTTTTTACAACTGTGTTAGTCCTTGGCTATGTGCATCAAATCTCCAACTACAGGCCAAAGATCCAAGTCCATTTGCATGCACATAAACAAAGCAACAGTTTTCTAAGCATATGTACCTGTGCAGTGTAAACCCTACAATTTTAAATGTCCAAGTCCCTGGGTATGATTAGTGCTAACAAACATTAACATCAGGCCCTGGCTCCAATGAGCTTCCAATCTAAAGTCCAAAATAAACTTTCTTACATTAGAGACTATTTTGACAGGAGACAAATAAAATGCCAGCATGTCTTAGGATTGTGGTGAGAAACCCACACATGGAAAACATATAAACTTCAACATAAGCATTAGCACGTTGGGGAATTGAACCAGCAAACCCAGTGCTGCTAGACAGAATTGCTGCCCACTTAGCCACCAGGCAGCCTCACACATGTTCTCTGCATCTCTGTGGTGTGAACCAGCCCTAAGTCAATAGCCAAGTTCTGCGTCTCCAAGCAATATACAATATATTGGCCTAAGTATTGAGACGCCTGCCTTTAAACGCACATGAACTGTAATCACATCCCAGTCTTAGTCCGTAGGGTTCAATATTGGGTTGGCCCACCCTTTGCAGCTATAACAGCTTCAACTCTTCTGGGAAGGCTGTCCACAAGGTTTAGGAGTGTGTCTATGGGAATGTTTGACCATTCTTCCAAGTGCATTTGTGAGGTCAGGCACTGATGTTGGATGAGAAGGCCTGGCCTGCAGTCTCCGCTCTAATTCATCCCCAAGGTGTTCTGTTGTGTTGAGGTCAGGACTCTGTCCAGGCCAGTCAAGTTCCTCCACCCCGAACCCACTCATCTATGTCTTTATGGACCTTGCTTTGTGCACTGGTCCAAATCATTTGGTGGAGGGGGATTATGATGTGGGGTTGTTTTTCAGGGGTTGGGCTTGGCCCCTTAGTTCCAGTGAAGGGAACTCTTAAGGCATCAGCATACTGAGACATTTTGGACAATTTCATGCTCCCAACTTTGTGGGAACAGTTTGGGGATGGCCCCTTCCTGTTTCAACATGACTGCACACCAGTGCATGAAGCAAGGTCCATAAAGACATGGATGAGGGAGTTTGGGGTGGAGAAACTTGACTGGCCTGCACAGAGTCCTGACCTCAACCCGATAGAACTCCCTTTGGCTGAATTAGAGCAGAGACTGTGAGCCAGGCCTTCACATCCAACATCAGTGCCTGGCCTCACAAACGCACTTCTGGAAGAATGATCAAACATTCCCATAGACACACTAAACCTTGTGGACAACCTTCCCAGCCTTCCCAGAAGCTGTTCTAGCTGCAAAGGGTGGGCCAAATCAAATTTTAACCCTACGAAATAAGACTGGGCTGCCATTAAAGTTCATGCGTGTGTAAAGGCAGGTGTTCCAATACTTTTGGGCTAAATTGTGTATCTGGCAAGATTTACAATGGTGGTGGAACCCACCTACACATAAATACAACATTTAGACATAGTTTTAGGACCTGGGAGATGAGACAACTTCTCTACATGAAGCAGCATGTTTGGGATTTGAACCCAGACACTCAGGGATGCTAAGCAGAAGTTCTAACCTCTAAGCCACAGAGCTGCCACACATGGAATCCTCCTACACATAAATACACATAAATACTACATTTCTTTGGACATACAGGTGATGGAATTACATTACTCAAGAGTTATTCTTCTTGATTTATTCTGTGATATTTGGTGTTTTTTTGGGGGGTGAGTTTAGAATTGTGATATTACCCTCAAATTTTGGGGAATTACATTTTGATTTCTGATGTTGGAACACATATCAAATTTTTGGGGCTCAAATTATGATTATTTAGAAATAATAAAAAGCACAAAAAAATGTGACTAATTTTAAATTTGCATCAGCAATAGTATTGATTGTGCTTTGTAAAGACACCTGTGTGAGTTTGGGTAAAGATTGGTGTGATATGGAGAGTAATTAGTGAAAGTGACAGAGAAAAATATATTTTATCAAAACATTCCACATTCTAGCTTTCTTTAAAAACAAAATATTTTAATTAGAAGCAACATTGTTGCAAAGGAAAATTTATTTCAGAGAAAGATACATTTCATCGCAACATTAATAGAATTTATTTGTGAAAGTTACAATTGTATCATTAGAATCAATGGCTAAAACTTGCATTGGACTAAAATAGCTCAGATTTTCACTTCCAAAACATGCTCTTTAATTAGCTCTCATTTCGGTATTTACTATAACTCTTGTGAAAAAAGTCACTTGAGTTAAAATTTGAGTTATTTTAGCTCTGGGCATGCTCAGTTTCGTTTGCAAATAGTTGTCCAAAAACGGGCATTTTTTTACTTCTCAGACTTTTAAAGATATTTCAGTGTAGAAATCACTTTTTCACACAGTTTAAAAGCAGATTATCTTTAAATAATATACCGCATATTTCAGTACCATTAAGGCAATTATATCATGCTCCAAACATTATTTCCATGTGCACAACTCCAGTTTTTAGTAGAGTAAGGATTTGGGCGCTATTTGGATTCTGGGAGCTATAGTAAATTCGATTTTGGTAAGTATTTTTTCTCCAGCGCTTTAGTGAATACCGTTTTCGCGCTAATTAGCGCAAATTGCCGCGATTTGCGCTAATTAGCGCGAATTCGCGGCAATTTGCGCTAATTAGCGTGAATTCGCGGCAATTTGCGCTAATTAGCGCCGTGGCGCTATAGTAAATTACCCCCATAGTCTTCTCACAAGTCATATTACAGCTCAATGCATGCAGAGAGGTACTCTTCTCCATGTCAGGTAAGACAACATATAGACATGATGACACCCACTCGTCAATAACATTTGATTGGCCAGGCGTATCAATGGGGACAGTTTGCATAGTGTAAACACCAAACCAAACCACTGAAAATCAGGTTTTCATGGAATTACTCAAGAATAAGTAAAGTTAAAATTTAACACAGGGGTGTTCCTAAAACCTCATATGTAATGTTTTACAGAAATTTTTCTATTCATTAGACACTGGAATAAACCAATCAACAAGAGTGATATAATTAGCAGAATAATGTATATAGCTACATTATTTAGCAACATTTTGCGGTTAGTAAGAAGCAGAGGTTAACGTATATCAAAGCCCAGAACAAAATGTTATTATAGATTAGGCTATAATACTTTTTTTCACAGAGTACAGTCTGAACCTATCAATCCGGCCAAGATAAGGCGTCGCTTGGGGCGTGTGTTCCATCCACGGAGCCGCGACGTCACTTCCAGTTTCCCAATGGCACAGAAACCGGAAGCGATGCCGTGGCTCAGAGGAAAGCACCGCCCATGTCCAACGGTGATGCCAATAACAAACGCCACAACAAGGAGAATGATCTTACAGTGGGAATGTTCAGGCGCATTGCTCTGTGCCACAAGGACTCGATAAAGCAGGCAAATTAAGTGTCTCACCTGCATTCACATAATTGCATAGACGTCACGCTGCCCATAAACAGCTGTGGCCGGCACTCGTAGTTAAAGGACATTTTTTTTTTTAAAGAATATTTTTTTGGGGGGTGACTAACTGGGGGGGGGGGGTAGGGGCTTGACAGTTTTTATTGCTGTCTGTGCCCCAGTTAAGGAGATTCACCCACTCTATTTGTCCTGTTTACCGTTATCATTGAACCAGAAAAGTAATAGTGGAGAAATCTTCCAATGCTAGTTCTGGTGATTTGGGGGTCCCCAAGGAATTCCCCTAATTTGCAGGGATTTTCTCTCACTTCCTGGTTGGCTATGGGATAGAAAGTGAAGGACATCTGCAGGGGTTATAACTCTCCCTTGCCCTATCCAAAATGTAAAAAAAGTTTTGCCTATAGTTCTACTTTAAGTTGTGAGCAGCCGCATTCCCAGTTACTTTAGAACGAAAAACTCTCCATAAGAAGGGACTTTACTTCCAACACCTTCAAGAAGGCTTACAGCAACATATAAGTCATGAATAAAATGTTGTCATTTATTAAGTAATGTGGGTTATTAAGCATGCATACAATGGGCATTACAGTTAAAAATATGCAACTACCATATTATGAATAGTACTGAAATATCACAGCAATGTAGCCCTATAAATCCACAGAGTCATGTGTTTGTGGCCAAGAGCAGCTTCCTTGGGACTGAATATGCTCTGAACAAAATTTTTACTTATGCCTTAACCACTTAAGCCCCGGACCATTTGGTAGCTAGAGGACCAGAGGTGAATTCAGAATTTTGCACTGCGCTGCTTTAACTGTAAATTGTGCGGACATGCAATGTTGTACCCAAACGAAATTTGCGTCCTTTTCTTCCCACAAATAGAGCTTTCTTTTAATGGTATTTGATTGCCTCTGCGATTTTTATTTTTTGCGATATAAACGGAAAAAGACCGAAAATTTTGAAAAAAAATGATATTTTCTACTTTTTGTTATAAGAAAAATCGAATAAACTCAATTGTAGTCATACATTTAGGCCAAAATGTATTCAGCCACATGTTTTTAGTAAAAAAAATGTCAATAAGCGTATATTTATTGGTTTGCGCAAAAGTTATAGAGTTTACAAACTAGGGTACATTTTCTGAAATTTACACAGCTTTAAATTTATGACTGCCTATCTCATTTCTTGAGGTGCTAAAATGACAGGGCAGTACAAAACCCCCCCAAATGACCCCATTTTGGAAAGTAGACACCCCAAGGAAATTGCTGAGAGGCATCTTGAGCCCATTGAATTTTTTATTTTTTTGTCCCAAGTGATTGAATAATGACTAAAAAAAAAAAAAAATTACAAAAAGTTGTCACTAAATGATATATTGCTCACACATGCCATGGTTATATGTGGAATTTCACCCTAAAATACATTTTGCTGCTTCTCCTGAGTACGGGGATACCACATGTGTGGGACTTTTTGGGAGCCTAGCCGCGTACGGGACCCCGGAAACCAAGCACCGCCTTCAGGATTTCTAAGGGCGCAAATTTTTGATTTCACTCCTCACTACCTATCACAGTTTCGAAGGCCATAAAATGCCAAAATAGCACAAAACCCCCCCAAATGACCCCATTTTAGAAAGTAGACACCCCAAGGAAATTGCTGAGAGGCCTGTTGAGCCCATTGAATATAATTTTTTTTGTCCCAAGTGATTGAATAATGACAAAAAAAATAAATAAATAAATTACAAAAAGTTGTCACT
Source organism: Rana muscosa (assembly GCA_029206835.1). Lineage (NCBI taxonomy): Eukaryota > Metazoa > Chordata > Amphibia > Anura > Ranidae > Rana > Rana muscosa. The sequence goes on from CM055117.1 coordinate 496,419,877, forward strand.
AAATGATATATTGCTCACACATGCCATGGTTATATGTGGAATTACACCCCAAAATACATTTTTCTGCTTCTCCTGAGTACGGGGATACCACATGTGTGGGACTTTTTAGGAGCCTAGCCGCGTACGGGACCCCGAAAACCAAGCACCGCCTTCAGGATTTCTAGGCACAAATTTTTGATTTCACTCCTCACTACCTATCACAGTTTCGAAGGCCATAAAATGCCAAAATCGCACAAAACCCCCCCAAATGACCCCATTTTGGAATATAGACACCCCAAGCTATTTGCTGAGAGGAATGGCGAGTATTTTACAGCTCTCATTTGTTTTTGAAAATGAAGAAAGAAAATATATATATATATATATTTTTTTTTTTTAAATTTTCAAAACTTTGTGACAAAAAGCGAGATCTGCAAAATACTCACAATACCTCTCAGCAAATAGCTTGGGGTGTCTACTTTCCAAAATGGGGTCATTTGGGGGGGTTTTGTGCTATCTGGGCATTCCATGGTCTCCGAAACTGTGATAGGCAGTGAGAAGTGAAATCAAAAATTTACACCCTTAGAAAGCCTGAAGGCGGTGCTTGGTTTTTGGGGTCCCGTACGCGGCTAGGCTCCCAAAAAGTCTCACACATGTGGTATCCCCGTACTCAGGAGAAGCAACAGAATGTATTTTGGGGTGTAATTCCACATATGCCCATGGCATGTTTGAGCAATATATCATTTAGTGACAACTTTGTGCAAAAAAAAAAAAAAATTGTTGTTTTTCCGCAACTTGTGTCAACATATAAAATATTCCATGGACTCGATATGCCTCTCAGTATATAGCTTGGGGTGTCTACTTTCCAAAATGGGGTCATTTGGGGGGGTTTGAACTGTTCTGGCATTTTATACACAACATTAGGAAGCTTACATCCACTCTTCTAACCACTTGAAGACAAAGCCCTTTTTGACACTTTTTGTTTACATGAAAACATTTTTTTTTTGCAAGAAAATTATGTTGAACCCCCAAACATTATATATATATTTTTAAAACAAAGGCCCTACAGATTAAAATGGTGGGTGTTGCATTTTTTTTTTCTACACAGTATTTGCGCAGCGATTTTTCAAACGCATTTTTTGGGTTAAAAAATACACTTTTTTTAATTTTAATGCACTAAAACACACTATATTGCCCAAATGTTTGATGAAATAAAAAAGATGATCTTAGGCCGAGTACATAGATACCAAACACGACATGCTTTAACATTTCGCACAAACGCGCAGCGGCGACAAACTACATACATTTTTAAAAGCATTTAAAAGCCTTTACAGGTTACCCCAGTAGATTTACAGAGGAGGTCTACTGCTAAAATGATTGCCCTCGATCTGACCTTCGCGGTGATACCTCACATGCATGGTGCAATTGCTGTTTACATATGACGCCAGACCGACGCTTGCGTTCGCCATTGGGCAAGAGCAGGGCAGGACAGGGGTGCTTTTTTTTTTTTTATTATTAATTTTGCTTTTTTATTTTATTTTTAAATTGTTCCTTCCAAGTATTTTTTTTTTTATCATTTTTATTGTTATCTCAGGGAATGTAAATATCCCCTATGATAGCAATAGGTAGTGACAGGTACTCTTTTTTTGAAAAAACTGGGGTCTTCTAGACCCTAGATTTTTTCCTCTGCCCTCAAAGCATCTGACCACACCAAGATCGGTGTGATAAAATGCTTTCCCAATTTCCCAATGGCGCTTTTTATATCCGGGGGGGGCATTCCCTCCCACTGCTTGTAAAAGCAGTCCAGAGGCTAATTAGCCGCTAGGATTGCTTTTACATGAAAGCCGGCCGCAGGCTGAAAAGAATGATACCAAGATGATACCTAAACCCGCAGGCATCATTCTGGTATAAACATTCAAAGTCCAGCAACATACCAGTACGTTGCTGGTCCTTGTTGGACATGTATTGTAATCTTTTTATTTCATGCAGCCAGTTGGCTGAGCGAAAAAAGAGATTGATCGGTGGGTATGCCCACCATTAGAATACCGCCCTTCATCCACCCACTTCCAATGATGGGCATACACGCACCATTTATATATGCCGAAGCATGGGGGCATCCTCCCGCAAAAAAGTTATGCCGCACACACATGGTCGGACTTTTCCACGGGCAAGCCTCCGTCGGAATTTCGACCGTATGTACGCGGCATTAGGAGCAAAATCGCTCCTCCGCCCCTGCTGCCCCAATGCTTCGGCATATTTGCTTTTTTTTTTTAACTGTGGTGGTGAAATCACCTCCTACAGCACTGGAGTCGCAGGGATCAGGCCTGTCTCTGCGAACGCTGCAGTTATGTGTGTTGTGTTTTGTAAGTGACAGTGATCGATCGATACTGCACTTGGGTGGCCTGGGCTGGACGGAGGGGCAAAACGCAGGTGCCAGCAGGTATCTGGGCTGATCCCGCTAACACTGCGTTTTTGGGAACCCTAAACTGCTGGGGACGCTAGTATAGATCTGATCAGATCAGATATTGATCTGTTCAGATACTATACCACTAAGGGGGGTGTATGCTTCACGCGTGGGTGTTAGCGTTACTGGCACTAACCTGACGCTGCCTGGGGTGTGACTCAGACCCTCTCTGACGCTAAAACCTAATTGATATCACCCGCCGGGCGATCAGGGGGTTAAACCTTTATTGGGTTATATACACGGCGGGTGCCCTGACACTATAAAAAGCAAACTAACTAACCAGCGTCACCCGTAACACTTATATGGTGATCACTGGTGAAAGGGTTAACTAGGGGCAATCAGGGGGTTAAAACCTTTATTAGATAATATATGGGGGTACCTGACGCTATAAAAACCTGCGGCGAACCTAAAAAAATTACCAGCTACCGATCTGCATCACCGACACTAAGACAGCGTTTAGAAAAACGATTGCTTAGCGACAGTGGTGATGGGGGTGAAAGGGTTACCTGGGGGGGCGATCAAGGGGGTTAAACCTTTATTAGATAATATATTGGGGTACCTGACGCTATAAAAACCTGCGGCGAACCTAAAAAAAATACTGGCTACGATCTGCATCACCGACACTAAGACAGCGTTTAGAAAAACAATTGCTTAGCGACAGTGGTGATAGGGGGTGAAAGGGTTACCTGGGGGGCGATCAAGGGGGTTAAACCTTTATTAGATAATATATTGGGGTACCTGACGCTATAAAAACCTGCGGCGAACCTAAAAAAAATTACCGGCTACCGATCTGCATCACAGACACTAAGACAGCGTTTAGAAAAACGATCGCTTAGTGACAGTGGTGATAGGGGGTGAAAGGGTTACCTGGGGGGCGATCAAGGGGGTTAAACCTTTATTAGATAATGTATTGGGGTACCTGACGCTATAAAAACATGCGGCGAACCTAAAAAAAATTACTGGCTACGATCTGCATCACCGACACTAAGACAGCGTTTAGAAAAACAATTGCTTAGCGACAGTGGTGATAGGGGGTGAAAGGGTTACCTGGGGGGCGATCAAGTGGGTTAAACCTTTATTAGATAATATATTGGGGTACCTGACGCTATAAAAACCTGCGGCGAACCTAAAAAAAATTACCGGCTACCGATCTGCATCACAGACTCTAAGACAGCGTTTAGAAAAACGATCGCTTAGTGATAGTGGTGATAGGGGGTGAAAGGGTTACCTGGGGGGCGATCAAGGGGGTTAAACCTTTATTAGATAATATATTGGGGTACCTGACGCTATAAAAACCTGCGGCGAACCTAAAAAAAATTACTGGCTGCCGATCGGCATCACTGATGCTAAGACAGCGATCAGAAAAATTATCGCTAAGCGACAGTGGTGATAGGGGGTGAAAGGGTTATCTGGGGGGTGATCAGGGGGTTAAACCTTTATTAGGGGGGGTTAGGGGGCTACACTGGACCTAAGACTAAACTTTGGTGACACTTTTACAGTCACAAATGTCACTGATTGCAGTGATCACTAAATAAATGGTCACTGCAATCAGTGACACTGTGACTGGGGGCTGGGGGGTGATCTGGGGGGTGATCTGGGGGGTGATCTGGGGTGTCTGGGGGGGCCTGGGGGGGGCGATTTATGTCCCCATGTGTCCTGGTGTCAGTGTAGTGTTGTGTGCACTGACCTGATATCTTCTCTTGTACGGCGCTCGGTATATGTGAGCGCCGCACCAGAGATGACATCACTTCCTCCTGCTCCCTCTGTCTGACACAGACAGAGGGGGCATTTCTATTCGCCGGGAGCGATCGCGAGGGGGTGGCCAGAAACGAATGGCTGCCCCCTCATCCCGGAACGCTCCCGGACACTTAGCCACCGCTCACTGTATAGAAGGGGGGTCCGATTGGACCCCCCAACTGTACAAAGGCAATCACGTACACTCTACGTGATTGGGCCTGTCGGTGCCATTCTGCCGACGTATATATACAGTGAGCGGTCGTTAAGTGGTTAATATCAAACCTTGAGAAAAGCTTGACTGTCCCATGAGTTACCATGCACAGGACAGTATGGCACCACTCTTTCCCAGATGCAGTCTACTGAGTCCAACTATCCCACCTAAGTTGGCCTAAGATAATCACCATATATGCTATCAAATCATCCTACATAAACCCCCAGAGGCTCCAGGAAGATCTACATGACTTAGTAAATTACATTTTATACATATGATTTATAGGCTGTAAGTTTTCTTATGGAGAGCTTTTGGTTCTACATTATTTTGAGGTGAATTAGGCTTAGTAAAGCAAGAACATGTTTTGAATAAAATAAGTGATAATAGCAAAAAGGTGTTCTGCAGAGTGCAAAAAAAATATGTGCCTAAAGACTCCATTGATAAAATTCCAGCCTTGATTTCACACATGTGCTGCCTTAAAAATAAAAAATAAAATAATAAAAAAAAAAATATATATATATATATATATATATATATATATATATATATATATATATATATACTATTAAATACATTTATAGAGAGAATAGAGGAGCTACTATAGAGCTACTTTAATGCACTACATTTGTTAATTATTACATACTTTATGCAGAAAAGAAAGATATTATTTGTATATTATTGTTTATTTTCTTTTATTTTACTTGTATTACAATATACTGATGTTTATGTATATAGCTAGCTACATTTATGCTGTGTATACAGGGTGTAAGACAAATTCAATAAATAAAAGAAAAGGCGATATTACATTTCCCTATGCAACCACAACAAGGCTGTGAAAGCATACAGTAAACGTTTGATGCATTATTTGGCTTTTCCAAAAGCTTTGGGATATTAATTAAATTCCAGTGTTCTTCAACTCCTTTCATCTAATTTGGATATAAAGATATAAAATGATGAGGCCACGAAACAAATTTTAGTTGGATACACCCTAAACTATTTTATTGGTAGCAGGGCAACATTTAGATAATGTAAAACTAGGTTAAATGCATGTATGAGAATACCAAGGTAAGAGATCCTCGAAAGATGATGTATGTTTCTCCCATTTCATAGTTGAATTAAATATGACCCAGTGTCATTTAATTTCCTGTGCAGCTTCCTTGCTAAAATTCTTGATAACAAATGGAAGCAATCTGTAGTGGAAATAGGAGCTAAGCCACAGAAACCAAAGCACTGAAGGGACATAAGACATTGCTACCATTCCTAGCTTTTAATACTCCAAAGCCTCAAAGGTTTCAACTATAAGTGCCTTTCCTGTATGTGTGTCTAGGGAAATCAAAGCATGGCATCTCCTATGCCCTGTCAGTGGTCAAGAGACAACATGAATTAATCACAGAAGTAACACCCGAAGAAATAATGTGCCTTCTTTTAAATCAGTGAAAGTTAATACAAAATGTTCACAGTCATAGATTTTAAGCACTGGCATGTCTAAATTAAACATTTTAGATTCAGGAGTTAACAACCAAGTGCTATTGATAAAAGAGCAGTAATCGTGCATCACCCATAGTGATCCTATAATGCATGGCATTCTCTATACAGATGTACATCTCTTTAATGCTCGCACCTTCCTCGCAATATTTCTTACAAGTCTTAGTTGTGCTGACACTGCCATTTCCAACTTGCTAATGTATTATATAATTAAATTCAATGAACCTTCAAAGGATCCTTCATTCTCAGGTTTATTTCTTAAAGCTGGAAGAGAGAGTTGTCAAGGATAACTGTGACTTGTGTCAGGATGTAAAATTAAATGGAAGCTTTAGGATATGTATCTGGTCTCCAGGTTCTGTTTCTATCAAGCCTTTTACTAGCGAAACATTTTCTTCAGTCTCCTCCTTCTTACTCCAGAGATAGATTTTTCAACCATCTCCATCTTGGCGTCTTTTTACAATTAAGCTGTGCAGGAGTGATGTCTACACTTCTAACTGCTCCTGACCACAGTACACATTTGCAGTCCAAAAGGAAATGTTAAATCAGAACCAAATATAGGTAACCTTCACTTTTCACTTTGCCAATTTTTGTCTTTACTTCACTTCCATCATATTATGCATCTGCTAATAAATATGTATCCTTCAATATAGGTTATAGATAGATCCCTTCAAATCCTCATTTCATTGTTCTAAAGTATGCACACTTTTTTCAAGGCTGAGGTTAGTGTAAGTGTTACAGATTATTTTGATTCATGTTTAGTCTCCAAAGACATGTTTTATTTCGAGTGATATGTTGATACACGCAGTTTCCCTCTGTTATTCATACACATTAAGCTTTGGGCTGATATTATGTATGAGCAGTAGTGATGAGCCGAACACCCCCGGGTTCGGTTCGCACCAGAACCCGCGAACCGACCGAAAGTTCGTACGAACATTAGAACCCTATTAAATACAATGGATGCGAACGTTTGAATTCTAAAGTGCTAATTATAACGACTATTATGCATGTTATTGTCCTAAAAAGGGTTTGGGAACCCGGGTTCTGCACCAGGGGACATGTATCAATGCAAAAAAAAGTTTTAAAAACGGTCATTTTTCGGGAGCAGTCATTTTAATGATGCATAAAGTGAAAAAAATAAAGTCAAATATTCCTTTAAATATCGTACCTGGGGGGTGTCTAAAGTATGCCTGTGAAGTGCCACGTGTTTCCCGTGTTTAGAACTGTCCCTGCACAAAATGACACTTCTAAAGGAAAAAAAAAGCCATTTAAAACTGCTTGCGGCTTTAATGTAATGTCTGGTCCCGGTAATATGGATGAAAATCTTTAAGAAAAATGGCATAGCTACCCCATGACCCCCCCCCCCCTACCCCAGCCCATTACCAGCCCCTTTGGGTCTTGTATGGATATTAGGGGAACCCCGCACATAAAATAAAAAAGGCCCTATATACTCTGAACAGCCGTATACAGGCGGTGCATACAAGACAGGGACTGTAGGTTTGTTCTTATGTAGAATCTGTTTGTAATTTTGAACAGGTACATTGTTTAAGTGTAGCTCCAGCCCAAAAATCTATTTTTAAACTTTTTGGAAAACATAGGTAAGGGTTATCACCCCTGTAACGTTTGTTTTGCTGTCTGTGCCCCTGTTCAGAACATTTCACCTCACTTTCCGTCCCAATGACAACTGTTTTTGAAATGTGGTGTTTTTCTTGAAACAAGGATTGCTGATAAAGCATCAGTACAGAGGAGACACCTTTCTCCCATATTAATTCTTACAGGAGAGAATTTTCCTTCCAAGGGGTAGATTTCCTCTCACTTCCTGTTGTCTTCTTGCGTTTGCAAGTAGGAGTCGTTTGTAAGTTGGATGTTTGAAAGTAGGGACCTGCCGTATATACTCTGCAGAAATAGGCCCCTTAGTTGTTGGTGTTGGCACAACACTGTAAGCACTCACAGTTACTCTTGGTTGGTGCTGGAACGCCCTGCTGTCAACTATTATATCAGGAATTTTAATTACATATAATTGTTGAACAGTGGTAGTAAAAATTGGGCCTTTGATGGTGGTGCTGGTGCCACAACACTGTAAGCCCTGACAGTTACTCTTGGTGGGTGCAGCAATGGGCCCTGCTGTGAATTATTAGATCAAGAATTGTAATTGCATGCCCCTGTTGAACAGGGGCTGAAAAATTGGGCCTTTCGTGGTGGTGGTGGTGGTGGTGGTGTTGCCACAACACTGTAAGCCCTCAGAGTTACTCTTGGTGGGTGGAGGAATGGGCCCTGCTGTGAATTATTAGATCAAGAATTGTAATTACATGCCCCTTTTGAACAGGGGCTGAAAAATTGGGCCTTTCGTGGTGGTGGTGGTGGTGGCGTTGCCACAACACTGTAAGCCCTCAGAGTTACTCTTGGTGGGTGCAGCAATGGGCCCTGCTGTGAATTATTAGATCAAGAATTGTAATTACATGCCCCTGTTGAACAGGGGCTGAAAAATTGGGCCTTAGGCACTGGTGGCACAACACTACAACCCCTCACAGATACTGTACTTGGAGCACAGCAATGAGCCCTGTTGCAAAGTATTGCTTCAAAAATTGTAATGACACGCCCCTGTTAAACAGGGGCTGAAAAATTGGGCCTTAGGCACTGGTGCCACAACACTCCAACCCCTCACAGATACTGTACTTGGAGCACAGCAATGAGCCCTATGGCAAATTATTGCTAAAAAAATTGTAAGTACACGCCCCTGTAAAACAGGGGCTGAAAAATTGGGCCTTAGCCACTGGTGGCGGCACCCATAAACAAAAATGATCTTCCAAGCTATCATCATCAATCGTATCATTGAGGACTCGGAGGAGGAGAATAGCCAGTCAACATAACAGCACAGGCACTCAGCATCAGCATCAGTCTTGAAGGGATGTGACATGTTAAAATCAATTAGTCTGTTATATCAGCATCAGGTGTGTGGTAGCTGGTGGTGATCCAAGACTGGTTCATCTTGATGAAAGTCAGTCGATCAACCGAGTCGGTGGACAGGCGCACCCTGTGATCCGTGACAAATCCTCCAGCAGCACTGAATGTGCGTTCCGAAAGAACGCTGGATGCAGGACAGGCCAGTAGCTCAATTGCATACTGTGCAAGCTCTGGCCAGTGATCCATCCTCAAGACCCAGTAAGCCAGAGGATTTTCGGTGGGGAAGGTGTCCAAGTCTGACCTTGCCCCTAGATATTCCTGCACCATGTTTATCAGACGCTGGCGATGGTTGCTGGAACCGATCATACTTTGGGGCTGCGGACTAAAGAATTGTCTGAACGCATCGGTCAGACGGCCACCTTCCCCACCGCTCCTTCTTTGACTGGCCGAAGCCTCAGCAACTCGTTGTCCAGGACCAGGAGTTTGTAACCTCCCAGTCTCTGGGAACGCGTTGCACAGACCTTTCTGCAAGGCCTCCCGGAGTTGTCTCATCCTCTGCTCCCTCTGCGACGGTAACATAAGGTCCGCAACCTTACCCTTGTACCGTGGATCAAGGAGAGTGGCCAGCCAGTAATGGTCCCTCTCCTTGATCCGAAGAATACGAGGATCCTTCCGCAGACTTTGCAGGATCAGGGAGGCCATGCAGCGTAGGTTTGCTGAGGCATTCGCTCCGGAGTCCTCTGGGTCACTAAGGAAGACATGATCCGCAGCCACCTCCTCCCAGCCACGTACAAGTCCACTGGTTTCTTGGGACTGTAAATCATCCCTAAAAGACTGCTGCTGATGATGCTGAGTGCCAGCCTCCACCTCCATGCTGACACAATCCTCCTCCTCCTCCTCCTCCTCCTCTTCCTGTGCGATGGGTGGGACAGAAGGAACACTGTCTGGGTAAAGGGGGCCTTGAGAGGCAAGGAAGTCCTCCTCTTCCTGCCTCTGTTCTGCCTCAAGTGCCCTGTCCATTATTCCACGCAGCGTGTGCTCCAACAGGTGGACAAGAGGTACAGTGTCACTGATGCATGCACTGTCACTGCTCACCATCCTCGTGGCCTCCTCAAATGGTGCCAGGACAGTGCATGCATCCCTGATCATGCCCCACTGGCGTGGAGAAAAAAAACCAAGCTCCCCTGACCCTGTCCTGGTGCCGTAGTCGCACAGGTACTCATTGATGGCCCTCTGCTGCGTGTGCAGCCGCTGCAGCATGGCCAACGTTGAGTTCCACCTGGTGGGCATGTCACATATAAGGCGGTTCTTGGGCAGGTTCAACTCCTTTTGCAGCTCAGCCAGGCGAGCACTGGCATTATAAGATCTGCGGAAATGCACACAGACTTTCCTGGCCTGCCTCAGGACATCCTGTAAGCCCGGGTACCTGCCCAAGAACCGCTGCACCACCAGGTTAAGGACGTGAGCCACACAGGGCACATGGGTCAGTTGTCCCTGTCGGAGGGTGGAGAGGAGGTTGGTGCCATTGTCGCAAACCACCATTCCTGGCTTAAGCTGGCGTGGCGTCAACCACCTCTCGGCCTGGCCCTGCAGAGCAGACAGGACCTCTGCCCCAGTGTGGCTTCTGTCCCCCAAACACACCAGCGCAAGCACAGCATGGCATCTTTTTACCTGCGTACTTGCGTAGCCCCTTGAACGGCTACAGAGCACCGCTGGTTCAGAGGACAAACCACAGGAAGAGGCCATGGAGGAAGAAGAAGAGGAGGGGGTGGAGGAGAGAGGTGTGTCACAACCAGTAGTAGCATTTTGGAGGCGTGGCGGCGGAACAACCTCCAACACTACTGCACCTTGTCCTGCATCCTTCCCAGCTGCCAAAAGAGTGACCCAATGGGCCGTGAAAGAAAGGTAACGTCCCTGTCCATGCCTGCTGGACCATGAGTCAGCGGTAATATGCACCTTACCGCTGACCGCCCTGTCCAGCGAGGCCAAGACATTGCCTTCCACATGCCGGTAGAGAGCCGGAATAGCCTTCCGTGAGAAAAAGTGGCGTTTGGGAACCTGCCACTGAGGAACCGCACATTGCACAAACTCACGGAAGGGGGCCGAGTCTACCAACTGAAAAGGCAGCAGTTGAAGCGCTAGCAATTTAGCCAAGCTAGCATTCAACCGCTGGGCATGTGGATGGCTGGGAGTGAACTTCTTTCGACGGTCCAGCAGCTGGGGCAGGGAAATTTGCCTGCTAGAATCGGACGTCGGTGTACTGCTAGCAGAGTGGCCGCAACTACTTGGCTGTGACACACCTAATTCTACACCTTCATTCCTCTCAGTGCATGTTTCAGACAGGACTGAAGTTATAGTGGGGTTGGAGATCCCAGCTGATGCGGTGCAAGGAGAGGTCCGCTTTGTTCTTTGGTGTGGGTCTTTGAGGTAGGCTTGCCAACGAGCTGCATGGCAGGTCAACATATGTCTGGTCAGGCATGTGGTACCCAAGCGGCTGATGTTTTGGCCACGCGATATACGCTTGAGACATATGTTGCAAACAGCAGCTGTGCGATCTGATGCACTAGCCTCAAAAAAGGCCCACACCAAAGAACTTTTTGAATGACGGGCAGAGGCAGCGCCCTGCACAGGCGGAGCTCTGCGGTGTGATTCCGTCGGTGTACTGCCCTTACTTTGGCCACCAAAGGGCATCCTGCCTCGTTGGAGATGTGCCTCCTCCTCATCCTCCTCCTCCTCCTCTCTCCTATTAGGCACCCACGTGGAGTCAGTGACCTCAACATCCCCTCCCTCCTCATCACTGGAGCCAATCTGGCAGTATGCTGCAGCTGCTGGAACATGACTGCCAGATTGGTGTCCTTCTTGAGCATCCCCTCTGTCTGCTCTCACGCTACTGCCTTCCTGTAGCTGGGTTTCATCATCAGACCCTTCGAAACGCTGGGCATCCTCCTGGAGCATGTACCCAACACTGTGCTCAAACAGTTTGGGGGACTCCTCAGGAGGAGGACATGGTGGGTCTAGGGAAGGAGTGACTGATGATGAGTCTGACATTGATACCAGGGAAGAGGACGCTTTGGCAGCTGCTTTGCCAGTACCCTGAGCCTGGGTGAGAGAGGATGAGGAGGAGGAGGAGGGCTTGGTCATCCACTCTACCAAGTCTTCGGCATGATGTGGCTCAACATGTCCAGCTGCCGAAAAGAAGGACAAGCGTGTCCCATGGCCATGTGCTGATGACAATGCACCGCGTCCACGACCAGCACTGTTGCCCCCAGACACAGAGCCTGCTTGCCCTCTTTTATTGCCTCCTGACTGTCTGCCTCTCCTTGTTTGCCTTCCAGACATTCTAATAGATGGCCTGCAGGGAGATGGGAAAAAAGCAATAAGGGCTACCTTCAGGTGTCCTTCTCTGTCCCTTTACTTAAGGATTTCTAAATATGGTTGAGGATGATTGCTTTCGCACAGAATAGCACAACGACAATTTCCCTGACTGTCCAAAAAACAAGGATTTCAAAGATGGTTGATGAGGAATGCTTTAGCACAGTATAGCACAAGGAGAATTTCCCTCACTGTCCTTCCCTGTCCCTAGAAACAAGGATTATCACAGTGAAAGAAACTGACACTCTTCCTGCCTATAGTTTTCTGTCCCTAGAAAAAATGTTTTTTTAAAGACGGTTGATGATCAATGCTTTAGCACACTATAGCACAAGGAGAATTTCCCTCACTGTCCTTCCCTGTCCCTAGAAACAAGGATTATCACAGTGAAAGAAACTGACACTCTTCCTACCTATAGTTTTCTGTCCCTAGAAAAAATGTTTTTTTAAAGCTGATTGATGATCAATGCTTTAGCACACTATAGCACAAGTAGAATTTCCCTCACTGTCCTTCCCTGTCCCTAGAAACAAGGATTATCACAGTGAAAGAAACTGACACTCTTCCTACCTATAGTTTTCTGTCCCTAGAAAAAATGTTTTTTAAAGACGGTTGATGATCAATGCTTTAGCACACTATAGCACAAGGAGAATTTCCCTCACTGTCCTTCCCTGTCCCTAGAAACAAGGATTATCACAGTGAAAGAAACTGACACTCTTCCTACCTAGAGTTTTCTGTCCCTAGAAAAAATGTTTTTTTAAAGACGGTTGATGATCAATGCTTTAGCACACTATAGCACAAGGAGAATTTCCCTCACTGTCCTTCCCTGTCCCTAGAAACAAGGATTATCACAGTGAAAGAAACTGACACTCTTCCTACCTATAGTTTTCTGTCCCTAGAATTTTTTTTTTTTAAAGCTGATTGATGATCAATGCTTTAGCACACTATAGCACAAGTAGAATTTCCCTCACTGTCCTTCCCTGTCCCTAGAAACAAGGATTATCACAGTGAAAGAAACTGACACTCTTCCTACCTATAGTTTTCTGTCCCTAGAAAAAATGTTTTTTTAAAGATGGTTGATGATCAATGCTTTAGCACACTATAGCACAAGGAGAATTTCCCTCACTGTCCATCCCTGTCCCTAGAAACAAGGATTATCACAGTGAAAGAAACTGACACTCTTCCTACCTATAGTTTTCTGTCCCTAGAAAAAATGTTTTTTTAAAGCTGATTGATGATCAATGCTTTAGCACACTATAGCACAAGTAGAATTTCCCTCACTGTCCTTCCCTGTCCCTAGAAACAAGGATTATCACAGTGAAAGAAACTGACACTCTTCCTACCTATAGTTTTCTGTCCCTAGAAAAAATGTTTTTTTAAAGATGGTTGATGATCAATGCTTTAGCACACTATAGCACAAGGAGAATTCCCCTCACTGTCCTTCCCTGTCCCTAGAAACAAGGATTATCACAGTGAAAGAAACTGACACTCTTCCTACCTATAGTTTTCTGTCCCTAGAAAAAATGTTTTTTTAAAGCTGATTGATGATCAATGCTTTAGCACACTATAGCACAAGTAGAATTTCCCTCACTGTCCTTCCCTGTCCCTAGAAACAAGGATTATCACAGTGAAAGAAACTGACACTCTTCCTACCTATAGTTTTCTGTCCCTAGAAAAAATGTTTTTTTAAAGACGGTTGATGATCAATGCTTTAGCACACTATAGCACAAGGAGAATTTCCCTCACTGTCCTTCCCTGTCCCTAGAAACAAGGATTATCACAGTGAAAGAAACTGACACTCTTCCTACCTATAGTTTTCTGTCCCTAGAAAAAATGTTTTTTTAAAGCTGATTGATGATCAATGCTTTAGCACACTATAGCACAAGTAGAATTTCCCTCACTGTCCTTCCCTGTCCCTAGAAACAAGGATTATCACAGTGAAAGAAACTGACACTCTTCCTACCTATAGTTTTCTGTCCCTAGAAAAAATGTTTTTTTAAAGACGGTTGATGATCAATGCTTTAGCACACTATAGCACAAGGAGAATTTCCCTCACTGTCCTTCCCTGTCCCTAGAAACAAGGATTATCACAGTGAAAGAAACTGACACTCTTCCTACCTATAGTTTTCTGTCCCTAGAAAAAATGTTTTTTTAAAGCTGATTGATGATCAATGCTTTAGCACACTATAGCACAAGTAGAATTTCCCTCACTGTCCTTCCCTGTCCCTAGAAACAAGGATTATCACAGTGAAAGAAACTGACACTCTTCCTACCTATAGTTTTCTGTCCCTAGAAAAAATGTTTTTTTAAAGACGGTTGATGATCAATGCTTTAGCACACTATAGCACAAGGAGAATTTCCCTCACTGTCCTTCCCTGTCCCTAGAAAGAAGGATTATCACAGTGAAAGAAACTGACACTCTTCCTACCTATAGTTTTCTGTCCCTAGAAAAAATGTTTTTTTAAAGATGGTTGATGATCAATGCTTTAGCACACTATAGCACAAGGAGAATTTCCCTCACTGTCCTTCCCTGTCCCTAGAAACAAGGATTATCACAGTGAAAGAAACTGACACTCTTCCTACCTATAGTTTTCTGTCCCTAGAAAAAATGTTTTTTTAAAGCTGATTGATGATCAATGCTTTAGCACACTATAGCACAAGTAGAATTTCCCTCACTGTCCTTCCCTGTCCCTAGAAACAAGGATTATCACAGTGAAAGAAACTGACACTCTTCCTACCTATAGTTTTCTGTCCCTAGAAAAAATGTTTTTTTAAAGATGGTTGATGATCAATGCTTTAGCACACTATAGCACAAGGAGAATTTCCCTCACTGTCCTTCCCTGTCCCTAGAAACAAGGATTATCACAGTGAAAGAAACTGACACTCTTCCTACCTATAGTTCTCTGTCCCTAGAAAAAATGTTTTTTTAAAGCACACTATAGCACAAGCAGAATTTCCCTCACTGTCCTTCCCTGTCCCTAGAAACAAGGATTATCACAGTGAAAGAAACTGACACTCTTCCTACCTATAGTTTTCTGTCCCTAGAAAAAATGTTTTTTTAAAGCACACTATAGCACAAGGAGAATTTCCCTCACTGTCCTTCCCTGTCCCTAGAAACAAGGATTATCACAGTGAAAGAAACTGACACTCTTCCTACCTATAGTTTTCTGTCCCTAGAAAAAATGTTTTTTTAAAGACGGTTGATGATCAATGCTTTAGCACACTATAGCACAAGGAGAATTTCCCTCACTGTCCTTCCCTGTCCCTAGAAACAAGGATTATCACAGTGAAAGAAACTGACACTCTTCCTACCTATAGTTTTCTGTCCCTAGAAAAAATGTTTTTTTAAAGCTGATTGATGATCAATGCTTTAGCACACTATAGCACAAGTAGAATTTCCCTCACTGTCCTTCCCTGTCCCTAGAAACAAGGATTATCACAGTGAAAGAAACTGACACTCTTCCTACCTATAGTTTTCTGTCCCTAGAAAAAATGTTTTTTTAAAGACGGTTGATGATCAATGCTTTAGCACACTTTAGCACAAGGAGAATTTCCCTCACTGTCCTTCCCTGTCCCTAGAAACAAGGATTATCACAGTGAAAGAAACTGACACTCTTCCTACCTATAGTTTTCTGTCCCTAGAAAAAATGTTTTTTTAAAGATGGTTGATGATCAATGCTTTAGCACACTATAGCACAAGGAGAATTTCCCTCACTGTCCTTCCCTGTCCCTAGAAACAAGGATTATCACAGTAAAACACACTGACACTCTTCCTACCTATAGTTTTCTGTCCCTAGAAAAAATGTTTTTTTAAAGACGGTTGATGATCAATGCTTTAGCACACTATAGCACAAGGAGAATTTCCCTCACTGTCCTTCCCTGTCCCTAGAAACAAGGATTATCACAGTGAAAGAAACTGACACTCTTCCTACCTATAGTTTTCTGTCCCTAGAAAAAATGTTTT
The DNA here is from genome assembly GCA_029206835.1 of Rana muscosa. Lineage (NCBI taxonomy): Eukaryota > Metazoa > Chordata > Amphibia > Anura > Ranidae > Rana > Rana muscosa. Next base: position 496,435,981 of record CM055117.1, read on the forward strand.
TTTAAAGATGGTTGATGATCAATGCTTTAGCACACTATAGCACAAGGAGAATTTCCCTCACTGTCCTTCCCTGTCCCTAGAAACAAGGATTATCACAGTGAAAGAAACTGACACTCTTCCTACCTATAGTTCTCTGTCCCTAGAAAAAATGTTTTTTTAAAGCACACTATAGCACAAGCAGAATTTCCCTCACTGTCCTTCCCTGTCCCTAGAAACAAGGATTATCACAGTGAAAGAAACTGACACTCTTCCTACCTATAGTTTTCTGTCCCTAGAAAAAATGTTTTTTTAAAGCACACTATAGCACAAGGAGAATTTCCCTCACTGTCCTTCCCTGTCCCTAGAAACAAGGATTATCACAGTGAAAGAAACTGACACTCTTCCTACCTATAGTTTTCTGTCCCTAGAAAAAATGTTTTTTTAAAGACGGTTGATGATCAATGCTTTAGCACACTATAGCACAAGGAGAATTTCCCTCACTGTCCTTCCCTGTCCCTAGAAACAAGGATTATCACAGTGAAAGAAACTGACACTCTTCCTACCTATAGTTTTCTGTCCCTAGAAAAAATGTTTTTTTAAAGCTGATTGATGATCAATGCTTTAGCACACTATAGCACAAGTAGAATTTCCCTCACTGTCCTTCCCTGTCCCTAGAAACAAGGATTATCACAGTGAAAGAAACTGACACTCTTCCTACCTATAGTTTTCTGTCCCTAGAAAAAATGTTTTTTTAAAGACGGTTGATGATCAATGCTTTAGCACACTTTAGCACAAGGAGAATTTCCCTCACTGTCCTTCCCTGTCCCTAGAAACAAGGATTATCACAGTGAAAGAAACTGACACTCTTCCTACCTATAGTTTTCTGTCCCTAGAAAAAATGTTTTTTTAAAGATGGTTGATGATCAATGCTTTAGCACACTATAGCACAAGGAGAATTTCCCTCACTGTCCTTCCCTGTCCCTAGAAACAAGGATTATCACAGTAAAACACACTGACACTCTTCCTACCTATAGTTTTCTGTCCCTAGAAAAAATGTTTTTTTAAAGACGGTTGATGATCAATGCTTTAGCACACTATAGCACAAGGAGAATTTCCCTCACTGTCCTTCCCTGTCCCTAGAAACAAGGATTATCACAGTGAAAGAAACTGACACTCTTCCTACCTATAGTTTTCTGTCCCTAGAAAAAATGTTTTTTTAAAGATGGTTGATGATCAATGCTTTAGCACACTATAGCACAAGGAGAATTTCCCTCACTGTCCTTCCCTGTCCCTAGAAACAAGGATAATCACAGTAAAACACACTGACACTCTCCCTACCTATAGTTTTCTGTCCATAGAAAAAAATGATTTTTTAAAGATGGTTGATGATCAATGCTTTAGCACACTATAGCACAAGGAGAATTTCCCTCACTGTCCTTCCCTGTCCCTAGAAACAAGGATTCGCACAGTAAAACACACTGACACTCTCCCTACCTATCCTTCTCTTTCCCTAAACTAAAGGAATCCAGGTTAAGCAAGAAAAAAAATGTCACTGTCCCTGCCTATGCTTCTCTTTCCCTGCTCCGGAACACACTACACTAGGCCGCCGTGCTGGCGGCCTTTTATAGTGTGGGGCGTGTACTAAACACCCTCAGCAATAATTGGCCACAGGCATCCTGCCTGTGGCCAATCATTGCTCTCCTCGCTGCCGGCGCTGTGATTGGTCAAGCATGCGGGGTCACAGTGCATGCTTGGCCAATCACAGCGCCTGGATGACACTGCGATGGCGTAGTGCATTGTGGGCCGTTCGCGTCACTCGAATTAGGCGCGAATGGCCCAAATCGTTCGATCTTCGTCGAACGATCGAACAGCCGATGTTCGAGTCGAACGTATGTTCGACTCGAACACCGAGCTCATCCCTAATGAGCAGCCTACAAGGCTTGCAAGGCCTCAATATATATACAGATTACTATACAGTAAATTGTATACAGTGTATAAATGCAGTATGAAATAAGAGTAGTTTTATTGTTCAGTTTTTCTTTATGTTTAGACAACTTTTAATTTTATATAGACATAATGTTATTTTATACATTAAGTTATAATTTTTTTTAACCTTGATTGTTTTTAAAATGGTACACCTTTTATAATGTGCATTTTTTATACATTATAGACAAAAGCCTTTGATTTTTGTATGTTTTTACTTTCAAAGTATTTTATTTTCAAGAAATAAAAAAAAACATCATACATACATTAGGTGTCAAGGTCACCTGTGGCCAGGTGACAGATGCACACCGTAGGGGGACAGGAGTGCACCGCGAGGTAGTGAACCCTATGGCTGGCTTCTGCGGATAGGAAACTGGGTGGTTGTGGAAAGCGGGACCAGAGGAGCACAACCGGGATCCTAACGGAAGCTAGAGCCAAGATTCCCCAGGGCGCGGAGTCTAAGACCCAGCTGGTCTTCTCCAGGGCCTCTAGTGGTGAGGATGTTATGCTGCAGGCTGGGACCAGGTCGCGGACCCTGGAGTTTCCTAGCTCACGCCCCGCAGGATAAGGGGAAAAGAGGGGAAGCAGCAGCACGAGATAAGAGAGAACCGAATAACAAGCTGAAGGTCAGGGGCCACAAGCAGACAAGGATAACGAAAGAACGAGCCGAAGGTCAAGGGTCACGAGCAGACAGGGATAGTCGAGGACAAGCCAATAACGTAACAGAGAGACAGACGTAGCACACGGCAGGCAGGAACCCAAACACACAATGCCTAACAAACACATTGATCAGCAAAGCAGGCTTGCAGTGCACAGGTTAATATAGTGTTCTGTGATAGGGCCTGGGGTGGAGTCTGGCTGGGAGGAGATTATAAAGGAAGCCAGGTGAAAGGGCTCAGGCCTCTAAGATGAACACATGGGAAGGAAGGTAAGCTGACAGACAAACACTACTGCATATCCATGACAGTACCCTCCCTCTTATGGGCCCTCCCCCACCTGGGCCCAGGCTTAAAGGGAAATCTCTGATGAAACCTTCTCAACAGATGAGGTGCAGCGACATCAGATGCAGCGATCCAAGACGCCTCCTCAGGACCAAAACCTCTCCAATGCACAAGGTACTGAAGAATGCCTCTGCAGAGCCGAGAATCCAGAACTTGTCTAACCTCGTACTTAAGATTATCCTCAGAGACCGAAAACGAGGTAGGGAGATGACAAGAAGATCTATTGAGGACCAAAGGCTCTCTAGGAATAAGCAAGGGCATGAGAGGATCAACAGGAATCTGAGGAGGGTCCCCTAGACCCTTAAAGGGGAACTGGTCATCTTGCACAGGACCATCAGACTGGGCAGATGTCAGTGGAACCCTGAAGTCAGGTTGGTTAGAAGGTGACATGTCGCCGGAGTCAAACTGAATAGCTGAAGGACAAACAGAATGTCCCGAACAAGAAAAAGTAGGAGGCTCACTGGGCATGGGCTGGACTGGCATAACTAGTACAGAGGCAGAGTGAATAGCTGAGTCAGGTGTAGCGACTACCTGAATCGCATCGCAAGACGTAGCGACTGCAGGACTTGTAGACAAGCTAGCCTGGCTGTGCGTCCAAGGATGGTTAGGGACAGAGAAATGTAAATGGTTATGCAACCTGGAATGAATGACCGGCTCAGATTCACAGGGGGCAACCTTGGGTAGGCAGGACGAGGAACAGGAGGGACCCCAAGCCAGGATCTGTCCAGTAGTCCAGTCCACATGAGGAGAATGGAGCTGTAACCATGGGAGACCCAAAATTATAGGCGTTGAGGCCTTGGGTAAGATAAGGAAGGATATCCACTCCTGCTGGAGTGTCCCTACCGACATCTTAACAGGGAGGGTCTGGAAGCGGATAGGTCCCCCTGGAAGAACAGTACCATCAATCGCCAAGACCACCAATGGTGTGGTGAGGGGCAAAAGAGTAAGTCTCATGGACGATGCGATTTCCCAGTCCATAAAATTACCAGCGGCTCCGGAATCCAGATGTGCTGAGACCGAATGAGAAGAAGCACCAACATGAAGGAACACAGAAAGCAGAAGACGAGAAGGGGAAGGTGATATTTCTGGGTCCAATACTCCACTTTCCAGATGAAGTGGACCCGAACGTTTTTCTGGACAAAGAGAGCAAGTGTCACGAAAATGACCTTTGCCCCCACAGTAAAGACACAGACCAAGAGTTCTGCACCTAGCACGTTCCTCGGGGATAGCCTGGTCCGACCCAGCTGCATGGGTTCCTCAGCTGGTAGGAGATGCTCTATGGGTCGAAGAGAGGGGAGCTTAGGCTGACTAAGAACCAAGGAGTGCTGGCGTTGCTTTTCTAAGGTCCTCTCCTGAAAGCGAATATCGATCTGGTTACACAAGGAGATAACGCCGGCCAGATCAGTGGGGATGGTTCTTCCTGCTAATTCATCCTTCACTCTATCAGACAGGCCATGCAAAAAGGTTGCGACTGAGGCCTCATTGTTCCAGCTCAACTCAGCCGACAGTATGCGGAAATGAAGGGCATACTGTCCCACAGAAGCAGACTCTTGGCGGAGACGTAAAAGGGCGCTGGCCGCTGAAGAGACACGAGCCGGTTCTTCGAAGATATTCCGAAAAAGTTTCAAGAAGCCAGACAGGCTAGAAACCACTGGATCATTCAGTTCCCACAGAGGGGCTGCCCAGGCTAAAGCTTCACCAGAGAGGAGGGAAATGATATAGGCTACCTTAGCCCAATCAGACAGGAAGTTTTGGGACTGGAGCTCAAAATGAATTGTGCATTGGCTAAGGAACCCCCTGCAAGCCTTGGAGTCCCCAGAGAAACGGGACGGAGCTGGCAGTTGTAGCGAGTGTGTGGCTGCGACTGGTGCAATAGGTGCAGCCGCTGATTGTATTTGAGGTTGCGGATTCAGGGTTCCCAAGGAGGCCTGAAGCTGCTCGAAGCGAGAAGCCAGATCCTGGAGGAATCGCATCACCTGAGTCTGATTCGATTCCTGGGTTTCAAGTCTGCAAACTATGCCCTGCAATGGATCATCCGCGGGTAGCGGGATGTCAGCCGGGTTCATGGCTGATCAAACTGTCAAGGTCACCTGTGGCCAGGTGACAGATGCACACCGTAGGGGGACAGGAGTGCACCGCGAGGTAGTGAACCCTATGGCTGGCTTCTGCGGATAGGAAACTGGGTGGTTGTGGAAAGCGGGACCAGAGGAGCACAACCGGGATCCTAACGGAAGCTAGAGCCAAGATTCCCCAGGGCGCGGAGTCTAAGACCCAGCTGGTCTTCTCCAGGGCCTCTAGTGGTGAGGATGTTATGCTGCAGGCTGGGACCAGGTCGCGGCCCCTGGAGTTTCCTAGCTCACGCCCCGCAGGATAAGGGGAAAAGAGGGGAAGCAGCAGCACGAGATAAGAGAGAACCGAATAACAAGCTGAAGGTCAGGGGCCACAAGCAGACAAGGATAACGAAAGAACGAGCCGAAGGTCAAGGGTCACGAGCAGACAGGGATAGTTGGGGACAAGCCAATAACGTAACAGAGAGACAGACGTAGCACACGGCAGGCAGGAACCCAAACACACAATGCCTAACAAACACGTTGATCAGCAAAGCAGGCTTGCAGTGCACAGGTTAATATAGTGTTCTGTGATAGGGCCTGGGGTGGAGTCTGGCTGGGAGGAGATTATAAAGGAAGCCAGGTGAAAGGGCTCAGGCCTCTAAGATGAACACATGGGAAGGAAGGTAAACTGACAGACAAACACTACTGCATATCCATGACATTAGGTAACCTACAAGAAATTAAAATACAAATCAGTATTGACCAATGTCTTCCCGGAGAAAAAACTAGTGAAGGATAATAAGGATAATTAGCAAACCAATTACTAATATATTACAGAAGATGAAAGAAAAAGAAGTGATATATATGTAATAGATTGATTAGTACATCTTAAAAAAGAGCTTAACCCAAAATCTACATCGAGAGGCCTCAGCGGAAATGTCCCCTGGAGGGATGGAAGCCCCTGCCCCTCCGAGGCACCCCAAAAGGGATCAAGCTGTGCCCGAAGGGAGGACTCCCAGTCTCCCACAAGGACTCAAATAAAGACTATCATTGCCTCTTCTTGAGAAGAATGAATAAATAAATTAAAAGATAAAACAATGTATCTAATAGAACTAAATGATACATCTCCAAAGTTATTCTATATTGGTTTAACAATGAAAAGATATTATCCCGTACAAAGGATCCAATAACACTTCTCCGGGAAGTCTCGATAAATAATAATAAAACATAAATAAAGAAGGAAAAAAAGAAAAAGAGAAGGAAAAAGAGGTTAGAGAGAAGGAAGAGCAGGAAAGAGAGGAAGGAAAGTAGTAGAAAGTAAGTACATGCCTAGTTGGATAAGATTAGGGCTAAGTATAATGGAAAAAGGACCTAATAAATTGGAACTCCAATATAGTTAGCCCATGGATCCCATATTTTACCATACTTCACGGTGGTGTTGTTAAGAATACTGGCCAATTTTTCAGGAATCATTATCCAAGACACTTTTCGAATAACATCAGAAAGGAAAGGTCTAGGTTTTTTCCAAGCCTTGGTGACTGTAATTTTAGCCCCTGTGAGTATAAAATGAATAAGAATTTGAGAAAATTTAGGAATATTGGGGATACGGGCATTTAGCAGAGCAACACACGGGGACCTGGGAACCTGGTATTCAGTAACCTTGGAGATCAAAATAAAAACTTTTTTCCAAAATGAACGAATCCTCGGGCATTCCCACCATATATGGGCCATTGATCCAGAAAGTCGGCATCCTCTAAAGCAGAGAGGATCCAAGGTAGGATATATGGCGGCCAATTTAGTGGGGGTAAGATACCACCTAGTTAACACCTTAATATTTGCTTCTGTTAAACATATGTTTAGAATACCTTTAAAGGACTTGGAGCAAGCCCTGTGCCAGGTCTCCAGGTCCCAGTTGAACCGAAAGTCAGTTTCCCAAGCTATCATATAGGAAGATTTCTCCATTGAGTGAGAGAGGGACGAATAGACCACTGAAATGCCTCCCCTTGGATCCATATTTTGACCACACCACAATTCGTATTTAGTGAATTGGAGAGGCAACGGTTTGTCCTTCCAAAGAGTAATAAGATATTGAGAGATTTGAGAGAAGTGTAATCCCTCTGAGTCTGGGAGTTTCAATCTAGTAACACAGTAATTAAGAGTGATGGGACTCCCAGAGACCACAAAGTCTCCAATACGGTATAGCCCTTTGTCCGTCCACCATCTGAATTCTTCTACGTTTAAGCCCGGGGGAAAATCCGGGTTATTAAATAAAGGAGTTAGAAGATGGCCTGAAGAGATAAGAGCCGAATGGGACCTGACTCTGTCCCATAGGGCTAAAGATTGGGAAAGAATGGGAGACATTATGGCAGGTCGTTTCTTAGGTGACCTCCACAAAAGATAATCAAGAGAGTAGTTGGGTACCGCTTGACTCTCCATCCCGACCCAATCTGGTCTCTCAGTCTTTGAATATATTGTGGAAAGTTGTGCTACCCTTGCTGCTAGGAAATATTTGTGTAGGTCTGGGAGACCAAGGCCTCCTTTATATCTATGGCGGAAAAGGGTGTTTCGTGATATACGGTAACCAGAAGAACCCCAGATATATTTTAGTATTTTGCTTTGAAGTGATTTTAAATGACATTTTTTAACTGGGATGGGAAGTGCTCTAAAATAATAAAGAATTCTCGGGAGTAAGGTCATTTTTATTGAGTTAATTTTCCCTAACCAAGATAGTTCATGCTTAGACCAGATTTTAAGATCATTTTCCAATTTCCTGTATAGTGGCGGATAGTTGTGGTCATAGAGGGTTTCCGTACGAGCTGTCAGTGTGATTCCTAAGTATCTTATGGAGGAGTCTTGCCATTCAAAATTAAATGATTGTTTCAATGAAGAAACGTTAGAGACGTTCAGGGCTTGTGATTTTGTATAATTCACTCTTAGTCCAGAAATCTTGGCAAAATCGTTCAGGACCTTGCAAATGTTAGGTAGGGAGATTAAAGGGGACGTGAGAAATAAGAGAATATCATCGGCAAATAAGCCACATTTATGTATTTGATCTCCACAGGTGACCCCTTGAATGTTTGGGTTATGGCGTATAGCAATAGCTAAAGTTTCAATAGCTATCGCAAAAAGTATAGGGGAAAGAGGGCACCCTTGTCTAGTGCCTCTAGCTATGTTAAATGGTTTAGAATAATGCCCTTGCAAGCGAATTTGCGCCTTAGGATAAGAGTATAGGGAACTCAAGAGTCCCAAAAAACGATTTCCGAAGCCCCATCTTTCCATCAGGGAGAATAAATAAGGCCACAAAACCGAATCAAAAGCCTTTTGGAGATCTAAGGCTAAAAGAAGCCCCTGTTGTCTCGCTCCTCCCTCCCAATTAGATTGGAGTATAGAAATGACATCTATGGCCCTTCTTATTTGGTCGGGTCCCTGCCTCCCTGGAATAAAACCAACTTGGTCCTTATGTATGTATTTTTTGATGAAGGAAGCTAAGCGGTTGGCCATAATTTTAGTCATGATCTTAACATCATTATTTATTAAAGAAATTGGACGATAATTGGATATTTCTTCTGGATTCTTGTCGGGTTTAGGAATAAGAGTTATAAACGCTGTGTTAAGGTGGATATCTAGAGGTTCTCCCGATGTTTTAGTGTTAAAAAATTTTGTTAGGTGTGGAGCCAGAATGTCAGCAAAGGCCTTGTAATACGGAATGGGCAATCCATCAGGTCCCGGAGCTGAGCCCGATTTGAGATTCCTAATGACTTCTGAAACCTCCTCTACGGTAAACTCTGACTCTAGTAAATCTCTATGTGAGGTGTGAAGTGTTGGAATGGGAAGGTCATCAAGAAACCTGGAAATTGAGTCTTTGTGGATTTGAGTAGGGGATTTATAAAGGTTAGAAAAGAATTAATGGAAAGCTTCAAGAATCTTGACAGGGTTAGCTGTGGGTGGTTGACTTGAAATTCTAATTTTGGGTATAGAATTGACCCTTATTCTGGGAGAAAGTTTATGGGCCAGCAGTGGCCCTATTTTATTAGCGTGCACGTAAAATTTATTGTTAGACCAGCGGATTGCTTTTTCAGCTTGTGTAGTGAGGATCAAATTAAGCTCTAGTTTAGTTTTGTCTAAAAGGGTAGTGGATACCTTTGAGGGGTCCTTTTTGTGGATGGCTCTGAGGGAATCATATTCTTTCTCTAAACGTTCTATATTAGCCTTACGTTCCCTTTTAATTTGCGTACCTAATTGTATAAATTTACCTCGAATGAAGGCCTTATGAGCCGCCCAAAGAACCTCAGCAGAGGTGTCTTTGTTTTCATTGAGAGAGAAATATTCTAACAAGGCTTCATTAATCTCCTCAACCTTGATTGGGTCAGAAAGGATAGAATCATTCAGTCTCCACGTACCCCCTGTTCTATTACGCGCATTGGAGTGCAAGGATACAATAACTAAGGAGTGGTCCGAGAGTGTTGTATCTTTAATATGGACGCTTATAATAAAAGGGAGAACAGGTGCTGGTATTAAGATATGATCAATTCTAGCATATGTATTATGCGGATGCGAGAAATGTGTAAAATCGCGTTTCGTAGGATTCATCTCCCTCCAAGTATCTATTAGATTATATGCTGAGAGTAATTTGGCTATTTTAAGACTCTCTCTAGTCGGTCGAGATAATTGGGCTTTGGGGGGTTTGGATTTGTCTAAGACCTGGTCAAATGCAACATTAGAATCACCACCAAATATTATCATGCCTTCCAGCATAGGGTTGAGTGTATCCATTAAGACTTTAAAAAAGGCAGCTTGTCCCCTATTCGGGGCATAATAGGAGACCAAGGAATAAAGATGCCCCTCCAAGGTACCCTTTATTAAGATAAATCTTCCCTCCAAATCAGCGTGTTCCAAAGTCTTTACAAAATTACAATGCTTAGAGAAAAGAATGGCTACACCCTTGGTTTTAGTTTCAGCTTTGGCCAAGTAGAATTGTGGGTAATGATGATGTATATATTTTGGGCCATACCGTATTGGAAAGTGTGTCTCCTGAAGAAGGAGAACATCAATTTTTTGGGATTTATAGTGGTCCAGAATTTTACGTCTTTTAGTTGGAGAGTTCAGCCCCTGTACATTATGTGATGCGAGTTTAAGAGTAGATTGTGTGGTGTTAGCCATGGAAGCCCATAAGGATGTGCCTATCGTATTTGTCTCTACTCACCCCCAAAAGTCTTCCATCCAGCATCAATCTCACGAACTCCCTCCATATGAGAGTAAGTCGTACCAAGAGAAATGTGAGAATGGTAATAGAAAATCTATGATGCAAAAACAAACTAGGCATGTACTGAAAACGATATATTAAATAAAGAAAGAAGTAAAAGGAAAGAGTGAAAAAGAGAGGATTAGAAAGAAAGAGGAAGAGAATAAAGTCTCCTAGCATAAAAACCAGGGACCGGGAGGGGAGACTACCTCCCGGAGCCTTGTAACCAAGAGAAATACTGTCTGGCCTTAGGGGCTCAGACAACCCGTCCCTCAGAGACCTACTAGTCTCCAAGGGAGAGGCCGAGGCACATGTGTGCCAGCCCTCCGCAGGGCATCCTAAAAGTGAATTTTAGAAAAAGGTGATTGAAAAACAACACAGCTTTGTAATCTTTATACTGTAAACTGTCCCCCATGTGAATTAGTGATATAAGGGAGAACACAAAAAAAATAAAAAAAAATTTACATTTCCCAGATGGGAAAGTGCTTGGACACTAGGACCAAGGAAAAGATGAGGAAAAAAAAAATTCAAAAATGTCACTCCATCAGGTAGGGCCGTTGTCCTTCATTTTCTTTGTTTTCCCTTTGTTCCATAAACTGGATTGTGGACTAATTGGATTTGGGCGCTTCGTCGATCCGGAACTAATTGCAGAGGTATCCATATCTGCTTCCTGGGATATTAGCTTCAGTTGTAGAAGTAGTCGTTCCCCATCTTGGAAATTGGAAAAGGAATAGTTTCTTCCATTCTCTGAGAACTTGACTGCAAATGGGAAGGTCCATTTATACCTGATGTCTTTCTTTATCAGGACTGATAGCAAAGGTTTCAGAGCTCTTCTGCGTTGAATAGTAGATGAAGATAGGTCCGCAAAGAATTGTATTGGTTGACCTTGGTATGTTAATTGTGGTGATGCCCTGGCCTGCTTCATAGCTAACTCCTTAACTGAATAGAAATGGGGTTTAATTATAACGTCCCTAGGTTTCCCATCCTTCCTAGGGGGTCCTAAGGCTCTGTGAGCCCTATCTAGTTCCAGGCGGGTGAGAGGGGTATCAGGAAGAATGGTTCTGAGCAAGTCCTGGGCTGCATTGGGAATATCCAAGACTGTTTCAGGGATACCTCTGATCCTGATATTATATCTTCGGGACCTATTCTCAAGTTCATCAATTCTTGCTATAGCCAAATCCAGCTGTTCTTGCACTGTGTGGACGAGATTCATATTTTGGTTAGAAGCAGCAATAGTTTCCTCCATCTTAAATTCTATGGAGTCAATTCTAGAGCCTAAGTTTTGAAAGTCAGCTTTTAAGTCCTTAGTGATTCTATCAGCTGTCTGTGCGAGGCCCTTGTCCAAAAGGTCAGAGAATTTTTGAAATAATTCAGCCATTTGATATGATTCCACTCTATGAGGAATTCCTGAGGTAACAGGAAAAGCCTGGTTAGCTGCATTATGTCCCTGAAAAGCAGGAGGATAGTCTGGGAGAAAGCATGTATTGAGGGTCTCAGGTGAAGGTGGAGAGATGTTATATACCTGCAGAGAATCACCTTGGGGTCCTGAGGAGATTATGGGTGCTGTGGAGTATCCAGCCATTCTGTTATCTGTGAGGCAGGGTGTATTTGCAGCTGAGATCTGAGGTACGGCGGCCATTTTGGATTCTCCAGCCGACATTACAAACTCGAATTGCGGCCCTAAATCCTCTAAACAAAGATAGCAAAGTATCTGGGGGTGTTCTTCGGGCTTCCCTTAGTATTCTGTGACTTTTTGGGGAGTGTGAAATCGCTGTGTGCGCTGCTATGGACGCCGCTGCGGAAGGCTGGGATGGAGCTCACGGCTCAGGCAGCCATCTCCTGAGCTCCGCACATGCGCACTCCGATTTTTGTATGTTTTATGTCTGTCTCCTAGCTCTGATGAAAGTGAAGTGTTGTTGCTCCCGATCACACATGAATCCCAAAAAGAGATAAGGCCTCCATAGTGTAAAATCTTAAGGCATTTAATGTTAAAAAATATATTGCACTTACATCAAAGAAATGTAAATAGGTATAAAAAGATAAGCCGGCCGGCTCAATGTAGCAGCCCGTCATTCCAAGACTTGCGCAAACACGGTGACGTCAGCACGTTGCTTCTCCTATGCGTTTCGTCACTGATTACGTCGTCCTGGATTTCAAACATGTCTACTATTGTTAATCTCCATTACAATGGGGGGATTAGCAGTTGCCAGATGGATTATTACTTTGTTTATGCTTTCAGTTCAGTTCACAGGTCAACAGGTATATTCAGAACTTGTTGAAGTGGACCCAACACATGTAAGGGCTGGTAAGTAGGGGTGAGCCTTAGGGTTTGGGTTAACAAAGGTTTTGACACAAAATCTATCTGTCTCAAGATTCACTGAATGGGCAAACTAAATGATGAGCTACTGCAGCTGGAAGTCATTCATTTAGTGGCTGTGTCATCATGTGTTAGTTGTTGCATTTTTGTAGGAGCATCATTCATTGTGATTAACAATGGATCTTAATTTCTGGATGATGTGATTAATGATGAATTTACAAAAAACACAGTCACTTCCAGCGCTAATATGTCTTCAAAGGTGTGACGTAACAGATGTCAAATAAAATGGTGGTGTAAAAGGTATATATAGTATCCCAAAACTAGGTGGATGCTGCCTTCATCAGATGGGGTAATCCGAAAGGAACTACAAGAAAAACAACAAGAAGAATCTTTATTGTATCTTTATTTAAATGTTTTCTTTATTTTATATTTATATATTATTATTATTATTATTACAATTTTTAATTGAATCTTCCATTGTTCTTAATGAGTAGCTTCTATTGATTATCAATTACTAACTATAGCAACAAACCTGTATAGATATATTTTATATTTTTTTTGTAGGGTTGGCTTTCACGTACTCCATGGCTCATCGCTTTTTATTAATTGTTACACATTGGGGAATCATTATTATTGTTGTGCAAAATTCTTCGCAATAATATATATTTATTTTATTAAATTACGATTTTTATTTATTTATTTTTTATTAATTCACTACTTCCTAGTGGTCCAGTTTTGTCAGAGAATCTTTTGTAATTTTTTTATTTAATTTTTGAAAAAAAAATCTTTGAAAAGTTTATTTTAATTTTTTTTCTTCCATCTATCTTTGCCCATTCATGTCCATGGGGACACTGTTGCACTGCTCCTGCCCCGGAAGTGATGTGACTTGTTGTCATCAGACATCTTCCTGAGTTTCCAGGAAGTGGATTCCCCCTGGTACTGAGTTGGTTCCCTGGTTTCTTAGTGTGTGGTTTTTGGACACCTCTAAATGTCCAAAATGTGCATGTGCATGGATTTGAATGAACTATCATTATTCATTTATTTGTGCATTTATGATGGAGTGTTTTTTTTATTTATTATTATTTATTTTTTTAATAACGTTTTTTAATATATATTTTTTATAACAGTTTTTGATATGGATTATGTTGTTTTTACATTAGTGCAACAATTTTTTTACGCCCCTTTCAGGGTGTGGCTCTTTTTGACACACAATTTTCAATTCCACCATTCCCTATAAAAGCGCTTGCCCGTGGTATGCGAGACTAGCCTAGCTTTGAGGAAGGGGGTGCGCCCCCAAAATGCGTTAGCTGTACGCCGTGTTCTGTGCATGTCCATGCACTGTGTTTATGGCCTTTTGTCAGTTGCATTTTGTGAGTACCCACTTTTATACAAAAAACGTATTATTAAATTATCTCTGGTAATGCACTAGGTCTGCGCGCCTTCCATTTCTGTTTTCCTTGTATTGATGAATTTACACCTTGGAACATTATTTTTTATGGTATGTGGTGTATATTTGGGGTCTAGTATGTATTTTAAGGAACTTCACACAAAAAACTAACAAAAAAGTATGGGGTCCCCCTTAAAATAAATACCAGACACTTAATCAAGCAAGCAACCTAGATGGTTGACAAAAGGAAGCACCCCTCTCCAAAAATAGATTTAGGCCACATTCCCTCAACATGAAGAGGGGGTCTGTGGGAGGCTTATAATATGTACACTCCTTTTAAAATAAGGTGGCCCTCAGATTTCTGCACCCCCTGTCCAAATGAGTAAGTGTCTGTTGACATCCGGCAGCATGCTGTAAGACTGTAAGAGAAGCTCAGTTCGTATTGGAACAAGAAGGCTATTGCATGCTCATGTGCATGCTCAGAATTCTGAGCAAAGGCTCATTGCACAACAGGCATTGGCACAAACACACAAACCTATTAGCCTGTGCAGAAAACATATGCACATGCACACGTACATGCACAATCTGTACTAGCACAGGCGCCAAACGGCCTATTTAAGCTGGGCTATGAAATTAATGGATTGTTGAGTGGTCTTCAGCTACAGTGCCTTGAAAAGGTATTCATACCCCTTCAAATTTTCCAAATTTTGTCATGTTACAACCAAAAACATAAATGTATCTTATTGGGATTTTACGTGATAGACCAACACAAAGTGGCACATAATGTGAAGTAGAAGGAAAATGACAAATGGTTTTCAATTTTTTTTACAAATAAATATGTTAAAAGTGTGGCGTGCATTTGTATTCAACCCCCCGAGTCAATACTTTGTAGAACTACTTTTTGCTGCAATTACAGCTGCAAGTCTTTTTTGTGTATGTCTCAACCAGCTTTGCACATCTAGAGAGCGACATTTTTGCCCATTCTTCTTTGCAAAATAGCTCAAGCTTTGTCAGATTGGATGGAGAGCATCTGTGAACAGAAATTTTCTAATCTTGCCACAGATTCTCATTTGGATTTAGGTCTGGGCTTTGACTGGGCCATTCTAACACATGAATATGCTTTGATCTAAACCATTTCATTGTAGCTCTGGCTGTATGTTTAGGGTCATTGCCCTGCTGGAAGTTGAACCTCTGTCCCATTCTCAAGTCTTTAACATAATCTAACAGGTTTTGATTGCCCTGTATTCGGCTCTGTCCATCTTCCCATCAACTCTGACCAGCATCCCTATCGCTGCTGAAGAAAAACATCCCCACAACATGATGCTGCCACCACTATGTTTCACGGTAGGGATGGTGTGTTCAGGCTGATGTGCAGTGTTCGATTTCCACCACACATAGCGTTTTGCTTTTAGGCCAAAAAAAGTTAAATTTTGGTCTCATCTGACCAGAGCACCTTCTTCCACATGTTTGCTGTGTCCCCACACATGGCTTCTCGCAAACTGAAAATGGGATATTCTTTTGGCTTTCTTTCAACAATGGCTTTCTTCTTGCCACTCTTCCATAAAGGCTCTTGTGGAGTGCATAACTAATAGTTTTAGATTCTCCCACCTGAGCTGTGGATCTCTGCAGCTCCTCCAGAGTTACCATGGGCCTCTTGACTGCTTTTCTGATTAAGGCTCTCCTTGCCCGGCCTGTCAGCTTAGGTTGACGGCCATGTCTTGTTTGGTTTGCAGTTGTGCCATACTCTTTCCATTTTCAGATGATGGATTGACCAGTGCTCCGTGAGATGTTCAAAGCTTGGGATATTTTTTTATAACCTAAAACTGCTTTAAACTTCTCCACAACTTTATCCCTGACCTGAGAAGCACACCCCTTTCTTGGCCTGCCAGGCTGCATGTTCAGTTAAGGGTTTGATATAGATTTTAAGAAAGCCCCACACCATTTTTTCTGCATTTTTGAATGGGATTTCCCCTTAAAATCCATTTTAGACTCTCATCAAGGATTCAAGGATAAGGTCCTGATGGCGATGTTTTTGCCTTTGTACATGTCCCCTATGACAGTGTACAACTACCCCATTACCTTTTTTCATAAAAGCTTGATAACTCTCCCTAAAAAGGACAGAAAAAATTGGCTCCCATAAGCATCAATGGGGGTTTGAGTGTTATGTTTGGGGCTTGCCACATTTTCCAATTATTCAACAAATGTCCAGTAAACCAAACTTTGCTCATTTCGCTCATCATTGCGAGTAAGCTGCAATATATAACATTTTTGGCTTTTGATTCAGATAGCTATTAATCCGTTGGATGCAATTACAATTGATCCACAAAGAAGATACCACATCCCTTATTCATACAGCATATAAAGTACAAGAATTTACTAGTGGAAACTTTAATTGTGTCTATAATTTACAAAAGTAATTCAGAAGGCATAAAATGCTACTTTTAATTTATCCATATAATTATTTATTTTTTTAAATACATTTTTTTTTTTTATACAACAAAAGTACATAATAGAGTTGATTTACTAAGATTGGAGAGTGCAAAATCTGGTGCAGCTCTGCATCGTGGCCTTTCAGCTTCTAACCTCAGCTTGTTTAATTAAGCTTTGATAACACAAAACCCCAAAAAACTGGAACTGATTGGTTTCTATGCACAGCTGCACCAGATTTTACACTGTCCATTTTCAGTTAATCAACCCCAATGTATCTAAACCTAATGTTTTCACCCATATGGACTACTACCCTTTACTAAACCACTGATCAAATAAAATCATGTATTGTTTGATCTTCCAGACTGTAGAACTAATCACAAGTGGATTGGCGGTAAATTTTTGACATGTTTAGCAGACATCTAGGTCTGTTTCATCAGAAACCTATGGGAGACATATCTATATTAGAATACTTATACACATGTACTTCACAGAGAGTTATATATTTATTTTAACATAATTTTTACTCAATTTGGCAGTTACATTTGATGCTATGCAGTGCACCTGTGTATGAATTATGTATCACAAACACACGCCACCTGACTATACCACAGGTACCTATAAATATTTATACCTATAAATATTTATCAAATATACAGTGTTATAGGAAACTCCTTTAGGGATTAGACTAATACTTCACTGGGGCAGTAAACTGTATCAATTATCTGCTATTTACCTTAACTCAGGATGTAAAACCTATGTTGGTAAGCAATTTATCAGAGACTCCCCCCAAGGGACTATGGAGCCCTTCAATGGTCAGCAAAACAGAAGATTTCTACTTGAATAGATAAGCAGCCAACGTTCAATATTGTCTATTAACTGCCAATAAATATTCCTCTAGTGGTCAATATCACATTAGCATACCAAAAGACCTCTACTGTGGAGTAAGTACATGGCAACATGTAGTCAAGAATAACTTTCAAAACAGAATTACAGTAAAATTTCAAGTTTCAATACATTTGTATATAACATTATAAATATTAATAATATTCAAAGAAACATAATTGCACAGTCTTCTACTTATAAAAATGGTTTTATGACAGAGCATTATTGAGGTCTAGGGGTTGCTTAGCCTTCTGGGTATAGATCCTGGGGTTTCCCATTGTACTATTCTTTTATTCAAATCACCATCTCTCAGGTTCATGTAAACACGGTACTATGCAAAAAAGGAAACAACTGATGGGTCAAAATTATACTGTGGGACCTCTTTTGTAAAAATCATTGTAGAAATGTGTTCCCTACTGATAGTATATAAGTACTCGTATACACTATAGATACCTTCTAAATTGGTATTTGGTAGACTTGTGCACAACGGAAAAATTTGTTCCGTTTCGGTTCGTTTCTTTCCGGTCCTGTTGATTCGTAATCATTCGTAATTTTGCTAGACGGGATTTTTCGTGTTCGGACTCATTCGTATTTTTGCAAGCGACATTTTTCGTTGAATTTTTTGTTGCTTTATAATTCGTACTTTCAGTAGAGTACGTTGTTTTTTGTTGATTCTGGACACAACTCCTACTTTCGTAACTTTTTTTGGGTTCGTTGATTCGTAATTTTCCGTGTCTCTCTCACAACGACGCTGCCTATTATGCCTAATGTGCTTCGAATGGATTTGTACTTTTCTAAATACATAGCGGTTATTTGTAACGATTCGAAATCTCGTATTTTACTTTCGTTTTTTACATGTGGCTATAGGCTCCGCCCCTGTACACCATTTTGATAGGGTTCAGCACGGTGAGGGAGAAGCAGAGAGCAGAGCAGAGTGAGTGTTATTGTGCTTCGAATGGATTCGAAATCTCGTATTTTACTTTCGTTTTTTCATGCGGCTATAGCCTCCGCCCCCTGTACACCATTTTGAGAGGGAGTTCAGCATGGTGAGGGAGAAGCAGAGAGCAGAGTGAGTGTTATTGTGCTTCGAATGGATTCGTACATTCGTAACTTTTTTCATAACGAATTATGCCGAAGACCTTCGGGCATTCGCTATTTTGCGGTATAATTTATTTCGGATTCGGTTTTATTCGTAATTGCTCTGTTCGGAAATTCGAATGCTTCCGAATGTCCGAAAGTTGCTAAATTCGGACGAATTTCGATTCGTTACGAAACAAATTGCACAAGCCTAGTATTTGGTCTTGCCAATGTAGAAAGCCCCACTTCTGAAAGACATTAAATATACCACCCTCACTGTATTGCAGGAAGTAAAATGGTCAAAAGGCAGAACCATCTGGTAATGTAAATATGTTCTCTTCCCATAGCCAAGAGTAGTGTGTGGTTGGAGCTAAAAGTGCTCTTTATGGTAGCTGGATCATATTTACTCTATGGTTAATAGTGACTCTAAACAAAATTATCACAGATAGATTTTGATCATCTCGATATAGTCTTAAAAGAACATTGGTTAGAAGATATCATTATTTTCCCAGAATTTCTGTAATCTCATAATGGGGATAAGAGTCATGTGTAATAACAAAAGTCAATGGTGTTTCTTTCGATTTTTTAGGACCAAATAGTACTTCAGAATTAGTAAAAAATAAATGCCCGCACGCACTAGGCATGCATAAAGAACAATCCAAAGTTAAATATGCAAAACATTATTGTCCAAAAAGTCCAAAGCAACTTTCAAAAAGTCCTTAAACAATATTATACACATTGCAGCACTAGAAGGGAGACCTTGCCTGAATTACTTATGGTGCCTCACTATGGGTTGTGGGTTGATATATGTCCTCCATGTTCTCTGTAATAGTGTTAAGTAATTTCAGGATCTCAAGACTGAGTTTAGATTACCCAATGCTATGTTTTTCCGCTATCTCCAGCTTTGCCACGCTTTACACACCCAATTTGGCGACTCCATCCCCAGGCTTGACTCCCTATTCTTAGTTTCCCCTAAACTTCCTGACTGCCTTACCCACCTGTATATGAACTTAACTCCTATGTGTCTATCTAGATACCAGACCCAGATGTGGTGAGGCCAGCTGCACTTTTTATCACCTAATATGGTCTTGTCCTTTTATCCAAGGCTATTGGACAAAAGTAGTCAGGTTCCTACATGATCAAATAGGCTCTCCACTAACCCTTTGCCCTAAGCAATGCCTTTTGGGCCTCCTTCCTAATCTGGATAATGACAAACATCTTCATATTTTCCTGTAAGCAATATTTTTTAGGGCCAGATTGTTGATTGTGAGGGTTTGGCTCAGGGCATTACCACTGACCGTCCAGAATTGGGTGGCGGCCATTAACACCACGCTGTCTTACAAAATAGTCTTATTTATCCATAGAGAGTGCCTAGCTAAATATCATAAGATTTGGGATAGATGGTTGAACCATACCTCTACATGCACAGATAATGAATCTGTGATTATATAAGTGTCTACCTTATGGGTATAATGCACTATTTACTGCATATATTTAATTTGTACTAAAGTGAGCCACAAGCTATTTATAAATAGGTATCATCGACGACCGTCTATATCAGCCTTTCTCAACCTTTTCAACACAAAGGAACCCTTGAAATAGTTCTCCGTTCTCGGGGAACCCCTGCTGAAAATTAGAAATCTACAACTCATGATACATTAGTGTGATGGTCAGTGGGAAGAATGGTCCTTAAACTTGTGGTCATTGGGAAGACCTACCTCCTTGCAGATAGCTAAAAAAATCAATGGTGTCAGTGGGAACTTATCTGAGAGGCAGAAATTGCCCAATGCTGAAGGAACCCCTAGCAACCTCTGGGGGAACCCTAGGGTTCCATGGAACCCTGGTTGAGAATCACTGGTCTATATGTTACTGTAATAATGCATTATTTGGCTATAGGTACCGCATGTCCTGTTACTTTTCATTTGTCTGCTTTGCATGAAAACATCACAGTTTTTCCTTTTTGTTGTAATAATTCTTAATAGATATATGGGAATTGTCCTTTCTATTTATGTCTTTTGTTATGTGCTTACCGCACTGTTGTTCTTATGTTTCTCTTTCTAATAAAGAGTGAGACTTCTTGATCTCCAGTTAAAGTGTAATCATCATCACTTTCAATAAAGAAAATTCATCAGACAAATGGACCCCACAGATCAGAGGTTAATATTAGGAATGAGTTTGGATGTCCTCCAAGCTGACTTCTATTTGATTATCAAAATCTCGCTCTTTTAAAAATAAAAAGAGACCTGCTCTTTGACTACATATGTAATAGCTAGTAGAAAATAAAATAGGTATCACAATACTATCCTCTGTCAGGCATGTGTAAAACAGTTAAAAAATGTGAATATGAAACAATAGTTGTGGAGTTCAGAGTAATAACGACTGGGTATGAATCTTAGCAGCTGCTGCAGACTGTAAAGTGATAACCCTACAGATCATTTATTAATTGAAGAACATAGAAATAAATTTTGCTGCGCTTACCATAAATATTGTATTTGTGCACTGCACTGTCAAATACACTTGTGAAGTGAAAACAGAGTGTAGGAATAAAGGGGTTGGTTTACTAAAATAAAATAATATGTGCACTTTGCAGGTAGTTGCAACCTGCCTTGCAAAGTGAACAGTCTATTTGCCTTTAGTATTTCAACCAAAAAAGTATCTGTACATTCTCTGACAAACATATACTAATCAGAATGTGAACTGCTGGAAAGTTAAAGTAGTTGTAATGTATCAAGGTTTTTTACCTACATGCATTGTACGGTGCCAAATGTGACACCGGGGGGGGGGGGAGGAACCGGATCAGCGGCAGTTCCATTTCTGGGTGGAACTCCGCTTTAAATAGAAGCTGTCTAACAAAAGATCTCATAATGCAACACATCATGCCGTGATCCAAAGAAATTCAAGAACAGATGAGAAACAAAGTAATTGGCATGTATCAGTCTGGAAAGGCTGGAACAACAGTCTGGAACAACATCTAAGGCTTTGGGACTCCAGCGAACCACGGTGAGCACCATTATCCACATATAGAGAACACTTGGAACAGTGGTGAACTGTCCCTTTCAAAATTACTCCAAGAGCACAATGATGATCCAGTAGGTCATAATAGAACTTAGAACAACATCTAAAGAATTGCAGCCCTCAGTTAAGGTCAGTGTTCATGATTAGGGATTGGTGAGTGGTTCGGCCCGAGAATGAGTTTGGCTGAACATCTGCCTATTCGACCGTTCGCCAAACAGCCGAATTTGCAGGGTGTTCGCCCAGATGAACACCCTGCAATGCACTAAGCGCTGCACAGTGCATTCTGTGCCCTGATTGGCCAAAGCTCAGCTAAATCAGGGCACAGTGTAAGCTGGTTTCTAAGGAATGGGGCCAGGAAGCCGGCCGCCGCATCCTTAACAACTGATGAGTCTTTGTCTGTCAATGGGTATCCCCGCTGGCAGCTGAATAAAAAAATGCTGGTTAAAAAAATAAAGAAAAAAACGGCATGTGGCCCCCCCAGAATCCATACCAGACCCTTATACGAGCATACAGCCCGGCAGGGGGCAATGTGCCCCCCACCCCAAAGCACCCAATCTCCCATGTTGATGGGGACAAGGGCCTCTTCCCAACAACCCTGGACTGTGGTTGTCTGGGTCTGCGGGTGGGGGACTTATCAGAATCTGGAAGCCCCCTTTAACAAGGGGGCCCCCAGATCCCAGCCCCCCATATGTGAATGGGTATCGGGTTTATCATACCCATAGCCATTCACCAAAAAAAGTGTCAAAAAGTAAGAACCACAGGAAACAGTTTTCTTCAAGTCCTTTATTAAAAAATTCAAAATCGTGTCCCTCGATGTAAATCCACCACCAATCACGACGCCCGAAGGACCCGAAAAATTTAAAAAATGGAAACGCTCCACCTCCATGGGAGGCTACCCGCCGTATGCTCTCTCTTCGCTTTGAAAGCTCTTATATAGGCAAGGGGCGGGGCCACCCAGTGACATAACCAAGTGGCACCTCCCCCTTCTGACATTATATCTTGTTAACAGTCAAACACGGTGGTGGTAGTGTGATGGTTGGGGCTGCTTTGTAGCTTCAGGACCTGGACTACTTGCCCTAATTGATGGAACCATGAATTCTGCAAATTCTCGAAGGAGAATATCCTGCCATCAGTTTGTGACCTCCAGCTCAATCGCATTTGGGTTATGCAGCAGGACAATGATCCGAAACACCAGTAAGTTCACCTCTGAATAGCTCAAAAAAAATAAAAAAGAAGGTTTTGGAGTAGCCTAGTCAAAGTCCGGACTTAAATACGATTAGAATGCTGTGGCATGACCTTAAACAGGCCATTCATGCTAAAAAACCCTTCAATGCGGCTGAATTAAAACAACCCTACAAAGAAGAGTGGGCCAAAATCCCCCCACAGTGATGTGAAAGACTCAGTCTGGCAGTTAACGCAAACGCTTGATTGCAGTTGTTGCCGCTAAAAGTGGCACAACCAGTTTTTAGGGATGAGCCTGTTCGACTCAAACATCGGGTGTTGCCCTTTGGCCTATTATGGGTCAGGGGGCTAAGTCAATGCCCCACACTATGTAAGGCTGCTTACATAGTGGCCATACATAGTGTAATGAATGAGAGCAGGAAAATTACAATTCTAAAGGAAAAAATGTCTGGGGGTTGTGGGGCAGGGATGTACAGTCCCAGCTATTGCTTCCTCTGACCCCCCCCCATACCTAGTTTAAAAGCCCCTCCAACTTTGTGGTCATCTTTCTTCCCAATAGAACTGTGCCATCCCCATTAAGGTGTAGCACTTCCTTACTAAAGAGCAGGTAACCGACTGAGAAGTCAGCCCAGTTCTCTAGGAACCCAAACCCCTCTTTCCTACACCAATTCCTTAGCCACTTTTTCAGTTCCATAAGCTCCTGCTGCCTCTCTGGTGTGGCTCGAGGCACAGGTAGTATTTCAAAGAAAACTTCCTTGAAGGTCCTTTTCCTCAATCTATTCCCTAAGTCCCTGAAATCATTTTTAAGGACTCTCCACCTTCATCTCACTTTGTCATTGGTGTCAACATGTACCATGACCGCTGGGTCCTCCCCAGCCCCACCCTAATAATCTGTCCACCCGATCCGCGATTTTGGGTTATAGTATAAGAATTTTTTAATGCACAATGTTTTTACGCATTTTTGATAAATAAAACCATTCAAATACCAATCACAAGTTAAAGTATTGCATCCAAACTTGTTGCTCACACACCGACAGTAGTCTTAAAAATTGACTAATGGGTTCAAGTGTAAAGCAGGATATACACACAATGTTTTTTTCATTCGACCAGAAAAAAAATTCACATATCCCTGTATCCACACAGTGGAAGTGGATGCAAGAATCTCTCCCACTGTGCTATTGTATTCTAACAGCAGGGACCCCCCCCTCCCATCAGAATACACTGATCAGCACTGCAGCTATTGGCTGCATGCGCTGATCGAATGCTGGTTTTCCAGGAGGACCATTTTACAGATGATGCTAATTACCAGCTTCTGTTGTACAGACAGGGCAACACTTATACCGAAATTCAGCCAGTTCCTGGTGGACTGGGCAAATTTCAGTATGCATATACTCAGCCTAATATGGGCACCTGTGGGTACCTAACTAAATCTCGCTATGTTCAGTCAGCGCTCTCAATCCTCTCACTAAAGAAGCTCCAAGATATTGAGACTTTGGCTGCTTTTAGCCACCCTTTTATAGTGAGGGGCTATGTTACCCCAAATTCTTGGCTGCCCACATAGGTTAAAATTTACTCTGGACATTATGGGTGAGTGCCAAAATCAACTGAAATGTGTCAACTTGAGGCAAATACTGTAAATTTGCAGCAAATCCATGTTCAAGCCAAATTAAATCTCATTACTACACACTGATTGGCAAAGCTGCAAATGATCCATTTAGCCATATATATTATTCATAATAAGGACATCAGTTTACTTCTCTTCACTTTTCACTGTTTTAGTTTGCGTGGTCATTTTGGTCAGGTGATATTTTTAGGGACAATTCCAATGGATTAAAAAAAATCTAGGGCAGCATAAAGTTTAGAAAGGGCCCAGAGCTACATTCAGACAATCAGAAATCATTAAAATATATGTAGGATATACTGCGCTGTATATAATGTGAATACAAAAATTAGCTGCTAACACAGCTGTAGATAAAGCAAAAATTTGTGAGTATGGAAAAGTGTAGCGCTTATTTTTGTAAATGAATCGGTTGAACCCACATATTAAATGTTGCAAACAAATATATAGTCCTCAATTTCAATAACACCACGTGACTGGATACGATCAGTGAGGAAATAAAAAATAAAATAAGAAATTAGTCCTCTACTGTGACCAAACACAAATAACAGTCCAAAAGTGTGGAAGAAATCTGCAAGGTTGAAGTGAAGAGTCCCACGTGGATATAACCCACTACATGGAATGAAAAAAAAACACCACTAGTGATGAGCCGAACACCCCCGGGTTCGGTTCGCACCAGAACCCGCGAATGGACCGAAAGTTTGCACGAACTTTAGAACCCTATTAAATACAATGGATGCGAACGTTCGAAATCTAAAGTGCTAATTATAACGACTATTATGCATGTTATTGTCCTAAAAAGGGTTTGGGAACCCGGGTTCTGCACCAGGGGACATGTATCAATGCAAAAAGAAGTTTTAAAAACTGCCGTTTTTCTGGAGCAGTCATTTTAATGATGCATGAAGTGAAAAAAAAAAGTCAAATATTCCTTTAAATATCGTACCTGGGGGGTGTCTAAAGTATGCCTGTGAAGTGCCACGTGTTTCCCGTGTTTAGAACTGTCCCTGCACAAAATTACATTTCTAAAGGAAAAAAAGCCATTTAAAACTGCTTGCGGCTTTTATGTAATGTCTGGTCCCAGTAATATGGATGAAAATCTTTAAGAAAAATGGCATAGCTACCCCATCACACCCCCCCCCTACCCCAGCCCATTACCAGCCCCTTTGGGTCTTGTATGGATATTAAGGGGAACCCCGCACACAAAATAAAAAAGGCCCTATATACTCTGAACAGCCGTATACAGGCGGTGCATACAAGACAGGGACTGTAGGTTTGTTCTTATGTAGAATCTGTTTGTAATTTTGAACAGGTACATTGTTTAAGTGTAGCTCCAGCCAAAAAATCTATTTTTAAGCTTTTTGGAAAACATAGGGAAGGGTTATCACCCCTGTAACATTTGTTTTGCTGTCTGTGCAGTGTGCACCTGTTCAGAACAGTTCACCTCACTTTCCGCCCTAATGACAAATGTTTTTTGAAAATTTGGGGTTTTTAGTGAAACAAGAATTGGTGATAAAGCATCAGTGGAGAGGAGACACTTTTTTTCCCATATTAACTCTTACAGGAGAGAATTTGCCTTCCTAGGGGTAGATTTCCTCTCACTTCCTGTTGTATCCTTCCGTTTGCAAGGAGGAGTCGTTTGTAAGTTGGATGTTTGAAAGTAGGGGCCTGCCGTATATACTCAGCTGAAATTTGCCCCTTACATGTTGGTGTTGCCACAACACTGTGAGCCCTCATAGTTACTCTTGGTGGGCGCATGAATGGGCCCTGCTGTGAATTATTAGATCAAGAATTGTAATTGCATGCCCCTGTTGAACAGGGGCTGAAAAATTGGGCCTTTGGTGGTGGTGGTGGTGGTGTTGACACAACACTGTAAGGCCTCACAGTTAGTCTTGGTGGGCGCAGGAATGGGCCCTGCTGTGAATTATTAGATCAAGAATTGTAATTACATGCCCCTGTTAAACAGGGGCAGAAAAATTGGGCCTTAGGCACTGGTGCCACAACACTGCAAAACCTCACAGATACTGTACTTGGAGCACAGCAATGAGCCCTGTTGCAAAGTATTGCATCAAAAATTGTAATTACACGCTCCTGTTAAACAGGGGCTGAAAAATTGGGCCTTAGCCACTGGTGCTGGTGCCACGACACTGCAACCACTCTCAGATACTCTAGTTGGAGTGCAGGAATGAGCCCTGCTGCAAAGTATTGCATCAAAAATTGTAATTACACGCCCCTGTTAAACAGGGGCTGAAAAATTGGGCCTTAGCCACTGGTGCTGGTGCCACGACACTGCAACCACTCTCAGATACTCTAGTTGGAGTGCAGGAATGAGCCCTGCTGCAAAGCATTGCATAAAAAATTGTAATAACACGCCCCTATTAAACAGGGGCTGAAAAATTGGGCCTTAGCCACTGGTGGAGGCACCCAAAAACAAAAATGTTCTTCCAAGCTATCATCATCAATCGGATCATTGAGGAGGAGGAGGATAGTCAGTCAACATAACAGGACAGTCTCCCAGCATCAGCATCAGTCTTGAAGGGATGTTACATTTGAAAATAAATTAGTCTGTCATATCAGCTTCAGGTGTTTGGTAGCTGGTGGTGATCCAAGACTGGTTCATCTTTATGAAGGTCAGTCGATCAACCGAGTCGGTGGACAGGCGCACCCTGTGATCCGTGACAAATCCTCCAGCAGCACTGAATGTGCGTTCTGAAAGAACGCTGGATGCAGGACAGGCCAGTAGCTCAATTGCATACTGTGCAAGCTCTGGCCAGTGATCCATCCTCAAGACCCAGTAAGCCAGAGGATTTTCGGTGGGGAAGGTGTCCAAGTCTGACCTTGCCCCTAGGTATTCCTGCACCATGTATATCAGACGCTGGCGATGGTTGCTGGAACCGATCATACCTTGGGGCTGCGGACTAAAGAATTGTCTGAACGCATCGGTCAGACGGCCACCTTCCCGACCGCTCCTTCTTTGACTGACCGAAGCCTCAGCAACTCGTTGTCCAGGACCAGGAGTTTGTAACCTCCCAGTCTCTGGGAACGCGTTGCACAGAACGCGTTGCAAGGCCTCCCGGAGTTGTCTCATCTTTTGCTCCCTCTGCGACGGTAAGATAAGGTCTGCAACCTTACCCTTGTACCGTGGATCAAGGAGAGTGGCCAGCCAGTAATGGTCCCTCTCCTTAATCCGAAGAATACAAGGATCCTTCCGCAGACTTTGCAGGATCAGGGAGGCCATGCAGCGTAGGTTAGCTGAGGCATTCGGTCCGGAGTCCTCTGGGTCACTAAGGACGACATGATCCGCAGCCACCTCCTCCCAGCCACGTACAATTCCACTGGTTTCTTGGGACTGTAAATCATCCCTAAAAGACTGCTGCTGATGATGCTGAGTGCCAGGCTCCACCTCCATGCTGACACAATCCTCCTCCTCCTCTTCTTCCTGTGCGATGGGTGGGACAGAAGGAACACTGTCTGGGTAAAGGGGGCCTTGAGAGGCAAGGAAGTCCTCCTCTTCCTGCCTCTGTTCTGCCTCAAGTGCCCTGTCCATTATTCCACGCAGCGTATGTTCCAACAGGTGGACAAGAGGTACAGTGTCACTGATGCATGCACTGTCACTGCTCACCATCCTCGTGGCCTCCTCAAATGGTGCCAGGACAGTGCATGCATCCCTGATCATGCCCCACTGGCGTGGTGAAAAAAACCCGAGCTCCCCTGACCCTGTCCTGGTGCCGTAGTCGCACAGGTACTCATTGATGGCCCTCTGCTGCGTGTGCAGCTGATGCAGCATGGCCAACGTTGAGTTCCACCTGGTATGCATGTCACATATAAGGCGGTTCTTGGGCAGGTTCAACTCAGCCAGGCGAGCACTGGCATTATAAGATCTGCGGAAATGCACACAGACTTTCCTGGCCTGCCTCAGGACATCCTGTAAGCCCGGGTACCTGCCCAAGAACCACTGCACCACCAGGTTAAGGACATGAGCCACACAGGGCACATGGGTCAGTTGTCCCTGTCGGAGAGCGGAGAGGAGGTTGGTGCCATTGTCGCAAACTACCATTCCTGGCTTAAGCTGGCGTGGCGTCAACCACCTCTTGGCCTGCCCCTGCAGAGCAGACAGAACCTTTGCCCCAGTGTGGCTCCTGTCCCTCAAACACACCAGCGCAAGCACGGCATGGCATCTTTTTGCCTGCGTACTTGCGTAGCCCCTTGAACGCCTACGGAGCACCGCTGGTTCCGAGGACAAAGCACAGGAAGAGGCCACGGAGGAAGAAGAAGAGGAGGGGGTGGAGGACAGAGATGTGTCACAACCAGTAGTAGCATTTTGGAGGCGTGGCGGTGGAACAACCTCCAACACTACTGCACCTTGTCCTGCATCCTTCCCAGCTGCCAAAAGAGTGACCCAATGGGCCGTGAAAGAAAGGTAACGTCCCTGTCCATGCCTGCTAGACCATAAGTCAGCGGTAATATGCACCTTACCGCTGACCGCCCTGTCCAGCGAGGCCAAGACATTGCCTTCCACATGCCGGTAGAGAGCCGGAATCGCCTTCCGTGAGAAAAAGTGGCGTTTGGGAACCTGCCACTGAGGAACCGCACATTGCACAAACTCACGGAAGGGGGCCGAGTCTACCAACTGAAAAGGCAGCAGTTGAAGCGCTAGCAATTTAGCCAAGCTAGCATTCAACCGCTGGGCATGTGGATGGCTGGGAGTGAACTTCTTTCGACGGTCCAGCAGCTGGGGCAGGGAAATTTGCCTGCTAGAATCGGACGTCGGTGTACTGCTAGCAGAGTGCCCGCAAGTACTTGGCTGTGACACACCTAATTCTACACCTTCATTCCTCTCAGAGCAGGTTTCAGAGAGGACTGAAGGTATAGTGGGGTTGGAGATCCCAGCTGATGCGGCGCAAGAAGAGGTCAGCTTTGTTCTTTGGTGTGGGTCTTTAAGGTAGGCTTGCCAACGAGCTGCATGGCAGGTCAACATATGTCTGGTCAAGCATGTGGTGCCCAAGCGGGTGATGTTTTGGCCATGCGATATACGCTTGAGACATATGTTGCAAACAGCAGCTGTGCGATCTGATGCACTCGACTCAAAAAAGGCCCACACCAAAGAACTTTTTGAATAACGGGCAGAGGCAGCGCCCTGCACAGGCGGAGCTCTGCGGTGTGATTCCGTCGGTGTGCTGCCCTTACGCTGGCCCCCCGAGGGCATCATGCCTCGTTGGAGAAGTGCCTCCTCCTCATCCTCCTCCTCCTCCTCCTCCTCCTCTCTCCTATTAGGCACCCACGTGGAGTCAGTGACCTCATCATCCCCTCCCTCCTCATCACTGGAGCCAATCTGGCAGTATGCTGCAGCTGCTGGAACATGACTGCCAGATTGGTGTCCTTCTTGAGCATCCCCTCTCTCTGCTCTCACGCTACTGCCTTCCTCTAGCTGGGTATCATCATCAGACCCTTCGAAACGCTGGGCATCCTCCTGGAGCATGTACCCAACACTGTGCTCAAACAGTTCGGGGGACTCCTCAGGAGGACATGGTTGGTCTAGGGAAGGAGTGACTGATGATGACATTGATACCAGGGAAGAGGACGCTTTGGAAGCTGCTTTGCCAGTACCCTGAGCCTGGGTGAGAGAGGATGAGGAGGATGAGGAGGGCTTGGTCATCCACTCTACCAAGTCTTCGGCATGATGCGGCTCAACACGTCCAGCTGCCAAAAAGAAGGACAAGCGTGTCCCATGGCCACGTGCTGATGGCGATGCACCGTGTCCACGACCAGCACTGTTGTCTCTAGACACAGAGCCTGCTTGCCCTCTTTTATTGGCTCCTGACTGTCTGCCTCTCCTTGTTTGCCTTCCAGACATACTAATGGCCTGCAGGGAAATGGGAAAAGCAGCAATACAGGCTAAGTTCAGGTGTAATATGGTCAGGAGTAGGGATGAGCTTCGTGTTCGAGTCGAACATACGTTCGACTCGAACATCGGCTGTTCGATCGTTCGACGAAGATCGAACGATTTGGGCCGTTCGCGCCAAATTCGAGTGACGCGAACGGCCCACAATGCACTACGCCATCGCAGTGTCATCCAGGCGCTGTGATTGGCCAAGCATGCACTGTGACCCCGCATGCTTGGCCAATCACAGCGCCGGCAGCGAGGAGAGCAATGATTGGCCACAGGCAGGATGCCTGTGGCCAATTATTGCTGAGGGTGTTTAGTACACGCCCCACACTATAAAAGGCCGCCAGCACGGCGGCCTAGTGTAGTGTGTTCCGGAGCAGGGATAGAGCAGCATAGGCAGGGACAGTGACTTTTATTTCTTTCTTGCTTAACCTGGATTCCTTTAGTTTAGGGAAAGAGAAGGATAGGTAGGGAGAGTGTCAGTGTGTTTTGTGCTTGTGCTATATTGTGCTTAAAAAAAACATTTTTTCTAGGGACAGAAAACTGTAGGTAGGGAGAGTGTGTCAGTTTCTTTCACTGTCAAAGTCCTTGTTTCCAGGGACCTGGAAGGACAGTGAGTGAATTCTCCTTGTGCTAAATTGTGCTTAAAAAAAACATTTTTTCTAGGGACAGAAAACTGTAGGTAGGGAGAGTGTGTCAGTTTCTTTCACTGTCAAAGTCCTTGTTTCCAGGGACCTGGAAGGACAGTGAGTGAATTCTCCTTGTGCTAAATTGTGCTTAAAAAAAACATTTTTTCTAGGGACAGAAAACTGTAGGTAGGGAGAGTGTGTCAGTTTCTTTCACTGTCAAAGTCCTTGTTTCCAGGGACCTGGAAGGACAGTGAGTGAATTCTCCTTGTGCTAAATTGTGCTTAAAAAAAACATTTTTTCTAGGGACAGAAAACTGTAGGTAGGGAGAGTGTGTCAGTTTCTTTCACTGTCAAAGTCCTTGTTTCCAGGGACCTGGAAGGACAGTGAGTGAATTCTCCTTGTGCTAAATTGTGCTTAAAAAAAACATTTTTTCTAGGGACAGAAAACTGTAGGTAGGGAGAGTGTGTCAGTTTCTTTCACTGTCAAAGTCCTTGTTTCCAGGGACCTGGAAGGACAGTGAGTGAATTCTCCTTGTGCTAAATTGTGCTTAAAAAAAACATTTTTTCTAGGGACAGAAAACTGTAGGTAGGGAGAGTGTGTCAGTTTCTTTCACTGTCAAAGTCCTTGTTTCCAGGGACCTGGAAGGACAGTGAGTGAATTCTCCTTGTGCTAAATTGTGCTTAAAAAAAACATTTTTTCTAGGGACAGAAAACTGTAGGTAGGGAGAGTGTGTCAGTTTCTTTCACTGTCAAAGTCCTTGTTTCCAGGGACCTGGAAGGACAGTGAGTGAATTCTCCTTGTGCTAAATTGTGCTTAAAAAAAACATTTTTTCTAGGAACAGAAAACTGTAGGTAGGGAGAGTGTGTCAGTTTCTTTCACTGTCAAAGTCCTTGTTTCCAGGGACCTGGAAGGACAGTGAGTGAATTCTCCTTGTGCTAAATTGTGCTTAAAAAAAACATTTTTTCTAGGGACAGAAAACTGTAGGTAGGGAGAGTGTGTCAGTTTCTTTCACTGTCAAAGTCCTTGTTTCCAGGGACCTGGAAGGACAGTGAGTGAATTCTCCTTGTGCTAAATTGTGCTTAAAAAAACATTTTTTCTAGGGACAGAAAACTGTAGGTAGGGAGAGTGTGTCAGTTTCTTTCACTGTCAAAGTCCTTGTTTCCAGGGACCTGGAAGGACAGTGAGTGAATTCTCCTTGTGCTAAATTGTGCTTAAAAAAAACATTTTTTCTAGGGACAGAAAACTGTAGGTAGGGAGAGTGTGTCAGTTTCTTTCACTGTCAAAGTCCTTGTTTCCAGGGACCTGGAAGGACAGTGAGTGAATTCTCCTTGTGCTAAATTGTGCTTAAAAAAAACATTTTTTCTAGGGACAGAAAACTGTAGGTAGGGAGAGTGTGTCAGTTTCTTTCACTGTCAAAGTCCTTGTTTCCAGGGACCTGGAAGGACAGTGAGTGAATTCTCCTTGTGCTAAATTGTGCTTAAAAAAACATTTTTTCTAGGGACAGAAAACTGTAGGTAGGGAGAGTGTGTCAGTTTCTTTCACTGTCAAAGTCCTTGTTTCCAGGGACCTGGAAGGACAGTGAGTGAATTCTCCTTGTGCTAAATTGTGCTTAAAAAAAACATTTTTTCTAGGGACAGAAAACTGTAGGTAGGGAGAGTGTGTCAGTTTCTTTCACTGTCAAAGTCCTTGTTTCCAGGGACCTGGAAGGACAGTGAGTGAATTCTCCTTGTGCTAAATTGTGCTTAAAAAAAACATTTTTTCTAGGGACAGAAAACTGTAGGTAGGGAGAGTGTGTCAGTTTCTTTCACTGTCAAAGTCCTTGTTTCCAGGGACCTGGAAGGACAGTGAGTGAATTCTCCTTGTGCTAAATTGTGCTTAAAAAAAACATTTTTTCTAGGGACAGAAAACTGTAGGTAGGGAGAGTGTGTCAGTTTCTTTCACTGTCAAAGTCCTTGTTTCCAGGGACCTGGAAGGACAGTGAGTGAATTCTCCTTGTGCTAAATTGTGCTTAAAAAAAACATTTTTTCTAGGGACAGAAAACTGTAGGTAGGGAGAGTGTGTCAGTTTCTTTCACTGTCAAAGTCCTTGTTTCCAGGGACCTGGAAGGACAGTGAGTGAATTCTCCTTGTGTTAAATTGTGCTTAAAAAAAACATTTTTTCTAGGGACAGAAAACTGTAGGTAGGGAGAGTGTGTCAGTTTCTTTCACTGTCAAAGTCCTTGTTTCCAGGGACCTGGAAGGACAGTGAGTGAATTCTCCTTGTGCTAAATTGTGCTTAAAAAAAACATTTTTTCTAGGGACAGAAAACTGTAGGTAGGGAGAGTGTGTCAGTTTCTTTCACTGTCAAAGTCCTTGTTTCAAGGGACAGAGAAGGACACCTGAAGGTAGCCCTTATTGCTTTTTTCCCATCTCCCTGCAGGCCATCTATTAGAATGTCTGGAAGGCAAACAAGGAGAGGCAGACAGTCAGGAGGCAATAAAAGAGGGCAAGCAGGCTCTGTGTCTGGGGGCAACAGTGCTGGTCGTGGACGCGGTGCATTGTCATCAGCACATGGCCATGGGACACGCTTGTCCTTCTTTTCGGCAGCTGGACATGTTGAGCCACATCATGCCGAAGACTTGGTAGAGTGGATGACCAAGCCCTCCTCCTCCTCCTCATCCTCTCTCACCCAGGCTCAGGGTACTGGAAAAGCAGCTGCCAAAGCGTCCTCTTCCCTGGTATCAATGTCAGACTCATCATCAGTCACTCCTTCCCTAGACCCACCATGTCCTCCTCCTGAGGAGTCCCCCGAACTGTTTCAGCACAGTGTTGGGTACATGCTCCAGGAGGATGCCCAGCGTTTCGAAGGGTCTGATGATGAAACCCAGCTAGAGGAAGGCAGTAGCGTGAGAGCAGACAGAGGGGATGCTCAAGAAGGACACCAATCTGGCAGTCATGTTCCAGCAGCTGCAGCATACTGCCA
The DNA here is from genome assembly GCA_029206835.1 of Rana muscosa. Classification (NCBI taxonomy): domain Eukaryota; kingdom Metazoa; phylum Chordata; class Amphibia; order Anura; family Ranidae; genus Rana; species Rana muscosa. Next base: position 496,469,619 of record CM055117.1, read on the forward strand.
GATTGGCTCCAGTGATGAGGAGGGAGGTGATGATGAGGTCACTGACTCCACGTGGGTGCCTAATAGGAGAGAGGAGGAGGAGGAGGATGAGGAGGAGGCACATCTCCAACGAGGCAGGATGCCCTTTGGTGGCCAGCGTAAGGGCAGTACACCGACGGAATCACACCGCAGAGCTCCGCCTGTGCAGGGCGCTGCCTCTGCCCGTCATTCAAAAAGTTCTTTGGTGTGGGCCTTTTTTGAGGCTAGTGCATCAGATCGCACAGCTGCTGTTTGCAACATATGTCTCAAGCGTATATCGCGTGGCCAAAACATCAGCCGCTTGGGTACCACATGCCTGACCAGACATATGTTGACCTGCCATGCAGCTCGTTGGCAAGCCTACCTCAAAGACCCACACCAAAGAACAAAGCGGACCTCTCCTTGCACCGCATCAGCTGGGATCTCCAACCCCACTATAACTTCAGTCCTCTCTGAAACATGCACTGAGAGGAATGAAGGTGTAGAATTAGGTGTGTCACAGCCAAGTACTTGCGGCCACTCTGCTAGCAGTACACCGACGTCCGATTCTAGCAGGCAAATTTCCCTGCCCCAGCTGCTGGACCGTCGAAAGAAGTTCACTCCCAGCCATCCACATGCCCAGCGGTTGAATGCTAGCTTGGCTAAATTGCTAGCGCTTCAACTGCTGCCTTTTCATTTGGTAGACTCGGCCCCCTTCCGTGAGTTTGTGCAATGTGCGGTTCCTCAGTGGCAGGTTCCCAAACGCCACTTTTTCTCACGGAAGGCTATTCCGGCTCTCTACCGGCATGTGGAAGGCAATGTCTTGGCCTCGCTGGACAGGGCGGTCAGCGGTAAGGTGCATATTACCGCTGACTCATGGTCCAGCAGGCATGGACAGGGACGTTACCTTTCTTTCACGGCCCATTGGGTCACTCTTTTGGCAGCTGGGAAGGATGCAGGACAAGGTGCAGTAGTGTTGGAGGTTGTCCCACCGCCACGCCTCCAAAATGCTACTACTGGTTGTGACACACCTCTCTCCTCCACCCCCTCCTCTTCTTCTTCCTCCATGGCCTCTTCCTGTGGTTTGTCCTATGAACCAGCGGTGCTCCGTAGCCGTTCACGGGGCTACGCAAGTACGCAGGCAAAAAGATGCCATGCCGTGCTTGCGCTGGTGTGTTTGGGGGACAGAAGCCACACTGGGGCAGAGGTCCTGTCTGCTCTGCAGGGCCAGGCCGAGAGGTGGTTGACGCCACGCCAGCTTAAGCCAGGAATGGTGGTTTGCGACAATGGCACCAACCTCCTCTCCGCCCTCCGACAGGGACAACTGACCCATGTGCCCTGTGTGGCTCACGTCCTTAACCTGGTGGTGCAGCGGTTCTTGGGCAGGTACCCGGGCTTACAGGATGTCCTGAGGCAGGCCAGGAAAGTCTGTGTGCATTTCCGCAGATCTTATAATGCCAGTGCTCGCCTGGCTGAGCTGCAAAAGGAGTTGAACCTGCCCAAGAACTGCCTTATATGTGACATGCCCACCAGGTGGAACTCAACGTTGGCCATGCTGCAGCGGCTGCACACGCAGCAGAGGGCCATCAATGAGTACCTGTGTGACTACGGCACCAGGACAGGGTCAGGGGAGCTTGGTTTTTTTTCTCCACGCCAGTGGGGCATGATCAGGGATGCATGCACTGTCCTGGCACCATTTGAGGAGGCCACGAGGATGGTGAGCAGTGACAGTGCATGCATCAGTGACACTGTACCTCTTGTCCACCTGTTGGAGCACACGCTGCGTGGAATAATGGACAGGGCACTTGAGGCAGAACAGAGGCAGGAAGAGGAGGACTTCCTTGCCTCTCAAGGCCCCCTTTACCCAGACAGTGTTCCTTCTGTCCCACCCATCGCACAGGAAGAGGAGGAGGAGGAGGAGGAGGATTGTGTCAGCATGGAGGTGGAGGCTGGCACTCAGCATCATCAGCAGCAGTCTTTTAGGGATGATTTACAGTCCCAAGAAACCAGTGGACTTGTACGTGGCTGGGAGGAGGTGGCTGCGGATCATGTCGTCCTTAGTGACCCAGAGGACTCCGGAGCGAATGCCTCAGCAAACCTACGCTGCATGGCCTCCCTGATCCTGCAAAGTCTGCGGAAGGATCCTCGTATTCTTCGGATCAAGGAGAGGGACCATTACTGGCTGGCCACTCTCCTTGATCCACTGTACAAGGGTAAGGTTGCGGACCTTATGTTACCGTCGCAGAGGGAGCAGAGGATGAGACAACTCCGGGAGGCCTTGCAGAAAGGTCTGTGCAACGCGTTCCCAGAGACTGGGAGGTTACAAACTCCTGGTCCTGGACAACGAGTTGCTGAGGCTTCGGCCAGTCAAAGAAGGAGCGGTGGGGAAGGTGGCCGTCTGACCGATGCGTTCAGACAATTCTTTAGTCCGCAGCCCCAAAGTATGATCGGTTCCAGCAACCATCGCCAGCGTCTGATAAACATGGTGCAGGAATATCTAGGGGCAAGGTCAGACTTGGACACCTTCCCCACCGAAAATCCTCTGGCTTACTGGGTCTTGAGGATGGATCACTGGCCAGAGCTTGCACAGTATGCAATTGAGCTACTGGCCTGTCCTGCATCCAGCGTTCTTTCGGAACGCACATTCAGTGCTGCTGGAGGATTTGTCACGGATCACAGGGTGCGCCTGTCCACCGACTCGGTTGATCGACTGACTTTCATCAAGATGAACCAGTCTTGGATCACCACCAGCTACCACACACCTGATGCTGATATAACAGACTAATTGATTTTAACATGTCACATCCCTTCAAGACTGATGCTGATGCTGAGTGCCTGTGCTGTTATGTTGACTGGCTATCCTCCTCCTCCGAGTCCTCAATGATACGATTGATGATGATAGCTTGGAAGATCATTTTTGTTTATGGGTGCCGCCACCAGTGGCTAAGGCCCAATTTTTCAGCCCCTGTTTTACAGGGGCGTGTAATTACAATTTTTTTAGCAATAATTTGCCATAGGGCTCATTGCTGTGCTCCAAGTACAGTATCTGTGAGGGGTTGGAGTGTTGTGGCACCAGTGCCTAAGGCCCAATTTTTCAGCCCCTGTTTAACAGGGGCGTGTCATTACAATTTTTGAAGCAATACTTTGCAACAGGGCTCATTGCTGTGCTCCAAGTACAGTATCTGTGAGGGGTTGTAGTGTTGTGCCACCAGTGCCTAAGGCCCAATTTTTCAGCCCCTGTTCAACAGGGGCATGCAATTACAATTCTTGATCTAATAATTCACAGCAGGGTCCATTGCTGCACCCACCAAGAGTAACTCTGAGGGCTTACAGTCTTGTGGCAACGCCACCACCACCACCACCACGAAAGGCCCAATTTTTCAGCCCCTGTTCAAAAGGGGCATGTAATTACAATTCTTGATCTAATAATTCACAGCAGGGCCCATTGCTGCACCCACCAAGAGTAACTGTCAGGGCTTACAGTGTTGTGGCACCAGCACCACCATCAAAGCCCCAATTTTTACTACCACTGTTCAACAATTATATGTAATTAAAATTCCTGATATAATAGTTGACAGCAGGGCGTTCCAGCACCAACCAAGAGTAACTGAGTGCTTACAGTGTTGTGCCAACACCAACAACTAAGGGGCCTATTTCTGCAGAGTATATACGGCAGGTCCCTACTTTCAAACATCCAACTTACAAACGACTCCTACTTGCAAACGAAAGAAGACAACAGGAAGTGAGAGGAAATCTACCCCTAGAAAGGAAAATTCTCTCCTGTAAGAATAAATATGGGAGAAAGGGGTCTCATCTGTACTGATGCTTTATCAGCAATCCTTGTTTCAAGAAAAACACCACATTTCAAAAACAGTTGTCATTGGGACGGAAAGTGAGGTGAAATGTTCTGAACAGGGGCACAGACAGCAAAACAAATGTTACAGGGGTGATAACCCTTACCTATGTTTCCCAAAAAGTTTAAAAATAGATTTTTGGGCTGGAGCTACACTTCAACAATGTACCTGTTCAAAATTACAAACAGATTCTACATAAGAACAAACCTACAGTCCCTGTCTTGTATGCACCGCCTGTATACGGCTGTTCAGAGTATATAGGGCCTTTTTTATTTTATGTGCGGGGTTCCCCTTAATATCCATACAAGACCCAAAGGGGCTGGTAATGGGCTGGGGTAGGGGGGGGGGGTCATGGGGTAGCTATGCCATTTTTCTTAAAGAATTTCATCCATATTACCGGGACCAGACATTACATTAAAGCCGCAAGCAGTTTTAAATGGCTTTTTTTTCCTTTAGAAGTGTCATTTTGTGCAGGGACAGTTCTAAACACGGGAAACACGTGGCACTTCACAGGCATACTTTAGACACCCCCCAGGTACGATATTTAAAGGAATATTTGACTTTTTTTTTTCACTTTATGCATCATTAAAATGACTGCTCCCGAAAAACGACCGTTTTTAAAACTTCTTTTTGCATTGATACATGTCCCCTGGTGCAGAACCCGGGTTCCCAAACCCTATTTATGACAATAACATGCATAATAGTTGTTATAATTAGCACTTTAGAATTCGAACGTTCGCATCCATTGTATTTAATAGGGTTCTAATGTTCGTTCGAACTTTCGGTCCGTTCGCGGGTTCTGGTGCGAACCGAACCCGGGGGTGTTCGGCTCATCACTAGTCAGGAGGCACACTCCGCCCGCTGTAAGTGCCGCAAAATCCTGTTGGTGTAACACACCAGGAAAAAGCAGCAATACAGGCTAAGTTCAGGTGTAATATGGTCAGGAGGCACACTCCGCCCGCTGTAAGTGCCGCAAAATCCTGTTGGTGTAACACACCAGGAAAAAGCAGCAATACAGGCTAAGTTAAGGTGTAATATGGTCAGGAGGCACACTCCGCCCGCTGTAAGTGCCGCAAAACCCTGTTGGTGTAACACACCAGGAAAAAGCAGCAATACAGGCTAAGTTCAGGTGTAATATGATCAGGAGGCACACTCTGCCCGCTGTAAGTGCCGCAAAATCCTGTTGGTGTAACACACCAGGAAAAAGCAGCAATACAGGCTAAGTTAAGGTGTAATATGGTCAGGAGGCACACTCCGCCCACTGTAAGTGCCGCAAAATCCTGTTGGTGTAACACACCAGGAAAAAGCAGCAATATAGGCTAAGTTCAGGTGTAGTGATGAGCCGAACACCCCCGGGTTCGGTTCGCACCAGAACCCGCGAACGGACCGAAAGTTCGAACGAACATTAGAACCCTATTAAATACAATGGATGCGAACGTTCGAATTCTAAAGTGCTAATTATAACAACTATTATGCATGTTATTGTCCTAAAAAGGGTTTGGGAACCCGGGTTCTGCACCAGGGGACATGTATCAATGCAAAAATAAGTTTTAAAAACGGTCGTTTTCCGGGAGCAGTCATTTTAATGATGCATAAAGTGAAAAAAAAAAAGTCAAATATTCCTTTAAATATCGTACCTGGGGGGTGTCTAAAGTATGCCTGTGAAGTGCCACGTGTTTCCCGTGTTTAGAACTGTCCCTGCACAAAATGACACTTCTAAAGGAAAAAAAAGCCATTTAAAACTGCTTGCGGCTTTAATGTAATGTCTGGTCCCGGTAATATGGATGAAAATCTTTAAGAAAAATGGCATAGCTACCCCATGACCCCCCCCCCTACCCCAGCCCATTACCAGCCCCTTTGGGTCTTGTATGGATATTAAGGGGAACCCCGCACATAAAATAAAAAAGGCCCTATATACTCTGAACAGCCGTATACAGGCGGTGCATACAAGACAGGGACTGTAGGTTTGTTCTTATGTAGAATCTGTTTGTAATTTTGAACAGGTACATTGTTGAAGTGTAGCTCCAGACCAAAAATCTATTTTTAAACTTTTTGGAAAACATAGGTAAGGGTTATCACCCCTGTAACATTTGTTTTGCTGTCTGTGCCCCTGTTCAGAACATTTCACCTCACTTTCCGTCCTAATGACAACTGTTTTTGAAATGTGGTGTTTTTCTTGAAACAAGGATTGCTGATAAAGCATCAGTACAGAGGAGACACCTTTCTCCCATATTTATTCTTACAGGAGAGAATTTTCCTTCCTAGTGGTAGATTTCCTCTCACTTCCTGTTGTCTTCTTGCGTTTGCAAGTAGGAGTCGTTTGTAAGTTGGATGTTTGAAAGTAGGGACCTGCCGTATATACTCTGCAGAAATAGGCCCCTTAGTTGTTGGTGTTGGCACAACACTGTAAGCACTCACAGTTACTCTTGGTTGGTGCTGGAACGCCCTGCTGTCAACTATTATATCAGGAATTTTAATTACATATAATTGTTGAACAGTGGTAGTAAAAATTGGGCCTTTGATGGTGGTGCTGGTGCCACAACACTGTAAGCCCTGACAGTTACTCTTGGTGGGTGCAGCAATGGGCCCTGCTGTGAATTATTAGATCAAGAATTGTAATTACATGCCCCTGTTGAACAGGGGCTGAAAAATTGGGCCTTAGGCACTGGTGGCACAACACTGCAACCCTTCACAGATACTGTACTTGGAGCACAGCAATGAGCCCTGTTGCAAAGTATTGCTTCAAAAATTGTAATGACACGCCCCTGTTAAACAGGGGCTGAAAAATTGGGCCTTAGGCACTGGTGGCACAACACTGCAACTCCTCACAGATACTGTACTTGGAGCACAGCAATGAGCCCTGTTGCAAAGTATTGCTTCAAAAATTGTAATTACACGCCACTGTTAAACAGGGGCTGAAAAATTGGGCGTTAGGCACTGGTGGCGGCACCCATAAACAAAAATGATCTTCCAAGCTATCATCATCAATCGTATCATTGAGGACTCGGAGGAGGAGGATAGGCAGTCAACATAACAGCACAGGCATTCAGCATCAGCATCAGTCTTGAAGGGATGTGACATTTTAAAATCAATTAGTCTGTTATATCAGCATCAGGTGTGTGGTAGCTGGTGGTGATCCAAGACTGGTTCATCTTGATGAAAGTCAGTCGATCAACCGAGTCGGTGGACAGGCGCACCCTGTGATCCGTGACAAATCCTCCAGCAGCACTGAATGTGCGTTCCGAAAGAACGCTGGATGCAGGACAGGCCAGTAGCTCAATTGCATACTGTGCAAGCTCTGGCCAGTGATCCATCCTCAAGACCCAGTAAGCCAGAGGATTTTCGGTGGGGAAGGTGTCCAAGTCTGACCTTGCCCCTAGATATTCCTGCACCATGTTTATCAGACGCTGGCGATGGTTGCTGGAACCGATCATACTTTGGGGCTGCGGACTAAAGAATTGTCTGAACGCATCGGTCAGACGGCCACCTTCCCCACCGCTCCTTCTTTGACTGGCCGAAGCCTCAGCAACTCGTTGTCCAGGACCAGGAGTTTGCAACCTCCCAGTCTCTGGGAACGCGTTGCACAGACCTTTCTGCAAGGCCTCCCGGAGTTGTCTCATCCTCTGCTCCCTCTGCGACGGTAACATAAGGTCCGCAACCTTACCCTTGTACCGTGGATCAAGGAGAGTGGCCAGCCAGTAATGGTCCCTCTCCTTGATCCGAAGAATACGAGGATCCTTCCGCAGACTTTGCAGGATCAGGGAGGCCATGCAGCGTAGGTTTGCTGAGGCATTCGCTCCGGAGTCCTCTGGGTCACTAAGGACGACATGATCCGCAGCCACCTCCTCCCAGCCACGTACAAGTCCACTGGTTTCTTGGGACTGTAAATCATCCCTAAAAGACTGCTGCTGATGATGCTGAGTGCCAGCCTCCACCTCCATGCTGACACAATCCTCCTCCTCCTCCTCCTCCTCCTCCTCCTCCTCTTCCTGTGCGATGGGTGGGACAGAAGGAACACTGTCTGGGTAAAGGGGGCCTTGAGAGGCAAGGAAGTCCTCCTCTTCCTGCCTCTGTTCTGCCTCAAGTGCCCTGTCCATTATTCCACGCAGCGTGTGCTCCAACAGGTGGACAAGAGGTACAGTGTCACTGATGCATGCACTGTCACTGCTCACCATCCTCGTGGCCTCCTCAAATGGTGCCAGGACAGTGCATGCATCCCTGATCATGCCCCACTGGCGTGGAGAAAAAAAACCAAGCTCCCCTGACCCTGTCCTGGTGCCGTAGTCGCACAGGTACTCATTGATGGCCCTCTGCTGCGTGTGCAGCCGCTGCAGCATGGCCAACGTTGAGTTCCACCTGGTGGGCATGTCACATATAAGGCGGTTCTTGGGCAGGTTCAACTCCTTTTGCAGCTCAGCCAGGCGAGCACTGGCATTATAAGATCTGCGGAAATGCACACAGACTTTCCTGGCCTGCCTCAGGACATCCTGTAAGCCCGGGTACCTGCCCAAGAACCGCTGCACCACCAGGTTAAGGACGTGAGCCACACAGGGCACATGGGTCAGTTGTCCCTGTCGGAGGGCGGAGAGGAGGTTGGTGCCATTGTCGCAAACCACCATTCCTGGCTTAAGCTGGCGTGGCGTCAACCACCTCTCGGCCTGGCCCTGCAGAGCAGACAGGACCTCTGCCCCAGTGTGGCTTCTGTCCCCCAAACACACCAGCGCAAGCACGGCATGGCATCTTTTTGCCTGCGTACTTGCGTAGCCCCGTGAACGGCTACGGAGCACCGCTGGTTCATAGGACAAACCACAGGAAGAGGCCATGGAGGAAGAAGAAGAGGAGGGGGTGGAGGAGAGAGGTGTGTCACAACCAGTAGTAGCATTTTGGAGGCGTGGCGGTGGGACAACCTCCAACACTACTGCACCTTGTCCTGAATCCTTCCCAGCTGCCAAAAGAGTGACCCAATGGGCCGTGAAAGAAAGGTAACGTCCCTGTCCATGCCTGCTGGACCATGAGTCAGCGGTAATATGCACCTTACCGCTGACCGCCCTGTCCAGCGAGGCCAAGACATTGCCTTCCACATGCCGGTAGAGAGCCGGAATAGCCTTCCGTGAGAAAAAGTGGCGTTTGGGAACCTGCCACTGAGGAACCGCACATTGCACAAACTCACGGAAGGGGGCCGAGTCTACCAACTGAAAAGGCAGCAGTTGAAGCGCTAGCAATTTAGCCAAGCTAGCATTCAACCGCTGGGCATGTGGATGGCTGGGAGTGAACTTCTTTCGACGGTCCAGCAGCTGGGGCAGGGAAATTTGCCTGCTAGAATCGGACGTCGGTGTACTGCTAGCAGAGTGGGCGCAAGTACTTGGCTGTGACACACCTAATTCTACACCTTCATTCCTCTCAGTGCATGTTTCAGAGAGGACTGAAGTTATAGTGGGGTTGGAGATCCCAGCTGATGCGGTGCAAGGAGAGGTCCGCTTTGTTCTTTGGTGTGGGTCTTTGAGGTAGGCTTGCCAACGAGCTGCATGGCAGGTCAACATATGTCTGGTCAGGCATGTGGTACCCAAGCGGCTGATGTTTTGGCCACGCGATATACGCTTGAGACATATGTTGCAAACAGCAGCTGTGCGATCTGATGCACTAGCCTCAAAAAAGGCCCACACCAAAGAACTTTTTGAATGACGGGCAGAGGCAGCGCCCTGCACAGGCGGAGCTCTGCGGTGTGATTCCGTCGGTGTACTGCCCTTACGCTGGCCACCAAAGGGCATCCTGCCTCGTTGGAGATGTGCCTCCTCCTCATCCTCCTCCTCCTCCTCTCTCCTATTAGGCACCCACGTGGAGTCATTGACCTCATCATCCCCTCCCTCCTCATCACTGGAGCCAATCTGGCAGTATGCTGCAGCTGCTGGAACATGACTGCCAGATTGGTGTCCTTCTTGAGCATCCCCTCTGTCTGCTCTCACGCTACTGCCTTCCTCTAGCTGGGTTTCATCATCAGACCCTTCGAAACGCTGGGCATCCTCCTGGAGCATGTACCCAACACTGTGCTGAAACAGTTCGGGGGACTCCTCAGGAGGAGGACATGGTGGGTCTAGGGAAGGAGTGACTGATGATTTGTCTGACATTGATACCAGGGAAGACGACGCTTTGGCAGCTGCTTTTCCAGTACCCTGAGCCTGGGTGAGAGAGGATGAGGAGGAGGAGGAGGGCTTGGTCATCCACTCTACCAAGTCTTCGGCATGATGTGGCTCAACATGTCCAGCTGCCGAAAAGAAGGACAAGCGTGTCCCATGGCCATGTGCTGATGACAATGCACCGCGTCCACGACCAGCACTGTTGCCCCCAGACACAGAGCCTGCTTGCCCTCTTTTATTGCCTCCTGACTGTCTGCCTCTCCTTGTTTGCCTTCCAGACATTCTAATAGATGGCCTGCAGGGAGATGGGAAAAAAGCAATAAGGGCTACCTTCAGGTGTCCTTCTCTGTCCCTTGAAACAAGGACTTTCACAGTGAAAGAAACTGACACTGTCCCTACCTAGAGTTTTCTATCCCTAGAATAAATGTTTTTTTTAATCACAATATAGCACAAGGACAATTCACTCAATGTCTCTCCAGGTCCCTGGAAACAAGGACTTGCAGAGTGAAAGAAACTGACACTGTCCCTACCTAGAGTTTTCTGTCCCTAGAATAAATGTTTTTTTTTAAGCACAATATAGCACAAGGAAAATTAACTCACTGTCCTTACAGGTCCCTGGAAACAAGGACTTGCAGAGTGAAAGAAACTGACACTGTCCCTACCTAGAGTTTTCTGTCCCTAGAATAAATGTTTTTTTTAAGCACAATATAGCACAAGGACAATTAACTCACTGTCCTTACAGGTCCCTGGAAACAAGGACTTGCAGAGTGAAAAAAAAAAAACACTCTCCCTACCTAGAGTTTTCTGTCCCTAGAAAAAATGTTTTTTTTAAGCACAATATAGCACAAGGACAATTAACTCACTGTCCTTACAGGTCCCTGGAAACAAGGACTTGCAGAGTGAAAGAAAAAAAACACTCTCCCTACCTACAGTTTTCTGTCCCTAGAAAAAATGTTTTTTTTAATCACAATATAGCACAAGGAAAATTAACTCACTGTCCTTACAGGTCCCTGGAAACAAGGACTTGCAGAGTGAAAGAAAAAAAACACTCTCCCTACCTACAGTTTTCTGTCCCTAGAAAAAATGTTTTTTTTAATCACAATATAGCACAAGGAAAATTAACTCACTGTCCTTACAGGTCCCTGGAAACAAGGACTTGCAGAGTGAAAGAAACTGACACTGTCCCTACCTAGAGTTTTCTGTCCCTAGAATAAATGTTTTTTTTAAGCACAATATAGCACAAGGACAATTAACTCACTGTCCTTACAGGTCCCTGGAAACAAGGACTTGCAGAGTGAAAAAAAAAAAAAACTCTCCCTACCTAGAGTTTTCTGTCCCTAGAAAAAATGTTTTTTTTAATCACAATATAGCACAAGGACAATTAACTCACTGTCCTTACAGGTCCCTGGAAACAAGGACTTGCAGAGTGAAAGAAAAAAAACACTCTCCCTACCTACAGTTTTCTGTCCCTAGAAAAAATGTTTTTTTTAATCACAATATAGCACAAGGAAAATTAACTCACTGTCCTTACAGGTCCCTGGAAACAAGGACTTGCAGAGTGAAAGAAACTGACACTGTCCCTACCTAGAGTTTTCTGTCCCTAGAATAAATGTTTTTTTTAATCACAATATAGCACAAGGAAAATTAACTCACTGTCCTTACAGGTCCCTGGAAACAAGGACTTGCAGAGTGAAAGAAAAAAAACACTCTCCCTACCTACAGTTTTCTGTCCCTAGAAAAAATGTTTTTTTTAATCACAATATAGCACAAGGAAAATTAACTCACTGTCCTTACAGGTCCCTGGAAACAAGGACTTGCAGAGTGAAAGAAACTGACACTGTCCCTACCTAGAGTTTTCTGTCCCTAGAATAAATGTTTTTTTTTAATCACAATATAGCACAAGGACAATTCACTCAATGTCTCTCCAGGTCCCTGGAAACAAGGACTTGCAGAGTGAAAGAAACTGACACTGTCCCTACCTAGAGTTTTCTGTCCCTAGAATAAATGTTTTTTTTAAGCACAATATAGCACAAGGACAATTAACTCACTGTCCTTACAGGTCCCTGGAAACAAGGACTTGCAGAGTGAAAGAAAAAAAACACTCTCCCTACCTACAGTTTTCTGTCCCTAGAAAAAATGTTTTTTTTAATCACAATATAGCACAAGGAAAATTAACTCACTGTCCTTACAGGTCCCTGGAAACAAGGACTTGCAGAGTGAAAGAAAAAAAACACTCTCCCTACCTACAGTTTTCTGTCCCTAGAAAAAATGTTTTTTTTAATCACAATATAGCACAAGGAAAATTAACTCACTGTCCTTACAGGTCCCTGGAAACAAGGACTTGCAGAGTGAAAGAAACTGACACTGTCCCTACCTAGAGTTTTCTGTCCCTAGAATAAATGTTTTTTTTAATCACAATATAGCACAAGGAAAATTAACTCACTGTCCTTACAGGTCCCTGGAAACAAGGACTTGCAGAGTGAAAGAAACTGACACTGTCCCTACCTAGAGTTTTCTGTCCCTAGAATAAATGTTTTTTTTAAGCACAATATAGCACAAGGACAATTAACTCACTGTCCTTACAGGTCCCTGGAAACAAGGACTTGCAGAGTGAAAGAAAAAAAACACTCTCCCTACCTACAGTTTTCTGTCCCTAGAAAAAATGTTTTTTTTAATCACAATATAGCACAAGGAAAATTAACTCACTGTCCTTACAGGTCCCTGGAAACAAGGACTTGCAGAGTGAAAGAAACTGACACTGTCCCTACCTAGAGTTTTCTGTCCCTAGAATAAATGTTTTTTTTAATCACAATATAGCACAAGGAAAATTAACTCACTGTCCTTACAGGTCCCTGGAAACAAGGACTTGCAGAGTGAAAGAAACTGACACTGTCCCTACCTAGAGTTTTCTGTCCCTAGAATAAATGTTTTTTTTAAGCACAATATAGCACAAGGACAATTAACTCACTGTCCTTACAGGTCCCTGGAAACAAGGACTTGCAGAGTGAAAGAAACTGACACTGTCCCTACCTAGAGTTTTCTGTCCCTAGAATAAATGTTTTTTTTAATCACAATATAGCACAAGGAAAATTAACTCACTGTCCTTACAGGTCCCTGGAAACAAGGACTTGCAGAGTGAAAGAAACTGACACTGTCCCTACCTAGAGTTTTCTGTCCCTAGAATAAATGTTTTTTTTAATCACAATAGAGCACAAGGACAATTAACTCACTGTCCTTACAGGTCCCTGGAAACAAGGACTTGCAGAGTGAAAGAAAAAAAACACTCTCCCTACCTACAGTTTTCTGTCCCTAGAAAAAATGTTTTTTTTAATCACAATATAGCACAAGGAAAATTAACTCACTGTCCTTACAGGTCCCTGGAAACAAGGACTTGCAGAGTGAAAGAAACTGACACTGTCCCTACCTAGAGTTTTCTGTCCCTAGAATAAATGTTTTTTTTAATCACAATATAGCACAAGGACAATTCACTCAATGTCTCTCCAGGTCCCTGGAAACAAGGACTTGCAGAGTGAAAGAAACTGACACTGTCCCTACCTAGAGTTTTCTGTCCCTAGAATAAATGTTTTTTTTAAGCACAATATAGCACAAGGACAATTAACTCACTGTCCTTACAGGTCCCTGGAAACAAGGACTTGCAGAGTGAAAGAAAAAAAACACTCTCCCTACCTACAGTTTTCTGTCCCTAGAAAAAATGTTTTTTTTAATCACAATATAGCACAAGGAAAATTAACTCACTGTCCTTACAGGTCCCTGGAAACAAGGACTTGCAGAGTGAAAGAAAAAAAACACTCTCCCTACCTACAGTTTTCTGTCCCTAGAAAAAATGTTTTTTTTAATCACAATATAGCACAAGGAAAATTAACTCACTGTCCTTACAGGTCCCTGGAAACAAGGACTTGCAGAGTGAAAGAAACTGACACTGTCCCTACCTAGAGTTTTCTGTCCCTAGAATAAATGTTTTTTTTAATCACAATATAGCACAAGGAAAATTAACTCACTGTCCTTACAGGTCCCTGGAAACAAGGACTTGCAGAGTGAAAGAAACTGACACTGTCCCTACCTAGAGTTTTCTGTCCCTAGAATAAATGTTTTTTTTAAGCACAATATAGCACAAGGACAATTAACTCACTGTCCTTACAGGTCCCTGGAAACAAGGACTTGCAGAGTGAAAGAAAAAAAACACTCTCCCTACCTACAGTTTTCTGTCCCTAGAAAAAATGTTTTTTTTAATCACAATATAGCACAAGGAAAATTAACTCACTGTCCTTACAGGTCCCTGGAAACAAGGACTTGCAGAGTGAAAGAAACTGACACTGTCCCTACCTAGAGTTTTCTGTCCCTAGAATAAATGTTTTTTTTAATCACAATATAGCACAAGGAAAATTAACTCACTGTCCTTACAGGTCCCTGGAAACAAGGACTTGCAGAGTGAAAGAAACTGACACTGTCCCTACCTAGAGTTTTCTGTCCCTAGAATAAATGTTTTTTTTAAGCACAATATAGCACAAGGACAATTAACTCACTGTCCTTACAGGTCCCTGGAAACAAGGACTTGCAGAGTGAAAGAAACTGACACTGTCCCTACCTAGAGTTTTCTGTCCCTAGAATAAATGTTTTTTTTAATCACAATATAGCACAAGGAAAATTAACTCACTGTCCTTACAGGTCCCTGGAAACAAGGACTTGCAGAGTGAAAGAAACTGACACTGTCCCTACCTAGAGTTTTCTGTCCCTAGAATAAATGTTTTTTTTAATCACAATATAGCACAAGGACAATTAACTCACTGTCCTTACAGGTCCCTGGAAACAAGGACTTGCAGAGTGAAAGAAACTGACACTGTCCCTACCTAGAGTTTTCTGTCCCTAGAATAAATGTTTTTTTTAAGCACAATATAGCACAAGGACAATTAACTCACTGTCCTTACAGGTCCCTGGAAACAAGGACTTGCAGAGTGAAAGAAACTGACACTGTCCCTACCTAGAGTTTTCTGTCCCTAGAATAAATGTTTTTTTTAATCACAATATAGCACAAGGAAAATTAACTCACTGTCCTTACAGGTCCCTGGAAACAAGGACTTGCAGAGTGAAAGAAACTGACACTGTCCCTACCTAGAGTTTTCTGTCCCTAGAATAAATGTTTTTTTTAATCACAATATAGCACAAGGACAATTAACTCACTGTCCTTACAGGTCCCTGGAAACAAGGACTTGCAGAGTGAAAGAAACTGACACTGTCCCTACCTAGAGTTTTCTGTCCCTAGAATAAATGTTTTTTTTAAGCACAATATAGCACAAGGACAATTAACTCACTGTCCTTACAGGTCCCTGGAAACAAGGACTTGCAGAGTGAAAGAAACTGACACTGTCCCTACCTAGAGTTTTCTGTCCCTAGAATAAATGTTTTTTTTAAGCACACTATAGCAGAAGCACAAAACACACTGACACTCTCCCTACCTATCCTTCTCTTTCCCTAAACTAAAGGAATCCAGGTTAAGCAAGAAAGAAATAACAGTCACTGTCCCTGCCTATGCTACTCTATCCCTGCTCCGGAACACACTACACTAGGCCGCCGTGCTGGCGGCCTTTTATAGTGTGGGGCGTGTACTAAACACCCTCAGCAATAATTGGCCACAGGCATCCTGCCTGTGGCCAATCATTGCTCTCCTCGCTGCCGGCGCTGTGATTGGCCAAGCATGCGGGGTCACAGTGCATGCTTGGCCAATCACAGCGCCTGGATGACACTGCGATGGCGTAGTGCATTGTGGGCCGTTCGCGTCACTCGAATTTGGCGCGAACGGCCCAAATCGTTCGATCTTCGTCGAACGATCGAACAGCCAATGTTCGAGTCGAACGTATGTTCGACTCGAACACGAAGCTCATCCCTATTCAGGTGTAATATGGTCAGGAGGCACACTCCGCCCGCTGTAAGTGCCGCAAAATCCTGTTGGTGTAACACACCAGGAAAAAGCAGCAATACAGGCTAAGTTAAGGTGTAATATGGTCAGGAGGCACACTCCGCCCGCTGCAAGTGCTGCAAAATCCTGTTGGTGTAACACACCAGGAAAAAGCAGCAATACAGGCTAAGTTCAGGTGTAATATGGTCAGGAGGCACACTCCGCCCGCTGTAAGTGCCGCAAAATCCTGTTGGTGTAACACACCAGGAAAAAGCAGCAATACAGGCTAAGTTAAGGTGTAATATGGTCAGGAGGCACACTCCGCCCGCTGCAAGTGCTGCAAAATCCTGTTGGTGTAACACACCAGGAAAAAGCAGCAATACAGGCTAAGTTCAGGTGTAATATGGTCAGGAGGCACACTCCGCCCGCTGTAAGTGCCGCAAAATCCTGTTGGTGTAACACACCAGGAATAAGCAGCAATACGGGCTAACTTCAGGTGTATAATGTGCAGGAGGCTTAGCAACAATGACACTGACACTGTCCCCTGCCTATCCTTCTCTCTCCCTGCACACAAGGTTTATCAAAGTATATGACACTGACACTCTCCCTGCCTATCCTTCTCTCTCCCTGCACACAAGGTTTAGCAAAGAATATGACACTGACACTGTGCCCTGCCTATCGTTCTCACTCCCTGCACACAAGGTTTATCAAAGTATATGACACTGACACTCTCCCTGCCTATCCTTCTCTCTCCCTACACACAAGGTTTAGCAAAGAATATGACACTGACACTCTCCCTGCCTATCCTTCTCTGTCCCTACACACAAGGTTTAGCAAAGAATAGATTTGACAAGATTTGACACTGTCCCTGCCTCTCCTTCACTTTCCCTGCTCCGGAACACACTACACGAGGCTGCCGCGCTGGCGGCCTTTTATAGTGTGGGGCGTGTACTAAACCCCCTCAGCTATAATTGGCCACAGGCATCCTGCCTGTGGCCAATCATTGCTCTCCTCGCTGCCGGCGCTTTGATTGGCCAAGCATGCAGGGTCACAGTGCATGCTTGGCCAATCACAGCGCCGGGATTACACTGTGATGGCGCAGTGTATTGTGGGCCGTTCGCGTCACTCGAATTTGGCGCGAACGGCCCAAATCGTTCATTGTTCGCCGAACGCGCGAACAGCCGATGTTCGAGTCGAACCTATGTTCGACTCGAACACCGAGCTCATCCCTAAACACCACCACCGATGATAGGAGGAGGCTTAACAGATAAAATTGTCTTGGAGTGGCATATACCACCCAAATCAAAAAGGCTTATAGGATCAATCAGCACGATGGGTCCAGCTGGTCCTAAATCCACACAACAGTTGACACCGAAAGAGAACAAAAACAATTGCGCTAAATGTGAGAAGACCGGTATAAACCAGTCATCAAAATTACATATAAACATGTAAATTATAAGCCCTTAGTGAGAGGGCACATAACAATAGTGCTGTAATAAAATATTGACATATATGGTGAAAAAGTGTGAGTCCAATAGAATAAAAGTCCAAATGAAAGGTAACCATGAAAAGCCAAAGAAACTGAGGATTGAAGCTCAATTATCATGCAACACCCGTGGTCCACCACCGTTTATATAACCCGCTTACCAGAGGTAAGGGAATAATGGGCACATCAGCAATCTAATTTCTCCAGGAAAATGTACCAGATCCAACACGATGAGCCAGGAAATATCATCAGCATATGGATGGTCCCAAAAAATGAAAGATCTCAATATAAAAATATAAAATACTCCAAGTGGGCGAACCTCTAGCCTTTCCCATTCTATCCCGATGGCCATCTGACCTAGGTACCTGCCCAGAACCTAAAAGACAAGTCAAGAACCTTGGAATCATTTTTGATGCAAAGCTTACCTGGATTCCGCAAATTATGAACTGTATGAAAAATGCCTCATTCTATTTGCAAATTATTCGGAAGATCAGACATCTACTTTCATATCGACACCAAATCACACTTACTTTGGCTCTAGTACAATCCAGACTAGACTTTGCCAATGGTTTTTGCCTTGGCCTTCCCCTTAAGTGGGTCAAAAAAATCCAAATTATACAGAATCAAGCAGCACGCACTATTACGGGTACACCATATAGACATCACATCACCCCCGTGCTGGCACAGCTACATTGGTTACCTATAGTGCATAGAGTACAATTTAAAATCTTGGTTCTGATGTTTATAGCATATTGGGGCCTGGGCCCACTCTATCTCACAGAAATGGCCCCCCATTACACACCAATTAGAGCATTGCGGTCAGGGCTTCAAAATAGGATCATCCAAGCCCCCTCCCGACTCCAGTCCTTGGGGGGTCGACGAATGCAGACTATGGGCGCGGCCCTTTGGAACCAACTCCCCGACCATCTCCGGCTCCCAATGCCCCAAGCTCTTTTTAAGAGGCAATTAAAAACCCACCATTTTAAGAACGCTTTTTCCTAACTACGGATCTAGAGACACCTAACTCTGTAATAATTAACGTCAACTTTGTTTTTCGACTCCCCTCGTGAGCCTTCCTTCCTCTTTTTTTTTTTTTTCTCCCCTCCCTTTTTCTCAAATGTTTTTTTCTTTTCCCAAGGCTGTTTGGTGAATTTATGGTACAGCGCGCTTAGTTGCAGTCCTCCAAGACAGTATTTGGCGCGATATAAATTTACATATCAATCAATCAATCAATAAATAGTGCATTACCGTTTAAAGGATTTATTTAAAAAAGGTAATAAAAACACTTACATCGACACGGAAATAAAATACAGATCAACCGGCCGGTCTGCCGTCACCTGTCCCTTGGTGATGACGTCAGCGTGTTCACCTCCCGACGCACGTTTCGTGTCAATACACGTCGTCAATGGGGATCAGGTGACACGCTGACGCATCACGCTATATACTAAAACATGCAAGCAAGCCCTCGATGTCGACATCCAATCCCGGCTCAATAAAGAGCCAAGCCTCAATGTGGACATCTGGTTATGGCCTGCAATACAATATGAACCAAGCCTCGATATGACACTTTGGCAGCAGTTCTAAATGGGAAAAAAACAATGAGATGAATATTAGGCTTGTGCAATTCGTTTCGTAACGAATCGAAATTCGTCCGAATTTAGCAACTTTCGGACATTCGGAAGCATTCGAATTTCCGAACAAAGCAATTACGAATAAAACCGAATCCGAAATAAATTATACCGCAAAATAGCGAATGCCCGAATGTCTTCGGCATAATTCGTTATGAAAAAACTTACGAATGTACAAATCCATTGGAAACACAATAACACTCACTCTGCTCTGCTCTCTGCTTCTCCTTCACCGTGCTGAACTCCCTCTCAAAATGGTGTACAGGGGCGGAGGCTATAGCCGCATGTAAAAAACGAAAGTAAAATACGAGATTTCTAATCCATTCGAAGCACAATAACACTCTGCTCTGCTCTCTGCTTCTCCCTCACCGTGCTGAACCCTCTCAAAATGGTGTACAGGGGCGGAGGCTATAGCCGCATGTAAAAAACGAAAGTAAAATACGAGATTTCGAATCGTTACAAATAACCGCTATGTATTTCGAAAAGTACAAATCCATTCGAAGCACATTAGGCATAATAGTCAGCGTCGTCGTGAGAGAGACACAGAAAATTACGAATCAACGAACCCAAAAAAAGTTACGAAAGTAGGAGTTGTGTCCAGAATCAACGAAAAACAACGTACTCTACCGAAAGTACGAATTATAAAGCAACAAAAAATTCAACGAAAAATGTCGCTTGCAAAAATACGAATGAGTCCGAACACGAAAAATCCCGTCTAGCAAAATTACGAATGATTACGAATCAACAGGACCGGAAAGAAACGAACCGAAACGGAACGAATTTTTCCGTTGTGCACAAGCCTAATGAATATCACAGCCTAATAGAAATCATTTGGTTAAATCAAACATAAAAAAATATATAAAAATATACATATATGTTGAGCCCCAGACTGAACACAACACAACAATCCTGCTCAAAACATATATTGTTTAACCTTAAAAGATACCTTAAAAGGAAACATACACGGATGGATACCTGAATATTGAATCAGATCGCATAATGTACCCTCCCACTAACCCAATAAAAAACTGATCCAAAAAAGGGGGGGAAATATAATGAAAAATAATAATAAAAGCTGATATATGGGAATGAACATAAATCACAGTGAAATAAATATATTTATGTCCAAATTTATGTTATGGGTCAAAAAAGACAAAGAAAAAAACCCGCCATACATGGACAAAAAATTTTTTTTGCCAGATGCAAACATGATAAAATAACATTTAGGCCAGATTTATGATGATTTGAAACAAAAAATGTGCCAATAAAACAAGAAATGGCTACCAAAGGGTCACCTCAAGTGTACATGAATAGACAAAGAACAAAAGGAGTAAAACTAGGAATTATCAATAAAGGCGTTAAGGTCCACCTCTACATTCATTCCAAAGGGGGTATAACTTTTCAGTTTATGGATCCAGGCCATTTCTAATCTAGATATGCTACGTATCATGGAGTCACCCCTCCATTGTGGGGTGTATTTATCTATCCCCAGAAAGATGGTTTTATTGGGGTTCTTAGCATGAACTTCTAGATAGTGGCGTGAAGCTGGGTTCAGCTTTTATTATTATTTTTCATTGTTTTCCTCCCCTTTTTTGGATCAGTTTTTTATTGGGTTAGGAGGGTACATTATGCGATCTGATTCAATATTTAGGTATCCATCCGTGTATGTTTCCTTTTAGGTATCTTTTAAGGTTAAACAATTTATGTTTTGAGCAGGATTGTTGTGTTGTGTTCAGTCCGGGGCTCAACATATATACATATATTTTTATATATTTTTTTATGTTTGATTTAACCAACTGATTTCTATTAGGCTGTGATATTCATCTCATAGTTTTTTTCCCATTTAGAACTGCTGCCAAAGTGTCATATCGAGGCTTGGTTCATATTGTATTGCAGGCCGTGACCAGATGTCCAAATTGAGGCTTGGCTCTTTATTGAGCCGGGATTGGATGTCGACATCGAGGGCTGGCTTGGATGTTTTAGTATATAGCGTGATGCGTCAGCGCGTCACCTGATCCCCATTGACGACGTGTATTGACACGAAACGTGCGTCGGGAGGTGAACACGCTGATGTCATCACCAAGGGACAGGTGACGGCAGACCGGCTGGTTGATCTGTATTTTATTTACGTATCGATGTAAGTGTTTTTATTACCTTTTTTAAATAAATCCTTTAAACGGTAATGCACTATTGAGATCTTTCATTTTTTGGGACCATCCGTATGCTGATGATATTTCCTGGCTCATCGTGTTGGATCTGGTACATTTCCCTGGAGAAATTAGACTGCTGATGTGCCCATTATTCCCTTACCTCTGGTAAGCGGGTTATATAAACTGTGGTGGACCACGGGTGTTGCATGATAATTGAGCTTCAATCCTCAGTTTCTTTGGCTTTTCATGGTTACCTTTCGTTTGGACTTTTATTCTATTGGACTCACACTTTTTCACCATATATGTCAATATTTTATTACAGCACTATTGTTATGTATTGATATGTTGAGTACTAGATATCCGCGCAATGTAGGGAAGAATAGGCTGCTGCCCCCCTTTTGGACCTGTGCTGGACAGGTCAGTGAAAATGATAGTGATATGTGTAGGGGTGAGTGGCGCTGCTCTTACACTAATATGTGATGATAGGCCTGGGGGCCTGTCCGCATATGGGTGGCCCTTCAATAGGGATACTTCCCTCCCTAGGGCAACTAACTGGATTGGCACTATACAGTATGGGCCGAGAGTATGGTGGCTGGTGTACACTGGGATTATTAATTAGTGATATTAATGTGCTAAAAATTGTGTTCATTAAAAGTGAGAAAAACAATATATATGTCTGATTCTTATGTTCCTAGTGACAAAATTATCCTGTGCCTAAACACCATCCCTTTTTCCTTATGTATATAGTGTGATATTACATAGGTGAATGTGGTGTCACTGCTCCAGGTGGGAGCTGCCGTGTGAACGTGCCTATAAACAATATAAAAGTGACAAATGCCAATCCTAAAGGTGATAGATACAATCATATAAATGATAAATGAACCATAAAAAGTATTTCCAATTAATTGCAACAAATGTTCATTAGTGTCATAAATGACAGTGTGATCACTGTCACTGATAGCTGTATTTTCAATAGCCCGATGTGATAGTTCATATAAATCTGTGACATCCGTGTGTATCTTCAAACAGGTGTGCACTGTGACTTTTGTGCTCCCCTCTCCTTAGGAACCCCACTCACCAGATTGAAGCACCCCTGCAGGGGTATGAGGCACCTCTGGTGATGTCCACTGTGTGGTATATGCGATCCTCCGTGCAGACGTGCTGTTCCTCAGGGATACCCGTGTTCTCACTGCTCCCCAATTCCTCCAAGCTTTAGGGAAGATCAGCTTGATTCCTCAGAAAAAAACCAGAAGGCGCTTTCATAGCGTAATTCGTATTTATTTAAAAGCGATTTAAAATAATATTAAAAACGAAAAACCGATCTGCTGCTCTTGTGTTGCAAAACTCAGAGCAGTAGGTAGACAATACAGACAGTCGAGTCCACCCGAATACGTCACGTAGGCAGGTAGGCTATGCACAGCCTTGGCGTGCGTTCCACTGCACGGATCCCGCAAACCGGAAGTGACGCGGACGTGTCTGGACGACCAATCACTTATGTATTGATATGTGTACTGAAGCGCTAAAATGGTGCACAATGATGTCTAAAACTTTAAATAGTGAAACCAATCAACACGGATAACCAAATGATAAAAGCTGCAATCATTCAAAAGGTAATCTGATACCATAAAAAATAAATAATAAATAAATAATGATGCGCTATAAAATCAACCCTATGTGGATACTACAGATAAACCAATACATATAAATATATATATATATATGAATATAAATATATAAAAAAACATAGGTGCAAACTGTAAATCATGTGCAAACTACAAACCATGTGCAAATAATACAACAGTGCAAAAATTACCAGAGGTGCTATTAAAGGACCCTGCATACATATATGTGCAATCCTGTGCAATACAAACAGCCTACGGGAGGACACTAGTGATGTCACTGCTCCTCGGCAGCTATGTGAAATATACACACACACACACAGTTCTCAGTCCTATATAGAGACCAACTTGGTGTTCCTTGATATGTCCCTCTCAACCAGCTGATCAAAGGCTGGGACGGATATCAGTTTTCTGACACAGGCAGTCTTAACGGTAAGCTCATTTCAGGTAGGCAAAACATAAAAAGAAAGGGAAAAAAATCATTGCGCAATGCTGTATGAACTACAGGCAATGATACTTCATAGGTGCTTTCACTCACGTGACCGTGATATAGGTTAATGCATAGATAGCCACAATTCAGCTCAGTTGAGCGATCTCCCTCACTGCCCCGGCTTCCTCAGTCCTCAGAATAACGCTGGTAGCGTCACTAGGCTCCTCCTCCTACGCGTTGCGTCACACGTCACGTGACTTAATCATGGGTAGCCATGTGACAGGAAGAAACAGTGTATTTATACACAAGAAGTGGCGTGCTGGTTGCCATAGCGGCAACGGGGATCATTAGACCATCATCGCTGACAGGCGCTATGCATTTGTAGCTTCTAAATTAAAATATACATAAAACATGAACAACTTTAATCATCTATTTCTAAGACTCAAAAGATAGTAAAAATAAGTTAAAAAAACATATTAAAAACATATTAAAAACATGTAATAAGTTTCACTTTAGCTGCAAATGCATAGCGCCTGTCAGCTATGATGGTCTAATGATCCCCGTTGCCGCTTTGGCAACCAGCATGCCACTTCTTGTGTATAAATACACTGTTTCTTCCTGTCACATGGCTACCCATGATTAAGTCACGTGACGTGTGATGCAACGCGCAGGGGGAGGAGCCTAGTCACGCTACCAGCGGTATTCTGATGATTCAGAAGCCGGGACAGTGAGGGAGATCGCTCAACTGAGCTGAATTGTGGCTATCTATGCATTAACCTATATCACGGTCACGTGAGTGAAAACACCTATGAAGTATCATTGCCTGTAGTTTATACAGCGTTGCACAATGATTTTTTTTCCCTTTCTTTTTATGTTTTGCCTACCTGAAATGAGCTTACCGTTAAGACTGCCTGTGTCAGAAAACTGATATCCGTCCCAGCCTTTGATCAGCTGGTTGAGAGGGACATATCAAGGAACACCAAGTTGGTCTCTATATAGGACTGAGAACTGTGTGTGTGTGTGTATTTCACATAGCTGCCGAGGAGCAGTGACATCACTAGTGTCCTCCTGTAGGCTGTTTGTATTGCATAGGATTGCACATATAAGTATGCAGGGTCCTTTAATAGCACCTCTGGTAATTTTTGCACTATTGTTATGTGCCCTCTCACTAAGGGATTATAATTTACATGTTTATATGTAATTTTGATGACTGGTTTATACCGGTCTTCTCACATTTAGCGCAATTGTTTTTGTTCTCTTTGGTATTTTTTATGTTATCACATATGTACAGTTGCTGCTGTTTTTTCTTTAGTTAGCGCGGTTTCCCCCCGCCCCCTTTTTCTCACAAGTTTACACCGAAAGTTTAAATTTACACCAGGAAGTGTAAAACATGTAGTCTTGTTGAAACCAGAGACACGGTTACCATATAACATGCGTGATGAGAGAAAAACTCACATAGTGTGATACCGTACAGAGTAGTATTTATTTAAAAAGGGTATAAAAATGAACACTCACATTTAGGAGAACATCATAAGCATATCGTGAAGTACAAGAGCGTTGTGTGTGAATGGGTCCACCTAACGCGTTTCAACTAAACAGTCATCATCTGGGGTGTGGACCCCCACACCAAGATCGCTATTTAAAGATGGAATGACCCCATCTGGAATGACCGTGACTCCGAAAATGACATCACTTCCGGTTTCTGAAACCGGAAGTGGTAGCCACGGGCTAAACGTCTCAATAACGTCTAAAATAATCTATCAATTGAATAAAATTGAATAGCAAAAAAGCTAAATAAATAGAGAAGTAATCGTTAGCATAAATAACAACCTTTGGATGCAGGAAGCGCCATCCAAGCCTCTCACTGAGAAGGAGGCCTGATGACTAGAGTTGAGCGGACACCTGGATGTTCGGGTTCGACGGGTTCGGCCGAACTTCGGAAAAAAGTTTGGGTTCGGGACCGAACTTTAACCCGAACCCGGACCCGAACCCGAACCCCATTGAAGTCAATGGGGACCCGGACTTCTAAGGACTAAAAAGGCTCTAAAAAAGTAATGGAAAGGGCTAGAGGGCTGCAAATGGCAGCAAAATGTTGTTAAGAACATGGCAAGTGCTCTGCAAACAAATGTGGATAGGGAAATAACTTAAAATAACATTAAAAAAAATAAAAAAATAAAAATAATCTTGACCTAGGAGGACGAGGTCCATATGGAGTAGGAGGTTGAGGTGGCGGTGGATGTGGCTGTGTAGGTGGAAGCGGCGGTGGAGGAGGACGAGGTAGCCAACACTGGTTCAAAAATACAACAATGGCTGGGTAAGGCCGGTGATGTGTCGAATTCTGTCCCCCGTCAAATAGTGTCCACCCTGTACTGCGCTTGCTCAGTATGTAGGACAAGGGGATTTCGAAAATCTCCCAAGACGAACGGCGCCTGCGTGGTGAGTTCAGGTGAAGTCCACACCACCCGTGGTTCAAGCCGAGCCAAGTGAGGCCGTGCCCGAAGCGTGGCGATCGAACCGAGCCCGTGAGGGGCCCTGTTACTATGTGCTACCGTATGTCCACTTGGATGGTGGGGCTTGAACCTGCACTCACAGCGCAGGCGCCGTTCATCTTCGGAGATTTTGTGAATCTCCTTGTCCTCTGTACTGCGCAAGCGCTGCGCCTTCGCAGTATGGGCCGGACACAATCCGATGGCCGGACAGTTTTTGTCACAACACCGGTATACATGTCTATTCTGCACAAGGTACGGACAAGTCCTGTGGGATCCATGCCTGGTTCATTTTAATGAACGTGAGCTTGTCCACATTGGCTCTGGACAGGTGGCTGCGCTTGTCTGTGATAACGCCCCCTGCCGTGCTATATACACGTTCAGATAATACACTGGCTGCAGGGCAGGCCAGCACCTCCAAGGCATAAAGGGCAAGCTCAGGCCATGTGCCCAATTTGGAGACCCAGAAGTTAAAGGGGGCAGACCCGTCATCCAGTACGTGTAGGCCTGTGGACACATACTGCTCAACCATGTTGGTGAAATGCTGCCTCCTGCTAAGACGTTCCATCTCAGCTGGTGGTGCTGGTTGTTGTGGCGTGCTGACAAAGCTTTTCCACATTTCAGCCATGCTAACCCTGCCTTCTGAGGTGCTGCCGGTGCCCCGGCTGCGTTGGTGACCTCTTCCTCCTCCTCTGCCTTTGCCTTGTGCTTCCACCAGCTGTCAAGTGGGAATGCAACCAGCAGCGCGTCTACCAGCGTGCGCTTGTACTCGCGCATCTTACGATCCCGCTCCAGTGAGGGAATTAAGGATGGTACGTTGTCCTTGTAACGGGGATCCAGCAGGGTGGCCACCCAGTAATCAGCACCAGTTAAAATGTGGGCAACTCGGCGGTCATTGCGGAAACACTGCAGCATGTAATCGCTCATGTGTGCCAGGCTGCCCAGAGGCAAAGAAAAGCTGTCCTCTGTGGGAGGTGTATCGTCTGTGTCCTCTGTATCCCCCCAGCCACGCACCAGTGATGGCCACGAGCTGGTCTGGGTGCCACCCTGCTGTGAAAATGGCTCCTCCTCCTCCTCCTCCATCTCCTCCTCCACCTCGTCATCCTCCAGAACTGTGCCCTTTCTGCCGGACAATTGTGTACCTGGCGTTTGTTGGTGCAGGAACCCACCCTCGTAGCCACTTGTGAAAGACTGCCCTGAAAGCCTTTGAAATGATCCCGCTTCCTCCTCCTCATCCTGCTGTGCCACATCCTCTTCCATCATCGCCCAAAATGTTTTTTCAAGGAGGCATAGAACTGGGATAGTAACGCTGAGAACGGCATCATTGGCACTGGACATGTTGGTGGAGTACTCGAAACAGCGCAACAAGGCACACAGGTCTCGCATGGAGGCCCAGTTATTGGTGGTGAAGTGGTGCTGTTCTGCAGAGCGACTCACGCGTGATTGCTGCAGCTGAAACTCCACTATCGCCTGCTGCTGCTCGCACAGTCTGGCCAGCATGTGCAAGGTGGAGTTCCACCTTGTGGGCACGTCACATATGAGGCGGTGAGCGGGAAGGCCGAAGTTACGCTGCAGCGCTGACAGGCGAGCAGCAGCAGGGTGAGAACGCCGAAAGTGCGCACACACAGCCCGCACTTTCTGCAGCAGCTCTGGCATATTGGGGTAGTTTTTAAGGAACCTCTGGACATGCGCCAGGCAAGGGATGTGCGTCAAACCGGCTAGGCCCAGAGCTGCTACGAGATTTCGCCCATTATCGCACACCACCAGGCCGGGCTTGAGGCTCACTGACAGCAACCACTCATTGGTCTGTTGTTCCATGTCCCTCCACAACTCCTGCGCGGTGTGGGGTTTTTCCCCCAAACAGGAAAGTTTTAAAACTGCCTGCTGTCGTTTACCCCTGGCTGTGCTGAAGTTGGTGGTGAAGGTGTTACGCTGACCGGATGAGGAGGCGGTAGAGGATGAGGAAGCGGAGTAGGAGGAGTTAGCAACAGGAGGCAAACTGAAGCGCCCTGCAATACTCAGTGGTGGAAGGACATGCGCCAAACTGCTATCTGCCTCAGGCCCAGCCGCCACTGCATTTACCCAGTGTGCTGTTAGGGAGATATAACGTCCCTGACCGTGCTTACTGGTCCACGCATCCGTAGTTAGGTGGACCTTGCCACAGATGGCGTTGCGCAGTGCACACCTGATTTTGTCCCCCACTTGGTTGTGCAGGGAAGGGATGGCTCGCCTGGAAAAATAGTGGCGGCTGGGCACGACGTACTGTGGGACAGCCAATGCCATCAGGCTTTTAAAACTCTGCGTCTCCACCATACGGAATGACAGCATTTCAAAGGCCAGGAGTTTTGAAATGCTGCCATTCAGGGCCAGGGATCGCGGGTGGCTAGGGGGGTACTTCCTCTTCCGCTCCAATGTTTGGGAGATAGAGAGCTGAACGCTTCCATGGGACATTGTGGAGATGGTCGGTGACCCAGGTGGTAGTGTTGCTGGCAGATCCTCTGTTTGCGGGGTGGCAGGTGCCACTGTCACTACAGAGGTGGATGAAGAGGCCGAGATTGCAGCAGAAGAGGAAGCAGGAGGAGCCAGAGACCTTTCTTGGTTTTTGAGGTGTCTACTCCACTGCAGCTCGTGCTTTGCACTTAGATGCCTGGTCATGCAGGTTGTGCTCAGGTTGAGAACGTTAATGCCTCGCTTCAGCCTCTGATTGCACAGCCTGCAAACCACTCGTGTCTTGTCATCAGCACATTGTGTGAAGAACTGCCACGCTAGGGAACTCCTTGGACCTGGCTTTGGTGTGCTCGGTCCCTTGCTGCGTTGGGCAGTAGCAGACATACTGTCTAGGGGACGGACGCTCCGCTTTTGCACCCTGCTCCCTCTTCTGCTGTGCTGGTGGCTCTGTGCGACCACTGCCTCTTCCTCCAAACTACACTGGTCACCTGCATAAGGTTCATTCCATGTGGGGTCGAGGACCTCATCGTCCTCCACATCATCTTCCACCCAGTCTTCACCCCTGCCCTCTTTGTCTGTCTGCACAATTGCAAAAGCAGCAGCAGTTGGCACCTGTGTTTCGTCATCATCCGAGACGTACTGCGATGGTCCTCCCATGTACTCATCATGAAGCATAAGTGGTTGGGCATCGGTGCACTCAATCTCTTCCACTTCTGGGGCAGGGCTAGGTGGATGGCCCTGGGAAACCCTGCTAACAGAGTCATCGAAAAGCAGAAGAGACTGCTGCATGATTTGGGGCTCAGACTGCTTGGCTGATTTGCAAGGGGGTGAGGTGAAAGACTGATGGACATGGGTTTCAGGGGCCAACTCTGATCTTTCATCAGAAGAGTGGGTGGGAGACAATGTGAAGGAACCCGAGGCACTGTCAGCAACCCAATCTACTATCGCCTGTACTTGTCCTGGCCTAAACATTCGTACAGCCTCATTAGGCGTGACAAATTACCACCGCAGGCTCGGTCGCCTACTCGCACCTGAGGAAGGTGTTTCACTTGTGCGTGTATCTGGCACAGATCCACCACGTCCTCTCCCTCCAACAGGAGCTCCACCAGCAGCACCACGACCGGGGCCACCACGTCCCTTTGACCTTCTCCTCATATTTTCCAAATTTAGGATGTTGCCCTAAATGGGTGTTTTTGGAAGAGCAGAACACACCCACAGTACGTAACCGCTGAATCGCACAGCTACAGAACTGCAGAAAATGCTATTCAAAAAAAATGTTGTTTTTTTAGTATAACACAGTAGAAGAAAACTATTTAGAAATTGTTTATTTCACACACCTCCAAATATGTATAACACACTGCAAATTATTTTTTGTGCCCCTAAAAGGCGTTTTTGGGAAGAGCAGAACACACCGACAGTACATAACCGCTGAATCGCACAGCTACAGAACTGCAGAAAATGCTATTAAAAAAAAATGTTGTTTTTTTTTAGTATAGCACAGTAGGAGAAAACTATATAGAAATTGTTTATTTCACACACCTCCAAATATGTATAACACACTGCAAACTATTTTTTGTGCCCCTAAACTGCGTTTTTTGGAAGAGCAGAACACATCCACAGTACGTAACCGCTGAATCGCACAGCTACAGAACTGCAGAAAATGCTATTCAAAAAAAATGTTGTTTTTTTAGTATAGCACAGTAGAAGAAAACTATTTAGAAATTGTTTATTTCACACACCTCCAAATATGTATAACACACTGCAAAATAATTTTTGTGCCCCTAAACGGCGTTTTTTGGAAGAGCAGAACACACCCACAGTACGTAACCGCTGAATCGCACAGCTACAGAACTGCAGAAAATGCTATTAAAAAAAAATGTTGTTTTTTTAGTATAGCACAGTAGAAGAAAACTATTTAGAAATTGTTTATTTCACACACCTCCAAATATGTATAACACACTGCAAACTATTTTTTGTGCCCCTAAACTGCGTTTTTTGGAAGAGCAGAACACACCCACAGTACGTAACCGCTGAATCGCACAGCTACAGAACTGCAGAAAATGCTATTCAAAAAAAATGTTGTTTTTTTAGTATAGCACAGTAGAAGAAAACTATTTAGAAATTGTTTATTTCACACACCTCCAAATATGTATAACACACTGCAAAATATTTTTTGTGCCCCTAAACGGCGTTTTTTGGAAGAGCAGAACACACCCACAGTACGTAACCGCTGAATCGCACAGCTACAGAACTGCAGAAAATGCTATTAAAAAAAAATTTTGTTTTTTTAGTATAGCACAGTAGAAGAAAACTATTTAGAAATTGTTTATTTCACACACCTCCAAATATGTATAACACACTGCAAACTATTTTTTGTGCCCCTAAACGGCGTTTTTTGGAAGAGCAAAACACACCCACAGTATGTAACCGCTGAATCGCACAGCTACAGAACTGCAGAAAATGCTATTAAAAAAAAAAGGGATTTTTATAACAGCTTACCTGTAAAATCCTTTTCTTGGAGTACATCACGGGACACAGAGCGACTTAGTCATTACTAATGGGTTATATAGATTACCTTCAGGTGTTGGCACTGGCCGATTCCAAACCGGAAGTACCCTCCCCTATATAAGCCCCTCCCACCCGGGAGCACCTCAGTTTTGTAGCCAAGCAATAAGTGTCCCAAAAAGAGGGGTGGGAGCTCTGTGTCCCGTGATGTACTCCAAGAAAAGGATTTTACAGGTAAGCTGTTATAAAAATCCCTTTTTCTTTTTCGTACATCACGGGACACAGAGCGACTTAGTCATTACTAATGGGACGTCCCAAAGCAATGCCAAATGAGGGGAGGGATACATAAGCTGGGCGCCATCAGGCATGAGGCTCTTTTGCGGCCTGCAACACACTGCGCCCAAAGGCGACATCCTCCTGACTTCTGACGTCTACCTGGTAGAATCTAGTAAACGTGTGTACTAAGGACCATGTTGTGGCCTTACAGTACTTGAGCCAGGGAGGCCTGGTGATGCACTGCCCATGAAGTTCCAACTGCTCTTGTGGAGTGCGCCCTAACTTTGAACGGAGGCGGTCTCCTTTTCAAGCCATAGGCTTGTATTATGACCTGTCGAATCCACTTGGCTAAAGTAGATTTTTGATGCTGCCTGACCCTTTCTGGGGCCTTCCGGCAGAACAAACAAAGTATCCGTTCTACGAATCTGAGCAGTGGCTTTAAGATAAGCTTTAACTGCTCTTACTACATCCAAAGAATGCAATAACTTTTCCTCTACCAAACTAGGTTTGGGGAAAAAGGAAGGAAGAACCACATCTTGGTTCAAATGGAACCTCGATACCACCTTAGGAAGAAGGCTGGATGAGGACGTAATACTACTCTGTCCTTATGGATAACCAGATATGGCTCCTTACAGGACAAGGCGGCTAATTCCGATACTCTTTTAGCCGAACAAATGGCTACTAAGAAAATCAATTTCCTGGTGAAAAGAACCAAGAAAATGTGCCGCAATGGTTCAAATGGTTGTTTCTGTAGAACCGACAGAACCAGGTTTAAGTCCCATGGACATATTGGAATACTAACCGGAGGGCTAATACGCATCACTCCTTGTATGAAAGCTTTGATTAATGAATGCAAAGCCAAGGCCCTTGAAAAAAAAATATTGACAAGGCCGTCTGACCCTTGATAGTACTCAAGGCAAGCTTCCTATGTACAGCCCACTGTAGGAAGTCCAGAATCCTACCTATTACGTACTTACGTGGATGCCATTTCCTGGCCTCACCCCACGTGATGTACGCCTTCTAGATCCTATAATAGATCTGCCTGGATACCGGCTTCCTGGCATTGATCATGGTAGATACCACAGGATTAGAGAGCCCTCTCTTTTTTAGAATGTGGGCTTCTATAGCCAGGCCGTCAACCTAGGGCTGGTAAGGAAGGGTAGTATATCGGTCCTTGCGAAAGCAGGTCCGGACGATGTGGGAGGGTCCAAGGACTTCCCACTGACATTTTTACAATCTCCGCGTACCATGCCCTTCGGGGCCACGCTGGAGCCACCAGAATCACTGGTTTCTTTTCTACACTGATTCTGCGGATTAATCGCGGTGGGAATGCATATATCAGCTTGAACTGATCCCAAGGGAACACTAGGGCATCCGAACCGCAAGCTAGGGGATCCTTTGTGCGAGACACAAATCTGTCCACCTTTGCGTTGAATCTGGATGCTAGCAGATCTACATCCGGTGTTCCCCACCGCTGGCATATTGCCTGGAAAACCTTGGGGTGAAGAGACCATTCCCCCGGGCATAATTGCTGGCGACTTAAAAAAGTCCGCTCTCCAATTTTCCACTCCTGGGATGAAAACCGCGGATATGGCTGTGACATACCTTTCTGCCCATTCCAGGATGCATTTCGCTCCCCTCTGGGCTGCACGACTCCTGGTGCCACCCTGGAGATTGATATATGCCACTGCTGTGGCATTGTCTGATTGAATTCTGACAGGTGACCCTTGGAGTTTGGATGTCCATGCTACTAGGGCATACCGGGCTGCTCGTATCTCTAAGAGATTGGTGGGCAGGGCCTTCTCTGCTTCTGACCACTTGCCCTGGAGAGACCATTGCTCCAGTACTGCCCCCCAGCCTATGAGGCTGGCAACTGTAGTGACCACCTTCCAAGAAACCGGACTGAAGGGTTTCCCTTCCCAGATTCTGGGGCACCAACCACCAATGGAGGCTCTTGCGAACGGAAGGGGACAGGGACATTGGTAAGTCTAAAGCCTGAACTTTTTTGTTCCAGGCTGACAGTATGGCCCTCTGCAAGTTCCTTGAATGGAATTGACCGTAGGGTACCGCTTCGAATGAAGCCACCATTTTTCCCAGCAGCCTTATACACAGGCGTATGGATGGTTTTTCTTTTTTTTTTTTTGTACCCACTAAGTGGGTCAAATCTTTCAAAGACGACACCTTCTCTGGAGGTAAGAAAATCTTTCTCTGATTTGAATCCAGTCTTAGCCCCCAAGTATTCCAGGCTTTTGACTGGTTTTAGGGCTGACTTGTCTCGGTTGATAATGCAACCGTGAGATTCCAGATACTTGATTATCTTGTGAACGACCACTTCTAGTTTTTTCACTGAGTGGTCTATCAGCAACAAGTCGTCTAGATATGCCATTATCGTTACACCTTGTGTTCCTAGTTTGGCCAATCGTAGGGCCAGAATTTTTGTGAACACTCGTGGTGCCGTGGCCAGACCGAAAGGTAAGGCTCTGAACTGAAAATGGCGCCCTTCTACTGCAAGGCGTAGAAATTTCTGGTGGGCCGGACAGATGGGAATATGCAAATAAGCATCCCTTATGTCGATCGAGGCTAACCATTCCTGCCCTTGTAGGGCGGTGGCCACCGATCGGATCGACTCCATCCGAAAAAAGTCCTGATATGTAGGAACTTGTTTAGCCCTTTTATATTCAATATGGGCCTCATGTCCCCATTTGGTTTGGGGACTGTGACAAGGTTCGAGAAAAACCCGAACCCGTTTTCTTTCAAGGGAACCTTCATGATTACCCTTGGGGCAATAGTTGCTCTAGTGCCAGAAGGAGGGATCCACTCTTCTGGGGATCGCTTGGCACGTTTGACCTTATAAAATGGGCAGGAGGAATGTCTTTTAACTCCAGCCTGTATCCCCAGACTTACTGCGGGGATCACCCATCTCTGATGGTGTCCCGCCAGGTCTCTGTGAACAACTGAAGTCTTCCCCTCACCCGATTGAGTGGGGGCAACGCTTCATGCCTTGGGGGGAGGTTTTGTACCTCTCTTGACCCAGGGTTTCTTGATACCCTGTGATTGTCCCTGATTTCTGCCCCCTGGATTTGACCGCGGAGGCCGTCGGAACTGTTTCACAGCCGATGTGCCAGGGACTGGAGAAGTAGGCCTCTTAAAAGAAGGACTTCTACCCTTGTTCTTAACCGGTAAGAGTGAACTTTTACCGGCAGAAATTTTCTGGATATATTTGTCCAGATCTTCTCCAAATAAGCGTTCTCCATGAAATGGGAAGCTAACCAGCAGTTTTTTACAGGGAGCTTCAGCAGACCAGTTTTTGAGCCACAGAAGCCTACGCATATGTACTATAGACAGCGTAAAGCGGGAAGCCTGTTGGATTGTATCCTTTATGGCGTCCACCGCAAAACACAAGGCTCTAGGCAGGCCAGCTAGGGCAAGAGCCTGCTGATCTGGTAAGTCCCTTAAGACTTGCTTCAACTGATCTTTCACTGCTTGGCAGACTCCAATCGCTGCTACCGCAGGTTGTGTCACCATGCTTGCTGTAGAGAAAGCAGATTTTAGTAAAGACTCCAATTTTTTATCTATTGGGTCTTTGACATTGGAACATTATCTACTGGACATGTCAGTGATTTGTTAACAGAAGAGATGGCTGCGTCCACTGTAGGGACCCTCCATTTTTTTATGAACTTATCCTCCATGGGATAGATCACCGGAAATCTCTTGGGGGGAGCAAATATTTTATCAGGATGCTCCCAATCCTGGTAAATAAGCCCTTCTAATAAAGGGTGGATTGGGAAGGAACAGACAGCCTGGGGAGCTTTTAGCGACCCCAGCGAGGAAAACCGTAGTGGATGGTGGTTCCGCCAGAGGCATTTTAAATGCTGATCGGACCATATTAGTCAGAGACTGAACCCATAATCTTTCAGCCTGAGATGCTGAGAAAGGTTCTTCCACTGTTGATTCCTCCATAACTGAATCAACCTCATCCTGATCCCCTTCAGGTAGGTCGATCTCTGGGACTGTTCCTCCACTAACAGGCACTCTGAAGGAGGAGACGGAGATCGGACGCGCTTTTCCTGAGACAGGGAAGCAGCGATCAATGCTGTTAATCTCTCTTCCAATCCTCCCAGAGTTGAGGATAAAACCTCCTCTGTTATATATTCAGGAGCAGGTGGACTGGGGACAGCCGCAGCACCAGGCATTCCTGCGGGGTTTCTACGGCTACTGACCTCTGAATTCTCAGGGGAGATTGGTGCAGTGCAAACATGCCCAATATCCTCAGAGCCCGATGGAGACCCCTTTGGCTTCCTGGAAGATCTATTTCCGGAGCGTCTGGACGACATATCCTTTAAGCACAAAGCTGAGGTATTCCCGTCGTCATACACCAATTTTGCTGGTAATAATCTAACACAGGTGCTGCTATATACCAGCTGGTGTCCACTAAAGTGCCTTTCTATGGGGATGCCTGCATCAACCGCCTCTGTGTGCCACTGTTTGTTGCTAGCTCTGTTTGCATCCAGCTGACACTTGTACTGTGTCTTTTAACTATGCTGGGACGCCCGCACATGCGCAGAAGCGCCGCGGCGCGCATCGAGCGTCATCCACCCGCCCCGCCCCTTTTTTTCATAGGAGGCGCGTGCACGCGCCCGCGCGCGCGCCCGTGCGCCATTGGCGCCCTTTTCGAAATCAAACAGGGGACTAGGAGCCAGGGCCCTTTTTGCCGGAGGGCCTGTGCGGTGGATGAGCGCAGCAACAGGGCAGAGGAAGTGGATTCCCACAGAGAAACTTACCAGCTGCCTGGATCTTTTGACTTGAGAAAACCAAAGATCCACATGACAAGAAAAAATGGACTACAGCGGCCTCTAGTGGTTTAACACAGGTACCGCGGTCCCCTTTTTTTTTTTTTCTTGACTACTATTAAAATTTTATATTTTCAGTAGTTACAGGCAAACACAGATATTTAGCGGGAATACCGTTAGGTAACAGACAGAAAGACAAATTAGGCTTGGGGGTCCCCCAATAGAACCAAGTTCCTGGGGGCCCCCACTTACCTGATCCCCGCCGCAGGACTTTGTTTGGTCCACAGAAGTC
This sequence comes from Rana muscosa, assembly GCA_029206835.1. NCBI lineage: Eukaryota > Metazoa > Chordata > Amphibia > Anura > Ranidae > Rana > Rana muscosa. The sequence goes on from CM055117.1 coordinate 496,505,628, forward strand.
CAAACTTCACCTATCACGGCAGGCATTGTAATTAAACCTTCAGGGACCGGGTTCCCAAGGATTCCACTCCCCTGGACCTGTATAGCACCCTGCACAGACAACATCTTGGTCGTGGGTATGACCAGAGCTCTGGAACCCAGGGTCCAGCCCTCCTAAGAGAAGCATTACAGGCAAAACCTTGCTCTTCTGCTGCAAGGCCCGGGTACCGACCGTTTAGCTATGAAGCTTTTTTGGTGGGATCCGGAACAGCTTACTAAGGCCCAAAAGAACCTGTACGCAAGCCCAGTGAAAACACATGTTACTCTTTGGCCAACACCTTAGACACTGGCAAAAAACTGAGGTGCTCCCGGGTGGGAGGGGCTTATATAGGGGAGGGTACTTCCGGTTTGGAATTGGCCAGTGCCAACACCTGAAGGTAATCTATATAACCCATTAGTAATGACTAAGTCGCTCTGTGTCCCGTGATGTACGAAAAAGAAAATGTTGTTTTTTTAGTATAGCACAGTAGGAGAAAACTATATAGAAATTGTTTATTTCACACACCTCCACATATGTATAACACACTGCAAACTATTTTTTGTGGCCCTGAATGGCTCTTTTTGCAAGCGTACATTAAAGTGCAAATTTTTTATTTATTTTTTGCCCTAAACGGGTCTTTTCTTGCACGAGCAAAATAAAATGCAATTTTTTTTTTTTTTTTGCCCTATGGGTCTTTTGGAAAAGAGCACAATAAAGTGCCTTTTTTTTTCCCCCTAAAAGTTAGATTTTCTCTGACACTGGGCTCATGGCAGTGTAAAAAGACTGCACTGCAACACAAACAGGTAAACCTATGCAGATCGCTGATTTTAATCTCTGAATCTGGACTCCTATATAATATTCTCTCTCCCTGAAAGCACCAACACAGGAACCTGGCCCTACACTACACTATCTCTCTATCTTTTCCCTCAGATTGCAGAATCAGGACTACCTCATGTATTTTTCTATCTCTCCCTAAAAGCAGCAGCAGCAGCAGACTAGATCCTCTCCCTATCTATTCTGAAGCAGAGTGACGTGTGTGCTGTGTGCCTCTAGCTTATATAGAAGCTGGGTCACATGTTGCACTGACCAATCACAGCCATGCCATTAGTAGGCATGGCTATGATGGCCTCTAAGGGCACACCAGCTAATCAAAAGGTGATTGGCTGGCCCCTGAAGCATTTCTAAATGCGTAATTAGATTGCCGAACCCGAACCCGGACTTTTGCGCAAAGTCCGGGTTCGGGAAAAAGCTAAAGTTCGGTACGGACCCGAACTTTACAGTTCGGGTTCGCTCAACACTACTGATGACATCACTTCCGCTCTCATACTGCGGAACCTACGACCTGTAGGAAAGACCATCGAAGTGAATCACCAAGCCTCGCTCTCAGAACGAGGCCTGGTGACCTCACTGCACCATCCAAGCCTCGCCATGAAAGCGAGGCCAGACACACATGTAGGTCATACCCTCCATATCTCACTATAACGGCAACCAAGTCTCGCTATCAAAGCGAGGCTTGATAACTTCACATCCATTGACAAGCTGATGGGTAATGGTTTTACAAACAAGCCTCGATCTGGATGAACCAAAAGTGGTCACAACCAGCAGTCAAATAGACGTGATCTATAGGAAATTGAACCAAGCCTCACTCTTAAAAGGCTAGGACACGAATAGTGAACAGACTAGATAGCTTAAAGAGTAACTCCGGGCCAGATATTCACAGTGTTCCCGCTAGAGCTTTCCTTATAATAAAAAAGTCTATTCAAACTGGGGTCATCCATAACACTCTTATATGGTTAACTGTATATATTAATAAATGACTAAATTCGACAATACAATAAACGTCAGACAGAAAATTGTCATATTAATGGTAACTGAATGGCTGACGGATAAAATATCAATAAAATATTTATTTAAATGCATTTAAGAAAAATGAGAAATTAGGAAACCATAAAAATTAATAAAAAAATGTATAAAAAATATATACATAAAAAATATGGAAAAATCATTCAGTGGGTCAAAAAGATCGTTCAATGAGTCAAGATCTATTAATAAAAGCGTTAATGTCCCACTCAACATTTAACCCCTGTGGGTGGTGGGTCTGTAACTCATAAATCCAGAAGGTTTCAAGTCTAGAAAATCCTCTGGTGTTAGCCCCGCCCCTCCACGGGGCAACAAATCTATCTATAATTAAGAATTGGGTCCCCGTTGGATCACGGGCATGGTATTGCCGGTAATACCGGGGCACTGTGTGTTTAACTCTCCCAAACTTAATTACCGTAAGTTAATATTTTCGGTCACCCTGGTTGTAAATGATCTGATGGTCCGCCCAACATATTGTTTACCGCATGGACATGTCAGTAAAAACACAACATTGATTGTTGCACATGTGCAGAATGGTTTGATTGGATAAACACGATTAGTCACTGTGGATCTCAATTCCTTACTAGCCTTTCTCCCGCAGGTATTATACAGGCAGACAAGGCATTTTTTACAGGGGTAGTAGCCTGTCCAATTGTGAAAAAATGTTGGCCTAATTGGAGGATTAATGATGGTTGGTGCAATTTTACTTTTAGGTGAAGGCACTCCTCGGTATATAACTTTAGGTCTTTCTGGTAAAAGTGTACCGAGAACTCGATCATTCCTTAAGATGCCCCAATGTTGTTCAAAAATAGCCGTGATTTGCTTGTGTTGGGTTGAAAAGGCTGTAAGAAAGGACCATCTAAAACTGTCATCACTTTCTCTTTGAGGTCTATCTGCCAGCAATAGAGATCGGTCAGTGTTTAAAACCTTTTTTTTTAAATTAAATATTCTTTATTTTCCTTTTTTACAACATAGTACAATAATATAACCATTTTCCTTATGTGCATTTCATTTGTCATATATAAAAAAACCTTAGAAAGTACCACTTGCCCCTCCCCTCCCCTACCACATATTCTTAGTCATTCTCCTTCCCCCCTCAGCCATACTCCATCCTCTCCTATCCACCACCCACCCTCTCACGTGTCTCCACTTCTATCCATTGTTTCCACATATTTTTACATTTCTTTTTATTCCCCCTCTTGTTATATATAAATTCCTCTTTTGTAACCATGTGGTCTATCACCTTGCTCAATTCTTTCCCTGTTGGGGGTTCTTTCGCTTGCCATCTCTGTGCGATGAGTTTCCTTCCCTGGAACAGACACCTAATTACGGCCGTCTGTACGTCTCATGACATTCCCTTTCCTTCCAGGAGACCTAGTACACACGTCTTAACCTCCGGCTGCAGAGATGCCCCAAACACAATATTTATCTTCTCTACTATTTCTTTCCAATACCGATATAGCTTGGGGCACCTCCAAACCATGTGTATTAAGTCTCCCCTTTCGTTCCCGCATCTCTGGTATTTCGCATCGGGTCTCCTACCGAACTGGAACATCCTTTGAGGCGTATAATATGCTCTGTGTATTAAGTAAATGTGGGATACTATTTGGGAGGGGGATGCTGATACTCTAGCTCCTGCTTCTAATATACGATTCCACTGTTCCTGTGACAGTGGGCCCACGTTCTTCTCCTATTTCTCCTTGTTTTTACTATCTAATCCTTCACCCTGTTCCGCCCCCTCTATGCATGTCTGAAATCGATCCGCTGGATGGTAAAACCTTAGTCAACTCATTATCAACCTCTAGATCAGTGGTTCTCAACCTTTTAGTGCCGTGACCCCTTGATCCCAAGTTGTGGGGACCCCTAACAGTAAAAAAAATTTATCGCCACCCAAGTCAAGACAAGTAAATTGCGCCCCTAACCCACGGAAATTTAGCGCTCCTCGAGTCCCTTCCACTTGCACAGTATTAAAACCTCATATGGTACATTTTAGGATGTACCGCTCTTTCTCTTTGTTCTCCTTTCTTTCCCTTTTATCTCTCGCTATCCTAATTTCTTGTTTTTTTCCCCCACCCCTCTCTCTAGCCCTCTTTCTTGTTTTTTTTCTCTTATTCTTTCTCTCCTTTTTCTTTCTTCCTCCCCCTCTTTTCCTCTCGCTTCCATGTATTATCTATTTTTATTCCTTCTCTTACTCCTTGGTGGTGTGGGGAATGGGATGAGTGGCAGTGCTGGGGGGAGTTCTGATCAGCCAACTTGATCAAGATCATCTGCTGATCTGAGAACTATAGTGGGGACTTTTAATGGCAACTATAATCACAGGTAGTATAACTCACTGTGTCTCTGGCTTCACTGTGTCTCTGACTTCGTGGTGTCTCGTAGAAGTGACACCTATGCTGAAATCAGGAGATAGGTTCTCCTCCAGCCCCTCCCACTTCACATTCCTCCCCAGTCAGCTGACCTCTAGTCTCTGCCACCCAGCCATGCCGTGAACTGAATGGGTGGCTCTGAAGAGGATGAGTGGGCAGCCGCGGGCTCCAGGAACAGCCCAACTGGGTGGCCACAGGCTCCAGAGACAGCCCAGCTGGGCAGCCGCAAAATGGCTGGGAGAGTGGTGCAGGCTTCAGGAACAGCCCAGGATTTGGTGACCCCTGGCAAATCATCATTTGACCCCCGAGGGGGTCCCGACCCCCAGGTTGAGAACCACTGCTCTAGATTGTCATATCCTTTGTCGATAAACCGACCTCTCAGAATATCTGCCTGTATCTTGAAAGTATCAATATCGGTACAATTCCTGTAATTCCGGAAATCATTAAGTTTATTGATCTTTGTAAGCCAAATGTTACATTTATTTAAAGTCTACAATTGTTGAGATATAAAAATCTCCAGTTGTTTATACCTGTATATGATTTAACACTATTTTTAGAAATGATAATGTTAATGGAATGCACCAATGGATTTTTTTCCTTGTCAAAATATTTTATTGATTGGATCAACAAGTAAATACAAGCAGTTGTAATAAATAATACAACAGTAAACAAACCATGTTTAACATAAATGGTAGAATTTTAAGGTCCACTAAGTAGCTACTGTTAGGTAGGTTCTCTGACCATTACAGAAAAGAAAAGTAAATTCGTTATTATAACTAAGAATAATTAACTACAATTGAAATAATGCTACCATATAGAGTATTAGCTTGGACCAGAGCTGTTAAAATGTGTTAAATAGAATAATACTTCATTACTGTTCAGTAAAAGAATAAAAAATAGAGCCGAAGAGAAAAAAAATATATATAAAAGAAAAGAACACACAGAAAAAGGGAGACACAACAAAAGGAAGAATAGAATAGTGAGGAGAATAAAGAAAAAAGTGCAGGAGTCCACTGGATTAGCTCAGATCGTATGGCTTCCTGTCTGAGGGTGTAAAAAGCATTATAATATTCACAACAGAACGTAGGGTAGCACCAAGGCTCTGAAAGTTTGGGTTTGGGATTGCAAATCACTTTTATCTGAGTAGGGTTGTCAGCTACCATGGCATGAGAATTGTGTTATCACAGAGTGGTGATAAGTGGTATTTGATGCAAGGATTCCAGGTTTTTTCGAAAGCTGGAATTTGATCTCTTTCTATTGCTAGCATTTTGGCATGAGACATGAAAACGTTTAGTCTGGATTCAGTCTCGGGTACCTCTAGGTCGGGGGTCCTCCAAGCCTTTGCGATTGTTTGCTTTGACGCCGTGAGGAGTTGGTTAAGGAGTTTAAATTGTCTATAAGTAATACAGTCCAGTTTTAGATTGAGCAAGGCTGTGGCTGGGTCAGGTTGCACACTGAGATTAAACATTCTGGAGGCAACTCCAAATATTTTCTTCCAATATATCTGTGCCAATGGGCAGGACCACCATATGTGCAAGTGGGTGCCAATGGATTTTTTTCAAACCTGCATAGTTCATTTGAATTGTAAATGTGTCTTAAAGGAAAAATTCACAGCATACACTTCCATTTTATAACAAATGTTTGCCATTTTTGATAATAATAATGACAATATAAGCTTATTTGAAAAATCTCCTTTTATGTTGTGAGTGCTTCCTATCTGCTATCCTTCTTATTCAACAACTTATTGGATCCCCTGTATGCTTTGTGGTCTTTCCTTAGCTCATTAATTTGGTTTACTTTTGATTTCTAAGGACTACATATCCCATAGTACCATGCTGCCTGCAAACAGTGATGATGTCCAATGTGGTGTGTTTCCTGTTCTGATAGTGCTTCCTGAAACTACTCCTCTTCATAACCTCTGCAGTATAGTTGTAGTTCACAAGGCATGCTCTTTGAAATGTGTGACACAGTAATGTATATTCATAAAGAACAATAAATTCTTTCAAGGAAGCAAAGTAAATATTTTCGGATTCTTCAAAGAGTAAATTTTCAAACTTCAAGATAATTCAGTTTAATGGAAATAGGCTAGAAATAATTGAAATTCTTTGTGGAAATTAATATGTGATTTTACATTTTGAAAAATAGATAAACTAGGACTTATATTCCTAGTGGTGTTCTACATTTAAACCTTGCTCTTCCCTCTTTTAGTTGTTACATTAACTGAAAATTTCATCCTGTCTCCTAATACATTCTGATTGCATCTTAGCATTCCTTAGGTCTTGCCACACACTTCTTTCAAAATCAGCATTGGAAAATGCTGGATCTTGATAATTAAAATCGGGAATTCCTTTTCAACACTTCTAATCAAAAGTTACTTTTCTGGTATGGTGCACAAATGCAAATTTTCCTTTCAAATAAGACATCTCCTATTCCCAAAGCACCCAATTACCTCTTCATCTACATACTGTACCTGTACCGCAGAGTGAAATCAAGCCATTTTTGTCCTGTGACTTGCAGACACATATGACATTTTTTTTCTTGAAAACTAAAAGGTTAACTTTCAATGAAATAAAATACTATAAGGGCTCTTTCACACGGAGGTCCGTTCAGGTCCGCCTGTCAGTTTTTTAGGCGGACCTGAAACGGATCCTCCATGTACCCCTATGGAAGCACGGATGTCAGTGGAGACATGTCCGCTGACATCCGCTCCGCTCCGCCAAAGTGTGACGGAGGAAAACCCTATTTTTCCTTCCGTCTGCGGAGCGGATCGGATGACAACAGACTCTACGGTCCGTCGTCATCCGATTCCCCATAGGGGAGAGCGGCGCTCTGACAGGGCGGTCCCTGCACAGTGTGAGGGGACCGCCCAGTCATCCGTCGGCTCAGCGGGGATCAACGGAGCGATCCCCGCTGAGCAAGCGGAGCTTCACGGGGCGGATCTTCATGGATCCGCCCCGTGTGAAAGGACCCTAAGAAGTGCAAATAAAAATGGCACTGAAAAAGCCTTGTTAGTTGTTACATATTGTAAACCTAAATTGGTTGTAAAGGTAAAGAACAATTACAGCCAGCTCCTCTGTAGGGATGAGCTTCGTGTTCGCGTCGAAACACACGTTCGACTCGAACATCGGCCGTTCGATCGTTCGACGAAGAACGAACGTTATGGTCCGTTCGCGCTAAATTCGTGTTGCGCAACACGGCCCATAATTCACTGCGGCATCGCAGTGCATTGCTGGCTGATGATTGGCCAAGCATGCACTATGACCCGCATGCTTGGCCAATCACAGCGCGGAAAAAACGGAGAGCCGTAATTGGCCAAAGCCAGGGTGGCTTTGGCCAATTATGGCTCAGGGGGTTTAGTACACGCCCCACACTATATAAGGCCACCTGGAAGTCGGCCTTGTGTAGTGTGTTGGCGTTTGTGAAAGAGGCAGTTTCAGAGAGATAGACAGTGTCATTTATATTGAGTTAGATAGAGCAGGCAGGCGAGTCAGTTAGCTGCTGTTACAGTGTGTAGAGGATATATATGCATCCTAGGTGTTGTATATATATTTATACACTGTATTGAGTTTAGCTAGATCCGTTACTGTTAGTCTCTATACTGTGACAGGCAGGCAGGTGATTGTGCTAGCTGCAGACAGTCAGTGTTTCACTTAGTGTACTACTGTGTGCTTTGCATAGCGATCACCTAAAGTTCACCTGGATACAGTTATTCTCTATACTGTGACAGGCAGGCCGGTGATTGTGCTAGCTACAGACAGTCAGTGTTTCACTTAGGGCTCTTTCACACGGACGGACCGTTCAGGTCTGCCTGTCAGTTTTTTAGGCGGACCTGAACGGATGCTCCATGTACCCCTATGGAGCCACGGATGTCAGTGGTGACATGTCCGCTGACATCCGACCGCCAAAGTGTGACGGAGGAAAACCCTACTTTTCCATTTGTCTGTGGATCGGATCGGATGACAACGGACTCTACGGTCTGTCGTCATCTGATCCCCCAAAGGGGAGAGCAGCGCTCTGACAGGTCGGCCCCTGCACAGTGTGCGGAGACAGACCTGTCATCTGACTGCTCAGTGGGGATCGACGGAGCGATCCCCGCTGAGCAAAGCGGAGCTCGCACACGGACACGGATCGTGTGAAAGGGGCCTTAGTGTACTACTGTGTGCTTTGCATAGCATTCACCTAAAGCTCACCTGGATACAGTTATTCTCTATACTGTGACAGGCAGGCCGGTGATTGTGCTAGCTGCAGACAGTCAGTGTTTTACTTAGTGTACTACTGTGTGCTTTGCATAGCATTCACCTAAAGCCTACATTTTTGATGCAATACTTTGCAACAGGGCTCATTGCTGTGCTCTAAGTACAGTATCTGTGAGGGGTTGCAGTGTTGTGGCACCAGCACCAGTGCCTAAGGCCCAATTTTTCAGCCCCTGTTCAACAGGGGCATGCAATTACAATTCTTGATCTAATAATTCAGAGCAGGGCCCATTCCTGCACTCACCAAGAGTAACTGTGAGGGCTTACAGTGTTGTGACACCAGCACCACCACCAAAGGCCCAATTTTTCCTACCACTGTTCAACAGTGGCATGTAAATACAATTCCTGATATAGTAGTTGACAGCAGGGCGTTCCAGCGCCCACCAAGAGTAACTGTGAGGGCTTACAGTGTTGTGGCAAAACCAACACCTAAGGGGCAAATTTCTGCAGAGTATATATGGCAGGCCCCTACTTTCAAACATCCAACTTACAAACGACTCCTACTTGCAAACAGAAGGAGACAACAGGAAGTGAGAGGAAATCTACCCCTAGTAAGGCAAATTCTCTCCTGTAAGAGTTAATATGTGAAAAGGCTGTCTCCTCTCCACTGATGCCTTATCACCAATCCTTGTTTCAATAAAAACCCCAAATTTTCCAAAAACATTTGTCATTGGGATGGAAGGTGAGGTGAAATGTTCTGAACAGGTGCACAGACAGCAAAACAAATGTTACAGGGGTGATAACCCTTCCCTATGTTCTCCAAAAAGCTTAAAAATAGATTTTTTGGCTAGAGCTACACTTAAAAAATGTACCTGTTCCAAATTACAAACAGATTGTACTTAAGAACAAACCTACAGTCCCTGTCTTTTTTGCACCACCTTTTTTTATTTTGGGTGTGGGGTTCCTGTTAATATCCATACAAGACCCAAAGGGGCTGGTAATGGGCTGGGGTAGGGTGGGGGGGGTGATGGGGTAGCCATGCCATTTTTCTCAATGATTTTCATCCATATTGCCGGGACCAGACATTACATTAACCACTTCCCTACCGCCCATAGTCATATGACGTCCAAAGATGGGATCTCCCATCCTGGGTGGATGTCATATGACGTCCTCTGCTTTGAGGGGGGATATCTGAATGATGCCTGCAGCTAGAGGCATCATTCAGATATCCATTTCTTGTGCCGGCGATTCTGCGCACCATAAGAACGATCATAGCGGCTGTTCCACCGCTTGAACGTTCTTATAGGCGGCGGGAGGGGACATCCCCCCTCCCGCCGACATCCGGTGCTTCTCCGGGCTCTCCCGTGCGATAGGGGACCCAGAGAGAATCGTGACGAGCATAGAGATGACTGGTGACCAGATGATCACCAGTCATCTCTATGATCGTCGGAGGCCCGGGCGCGATGTGATGACGTCACGCCCGGGTCCTCAGATGTAAACAAAGAAGCCATTGCGGCTTGTAAGTATGAGATTGGTGAAAAAAAATTCACTGATCTCATGCTTTCCAGCCTGGAGGAGAGATGTGGGGTCTTATTGACCCCGCATCTCTCAATAAAGAGGACCTGTCACACACATTCCTATAACAAGGGATGTTTACATTCCTTGTAATAGGAATAAAAGTGATCAAGAAAAAAAATAGTAAAATAAGTGTTAAAAAATAAATAAATAAGTAAAATAAAAAAATAAATAATAAAAAATTTAAATTAAAACGCCCCTGTCCCCGGTAGCTCGCGATCAGAAGCGAACGCACACGTAAGTCCCTCCCACATATGTAAACGCCGTTCAAACCACATATGTGAGGTATCGCCGCGTGCGTTAGAGCGCGTGCAACAATTCTAGCACTAGACCTCCTCTGTAACTCTAACCTGGTAACCTGTAAAAAAAATTCAAGCGTCGCCTATGGAGATTTTTAAGTACCGAAGTTTGGCGCCATTCCATTCCATTTTTACTTTAAAAAGCTGTGTGTGGTTTTTTTATTGCCATTTTTTCCACCAGGTGAATGGGTAGGGGTACGATGTACCCCATACTCATTCACATAGGGTGGGGGGGCCGGGATCTGGGGGCCCCCTTATTAAAGGGGGCTCCCAGATTCCTATAAGCCCCCCGCCCGCAGACCCTGACAACCAACGGCCAGGGTTGTCGGGAAGAGTCCCTGTCCTCATCAACATGGGGGCAGGGTGCTTTGGGGTTGGGGGGCCGCAGGTCACCCCCCTGCCCCAGAGCACCAAACCCCCTCATGTTGAGGGCATGCGGCCTGGTACGGTTCAGGAGGGAGGGGGGGCCGCTCTCTCATCCCTCCTCTTCCCCTTCGGCCTGCCAGGTTGCGTGCTCGGATAAGGGTCTGGTTTGGATTTTGAGGGGGACCCCCACGCCGTTTTTTCGGCGTAGGGTTTCCCCTTCAAATCCAGACCAGACCCAAGGGCCTGGTATGCTCCTGGAGGGGGAACCCATGCCGGTTTTTTCTTTAAAAATTGGCGTGGAGTTCCCGCTCAGGATTCATACCAAACACAGTGCCTGGTATTGGCGGGAATCCACGTCGGATCCCCGTTCAATACAGTGCCGCGTCTCCTCGCTATTGCAGCGAGCGCGAGATGTGTCGTCAACCTGTCGCCGAGATGTCGGCACCTCTGTCGCCGAGAATCTCCGCGATAGGATCGCAATGAATATACAATGTCGGCGGCACCTACTGTATTTACTCAGCGTAACATCATCTTTCATATTTTCCCAAAAAATTGGGCTAACTTTACTGTTTTGTTATTTTTTAATTCATGAAACCATTTTTTTTCCAAAAAAAAGGCGTTTGAAAAATGATTGCGCAAATACCGTGCAAGAAAAAAAGCAATGACCGTCATTTTATTCCCTAGGGTGTCTGCTAAAAAAACATATATAATGTTTGGGGGTTCTGAGTAATCTTCTAGCAAAAGAATGATTATTTGTACATGTAGGAGAGAAGTGCCAGAATAGGCCCGGTATTGATGTGGTAAAAAAAGCCCAGTGTTGAAGTGGTTAAAGCCGCTTTGTGCAGGGACAGTTCTAAAAACGGGAAACACGTGCCACTTCACAGGCATACTTTAGACACCCCCCAGGTACGATATTTAAATGAATATTTTACTTTTTTTTTTTCACTTTATGCATCATTAAAATCACTGCTCCTGAAAAAACGACTGTTTTAAAAGATTATTTTTACATTGATACATGTCCCCTTGGCCAGGACCCGGGTCCCCAAACCCTTTTTGGGAAAATAACATGCATATTAGGCGTTATAATTAGCACTTTTGATTTCGAACGTTCGCGTCCATTGTATTTAATAGGGTTCTAAAGTTTGTGCGAACGTTCGGTCCGTTCGAAGGTTCTGGTGCGAACCGAACGGGGGGGGGGGTGTTCTGCTCATCCCTACTCCTCTGTTCTATTAATCCCTCCTATACTGTGTAAATGTTTTTTAAAACAATGTCTGTAAATACCTTATCTTCGATCTCTTCTGGACGGTCACGTGACCTCCAGCAACTCTATTCCTCCGATCTACAGCTTACAACGGGAGGGGCTGAGATCCCCCTCTGATGTCAGCTGGGAGGTCACGTGACCACTATGCTGGCCACCCAGCCCCTCCCACTGTAGCCCTTAGATGGGGGAAGACAGGGGCCAGAGGTCACATGACCGGCCAGAAGAGATCAAAGATAAGGTATTTACAGGCATAGTTTTAAAAACAACATTTACACAGTGTAGGAAAGATTAATTAAACAGAGGGGCTGGCTGTAACGGGGCTGAGTGGGGGGGAGATACACACAGAAGCTGACAGGCAGGGAGGGAGAGAGGAGAGCAGTGGGATGATGAAGGCGCATAAACTGACCACGGTAATCAGGAATCGGCAGCCATGATTACCGTTGGCAGCACACAGAGGGGGACACAGGAAAAGGCAGGATCAACCAGGTTTTTTTACAGCTTAGAAAGGGGCAGATTAGACAGCACAAGCACTATGCTGTTTAATCTGCTATAAGTGAACAGGTGCTCTTTTTTTATCTTCTAGGGTTACAATCACTTTAAGTAAAACCCCCTCATCTTATACAGATTACTGTGACATATTCAGCCTGAGAATCACAGAAGTGAACTGTCTTTTACAGAGCAGAGTGCCTGTTAAACAGGGTGTGATCCAATATTGATGAGCTGCATAATGCTGGTGAGCAGAATCAATACATTATGATTGATTGTAGGAGACATTGAAGATACATTTCATTTCTGACAAGTCAGTAAATATCTTGCTAGTCCTGGCAACTCTTCATTTGAATGATACTGAAAAGGTAGATTAAAAGGTAATACTGGTGCATAAAAATGTATACTATCGTCGCCCTGTTTACACTAATACAATTCTTCACACAGTGTAGATATATATATATATATATATATATATATACTGTATATCTAGATAGAGTATGTATATAGTATATATATATATATACATTTATATTTTTTTAAACACTATAAACAAACACTAATTAGCCCCTTAGTGGCCACTGAATGCACATAAAAAACCCTAACTTGCAGTTCATTGTGATACCACAGAGTAGATCTACAATGCATATTTTAATAAGTTCAAAGCATAGGCTCCTCATGTACCAACATATGCATGTATGTCCCTAGGGTCACTCACATGCTGTACAATGTTTGCGAGTCAATGAGAGCATGTAGTGAAATGTGCCTTTTTATGTACATCATATGCTTGCTACATTTTGGCTGCTACTAATAGCCACGATCACAGCAAAGGTGTTTTGGAACTGAAAAAAATTGGTTTTCTGAAGGCAAATAGGGTATTTATTTTGCAAATAAATATTCCCTTAGTTTAGTGAATGTGGCGAAGCTCTGCTGACGTCCATCCTCAAGTCATGTGCTAGCAAAATACAGATTTTGTTTTTTTATAAGTGTATGTTACCTCACCATTTTATATTGCTGATGATATGTGTTATCTGTTATACCGTGTACTTGTATTAAAACATATGCAGTTCTCTTTGCATTGTTTACGTCATGGTGATCCCGCCAGTCCCACTGCGGTAATCGCGCCAGTCCCACTGCTTTCCTATTTCTAACTGCCAACACCAGGGCATGGAAGCACATCCATCCCAGCGTGGTCAGTTTTCTTGTTTTCTTTCCACTTGGAGCACAGCCTGCCTGACTTGTCCTGAAATGCCCCTGCACTGCTCTTACAGCTTTTCACTGGGAAAATTAGTGTACTGCTGTTTCTCTGCCTCCTGCTGACCCCTTCTTCCCCCCAACCTTTTTCACCCCCTGGTCTCTAAAGCCATATTTAAGCTGAGAATAGAGGTCATGTAATCACTTTAAAAAAAGGAAAAATGTACTTTTTAAACTGGTGAGGACACCAGTGATGCATAGTTCCCTGCGGCCCAGCAGGTGGGGCTGTCACCTTGGGCCGGTGTTGAACCATCGCTGCAGTGCCGTACCCTTTGTGACCTCTTGTGGCGGTTGTACGGCGGGGCGGGGAACCTGCAATGCTTGCTGGGAGAGGGTATAAAGGGGGCGGACATCTTCGCCACGAGGTTCGAGTCCCGGGCACCTTCAGCCTGAGGGCTGTCGTTGCGGTCGGTGTCCAGGCGGCCTAGGCCTGGACACTTGAAGTTCGTGTTCCATCCCAGACACCTTCAGTCTGGGGTGAGGTACTCAGCCGGAGGCCTGGGGCCCAGTACCTTCCGCTGGGTCCCGCGAGGGAGGGATCATCCTAGGGGGCCCCAGGAGTGGGGCACCCAAATCCAGAGGCGTAAGGGACCGGAGGAGGGACTCACCCGAAGACCTGGTGCAGCATATTGCCAGTGCCGGGTGAACCTCTGGAGACCGCCCAGAGGGGTATCTTTCCCGAACAGGGGCCAAGTTCAAAGAGGAAGTTCAGTTCATGTTCAATGACCGGTGGCAGCGGTCCAACTATTTCAATCAGGTCAGTGGCAGGGGCCTACTATTAGGCCCGTGGCAGGGGCCTCAACAGTTCATCCGGTCGGTGGCAGAGACCAAAACTCACGGTCGGTGGCAGAGACCGTGCACCAGGCCTATTCGCTAGAAAAGGAATAGGAGAGTTCAGTTGTGCCTGGGCCTACTCATCCCCACACCCCCATGTTCGTCTGTTCTTGGAAGTTCAACTGAGTGTGTTCACCGTATTGTATGAGAAATAAAGGAGTGTTGGACTTTCGATTGGTGTGGGGCTCTATTATTGGCAGACACGTTTCCATGGAACAACTGAGGCTTCGTATGCAGTGGACAGACCTGGGAGATAAATCAACTAACTTTGCTCAACCCTCTTAAATACACGAGGGGAGAACTTGGCGTAGTGTCCCTGCACTCTCTCCTCTCCCAGGTACCCCTAGACGCAAGCCATTCACAATAGGAAAGAGGGAGAGTGAGGGTCCGCTACATATGCAAATATGTTTTCCCTTGCATTTCTATTTTAAACTGAATGGAATGTTTTACAAGGTAAGGGTTCACATATACTTTAATTTTCGTTGCATGTAATTGGGTATTTCTTGCAAAGTAAATTTTCACTATGTTCACTAAGCTAAGCGGAGATTTCTGTCATTTTACAGTAGTGATTGGTGAGTAATAAAATGTACTTCCCAGTTAACACCCCTCCCTACAAACTAGTAGGGATAAGCCCGCGGTTTGAGTCGATTGAAAGTTTGACTCGAACATCGGGTGTTCGTTTATTCTAAAAACGAACCGAACATATGGGGCATTCGTGTCAAACTCGAGTGCCACAGGAACGCCCCATAATGCACTGCAAGATCGCATTGCATTAGTGTCTGATGATTGGCCAAAGCATGCACCTGACCTGCATGCTTTGGTCAATCACAGCATGCTCTGCTGAGGGAGCCATAATTGACAAAAGGCAGGGTGCCTTTGACCAATCATGGCTCAGGGGGACTAAGTTCACGTCCCACACTATATAAGGCTGCTTACACAGTGGCCATGTATAGCGTGTGGATGGAGATAGATTACGCTAGATTAGGCAGGCAGGTTAATTAGTGGCAGTGTATTTGATTTATATATATATAGAGCCTAGTATATATATAGATATATATATATATACTCTGTATTTAGCGTAGACTAGATATTCAGTGTAGACTCTATATTCAGTCAGTGCAGGCAGTGTATTTGATATATATATATATATATATATATATATATATATATATATATATATCTAGTAGATATATATATACTCTGCATTTAGTGTAGACTAGATATTCAGTGTACACTCTATATTCAGTCAATGCAGGCAGTGTAGTGTATATATCACAGTGTATTGAAGTGGTTAAGGGGAACCCTGTGCCAGAAAAAAATGGCTTGGGGATCCCCCCAAAATCCATACCAGGCCCTTCAGGTCTGGTTTGGGTTTTAGGGGAACCCCGTGCAAATTTTTTTTTTTAAATGGTCTGGGCCCCCCCCCAAAATCCATGCCAGGTCCTTCAGGTCTGCTATTGATTGTAAGGGGAACCCCATGCCAAATGTTAAAAAAATGGCGTAGTCCCCCCCAAAATCCATACCAGACCCTTATCCAGGCATGCAACCTGGCAGGCGGCAGGAAAAGGGGGGACAAGAGTGTGCTCCCCCTCCTGAACTGTACCAGGCCACATGCCCTCAACATGGGGAGGGTGCTTTGGGGTCCCCCCCAAAGCACCTTGTCCCCATTGTGATGGGGACAAAGGCCTCATCCCCACAACCCTTGACCAGTGGTTGTGGGGGTCTGTGGGCGGGGGGGCTTATCGGAATTTGGAAGCCCCATTTAACCCCCAGATCCCACCCCCCCCCATGTGAATGGGTATAAAAAATATAAAATGACAGCAGACAGATTTTGACAATTCCTTTATTAAAAAATCAAAAAAAGCAAGTGGCCTGTGATGTAAATTCATCGTCAATCACAGCGCTGACAGTCCAGAGAAGAAACCCCAAAAAACTGAAAACTCCATCTCCATGGGAGGCATCCCGCCGACTGCCATCTTTTCACGGGGACTGCTGTTATATAGCCCCCTTCTGACGTCATGTGGACCGTGGGCGTCATGATTGACGATGGATTTACATCGCGGGACACTTTTTTTATTTTAATAAAGGAATTGTCAAAAACTGTCTGCTGTCGTTTTTACTTTTTTGGTGAATGGGTAGGGGTACAATGTACCCCATACCCATTCACATAGCGGGGGTGGGATCTGGGGGCACCCTTGTTAAAGGGGGCTTCCAGATTCTGATTAGCCCCCCCACCCGCAGACCCCCACACCGGGCAAGGGTTGTGGGGATGAAGCCCTTGTCCCCATCAACATGGGGAAAGGTGCTTTGGGGGGGACCCCAAAGCACCCTCCCCATGTTTAGGGCAAGTGGCCTGGTATGGTTCAGGAAGGGGGGGCTCTCTTGTCCCCCCTTTTCCTAAAGCCTGCCAGGTTGCATGCTTGTATAAGGGTCTGGTATAGAATTTGGGGGGACCTCCACGCCATTTAAAAAAAAAAAATAATTGCCGCAGGGTTCCCCTTAAGACCTGAAGGGCCTGGTATTGGATTTTGGGGGGGACCCCCACACCCTTTTATTTTACATTTTGTCGTGGAGTTGCCCTTAATATCTATACCAGAGCCGAAGGGCCTGGTAATGGACTGAGGGGAACCCATGCCATATTTTTCAATGATTTTTTTCATTACAGCCACAAGCAATTTTTTATTATTTTTTTTCCTTTAGAAATGTCATTTTGCTGTGGTACTGTTACAAACATGGCAGACTAAGGGGACAATATTTAAAGGAATATTTAATTTTTATTGTTTTACTTTAAGCATTATTAAAATCACTGCTCTTGAAAAAACTGCAGTTTTAAAAACTTTTTTTGCATTGATAAATGTCCCCAGGGGCAGTACCCGGATCCCCATACACTTTTTATGGCAATAACTTGCATATAAGCCTTTAAAATTAACACTTTTGATTTTTCACGTTCGGGTCCCATAGACTTTAACGGTGTTTGCATGTCCGCACACATTTTTTCTCTGTTCGCATGTTCTGGTGCAAACTGAACCGGGGGGTGTTCGGCTCATCCCTACAAACTAGCAAATCTGTAATATGAGTTAATAAGCGGTTATTATTTAACACGTTTTGCCAGCTCCTAGGCCTAAAAAGCAATGAACTCTTAGTAAGCTAAAAGAATATTTAATAAAAACAAGTCTCTCATATCTGACATGGTAATCACAGGATTGTGAACCATGCTGACTGGTACCTGATCATTAATGGAGGCCTGGAGCTGTCAGCAATAGCTTGGTCTCAGAGCTAGGAAATGGGAGAGCTGCACACTCCTATCTAAAAAGGGGAATGTACGTACTATATTATTGTTCCATCTGGATGAGGCATCATGCAGAGGAATGGTAATCCACAGAATGTAGATGTTAAAGGGTTAATTTGGTTTCTTAACCGCTTAAGGACCGGAAGGATTTGCCCCCCTAAGGACATAGAGGTACAATTCCTGGCCTGCCTGTCATGCCTGGCTGCAATAAAACGACTGTGGCCGGGCGGCAAGTAGTTAAAAGAAGACCATTTTTATTTTCTTCAATCTTTTTATTAAAGTTTTTGCATATTGTTGGTACAATAATGGTTGTGGTGAACAATGAACAACACGGAATATATGACAATAGGGTTGCCAAAGGTATAATGACTTTTTGTGTAAGTACAATGCTTAAGTGTACAAAAAGATTAGTATTGCACATGAACAGAACAGATAACACGTATTGGCCATTACAAAAACAACAGTGTCAGCTAGGCAGTCTCGAAATGCAAAGAGGAAGGAGAAAAGAAAAAAAAAACAGGGGGTTGAAGGGAGGAAAGCTTTTGTCTGTAGATTTGTAGTTTATGCTATGAAGTAAGCAGTAAATCTTAGTTGAACCCCACAGGGAGGTGCCAAAAAAATCCAAAGTCTCCATGTGGTCCAAAATCTTTTAACCTTGTCATGGGGTTTTGCTTGGAGTTTTTCATCTATTGTTAATCCTGCATTTTGTTTCAGCCAAGGACAATGTGGGGTTTTGCCATTCCTTTGCAATTCTTTGTTTCACTGCTGTGCATTTGTGTATATCTGGGGGTTTAAGGTTTAGAAGGATGTACTGAGCCTGAAAAGGAACAGGGGTGTCAAAAATATTGATGCTATAGGGAGCAAAGTGTTGCTGTGGGGATCCACTTGAAGGGTGAGGAAATAATTTAGAAACTTACTGGAGACAACTCCCTTAAGCCCTAAAAGCAGACCATTTT
Source organism: Rana muscosa (assembly GCA_029206835.1). Taxonomy (NCBI): domain Eukaryota; kingdom Metazoa; phylum Chordata; class Amphibia; order Anura; family Ranidae; genus Rana; species Rana muscosa. The sequence continues at coordinate 496,524,385 of CM055117.1, forward strand.
TATTAACCACTTAAGGACCGCCTCCTGTATATATACGTCCTCTTTTTGAAGAGATATCCATCTCTTCAGACGGCAGTCCTGTAAACGATAATGGTGGTCTCCGCGGCAGATTCGCTGCGATATCACCGTTATCGACAGCAGGAGAGGGCCCCCCTCCCGCCGCTCTCCCGCGCCCTCCGCCTCTTACCGGAGCTGTTGGTAGCGGCGGAGGCGATCAGGTCCTCTTCCTAGCTGGGTATGGAGACGAGTGAGTGGAAGATGGCCCCCACCAATCTCCATACCATAGCAGGGCGAAAGCGGCGTCAAAACGTCACTTCCGCCCATACGTCTAAAAGGCACATTTTTTTGTTGTCATTTTTTCAAATGACAAATTCTTTTTTTTTTCATTGCATTTTAGTCTAAATATGAGATCTGAGGTCTTTTTGACCCCAGATCTCATTGTTAAGAGGACCTGTCATGCTTTTTTCTATTACAAGAGATGTTTACATTCCTTGTAATAGGAATAAAAGTGACCCATTTTTTTAAAAACAGTGTAAAAATAAATAAAACCAAGTAAAATAAATAATAAAACAAAACATTTTTTTTTAAAGCGCCCCGTCCCGACGTGCTCGCGCGCAGAATTGAACGCATAAGTGAGTAGCGCCCGCATATGAAAACGGTGTTCAAACCACACAAGTGAGGTATTGCCACAATCGTTAGAGCGAGAGCAATAATTCTAGCCCTAGACCTCCTCTGTAACTCAAAATATGCAACCTATAGAATTTTTTAAACGTCGTCTATGGAGATTTTTAAGGGTAAAAGTTTGACTCCATTCCACGCAATTTTGAAGTGTGACATGTTGGGTATCAATTTACTCTGCATAACATTATCTTTCACAATATTAAAAAAATTGGGCTAACTTTACTGTTGTCTTATTTTTTAATTCAAAAAAGTGCATTTTTTTTAAAAAAAGAGCGTTTGTAAGACTGCTGCGCAAATACGGTGTGACAAAAAGTATTGCAATGACCGCCATTTTATTCTAGGGTGTTAGAAGAAAAAACAATATATAATGTTTGGGGGTTCTAAGTAACTTTATAGCAAAAAAACTTGTTTTTAACGTGTAAACACTGAGTCTAAAAAACAGGCAAGGTCTTAAGTGGTTAAACAAAGGTGGACAAAAGTATCCTCTTAAAAATTAAAGAAACATATACAAAACAATATAAAATCAGTCAGGTGTAATAAAGGGGGACAACAATAATGTATGTGGTCAACACATTTTGCGGATGTATCTGCTTCATCAGGACCTTAAGCACCTCATATATACTTCACTAGAGGTAATATATTCATTCTAATAAATAACAACTGCCATAGTTTGAGAGGGGACTTTGATCTAGTAGGCACAGGTAGTACAGGATGCCACAAGGTTTTAAACATACCTCTTCACTTCAACAATAGCAATGGGACAGAAAAGAAAATGTCCTAGGACCTGCCTATTTGGAGTGGTGTGTCCAGTGGAGGATCTTAATCCTGAAATTTGGTGGCAGGAATAGGGTTTTTTGATGGAGGTAACTGCCAGAATTCGAGCAGGTGGAACAATAAGCTCCAATTCAGAAGGAGATTCTATGTCATGGTGATCAAAAGAGCAGAAGAGAGTCTTAGCTCAGGTATTGCTGGAACTAGATGTTGCCTAGGATTGAGTCATCAAGTAGATTGGAGGTGTAGTTTTTTGATAAAATAGTTGAACGATGTGGAGCTTGCTTAATAATATACCACCATTCCTCCCCAACTTGATGGCCAACAACTCACAATCCTAGATGCTATAATGTCTTCTGCTGGTGTTGATTTTTTTTTTTTAGAAAAGAAAGCACTGGGGAGCTTTTGAATTGGACAGACTGCAGAATGGCCACGGTTGATACATCAACTTCAAGGTAGAAGGGTTTAGCAGTCTCTGGTCGATGTAAGGCTGGTCCAGAAAGGAAGGAATACTTCAGAGCATCAAAAGATTACATGACGTCAGAAGACAAATTCTTTGTATTGTATTCTATTATCAGTAGTTTGTTATTGTACTGGTAATTGTATTGTTCGCCATTTTGGAAAATCTTTTTGTATCGGACGTCTTGGTCTTTTATACAGAAATGTGAATAACATTTTTTTACCACATGTGCCACATACATCTGTTAACTGAAATGGGGAAAAAAAAGAGTATTACAGGTCGTAAGAATAAATGTACTGAGGATATGTTACATTACCCATAATTTATGTTTGAAATCTACCTATTTATTATGACTATACAGTATAACCATGCATTATGTATTTTTTTTATTGCACAAAATGATGAATTTAGAATACATCCAGTTAAAATGCACTTTATAAAATATTGTATATTTAAATTTCATCCTGTAATAAATCCTGTTTTTCCTAAAGGTCTGATACAGTGCAAATATTTTAATAGGATATGTTTATACATACTGCTTTGCACTGTATTCATCAAACAAACAAGCATATATGCACACAGAACCAATGCTCATATGGTCCAAGGACAACTTAAGTTTGTGGGTGGGAGCTGCCTTGGCTACTTTGAGATTAGCTTGATGCAGGCAAAGCTTGTACAGCTTTTCAAACTTCTATCAACATCAGCCCTTAATCATTTATTAATAATGCAGAGGAACTGGGAAAGCAGTGAATACAACTATCCACTTGGTTGAATGAATTCTTTCAATTATATTTTAAGAAGAAAACCTTTCTGTTCACTATGTTTAGTTTATTAGGGTAAAAGGGAAATGTGACTCAGTAGCATGGAGATGTTGATGTAGCTAAGTAATTTGGCGCCAGATTGAATATTATAGTCAGTGATTTTTCTGTCCACTGGGATATTCAATATAACAAAAAAAAAGAATGTACAGTTTCCACTAAATTAAACCACATAGTAAAATTTAACCTCCAATGAATACAGAATTTGAATAAACAAAATACTTTATTAATAATAAAGTTAAAAGCAGGTCAGTGTAATTTACCAGCTTTGTAAGATAAATTACTAACAGGGCTGAGTGAATAAGTCCAGATGGACTGACATCTGACCTGAATCAAATTTTCGATCTTGCAAATTGAAGGCAAATGTTTCAAGGTTCAATAAACCTTTGTATAATGAGTGGATAAGAATGAATCAATACAAATAGACTCTACAAACATGTGAACCAGAGTGCCTAGATTAAATAATTTATTATATTAGTACATTGCCCGCAATAATATACACGTTTGATACCTGGATTATGAATAGAATTCTGCACCATAGGAGATGTTAATTTTAAAGGTAAACTGTATCTGTTTTATAACAAATGGTATCTCAAATTACAATAATTAGTACTCATTAGTGGAGTGACGAATACAGGAAATTATTCTGGCTGACATTGACAGTCAGGTGGTAATTTTCCCCACTATTAGGATGAATTGGAATTTATCTTACTTGGCATTTATGTTACTTGAAGTCAGCAATTGGAATTAATTTAAAAAAAAAATAGGTTGCATTTAATGGACTTTCCTGTCTTTTTACCATACTAATAATGTTGCTATGTTTTCATTTGTCACAAGTAGCAAATGCAGTATGGATTAATCTGTTAGGATCTTAATAAATGTATTTGGGTATTATGAAAACAAATCAATAGGGAAAGGTAGAATTTACCATTTAAAAGCAATCCTGTGCCTAAAATATGAATTTAAAATGGAAATTGAAATAGCCAGAACCCAAGTTAATTTAAAATGTGAACAATAGGAAGTAGTTACATTGAGTGGGCATTGCCATTTACATTTTAGGGCCTGCACCCATCACAATTTCACAACACATGGCCTGCAGAAGTGTTTCAATGAGCCATTGCTGTAAAGGTACTTTAAAATATAAAATCATTCTCTGTGTTATGAAATGTGTAAATTGTGTTCTCTGTGATAGTCAACACAATATGTGATGTATGTGGATTCACTTTCAGCAGAGTGTCCATTTACTCATCATGCTCAGATGCAGAATCAGCATCTCTTAACTCTATTTGCCACACCTCCATAGGTTCCTGGGCATGCCTAGGGAAGATACAATTCTCAGATTCCTTCCATCAGAAGCTCAGAGAGGTCATACCTGATGAGGCAGAGGTAGTTCGACAAGTAATTTCCAGCCAGGTAAGAGCCCTCTGCTGTCAGAATCAGAATGCAGCCAACCAGGCAGCAGCCTAATTGTACATCGCTTCTCAGACCCAGCTACTGTGTGGAGAACCTCAACCATGTACTGGAAGAGTATATCTGGGCAGAGACACAGAAAGAGGATCTAAAGTTTGCCCCCTAATAGAGGTGTTAAGGTTATTGAGGTAGCCCAGTCTAGGAAAAAAAATCAAAGCTACTACCAGAAATGAGCAAACAAACTGCTGCAAGAACAGTTCCTCCTTAACGTTGGGAATATTAAAGCAAAGTGTTCTACCATGACTCTTCAGTGACCTGGCAGGTTGTACTGTCTATGGCTAGACCCTATCTGTGGCAGATTTACTTGGAAGCGGTATCCTGAAGTGTTCACAAGAGTTCAAGAGACAAAACAAGACTTTGCGGTCTGTTCAGTGTTAAAGGGTGCTGGGGCCCAGATTCCACCTCTGACTTGGCACACATTTTCTATACTGGAAGCACTGATCATTAACTTTCCTACCCTCAAGATTTTATATGAAGTATTCTCTTAAGTTCTAGTCATGGTGATTTACTTAATCAAGTTTGCAGTGCAGTACTTTCCTGCGATGAGAACACCAAGAATGCCATTCAGATAGTGAATTACTTATGGCTGTCTACATAAAGTACATTCAGACCATGTTGAAGAACTTGTTTTTGAAAGCAAGTTCTTCCAAGAAAGGTGCCACTCACAAGGCATTAGATTAAATTGTACACTACCTATTACCATCCATAAGGAAATATGCCTGATGCTTAACCTTTGAGAAACAAAAGGAAATTAATCTATAACTTGGTGATGTGGTCAAGAAATGTAACCATATAGTACATTCCTTAACAGGCCGCTCTAATATGTTATGTTTAGCTGTACTCTCAAGGGGCCCACAGACCTATGGGTCACAGTGCCCACAGAAGAACTTGAACACACTCCAACTTTCTGGATTTAGAGTGCTACTCTGACATACAGGCGCACACCAATGAGAAAAATTGCAACTCTAGGGAGGGGAAAGGCCATAGAGTTGACCTACAACAGTCTATTCCAAGTATGCCACTGTACAATTTCCAGAGATAAGTAATCCAAAAATAACTGATATGCCTACACCAACAACTCTTTAAACCTATCAAGACTCATAGGGAGGCCTATAAGAGGATTTTCAAAGAACCTGCCCAGGTTTGTGAGCCGCAAAAGTCTCTTCCACCTGAGAATAAATGGTGGCTGCCTCCTGCTCTTCCCCTATTATTACCAAGACTCACAGGAGAAGCAATGGATCTTGTTAATACTACATAGCTCATTAGCTACAGAGCTCTCATCCATGATTCTGCTTTGAAGACCCCTGAAGCACCATCCACTTATGCCCCTGAAGACAGATGTATTTCCTGTTGTCTGGGAAGATGGAACCAAGACTCCAACCCCTGAGGCGCTCCCAGAGACCTTGCTTTGGGAGACCTTTGTACACTTTTAGCTGATCTTAGCTGCCGCATCCTTGACAATGGATGACTTATCAGCTGTCAGCAGGCTTCCCCGTTGAGAGCTGATATGTAAACAAACAAAAGAATGCCGGCAAAAGAAAAGTCAGAAAAAAAACAGTGTGCCCCCCCCCCCCAATCCATACCAGACCAGAATGTAAAAAGTAAATAAAGACACAACACATTTTTGGCAATTGCTTTATTAAAATAAAATGTCCCACTTTGTAGATTCGTCATCAATCATGACTCCTGCCGCAACCGCTGGACCCAAAAAATAAAAAATAAAACTCTGGCCTTGTTGAACGCTCCCGCTGACTGCCTGCTCTGCCGTCTGACATTCCTTAAATAGCTAAGGGGCAGAGTCACCCGATGACATCAGTGGGTTACCCCACCCCCTTGTGACATTACCAACTGGAGCATGCTGGGTCGATGATGTCATAAGGGGTGGGGTCTCCCACTGACATTATCGGGCGACTCTGCCCCTTAGCTATTAAAGAAATAACAGACAATGGAACAGGCAGTCGGAGGCAGTGTTCAACGAGGCTGGAGGGCTTTTTTCCTTTTTTAGGGTCTGGTGGTACGGTGGATGTACACCAAGGGACATTTTAATTTTATTTTTTAATGAAGGAATTGTCTAAACCTTGTTTTGTCTAAACAATGTGCCCACAGATGCATGCACCAATCACTTAGTCTTTTTCCAATGCTTTTTTATTAAACACAACTTGCAGCAGTAGGGGGATGGAGGGTTAGGGGAATTTAGATACCTTGTGCAGATCACTGAGGAACTTGAGATCCTGGAGACAAGTACACTTGCTGTCAACAGATCTTGCTCACCCGGATAGGCCTCTCTCACCGGCCTAGCAGTCGGAATGATGCACAGACAAAAGTCTCTGCCACAGACTCAATGATAGTAATAAATTGTTGAACAATCCTCTGCCACAGGATTTGGTGATCAGTAATTGACTGAGCGAACACAGCTACACAGTACCAAAGTCCTTTAAGCCATCTGGCAGTACTGTGAGGTAGATTAGTTAGGATGCATCCTCCAATTGAGTCACCAGGCTCTTCTTGAGATACCAGCCTTCTGCTCTGTCCTCTCCATGAAGAGTCCTCTCCTGGATCTTCCAATTGCCCGGCTTCTTCCCGCAGGCAATACAGCACAGGACCATCCCCGAACCAGTAGGCCCCACACAAACATCCGGGCCTACTTGCAGTAATGTAGCCTTGGCCCAGCAGGCCCGGAAGCAGAAGAGGAGTTGTCACATACCTTAGGCCAGGCGGGCCATGAGGTCAGAGAGACAGAAAAATGGCGTCTGCCCCTTAAGTATCCTCTCCCAGATTGCACAGCGGTAAAACACTCCCACTGGGCTGTTTCTGAGGAAGGGACACCCAATACACTTCAGCCTGTTGTATTTCCAACACTGGCCGGTGGTGACAACGACACCTATCGGCGACAATGGGAAATGCTCCCAACACAGCCAACGCTGGAACAGAGGCTAATCTAGCCATAAACATTGCATTCTGAACTATGTACAATTCAGATGACCCACTAAATTTACATAATAGCGCCTGGTCAACAGGAACAGGGCGCTACATAAACTTTTCTGCTGAATGGGTAGGGGGGCCGGATCTAAGTGCCCCCTTGTTAACCACTTCCATACCGGGTCATTGTAAAATGACGCCGGCAGGAACCCTCTTTCCCTCCGGGTGGGCGTCATATGATGTCCTGGGTTTGAGGGAGGATATCTGAATGATGCCTGCAGCTAGAGGCATCATTCAGATATCCTTGTCTTCAGCCGGCGATCCTGCGCACCATAAGAACGATCATAGCGGCGGTTCCGCCGCTTGATCGTTCTTATAGGCGGGAGTGGTCACCAGTCATCTCTATGACCGCCAGAGGCCCGGGCACGATGTGATGACGTCACGCCCGGGTCCAGATGTAAACAAAGCCACCATTGCGGCTGTAAGTATGAGATCAGTGAAATTTTTTTCACGATCTCATGCTTTCCAGCCTGGAGGAGAGATGTGGAGTCTTATTGACTCCGCATCTCTCCATAAAGAGGACCTGTCACACACATTCCTATTACATGGGATGTTTACATTCCTTGTAATAGGAATAAAAGTGATCAAAAAAAAAGTGTAAAAAAAAAAAAAGTCAAAATAAAAGAAAATAAGTAAAATAAAAAAAATAAAGAATACATTTTTTTTTAAAAACGCCCCTGTCCCCAATAGCTCGCGCTTAGAAGCGAACACACACGTAAGTCCCGCCCGCATATGTAAATGCAGTTCAAACCACATATGTGAGGTATCGCCGCATGCGTTAGAGCGCGTGCAACAATTCTAGCACTAGACCTCCTCTGTAACTCTAACCTGGTAACCTGTAAACATTTTCAAAGTGTCGCCCATGGAGATTTTTAAGTACCGAAGTTTGGCACCATTCCATGAGTGTGCGCAATTTTAAAGCGTGACATGTTAGGTATCTTTTTGCTCGTCGTAACATCAGCTTTCATATTTTATAAAAAAATTGGGCTAACTTTACTGTTTTGTTATATTTTAATTCATGAAACCATTTTTTCCCCCAAAAAAGGCGTTTGAAAAATTATTGCGCAAATACCGTGCAAGATAAAACGTTGCAACGACCGTCATTTTATTTCCTAGGGTGTCTGCTAAACAAACCTATATAATGTTTGGGGGTTCTGAGTAATTTTCTAGCGAAAGAATGATGATTTGTACATGTAGGAGAGAAGTGCCAGAATAGGCCCGGTATGGAAGTGGTATAAAAAGCCCTGTATGGAAAGGGTTAAAGGAGGCTTCCAGATTCCGATAAGCCTCCCACAGACTACCAAAACCAGTGGCCAGGGTTGTAGGGACGAGGCCCTTGTCCCCATCAACATGAGGTCAAGGTGCTTTTAGACATGTGCAATTTGTTTAGTTACAAATTCGATGTTTAACAAATTTTGACAAATTCATTCATTTGGAAATATCCGAATTAACGAAAACCGTTTAACAAAATTTTCAGAATATTAGTAAATTTGAATATTCGAAAAATCGTAAATTTGTAAATTTGTAGATTCGAAAATTCGAAAATTCGGAACTTCTGAAATTCTAAATTCGAAAATCCGAAAACCAAAATATCGAAGACCTGAAATAATAGCTAACCAATAATAACTTAACTATTACTAATTATTAAATTATAGGTATTGGAATTTCCTTTCAAATTGGCTGTTTATGAACGTAACGAATATGAACTTATCTTAAGTTATGAATTATCTGAAATTACGAATGCTGTATCTAAGCTAATGGAACCTAACAAATGAATAATAAATAACAATAATAATAATAAAAACTTTTTATTATTATTTTATTATTTATTATTAATTTGTTACATTCCATTTGTTTAGATGCGGAATTCGTTATTACGGATAATTCGTAACCTTGGATAAATTTGTATTTGTTATGTTTACTAACAGTCAAATTTTAAAGGAAATTTCAATACCTATAATTTAATAGTTAGTCATTATAAGTTAGTTATTCTTTAGAATTTTCTTTCTTATTTTTGGATTTTCGAATTTGCAAATTTACGAATTTACAAATTTTCAAATTTACAAATTTTCAAATTTACGAATTGTAATCATAACTAATATGGTTATAAAAGAAAAATTTGCGCTAGGTGCAAATTATTAAAGTGCAATAAATTAATAAATCCCTAAAGGAAAACCTGCTGCTAAACACCAAAAAAAAACCTGATATAAGGTACAACGAATATAAATATACAAAAAGGTGTAGCGCTGGATGAGCAAAACTGTGTATGGCTATACAGTGAAAAAAAATATAAGAAAAAGTATCAAAAACATGAGTGAATACTACAAATAAACAATTTAAAGTTCATGTGTGGCAGTGAAAAATATATGAAATCTTCTCCTCTATTTAAAGATGATAAGAGTTCTACAGAGTGCAGGTATCCGATGAAAATCATAGGCAAAATGCTCCAACACTTAGTAAAGATCCCGCCACCAAGGTGAAGAATGAAGGCTTACCAGACAGCCTGCGACCACCCTTCTCAGGGGGGTCAAAACAGGCTCAGTAGAGTGATGTTTTACTCCATGGAAGGCAGGATGATTCTGCAGGAACGCTTCATCCACAATGGGAGAGTCTCCAGAGACGTTGATTGAACACCTGGCCAGAACTGGGAGTAGACACACTCTTTTCTCTACGGAGGAAGTAGTCAGACGTCCAGGAATTCCTTGAAGGGGTTGGGAGACAGGAACTGGAACAGCTGACAAGCTGGCAGGCTGGAACAGGACAGGAAACAGGAGCAGACTGGAACAGCTGACAGGCTTTAGCAGACAGGAACAGGAGTACTGAACTGGAATAGCTTAGCAGGCTGGAGCAGCTTAACAGACTGGAACAGCTTAGCAGACTGGAACAGCTTAGCAGACCGGAACAGTTTAGCAGACTGGAACAGCTTAGCAGACTGGAACAGCTTAGCAGACTGGAGTAGGACCAGGAACAGACAGGAACACACAAGAATAGTCAGGCAGGCCGGGTCGGATATCAGGCGTGCAGCAGCAGAGGTACAGAGGTTCAGGCAGAAGAGTAGTCACAAACAGGCCAAGGATCAGGTGCAGGCAGATAGCTGGATGGTCACAGGTAAGCTGGGTATTCACTGGTATAAATCTTGGATCGGGTTTAAGGTACACCAAACGCTGTAGAGCAGACAGCGGAGTCTGTATGTGACAGGCAGGTTTAAATAGCCCGCCTGGTGCCAACAGAGGTGCGCGCGCGCCGGGGCGTACACGCATGAGCAATGGTGCCCGCGAACTCGCGCCAGTGAGCCTAGAATGCCTGTTACTGGCAGGATCTTCCTGACAAGCAGATTTATATATTGGTGGACTCTCTGGCCTTAGAAATTACTCAGACCAAATCCCCTTCATCCATAACAGTCTTTCTCTCACAGCATAGCTTGCCTCCTTTCTGCGCTTTGATTGGCCCATCTCTGCAGTCAGGCACAAAACAACTTTTTAACACAGTTCTTTTGCACAGATCAAAATAACATTTTGTGTACTGTCTCTTTAAGACTGCAACACACATTGCTTTTTGCCTGGCTGCATTTTCACATGACATTAACTCATCATTGGAGCGAAGACCTGGATTCCACCATCAGTTTGCCTGCGTCCTCCACCAATTGTGACATGGGGTAGGTAACTCTTGTGGTAGATGTCTTTATTCAGTGAGTCCACGTTAGGCAGAAACTATTTTTAAGGGCCTGGTAGACCACGTTTATTTAAAAGAAAGCAAAGGTTCACAAAGGAATGAGTTCCCATGCAGAGGATCTTCTTCAGCTTCAGCAGAATAAAAACACTGGAAAATGCCAAGTCAGCTGGCTCCTAATCTCACTTAGCTTTACCTGCAGTACCACACTGTACCTATTGCCAGTCTCTCAGACTGTGTTGTCCAATTCTCTTGTATACTTGGCTCTCCAGCCCGTAGTCACAGTGCCCCGCTGCATGGCCCATCTCTGGCCTATGGATTGGGGTCCTCCTGACACCTCGATAGGAGCTGACCTGACACCTGGAACTGAGACGCTTTGTCTCTTGACCTCTGACCCCTTGATGAGACTTTCCATCTCCCCCACTGAGAGTGGTCTCCAAACTGGAGGCTCTGAGCTATCCTCACTGTACACCTACTGTACTCAGCCAGGTTGCAAGTGTCCAGCAAAGCCCTGACACGGGATTGACTGCTCGGAATCTTTCTCTGCCCAGAAACAGCAGTCTGGAATGTCACATTCACCCCAAATGCAAATTCTGTGCCACATTTTCCTATCTTTACACAATGACAGAGCCTCGTCCTGTCATAATATGTACAAAGTTATAAGGACTAGTTACAGGAGCTTATGACTGAGAAGTAAGTCAAATGCAGTATGAAGGTGCTTACATACACATTTGCTCAAAGAGCTGCTAAAGTTACAATGAACTGTGAATTAGTTGTATTAACCTGTTTCTGAGTTGCATTAAAATGCTTAGAATTGCTTTTGCATTCACATTGACTTGAATGGATAAAGCAGCTCAGATAATTAGGACAAAAGGTAATAATTTCATCATTCACTCTGTCCTTTGATCTCATGAATCAGTCTATCAGTGAGGCCACAGAATACAGAAGAAACTCTTTTTTTACAAGTAAAATCTTAGGTGTTCCTCAAAAAAACGATAGCAAATTCCGATCGTCTGTGGGGAACTCCATCAAAGAAAAATCCACGCATGCTCTGACTAAATTACAAGACGGGAGCGCTCGTTCTGGTAAAACTACTGTTCGCAATGGACATAGCACATTCGTCATGCTGCAAATTTTTGCATCGTTAAATGTAGCGCATTCTTTTCTTCTTTCTATAAACGGTTTTCCCCCCAAAAAATTTTGTTGCGGAATTCACACAGAGTTCGGCCAAAATTATTTCTTTGAGATCTCATGAATCTTCGTATTTTATTTTAAAGGCAGGATTCCAAAAATTTTTTTTGTTGTTGTTTTGAATCAAGATCTCCTAATTTTTTTCTGGCCTTTTAATATTTTATAGTGATGTCCATATTTTTTTATGGTCAAGTTATCACAACAACATTATTATCTCTGTTTTTTTTTCCCTCAAGGAGGTTGGTGTTGGTGTCCCTTGTTAATTACACATTGTATTTATGAAATGTACCTTCCTACTCACAAGAAAAACACATAGGCAACTATTTAAATTAAATCAAATATCCATTTATTCTGGAAAACAAATAAAGATGAAGGGCAACAATTTAGAAATTAGTGGAATATATGCAGACTTTGGACCCCAAAGGCAGACATGAAGTCAAATAAAATCAATAACATGAGGAGTCCCTCGAATTGGGATCATAATCTGGTCCCTTAATTGCAGAAATCAGAAGCAGCAGCAGATGTCATACATGTCCCCAAGCTGTGGTACTCCAAAAAACTGCGTCTTCTGGCAGAGCAGCTTGAAGCCAGGGAATCACTTTCTGGTCTTCCTTGTAGCCTTCCGTCCACGCTTCCCTGCAGTGTTCCCTCCACGCTTCCCTGCAGCGTTCCTTCCCCGGTTCCCTCCACGCCCCCTTGCAGGCTGTGGCTCTGGTGGTGTGAATGTGGCAGGAGGAGGAGGAGAAGGAGGAGAAAGATGGGCCAGATCGTAAAGGTGTGTGGCCTCTGTCAGCTGGCCCCTCCCCGCCCTGTGAAGGGCCGTAGATATAAGCTCCTCACAGAGGGCACGTTGGCCCTCCTCCACTTTAAGGAGTCTATTGGCCACATAGCACCCATAGGACTCGACTGGGTTGAGGGGGGCCCTCATGATTTCAGCTGCTTCCCTTATTATTTCCAGGGATTCCTTCTCCACCCCAGTCATTTTTCATTCTTGTCCCAAACAATTCTGCCTACTATATATTATTTTTTTTTGGTTTATTTATTTTCTTTTTGAATAATAACATCTAGTTCCCAACAATTATTCTATGACAAAAAATATGTTGAACAATACTATACCTGACTATAGATGTCAAGATCAGACTCTTCAAGGTCAGCTAGCTCCTTGGCACCCTCTGCAGGGGTGGAGGGAAGGGTGGAGGGAATGCTGGAGGGAAGGGTGGAGGGAACACTGGAGGGAAGGGTGGAGGGAAGGCTGGAGGGAAGGCTGGAAAGTGATTCCCTGGCTTCTATCTGGTCATCCAGAAATCACAGGTGTTTGTAATACCACAGCTTGGGGACATGTACTTGGTCTGCTGCTGCTCCTGATCTCCGGGATTCGCGGACCTCTTTGTATTGTTTTTGTAGCTGTTCCTCATATTATTGATTTTATTGTTAATCATGTTATAGTCTGCCTCTGGGATCCAGGTCTTCATATATTCCACTAATTTTTTAATTGTTGCCCTCCTAACATCACGATTGTGGTATAATGGGTTTTTAAGCTCCCATAAATTGGTGAGCTCTCTATATTTATCTATGAAAGCTCTGAAGATGACAGTATCTTTGAAACTCTGCATATTTTCTGCAAGATAAAACACAAGACAAAAACACTAGGTCAGCCTAAACTGTCCTATTATCATCCCAATCTAGCCCTTTAAAATCATGAATCAGTATAGGCCACTGATGCCCCAACTTAAATTTTTACCTTCGTCGGTGACGTTCGGAACTTCCGGTCCTCCTTACTCCGCGCACACAACGTCGTTATCATTATATTCCCTGCACATGCGTGAAACTCCGCCCATGTCGGCCGCCCCTGATGTTCCCACCCCTGATGTTCTTCCTCGTATATTCCCCGCCACTTCTCGTTCGACGCCCAGTGGGAGACAACATGGCGGTGACACAGCAGGTGCGGGTTGTTTTAACTTCCGAAGAGGAAAGCCCCGAGCCGGAAACGTCACAATCCAGGACAAGATACAAGGCCAGTATTATGTCCTTTGCTGAGATGGCGGAGATGGTGGACATCTTGCGGAGGAGAGATTTTGATGGGAAGCATGGGCCATACAACACCCCTAATCTCAGGAAGGCCAAAATAATGGACAAAGTGGCGAGGAGTCTGTACCATAAATTTGGGGTCCGGAGATCCAAGGAGCAGCTCCGTAAAAGGTGGTCTGACCTGAAGCTGAGGGAGCCGGAGCAGTACAGGAAGATCAAAAGAATGCTACTAAAAAGTTAGTTTTTCTCCTGTGTTATTAATAGTTTGATTATTATACTTGCATGTTTTGCTCCATGTACTTTGATTGACTGGTTGGATATTTGAAAATGGCCACTTTCAGGGTAGTGGCCAAAGTATAATCATTCGTAGTAAACATCAATCCTCCTCAAAAGTAGATATTTTGCACAGATACAGGTAAACCACATTTGGTCATGCCTATTTCGATTAAAACAACGTTTAGAAACATTGTTGTCTAGATGATATGTTTTGAACTAGAATGTGAAATGCAAACTTGATTCAGTGTAAAGGAGAGGACACTCAGCAGCTGTTTCCACATCTGTACTCTGGAGCACCTGTGTGGGACACCAGAACAACTTTTTTAGGGTGTCCCACACAGGTGCTAGAGTGGATACTTTGGGGGTGTCTCCATGTGTTTAACATGGTCAAAAAAGGTCAGGATTCCAGTTTAGAAATACATTTTAAAACATGTCTTCAGCTTGTAACTCTGCCAAAAAAGACAATTGTACCCCACTTCCAAGCAATGTTTCATATTCCTATTTCTGACCTCATATATCTGTGTGATAAGTATTCATTTTGTTTCATTCTCATAGAGGAGCGGAAACTTGGAGCACACCACTCTGAGGAGGCCAGGAACCCCACACCTCGGAAAGAACTGAGGGAACCCCAACCTCAGAAAGAAGGGGACCAGAGAGAACCCCAACCTCAGGATGTGGAGGAAGGAGAGGTGGAGGAAGGAGAGGTGGAGGAAGAAGAGGTGGAGAAAGGAGATGTGGAGGAAGTGTGCGAGATTGTCACCACAACAGGTCAGTGCCATACACCACAGATTCAGGAAATAGATGCATGCATGCATGCATATTTTTAAGACATGCGTATTTTTTTTTTTAGGTTATGTGCTGCTTGTGGAAGATCAATCTCCTCCTTTCTCCAGTGGGAGCGCACAAATCATAATACAGGATCTCATGGTTATGAGTCGAGAAATCGACGTTATAACGCACAAACTGTATCGTTTTGACCAACAAATTAAAAACATGATTGATGTTTTGGGGGGGGGGAGTATAAAGATGTTTTTCTTGCCACCATTTCAAGTTGTTTTGGCCTAAAAGTTTCGAAATTTTTGTGTGATTTAACAAGCCAAATTTGGTAGATGCACACAGTGTGTCAACATGTGCTATCTCCCATCAGGGAAAATCAATGGACATGTTTGGAGGGTGCAACCCCTTCCTCGCAACTCAAGTAGGTGAGAGGAAGGGTTTGCACCCCCAAAACATGTCCATTGATCCTCCATGATGGGAGATAGCACATGTTGACATTTGGCATGGGATCAGGAGGAAAATCCCCATTCTGACGCACAATTTGTGTGCATCTTCCAAATTTGCCTTGTTCAGGGGTGACATCACCCCATCTCATGAAGGCAACAGCAACACATTTTTGAAATACTATATAATGTCTGATATTGCCTTCATTTTTTCTATAAGGTTGTTCCATTGTTTTTATAAATTATTTTTTTTACATGCGTGTTTATGCAAAACCAAAACCAAAACTTTTTTGGGGGGGGGAAACACTGTTTAGGATGTCCCCAAAAAAATTTGAATGCACAAGTTGTGCACAGAGTAAAAATATGTGGCTTCTTCTTTCTATGCTCAATACCATTTTGAAAAATATGTTCTTGTTTATCGTGACAATTGTGATTAGTTACTAAAGACGAAGCCACTTTGCACTACAAGTGTACTAGGAGAACCTGGGAGACAGATTCAAGAAACACAAGCAATAATGAGAAATCAAGTTTTTTACAGATTTTACTTTTTTTATTTTTAAAAGTTATAAAATCAGAGATTGTCTGGCATAGCAATGGCCCCCCTACCCGTAAATTAATCAACATATTTATCCCGCACTTCACGGACACTTTGGGGGGCCAAGCCAATACGGCCAGTATCCAGGCCCGTCAGGGCATTGTCTGCAAGTCCGGCCTCTGGCCCAACACCACTCTGGAGATGTCTGGCAAATTCCGTCTGTGCGAAGACTCCCCCATCCGACATCCGGCCATTCTTCCCCACGTCCACATACATAAACTCATAGTGTGCCGACACCACCGTCATTAACACAATACTATTAATCCCCTTGTTGTTGTAATAGTATGATCCCGAACGGGGTGGTGGCACTATGCAGACTTGTTTCCCATCGATTGCCCCTCCGCAGTTAAGAAAGTCCCACTGCTCGGCAAAATGGGATGCCACAGTCTGCCATTCCTGTGGCGATGAAGGAAACAGTGGAGTCAAACAAAAAAAAATGATTAGGACTTTTGCACATAACATTGCAAGCAGATTACACAAAAACATTCTTGCCCAACATCAGTATAACATTTGTATTTTGGGGAGTAGTTATAGACACAAATAGAAGGCACAATTATCACATTCCTCACCCCCTCTGATGGCTCATTGCACACATTTTAGGGGGGGGGGGGTTCTAGCTGAATTTGGGCCTACCAAAGATAAAAATACACCACTCTGCCTGATTGTAATGAGAAGCAAAACATTTGTACACATTTTAGGGGGGGGGGGTTCTAGCTGAGTTTGGGCCTACAAAAAAACACTACACCACTCTGCCTGATTGTAATGATAAACAAAACATTTGGACACATTGGAAGGGGGGAGGGTAAAGCAATACAATGGAGTTGACAAAATATCTTGTTAAGTGACTAGATTAGGGGTGTTTGGGCCCAGGATAGCATGCTGGAGAGGTTAGTGAAGGCAAATATGTAGGCCCAAAAAAGGGTACAGCATGCATGAGAACAACGGGGACATTCACAGCATATTACAATCAGGGTAATTAGGGAAGGATGAAAGAAATACAATACATTAGTAAGCATTATATACATAGAATGTGATGTTAAAGGAGAAAAATTACCTTAACCACTTAACGACCGCTCACTGTATATATACGTCGGCAGAATGGCACCGACAGGCACAATCACGTAGAGCATACGTGATTGCCTTTGTATAGTTGGGGGGTCCAATCGGACCCCCCTCCTATACAGTGAGCGGTGGCTAAGTGTCCGGGAGCATTCCGGGATGAAGGGGCAGCCATTCGTTTCTGGCCACCCCCTCGCGATCGCTCCCGGCGAATGGAAATGCCCCCTCTGTCTGTGTCAGACAGAGGGAGCAGGAGGAAGTGATGTCATCTCTGGTGCGGCGCTCACATATACCGAGCGCCGTACAAGAGAAGACATCAGGTCAGTGCACACAACACACACTGACACCAGGACACATAGGGACATAAATCGCCCCCCCAGGCCCCCCCAGACACCCCAGATCACCCCCCAGATCACCCCCCCAGCCCCCAGTCACAGTGTCACTGATTGCAGTGACCATTTATTTAGTGATCACTGCAATCAGTGACATTTGTGACTGTAAAAGTGTCACCAAAGTTTAGTCTTAGGTCCAGTGTAGCCCCCTAACCCCCCCTAATAAAGTTTTGACCCCCTGATCACCCCCCAGATAACCCTTTCACCCCCTATCACCACTGTCGCTAAGCGATCATTTTTCTGATCGCTGTCTTAGCGTCAGTGATGCCGATCGGCAGCCAGTAATTTTTTTTAGGTTCGCCGCATGTTTTTATAGCGTCAGGTACCCCAATATATTATCTAATAAAGGTTTAACCCCCTTGATCGCCCCCCAGGTAACCCTTTACCCCTATCACCACTGTCACTAAGCGATCGTTTTTCTAAACGCTGTCTTAGTGTCTGTGATGCAGATCGGTAGCCGGTAATTTTTTTTAGGTTCGCCGCAGGTTTTTATAGCGTCAGGTACCCCAATATATTATCTAATAAAGGTTTAACCCCCTTGATCGCCCCCCAGGTAACCCTTTCACCCCCTATCACCACTGTCGCTAAGCAATTGTTTTTCTAAACGCTGTCTTAGTGTCGGTGATGCAGATCGGTAGCCAGTAATTTTTTTTAGGTTTGCCGCATGTTTTTATAGCGTCAGGTACCCCAATATATTATCTAATAAAGGTTTAACCCCCTTGATCGCCCCCCAGGTAACCCTTTCACCCCCATCACCACTGTCGCTAAGCGATCGTTTTTCTAAATGCTGTCTTAGTGTCGGTGATGCAGATCGGTAGCTGGTAATTTTTTTTAGGTTCGCCGCAGGTTTTTATAGCGTCAGGTACCCCAATATATTATCTAATAAAGGTTTAACCCCCTTGATCGCCCCCCAGGTAACCCTTTCACCCCCTATCACCACTGTCGCTAAGCGATCGTTTTTCTAAACACTGTCTTAGTGTCGGTGATGCAGATCGGTAGCCAGTAATTTTTTTTAGGTTCGCTGCATGTTTTTATAGCGTCAGATACCCCAATATATTATCTAATAAAGGTTTAACCCCCTTGACCGCCCCCCAGGTAACCCTTTCATCCCCTATCACCACTGTCACTAAGCGATCGTTTTTCTAAACGCTGTCTTAGTGTCTGTGATGCAGATCGGTAGCCGGTAATTTTTTTTAGGTTCGCCGCAGGTTTTTATAGCGTCAGGTACCCCAATATATTATCTAATAAAGGTTTAACCCCCTTGATCGCCCCCCATGTAACCCTTTCACCCCCTATCACCACTGTCGCTAAGCAATTGTTTTTCTAAACGCTGTCTTAGTGTCGGTGATGCAGATCGGTAGCCAGTAATTTTTTTTAGGTTCGCCGCATGTTTTTATAGCGTCAGGTACCCCAATATATTATCTAATAAAGGTTTAACCCCCTTGATCGCCCCCCAGGTAACCCTTTCACCCCCATCACCACTGTCGCTAAGCGATCGTTTTTCTAAACGCTGTCTTAGTGTCGGTGATGCAGATCGGTAGCTGGTAATTTTTTTTAGGTTCGCCGCAGGTTTTTATAGCGTCAGGTACCCCAATATATTATCTAATAAAGGTTTAACCCCCTTGATCGCCCCCCAGGTAACCCTTTCAACCCCTATCACCACTGTCACTAAGCGATCGTTTTTCTAAACGCTGTCTTAGTTTCGGTGATGCAGATCGGTAGCCAGTAATTTTTTTTAGGTTCGCCGCATGTTTTTATAGCATCAGGTACCCCAATATATTATCTAATAAAGGTTTAACCCCCTTGATCGCCCCCCAGGTAACCCTTTCACCCCCATCACCACTGTCGCTAAGCGATCGTTTTTCTAAACACTGTCTTAGTGTCGGTGATGCAGATCGGTAGCTGGTAATTTTTTTTAGGTTCGCCGCAGGTTTTTATAGCGTCAGGTACCCCCATATATTATCTAATAAAGGTTTTGACCCCCTGATTGCCCCTAGTTAACCCTTTCACCAGTGATCACCATATAAGTGTTACGGGTGACGCTGGTTAGTTAGTTTGCTTTTTATAGTGTCAGGGCACCCGCCGTGTATATAACCCAATAAAGGTTTAACCCCCTGATCACCCGGCGGGTGATATCAATTAGGTTTTAGCGTCAGAGAGGGTCTGAGTCACACCCCAGGCAGCGTCAGGTTAGTGCCAGTAACGCTAACACCCACGCGTGAAGCATACACCCCCCTTAGTGGTATAGTATCTGAACAGATCAATATCTGATCTGATCAGATCTATACTAGCGTCCCCAGCAGTTTAGGGTTCCCAAAACGCAGTGTTAGCGGGATCAGCCCAGATACCTGCTGGCACCTGCGTTTTGCCCCTCCGTCCAGCCCAGGACACCCAAGTGTAGTATCGATCGATCACTGTCACTTACAAAACAAAAACACACATAACTGCAGCGTTCGCAGAGACAGGCCTGATCCCTGTGACTCCAGTGCTGTAGGACACAGTTAAAAAAAAAAGCAAATATGCCGAAGCATTGGGGCAGCAGGGGCGGAGGAGCGATTTTGCTCCTAATGCCGCGTACATACGGTCGAAATTCCGACGGAGGCTTGCCCGTGGAAAAGTCTGACCATGTGTGTGCGGCATAACTTTTTTGCGGGAGGATGCCCCCATGCTTCGGCATATATAAATGGTGCGTGTATGCCCATCATTGGAAGTGGGTGGATGAAGGGCGGTATTCTAATGGTGGGCATACCCACCCATCAATCTCTTTTCTTGTTCATACATCACGGGACACAGAGCAGCATAGTCATTACTATGTGGGTTATATAGAATTACCTTCAGGTGCTGGCACTGGCAACTTCCAAAACAGGAAGTACCCTCCCCTATATAAGCCCCTCCCATCCGGGAGTACCTCAGTTTTTTGCCAGTGTCTAAGGTGTTGGCCAAGGTTAACATGTATTCATCTGGGCTTGTGTACAGGTTCTCTGGGCCTTAGCAAGCTATTCCGGATCCGACCAAAAAAAGCTTCATAGCTAAACGGTCGGTACCCGGGCCTTGCAGAGAAGAGCAAGGTTTTGCCTGTAATGCCTCTCTTAGGAGGGCTGGACCCTGGGATCCAGAGCTCTGGTCATACCCAAAACCAAGAGGCTATCTGTGCAGGGTGCTATACAGGTCCAGGGGAGTGGAATCCTTGGGAACCCGGTCCCTGAAGGTCTAGTACAATGCCTGCCGTGAAAGGTGAAGTTTGGGCTTCTGTGGACCAAACAAAGTCCTGCGGCGGGGAAAAGGGAAGTGGGGGCCCCTCAGGAACTTGGTTCTATTGAGGGGACCCCCAAGCCTAATATGTCTTTCTGCCTGTTACCTAAAAGGTATTCCCGCTAATAGCTGTATATGCCTAAGAAATCCTAGAAATGTTTTTTCATAAGGGAAGTTTTAAAAACTGTAAACCTGGAAATGTTTTTTCATAAAGGAGGTTTTAAAAAAAAAAAAAGACAAAAGTGCGGTACCTGTGTTTGTCCACTAGAGGCCGCTGTGGAACGTCTTTTTTTCTTGGGACTATTCCTTCCATGGTGAAAGTCCAGGCAGATGAGTGAGCTCTCTATCAGGGAAGCTGCATTCCTCTGTCATGCTGCCAAGTAGTTTCCTTCCATCCCCGAGTCCTGGTGAAACAGGGACCCTGGCTCCTCTCCCTACATGGCGCCAAGAGCGCACACGTGCACGCACGCGCGTGCGCACACACGCTTTCTTTTATAAAATTTAGCTTCAAAAAAGGGGGCGGAGCCTGGCGGATGACGCGCTCTGTGCGCCCAGCGCTTCTGCGCATGTGCGGGCGTCCCAGCAAGATAAAAGGACTCAGTTCCACGCCTCTTGCTATGGACACAGAGCATGAAAAGGAGCTGGTAGCATGGTATAGGGGCTTACAGCGGGCGGTTGATACAGGCATCCCCAGAAAGACGCATTAGTAGACACCCACTGATGTACATAGCAGCAAAATTGCATTAGACTATTTCAGTAAGGGGTGTATTGCAGCTGGAATACCTCAGCTTTGAACTAAGGAATATGCCGCCTAAAAAACTCCGAGATATACCTCTCAGGAAGTGTAGGGGGTCTCCATCGGGCTCTGAGGATCTGGAGCAGTCATCTGCACCCTCCTCCCCTGAGAAATCAGAGGTTAATACCCATAAGGAACCCCCGGGAGTGCCAGGTACTGCGGCTGTCCTCAGTCCACCTGCTCCTGCATATATAACAGAGGAGGTTTTTTCCTCAACTCTGGAGGGATTGGAGCAGAGATTGGCAGCATTGATCGCTTCTTCTCTACAGGAAAGAAAGCGCGCCAGATCTCCATCACCTCCATCAGAGTGCCTGTTGGCAGAGCAACAGTCCCAGGAAGGGACCGACCTACCTGAAGGGGATCAGGAGGAGGTTAACTCTGTTTTTGAGGAATCGACAGTAGATGAACCATTTTCAGCATCACAGACTGAAAGATTGTGGGTCCAGAACCTAACTGACATGGTTCGATCTGCATTTAAAATGCCTCTTGTTGAACCATCAACTACTGCTGTCTCCTCATTGGGGTCGCTAAAAGCTCCCCAGGTTAATTGCTCCTTTCCAATACATCCATTATTGGAAGGACTTATATACCAGGACTGGGAACATCCTGATAAACTATTTGTTCCGCCTAAAAAATTTCCGGTGATCTATCCCATGGAGGGAAAGTTCACCCAGAGATGGAATGTTCCTACGGTGGATGCAGCCATCTCTTCTGTGAACAAATCACTGACATGTCCAGTAGATAATGTTCAAATGTTCAAAGATCCAGTGGATAAAAAATTGGAATCTTTATTAAAATCTGCTTTTTCCACAGCAGGGGCTGTTACACAGCCAGCAGTGGCAGCTATTGGGGTCTGCCAAGCTTTAAAGGATCAAATGAAAATGGTCCTGAGGGATTTGCCAGACCAGCAGGCCCAGGCTCTGGCTGATCTGCCTAGAGCATTATGCTTTGCGGTTGACGCCATCAAGGATTCTATCCATCAGGCCTCCCGCCTCACGCTGTCTTTGGTACATATGCGTAGGCTTCTGTGGCTCAAAAACTGGTCTGCTGAAGCTCCCTGTAAGAAGCTCTTAGTTAGCTTCCCATTTCATGGGGAACGCCTTTTTGGCGAGGACCTGGATAAGTATATCCAGAAGATTTCCAGTGGTAAAAGTACTCTCTTACCGAGTAAGAAGAGGTCTAGGGGTCCATCTTTTAAGAGGACTACCTCTCCTATCCCTGCGACGTCTGCTACTAAGCAGTTCCGACGGCCTCCTCGGTCAAACTCAGGGGGTAAAAATCAGGGACAGTCACAGGGTAATAAGAAACCCTGGATCCGAAGGGGTACTAAACCAGCCTCCAAGTCAAGCCTATGAAGGGCTGCCCCCACTCAAACGGGTGGGGGGAAGACTTCAGTTGTTCGCAGAGACCTGGCGGGAGACGATCAAACACAGATGGGTACTCTCCGCAGTAACTCTGGGATACAAGTTGGAGTTAAAAGAGTCTCCTCCTTCCCATTTTATGTGGTCAGGCATGCCAAGAGACCCTCGGAAAAGAGGGTCTCTCCTATTGGCGTTAGAACAACTATTGCTCCAAGGAGTAATTATGGAGGTTCCTATGGAAGAGTGGGGGTTGGGTTTCTACTCAAACCTTTTCACAGTCCCGAAGCCAAACGGGGACATAAGACCCATATTGGACCTAAAGAGTCTAAACAAATTTCTAAACGTCCGGTCTTTCCGGATGGAGTCGATCCGATCGGTCACCGCTGCCCTACAAGGGGAGGAATGGTTAGCCTCGATCGACATCAAAGATGCTTACTTGCATGTTCCCATCTTTCCAGGTCATCAAAAATTTCTACGCTTTGCAGTAGAAGGGCACCATTTTCAGTTCAGAGCCTTACCATTCGGTCTGGCCACAGCACCACGAGTGTTCACAAAAATTCTGGCCCCACTGTTGGCCGATCTAAGAACACGAGGTGTAACGATAATGGCATACCTAGACGACCTGTTGTTGATGGACCACTCAGTTGCCAAGCTAGAAGTGGTAATTGTCGATACAATCAAGTATCTAGAATCTCACGGTTGGGTCATCAACCTGGACAAGTCAGCCCTACAGCCAGTGAAAAACCTGGTATATCTAGGGCTACGGCTGGATTCAGACCAGAGGAAGATTTTCTTACCTCTAGACAAGGTATCCTCTTTGAGGGGCTTGGTCCGTCTGCTTTGTGCAAAAAGACAGCCATCCAAACGCCTGTGCATGAGGCTGCTAGGAAAGATGGTAGCATCATTCGAAGCTGTGCCATACGCCCAATTCCACTCAAGGAATTTACAGAGGGCCATATTGTCAGCCTGGAACGGAAAAGTTCAGGCTCTAGACTTCCCGATGGCTTTGTCCCCTTCCGTTCGGAAGAGTCTCTGCTGGTGGTTGATCCCCCAGAA
Organism: Rana muscosa; assembly: GCA_029206835.1. NCBI lineage: Eukaryota > Metazoa > Chordata > Amphibia > Anura > Ranidae > Rana > Rana muscosa. Next base: position 496,548,459 of record CM055117.1, read on the forward strand.
TCTCCAGAAGGGAAAACCCTTCAGTCCGATATCTTGGAAGGTGGTCACTACAGATGCCAGCCTTATAGGCTGGGGGGTAGTACTGGAGCAATGGTCTCTCCAGGGCAGATGGTCAAATGTAGTAAAAACCCTGCCCATCAATCTCTTAGAGATACGAGCAGCCCGGTATGCCCTAGTAGCCTGGACATCCAGACTCCAAGGGTCCCCTGTCAGAATTCAATCAGACAATGCCACAGTAGGGATGAGCTCGGTGTTCGAGTCGAACATACGTTCGACTCGAACATCGGCTGTTCGATCGTTCGACGAAGATCGAACGATTTGGGCCGTTCGCGCCTAATTCGAGTGACGCGAACGGCCCACAATGCACTACGCCATCGCAGTGTCATCCAGGCGCTGTGATTGGCCAAGCATGCACTGTGACCCCGCATGCTTGGCCAATCACAGCGCCGGCAGCGAGGAGAGCAATGATTGGCCACAGGCAGGATGCCTGTGACCAATTATTGCTGAGGGTGTTTAGTACACGCCCCACAATATAAAAGGCCGCCAGCACGGCGGCCTAGTGTAGTGTGTTCCGGAGCAGGGAAAGAGAAGCATAGGCAGGGACAGTGACATTTATTTTTTCTTGCTTAACCTGGATTCCTTTAGTTTAGGGAAAGAGAAGGATAGGTAGGGAGAGTGTCAGTGTGTTTTACTGTGCGAATCCTTGTTTCTAGGGACAGGGAAGGACAGTGAGGGAATTCTCCTTGTGCTATAGCGTGCTTTAAAAAAACATTTTTTCTAGGGACAGAAAACTATAGGTAGGGAGAGTGTCAGTGTGTTTTACTGTGCGAATCCTTGTTTCTAGGGACAGGGAAGGACAGTGAGGGAAATTCTCCTTGTGCTATAGTGTGCTTTAAAAAAACATTTTTTCTAGGGACAGAAAACTATAGGTAGGGAGAGTGTCAGTGTGTTTTACTGTGCGAATCCTTGTTTCTAGGGACAGGGAAGGACAGTGAGGGAAATTCTCCTTGTGCTATAGTGTGCTTTAAAAAAACATTTTTTCTAGGGACAGAAAACTATAGGTAGGGAGAGTGTCAGTGTGTTTTACTGTGCGAATCCTTGTTTCTAGGGACAGGGAAGGACAGTGAGGGAAATTCTCCTTGTGCTATAGTGTGCTTTAAAAAAACATTTTTTCTAGGGACAGAAAACTATAGGTAGGAAGAGTGTCAGTTTCTTTCACTGTGATAATCCTTGTTTCTAGGGACAGGGAAGGACAGTGAGGGAAATTCTCCTTGTGCTATAGTGTGCTTTAAAAAAACATTTTTTCTAGGGACAGAAAACTATAGGTAGGAAGAGTGTCAGTTTCTTTCACTGTGATAATCCTTGTTTCTAGGGACAGGGAAGGACAGTGAGGGAAATTCTCCTTGTGCTATAGTGTGCTTTAAAAAAACATTTTTTCTAGGGACAGAAAACTATAGGTAGGAAGAGTGTCCGTTTCTTTCACTGTGATAATCCTTGTTTCTAGGGACAGGGAAGGACAGTGAGGGAAATTCTCCTTGTGCTATAGTGTGCTTTAAAAAAACATTTTTTCTAGGGACAGAAAACTATAGGTAGGAAGAGTGTCAGTTTCTTTCACTGTGATAATCCTTGTTTCTAGGGACAGGGAAGGACAGTGAGGGAAATTCTCCTTGTGCTATAGTGTGCTTTAAAAAAACATTTTTTCTAGGGACAGAAAACTATAGGTAGGAAGAGTGTCAGTTTCTTTCACTGTGATAATCCTTGTTTCTAGGGACAGGGAAGGACAGTGAGGGAAATTCTCCTTGTGCTATAGTGTGCTTTAAAAAAACATTTTTTCTAGGGACAGAAAACTATAGGTAGGAAGAGTGTCAGTTTCTTTCACTGTGATAATCCTTGTTTCTAGGGACAGGGAAGGACAGTGAGGGAAATTCTTCTTGTGCTATAGTGTGCTTTAAAAAAACATTTTTTCTAGGGACAGAAAACTATAGGTAGGAAGAGTGTCAGTTTCTTTCACTGTGATAATCCTTGTTTCTAGGGACAGGGAAGGAGAGTGAGGGAAATTCTCCTTGTGCTATAGTGTGCTTTAAAAAAAAATTTTTTCTAGGGACAGAAAACTATAGGTAGGAAGAGTGTCAGTTTCTTTCACTGTGATAATCCTTGTTTCTAGGGACAGGGAAGGACAGTGAGGGAAATTCTCCTTGTGCTATAGTGTGCTTTAAAAAAAACATTTTTTCTAGGGACAGAAAACTATAGGTAGGAAGAGTGTCAGTTTCTTTCACTGTGATAATCCTTGTTTCTAGGGACAGGGAAGGACAGTGAGGGAAATTCTCCTTGTGCTATAGTGTGCTTTAAAAAAAAAAATTTCTAGGGACAGAAAACTATAGGTAGGAAGAGTGTCAGTTTCTTTCACTGTGATAATCCTTGTTTCTAGGGACAGGGAAGGACAGTGAGGGAAATTCTCCTTGTGCTATAGTGTGCTTTAAAAAAACATTTTTTCTAGGGACAGAAAACTATAGGTAGGAAGAGTGTCAGTTTCTTTCACTGTGATAATCCTTGTTTCTAGGGACAGGGAAGGACAGTGAGGGAAATTCTCCTTGTGCTATAGTGTGCTTTAAAAAAACATTTTTTCTAGGGACAGAAAACTATAGGTAGGAAGAGTGTCAGTTTCTTTCACTGTGATAATCCTTGTTTCTAGGGACAGGGAAGGACAGTGAGGGAAATTCTCCTTGTGCTATAGTGTGCTAAAGCATTCCTCATCAACCATCTTTGAAATCCTTGTTTTTTGGACAGTCAGGGAAATTGTCGTTGTGCTATTCTGTGCAAAAGCAATCATCCTCAACCATATTTAGAAATCCTTAAGTAAAGGGACAGAGAAGGACACCTGAAGGTAGCCCTTATTGCTTTTTTCCCATCTCCCTGCAGGCCATCTATTAGAATGTCTGGAAGGCAAACAAGGAGAGGCAGACAGTCAGGAGGCAATAAAAGAGGGCAAGCAGGCTCTGTGTCTGGGGGCAACAGTGCTGGTCGTGGACGCGGTGCATTGTCATCAGCACATGGCCATGGGACACGCTTGTCCTTCTTTTCGGCAGCTGGACATGTTGAGCCACATCATGCCGAAGACTTGGTAGAGTGGATGACCAAGCCCTCCTCCTCCTCATCCTCTCTCACCCAGGCTCAGGGTACTGGCAAAGCAGCTGCCAAAGCGTCCTCTTCCCTGGTATCAATGTCAGACTCATCATCAGTCACTCCTTCCCTAGACCCACCATGTCCTCCTCCTGAGGAGTCCCCCGAACTGTTTGAGCACAGTGTTGGGTACATGCTCCAGGAGGATGCCCAGCATTTCGAAGGGTCTGATGATGAAACCCAGCTACAGGAAGGCAGTAGCGTGAGAGCAGACAGAGGGGATGCTCAAGAAGGACACCAATCTGGCAGTCATGTTCCAGCAGCTGCAGCATACTGCCAGATTGGCGCCAGTGATGAGGAGGGAGGGGATGATGAGGTCACTGACTCCACGTGGGTGCCTAATAGGAGAGAGGAGGAGGAGGAGGATGAGGAGGAGGCACATCTCCAACGAGGCAGGATGCCCTTTGGTGGCCAGCGTAAGGGCAGTACACCGACGGAATCACACCGCAGAGCTCCGCCTGTGCAGGGCGCTGCCTCTGCCCGTCATTCAAAAAGTTCTTTGGTGTGGGCCTTTTTTGAGGCTAGTGCATCAGATCGCACAGCTGCTGTTTGCAACATATGTCTCAAGCGTATATCGCGTGGCCAAAACATCAGCCGCTTGGGTACCACATGCCTGACCAGACATATGTTGACCTGCCATGCAGCTCGTTGGCAAGCCTACCTCAAAGACCCACACCAAAGAACAAAGCGGACCTCTCCTTGCACCGCATCAGCTGGGATCTCCAACCCCACTATAACTTCAGTCCTCTCTGAAACATGCACTGAGAGGAATGAAGGTGTAGAATTAGGTGTGTCACAGCCAAGTACTTGCGGCCACTCTGCTAGCAGTACACCGACGTCCGATTCTAGCAGGCAAATTTCCCTGCCCCAGCTGCTGGACCATCGAAAGAAGTTCACTCCCAGCCATCCACATGCCCAGCGGTTGAATGCTAGCTTGGCTAAATTGCTAGCGCTTCAACTGCTGCCTTTTCAGTTGGTAGACTCGGCCCCCTTCCGTGAGTTTGTGCAATGTGCGGTTCCTCAGTGGCAGGTTCCCAAACGCTACTTTTTCTCACGGAAGGCTATTCCGGCTCTCTACCGGCATGTGGAAGGCAATGTCTTGGCCTCGCTGGACAGGGCGGTCAGCGGTAAGATGCATATTACCGCTGACTCATGGTCCAGCAGGCATGGACAGGGACGTTACCTTTCTTTCACGGCCCATTGGGTCACTCTTTTGGCAGCTGGGAAGGATGCAGGACAAGGTGCAGTAGTGTTGGAGGTTGTTCCACCGCCACGCCTCCAAAATGCTACTACTGGTTGTGACACACCTCTCTCCTCCACCCCCTCCTCTTCTTCTTCCTCCATGGCCTCTTCCTGTGGTTTGTCCTCGGAACCAGTGGTGCTCCGTAGGCGTTCAAGGGGCTACGCAAGTACGCAGGCAAAAAGATGCCATGCCGTGCTTGCGCTGGTGTGTTTGGGGGACAGAAGCCACACTGGGGCAGAGGTCCTGTCTGCTCTGCAGGGCCAGGCCGAGAGGTGGTTGACGCCACGCCAGCTTAAGCCAGGAATGGTGGTTTGCGACAATGGCACCAACCTCCTCTCCGCCCTCCGACAGGGACAACTGACCCATGTGCCCTGTGTGGCTCACGTCCTTAACCTGGTGGTGCAGCGGTTCTTGGGCAGGTACCCGGGCTTACAGGATGTCCTGAGGCAGGCCAGGAAAGTCTGTGTGCATTTCCGCAGATCTTATAATGCCAGTGCTCGCCTGGCTGAGCTGCAAAAGGAGTTGAACCTGCCCAAGAACCGCCTTATATGTGACATGCCCACCAGGTGGAACTCAACGTTGGCCATGCTGCAGCGGCTGCACACGCAGCAGAGGGCCATCAATGAGTACCTGTGCGACTACGGCACCAGGACAGGGTCAGGGGAGCTTGGTTTTTTTTCTCCACGCCAGTGGGGCATGATCAGGGATGCATGCACTGTCCTGGCACCATTTGAGGAGGCCACGAGGATGGTGAGCAGTGACAGTGCATGCATCAGTGACACTGTACCTCTTGTCCACCTGTTGGAGCACACGCTGCGTGGAATAATGGACAGGGCACTTGAGGCAGAACAGAGGCAGGAAGAGGAGGACTTCCTTGCCTCTCAAGGCCCCCTTTACCCAGACAGTGTTCCTTCTGTCCCACCCATCGCACAGGAAGAGGAGGAGGAGGAGGAGGATTGTGTCAGCATGGAGGTGGAGGCTGGCACTCAGCATCATCAGCAGCAGTCTTTTAGGGATGATTTACAGTCCCAAGAAACCAGTGGACTTGTACGTGGCTGGGAGGAGGTGGCTGCGGATCATGTCGTCCTTAGTGACCCAGAGGACTCCGGAGCGAATGCCTCAGCAAACCTACGCTGCATGGCCTCCCTGATCCTGTAAAGTCTGCGGAAGGATCCTCGTATTCTTCGGATCAAGGAGAGGGACCATTACTGGCTGGCCACTCTCCTTGATCCACGGTACAAGGGTAAGGTTGCGGACCTTATGTTACCGTCGCAGAGGGAGCAGAGGATGAGACAACTCCGGGAGGCCTTGCAGAAAGGTCTGTGCAACGCGTCCCCAGAGACTGGGAGGTTACAAACTCCTGGTCCTGGACAACGAGTTGCTGAGGCTTCGGCCAGTCAAAGAAGGAGCGGTGGGGAAGGTGGCCGTCTGACCGATGCGTTCAGACAATTCTTTAGTCCGCAGCCCCAAAGTATGATCGGTTCCAGCAACCATCGCCAGCGTCTGATAAACATGGTGCAGGAATATCTAGGGGCAAGGTCAGACTTGGACACCTTCCCCACCGAAAATCCTCTGGCTTACTGGGTCTTGAGGATGGATCACTGGCCAGAGCTTGCACAGTATGCAATTGAGCTACTGGCCTGTCCTGCATCCAGCGTTCTTTCGGAACGCACATTCAGTGCTGCTGGAGGATTTGTCACGGATCACAGGGTGCGCCTGTCCACCGACTCGGTTGATCGACTGACTTTCATCAAGATGAACCAGTCTTGGATCACCACCAGCTACCACACACCTGATGCTGATATAACAGACTAATTGATTTTAACATGTCACATCCCTTCAAGACTGATGCTGATGCTGAGTGCCTGTGCTGTTATGTTGACTGGCTATCCTCCTCCTCCGAGTCCTCAATGATACGATTGATGATGATAGCTTGGAAGATCATTTTTGTTTATGGGTGCCGCCACCAGTGGCTAAGGCCCAATTTTTCAGCCCCTGTTTTACAGGGGCGTGTAATTACAATTTTTTTAGCAATAATTTGCCATAGGGCTCATTGCTGTGCTCCAAGTACAGTATCTGTGAGGGGTTGGAGTGTTGTGGCACCAGTGCCTAAGGCCCAATTTTTCAGCCCCTGTTTAACAGGGGCGTGTCATTACAATTTTTGAAGCAATACTTTGCAACAGGGCTCATTGCTGTGCTCCAAGTACAGTATCTGTGAGGGGTTGTAGTGTTGTGCCACCAGTGCCTAAGGCCCAATTTTTCAGCCCCTGTTTAACAGGGGCATGCAATTACAATTCTTGATCTAATAATTCACAGCAGGGCCCATTGCTGCACCCACCAAGAGTAACTCTGAGGGCTTACAGTGTTGTGGCAACGCCACCACCACCACGAAAGGCCCAATTTTTCAGCCCCTGTTCAAAAGGGGCATGTAATTACAATTCTTGATCTAATAATTCACAGCAGGGCCCATTCCTGCACCCACCAAGAGTAACTCTGAGGGCTTACAGTGTTGTGGCAACACCACCACCACCACCACCACCACGAAAGGCCCAATTTTTCAGCCCCTGTTCAAAAGGGGCATGTAATTACAATTCTTGATCTAATAATTCACAGCAGGGCCCATTCCTGCACCCACCAAGAGTAACTCTGAGGGCTTACAGTGTTGTGGCAACACCACCACCACCACCACCACCACGAAAGGCCCAATTTTTCAGCCCCTGTTCAACAGGGGCATGCAATTACAATTCTTGATCTAATAATTCACAGCAGGGCCCATTGCTGCACCCACCAAGAGTAACTGTCAGGGCTTACAGTGTTGTGGCACCAGCACCACCATCAAAGGCCCAATTTTTACTACCACTGTTCAACAATTATATGTAATTAAAATTCCTGATATAATAGTTGACAGCAGGGCGTTCCAGCACCAACCAAGAGTAACTGTGAGTGCTTACAGTGTTGTGCCAACACCAACAACTAAGGGGCCTATTTCTGCAGAGTATATACGGCAGGTCCCTACTTTCAAACATCCAACTTACAAACGACTCCTACTTGCAAACGCAAGAAGACAACAGGAAGTGAGAGGAAATCTACCCCTTGGAAGGAAAATTCTCTCCTGTAAGAATTAATATGGGAGAAAGGTGTCTCCTCTGTACTGATGCTTTATCACCAATCCTTGTTTCAAGAAAAACACCACATTTCAAAAACAGTTGTCATTGGGACGGAAAGTGAGGTGAAATGTTCTGAACAGGGGCACAGACAGCAAAACAAATGTTACAGGGGTGATAACCCTTACCTATGTTTTCCAAAAAGTTTAAAAATAGATTTTTGGGCTGGAGCTACACTTAAACAATGTACCTGTTCAAAATTACAAACAGATTCTACATAAGAACAAACCTACAGTCCCTGTCTTGTATGCACCGCCTGTATACGGCTGTTCAGAGTATATAGGGCCTTTTTTATTTTATGTGCGGGGTTCCCCTTAATATCCATACAAGACCCAAAGGGGCTGGTAATGGGCTGGGGTAGGGGGGGGGGTCATGGGGTAGCTATGCCATTTTTCTTAAAGATTTTCATCCATATTACCGGGACCAGACATTACATTAAAGCCGCAAGCAGTTTTAAATGGCTTTTTTTTCCTTTAGAAGTGTCATTTTGTGCAGGGACAGTTCTAAACACGGGAAACACGTGGCACTTCACAGGCATGCTTTAGACACCCCCCAGGTACGATATTTAAAGGAATATTTGACTTTTTTTTTTCACTTTATGCATCATTAAAATGACTGCTCCCGAAAAACGACCGTTTTTAAAACTTCTTTTTGCATTGATACATGTCCCCTGGTGCACAACCCGGGTTCCCAAACCCTTTTTAGGACAAAAACATGCATAATAGTTGTTATAATTAGCACTTTAGAATTCGAACGTTCGCATCCATTGTATTTAATAGGGTTCTAATGTTCGTACGAACTTTCGGTCCGTTCGCGGGTTCTGGTGCGAACCGAACCCGGGGGTGTTCGGCTCATCACTATGCCACAGCAGTGGCATATATCAATCATCAGGGAGGCACCAGGAGTCGTGCAGCCCAGAGGGAAGTAAGTCACATCCTGGAATGGGCAGGAAAGCATGTCCCATGTATATCAGCTGTCTTCATTCCAGGGGTGGATAATTGGAAGGCGGACTTTCTGAGTCGCCAACAGTTATGCCCAGGGGAATGGTCCCTTCATCCCGAGGTCTTCCGAGCAATATGTCAGCGGTGGGGAACACCGGATGTAGATCTGCTAGCATCCAGATTCAACGCAAAGGTGGACAGATTTGTCTCCCGGACAAGGGATCCCCTCGCTTGCGGCTCGGATGCTCTGGTGTTCCCTTGGGATCAGTTCAGACTGATATATGCATTCCCTCCGCTACAATTGTTGCCTCGACTCCTTCACAGAGTCAGGTTGGAGAAAAAGCCGGTGATCCTGGTGGCTCCATCGTGGCCCCGAAGGGCCTGGTACGCGGAGATCATCAAAATGTCTGTGGGGAGTCCTTGGACCCTTCCACGTCGTCCGGACCTGCTTTCGCAAGGACCGATATACCACCCTTCCTTACTAACTCTAAGTTTAACGGCCTGGCTATTGAATCCCACATCCTAAAGAAGAGAGGTCTCTCTAACTCTGTGGTATCAACTATAATCAATGCCAGGAAGCCTGTATCCAGGCAGATCTACTATAGAGTTTGGAAGGCGTACATCACTTGGTGCGAGGCCAGAAAATGGCATCCACGTAAGTACGTTATAGGCAGAATTCTGGACTTCCTGCAGTGGGCTGTAGACAGGAAGTTTGCCTTAAGTACTATCAAGGGCCAGGTTTCGGCCTTATCAATACTATTTCAAAGGCCCCTGGCTATGCATTCACTTGTCAAATCCTTTATGCAAGGGGTGACTCGTATTATTCCACCGATTAAAGCTCCCATATGCCCATGGGATCTAAATTTGGTTCTGTCGGTTCTGCAGAAGCAGCCGTTTGAACCTTTGCGGCACATTTCCTTGGTTCTACTCACCAGAAAATTGATATTTTTAGTAGCCATATGCTCGGCTAGAAGAGTGTCGGAATTAGCCGCCATGTCCTGTAAAGAGCCATATCTGGTTATCCATAAGGACAGAGTAGTATTACGCCCTCACCCAGCCTTTCTTCCTAAGGTGGTATCGAGGTTTCACTTGAACCAGGATGTGGTTCTTCCTTCTTTTTTCCCCAAACCAAGCTCGGTAGAGGAAAAGTTATTGCATTCTTTGGATGTAGTAAGAGCAGTTAAAGCTTATCTAAAAGCCACTGCTCAGATTCGTAGAACGGATTCCTTGTTTGTTCTGCCGGAAGGCCCCAGAAAGGGTCAGGCAGCATCAAAATCTACTTTAGCCAAGTGGATTCGACAGGTCATAATACAAGCCTATGGCTTGAGAAGTAGACCGCCTCCGGTCAAAGTTAGGGCGCACTCCATGAGAGCAGTTGGAACTTCATGGGCAGTGCATCACCAGGCCTCCCTGGCTCAAATTTGTAAGGCCGCAACATGGTCTTCAGTACACACGTTTACTAGGTTCTACCAGGTGGACGTTAGAAGTCAGGAGGATGTCGCCTTTGGGCGCAGTGTGTTGCAGGCCGCAAAAGATCCTCATGCCTGATGGCGCCCAGCTTATGTATGGTGTATCCCCCCCCTCATTTGGTATTGCTTTGGGACGTCCCACATAGTAATGACTATGCTGCTCTGTGTCCCGTGATGTATGAACAAGAAAGTAGGATTTTTAAAACAGCTTACCTGTAAAATCCTTTTCTTGGAGTACATCACGGGACACAGAGCTCCCACCCCTCTTTTGGGGACACGTATTGCTTTGCTACAAAACTGAGGTACTCCCGGATGGGAGGGGCTTATATAGGGGAGGGTACTTCCTGTTTTGGAAGTTGCCAGTGCCAGCACCTGAAGGTAATTCTATATAACCCACATAGTAATGACTATGCTGCTCTGTGTCCCGTGATGTACTCCAAGAAAAGGATTTTACAGGTAAGCTGTTTTAAAAATCCTACTTTTTCGTTCAGCCAACTGGCTGCATGAAAAAAAAAGATTACAATACATGTCCAACAAGGACCAGCAACGTACTGGTATGTTGCTGGACTTTGAATGTTTATACCAGAATGATGCCTGCGGGTTTAGGTATCATCTTGGTATCATTCTTTTCAGCCTGCGGCCGGCTTTCATGTAAAAGCAATCCTAGCGGCTAATTAGCCTCTGGACTGCTTTTACAAGCAGTGGGAGGGAATGCCCCCCCCGGAAATAAAAAGCGCCATTGGGAAATTGGGAAAGCATTTTATCACACCGATCTTGGTGTGGTCAGATGCTTTGAGGGCAGAGGAAAAATCTAGGGTCTAGAAGACCCCAGTTTTTCAAAAAAAGAGTACCTGTCACTACCTATTGCTATCATAGGGGATATTTACATTCCCTGAGATAACAATAAAAATGATAAAAAATTTTTTTGCTGCTATGTACATCAGTGGGTGTCTACTAATGCGTCTTTCTGGGGATGCCTGTATCAACCGCCCGCTGTAAGCCCCTATACCATGCTACCAGCTCCTTTTCATGCTCTGTGTCCATAGCAAGAGGCGTGGAACTGAGTCCTTTTATCTTGCTGGGACGCCCGCACATGCGCAGAAGCGCTGGGCGCACAGAGCGCGTCATCCGCCAGGCTCCGCCCCCTTTTTTGAAGCTAAATTTTATAAAAGAAAGCGTGTGTGCGCACGCGCGTGCGTGCACGTGTGCGCTCTTGGCGCCATGTAGGGAGAGGAGCCAGGGTCCCTGTTTCACCAGGACTCGGGGATGGAAGGAAACTACTTGGCAGCATGACAGAGGAATGCAGCTTCCCTGATAGAGAGCTCACTCATCTGCCTGGACTTTCACCATGGAAGGAATAGTCCCAAGAAAAAAAGACGTTCCACAGCGGCCTCTAGTGGACAAACACAGGTACCGCACTTTTGTCTTTTTTTTTTTTTAAAACCTCCTTTATGAAAAAACATTTCCAGGTTTACAGTTTTTAAAACTTCCCTTATGAAAAAACATTTCTAGGATTTCTTAGGCATATACAGCTATTAGCGGGAATACCTTTTAGGTAACAGGCAGAAAGACATATTAGGCTTGGGGGTCCCCTCAATAGAACCAAGTTCCTGAGGGGCCCCCACTTCCCTTTTCCCCGCCGCAGGACTTTGTTTGGTCCACAGAAGCCCAAACTTCACCTTTCACGGCAGGCATTGTACTAGACTTTCAGGGACCGGGTTCCAAAGGATTCCACTCCCCTGGACCTGTATAGCACCCTGCACAGATAGCCTCTTGGTTTTGGGTATGACCAGAGCTCTGGATCCCAGGGTCCAGCCCTCCTAAGAGAGGCATTACAGGCAAAACCTTGCTCTTCTCTGCAAGGCCCGGGTACCGACCGTTTAGCTATGAAGCTTTTTTTGGTCGGATCCGGAATAGCTTGCTAAGGCCCAGAGAACCTGTACACAAGCCCAGATGAATACATGTTAACCTTGGCCAACACCTTAGACACTGGCAAAAAACTGAGGTACTCCCGGATGGGAGGGGCTTATATAGGGGAGGGTACTTCCTGTTTTGGAAGTTGCCAGTGCCAGCACCTGAAGGTAATTCTATATAACCCACATAGTAATGACTATGCTGCTCTGTGTCCCGTGATGTACTCCAAGAAAAGGATTTTACAGGTAAGCTGTTTTAAAAATCCTACTTTTTCGTTCAGCCAACTGGCTGCATGAAAAAAAAAGATTACAATACATGTCCAACAAGGACCAGCAACGTACTGGTATGTTGCTGGACTTTGAATGTTTATACCAGAATGATGCCTGCGGGTTTAGGTATCATCTTGGTATCATTCTTTTCAGCCTGCGGCCGGCTTTCATGTAAAAGCAATCCTAGCGGCTAATTAGCCTCTGGACTGCTTTTACAAGCAGTGGGAGGGAATGCCCCCCCCGGAAATAAAAAGCGCCATTGGGAAATTGGGAAAGCATTTTATCACACCGATCTTGGTGTGGTCAGATGCTTTGAGGGCAGAGGAAAAATCTAGGGTCTAGAAGACCCCAGTTTTTCAAAAAAAGAGTACCTGTCACTACCTATTGCTATCATAGTGGATATTTACATTCCCTGAGATAACAATAAAAATGATAAAAAAAAAAATACTTGGAAGGAACAATTTAAAAATAAAATAAAAAAGCAAAATTAATAATAAAAAAAAAGAAAAAAAAAAAGCACCCCTGTCCTGCCCTGCTCTTGCCCAATGGCGAACGCAAGCGTCGGTCTGGCGTCATATGTAAACAGCAATTGCACCATGCATGTGAGGTATCACCGCGAAGGTCAGATCGAGGGCAATCATTTTAGCAGTAGACCTCCTCTGTAAATCTACTGGGGTAACCTGTAAAGGCTTTTAAAGGCTTTTAAAAATGTATGTAGTTTGTCGCCAATGCGCGTTTGTGCGAAATTTTAAAGCATGTCGTGTTTGGTATCTATGTACTCGGCCCAAGATCATATTTTTTATTTCATCAAACATTTGGGCAATATAGTGTGTTTTAGTGCATTAAAATTAAAAAAAGTGTATTTTTTAACCCAAAAAATGCGTTTGAAAAATCGCTGCGCAAATACTGTGTAGAAAAAAAAATGCAACACCCACCATTTTAATCTGTAGGGCCTTTGCTTTAAAAATATATATAATGTTTGGGGGTTCAACATAATTTTCTTGCAAAAAAAAAATGTTTTCATGTAAACAAAAAGTGTCAAAAAGGGCTTTGTCTTCAAGTGGTTAGAAGAGTGGATGTAAGCTTCCTAATGTTGTGTATAAAATGCCAGAACAGTTCAAAACCCCCCAAATGACCCCATTTTGGAAAGTAGACACCCCAAGCTATATACTGAGAGGCATGTCGAGTCCATGGAACATTTTATATGTTGACACAAGTTGCGGAAAAACGACAATTTTTTTTTTTTCTGCACAAAGTTGTCACTAAATTATATATTGCTCAAACATGCCATGGGCATATGTGGAATTACACCCCAAAATACATTCTGTTGCTTCTCCTGAGTACGGGGATATCACATGTGTGAGACTTTTTGGGAGCCTAGCCACGTACGGGACCCCAAAAACCAAGCACCGCCTTCAGGCTTTCTAAGGGTGTAAATTTTTGATTTCACTTCTCACTGCCTATCACAGTTTCGGAGGCCATGGAATGCCCAGATAGCACAAAACCCCCCCAAATGACCCCATTTTGGAAAGTAGACACCCCAAGCTATTTGCTGAGAGGTATTGTGAGTATTTTGCAGATCTCGCTTTTTGTCACAAAGTTTTGAAAATTGAAAAAAAAAAATATATATATATATTTTCTTTCTTCATTTTCAAAAACAAATGAGAGCTGTAAAATACTCGCCATTCCTCTCAGCAAATAGCTTGGGGTGTCTATATTCCAAAATGGGGTCATTTGGGGGGGTTTTGTGCGATTTTGGCATTTTATGGCCTTCGAAACTGTGATAGGTAGTGAGGAGTGAAATCAAAAATTTGTGCCTAGAAATCCTGAAGGCGGTGCTTGGTTTTCGGGGTCCCGTACGCGGCTAGGCTCCTAAAAAGTCCCACACATGTGGTATCCCCGTACTCAGGAGAAGCAGAAAAATGTATTTTGGGGTGTAATTCCACATATAACCATGGCATGTGTGAGCAATATATCATTTAGTGACAACGTTTTGTATTTTTATTTTTTTTTGTCATTATTCAATCACTTGGGACAAAAAAAAAATATATTCAATGGGCTCAACAGGCCTCTCAGCAATTTCCTTGAGGTGTCTACTTTCTAAAATGGGGTCATTTGGGGGGGGGGGTTGTGCTATTTTGGCATTTTATGGCCTTTGAAACTGTGATAGGTAGTGAGGAGTGAAATCAAAAATTTGCGCCCTTAGAAATCCTGAAGGTGGTGCTTGGTTTCCGGGGTCCCGTACGCGGCTAGGCTCCCAAATAGTCCCACACATGTGGTATCCCCGTACTCAGGAGAAGCAGCAAAATGTATTTTGGGGTGAAATTCCACATATAACCATGGCATGTGTGAGCAATATATCATTTAGTGACAACTTTTTGTAATTTTTTTTTTTTTTTTTTTTAGTCATTATTCAATCACTTGGGACAAAAAAAAAAAAAATCAATGGGCTCAACATGCCTCTCAGCAATTTCCTTGGGGTGTCTACTTTCCAAAATGGGGTCATTTGGGGGGGTTTTGTACTTCCCTGTCATTTTAGCACCTCAAGAAATGAGATAGGCAGTCATAAATTTAAAGCTGTGTAAATTTCAGAAAATGTACCCTAGTTTGTAAACTCTATAACTTTTGCGCAAACCAATAAATATACGCTTATTGACATTTTTTTTACTAAAAACATGTGGCTGAATACATTTTGGCCTAAATGTATGACTACAATTGAGTTTATTCGATTTTTCTTATAACAAAAAGTAGAAAATATCATTTTTTTTCAAAATTTTCGGTCTTTTTCCGTTTATATCGCAAAAAATAAAAATCGCAGAGGCAATCAAATACCATTAAAAGAAAGCTCTATTTGTGGGAAGAAAAGGACGCAAATTTCGTTTGGGTACAACATTGCATGTTCGCACAATTTACAGTTAAAGCAGCGCAGTGCAAAATTCTGAATTCACCTCTGGTCCTTTAGCTACCAAATGGTCCGGGGCTTAAGTGGTTAATATAGTCCTTCTGCATAACTTGTATGATGGCAGAACAGGTCTCTGGAATAATGACCCCCAGAGCCTGGGGGGAGATGCCTGTTGTGAACTTGAGGTCCTGCAGGCTTCTCCCAGTCGCCAGGTATCTCAAGGTGGCGATGAGCCTCTGCTCGGCAGTGATGGTCTGGCGCATCACAGTGTCCTGGCTCGTGATATAAGGGGACACCAAATCCAACAGACGGTGAAAAATGGGGTCCGTCATCTGGAGATAATTCCTGTAGTCATCAAGATGATTCTCCTGGATTTCCCGCAGCATAGGCATATGACAGAATTGGTCCCGCTGGAGCAACCAATTCTTGGTCCATGAACTCCTCCTCACCCTGTTCATGGACTGAGCTTGAGTCAAAGTATTAACCGCAACACCAAGCGCATACGCAGCACGAGCTCTACGATGAGAATGTACTTCCAACATGGCTTTAAACTGGTCGGCTGGTCAGAACGAACTTAAACAGAACGCACTGAGGAACAGCAAGGCCTGTGAAGAACGACCTGAAAAACAGTAACGAGTGGCCAAAAAGGCACTGCTAAACAGAACCAACCTGACTGCACGCACTGAAAGACAAATACGAACCTACAAGCACAAACTGAAACGCAGAAAACTATCTGAAAAGCACGGAGACTGAAAAGCTTTTACTAACACGTGGTAACACGAAATCAGCAAAATCAGCCCAAAGGGTGGCGCCGTTGGATTTGAACTTCCCCTTTATAGTGCCGTCGTACGTGTTGTACGTCACAGCATTTTGGACGGTCGGAATTTTGACTGATGGTGTGTAGGCAAGACTGATGAAAGTCAGCTTCATCGGAATTCCGATGGAAAAATCCATCGGATTTTATTCCATCGGAAATCCGATCGTGTGTACAGGGCATAAGAGTTAAATTGTGTAACATATTTTCAACCAAATTTCATTAGAAGCAATAAAAAAATCAGCATACACTTAGTAACTACAATATTTTTGCTAACCAATGTATTGATTTGGTTCTGACTTGGTTTTTGGCGAGTCTCATTTCTACAAATGTTGTTTTAAATAATGCAGACTAAATGTGCAGAGTCTAGTTTACACATCCACAATTTCTAAAGAATGGTTGCCTAGCAATATATGTAGATCACTGAAAGTACATTCTGTTATCTAGTTTCAAAATGTGCAGACCCTGCTTCACTGAATAATAAGTGCACAAAACTGAAATTGTATTCAATATAAATTAGACATGTTCTACTCCTATAATGGATTGTGGGGTAACCCTGTATGATCTTGTCACTTATATAATCTGACATCTTTTGGGTCATTCCTAGTACTTTAAACTGAATACAGTTATAGTTCATATTTAAAATTCAGCTCTGGAATCATTTTTAATTTTGTATGTCTCCAACATTATGGAGAAGTTGGCATTGCCTTTTATTCTTCCCACTCTCTATTGAGATACTGGTGTTATGTTACAACATTCTCCTCTGGCCAGCAGGGGGAGTGCCAAAGCCAAGCAAGCCATAGACTTCTATGCAGAGTGCTGAGAATCCTGGGGTTTGTAGTTTGAGAAGCCAATTGACTCCTTACACTACAGATACAAATGGGCATTGTGCAGTAGGAGGAATAAGAGATAATTTTCATTAAACTGCCTTGGAAAGTTCTTCCTTTCTGAGGGAGTTAGAGAGAAAGCACCTCTGTGTAAATATTTGCCTGACACTTTTATTTTTTTTACTTTCAATTACTTTTTTCTTTATAACTCATTTTCACCAGTCAGTGTCCCTAATCACTGCCACACCAGTTACAGTTTTCCTGATCAGTGCCACACCAGTTACAGTGTGTGTGATCACCACCACACTAGTTACAGTGTCCATGATCACCACCATACCAGGTACAATGTCCGTGATTACCACCACACCAGTCCCAATATCCCTGATCACCACCACTAAAGTTGGGGTGTCTGTGTTCACCACTACACCAGTCTCATCGACCCTGATCACCTTCGCACCACTTGTATTGTCTGTAATCACTGCCACTCACTCACAGGGGTTGTTTTACTAAAGGCAAACAGACTGTGCACTTTTGAAAGTGCAGTTGCACTCTGCAAGAGTAGACTTACATCATCCAATCAAGTGCAATCAAAAATGCTGTTTTTTTTAATTCTCTTTCATGTAATTGTGTACTCTTTGGAAAGTGACGCATTATCTCATTTACTAAGCTCTGGAGCAACGGTGCAGATGGGGGTTACGTTTTGGCTTGGGGGGTTTGGTAAACATGTGTTTACGCAGCTCCCCCTGTAGTAAAGTGGATATAGGCAACAATTGCTCCTATATCCACTGACAGCTGACACATATTAAAATGCGAGAGTTACTATGTATCAGACTGTCATTTTATGAATGAATGGAATCTCTATACAGATTCCTCATTCATTCAAGTAAAGTGGTACAGAGAAATGGACTATCTTCAGTCCCTTTCTCTGTCTAAAAAAAAGAGATACGGGGGTCTGTTTAGACCTCTGATATCTCACCAAAGACCCCCCCCCCCAAAAAAAATATATAAAAAAAAGACACAAGCATAGTAAGACCCCCCAGGTCCGCCCGCACTCACCCCTCCACAGTGATGGCCTCCACCCCCACACTCACCTCTCCACGCTGATTGTTCCCCCCCTTGCACTCACCCCTCCAAAGCTTCCTCAGCTTCTCTTCCCGGCCAACTCGATCCGTCCTGATTGGCCAGAAGGCAATAGGGAATATTAATTTGCTATTTTCACAAGTAGGTGGGTTCGGGGTGCAATGCTCTGCATCCCAAGCCAATTAGAGCCTCAGGTTCTAATCATGCGGCTTAAAAAAAAAAACTCATACAAACATATGAGTCTGGTGCCCTGCAGGGGGGCGGCACCCCAGTGCCCCTAATGGACCAGCCGCTCCTGGTAAGACCCCGTTCATATGGAGCAGACTCTGTGAAGCAGATCCGCCTGCTCAGCGGGTATCTGTCTGCTGATCCCTGCTGAACAGACAGGTAACCCACACGGATTTCAGATTGGGAACCGCAGCTATGCATCCCAATTGACATAAATGGGACTGCCTGTACAGGGATGCATGGAACACATGTGCATGCCTGTGCGGGTAAACATGGCCCTCCATGGGCATACCCTTTAGTATGCCATATGTAAACGATGCTTTGTAGCAATTTAGCAGGAATTTTGTAAGTTATGTTGTGTTTCTGTGCACTATTAATGATTTTAGTGTATTTTTAGCAAAAATATTGATTTGATAAACATTTGCGCAAATATCGCGCTGTCTTAAAAATTCAGTAGTACCTTATTTTTTTCTACTGGCCATGTACTTTCAGAAAATGTATGGTTAGGGGGTCGTTTACAAATTTTGAAACGTCTGCGTACATCGGATTTTCACTATTTCTCAAAAAGGCGCAATTTAAAATTTACAAATATTTGTTATTTATTAACTTAATACAGGTTAAGCTTTTATATTTAGTAGGAATTTAGCAGGAATTTTGTAAAGTTTGCTGTGTTTGTATCTGCTAATAATGATTTTAGTGTATTTTTAGCGTAAATATTGCTTCGGTAAACATTTGTGCAAATATCGTGGGGCCTTAAAAATCAGTAGCACCTTCTTTTTATTCTACTGGTCCTATGCTTTCAGAAAATATATGGTTTTGGAGGTCTTTCACAAATTCTGAATACTGTAAGGGAAAAATGTAAACCTTCAGATTTTTTAAGAAGTTTGTATATTTACATTTTTGCGTACGTTTAATTCAAACCATTTTGTAAAAATTACATATATTTGTTATGTATTCACTCCATAAAGGTTACGTTTTTACATTTAGTTGGGATTTTGCAGGAATTTTGTAATATTAGCTGTATTTTTATCTGATAATAATGGTTTTAGTGTATTTTAGCAAAAATATTGTTTGATAATCATTTGCGCAAATACAGCGGGGGCCTAAAAAATCAGTAGCACCTTCTTTTCATTCCAGAGGTCATATGCTTTCAGAAAATATATGGTTTGGGGGTCTTTTACAAACTCTGAAAGCTGTAAGTGAAAAATGAAAACCTCCAGATTTTTAGAAAAAAACTTGGGTACGTTCTGAATTTCATCATTTGCAAAAAGGCACAATTTAAAATGTACAAATTTTTGTTATTTATTATTACCACACAGGTTAAGCTTTTATATTTAGTAGGGATTTAGCAGGAATTTTTTTAAATTAGCTGTGTTTTTTAATGATAATAATGGTTTTAGCATATTTTTTGTGAAAATATTGTTTTGATAAACATTTGCGCAAATACTGTGTAGTGTAAAAAATTTGTAGCACCTTATTTTTATTCTAGAGGTCATATGCTTTCAGAAAATATATGGATTTGAGGGTCTTTCCCAAATTCTGAAAGCTGTAAGGGAAAAATGAAAACCTTCAGATTTTTGAGAAACTTGTATATTTACACTTTTGCGTCTGTTCAATTTTCACAATTTCGCAAAAAGGCACTATTTAAAAGTTACAAATATTTGTTATTTATTAACTCAGTACAAGTTAAACTTTTATATTTAGTAGGAATTTGTAAAATTTGCTGTGTTTTTATCTGCTAATCATGATTTTAGTGGATTTTACGCAAAAATATTGTTTTGATAAACATTTGCGCAAATATCATGGGACCTTAGAAATCAGTAGCACCTTCTTTTTATTCTACTGATCATGTACTTTCAGAAAAAAAAATAATATATATATATATTTTTTTACAAACTTTGAAAGCTATAAGTGAAAAATTAAAAAACAATGGAAAAATTGCAAAAATGGTCTGGCCACCTGAGTGTACAAAATGGAGCACAGGGCCTGGCAGAGAAAGGATTAAACTGCATAGAGGGTTCTTTACTGTCAGAGTGGTAAGGATGTAGAACTCCCTTCCACAATAGGTAGTGTCAATAGTTTAAAAAAACTCTTAGATGGGCATCTTAGCTAATGCATTATACAGGGATATGGGAATTATTATTGACATAAACACACACACACCTACAGAAGCTGAACTGGATAGACTGGCGTCTTTATTCAATCTTACCAGATATATGTAAATAAAACTTGCCGTTTCTCTTTTGGTTATTGTCTGGAAATAATACACTCTAGTTTATATTACTTTTATTAGGTCTGTTCCATCACTCCCCTTAAACTGCTGGCTAATAAATTTGTTTACTTACCTCTGACGGTACAAGATTTCTGATTATTGTCTGTGAAATAATGAGCACACATTTTTCTTTCTTGATAAAACCTGCCTTAACTTTCACTTTTAAATTGTGGCTCATTAAAGATGCTTACATAATGTTGATGTACAATATTTCTGGATATTGTCTAAGAAATATTACACTCTAATTCTCTTAATATAAGCTGCCATTATTCATGTGTATATTGTCTTCAAAATTATATACTCTAATTTTATTCATGATAAAAACTGCCTTATCTCTCCTTCTTACACTGAGACCTAATCAACCTGCTTACATACTTTCCAGTATTTGGGGCTATTGTCTCTGTAATAATGCATTTTATTTTTTAATTTCATCATAAGATTTTTGTTCAGGTTGAAATGAATTAGATTGGTGTACTGTTGCTTTATTTAGGCCAAACAATAATGTAAAAATAAAAAGAATCTCTTAGACCTACAAAATATTTGATGCCAGAATACAGCGTTGCTGATGCTATCAGTGAGGATTGTACTGTTATGTAACACCACATACAGTTAAAAGGCATCTCCCAAGCATGCAATTGAAAGAGCTGCTAATTTTCCTTTGGCACCCTCAAAAAAAAAAAAAAAGGAGGACCCTCTCCCACTTGTACAGTATTTGCCCATCCCTAAAACACATATACCAAATGAGTACTTTTAATGTATAATATTTTACCCCTGGGGTCTTAGAAATTACTGTTTATAGCATAAGTTGAGAGAGTTATTGTTGCTATGGTAATTTGTGGTTTGTGACATTTCACTGTGATATCCTGTTTAGAGGTCTACTTTGGGCCTCATACATGGACTCTTCTGGGCTATATTATTTGCTGGGATGCAGTGAGAGAAATGAGTGAATATGGTAGGTAGTGAGCTGTCAAGTTAAGGACAGCTGACCACGTGTGCTTAGGATGTGGGTTACCTAAGTACTGAGTAAGAGGAGCACAGTGCTGGGAATCCCAGAGAAAAATATTGGGAGACTATTTGTCATAGGTTTGTTTGGCCTCTTCATTAGGGAGCAGCCAATTGTGGTGGCTGCTAAATGTGAAGGTGGCCAAACAGACTCTCTGGCTCAAGATTGTTTTGGATCATCCTAAGTGACACAAAGTCTGACTAACTTTAAGAGGAGTGGCCTAACTACCTGTATATGATGTCTTCCTGCATTAGAAACATTAGAACTGGGTTACCCAGCAAGAAAATGCATCCCCCAGGGGCAGTTTTAAGTCTACTAGAACAGCTATAGACAAGTTTTTCATTTCTGTTATTATATGAATAAAGTGTCCTACTGGTGAAATCACAACATTCTGTATGCCTATGTGTGTGTTCTGCTCCACAACCATCATTATATAGACACAATACAATAAAAAGGAGGGTAAGCCTGTTTTAAGGCCCCCTTTTTCCTTATGAGATTGTGACAGGGACAGTTTCAAGGCCCCCTCTGCTGAATAAAATTAGTTGGAGATCTGCGATAGCTCAATCGGGTCAGCTGACCTGGAATATTTTAGATCTTGGGTTCCCCCTGAATCTCTATGGGTTAAAAAAGGTCATATAACCCCCATGAAAGCTTCTATAATTCCAGGGGTCTCTATAAAAGGGGCTTCCTCTCAGGGTCCGTGGCAAGTCGCTTGAGGGAGAATCATCCAGCGGAGCTTCCCACCCAACCCCCCCCCCCTTATTTTGTCGCGGCTTTATTAGGTGGTAAAAAAAAAGTTCCTTTTGTGCTGGTACAAAAGGGGACAGTTTTTAAAAATAAAAATATAAGAATTTAAGTATTGAAGTTCATTTCAGCTTGAGTCGGAATGGCTGAGCTGGGACAATTGTTAGAAAATAAAATATAAAAATGTAAGTATTGAAGTTTATTTCAGCTTAAGTCGGAGTGGCTGAGCTGGTTTTAAAAAAAATGTGTTATATGTATTTAATGCTGGTAAAAAATTTACTTACGTTATATAGTATTTTGAAATAAAAAAACAATAATAATAGCCGCGGGCAAAAAACTTACCAAAAAAATAAATTATATATATATATATTGTGAGGGGGTTAACTCGGCAGCGGGTGTGTGTGACCCCCTGGATGGGTTCACCACACAAAACAGGTACAGCAGACAGAGTTTGTAGTTGCAAAAAACAAAAGGTGCGGTTTATTTAAACTATTTACATTGGAAAAACAGCAAAACAAAAAGAAACATACAAAAAGAAATCCTGGTCAGCTTGACCGCTTACTACACACGTAGGTTCCCTGTCTGACAACTAGGTGCAGCCTTGTGCTGCCCCAGCCCCTATCTCCCTGTTTTTGAAGGTTTTAGCCACACAGGCTTTGTCTCACTGCACAGGACAGAAACACACTCCCCAGTCTTGCACAACACAGAACTGGTTCCAGGATGGAGCATCTCCCTTAGCATGCTGGGAGTTCTTGTAGAGGCCCCAACGAGCCCACTTGATTCATCTGGGCTCATTAACTCTTCCCCTGCAAGACTCCCAGCACTCCCCCTAGTGGTATAAACTGGCATAAAGCCTGAATCTAGGACATATATATCTCCCATCCTGGATGCAACCTGGTAATTTTACCTGCCCGCTGTCACATACCCCCCCTCTTGTTTTAACCTTGGGGTTGGAACACAAGCAATCAGGCATGCATGTACTCGAGACAAAGCATCCACATTCCCCATTTGAACGCCAGGGCGATGCTTTACTGTAAAGTTGAATTCCTGTAGGGCCAGGAACCACCTATTCACTCTTCTATTTGTCTCTTTGTTTTGAGCCATCCAC
The DNA here is from genome assembly GCA_029206835.1 of Rana muscosa. Taxonomy (NCBI): domain Eukaryota; kingdom Metazoa; phylum Chordata; class Amphibia; order Anura; family Ranidae; genus Rana; species Rana muscosa. The sequence goes on from CM055117.1 coordinate 496,571,617, forward strand.
TTTAAAGGAGCGTGATCAGTAATCATGTCAAAGTGCCTACCTAACAGATAGTACCGCAGGGAATCTAGAGCCCACTTCACCGCTAAACACTCCTTCTCAATCGTGGCGTAATTTACCTCATGGGACTTAAATTTCCTGCTGAGGTAAATGACTGGGTGCTCTTCCCCGTTCCAGACCTGGGACAATACTGCTCCTAACCCAACGTCTGATGCATCACTTTGTACGACAAAGTCTCTAGAGAAGTCTGGTGAGTACAACACTGGCTGGCTACATAAGGCTTTTTTTTAAGAATTGGAATGCTGCCTCAGCCTCTGGGTTCCATTTAACCATTACCGACTCTTTCCCTTTTGTCAGGTTGGTTAGGGGCACAGCCTGAGAAGCAAAGTGGGGAATGAATCGCCGATAGTAACCAGCGATTTCCAGAAAGGCTCGTACCTGCTTCTTGCTGTTGGGACGTGGCCAATTCTGTATGGCCTCGACTTTGTTGACTTGGGGCTTTATTACTCCCCTCCCAATAGTGTACCCAAGATATTTGGCCTCCTCCTGCCCAATGGTACACTTCTTGGGGTTGGCCGTAAACCCAGCTTCCCGGATAGAGTCTAGGACTGCTTGCACTTTTGGCAGATGTGAGGCCCAGTCTGTGCTATAGATAATTACATCATCCAGGTAAGCCGCAGCATACTTCTGATGGGGCCTCAGTATCTGGTCCATTTTCCGCTGGAATGTGGCCGGCGCATTCTGTAACCCAAACGGCATTCTTTTATATTGGAACGCCCCGTCTGGGGTTACAAATGTGGTTTTCTCCTCGGCCGACTTGGCCAGGGGAATTTGCCAATACCCTTTGGTGAGATCAAGAGTTGTCATGTATCGGGCTGTTCCCAGCCGGTCAATCAACTCATCTATACGTGGCATGGGGTAGGTGTCAAATTTTGTAACTTTGTTCAGTTGTCGAAAATCATTACAAAATCGCCAGCTCCCATCCGGTTTAGGCAGTAACACAATGGGACTTGACCAATCACTTTGGGACTCCTCTATCACCCCTAACTTAAGCATTTTCTGTACTTCCTCACGTATTGCCTCCCGTCGGGCCTCCGGGATCCGATAGGGTTTTAGTTTCACCCTTTCACCGGGTGGGGTAATAATATCATGCTCTACCCCAGACGTTTGTCCCGGCAGCTTAGAGAAAACCTCCTTGTTGCGAAGCACAAACTCCTTAACCTCCTGTTGTTGGGGTTTTGACAAGGTGACTGCTATTCCAACCTCAGGAATCACGCAATCAGAGTGAGCTGGTGACAAAGTTTCCACGACTAGGGATTCCCTATCCCTCCAGGCTTTCAACAGATTAACGTCATAGATCTGTTCGGGCTTTCGCCTTCCTGGTTGTCTGACCTTGTAATTCACTTCGCTCACTTTATCCATTATCTCGTAGGGGCCTTGCCATTTGGCGAGGAATTTGCTTTCAACCGTAGGGACAAGTACCAATACCCTATCCCCCGGGGAAAAGGTACGGGTCTTGGCTCCACGGTTGTACCCTCTCTGCTGTGCCAACTGCGCTTGGGCCAAATGTTCCTTTACGATTGGCATTACCTGTGCAATTCTATCTTGCATCAGGGCGACATGCTCAATCACACTCCTGTGGGGAGAACTCTCACTTTCCCAGGTTTCCTTGGCGATATCCAACAGCCCTCTGGGGTGTCTCCCATAAAGTAACTCAAAGGGTGAGAAACCCGTAGAGGATTGGGGTACCTCCCTAATAGCAAACATTAAATATGGAATTAGACAGTCCCAATCCTTTCCATCTCTATCCACCACTTTCTTTAACATTTGTTTTAGGGTTTTGTTGAATCTTTCAACCAACCCATCTGTTTGGGGGTGATATACAGATGTACGCAATTGTGTCACTTTGAACAACTTACACAGCTCTTTCATAACCCGGGACATAAAGGGTGTACCTTGGTCCGTAAGCAGTTCTTTACAAATACCCACACGGCTAAAAACAAGAGATAGCTCTTTGGCTATGGTTTTAGCTGAGGTATTTCGGAGAGGAATTGCTTCCGGATAACGGGTGGCATAGTCCAATATAACCAAGATGTACTGGTGCCCCTAGCGGACTTCATTATCGGACCTACCAAATCCATTGCGATCCTCTCAAAGGGGACCTCAATGATGGGAAGAGGTACCAGCGGGTTACGGAAATGTGGCATCGGTGCCGACCTCTGACACACAGGGCAGGAGGAACAATAATTTTCTGTTTCCTTCATGACCCCAGGCCAATAGAACCTCTGCAATACTCTCTCTCTGGTTTTCTCTGTCCCCAGATGACCTCCAAGAATGTGCCCATGGGCCAACTCTAACACCAACTTCCTATATATATGACCTGCTCTGTGCAAGGTCCCTTACCTCCTCCTCTGGCAGTCCTCTGCCTGCTCCTCTGAAAGGAGGCACCCAAGCAGGTGTGGTCAGGCAAGCCAGGCTGTGTGCGCCTATAGACGCACACAGAATTGGTAAGCCACACCCCTGCTTCCTCCTCACAGGAGTTTGACTAACAGGAGCAGGAGCCTATGGCTCATGCCTCAGTGTCTCATGTGCAAGCAGGAAGTAATGAGAGCGGTGCTCCAGCCGAGATAGTACTGGAGTGGTGACAGGAGTCAGGTAAGCTCTGTTGTTGAGCTGCAAGGCTCTTTTGCAAACCTGCATTTGTCTGCTGCTGATTGGCATTTGCTAGAACCAGCTGTTTCAATATCTCTTCCATGCTGGCCTTAAAAAAAAACTGCCACTGGTTCTCCACCAACTGTGAGGGGGTTAACTCGGCAGCGGGTGTGTGTGACCCCCTGGATGGGTTCACCACACAAAACAGGTACAGCAGACAGAGTTTGTAGTTGCAAAAAAACAAAAGGTGCGGTTTATTTAAACTATTTACACTGGAAAAACAGCAAAACAAAAAGAAACATACAAAAAGAAATCCTGGTCAGCTTGACCGCTTACTACACACGTAGGTTCCCTGTCTGACAACTAGGTGCAGCCTTGTGCTCCCCCAGCCCCTATCTCCCTGTTTTTGAAGGTTTTAGCCACACAGGCTTTGTCTCACCGCACAGGACAGAAACACACTCCCCAGTCTTGCACAACACAGAACTGGTTCCAGGATGGAGCATCTCCCTTAGCATGCTGGAAGTTCTTGTAGAGGCCCTAACGAGCCCACTTGATTCAGCTGGGCTCATTAACTCTTCCCCTGCAAGACTCCCAGCACTCCCCCTAGTGGTATAAACTGGCATAAAGCCTGAATCTAGGACATATCTATCTCCCATCCTGGATGCAACCTGGTGATTTTACCTGCCCGCTGTCACAATATATATATATATATATATATATATATATATATATATATATATATATATTTATATATACAGTGTTGCAAAAAAGTATTTAGTCAGCCACCAATTGTGCAAGTTCTCCCACTTAAAAAGATGAGAGAGGCCTGTAATTGCCATCATAGGTATACCTCATCTACGAGAGACAAAATGTGGAAACAAATCCAGAAAATCACATTGTCTGATTTGGAAAGAATTTTTTTGCAAATTATGGTGGAAAATAAGTATTTGGTCACCTACAAACAAGCAAGATTTCTGGCTCTCACAGACCTGTATCTTCTTCTTTAAGAGGCTCCTCTGTCCTCCACTCATTACCTGTATTAATGGTACCTGTTTGAGGTTGTGGACAGGTGTCTTTTATACTGATAACAAGTTTAAACAGTCACACTCCAAACTCCACTATGGTGAAGACCAAAAAGCTGTCGAAGGACACCAGAAACAAAATTGTAGACCTGCACCAGGCTGGGAAGACTGAATCTGCAATAGGCAAGCAGCTTGGTGTGAAGAAATCAACTGTGGGAGCAATAATTAGAAAATGGAAGACATACAAGACCACTGATAATCTCCCTCGATCTGGGGCTCCACGCAAGATCTCACCCCGTGGGGACAAAATGATCACAAGAACGGTGAGCAAAAATCCCAGAACCACACAGGGGGACCTAGTGAATGACCTGCAGAGAGCTGGGACCAACGTAACAAAGGCTACCATCAGTAACACACTACGCCGCCATGGACTCAGATCCTGCAGTGCCAGACGTGTACCCCTGCTTAAGCCAGTACATGTCCGGGCTCGTCTGAGGTTTGCTAGAGAACATTTGGATGATCCAGAAGAGGATTGGGAGAATGTCATATGGTCAGATGAAACCAAAGTAGAACTGTTTGGTAGAAACACAACTCGTCATGTTTGGAGGAGAGAGAATGCTGAGTTGCAACCAAAGAACACCATACCTACTGTGAAGCATGGGGGTGGCAACATCATGCTTTGGGGCTGTTTCTCTGCAAAGGGAACAGGACGACTGATCTGTGTACATGAAAGAATGAATGGGGCCATGTATCGTGAGATTTTGAGTGCAAACCTCCTCCCATCAGCAAGGGCATTGAAGTGGCTGGGTCTTTCACAATGATCGTGACAATTTACCAAACACACCACCCGGACAACGAAGGAGTGGCATTTCAAGGTCCTGGAGTGGCCTAGCCAGTCTCCAGATCTCAACCCCATAGAAAACCTTTGGAGGGAGTTGAAAGTCCGTGTTGCTCATCGACAGCCCCAAAACATCACTGCTCTAGAGGAGATCTGCATTAAGGAATGGGCCAACATACCAGCAACAGTGTGTGACAACCTTGTGAAAACTTACAGAAAACATTTGACCTCTGTCATTGCCAACAAAGGATATATAACAAAGTATTGAGATGAACTTTTGATATTGACCAAATACTTATTTTCCACCATAATTTGCAACAAAAAATCTTTCCAAATCAGACAATGTGATTGTCTGGATTTGTTTCCACATTTTGTCTCTCATAGTTGAGGTATACCTATGATGACAATTACAGGCCTCTCTCATATTTTTAAGTGGGAGAACTTGCACAATTGGTGGCGGACTAAATACTTTTTTGCCCCACTGTATATATATATATATATATATATATATTGATTGAATACAAAAAAGTAAAAAACTAAAAAAACAATAAAGTTTGGTGTCATGTTTTTATTTATTTATGTTCAGGCCATGCTGTCTACAATCCCAAAGTAAAAAATCATTAACAAACCTGCATGGAATGAGAAATAACGTAGGGACAAACAATATTTTCTTTAAAAAAACAATCCTGAACCTGAATTTGTGAACAATTCTGAACCTGAATGGGACTGCCGATAACATTGGTAGGATTGGTTAAACACCCTAACGCGCAAAAGGAAAAGCATGTTTACCATCCAACATATTGGAAAAAGTTATTATCAGTACAGATCTAAAACAAGAAGATAATATTTTTTTATCATTTTGTTTAACGGCTTCCCGACCGCCGCATACAGTACCTGTATGTCCTTTTAAATTTGCCGCCCAACGGGCACGTGCCGCCATGCACCTCGGGAGTGTCCCGCAAACTCGATGTTCGCCGCAGGCCTGCGATTGTGGTGTGGAAAGGCAAAACAGGGAGATGCCTATGTAAACAAGGCATTTCCCTGTTCTGCCAAGTGACATGTCAGGGATCTACTGCTCCCGGGAGCAGTGATCGCTGTCATGTCAGTCATAGCCCATCCCCCCACAGTTAGAATCACTCCCTAGGACACACTTAACCCCTTGATTGCCCCCTAGTGTTTAACCCCTTCCCTGCCAGTGTCATTTACACATTAATCAGTGCATTTTTATAGCACTGATCGCTGTATAAATAACAATGATCCAAAAATAGTGTCAAAAGTGTCCGATCTGTCCGCCATAATGTCAGAGTCCCAATAAAAATTACAGATAATAATAATAAAAATGCCATAAAACCATCCCCTATTTTGTAGACGCTATAACCTTTGCGCAAACAAATCAATCCAATGCAAACCAATGCAATCGCTTATTGCATTTTTTTTAACCAAAAATATGTAGAAGAATACATATTGGTCTAAACTGAGGAAAAAAATAGCTTTTTTGATAAAAAAATTGGGATATTTATTATAGCAAAAAGTAAAAGATATTGTGTTTTTTTCAAAATTGTCGCTCTTCTTTTGTTTATAGCGCAAAAAATAAAAATCACAGAGGTGATCAAATACCACCAAAAGAAATATCTATTTGTGGGAAAAAAATTACGTCAATTTTGTTTGGGTACAGTGTCGCATGATCGTGCAATTGTCAGTTAAAGCGACGCAGTGCCGTATCGCAAAAAATGGCTTGGTCATTGAGCAGCCAAATCTTCTGGAGCTGAAGTGGTTAATCTCCTTTTATAAAGACAATAGATGATGACCTTAAAACACCATTATATATAGAATATTTTAGAACACAGTGGGGCTGATTTACGAAACGTTTGCGCCATGAGTATCGGCGCATCTGCGTGCGCAGCGGCTGTTTTGGTATTTACAAAACATTAGCGCCGGTAGCGCAGCGCTATTTCCCATTTACTATAGTGTTCTCAGCGGACGGGAGGAGGCGCTCAGTGCGCCACTATGGACCTGGCACACGGCATCTTAAAATCTAAATATAAAGAAGCTGGAAGTGCCAATATAATGGGGGTGATGTGGGGTGATGTGAGGAAGTGTAGCGACACCTGCCCAAGTAACAAATATGCCCAAAATAGAGTGAGAAAGTAACTTTTTCAGAACCAGCCCGCTGCGCTGGCAAGTACGTTTAGAACTGCAAGAGTTTTTTTTGAGCTCAGCGCGGGAATTTCACTTGTTCAAACGCGCCGGTAATCCGAGCCGGCAAAATCTTAGTAAATGTCAAGTCACGTAAATCAATTTGCATTAGTTGAACAGGCGCAGCTCTGAACTTTCCATTATATAGCAGTGCGCCAGCAAAATGACATTTCTAAAGGAAAAAAAAGGCATTTAAAAGCACCCGCGGCTGTAATTAATTGTCGGCTCCCGGCAATATAGAGAAATGTCATTGATAAAAAAAAAAAAATGCGTGGGGTCCCCCCAAATTCCATTACCAGGCCCTTCAGGTCTGGCATGGATTTTAAGGGGAACCCCCGCGCCAAACTTAAAAAAAAAAGCGTGGGGGTCCCCCTAAAAATCCACACCAGACCCTTATCCGAGCACGCAACCTGGCAGGCCGCAGGAAAAGAGGGGGAACGAGAGAGTGGCCCCTCCTCCCTCCTGAACCGTACCAGGCCACATGCCCTCAACATGGGGAGGATGCTTTGGGGGTCTGTGACCCCAAAGCACCATGTCCCCATGTTGATGGGGACAAGGGCCTCATCCCCACAACCCTTGCCGGTGGTTTTGGGGGTCTGCGGGCAGGGGGCTTATCGGAATCTGGAAGACCCCATTAACAAAGGGGACCCCCAGATCCCGCCCCCCCCTCTGTGTGAAATGGTAATGGGGTACAAATGTACCCCTACCATTTCACAAAAAAAGTGTCAAAAATGTTAAAAATTACAATAGCCGGTTTTTGACAATTCCTTTATTAATGTCTTCTATTTTCTTCCATCTTCTTCTTCCACCTTCTTCTTCCAGCTTCTTCTTTTCTCCATTTGGGTTTCTTCCTCCATCTTCTTCTTCCACTTCCTCTTCCTCTTCCTCTTTATCTTCATCTTCATCTTCCTTCTTCCTTCGATGTTCTCGTCCGCATCTTGCTCCGGCTTCTTCTTCCCTTCTGCTTTCTCCGGTCGCTCCATTTGAATTCGAGGTTCCCACTGTGTGACGCTTCAGTTTACTTTAGAAATGTAATTTTGCTCTCGAACTGTTATAAACATGGAAAACATGCGCTACTTTACAGGCATACTATAGACACCCCCCAGGTATGATATTTAGGACCCGTTCACACCGGATGCAGTGCAGTGCGTTTTTTTGATGCATGAAAAACGCAAAGAAAGTTGATCACATTAATGCTAATGGCCAATGGCAGTCCGTTCAAGTGCGTTTCAGAAAGGAAAAAAAAATTGGTCATGCTGCATTTTTTAGGTACAGAACTGTACTGGACCACAGTAAAAACCATCAAAAACGCTACGGAACGTACCAAAAACGCACTGGAATGCACCGGAATGCACCTAAATGCACCAAAGACGCACTGCAACACACTTGTCCTAAGTGAAAAGAGGGGGAAAAAAACACTGGACTGCATCAAAAATGCATCAAAAATGCACTGGAATGTGTCAAAAACGCGCATGCAGAAAAGCACCTGGCACGCATCCAGACTGCGTTTCTATGGTGTGAACTAGGGCCAGTTCACACCATAGAAACGCAATCCGGATGCGTTCCAGGTGCTTTTTTGCATGCGCGTTTTTGATGCATTCCAGTGCATTTTTGGTACGTTTTTGATGCAGTCCAGTGCTTTTTTTTCACCCCTCTTTTTTATTAACCATAGATAAGGACAAGTGTGTTCCAGTGCGTTTTTGGTACATTTAGGTGCGTTCCTGTGCGTTCCAGTGCGTTTATGATGCGTTTTGCTGCATTCCAGTACAGTCCAGTGCAGGTAAAATGCAGCATGTTCTACTTTTTTGTGGAATTGGAACCCACTGGAACAAACGCTGCCATTTTGAACCATATAACCAACTTTCCATGCATTTTTGATGCATAAAAAATGCAATGGACTGCATGTGGTGTGAAATGGCCCTTAAGCAATTTGGCATATTTAAAGGCACTTCTCTTTGTTTTGTTTTTGGTGTTTTCCAAATTGGTGACATTGATATATGTCCCTTAGGGTGGGACCTGGGCCCCCATTTTAGGGTCAATAACTAGAAGATAAGCCAGCCAAGTGGGGACTAGCAAAATTAACAAGTCAGTTCCCATAGACTGCAATGGTATTTGTTGGTTGGGGGGGGGGGTGTTTGTCCCATCTCTAATTTTGTAGCATGCTGGATGATGTGCTTAATTTTGGACAGGGGGGGGTTATTTTCTGCTAGCTGCATTTGTGTTGTTCTGAGCATGCCCAGGCAGTTCGTTTTTTTTTGGTGCTTTTTGTGTGTGAACAGCACCTGGATATTTCCGGGCATGCTCAGAGAGTGTTTTTATGGGTTAGTAATTGAAGGAAATCCTTAACAGGTGTGCCCACTTTGAAGTTCAGTCTCTACATTGGGTGAACTTGCATTTTGGGTGTTTCATGGACTGTGCATGTGTTTTCAATTGCCTCATTAGCTCACAAACCTATGTTATATAAAGCTCGCAGATAGCATTCTCTCCCTTGCCCTGAAAAGAGGCAAGTGTGTGTGTGCGTGCGTGCGTGCGTAAGTGCGTGTGTCCGGCAAAAAGTACATTTTGGTGTCCTTATCGAGTTTGTAACACATGTATTTTATTTGTTATGTCTTTGCAAAACAGATGTTTGTTTTAATTTTGTTGATTGTATTTTTTGGTGTGGGGGAAATGTTCCCCAGAAATAATTTTGATGTTCTTAATGTGTGTTGTTTGTTCACTTTGATTTAATTGTCTGTGCTGCATTATTTTACGAAAACTTTCTCAAGATGTTGTGAGTCTGTGACTAATGTTTCAAATTGACCATGTTTTTTATTTTGGCTTCCCTTTGTTTTGTTGACCAATAAAATTTGATGCAAAGTTTTGATGTTTGTTTTGTGTTTTCTTTGCAACAAATGTGACAGCTGATTGGCATGTCAAAACAAAACAGGTGTGATTTGTCTACCCTGGTGCCTTCATGCTAGCATATGCATGTATTGTGTGCTGCCATGGATAGTCACCAGGAAATGAAAAATATAGAGCGGTAAGTATTCATTTTTCCTTTTTACTGCAGTGGTTCTCAGCCTCAGTCCTCAAGTACCCCCAACAGGACATGTTTTGTGAATTTATCTTATCGAGAATTGCTGTCCAAAATACAAAACCATTGACTGTGATTTAAAGCACATGTGCAAGTTGAAGGAAAATCTGCAAACATGGCCTGTTGGGGGTACTTGAGAAGCACTGATTTAGAGCACTGCACTTAAAAATAGCTCAAGGCAATATGATTCTAATTGTGAGCATTTTGAGGGAAACTAAGTAAGTGTTAGAACCCCTGCTTGTTTTTTTTCTTTGTTTTTTTTTAGGTTGGGCTTTGTGTCCCTTTTAGTAAAATTGGCTTCACTTCCTGTCACACAGCTAAACAGGAAGTGAAGGTAAAACCCTACCAATGTCTTTTCTTGGGGACACACAGATCAATCTAACTAGTGTCCCCATTAAGCAAATTGCACTCTAGCACTTTGTTGTGTACACCCCAAATCATTGGGTAGTTTGTGGTTTAGTAAAGACAAATCCACTCTGCAGTAAAAGTGTAGCTGCTTAAAATCTGAGGGGAAGCACTAGTGATTGTAACATCCAATCATGTAAAAGCAAAGATGGTGTTTTTTTTTTGTTTGCTTGCATGTCCCCCTTGGATATCCAGCAAGTGCACTTGTAGTGCAAAGTAGATTTGCCTTTAGTAAATAAACCCCAAAGTCCAAAATACCTAATAATTTGGGGTGTTCCCCGCAAAATGCTGGAGTGCAATGTAAATAATGGGGAAAGTATTTAGATTGACCTGTGTGTCCCCAAGGAAAGACATTGGTAGGGATTTACCCTCACTTCCTGTGTGGCTATGTGACAGGAAGTGAATTATTTGGAAGGATAAAGTGGCCAAATTTGGGAGTTGTCTTCACCCTATCAGGGGTGCAGACATCCCCAAAAACTGTCTAGACTTGTAATCCCTCTGCACTCTATCCCCAAACAAAAATAAGAAAGGATTTCATTTAGTTTAACTTTGCAAAGACACATTCCTAAGTTGAATTGTGATGCATGTCAATGGCCAATTTAGACCCTCTTTAATCACTTGAGATCAGCGCTATAACTGATCGCCAGCCACAGCACGGTCCTCAATTGCCGGGAGTCCGTCAATAAAACGTCGTCCCCTTTGCGCGCACGCTGTGGTCACTGAGACTCGGGTGATGACAGATCTAAGTAAGGGGCCGATCCCTGCCCTTTACCATGTGATCAGCTGTCAGCCAATGACAGCTGATCACGTGATGTAAACAAAAGCTGGGTAATGGTTTTTGTTTTCTCCTTGTGCTGACAGCGTGAGCATAAAAAAAGGCAATCACCAGCTTATGTGCAAGGGACATCGGGCCCGAAGAGGAAGAGGCAATTTTGCGACATCTGTGACAATCAGTAGCCCCTGCCAGTGCCACCTATCAATGCCCACCACTGGTGCCAATCAGTGCTGCCTATCAGTGCTTATCACTGCCAACTATCATTGCCACCTAGCAGTGCCACTTCTAAATGCCCACCAGTGCCAACTAGCAATTTCACCTCTCAGTGCCCACCCTTGCCACCTTATCGGTGCCCATCGGTGCAGCCCATCAGTGCAGTCTCATCAGTGTACATCAATGAAGGAGAAAAATTACCTTTTTTCAAAATTTTCTAAATATTAACCACTTCCCTACCGCCCACCGTCAAATGACGTCCTTGGCTTTGTGCTGTGACATCTGAATGATGCCTGCAGTTGCAGGCATCATTCAGATATCATTCTTTTCAGCCGGCGATTCTGTGCACGATAAAAACGTTCCATCGCTTGATTGTTCTTATAGGCGGCAGGAGGGGACATCCCCCCCTCCTGCTGCCATCCAGTGCTTCTCCGGGCTCTCCCGTGCCATCTGGGGCTCGGAGAACGAATTGGCCGGTGCCAGATGGGAAGCATAGAGATGAATGGTGACCAGATGGTCACCAGTCATCTCTATGACCGTCGGAGGCCCGGGCGCGACATTATGACATCACGCCGGGTTCCCGTATGAAAACAAAGCCGTGATCTTGGCAAGTCAGCATAAGATTGGTGAATTTTTATGACCGATCTCATGCTTTCTAGCCTGGAGGAGAGATGTGGGGTCTTATTGACCCTGCATCTCTCCATAAAGAGGACCTGTCACAATAGATTCCTATTACAAGGGATGTTTACATTCCTTATATTAGGAATAAAAGTGATCAAAAAAACTAAAAAGTTAAAAAAAGAGTAAAAAATAAAAAAAAAGTAAAAAATAAAAAAAAAGAATACGAAAAAAAAAAAAACACCCATGTCCCCGGTAGCTCGCGCTCAGAAGCGAACACACACGTAAGTCCTGCCCACATATGTAAACGCAGTTCAAACTACACATGTGAGTTATTGCTGCGTGCGTTAGAACAAGTGCAACAATTCTAGCACTAGACCTCCTCTGTAATGCGAAAATGGTAACGTGTAAAAAAAATTAAAGCATCGCCTAGGGAGATTTTTAAGTACTGAAGTTTGGTGTCATTTCATGAGTGTGCGCAATTTTAAAGCGTGACATGTTAGGTATCTATTTACTCAGCATAACAACATCTTTCACATTATACAAAAAAATTGGGCTAACTTTACTGTTTTGTATTTTTTTTTTAAATTCATGAAACCATTTTTTCCCCAAAAAAGGGCGTTTGAACACTTATTGCGCAAATACCGAGAGAGATCCAAATTTGTAATGACCACCATTTTATTCCCTAGGGTGTCTGCTAAAAAAATATATATAATGTTTGGGGTTTTGAAGTAATTTTATAGCCATAAATTTATGATTTTTACATGAAGGAGAGAAGTGCCAGAATAGGCCCGGTGCTGAAGTGGTTAAAATATCCTAATTTTTTTATTTTTTAGTCGGTCTTTTGTATTTATATAAAAAAAAAACGCAGAGGTGATCAAATAGCACCAAAAGAAAGCTCTATTTGTGTGCAAAAAAATAATAAATTTTCATTGGGTTACAGTGTTGTATGAGCGCGCAATTGTCATTCAAAATGCATCAGCGCTGAAATTTGAAAATTGGTCTGGGCAGGAAGGGGGTTTAAGTGGCCAGTGCGCAAGTGGTTAATATAAGGCTACATGCACACGGACGTTTTTCCAGACGCTTTTTTGAGCGTTTTTTGCAGCTTAAAAATGGCTCTCCATGTTAGCCTATGGCCTCATGGCCACCATGGCGTTTTTGAGCTGTAAATGGCATAGGCATTTTTAGGCCCCATGTACACGGGACACTGGTGAAAAGTCTTCAGAACTAAGGTTGAAAGCGGTGTTTAGAAAGGCACGCTTTGTCGCGTTTGCATGTTGCGTTTTACCACATTTGCGTCTATATGCGTTTAGTTAGGAAACATCATAAGGAGCCGCCCTAAGCTCCAAAAACAGTATTATTAACCATTTCAGCTATTTTGTGAGACCAGAGTGAGTATCAGCAGCTTAGAGAGCAGCAGTGTACTTGTATTTAGCGTGTCACTTGCCACATCACTTGCCACAAGTTGTGGATTGTCCACTTGCCACGTCAGCTGCCCCAAGTTGTGGATTGTCCACTTGCCACGTCAGCTGCCCCAAGTTGTGGATTGTCCACTTGCCATGTCACCTGCCCCAAGTTGTGGATTGTCCACTTGCCACGTCACCTGCCCCAAGTTGTGGATTGTGCGCAATGCAATGGAAGCAATTTCATTTTTTGGGGGAAATATATATATTTTGAATGGTTTTTCCTCATTTGCCATAATTTTTGATTTTATCAATGTAAAAAAATAGGTCACCTTTAAAACGCTTCTAAACTAAAATGTGGATAAACGCCGGTACCGCGTCTGAAACGTGGAAATCTTTGGCGTCTGAAGGCATTTTTTGGCTTTGTGAAAAACGAGGTTAAACACAACTGTAGATTTTTTTTTCCAGGCCAAAAACACTGTTTTGGATGTAATAGAATTCAATGGATCCGCATCCAAAATGCAAGTACCACGATTTTGCGGCGATTTGCTTTTTTTTTTTTTTTTTACCTGTTTATAGCTGGTTGTTAAAGGAAATGTAAAAAAAATAAACATTGCCGGCTCAAAAAAAATCTATAAAAAAAACAGCGTGGGGAGCCCCCCAGGTCCATACCAGGCCCTTGGGTCTAGTATGGATTCAAAGGGGACCCCCCCACCAAAATGAAAAAAAAAATGACATGGGGTCCCCCCAAAATCCATACCAGGCCCTTCAGGTCTGGTATGGATTTTAAGGGGAACCCCGCGCCAAACGTAAAACAAAATAGGGTGGGGTTCCCCCTAAAAATCCACACCAGACCCTTTATCCGAGCACGCAACCTGGCAGGCCACAGGAAAAGAGGGGGGGACGGGAGAGCGCGCCCCCTCCCTCCTGAACCGTACCAGGCCACATGCCCTTAACATGGGGAGGATGTCCCCATGTTGATGGGGACAAGGGCCTCTTCCCGACAACCCTGGCCGTTGGTTGTCGGGGTCTGCGGGCGGGGGGCTTATCGGAATCCGGGAGCCCCCTTTAATAAGGGGGGACCCCAGATACCGGCCCCCCACCCTATGTGAATGAGTATGGGGTACATCGTACCCCTAACCATTCACCTGGTGGCAAAAAAAGTCAATAAAAAACACAACACAGGTTTTTAAAGTAATTTATTAGGCAGCTCCGGGGGTCTTCTTCCGACTTCGGGGGTCTTTCTGCCGGGCGCCCCGATATCTTCTTCCAGCTCTTTTGCTAGCGGGGTCCCGGTCTTCATCGCCGTCTTCTTCCGACTTTGGGGGTCTTTCTGCCGGGCGCCCCGCTACCTTTTATCCAGCTCTTTTGCTAGCGGGGGTCCCGGTCTTCATCGTCGTCTTCTTCCGACTTCGGGGGTCTCTTGTTCTGTGTCGTCTCCGCGCTCTCCGGTTCTTCTCCCGCTCTCCGGTGCCTTCTCTGCGATCTCCGGTTATTTCTGCCTTCTGCCGGGCGCCCCGCTATCTTCTTCCAGCTCTTTTGCTAGTGGGGTCCCGGTCTTCATCGTCGTCTTCTTCCCTCTTCTCTCCGCCCGATGTTGCTTCGTCGCTGTCTGCCGCTACAATGCTCTGTCCGCGGAGCGCACCCTCTTATATTGGCATGGGGCGTGGTCACCGGGTAATGTCACCCGCTAACCCCGCCCCCGTATCACGTCACAGTCCCATCATTCCCCGGGACTGTGATGTAACCACGCCCCATGCCAATATAAGTGGGTGCGCTCCGCGGACAGAGAATTGTAGCGGCAGACAGCGACGAGGCAACATCGGGCGGAGAGAAGAGGGAAGAAGGCAACGATGATAACCGGGACCCCGCTAGCAAAAGAGCTGGAAGAAGATAGCGGGGCGCCCGGCAGAAAGACCCCCGAAGTCGGAAGAAGACGGCGATGAAGACCGGGACCCCGCTAGCAAAAGAGCTGGAAGAAGATATTGGGGCGCCCGGCATAAAGACCCCCGAAGTCGGAAGAAGACCCCCGGAGCTGCCTAATAAATTACTTAAAAAACCTGTGTTGTGTTTTTTATTGACTTTTTTCCCACCAGGTAAATGGGTAGGGGTACGATGTACCCCATACTCATTCACATAGGGTGGGGGGGCCGGGATCTGAGGGCCCCCTTATTAAAGGGGGCTCCCGGATTCCAAAAAGCCCCCTGCCCGCAGACCCCGACAACCAACGGCCAGGGTTGTCGGGAGGAGGCCCTTGTCCCAAAGCACCCACCCCCCCCCATGATGAGGGCATGCGGCCTGGTACGGTTCAGGAGGGGGGGCGCGCTCACTCGCCCCCCTTTCCTGACTTGCCAGGCTGCGTGCTCGGATAAGGGTCTGGTTTGGATTTTGGGGGGACCCCCGCGCCGTTTTTTGGCGTAGGGGGTTTCCCTTAAAATCCATACCAGACCTAAGGGCCTGGTATGCTCCTGAAGGGGAACCCATGCCATTTTTTTAATTAAAAATTAGCGTGGAGTTCCCCTTCATAATTCATACCTAACACGGGACAGCGAGCGCGAGGCTGCCGAGAACCAGCGTGATGGCATTGCGCTGGAGACATTCTCGGCCAGGTAGTCGCCTCTAGGACACAACTTGAGCGGCTGCTTCACGCTCAAGTCGTGTCCAAGTTGCCTTGCAAAGTCACGCTGTCCCTGTGTCAGCTGGCACACGAGTCGCCCCGCGAGTCGGATCGTCTTCATCCGACTTCCCGGGCGACCTCTATTCAAATGAATGGGCTCCCATAGGGAACCATTCATTTTCAATAGAGCGCCGCTCAAATTTTTATTTACTATAACAGTGCGCCGCCGGTTCCTGCGCTCAATTAAGGATTTATCCGGCGCACCTATTAAGGTATGAACCGGCGCAGCGCACTGTTTATAGTAAATCACCCCCAGTGTGTGATATAACATTATGTGAGGGGGTTAGCTCGGCAGCGGGTGTGGGTGACCCCCGGGATGGGCTCCCCACACAAAAACAGGCCCAGCAAACGGAGGTTGTGGTTTTCAAAATCAAAAAGGTGCGGTTTATTTTCTATTTACAGTGACAAAACACAGCAAAGCAAAAGAAACATAAACAAAATAAATCCTGGTCAACTTGACCTCTAACTAAACATACAGGTTTCCTAACTAACAACTGGGATCAGCCTAGTGCTGTCCTAGTCCCTAAGTCCCTGGTTTTAAATGTCCAAGCAAATAGCCACACAGGCTTTGTCTCACCGGACAGGGGTTCACTCTCCCTAGACAGTCCACACAGGTCTGGTTCCAGGCATGAGCTAACATCTAATGAAGCCGGGAGTTTTTATAGAGGCCTTAAACGAACTGACAGGCTTCAGCTGGTCTCATCAACTCCCTGCCTGCACGACGCCCAGCCCTCTCCCTAGAGGTATGAGTCATCCATGAGCCCACTAGCCCCAGCTGGGCTTATACAACTCTCCGCCTAGTTGTATAAGTCGGCGTAAAGCCTGAATCTGGGCGAAATATATCTACCCCCCTGGATGCAACCAGGTGACTTTACCTTCCTGCTGTCACATACCCCCCCTCTTGTTTTAACCTCGGGGTTGGAACACCAGCAATCAGGCATTCATGTACTCGAGACAAAGCATCCACATTCCCCATTTGAACGCCAGGGCGATGCTTTACTCTGAAGTTGAATTCCTGGAGGGCCAGGAACCACCTATTCACTCTTCTATTTGTTTCCTTGTTTTGAGCCATCCACTTTAACGGAGCGTGATCCGTAACCAAGTCAAAGTGCCTACCTAGCAGGTAGTACCGAAGGGAATCTAGAGCCCACTTCACCGCTAAACACTCCTTTTCAACGGTGGCGTAATTTACCTCATGGGACTTCAACTTCCTGCTGTGGTAAATGACTGGGTGCTCTTCCCCGTTCCAGACCTGGGACAATACTGCTCCTAACCCCACATCTGACGCATCACTTTGTACGACAAAGTCTTTAGAGAAGTCGGGTGAGTACAACACTGGCTGGCTACATAAGGCTTGTTTCAAGAATTGGAATGCTGCCTCAGCCTCGGGGGTCCATTTAATCATGACCGACCCTTTCCCCTTCGTCAGGTTGGTTAGGGGCACAGCCTTAGAAGCAAAGTGGGGAATGAATCGCCGATAATACCCAGCGATTCCCAGAAAGGCTCGTACCTGCTTCTTGCTGTTGGGACGTGGCCAACTCTGGATGGCCTCGACTTTGTTGAGTTGGGGTTTTATTACTCCCCTCCCAATGGTGTACCCAAGATATTTGGCCTCTTCCTGCCCAATGGTACACTTCTTGGGGTTAGCCGTAAACCCCACTTCCCGAACAGAGTCCAGGACTGCTTGCACTTTTGGCAGATGTGAGGCCCAATCTGTGCTATGGACAATTACGTCATCCAGGTAAGCCGCAGCATACTTCCGATGGGGCCTCAGCATCTGGTCCATTTTCCGCTGGAATGTGGCCGGCGCATTCTGTAACCCGAACGGCATTCTTTTATATTGGAACGCCCCGTCTGGGGTTACAAATGCGGTTTTCTCTTTGGCCGACTTGGCCAGGGGGATTTGCCAATACCCTTTTGTGAGGTCAAGAGTCGTCATGTATCGGGCTGTTCCCAGCCGGTCGATCAACTCATCTATACGTGGCATGGGGTAGGTGTCAAATTTTGTAACTTTGTTCAACTGACGAAAATCGTTACAAAATCGCCAGCTCCCATCCGGTTTAGGCACCAACACAATGGGACTAGACCAATCACTTTGGGACTCCTCTATCACCCCTAAGTTCAGCATTTTCTGTACTTCCTCCCGTATTGCCTCCCGTCGGGCCTCTGGGATCCGATAGGGTTTTAACTTCACCCTTTCACCGGGCGGGGTAATGATGTCATGCTCTACCCCAGATGTTTGTCCCGGCAGCTCAGAGAATACCTCCTTGTTGCGAAGCACAAACTCCTTAACCTCCTGTTGTTGGGGTTGTGACAAGGTGGCTGCTATTCCAACCTCAGGAATCACGCAACCAGTTTGAGCTGGTGACCAAGTGTCTGCGACTAGGGACTCTCTATCCCTCCAGGCTTTCAACAGATTAACGTGATAGATCTGTTCGGGCTTTCGCCTTCCTGGTTGTCTGACCTTGTAATTCACTTCGCTCACTTTTTCCATTATCTCGTAGGGGCCTTGCCATTTGGCAAGGAATTTACTTTCAACCGTAGGGACAAGTACCAGTATCCTATCCCCCGGGGAAAAGGTACGGGTCTTGGCTCCACGGTTGTACACTCTCTGCTGTGCTAACTGCGCTTGGGCCAAATGTTCCTTCACGATGGGCATTACCTGTGCAATTCGGTCTTGCATCAGGGCGACATGCTCAATCACACTCCTGTGGGGAGAACTCTCACTTTCCCAAGTTTCCTTGGCAATATCCAACAGCCCTCTTGGGTGTCTCCCATACAGTAACTCAAAGGGGGAGAATCCCGTAGAGGATTGGGGCACCTCCCTAATAGCAAACATCAGATAAGGAAGTAGACAGTCCCAATCCTTTCCATCTCTATCCACCACTTTCTTCAACATTTGTTTTAGGGTTTTGTTGAATCTTTCAACCAGCCCATCGGTTTGGGGGTGATACACAGATGTACGTAATTGCGTCACTTTGAACAATTTACACAGCTCCTTCATAACCCGGGACATAAAGGGTGTACCTTGGTCCGTAAGCAGTTCTTTACAAATACCCACCCGGCTAAACACAAGAGATAGCTCTTTGGCTATGGTTTTGGCCGAGGTATTTCGGAGAGGGATCGCTTCTGGATAACGGGTGGCATAGTCCATTATAACTAATATGTACTGGTGCCCCCTAGCGGACTTGATTATAGGACCTACCAAATCCATGGCGATCCTCTCAAACGGGACCTCAATGATCGGTAGAGGGACCAGCGGGCTACGGAAATGTGGCATCGGGGCCGACCTCTGACACACAGGGCAGGAGGAACAATAATTTTCTATGTCCTTCATCACCCCCGGCCAATAGAATCTCTGTAATACCCTCTCTCGGGTTTTCTCTGTCCCCAGATGACCTCCAAGAATGTGCCCATGAGCCAACTCCAACACCAACTTCCTGTAAGGTTTGGGCACCACAAGCTGCTCAACGGTTTCTTCTGCCCTTTTTGCCACCCGATACAGTAGGTCCTTCTCTACGCTGAAGTATGGGTAAGTGCAGGTATTATCTGGGTTCACTAACTCGCCATCTATTTTCACTACGTTTTCCCGTGCCTTTATTAGGGCGGAGTCTTTCAACTGTTCTGTGGCAAAGTTTTCCCTGTGAACCTCAAGATCAGAAAACTCCACAGACGGTAGGTTTTCGTCTGAGGAGGTGGGCTCCTCTCCAGTTTCTTGAGTCTCCCCTGCCAATACTGATAAGGGAAATTCCGGAGAGTCCTCACCACTCTCAGGGGAGTTCTGGCTATCACATTCCTGGTACATAGGGGCACCAGTGGGGGGCTCAGGATCATCCCACAGTTCCCAGAACTTCGGAAAATCCCTTCCCACAATGGCGTCATGCGGTAACTGAGATACTAAGCCCACTGGATGAAAGAGGGTACCTTTGGGGGTCTCGAAACACACTGTAGTCACTGGATACTCTCGGGTGTCCCCATGCACACAAATAACAGCTACCTTGCTATTCCCAGAGACCTCTGTTTTAACTAACTCAGCCTTTATCAGGGTCACAAGGCTACCTGAATCCAGCAATACCACAACATTTCTACCATTAACACACATTTTGCATAAATGTTTCTCAGTTCCTCGAATGGCAGTGCATGCGACTGTCGCACACAGCGACTGACGTCTGCCCGTCAGAAAGTCACACTGCATGGGTTCCTCCACAACCGGGCAATTGGCTGCAATATGTCCCGCTTGCCGGCAGCGGTAGCAAACGATCCTTCTTGCCGCCTCTTGAGCCGCTGATTTCCCAGGCTGTTCTCGCCAAACTTGGGGTAGAGCTCCCACCCTCTCACTTTCTCCACCCTCACCCCTTGGAATCCTCTTATCCGCCCCTGGGGATGGTCTGGTCTTAGGGTGGAAAGTCCGAGTGTCTCTGGAAGAGGCCGTCAGGTTCTCTGTAGCCAAGTATTTCTCCACACGATCCACAAGACCATCGGCCGTCTCTGGGTCTCCATGGCTTACCCACTTTTGGATGGCAGTAGGAAGAGCTCTCAAAAACCGATCCATTACAACACGTTCCACAATCTTTGGTGCGGACAAAGTCTCTGGCTGTAGCCACTTTCTGCTCAGGTGAATGAGATCATACATTTGAGACCTGGGGGGTTTTCCAAGCTGGAAAGTCCAGTTATGCACACACTGAGCCCGGACAGCCAGGGTGACACCCAGCCTTGCCAATATTTCAGCTTTTAGCATCACATAGTCTTTTGCTTGGCTAGGCTCTAGGTCATAGTAAGCTTTCTGCGATTCACCAGTTAACAGAGGAGCCACCAGTCCAGCCCACTGCTCCTCAGGCCACTTTTCTCTTTCAGCGGTCCTTTCAAATGTGGTCAAAAATACCTCTGGATCATCCTCTCCAGTCATGTTTGTCAATAAACGACTGACCCCAAAGGACGCGGTATTAGTGGGACGGCTTTCCTCACTGGTCTGCGGACGTTGCTGCATTACTGCTTCCATCTGTTGTTGTAGTCTCTGCTCTTGCTTCTGCAACAGGTCTATGAAGCGGGCCTCAGATTGCTGCTGGGCTTGTTGCTGAGCCTCCAGACTCTGTTGCAAAGTTGCGTTTGTCTGCTGCTGGGCTGCAAGGCTCTGTTGATGAGCTTGCTGCTGGGCTGCAAGGCTCTGTTGATGAGCTTGCTGCTGGGCTGCAAGGCTCTGTTGATGAGCTGCAAGGCTCTGTTGATGAGCTGCAAGGCTCTTTTGCAAACCTGCATTTGTCTGCTGTTGATTGGCATTTGCTAGAGCCAGCTGTTTCAGTATCTCCTCCATGCTGGCTTAAAAAAAAAACTGCCACTGGTTCTCCACCAACTGTGAGGGGGTTAGCTCGGCAGCGGGTGTGGGTGACCCCCGGGATGGGCTCCCCACACAAAAACAGGCCCAGCAAACGGAGGTTGTGGTTTTCAAAATCAAAAAGGTGCGGTTTATTTTCTATTTACAGTGACAAAACACAGCAAAGCAAAAGAAACATAAACAAAATAAATCCTGGTCAACTTGACCTCTAACTAAACATACAGGTTTCCTAACTAACAACTGGGATCAGCCTAGTGCTGTCCTAGTCCCTAAGTCCCTGGTTTTAAATGTCCAAGCAAATAGCCACACAGGCTTTGTCTCACCGCACAGGGGTTCACTCTCCCTAGACAGTCCACACAGGTCTGGTTCCAGGCATGAGCTAACATCTAATGAAGCTGGGAGTTTTTATAGAGGCCTTAAACGAACTGACAGGCTTCAGCTGGTCTCATCAACTCCCTGCCTGCACGACGCCCAGCCCTCTCCCTAGAGGTATGAGTCATCCATGAGCCCACTAGTCCCAGCTGGGCTTATACAACTCTCCGCCTAGTTGTATAAGTCGGCGTAAAGCCTGAATCTGGGCGAAATATATCTACCCCCCTGGATGCAACCAGGTGACTTTACCTTCCTGCTGTCACAATTAATAGAAAGAAATAATGCCTTTCTAAGTAAAAAAACAAAACAAATGGAAACATGTAAAGTAAATATATTGTGAAAAGAATAGATGCGAAAAACAAAAATGTTTTCCACCTGGGCTACATGAGAAAACAAGAGAACAACGTGTCCTAGAAAATAAAAGCAAGATTATCTGCACGTGATAGATGGTATTATTCTCTAAAGACAATTGTGAGATCAAGGATTTTGTCACAGAAACCTAAACTTTACATGTACAGGACTCAATAAAGAACTATACACAAGCTGAACTAGACCATAGATGACTTATCTGTGTGAAAAGGATAGGATACAAATACAGAAGAAGAATTTTGAGGGAAATCTCTAGGAGAAGAAATAGGAGAAGACCAAAGAAGAGAAGTACCGTAATTGGGATATGGATAATGATGCAAGAAACCTCTGTAGAATAATAAGGATAACCAAAGCACTTGCATTGGCCAGGTAGACAGTCTGACACCTCCTGTAGTGGTACAGGTATTCTAGGCTATTCTTCTTCACAGCAATACAAGATCAAATGAATGAGAAATCGGATGACTGCACTACCACAGAGGATTCAAATGAGCTTTATTCAAATATCTATAAAAGCATAACACAGATGAGCTTACAAACAGGGGAGGAAAAAAGGCTGACAAACGTGCTTTCTCTACACTATAGAGGTACAACCACTAAACAACCTTATATATAGAAAGTAATATGATGCTTCATGATACATTTAAAGTGGCGCTCCACCCTAAAGTGGAACTTCCGCTCATCGGATTCCTCCCCCCTCCGGTGCCACAATTGGCACCTTTCAGGGGGGAGGGGGGTGCAGATACCTGTCTAATGCCGCGTATACACGACCATTTTTCATGATGAGAAAAATGCAATTTTTTAATTTGGTCATTAAAAACGATCGTGTGTGGGCTCCAGAGCATTTTTCACGACGTGAAAAATGGGCATTAAAAATTTGGAACATGCTCTAATTTTTCTCGTAGTTTGTCACGTCATCGTTTTTCTCGTCATGAAAAACGGCCGTGTGTAGGCTTTAACGACGTGAAAAAAACACGCATGCTCAGAAGCAAGTGATGAGACGAGAGTGCTCGTTCTGGTAAAACTAGCGTTCGTAATGGAGATAGCACATTCATCACGCTGTAATGGACTGAAGAGCACGAGGCTGAAAAGCGCAAATCGTCTCTCACCAAACTTTACTAACACAAGGAACAGCAAAAGCAGCCCAAAGGGTGGCACCATCCAAATGGAACTTCCCCTTTATAGTGCCGTTGTACATTTCGTATGTCACCGCGCTTTGCTCGAGTATTTTTTTCACGATAGTGTGTAGGCAAGGCAGGCCTGAGAAGAATCTCGTCGAGAAAAACTTCATTTTTTTCAATGACATTAAAAACTTCCCTGTCCCCCCCATTGTGTTCTGGGAAAAACACGGCTCCCAGAACACAGTGGGGACCTGTGAGGACGGCACTGCGCGACTCGCGCATGCGCAGTAGGGAACCGGGCAGTGAAGCCGCAATGCTTCACTTCCTGATTCCCTCACAGGTGATGGCGGTGGGGCCAGCTGAGAGACGAGCGATTGCTCATCTTCTGCTACCAACGTCGTTGGACTCCAGGACAGGTAAGTGCCCATTTATTAAAAGTTAGCAGCTGCAGTATTTGTAGCTGCTGGCTTTTAAAAAAAAAAATTATGGCGGAGCTCTGCTTTAAAAATTATCGGGCACCTAAACAGTGAATCAGTAGCTTTTTTAGATGTCACTCTTTCAGGTAAAGATGGTTGATTTATGTCCAGTCTTTATAGGAATTCTCACTCTGGCAATACTATTCTTTGTGCTGACATGTCACCGGGGGTATACTGGTGGGCCAATTTTTAAGATTGCATAGGATTTGTAGTGAAGAGAGAGACTTCAATAAAGAATGGGAGGAGAATTATGAAAGATTCTATTTGCAGGGGTTACAAAACAGGCACCCTTCGTGGAACCATCAATATTGCTGAAACCACACAAAGGGAGATTTTACTGCGTAAGAAAATCCTCTATGAGGATAAAACATATGCCAAGACAAGAGTCTATCTAGAGGCTTTAAAACTATTTCAGGTTGGGCCCCCTCTTTAGGTAATTGTCTCCTAGTGATTTCAGCTCTAGCAGTCATAGTAGAACCTGGTTATATTTTCTAGGCAACTTTAAGTGTGGAGCACGCAATTGTGGTGGTATTTAATCACCTCTGTGTTTTTTATTATTAGCGCTATAAACAAAAAAAATGTCAATTTCGGAAAAAAAAACAATATTTTTTACTTTCTGCTATAATACATATCCCCAAAAAATTATAAAAA
The DNA here is from genome assembly GCA_029206835.1 of Rana muscosa. Lineage (NCBI taxonomy): Eukaryota > Metazoa > Chordata > Amphibia > Anura > Ranidae > Rana > Rana muscosa. Next base: position 496,595,804 of record CM055117.1, read on the forward strand.
AACAAATTTATTCATCAGTTTATGCCAATATGTATTCTTCGACATATTTTTGGTAAAAAACAAACAATAAGCGTATATTGATTGGTTTACCCAAAAGTTATGGCGGCTACAAAATAGGGGATAGATTTATGGCATTTTTTTATTTTAATTTTTTTTAATAGTAAAGGCGGTTATTAGCAATTTTTTGTGGGCTGCGACGTTGCGGCGGGCAGATCGGACACCTAACTGACATTTTTGAAACTTTTTTGGGAACCAGTGACATTATTACAGTGATCAGTGCTAAAAATATGCACTGACATTGTACTAATGGCACTGGCAGGGAAGGGTTTAACATCAGGGGAGATCAAACGGTTAAATGTGTTCCCTGTTTGTGATTATTAACTGCAGGGGGACTGTGTGACTATTATTCAATGCATTAAGAAATTAATGCATTGAATAAAAAATACTGGATGGTTACCAAGAATGGATAAAAAATATGCTTTGTGTGAAAAGTGACAGAATGTAATAGCAATGCATGGATCCCAGTTCCTATATCTAGCAGGCTTCCCCGATAGCAGGCTTCCCCGCACCGGATTCTACGGGATCATAAAACGTGAAACATGTTGAGCTTTGTATACTATGCTACTGTATATGTATGACATTCCATTGGCAACAATGGTATGCCTATATAAGTGGTTTTATGTTTGTCACAAAATGATTTTTTAATCTATAAACAGTGGAGGCCCGTCCATAGGGGGCGCCCGGGCGCCGCCCCCCCCTCCTGTAGTCACCCAAAAAAAAGCGGGCCCATTAAAAAAAAAAAATGTAATGTCCTTTTATTCACTGCACTATGTGGCACCAGCCACGTGCATTATGGGAAGCGCCACGTCAATGCAATCACGAGATTGCAGACGTGGCACTTCATTTGCGGGCTTTTATCCCACCTTGTGGCGCTTACTGAAGCGCCACAGCTACTGCCTGGCGCTTGTAGTATCTATTACTACGGCCGGGCAGTTTGATTGACATCTGAGTTGGATCATTCGTTTTTGCCTTACCCACAATTATTTCGATTTTAATGGCGAGTTCTACTTGCAGGCCCAAGGGACCGCAATGGGAGCTAATTTTGCCCCTTTTTATGCCAACTTGGCCATGGGATATTGGGAAAATAATTTTATTTCACAAAACAACCCCTACTCCCCTAATTTAATTTTTTTCGGTCGGTATATTGACGATATTATCGTGATCTGGGATGACCCACCTGACCTGATTACCTCCTTTGTCAGCCACTGCAACAATAATCCGTATAGCCTAAGTTTTACTCATGTCTCTGAACAACACAGCCTACCCTTCTTAGATTTAGAATTGAGCCACAATGAGGAACTGATCATCGCCAAAAATTACACCAAGCCCACGGCTAGCAACTCTTTTCTACATTATAACAGTTGTCACTACCCCAAATGGACAAAAAACATACCTAAGGGACAGTTTTGCCGTCTACGCCAAAATTGTACACTTGACGCTGACTATAACACACTCAGTACTGCACTAAAAACAAAATTTGCCGACAAAGGATATCCAAAAGCATTGGTAGACCAAGCCTGTGACCACTACGCTAAAGGAAAACCTGCCAAAATACAGAAAAACCCTATTGACCATTCCCTAAGATTTATCACTACTTTCCACTACCAATTCAAAAAAATTTAGAATATTCTTGACAAACATTGGAATATCCTACTACAAGATCCCCTCCTTAAAACTACCCTTCCACCCAAACCAAGAGTAACTTATCGTAAAGCTCCCAACCTAAAAAACAAAATTGCCCCTAGTAAATTTAAAACCGACCAGAACACCAGTACTCCTCTTATCCTTATTCCTTTGGTAGGCATGTATAGGTGCAACAAAGCCCGCTGCAAGAAATGCTCTTTTGTCCAACACGGCCAAAAATCCTATCTTTGCAAAGGAAAAACGTATCAGCTTGACCACTTCTACAACTGCTCCTCTAATTTTGTTTTATATGGCCTAACATGTCCTTGTGGGCTGATTTACGTTGGACGAACCATCTGTCCTTTAAGACAGCGGTTCGGTCAACACCGATGCCTGATAGAAGGTGGCAACGATATGCACAGTGTCCCACGGCACTTCGCTGAACACCACCAAAAATCAACCACTGGTCTTAGTGTTTGGATCATAGAGCAGATTCCAAACATTCTAACCGATGCCGAACGATTCAAAAAAACTATGTGCTCGTGAGACATTTTGGATATATGTATATATATGCAATTAGCGGACCTCCAGCTGTTGCAAAACTACAAGTCCCATCATGCCTCTGCCTCTGGGAGTCATGCTTGTGGCTGTCAGAGTCTTGCTATGCCTCATGGGACTTGTAGTTCTGCAACAGCTGGAGGTCCGCTAATTGCATATCCCTGCCCTAGATGTTCTCTCACCTGGTGGCTTGAACGAGGGCATCGAAATAGCCACTGTTATTTAGTTATGCTGGTTATCATTGCATAAACGCTGTAAAAATGTAAACATGTTGTTGCTGTTGTCTTTGGTACATGTATTTGTATGTATGTGTATGTGTATTGTGGTGGAGATTTTTCAAATCCATATTTATAACAAGAAGCTTCAAGAGAACTCTCTAATTAAAAGGACTCTACGTGTATATATGGTTGTATATGTTTTTACAATACTTTATTATTAAGGTGCCTTAAATTTATCTTTCAATGATTCTATAGTGTTAGAACATGTTTAGAATCAACAGCATACACAGCTGTGGAATTTCATCTGACAAAAGCCTATTATCTGACCATTTGTTGTAGACCGATGTTACTTCAAAAGGAGGTGGGAGGTGACATCACCCCCCCACCCTTTAAGGGAATGCAAGGGCTTAGCATGTGGAAAGGGAGGGTGAGGGGGGGTGGGGTTTTTACCAGAGTGTATTTATCTGAATGCAGACCCAATAGTCAGCCCTTTTGGCCGGTGATCTGAGACGACATGGTGACGTAGTAAGCTTTCTTTCTCTCTCTCTCTCTCTCCCTCTTTCTCCCTCTCTTTCTCCCTCTCTTTCTTTCTCTCTCTCTCTCTCTCCCTCTTTCTCCCTCTCTTTCTCCCTCTCTCTCTCCCTCTGCCTCTCTCTCTCTCTCTCTCTCTCTCCCATGTTTAAGATTAATCTTACTTTGCGTTTGCTCTCTGGTTCCTATTATCATGTAACATTGGTATCATGTTTGTCATAGCAATATTCCTGTTGGTATTATCATGTAACATTGGTCATAGGTGATATAATTTTAGGTTAGAGCAATGTTCCTATTTTGTATTGTGTAACATTGGTATCATCTTGCTATGAGGTGGTATCATTTCTGTAAAAATAAATGTAATTGTTTTCTCTTTTTGCACCGTTATCGTTTGATTTCATTTTATATAGACAAAAGGTTTAATCACTTATAGTAAGCATTTAAGCGAGGTTAGGACTATCTCCGTAACAGATGGTGCCCCGTGTCTAGGCGAATATTTTGATGAGACTGATTTTTTAATAATGTATGTATATAGAATGAAATTGCAGCAGGGTGTCGGTATGAATGATAAGGGCTCTGTTTGGAATCAATTTCAGTTGACCCTTTGATTAAGATTAGGCCAATCTTTGGGATTGAAACAAACCTGTGCGTATAGGGCTGTGTTTCCACTGGCGCAACTCCAATGTCATGTGACGTTGAAATGCAGCTTTAGTGCGACTGTGGTGTGGTGTTGAATGCGATTTTGATAGTCACTGCAGCTTTGAGTCACATAGATTGGAATGGGTGCTATTGAAATCAATGGGAAGCGATTTGTAATGCGACTTTGTGCCCAAAGTCGCATGGCGAATTGCATCAGTGGAAACGGAGACTAAATCACACTGAATTATCTGGATGTATGGGAATCTATCTTTCTGTGTAAACTACTAACGGGGGGATTGTAAGCTGTTGGGGCAGATTTTGATGTTTGGTGCGAATGGAGTAGTGCGTTTTTTTCGGTGTTGCAATCTGATGGAGACTATTTTTTGTTTTCCTGTGTGTGTGGGAACCCATGTGGTATGTGCCAAGCTGGTTTTGGTGGGAAAAATTGGGCATCATCCACCATTTTGTCATGGTCCATGAGATGTGCGGTGGTCATCCACCATTTTGTGGTGGCTTGGCTTGTTGGCCATCTTGAGAGGCGTTTAGAGTTTGAGATGGGAAGTTCCAGGTTAGCAAACAAAACTGCCTCCTGCACTACAAGCAATCAGAGGGTCTAATCAAGCTTAACGCTTGGGAAGCCCTGTGATACAGTAATTTTTTTTTTTTTTTGGAATACTTTGGAGAAGTCCACGGGGAGATTAAACTATTTATTTAGTTGGGAAGATTTCCAGGCTAATTTTTTGAAGGACTATAGTCAGAGCAGTGGTTGTTCTGGCAGAGTAGTGAAAAAAGGTTTGCAACGGCGACAAGGGCGGTACCTGTCGACCCAATCATTGGTCAGAGAGTAGCTAACTCTGGGAAACAGTTCAAGGTCTTTCGTCCGTAAAGGATGGGTAATAAAATCGCTTCAAAGAGGGAGTCTAACCGTGGGGAACCTTACCACTTGACCCCGAAGGAAGAAAGGATTGATACAGGGGCCTTGAGTTGGGAAATATGCAATGTTGGGAATGGTGGACTGGGAAATTGTATTTTGAAAAAAAAAATGGTACGGTCAAGCCAAATGCTTGGGAAAGAGATGCTTATTGTGCATGGATGGTAGAATAATGATGAACAGGGGGACAAGGAGGAACCTGACCAAACAGATGTTATGGGTTTAAGAAGTACAGGTTATGATAGAAAAGATTCTGATTTGTGTGATGTCTAGAGGTCATCTTTGACCAAGTGTGTGAATATGTGTGTGTGGAGACTATGCGAGAGGTGTCGTGCAGATCTGTGACGTTATGTTCTCAGCTGCTGACAGCCCGAAATGACCCCCCTTTCTTTCCAACCAGATCTGTGAGAATGTAAAACGAATTGTATTGACATGCAAATGACCTGAGCCAGGCTGTAATAGTTTTTTGTGAAAGTGCTTTTACTAAAATGTGTTTGTGTTACAGAAGACGATTCAGCAAGGGATTTTGTGGTGAAGTATTATGATTGGTTGATAAATGGTACCGTTAAAAAAGTTTAGGACATTTTGTTCCAATTTTGTGAAGTTTTGTACTGTAATACAGTTTTGGGTGGAGAGCAAACAGGAGGCATCACCATTATTGTAACATCTAGATGCAGGTAGAAAGAAGCCATAATATTGTTTTGAATAGTGGAGGATTTCATGGTGCTTTGCAGCTCGTCTGACAAACACGTTTATCGCGAGACAGGTCGGGCCGTGTAGAATAATCGGAATTCCTGTGATTAACATAAACGTGAGGAGTAGTACGCTAACAGCCCCGGTCAGGCCGTGTAAAATAACTGGGATTCCGGGGGTCGATTATGGTAATAAAGCCGTAAACCATAATCGCTCCGAAAATAAAGCGCAAGGGTGTCCTGGACGCGGGACACTTCATAAGCGATTCGAATCATCATGGGTAATGTGCCGTCCATGCTTGGGAGGAAAAAATTAGGCTCCCCACCAGTCAGACAGCTGCACCACACATGAGATCTGGGTTTGGGGCTCCGGACATGAGACTCCTTAAAGGATGACATATCTGGTCAGAGGGTACAGTAAGGTGTACTCCTTTGGAAGGTACTTTTGATGTCTGGAGGACGAGACCTCAGAATAAAAGGTACCTTGGATGTAGTTGAGCTGTGGCTTCAGAAATCTGTAATGATGAGTGTTGATGGAGGTGTAGTACACGCTTTCGTGATTCTCAGAGGCGGAACGGTGGTTAGATTCTCATGCCCATTTGTTTGAACTTTGTATGGCTGGTCCAGGCCAGGTTCTCGAGCTGCTCTCATGTTTTTCCCATTGTATTTTTTTTCTCCTGTTGCTGAAAGAGTGAAGGTAGAATGCTGGCTGTTTTTGTTTTTTTCATTTGTGGTTTTGGAAACTATGAAGTATCTCCCCCACGTTTGTATCGGAATGTTTGTATGTAGTAACGTGAATATGTTCGAACTTACCGTGGCGATCCTCCGATGCGTCGTGGCTGTTGTATGTTTGTAGGAACGGGAAAAGTAAGGGTTACAGAGGGTTTTGTTTGAATCGGTTTTGAAAGAATGTCATTGACAATTTACCAATGTACAGGAATGTCATTATTGTTTTACCATTCTTTGCAGGTCAAATATGAAGGATAGAGTAATGATTTTGCTTATAAGTATTTTTCAGGTCCAAGGAGTTTTGTACTCAGAGAACAGGTGTATGTAGACAGCTGTACATATGGATAAATACGAGTCTGAGGGAGGTAAAAGTATCATAGGCTATTTCATTGTTTCTTTTTTCCTGCGCCACGCATTTCTTCCGTCAGTCTGTAATGAGGAAGAAAATGGGAGGAGAATGATAAATGTAAGAGTGACAGTTTTTTTCCAGCACAGTACAAGTTGCTAATTTTTTTCTCACCATGGTGAATAATTTTTTTTTGGGGAAACAAAAACCACGTGCTATTAATGTGTATTATGTAATACATATTAATTAAAAGTTGAGCTCAACAATTTTTGGTATTTTAAAAAAAAGTGCACGGGTTATGTAATGTAATGTATATTTGTGTTTCATATGCTAATGTCTTGTTACTGGAATTGTTTTTTGTAAATTGCGAAAAATGGAATGTTTATCACTAACTGTTATTGGAATTTTATCCCTCAGAGTCGATAATTGGGTTTTCTGGCTTTCAGAACAAGAGGAAATCGTAGCCTCCAGAGAACAACGTGATAAAAAAGTGTTTTTTCCTGGTTGGTCGGGTTTCACATGTAAAATGTTTTAGGTTGTCGCCACCATTATCTAGTTGGAATGTCTAGTTGTCAGTCCATTCGGTTGTGTTTTGGACCACCCAGCGTGTGTTGTATGTTCTGATCTACTGAGTAGCAGAACCAATTAACTGAAGTCTGCATAAAAGTTGAGTAAGACTGCCGGGGATAATTGGCACTCTAACACATATGTGAGGCTAAGGAGCATTATAAATCTCTGCCAGGGGTGCTGCACTTAGTGGTAAAAGGGTAATGGTCTGATGTTACTTTGGGCGAACTTGTGTTCAGGAGTAGGACTGCTTACACCCCCCCTCGCTGTCATTGTAATTAGGTACACGCCCAACCATACCTGGCTGTACGAGTTTGGCTCATTGCCTGAAGCTAAGGTATGCTAATGTCCCTAGCTATCTGTGTGTCCCCAAATGTAGTTCAAACCTGTTTTCCTACCGTGTCACCAAGCAATCCCATCTCTCTGAAATAGGGAAAACCAACACTTCTTATAGTTTCCTGCTGGGACTGTTTATGTGGCTATTTGTTACCAATTGCCTAATAAATATCTGTGTGTTTCAAGGCACACCGGTCGGCTCGGGTACCTCCTACTGTTCAGTGGTCTCAGTGCTGCAAGGGATTTGTCTTAGTCTGCTGGTCAGGTGTGTCTGGTAGCAGCAGTTTCTCAAGCTGGATACACATTATGCAATTTTGTTTTTCCATTTATTTTAGATTTACCTACAGATGTGTGGTATGAGGGCCTGCCTGCTTGCATACAAGTTGAGAGGGTATAGGTCTGGCCTCATATTGTATCATTTTGGTTGAGTCTGGGAAAACAAAAATTGTGCAGGAAGGTTGTATGGGGTGTTACCAGCGATTGGCTGTTCCAAGAGCCCTCACGTCCGAGGTATTATCAGATAGAGGTGTGGGCATGCCGTATTCTCCTCAGTTTACACCCATAGGTGTCCTTCCTGTCCTAGAGTCCTTGTGTACCTTAACTAGTTGTCTGTGTCTTGCAGGCCAAGAAGACCAGTGCCCCAGTGTGGCGCTAGGCTCCTGTCATTCATGTGAGTCCTGTCTGAAAAGTGTAGGCAGCTTGTGTTGTAGGGGTGAAGTATAACATTGTCTGAATACCGAATTGAAAGAGGAGGGAGAAGGTGTGCAGTCTATATGAGGGATTGGGTGTACCTGGTGGCAGGTGGTTTTCAATCCGGGTATCCAGACCATATCCCATGACTTAGGAAAAAGAGAGGCTTGATGGCGACTGTCTTTGGAGCGGGAGGCGGGTCACTGGGTACCATAAACACTATGGAGTTGGAGATAATCAGGAACACATTGGGAGGTCCTGGGCTACATATCAGGGAAAGGGTAGGACATTCAACTTGCACTGGCCAGAATTAAAAACCTCGGAGAGTTGACTGACTCTTACTCAGTGTGACAAGTTCCACCTTATAAAGACAGGCAGGTGGGGTAGTATCTGAATTGACTATGAGTCCTATGGAGTGGTGGATGACTCAGTTCAGGGTTGTCAAAATGTAACTAGTACTAGTCTCATCCCTAATGGCAGGGACGGAACATTGTGCCTATATTACGGTCAATTTGGGTACTATCCTATCACTCTACCCGGTTACACACTGGAGTCCATCTGGTTCTGAGGGGTTTGAGTCCGGACAGGGATGGAAAGGAGGAAATGTTTTTTTTGTTTTGTTTTTTTTGGGGGACAGGTGGGACACTGAATATGGTGCAGGTATCTACAGTATTCCATCACCACATGGCACTCCGGCATCTCATAATGGTTGATGAAAACCTATTATCTTATATGTACTGAATACACACTGAATCAAGCGCGGTCATGGTACCAGTGGCTTGCTCCCAGAGATGTGCGGACACAGAGTACAGGACGCTTATCTCGGAGGAGTAACCGGAAGAGGAGGGATGTGTTCAGCACTATATGGGGGGGAAAGAGAACCACAGTGTAAAGTGGCTCAAGATTCCATCAACCATGGTGGGAGGTTGGTAGAGAGTGTGAGATGGTACAGGGCAGATATATGTCATTTGCTCTGGTGTGCACACATGGGCAGGTGGAGTTATCAACCAGCATCAAGCTGATTGTACAAATCTCTCTATGAGGGGCAGTGGCCTGATGAGTTGGCATCACCACTCAGTAAGACTGTGCCAAAACACGTCGCCTACACAAATCCAAAGTGGTAGTCAAATGCCTGGATGGGCTGTACTGGTTTGGATTGTGAAAGGTGTTACAGAAATGCAGACTCGGTCTGTAGAGTTGAGGGCACCAGTGGCTTACTGACTGGGGATTCTATCTTGTTGCATTTGTGGCTAAGGGACCCACATGTGATCAGAGGGTACGGAAGCTGGGGGCAGGTTGATATTTCCCTCTGTCAGAGGTGTGACCACAATGTCCCTTGCACGGCCAATACACAGTGGTGAATGTATTTCACTCTGTTCTGGATGGGGAGATCATTGCTGGGAAGGAAGCACCTGGGTATTATTTGGGTTATAGGCGAGTTTAGTTCTTTGACCTAGAGGATACTGATGTGGCGTTAGTCATGGAACAAGGGTGTTTCTTGAACCTAACAGTAGGTAGGGGTGCATGATATACCCCGGGCATGGTCACTGGGATAGAATTTTGTGGGTTTTTGTTAGAAGGAACCCCAGGTTGCACCCCGATAGCCCCGAAAGAAAGTTTTTTTCTATCAAACCTGACATCCCCTTACACTTAGTGAAACTTCCGTCGGGATTCGGGGAGGAGTTAAAAGATGGGTAGTTAAACTTTGGGCAACAGGATTTAAGGGGTGCCAACAGTTAGGGCAAGGCGTGAATAAAAAGGCCCTTCTCTAGGGGTTGATATTCTAAGAGGAGGGGGTGGAACAAAAATAATAGCCGCTGGGAATTATCTGATATGGAGCGGGCTGGGGTAACATTTTAGGTGGAGGCGGGGTAGGCTTCCTGGAATAAAAGAGTATTTAGGTGTGGAAAGGGGAGCGCCTGGCTGGGCGTATGGTTTTAAAGGTGGGGAGGTCCAGAGGTTCTGGAGCAGTCCTGAGGTGGAGCATGGGAGGAGATAACAAGGGAGATGGAAATCAGGATGTTCTGGGGCCAAAAACTTAAGTAAACTCCACCCTGTTGCGGTCCCAATGCGGGTCACTATTAAGAGACCGATTTAGAGTAGCTTGCGCATTTAAGAGAGGACACTAGAACTATATTTTTCTTGTTTTTGTTCTAGGGATAAGCCTGTTCAATCTGTAATATTAAAGGACAGTCGGGGTGACTAAATTCTAAAAAAGTTTTTTTGGCAACCATTGGTTTAGCCTCTCCTTTTTAAAATATTTTTATTTTTTTGTTTTTCTACCCGACTTGTAAATTGTTAGTGACAGTGATCCTGTTCACCTGTTGATCACTAATAGGATAGAAGAGTTATCTATTTTTATTTTTTTCCTCCTTTATTTTATTTTTATTTTTTATTTTTATTTTTATTTTTTTCTGCCAAGCTGCTGCTGCAACAGCCACAATATATTATTTTTCGAGGCACTGTTTCAGGACAGTTATATATTGTTTGTTTGTCTTTATGAATGCAGAGTCAGTGCTCTTTGACATAAAGGGAAATGGGTGACAAACGGTCTGGGTCGAAGCAGCATTGAACCTGTATGTTTTGTTGCTTATTGTATTTTTTTTTTCTCTTTCTTATCTCTTTCCTACTTTCTTTGGTTCATATTCTGCTTTATCTTGGAAAATAAATGTATTCATCTTCTGGAACTTTTGTTTGAATATCAGAGATGAGTTGTGAATTGTAAGGGTTTACCGTCTCTGCCTGACTCCATTTTTAAGAGTCCAGTGGGTTCCATAGAATGGGTTCCTGAAACATACAAATACCATATTTCACAAAGTATCCCTGGACATCCAGGTCCCATGTCTTAATGTAATTTTACCTCCCCTAATCTGCCCACTGCTTTAACCTGAGCCCCGTGAGCAGGTGTGGTGAACCCAGGGACCTAACAATAGCAGGCAGTGTTGACTATCCCTACCATCAAGGGCAATGGATGATACTGGCCGTGGCTTGGTCTCGGTACCCTGTGGGGATCCCACCTTACTCGTCCACATTGCACCCCTCATAAGATATTCAGTCTTAGTGGCCACGCCACTACTCTTGTCTGACATTCCGCCAATAACTCCTGTCTGACATTCTCCTTTTTGTTCTTGTTTTTTTGTATTCATGCACGACTGTCCGGAGGCCCGCCCAACCACCACCTGAAGAAGCAACGCATCTCTTAAGAAAAACGTGCCACGAATAAGACTCTTCTGAAACTTTCCTTCACCATGCTGAAAAGTGCTGTCTCGCGGTCCGATCCAATCGTGACAATCATAACACCATATTTCCAAGCTACAGGACTAAATATGCAAGGATCCCGCCAGTAATGTTTGAATCCTGCTCCTCCAATGCAGCGGGGCGATGAAGCATTGCAGTACAGACTCTCATGGGTCGGATGTGAAGTCTCAAAGGCACCAGAACTGTCTCAAGTCTACCTTGATGGGTTACGGCGGGTTCAAGAAAGGAAGAGGCCGCAGTGGTGGTGGGGGAAGGGTCAGGGCTTCTGGGCCGTTGTGGTTGGGTACAAAATCATTGAGGGACTTCATAAGTTCAAGAATGAACTTCAGGGGGGACTGTGGTGGAGATTTTTCAAATCCATATTTATAACAAGAAGCTTCAAGAGAACTCTCTAATTAAAAGGACTCTACGTGTATATATGGTTGTATATGTTTTTACAATACTTTATTATTAAGGTGCCTTAAATTTATCTTTCAATGACTCTATAGTGTTAGAACATGTTTAGAATCAACAGCATACACAGCTGTGAAATTTCATCTGACAAAAGCCTATTATCTGACCATTTGTTGTAGACCGATGTTACTTCAAAAGGAGGTGGGAGGTGACATCACCCCCCCACCCTTTAAGGGAATGCAAGGGCTTAGCATGTGGAAAGGGAGGGTGAGGGGGGGTGGGGTTTTTACCAGAGTGTATTTATCTGAATGCAGACCCAATAGTCAGCCCTTTTGGCCGGTGATCTGAGACGACATGGTGACGTAGTAAGCTTTCTTTCTCTCTCTCTCTCTATCCCTCTTTCTCCCTCTCTTTCTCCCTCTCTTTCTTTCTCTCTCTCTCTCTCTCTCCCTCTTTCTCCCTCTCTTTCTCCCTCTCTCTCTCCCCCTGCCTCTCTCTCTCTCTCTCTCTCTCCCATGTTTAAGATTAATCTTACTTTGCGTTTGCTCTCTGGTTCCTATTATCATGTAACATTGGTATCATGTTTGTCATAGCAATATTCCTGTTGGTATTATCATGTAACATTGGTCATAGGTGATATAATTTTAGGTTAGAGCAATGTTCCTATTTTGTATTGTGTAACATTGGTATCATCTTGCTATGAGGTGGTATCATTTCTGTAAAAATAAATGTAATTGTTTTCTCTTTTTGCACCGTTATCGTTTGATTTCATTTTATATAGACAAAAGGTTTAATCACTTATAGTAAGCATTTAAGCGAGGTTAGGACTATCTCCGTAACAGAATGCGTACGTATCTATACATGTGGGTGTATACATACACAGCCATCTTTTTGCTAAATATTAACACTATCGGTATATATTGTTGTCCATATAACCTATAGTAACACTTATCTCATCCTCATCTCAGGTTTTTAACCCATCTCTATACTTATATGGGGGTGGCGGGCATTTCGCTTCAGTAAGTATATCTAGATTAAGTACCCTATGCCTACACTTACCTAATTTCATCCTTAGTTTATTTTAATTCTATTAGCTCTATGTATGTCTTTGTGTATATATATATATACATACACATATACATATCTAATCTCCCCCCCCCCATTGTAACTTGTTTTTGTCCAAGATTTTCTTCAAAATTTGGACGTACAGTTCTCCCTTCCGTGTCCCCTACCCCCCTCTTTTCAGAACTATTTTTATGTATATATCTTTCATACATATCTGTATGTATATTCCTCGTGATCCCATTTTTGCCACCTGTGTCTATATAAGATTTTTTTCTTTAGAATTTAGATGCCCAGATATTTTTTTAAACCCCCCCCCCCTCCTTCCTTTTCTCTTCCTCCATCCCATCAAATTTATTTCATATTCTTATCCTATATACGTCATGGTATACATATTGGTTTATATATCCAATTCTATCCCCATTCTATTCTTTATTATCATATTACTAAGCCAAAACCCACTCTCTTCTTCTCCCCCTTACAAGTTTATGCGGGTGTCTTAATAATACACACACAGACATGCACATGCCAAAAGTTTTATAAAAATATTTTTAAAAAGTTTTTCTGAAAAAAGTTTTCTAAAAAAAGTTTTAAAAAAAAATGATGATAATATCTGCCTATTTTGATCATATATTATGTTACCCTATGTATCTTAATGTATTTTAATGAGTTTTAATCTTAGCCCATTTTTTAATATGTCATAGATATCCTCTATTTTTTTGTACTTTATGTATTTCTATGTATATTTTCTCTTATATATATTCTATGCTCTTTATAATGTTCCATTGCTGACAGTTCCTTTATATGTATTGGCCCCGCCCCTATCGTATTTGTCAGCCTATTTAAATTACACATCAGTCCCCCAACACACCCTATGCTTGACAAAGGAGTGCCGCTGTTCTGTCATCAACAGCGAAGCCCGCTCAGAAACGCGTTGCATGTTTATGACGTCACAACCCGGTACTGCTCCCTGTTGTGCTGTCCAAGCCTCGCTCTGGACACTGATCACACGGCCGTGCCTCTCTATCTATTCGGCAGCACAGCGAGGTCTTGTGGCCGCAGCGCAGCACAGCCAGCCATCCGGTTTTTGACGTCCTCTCCCAGCCACTCCTTTGGAACCCGAAACCTGCCTTTTAAAGTGCCAGACTGAACTTTTATCTCTTCACTCTGAATTAAGCTTGAACCTGCTGTGGTCGTGAAAGAAACTCCCAGAAGGAAGTCTCCTGTTGTGCCCATCATCACACGCTTCCCTAACAGGATTTCTTGTGATGTCAGCTCCATGGACCTTCTGTGACCTGTAGTTCTTCTACTCTTCCACCCAGCTGAATACCACCACTTCATTTTACATGTGAGTGAATATTGCTATTAATACATGTTACATTGATATCTATCTCAGAGGCACCCCTCTCCTTGTTTTGTTTGAGTTGGATCATGATGTCACTTCCGGTTTTCTCTCTCTCATTGAGAGAGAGAAAACCGGAAGTATGAGGAGCGGACTCCTCCATGCATTTGATGGGACAGGCAGTGGAGTGGGAAGTGGACACCAATGACGGACTGAGACCTGGCACAGCGCCATAATGGCAGAGGTAAGCCCCTATGAGGGGTAGAAGGGGAAGCAGCTCTGTATATGCAGGGACTGAGGGACAACTGCAGGAAAGTAAATGTTTCACTCACTTGTGATAACAGCTCACTGCACCTGCACACTCAGGCAAAGTCTAATTTTTTGCAGGAGAGAGAGATAACGATCCCCTCTGACAGGTTGCTGTCTGAGTGCTGCTATCTCACTGTTTGTTGAACTTGTCTCCTGTTATACTGTCCCAGCAGTAAATAAGGCTGAGCCTGAATGTGCAGTGAATGTTCTCTTATCAGATGAGGACAGAGGTTAACCCTTTACTTCCCTGCATTTGTTATGTTGGTTGGCTTCTCTTATTACCTACTGGAGCCCAGGTTCAGACTACTGCAATCTAAGACATGGCATGTGATTTGCACCCGCACTGCGGTGCGAATCACATGCGATGTCTGTGAGATGCGAGTTCAGCCATACAGTTGTATGGCTGAACTCGCATTAGATTCGCTAGAAAAAAAGTGCAGGGAGGGACTTGTTTTCCCCCACACTGAAATCGGATTGCATGGGTGTTCTCACCTATTCAATGCAATTTCTGTGTTAGTTCACAATTTACACTGCAATCTGTGAACCGATCTGTGGGTGTCATTAACATTGTAATGACACCCGCAGCATTTCGCAGAGGGCAATGTGAACTGCCTGCAGAAAAGATGCGTTGAGGGAACCAGCACTGGAATCGCACTGGTTCCCACATCGCAATCAGTGTGAACCCAGGCTATAGGAGAAGGATCATCTCAAAAAACCAGGGCTGGTGCTCCATGCTTCTAGATTAGAAGCATCTACTATTTTAGAATTCAACTGTTTGTTGAATCCAGGTGTATTACAAGGATGATGAGGATGATGATGGGTGTATTACAAGGAGGATGATGATGGGTGTATTATACAAGGATGAGGATAGCGATGATGGGTGTATTATACAAGGATGAGGATAGCGATGATGGGTGTATTATACAAGGATGAGGATAGCGATGATGGGTGTATTATATGAGGATAGCGATGATGGGTGTATTATACAAGGATGATGATGATGGGTGTATTATACAAGGATGAGGATAGCGATGATGGGTGTATTATACAAGGATGAGGATAGCGATGATGGGTGTATTATATGAGGATAGCGATGATGGGTGTATTATACAAGGATGATGATGATGGGTGTATTATACAAGGATGAGGATAGCGATGATGGGTGTATTATACAAGGATGAGGAATGCGATGATGGGTGTATTATACAAGGATGAGGATAGCGATGATGGGTGTATTATACAAGCATGAGGATAGCGATGATGGGTATATTATACAAGGATGAGGATAGCGATGATAGGTGTATTATACAAGGATGAGGATAGCGATGATGGGTGTATTATACAAGGACGAGGATGATAATGATGAGTGTATTATACAAGGATGATGATGATGACGGGTGTATAATATGGGGATAAGGATAGTGATGATGGGTGTATTATACAATGATGAGGAGTATGATGACGATGATGACGGGTGTATAAAATGGGGATAAGGATAGTGATGATGGGTGTATAATATGGGGATGACGATGATGGGTGTATTATACAATGACTGGAGCATCAGGGTGTCAGACAGTGTCAGTGAGTGTGCCACATCATGTCTTGCTGGCTGCTTTGCAATACATGATTTTGGGGATTTCTGCCATGCCATGTACTGACTATGTTACACTACATAATAGTCACAAATTGTGAATACATCTGTCCTGTAATGTATACAGCTATATACACCCACCTTCTTCCTTCCTGTATATAGAGACCATCCTCCATCATCACTGACTGCAGATATACATCATTATTATTTATTTATTTTATTTCAGGTACTTATATAGCGCTGTCAATTTACGCAGCGCTTTACATATACATTGTACAGTCACATTAGTCCCTACCCTCAAGGAGCTTACAACCTAAGGTCCCTAACACACATTCATACATATACTAGGGCCAATTTAGACAGGATCCAATTAACCTACCAGCATGTCCTGTTACTGTATACATAGCTGTATACAGGACAGATGATGTATATCTGCAGTCAGTGATGATGGAGGAAGGTCTCTACATACATGAAGGAAGATGGGTATATATAGCTATCTGTATACAGGACAGATGATGTATATCTGCATACCCTGATCTGTGAGGCTGAGCTCTATACCCTGATCTGTGAGACTGAGCTGTATACCCTGATCTGTGAGCCTGAGCTGTATACCCTGATCTGTGAGGCTGAGCTGTATACCCTGATCTGTGAGGCTGAGCTGTATACCCTGATCTGTGAGGCTGAGCTGTATACCCTGATCTGTGAGGCTGAGCTGTATACCCTGATCTGTGAGGCTGAGCTGTATACCCTGATCTGTGAGGCTGAGCTGTATACACTGTCCTGTGAGGCTAGGGCTGTATACACTGTCCTGTGAGGCTAGGGCTGTATACACTGTCCTGTGAGGCTAGGGCTGTATACACTGTCCTGTGAGGCTGAGTTGTATACTCCTGACACTCTGGGTGGAATACAGGGGACGGAGTGGGTGGATTCTATAAGGGGTGGGGCTTATGGGGAGTGGGAGGGTTCAAAAAGGAAGGGCGGGATCTTGCGCCCCCCCATCCTAAAACTTCACCAGCCGCCACTGTCTATAAACATGTACATGGTAAACTTGTTTTATATTTGTGTAATAAAAACCTTTTATATTTATACCCTTGACTGTACATCGGTCTCATATAGTCCATTTAAGCCTCTTCCTTCTATACAATATTTAATGGGACGAAGGCACCAATTTATATATTCTGATACCATCAGCACTTCCACACACTTTATTAAGGTGGATAACACACCTCGAGGCGATCCTATAATAAGTGCTTTATATATTTTTTTTTCTAACCATCCTACCCTTATTTCTTTAAAGCGGTTGTAAAGTAACCAACTTTTTTTTTTTTACTAGTGACCTGCAAGGGAAAGGCATAATGAGCTAGTATGCACAGCATACAAGCTCATTATGAAATACTTACCTTAGAACGAGGCATCGTTGACTCACCTGGTCCACGCCGAGGGAGATGACATGTTGCCTCGGCGTGTCTTCCGGGTATCGTGACTTCAGTGCTGTGAGTGGCTGGAGCCGCGATGTCTCACTCCCACGCATGCGCGCGGGAGACTTCGTTCTGGCGAGGTCCGGCGTCTGTCGAGCCTTCAGCCCGAGAATCCCCTGTACGCATGCGCCGCTGCTGTCAGCGGCGCATTGCGAGGGGAATATCTCCTAAACCGTAAAGGTTTAGGAGATTTTTTTTTACCTACAGGTAAGCCTTAGTATAGGCTTACCTGTAGGTAAAAGTAAAAAAATTACCTATACAACCGCTTTAAGGATATAACTTTTCTATACATATAATTGCTATCCGCCCTGCTGCGGATTTTCTATGTGTTGTATGTATATACTTGTTATAACATGTTTTTTATCAAAAACATTCATATCCATATTACTATTTTTTATCATAATGACATTAATTTCTATACCTGTATCTATCTTTTTGATGCCTTCCCCCAGAGTGACACAGCGGCTGACACAGTGGAATGCAGCCCTACTGTCTCACCACTGGGGGGATCCAGACAGTCTCACTGTTTCCTGACCTTGAGGAGGGGCACGCCCCCCCTCCAAGATGGCGCCCACGGCATCGGCCCAGGATCTGCGCCGCTGACTGATTTGCGGATCATGCTGTGGTGCCGCCATTTGGGGACCTATGTCTTGTGGAAGGTGCCCCAGCGACTACCGCCGCTTTGGGGCACAATCTGTCCTTTTGATGGTGTACCCACCACATAGGACGACCACGCATGCGTCCTCCAATGCATGCGCACCATGGGACAATACCCGGCGATGTCAGACGCTTAGCGTCGTGGACGCCGGCGGGGCGGGACCTTCACTTGACACAGATAAAAGCAGACACAACAGCTGAATCATCAGCTGTGTGCTGCTCTGAGTACACATCCTTACTCTTCCCATTGGCGTCAATAGTAAGTACCACATGCAGTCCCTGATTTGTTTTTCCTCAGCAGATGGGGAAATATATTCATATAATCAAGATATTGTCACCACTACTTCTCTATTTTAAAACCTTATTCTATCGGGGAAGCCTGCTAGATATAGGAACTGGGATCCATGCATTGCTATTACATTCTGTCACTTTCACACAAAGCATATTTTTTATCCATTCTTGGTAACCATCCAGTATTTTTTATTCAATGCATTAATTTCTTAAACTCTATAATCTTATCACGTTTTATATTTTACAGCACAACCATGATTTATGTTATCACTTATCTATAGTGATATATATAATTATAATTTTATATATATATATTTTTTTCATCACATTCACATACATAGGTACATCAGCACTAATTTCACCATGCTTGTCAGCTGATCCCAATTAAGCTACCACCCTGTCTTCATATAGACCTGCCTACATGTTATACCCTCCCCAAAGGCATTCAGGTATACTTCCACCTGCTATCAGGTTCTAAATGGACCAAATAGGTAGACCCAAACCAATATATAGCGTAGTGTTATTTAACATTCTTGCTATTTATTCCACAGCCCTCCCTGTACCCAGAGGGGCTATTTACCTTCATTATCCCTTGCTCCATGTGCTTGATGCCTCTGGGGTGAATTGGATGTGTCGTCTTAGGACGTATGGCTATACCTACATTGGGAATCAATACTCAGGGTTACTATCCACCATTTGGCCTGCTTAGTTTGGCCAATAATGGAATGATACACTGATATGTATATTTATCACTTCTATCTTAGATATGTACCTCTGGATACCTGTGGTTTCTGGTGAGGGTCCTGTTGTCCTCCAGGACGGACCCACTTGACTGATCCGCATCTCGGCCACTATGTGGCCCAGCTCCCATGGTGAGACTTTGGGGACTTGTCTGGCTTTATGGTTCATGTGATGGATACATGTTTTTATTGTAAAATATAATTGTATATATCCACATTTTCCTATTTTACATTAATCATGTTGTTTCTTTGTTTATAGCCACGTGACAAAACTCATATTTGTAGTCAGAGTCTTTGAGCAAGTAAGTAAGCGTAGAAACCCTAACAACCAAGTAAGTAAGTAAGCGTTGAAACCCTAACAACCAAGGCCTGAGGTGTGCCATGGCCTAGCTGGTCGGTATGCCTGAAAAGAGGGCAAAAGACACATGTTTAGGTGAAGAAGGGAAGGTAACCGACCGACAAGAAAGGCAGCGCGTGCCCCGACGGCAACAGTATGTATCCGGTGAGTATCCGCAATGACTGGAGAAACCCATCGACTAAAGGCAGGCAGTCCATCTATCGAACCTGCGACGCAGCCCAGAAATCGACTAAACCCCCTGAGACGGATGGATAGAGCCTGGCACCCGAGACAACCCAGACATGACTGCAATCCTCGTGATGAGAGGATACGAAAGGGAAGTAGAAGTCAAGCTGGCGCGAGGGGCCCCTGCAACGAGGCCAATGCAGAATGAAAAATGCCTCAACAGGCCCCCCGAGAAGTGCTCCGAGAAGAACCCCCTAAAATCCTGGCCTACCCACCCTGGTACGGGGAGTGAGAGGGTGAGTTGCAAAAAAGGACAACCTGGCAGGAATCTGAAGTGCTGGATACCTGGAGGAGCAGGTAGAAAAGGCCAATGTGCTGAGGCAACCAACCTCGCTGAACATGGAAAAGCCAGACACACAGAAACACCAATCCCACCTGACGGACTCGGCCGGCAGAACCTAGGCAGAAGCATGACCCAAACATGAGTCCTGAATGCACAAGTCCAACCCTATCAACAGCAGGACTGATGGAATGAGTGCAAGACAGTTGACGTGGAAGCCAATCCAACCCTCCCACAAGTAGAGCAAGTGCTGGACCGCCAAACCACAGACGAGCACCTAACGGAAAACTGGCAGGAAAAGCAGCCCAAAGAACCAATGCAACAGGAACTCGCCACTAGGAGGCCCCCCCCCTAAGGAATGAAGTCAAAGAAACCAGACCAAGCACCCCAAAGTTGAAGGGATGCACATGAACTAATCCAACAGAGACGGGCAGCAAGCCCAACCAAGAACACAAACTGACATGACAACAGAACCAGACACAAAAACACAGCGAACGCGTCCCCCGCCCCCGTGACTACCTAAGAACGAGCATGACCAAGGACAAGACCACTGCGTGTGACGAACATGATACCAGCCCCCCACCCCCACCCTGATGTGAGCCCGAGTAGCCTGCAGCGTAGAACTGAACACTCAGGGCTAGTGCACCCACAGACCGTGGTGGGTAACGTACAGGTGTAATAAATGAACGTACATCGTATGAAGTGTGGTATACGGGCGAGAAGATTGTGGTCTCCAATCATTAAAAACGAAACCTCAGCCCGTATGGATCTGTAGACGTGACAGATCCCGAAACGTGAACACTAGCTAAACAACACAGGTTGTAACATGACAAGGACGATGAGACATGGTAACCACAAAGAAGACAATGCTATGACACACTATGACAGGAAATCGCGGGGCAGGAACGCCAGACATGAAACGTGGGGGCAGCAACGCTATGACGGAACCCTGGGGCAGAACACTGAGACTAACGCAATGACGGAACTTGTGGGGGAGTAATGCAACAACAGAAATCGTGGGGCAGAAACGCTATGACAGAAATCGTGAACATGCTGAGGCCGATGTGCCAAGACAGGAAAACCTGGGGCAGAAAATGTACGAGAGAAATGCTGAGGCTGAACGCAGAGCCTGAAGGCTGAGGCAGAAATACAATGACAGAAAACCTGGAGCAGAACGCTAAGACTGAAACGTAACGGCAACGCAAAAACAGAAGCCTGGGGCAAAAACGCATGACAACGACGAGACTGCACCGCTGAGGCAGACCAATGCAATGCCAGGAAAACCCCTGGGGTAGAACCACTATGATAGAAACGCTACGACAGAATGCTGAGACTGAAATCCAATGACAGAAACCTGAGCCAGAATGCTAAGACCGAACGTGACTGAAAAAGTAATGACAGAACCTGGGGCGGAAATGCTATGACAGAACGTGACTGAAAATGCCACGGCAGAACGCTAAAACAGAACGTGCCTAAAAATGTATTGACAGAAACCTGGGGCAGAACGCTAAGACAGAACGTGCCTAAAAAATGTAATGACAGAAACCTGGGGCAGAACGCTAAGACAGAACGTGCCTAAAAAATGTAATGACAGAAACCTGGGCAGAATGCTGACAGAACGACTGAGAAACGCAACGACAGAAACCTGGGGAAGAACGCTATGACAGAACATGACTGAAAAATGTACTGACAGAAACCTGGGCAGAATGTTATGACAGAATGTGACTGAAAATGTAATGACAGAAACCTGGGACAGAAAGCTATGACAGAACGTGACTGAAAAAAGAAATGACGGAAACCTGGGCAGAATGCTATGACAGAACGACTGAGAAACGCAACGACAGAAACCTGGGGCAGAACGCTATGACAGAACATGACTGAAAAATGTACTGACAGAAACCTGGGCAGAATGTTATGACAGAATGTGACTGAAAATGTAAAGACAGAAACCTGGGACAGAACGCTATGACAGAACGTGACTGAAAAAAGAAATGACGGAAACCTGGGCAGAATGCTATGACAGAACGACTGAGAAACGCAACGACAGAAACCTGGGGCAGAACGCTATGACAGAACATGACTGAAAAATGTACTGACAAAAACCTGGGCAGAATGTTATGACAGAATGTGACTGAAAATGTAAAGACAGAAACCTGGGACAGAACGCTATGACAGAACGTGACTGAAAAAAGAAATGAAGGAAACCTGGGCAGAATGCTATGACAGAACGACTGAGAAACGCAACGACAGAAACCTGGGGCAGAACGCTAAGACAGAAAGTGACAGAAAAAATGCACTGACCAAAACCATGACAGAACGTGACAGAAAAATGTATCGACAGAAACCTGGGGCAGAATGCTATGACAGAACGTGACTGAAAATGCAATGACAGGACCCTGGGGCAGGGTGCAAAGACATAACGTGACTGAAAATGTAAAGACAGAAACCAGGGGCAGAACGCAATGAAGAACGTGACTGAAAGAAGTAATGACAGAAACCTGGGGCCGACACGTCATGACAGAAACGCTGAGACTGAAAGCTGAGGCAGAAATGAACTGCCAGAACCCTGGGGCAGAAATGCTATGAGAGAAAAGCTGAGCCTGAAACGCTGAGGCAGAAATCCTGGGCAGAAAACGCTATGACAGAAAAGGTCACGACAGAAACCTGGGCCAGAAATCTGAGACTGAAACGTGACGACAGAATCCTGGGGCAGCCAAATGCTGAGGCTGAGCCAGAAGTACTGACAGAAACATTGAGACTGAAAACGCAACAGCCGGGCCAGAACGCCCAAGACAAACGCCTGGTGACTAACGCAGGATACTGCTAAAACGCAGAGACACTGCTAAAACGCAGAGCCAATGAGAGAAACGCAGAGCCAATGAGAGAAACGCAGAGCCAATGAGAGAAACGCAGAGCCAATGAGAAAAACGCAAAGACAATGAGAAAAACGCAGAAACACTGGGAAAAAACGCTATGCCAGAAACGCTGAGCCTGAAGCTGAGGCAAAGAAATGACAGAAACCTGGGGCAGACATGAACGCTATGACATGACGACAAAAACGCCTGATGCATAACGTGAAGACCGAAACACTGACACTGCAAACGCTGAACCTATGACCAGCAAGCAACCCAAGAAAAATACTGCCAGCATTGCCGATGGGTGGACAGCCCCCCCCCATACCGCTGGCGTGACCACGGCGAAAAGGTGGACTGCTACCGCCTGCGGGTGGCCCCCCGTAGCAGTGAGGTGACCAATCCCCCCCCCTTCCCTCACGCTGCCAGCGTGGTCCGGGAGGAGTGGAGTGGAGACCCCCTCCTGACACCAGCAAGGCTCGGGAGAAATGGATGGATGGAAGAACAGATGGAAGGGCCGGCCGCCCCCCCAACCGTGAAGCAGCGTGAGCTGGTGAAGGAAGAGGCGTGCAGAGTCCCCCCGCCCCCCCCCCCCAGAGCCGGAATGAGAACCGGCGGTGAGCGACCCCCCCCTCCCCCTGGTGAGCGTGGAGACCGAGAAAGTAAGCGGGCGAACGCCCCCCCCTGCATGGAGCAGGAAGAGAGGCATGCGGGAGTCCCCCATGTGAATGCCGGGAGGTGCGTGACCCATGGCAGACTGCCAGCACGTGTCTCCGCACCCCCAGCGGCAGAGCGGCAACTCCGTCCCCCGCTCACACAGCAAGCTTCCCCCCCGAAAGGCACGCCGTGGCCGGGCGGACAGCAGGTGCATGACACCCCCCACCCATGCTGATGACTAGCATCCAAAATGGGTGAGTGCCCCCCCCCTCATGGTGCTTGGCGTGCGCAAGAAGACGGCGAGAAAAGCCCCCCCCTCGGAAGCCTGCAAGGACCCAGAGAAGGAAGGGAGGCATGCAGAACCCCCCCCATTAAGCCGGCGTGAGAACCGGGCGGTGAGCGGCTCCCCCCTCCGCCTGATGATGCGCAGGATGACCGGAAGAGCAAGCCCGGACCCGGAGAAGGAAGGGAGGCGTGCGGGAGACCCCCACGAAGCGGAGGTGAGTGGCCCACAAGACTGCCAGCCCGCTACTCCCTAACCCCAGACCTCCAGCGACAGCCCAGGCTCCTCCGTCCCCCTCTCCCTCAGCAAGCTTCCCCCCCCCGGAATGAAAGCCTGCTGTGAGCTGTGAGCGGCGGTCACAGCATGGATCCCCCCCCCTCGGCCCAAGCATGCACCTGGTCCCCGATGTGGACCCCCTGCAGAAGCCCTCCACCCCCCTACCAGTACCGCGAGCCCCGGGAGACGTGGAGAAGAGAAGCCTCCTGCCGTGCCCATGCCGCCGCGACCACGCTGCCGCTCCGCTGAACGAAAAACCGGAAGTGACGCGGATGCCCTGTGAAACCCGGAAGTGACGTCAGCAGCAACCCAGAACGACGCCGACGCAGGACCTGGCAAGGGAGGAGGCTATAAATAGTGCTCTCAGCCTCCTCCCACAAATACAGGCTAGCCTGCGGCCAGCCTTTACACTTATCTACTGAAAAATATTGCTTGTTATCTAGCTCCTGAAGAAGCGGATATTACGGAATCATAAAACGCGAAACATGTTGAGTCTTGTATACTATGCTACTGTATATGTATGACATTCCATTGGCAACAATGGTATGCCTATATGAGTGGTTTTATGTTTGTCACAAAACGATTTTTTAATCTATAAACATGTACATGGTAAACTTGTTTTATATTTGTGTAATAAAAAACCTTTTATATTTATACCCTTGACTGTACATCGGTCTCACATATGGTGCCCACATAGTCCATTTAAGCCTCTTGCTTCTATACAATATTACTTTTAACAGAAATATTTATAAATTAAAATTGTGTTTTTTTTCTTTTTTCGTTTTATTTATTTAAATGGAAATAGAATTGGGAACTTGGGTTTTCTGTTGAAAGTTTTTCTAAAGAGGTCCTCCTCTATTCTATTATTTTCTGGTTGATGTAAAACAGCAAGACTGCCTGTGGTTTACAGTGATTACTGTATTAAGCAATCAGTAAGACTGTTCAAGGATTTCATTCATGAAACTTTGTTTACAACTACGATTGGTCACAGCTATCACATGGTATGGGGCTACTGTGATCAGCCCTGTTACCATGTGATTGCTGTGACCAATCACAGAGATCACACAGTATTGAACAATGGCAGCCTTGTCAATTACTGTAACTGGGAGCGCTGGTACCTGGGCCATTCGCAGCAACCCAGTACAATGATAGGTGATCCACTGTATCTGGGGGACAGAGTGGACACAGATTCCATCGCTGCATGCGCTTGAAAGTGTGCACGAGCGGCCAATGCGTGAGGATGTACAGGTACATGCCCTTGCATCGATGCTGCTCCCATTCAACCATTTATACAGAATATAGTGGCTGGACGAGAGGCAGTTAAAACAGAAAGTATCTACAAATCTCACTTCTATTAAAAATTCTAAAAATTGTGTGGTCTCCTTTTAAGGCCCCGGGACTACGTTACCCAGAACCCCGTTCGGCACCCAGGGTGCATTCAGCCACCGCAGAGACTGATGGGAGGGGCTATATAAGAGAGGGGCGAGGCTGAGATCGGCCTCTTTGGACACCGCGCTGCAATCAACAGGTCTTCCTGTGCGGATCTGCTGCAGTGCAGGGCCTGAAGCCAGGGCCTTGCACAACTTCCAGAGAGCCTTCCACCCCACTGCGGAACCTGGGTGACACCTGACTTCGCTGACTACTTACATCAGTTGGATCGGAGACCCGATCGTTGCAGACGCTGTGTGTGTAGACACAGCAGGTGGAAGTCCCGGACTGGGATCGCGTCCGGAGTGGTGAGCGAGCACCTGCTAAATCCTATAGGCTGTACTGTTGTTAGGCCTAGAGACTACCTCGGCCCACCGGCCTTTATTTACTGTTCCACTGGAGACTAGTAACGGAACTGAGTTGAGTTAGTCTCTGGTGAAGTGTTCTTTATAGTCTACCCCTTTGGATTACAAATACTGTTCCTGTTGTGCACCACCAGTCAAGTTGCATGCGAAGAAATCATTCTGCTAGAGACTGAGTTAAATCTGAGTCAGGCCTGACCAGGAGTTAGAACTTTGTGTTGCTGCGCCATAAGGGCGCATAGATAGAGATAGCTGCACTAGAAGGGAAATAGCCTGCATTATCAGGGTGTACTATATTTTCTGCTGTAGGGCTCTGCAGACATATATGTGTTATGTATTAACCTTGTGCCTTTTACCCAAAGTAAAAAAAACAGTTATACTTCATCACTTGCTATCAGTGTGTTATCATTATGTAAAGATTGTGATTACTGTTAGATTGTGATAAGACAATAAACCCCAGACTAGCTGTGCCAGAGTGGGTCGAGTAAGATTGCCGGGGGTTGGCGGTGCTGTACACAGGGCCCGAAACAAAACCAGCGGCTTTCTTAACTGGGGGTAGCGCTACACGTGGGGGCTCTCGAGTCCGGGATCCTGATACAGCAAGTAACGCGCCAAAAATACCAGCATGGACCCACTAGAAGTAGGACAGTGGTGCAAAGCGGTCGGCACAGATCCAGCCAGGGTAGTAGTCATAGAACTCCCAGGGATCTGGCAAGAAAAATCGGTGAAGCAGCTAGTGATGTCACTGTCCCCGCACCAGAAGGTATGGGTGGTGGATGTCAGGTCGAATTCTTCACTGACCCACGCACTAATAGAGTGGAAGAATGGAGTCCCAGAGCATTTCAAGAATCCAAGTGTCGAAGCAATAGATGATCAGACTTATAGCCTAATACACGCGCTGCCGCTCAAGCCAGGAGGACGGCTTCAGACACCGAAACTATCTCCACCACCCACCCCAAAAGCAGAAAAACGGAAGGCTAAAGAGAGCTCCGGGTCACCGCCTGCCACCCTCAGCGCAGAGTTATGCGCGGTACTGGGGGAGATTGCAGCCCAGTGTAAGAAGGATCCTACAGACTATCAAACGTCGGGATACAGAAAACTCAGAATATTCTCTGGGAGGAAACCTGTACCTTCGGGTGAAGAGGGGTTTGAGGAGTGGTTAGACGGTGCCACTCAGGCCTTAGAAGGATGGGAAGTCCCAGAACACAGAAAGAAGCAGAGAATCGCTGAGAGCTTGAAGGGGCCTGCGCTAGAGGCCATACGCAACCTCAAGATGAGCAAAACTGACTGTGATGCGCAGGATTATCTGGACATTCTGCAGAATGTGTTCGGTGGGACAGAGAAAATCACTGAGCTCACTTACCAGCTGGAGCATTGCTACCAAAAGACAGGAGAGAAACTGTCAGAGTTCATGAGGCGCCTGGATAAGATCCTGCATAGGATGATACTGAAGAAGGGGATCGACCCGCGGAAGGTGGATGAGGCCCTTGTTCAGCAGGTGATGAGAGGATCTCAGCCCCTGGACCATATCGCATTGGCGCTATGTACAAGACAGGACGGGAAGAGCCTGGAGTACCCTGACTTGATCCGAGTGGTCAGAGAGGAAGAAGCGATGCTGGAAGAGAAGAAGAGGAACCAACTAGTTGAGTCAGTTAATCCTCCTCCGGTGATAGTCAGGACGGCCATGACCCTGGAAAGAGACTCAGAGGTGGATACCTTGAAGTCACAGATGTCCCAAGTATTGGGGATGCTGACCTCCCTGATGGAAAATAAGTCAAGGGTACCAGAGAGGGAAAGTCCGAGGAAGGAGCTGTTTTCAAATACCTCAGCGCCCGCATCCCTACAAGATTGGGGGGACATGACTTGTTTCAACTGCGGAGGGGTTGGCCATGCGGCCAAAGTGTGTGTCAGCCCAAAGAAAAAAAAGATGAATAACCGCAAGCCGCCGGAAAACTTCAGCGGGCCCCGGTGAAGGAGTCAACCAGGTGCCCATTATCTCCAGTGAACTCCAAACTGAATGAGAAGCACTTAAATAGAGTGGAGAGAACCCCTCAGAAGAAACGCAAGGTTCCTCAGCTGGAACGTACTCCAAAGAAAGAGAGTAATGTCCCTCAGCGGGTAGTTACACCCATTAAAAGGAGGGAGATCAATGCATACCAGGCCCAAGAGAGACTTAAGTCCAAGGAGAAATGGAAGAAAGAAAGTCCAAAAGGGAAACGCAAAGATCTAAGGAAAGAGACCCCCTCGAAGCAATATCCAGAGAAGCTTGTAGGTCCCTCCCCGATAGTACCTGTCCAATTGGAGGGAGTCTACGCAAGAGCCATATTGGACACTGGGGCGCAAGTGACCCTGTTGTATCGGGACTTTTATGACAAGCATGTAAGTCACCTACCCATCCAGAAGATTGAAGAGCTGGAGATATGGGGGATTGGGACAGAGAGTTTCCCTTATGATGGCTATCTGCCTATGAAACTGACTTTTGACCCGTCCATAGCTGGAAAGGCTGAAGTGTTCGATACTTTAGCTGTGGTGTGCCCCCGACCACCTGGAGCTAACAAGAGTTCCCTAATAATAGGGACAAACACGGATCTGGTCCGAAGGCTCTTGGCTTCTCTAACAAAAGGGAAAGACCCCACAGTTACTGAGATCCACCCAATGTTGAAGACAGCCTACCAATGGCTGATCTTGGAGCAGAGGGCCCCGGAAGAGGGGGTAGGAAAGGTCTGGAGGCTGGGAAGAAGAGGAATAGTGCTGCAACCCGGTGAAGTAGCCTGTCTAAAAGCCACTGTGAAACCCACTTGGGAGAAGCCAGGGCCCTTTGTCATGTTGGAACCCGACCCAAAGGGGGAACACTCGGGCTTGGAAGTAGTCCCAGAAGTGGTTCCGTTGAGGGCCCTGAAGAAAGCACATTGTAAAGTACCTGTGAGTGTCAGGAATACTGCGGATGGCCCCATGGAGATCCCAGCCAGGATGTTGCTGGGCCAGGTGAGCCCTGCTACCCCAGTTGCTTTGTCGGATGTTGAGAAGACAGAGGGAGAAAGGACTCTATGGGAGAAGCTTTTCATGGAGAACCCAAACCTGCCCAGGGCTTGGAAAGAGAGAGCAAAGGCCCAGTTAACCAGGTGGGAAAATATCTTCTCCCAAGATGAGTTCGATGTAGGGTGTGCAAGGAGTGCCACCCATCGAATCCGCCTCCAGGAAGACAAGCCCTTCAGGGAGAGGGTCAGGTGAGTTCCGTTAGCAGACCTCGAAGACTTGAGGGAACAGCTCGCCAAGCTCAAGCGAACTGGTGTTATTCGAGAATCTAGAAGCCCCTATGCCTCCCTGATAGTGGTGGTCAGGAAGAAGAATGGGTCGTTGAGGCTGTGCATAGACTACAGGACCCTCAACAGGAGGACCATACCCGACCAGTACACTACTCCGAGGATAGAGGATGCCCTACAGAGCTTGTCTGGAGCCAAGTGGTTCAGCGTTATGGACCTCAAGAGCGGGTACTATCAGATCCCTATGCATCCAGAAGACAAGGAGAAGACAGCTTTCATAACCCCAGTGGGATTCTTTGAATTCGACCGGATGCCCCAAGGTCTGTCTGGAGCCCCAGCCACCTTCCAACGTCTCATGGAAAAGACTGTAGGAGACATGAACCTCATCGAAGTCCTTGTATACCTAGATGACATCATTGTCTTTGGAAGAACCTTGGAGGAACATGAAGAAAGGCTGGAGAAAGTTTTGAGAAGACTCAGTGAGGAGGGACTCAAACTCTCACCTGAAAAATGCCAGTTCTATCAGTCATCAGTTAACTATCTGGGACACATAGTGTCCGAAGATGGGGTAGCCACAGACCCCGAAAAGTTGGAGGCAGTTACTTCCTGGCCACGGCCTACCACGGTAACAGAACTCAGATCTTTCCTGGGGTTCTGTTCCTATTATAGAAGGTTCGTGGAGGGGTTTGCCCTAATTGCCAGACCCCTGAATGAGCTACTCAAGACGGAAGGGGAAGAGGATGACTTGGGGCCCAGGAAGCCAGGGGAGTCAGTCAAGGGCCAGTGGAACGAGAAGTTTGAAGGAGCCTTCCAGATGTTGAAGAAAAACCTAACCACTGCCCCCGTCTTGGCCTATGCAGACCCAAAGAAGCCTTATGAGCTCCACGTAGATGCCAGTCATGATGGTCTGGGAGGAGTGCTCAATCAGGAGCACGAAGGGCAACTGAGACCCGTTGCATATGTGAGCAGAAGTCTGACTCCCTCTGAAAAGAACTACCCTACTCATAAGTTGGAGTTCCTGGCCCTCAAGTGGGCGGTAGTTGACAAACTCAGAGATTATCTGTATGGGGCAGAGTTCACTGTGAAAACCGACAACAACCCCCTCACCTATCTGTTCACCACAGCAAAGCTGGATGCCACAGGACATAGATGGCTGGCGGCACTGTATGCCTTCAATTTCAGCCTAAAATACAGGCCTGGGGCTGGAAATCGAGATGCAGACGCCTTGTCTAGAAGATCTCATGTCCCCACCAGCAGTACAGAAGACTGGACCCAAGTGGCACCCGACGGGGTGCGGGCCCTCTGTCAGGGGGCTGAACTCCAGGCCAGTGGCAGCTCAAGAGCAGAAGAGATAGGGGTTACCATAGTAGGAGTCCCCAAACAATACTGTGGGGTAACCCAACTGGGGGAAGATAACTTGCCAAAATTGTCAAAGAAAGAGTTGAGATCTGACCAATTGGAAGACCCCATGGGGAGATTGGTCCTAGAGGCCCTGGAGAATCAGCATCCGAATAGACTCTTATGTCACCCTTCAAAGGAAGCTCGCCTGTTGAGGAAGGAGTGGGACAGGTTGCAAGTGCATCAGGGAGTGGTCTACCGAAGGGGGCCCATCTGATGACCTGGAAGACAAATGGCAATTGTTCCTGCCCGAGAAACACTGAGAGACTGTCATGATTGCTCTGCATGACAACCATGGCCACCTAGGGGCGGAAAGGACCTTCCAACTCGTTAGGGACCGTTTCTATTGGCCCTGCATGAGGGCTGAGGTGGAAGAATACTGCCACTCATGTGCACGATGCATCCAGAGAAAGACTTTACCCCATCAAGCTGCCACAATGGGCCATCTGCAAAGTCAAAGCCAGGGATGAGCCGAACACCCCCCTGTTCGGTTCGCACCAGAACCTGCGAACAGACAAAATGTTCGTGTAAACTTTAGAACCCTATTAAATACAATGGACTCGAACGTTCGAAATCTAAAGTGTTAATTATAAAGGCTGATATGCAAGTTATTGTCCTAAAAAGTGTTTGGGGACCCGGGTCCTGCCCCAGGGGACATGTATCAATGCAAAAAAAAGTTTTAAAAACGGCCGTTTTTTCGGGAGCAGTGATTTTAATAATGCTTAAAATGAAAAAATAAAAGTGAAATATTCCTTTAAATTTCGTACCTGGGGGGTGTGTATGATATGCATGTGAAGTGGCGCATGTTTCCCGTGCTTAGAACTGTCCCTGCAAAAAATGTCATTTTTGAAAGAAAAAAAGTCATTTAAAACTGACTTGCGGCTATTAATGAATTGTCAGGTCCCGGCAATACATTCAAAAGTCATTGATAAATTTTTTTTAAAAAAAGCGTGGGGGTTCCCCAGAATTCAATTACCAGGCCCTTCAGGTCTGGAATGGATATTAAGGGGAACCCTGCCGCGAATTTAAAAAAAAATTGACGTGGGGTTCCCCCACATATCCATACCAGGCCCTTCAGATCTGGCATGGATTTTAAGGGGAACTCCACCCCAAATTTAAAAAAAAAATGGCGTGGAGTCCCCCTAAAAATCCATACCAGACCCCTTATCCGAGCACGCAACCTGGCCGGCCGCAGGGGAAAAGGGGGGGACGAGAGAGCGGCCCCCCCTCCGTCCTGAACCGTACCAGGCCACATGCCCTCAACATGTGGAGGATGTCCCCATGTTGATGGGGACAAGGGCCTCATCCCCACAACCCTTGCCCGGTGGTTGTGGGGGTCTGCGGGCGGGGGGCTTATCGGAATCTGGAAGACCCCTTTAACAAAGGGGACCCCCAGATCCCGCCCCCCCCATGTGAATTGGTAAGGGGTACATTGTACCCCTACCATTTCACGAAGAAAGCGTAAAAAAATGTTTTAAAAAAACACACAAAGACCTTGAAAAAGTCCTTTATTTAAAAAAAAAAAAAAAAAAACATTCCAGCGGTGAAATCCAGTGTCCCGCGGCGATCCCGATGTCCAGCGCTGTCCTTTATTGGTTGTGCCTGAGCGGACCTGATGGGGAACTCCCTCTCAGTATTTTAAATGTATAGACCCGCCCCTTCTAAAGTTCCCCATCAGGTCCGCTCAGCGGACCAGATGCGGAACATGAGAAGGGGCGGGTCTATACATGTATTGCCAAAGTGAGAGCAGTTCCCCATCAGGTCCGCCCCCTCGGTATGTCGGACCCGCCTACGTCATTGGCTTGAGCGGGGAACTTCCTTCACTATGTAAATTTAAATTACACAGTGAAGGAAGTTCCCCGCTCAAGCCAATGACGTAGGCGGGTCCGACATACCGAGGGAGCGGACCTGATGGGGAACTTTAGAAGGGGCGGGTCTATACATTTAAAATACTGAGAGGGAGTGCCCCATCAGGTCCGCTCAGGCACAACCAATGAAGGACAGCGCTGGACATCGGGATCGCCGCGGGACACTGGATTTCAGCGCTGGAATGTTTTTTTTTTTTTATTATTATTTTAAATAAAGGACTTTTTCAAGGTGTTTGTGTGTTTTTTTTAAACATTTTTTTACGCTTTCTTCGTGAAATGGTAGGGGTACAATGTACCCCTTACCAATTCACATGGGGGGGCTGGGATCTGGGGGTCCCCTTTGTTAAAGGGGTCTTCCAGATTCCGATAAGCCCCCTGCCCGCAGACCCCCACAACCACCGGGCAAGGGTTGTGGGGATGAGGCCCTTGTCCCCATCAACATGGGGACATCCTCCCCATGTTGAGGGCATGTGGCTTGGTACGGTTCAGGAGGGAGGGGGGGCCGCTCTCTCGTCCCCCCCTTTTCCCCTGCGGCCGGCCAGGTTGCGTGCTCGGATAAGGGGTCTGGTATGGATTTTTAGGGGACTCCACGCCATTTTTTTAAAATTTGGGGTGGAGTTCCCCTTAAAATCCATGCCAGATCTGAAGGGCCTGGAATGGATATTTGGGGGAACCCCACGTCAAATTTTTTTTAAATTTGC
Organism: Rana muscosa; assembly: GCA_029206835.1. Classification (NCBI taxonomy): domain Eukaryota; kingdom Metazoa; phylum Chordata; class Amphibia; order Anura; family Ranidae; genus Rana; species Rana muscosa. The sequence goes on from CM055117.1 coordinate 496,628,796, forward strand.
GGCTGGGTTCCCCTTAATATCCATTCCAGACCTGAAGGGCCTGGTAATTGAATTCTGGGGAACCCCCACGCTTTTTTTTTTTTTTTTATCAATGACTCTTGTATGTATTGCCGGGAGCCGACAATTCATTAATAGCCGCGAGTGAGTTTTAAAAGACTTTTTTTCTTTCAAAAATGACATTTTTTGCAGGGACAGTTCTAAGCACGGGAAACATGCGCCACTTCACATGCATATCATACACACCCCCCAGGTACGAAATTTAAAGGAATATTTCACTTTTATTTTTTCATTTTAAGCATTATTAAAATCACTGCTCCCGAAAAAACGGCCGTTTTTAAAACTTCTTTTTGCATTGATACATATCCCCTGGGGCAGGACCCCGGTCCCCAAACACTTTTTAGGACAATAACTTGCATATAAGCCTTTATAATTAGCACTTTAGATTTCTCCCATAGATTTTTCGAATTCGCCGCGAACACCCCAATTTGTTCGCTGTTCGGCGAACGGGCGAACAGGCAATGTTCGAGTCGAACATGAGTTCGACTCGAACTCGATGCTCATCCCTAGTCAAAGCCCACTTGATCTGGTATGCATTGATTTTCTCTGCCTCGAACCCGACCTGAGTGGACTAGGAAATGTTCTGGTAGTAACCGACCATTTCACCCGGTATGCCCAGTCCTTCCCAACCAAAGACCAGAAGGCTTCCACTGTGGCCGAAGTAACTATGGAGAAATACTTCGTACACTATGGGCTACCACAACGGCTCCATTCAGATCAGGGAAGGGATTTTGAAAGTCGGTTGATCCGGAAGCTCCTGGATTCCTTGGGGATCAAGAAAACATGAACTACCCCCTACCATCCACAAGGTGATGCTCAGCCGGAAGGTTCAACCGAACCCTGCTCAACATACTGGGGACCTTAAGCAGTGAAAAGAAGCAGCATTGGAGCAACCACATAGCAGCAGTTGTGCATGCATATAACAGCAGCACAAGTGACGCTACAGGGTACTCACCCTATTGACTTATGTTCGGAAGAGAAGCAAGACTACCGGTAGATCTGGCCTTTGGCACCTCCATAGACCATTGTTCTGCCACTTCCCACAAAGGATATGTTGATAGGCTCAGACACAATTTAAAGTTGGCCTATGAGCAGGCCCAAGCAGCCTCAGACCAAAGGGGGGCTCGCAACAAGAAAAACTTTGATCTGAAAGTTCAGATCCAAGATTTACAACCTGGAGATAGAGTGTTGCTACGGAACTTGGGGGTCCCTGGAAAACACAAGCTTGCAGACAGATGGAGACCTGAACCCTATGTTATTTGCAAGAAACTACCGGGTCTACCTGTTTACAGACTAAAGCCAGAAGGGAAGGTGGGGCCCTTAAAGACTTGGCATCGGAAACCCCCTACTCCCACTAGCTGAAGCAGTTCGGATTCCCCCTGCGATGGGTTCCCCTGAGCCAACCTCCATCCTGGATACTCCCAGGCCAAGCACTCGGTCCCAGACCCCTCAGATTGGGGATATAGAGACCTCTGAGCTAAGTGAAGATGAGGGAGAAGAACTTGATTGGCTTTGGCCTTCCCAGGCCCCAGAAACTTCTGCTATTGATCTTCCACCTGATGAAGACACCATAGACAGAACACTGAATGCAGAAGCTACTGAGTTCATCCCGGCCAGTCCTTTGTCGGATTCTTGGGAAGATGCCTTTTTCTTACTCCCAGAGGAGGACCCAAGAGATTCCATGTACCTCCCTGCTCCGGAGTCAAGTGCTCCAGGACCAGTGGACACTCCCAAGTCGGTTCCGGAAGTGGAATCTGTTTTAGCCGGACCAGAAAGCCCAAGAGAACAAAGGATGAGAAGAGCCATAAAACCTCCCAGAAGATTGACTTACCCACAGATGGGGAGGAGCTCGGAAGACACTGTGGTTACTGCCAGGAGGAGTATGGAAGACCCTAATCCCTCCACTGTTCATTTGGTGGGGGGCAACCCCAACTTACTCTCTGGCACAGTTAGGCAGGACTAGGGATGAGCTTCGAGTTCGAGTCGAACTCATGTTCGACTCGAACATTGCCTGTTCGCCTGTTCGCCGAACAACGAACAATTTGGGGTGTTAGCGGCAAATTCGAAAAGTCTATGGGAGAAATCTAAAGTGCTAATTATAAAGGCTTATATGCAAGTTATTGTCCTAAAAAGTGTTTGGGGACCTGGGTCCTGCCCAGGGTTGCCAACTTTCAGTAAATTTACGAACAGTTTGTAAAATCTGTACTTTTTGCATCTGTCCTTGAATGTCCATTACGGACATGTAGGCTGCATGTCCGTAACTGACATTCATGGACAGATGCAACAATTATGGATTTTACAAACTCTTCGTAAATTTACTGAAAGTTGGCAACCCTGGTCCTGCCCCAGGGGACATGTATCAATGCAAAAAAAAGTTTTAAAAACGGACGTTTTTTTAGGAGCAGTGATTTTAATAATGCTTAAAATGAAAAAAAAAAAGTGAAATATTCCTTTAAATTTCATACCTGGGGGGTGTGTATGATATGCATGTAAAGTGGCGCATGTTTCCTGTGCTTAGAACTGTCCCTGCACAAAGTGTCATTTTTGAAGGAAAAAAAGTAATTTAAAACTCACTCGCGGCTATTAATGAATTGTCGGCTTTTATCAACACATAGAAAAGTCATTGATAGAAAAAAAAAAAAGCGTGGGGGTTCCCCCAAATTCAATTACCAGGCCCTTTAGGTCTGGAATTGATATTAAGGGGAACCCCGCCACAAATTTAAAAAAAAAATGGCGTGGGGTTCCCCCTAAATATCCATACCAGGCCCTTGAGATCTGGCATGGATTTTAAGGGGAACTCCACCCCAAATTAAAAAAAAAATGGCGTGGAGTCCCCCCAAAAATCCATACCAGACCCTTTATCCGAGCACGCAACCTGGCCGGCCGCAGGGGAAGAGGGGGGGGACGAGAGAGCGGCCCCCCTCCCTCCTGAACCGTACCAGGCCACATGCCCTCAACATGGGGAGGATGTCCCCATGTTGCTGGGGACAAGGGCCTCATCCCCACAACCCTTGCCCGGTGGTTGTGGGGGTCTGCGGGTGGGGGGCTTATCGGAATCTGGAAGACCCCTTTAACAAAGGGGACCCCCAGATCCCGCCCCCCCTATGTAAATTGGTAAGGGGTAAATTGTACCCCTACCATTTCACGAAGAAAGTGTCAAAAAATTTAGATAAAAACACACACACCTCGGAAAAGTCCTTTATTAAAAAAAAAACAACAACATTCCAGCGATGAAATCCAGTGTCCCGCGGCGATCCCGATGTCCAGCGCTGTCCGTCATTGGTTGTGCCTGTGCGGACCTGATGGGGAACTTCCTCCGCTGTGTTTTAAATGTATAGACCCGCCCCTTCTAAAGTTCCCCATCAGGTCCGCTCAGCGGACCAGATGCGGAACAAGAGAACGGGCGGGTCTATACATGTATTACACAGCGAATGAAGTTCCCCATCAGGTCCGGTCCCTCGGTATGTCCGACCGCGCCTACATCATTGGCCTGAGCGGGGAACTTCCTTTACTGTGTAATTAAAATTTACACAGTGAAGGAAGGTTCCCGCTAAGGCCAATGACGTAGGCGGGGTCCGACATACCGAGGGGGCGGACCTGATGGGGAACTTTGTTCGCTGTGTAATACATGAATAGACCCGCCCCTTCTCTCGTTCCCCATCAGGTCCGCTCAGCGGACCAGATGCGGAACATGAGAAGGGGCGGGTCTATACATGTATTACAAAGTGAGAGAAGTTCCCCATCAGGTCCGCCCCCTCGGTATGTCGGACCCCGCCTACGTCATTGGCCTGAGCAGTGAAGGAAGTTCCCCGCTCAGGCCAATGATGTAGGCGGGGTCGGACATACCGAGGGGGCGGACCTGATGGGGAACTTCGTTCGCTGTGTAATTCATGTATAGACCCGCCCCTTCTCATGTTCCGCATCTGGTCCGCTGAGCGGACCTGATGGGGAACTTTAGAAGGGGCGGGTCTATACATTTAAAACACAGCGGAGGAAGTTCCCCATCAGGTCCGCACAGGCACAACCAATGACGGACAGCGCTGGACATCGGGATCGCCGCGGGACACTGGATTTCATCGCTGGAATGTTTTTTGTTTTTTTTGTTTTTTAATAAAGGACTTTTCCAAGGTGTTTGTGTGTTTTTATTTAAATTTTTTGACACTTTCTTCGTGAAATGGTAGGGGTACAATGTACCCCTTACCAATTCACATGGGGGGGCAGGATCTGGGGGACCCTTTGTTAAAGGGGTCTTCCAGATTCCGATAAGCCCCCCGCCCGCAGACCCCCACAACCACCGGGCAAGGGTTGTGGGGATGAGGCCCTTGTCCCCATCAACATTGGGACATCCTCCCCATGTTGAGGGCATGTGGCCTGGTACGGTTCAGGAGGGAGGGGGGGCCGCTCTCTCATCCCCCCCTCTTCCCCTGTGGCCGGCCAGGTTGCGTGCTCGGATAAAGGGTCTGGTTTGGATTTTTGGGGGGACTCCACGCCATTTTTTTTTTATTTGGGGTGGAGTTCCCCTTAAAATCCATGCCAGATCTCAAGGGCCTGGTATGGATATTTAGGGTGAACCCCACGCCATTTTTTTTTAAATTTGCGGCGGGTTCCCCTTAATATCCATTCCAGACCTAAAGGGCCTGGTAATTGAATTTGGAGGAACCCCCACGCTTTTTTTTTTTTTTTATCAATGACTTTTCTATGTATTGATAAAAGCCGACAATTCATTAATAGCCGCGAGTGAGTTTTAAATGACTTTTTTTCCTTCAAAACTGACACTTTGTGCAGGGACAGTTCTAAGCACGGGAAACAAGCGCGACTTTACATGCATATCATACACACCCCCCAGGTACGAAATTCAAAGGAATATTTCACTTTTATTTTTTCATTTTAAGCATTATTAAAATCACCGCTCCCGTAAAAACGTCTATTTTTTAAACCTTTTTTTGCATTGATACATGTCCCCTGGGGCAGGACCCGGGTCCCCAAACACTTTTTAGGACAATAAATTGCATATTAGCCTTTATAATTAGCACTTTAGATTTTGAACGTTCGAGTCCATTGTATTTAATAGGGTTCACACGAACATTCTGTCTGTTCGCAGGTTCTGGTGCGAACCGAACAGGGGGGTGTTCGGCTCATCCCTGGGCAGGACACTAATGACAGTGTGACCTGTGGGCAGGGGAGTTCACCTCCTTGTTTTTGGTGGGAATTTCCTCTGCCAACATCATACGCAACTTTGGCTAATGTTGTGTGTACTGTAATTTAATGTTATCTTTGGGGACCAAAGAGTTTAAGTGGGGGAGTGTGTAACGGGGTCTCCTTTAAGGCCCCGTGACTACGTTACCCAGAACCCTGTTCGGCACCCAGGGTGCATTCAGCCACTGCAGAGACTGAAGGGAGGGGCTATATAAGAGAGGGGCGAGGCTGAGCTCGGCCTCTTTGGATACCGCGCTGCAATCAACAGGTCTTCCTGTGCGGATCTGCTGCAGTATGGGGCCTGAAGCCAGGGCCTTGCACAACTTCCAGAGAGCCTTCCACCCCACTGCGGAACCTGGATGACACCTGACTTCGCTGACTACTTACATCAGTTGGATCTGAGACCCGATCGTTGCAGACGCTGTGTGTGTAGATACAGCAGGTGGAAGTCCCGGACTAGGATCGCGTCCGGAGTGGTGAGCGAGCACCTGCTCAATCCTATAGGCTGTACTTTTGTTAGGCCTAGAGACTGCCTCGGCCCACCGGCCTTTATGTACTGTTCCACTGGAGACTAGTGGAGGAACTGAGTTGAGTTAGTCTCCGGTGAAGTGTTCTTTATAGTCTACCCCTTTGGATTACAAATACTGTTCCTGTTGTGCACCACCAGTCAAGTTGCATGCGAAGAAATCGTTCTGCTAGAGACTGAGTTAAATCTGAGTCAGGCCTGACCAGGAGTTAGAACTTTGTAATGCTGCGCCATAAGGGTGCATAAATAGAGATAGCTGCACTAGAACGGAAATAGCCTGCATTATCAGGGTGTACTATATTTTCTGCTGTAGGGCTCTGCAGACATATATGTGTTATGTATTAACCTTGTGCCTTTTACCCAAAGTAAAAAAAAAACGTTATACTTCATCACTTGCTATTAGTGTGTTATCATTATGTAAAGAGGTTACCCTTACAATACTGTTAGATTGTGATAAGACAATAAACCACAGACTAGCTGTGCCAGAGTGGGTTGAGTAAGATTGCCGGGGGTTGGCGGTGCGGTACACAGGGCCCGAAACAAAACCAGCGGCTCTCTTAACTGGGGGTAGCGCTACAATAGCATTGAGAACCACTGGTTTATAGCATTGATACTGTTACATCCTAATATTAAAAAGCTATATATTCCACAGTGCCTACAGCGCTTCAACACTAAGGCCCCTTTCACACTGGGGAGGGCAGGTGCAGTGGCGGTATACCGTTGTATTTACCGCAATATTCAGCCGCTAGCGGTGCATTTTTAACCCCTGATAGCGGGCGAAAAAGGGTTAATACCGCCCGCAAACTGCGGCTACAGCCGCAGTTTGCGGGCAGTATTACCGCGGTGTCCCGTTGATTTCAATGGAAAGGAGCGGTAAAGGAGCGGTATACTCACCGCTCCAAAGATGCTCCTCCCACCAGCGCATCGCCTCAGTGTGAAAGCCCTCGGGCTTTCACATTGAGCATACTGGGGCAGGATTATTTCAGGCGTTATTTATGCGCTATTTTTAGCGCTAAAACGCCTGAAATACGCCTCAGTGTGAAAGGGGCCTAAGTCACAGATAAAACATGCTCATATTAGCATCACAGTAACTATGATTTTAATAGAAACTGCATTGTGAGAAAGAAGAAGATTTTCACATTTGAAATCATTTGTGGGCTTCAGGTGAACAATACAAATTTTGTTTGTAAAGATTATATTATTACGCAGGTTATGGTCAGATAGGCTAAAAGAAACGAATTGCAAAGCACAGCAGAGATTTCTTAAAACACAAGGTACCTTAGTGAAGATGTATAACAGGGAGCCCACTGTGTGAACAGTGAACAATATAAACTGCTGGTTTTATGGCAGTATATGGCTAGCAACTGAATAGCTTTACAACATTGTAAAGCATGATAGGGACAACCAAAATTTGTATTTGGTTTAAGACTTTAACCTACATCTATAGATGTAATTAACTCAGAACACAGAGTATATTGATCATGTTCTAATTCTATGCAATGAACTCCTTTAATCTCTATCTGCACCCTTGTCAATGGCATACCCTGTATATAGAATAAAGTATGACAAAGTTGCAAGAGAACAGTAACAAAATTGAGAGTATTAGGAGTTTGCCTAGCACTAAGGCTACATTGTAAATTTAATATTTTCAAACTTTCAAAAGGTAAGGATTAAATGTTCTCTGAAGTACTGCTGCTTTACAAAAGTGCTGAGGTCATTGTATTATTTTATGAATATTCAATATATTTTAGGTCAGCATTTCAAGTGGAAGCTGTGAGTTTTACAAGCATAGAAGACATTTGAATGTTCTCATGAGATTTGCAAAGAACATTAAGTTATTTATATTATGCAAAGTTCATATATACGTAAAATAAAGAGTTTGTAGGATAAATTTACAGTGCTTTGAAATAAAAACAGAGGCAAGTACAACTTGATGTAAGCATTTTTTAAACTGTATCGTTAGTTGTTTGATGCAGTTTACTTTTGGATCATTAAAAAGTAAGCAATTCAGTGACTTACAGTTTTGTATACATAAGCATTTGCTAATGAGTCATATTAACATTTATTTTGGTCATAGCTCCTAGAGTTTTACAGTAACAAGTAGACAGATTTTTGTTAGGGGGGTATTGTGGCCATTTAGTTCTGTACACATACAGTATAGACTTAACATACAGATAATTTTTTGACAAATAGTAAATGACAGAAAAGCAACAAACAGTAAAGAGTTCTGAAAAGAAAAAAAGTATAACCCAATTGAATCCATTTAATTTATTTCTGTAATGCATTTAAGCTGTATATACAGTAATAAATATGCCTATATTTTTACTTTTTTTATCAGCTTATATTTGCAGCAAGGGTTGAAAACCCAGTACTGTCAGCAGTAGAGAAGTTGGATCACTGATCTCATACACACAAGCAGTAGCTTGACTCTCCTGACATGCCCTAATGAAAACTGCTCTAATCAAAATCGTTGTTGCTTTATGAGCTTTGCTGTTGATTGAGGCAATGTTTAGGAAGGTGTATCTAAGAACTTCAGCCACGGACCATTTTGTTGCTAAAGGACCAGGCCCCTTATTGTGATTTGGCACTGCGTTGCTTTAACTGACAATTGTGCGGTCGTGCGACGTGGCTCAAAAACAAAATTGACGTTCTTTTTTCCCCACAAATAGAGATTTCTTTTGGTGGTATTTGATCACCTCTGCGGTTTTAATTTTTTGCGCTATAAACAAAAATAGAGCGACAATTTTGAAAAAAATTACATATTTTTTACTTTTTGCTATAATAAATATCCCCAAAAAATATATGAAATTTTTTTTTTTCCCTCAGTTTAGGCCGATACGTATTCTTCTACATATTTTTGGTAAAAAAAATATGCACTGATTACTGTGAAAACGACAGTGAAGGGTTTAACCTCTAGGTGGCGCTGTAGGGGTTAAGTGTGACCTAATGAGTGATTCTTACTGTAGGGGGCATGGCTTGGCATGTGACGTCACTGATTGTCATTCCCTATGACAGGGAAAAGACGATCACTGACATGCCACCAGGAAGAACGGGGAAAGGTTTGTTTACACTTACCTCTCCCCGTTCTTCAGCTCTGTGACCCGATCGCGGGACACCGGCGGCGATCAAATTCACGGGTCCCGCGGGCGCGGTCATGGAGCTTCGGACCGGGTCGCAAGCGTACCCCCGACGGCGGGCACGCGACCCACGGACAGGTTCTTAAAGGGGACGTACCTGTACGCCCTTGTGCCTGTCCGTGCCATTCTGTTGACGTACATCATCGTGCGGCGGTCCTTAAGTGGTTAAGCAGCAGTCCAACTCACCTGGCACTGTCAACGCAGGGTTTTTAACACTTACTGTACCATTTAGCAAATAAGAAAGTAAGATTGAGACATATTAAATACTATATATGCAGCCTGACTTAATCTGTAAAAGTAAGCTCATTGCTGAGTGAAACACAATAGAGGGCAGAGGTTCAGGTGATTTTGTAATTTGCATACTAAGTGTGATTTCGTAACCAGATGGATTATTCATTTTCTTTATTGGCTTATCCTGGGATGCACCTTGCCTTTCTCTACAATACTTACAGTATCTCACAAAAGTGAGTACACCCCTCACATTTTTGTAAATATTTTATTATATCTTTTCATGTGACAACACTGAAGAAATTTCATTTTGCTACAAGAAGAGTGTACAGCTTGTATAATGCCGCGTACACACGATTGGAAATTCCGACAAGAAAACCGTGGATTTTTTCTGGCGGAATGTTGGCTCAAACTTGTGTTGCGTACACACGGTCACACAAATCTTGTTGGAAATTCCGACCGTCAAGAACGCGGTGACGTACAAGATGTACAATGAGCCGAGATCAATGAAGTTCAATAGACAGTTTGGCTCTTCTGCTTGATTCTGAGCATGCATGTTTTTTTGCACACCGGAATTGCATACAGACGAGCGGATTTTCCGATAGAAACTTTTTCCAACGGAAAAATAGAGAACCTACGCTTAATCTTTTGTTGGCGGAAACTCAGACAGAAAAAGTCAGATGGAGTCTAAACACGGTCTGAATTTCCGACAAAAAGCTCACATCGGACTTTTCTTGTTGGAATTTCCGATCGTGTGTACGCGGCATGACTGTGTAAATATGCTGTCCCCTCAAAATAACTCAACACACAGCCATTAATGTCTAAACCGCTGGCAACAAAAGTGAGTACACCCCTAAGTGAAAATGTCCAAATTAGGCCCAAAGTGTCAATATTTTGTGTGGCCTCCATTATTTTCCAGCACTGCCTTAACCCTCTTAGGCATGGAGTTCACCAGAGCTTCACAGGTTGCCACTGGAGTCCTCTTCCACTCATCCCTGACGACATCACAGAGCTGGTGGATGTTAGAGAACTTGCTCTCCTCCACCTTCTGTTTGAGGATGCTCAATAGAGTTTAGATCTGGAGACATGCTTGTCCAGTCCATCACCTTTACCCCCAGCTTCTTAAGGCAGTGGTCGTCTTGGAAGTGTGTTTGGGGTTGTTATCATGTTGGAATACTGCCCTGCGGCCCAATCTCCGAAGGGAGGGGATCATGCTCTGCGTCAGTATGTCACAGTACATGTTGGCAATCATGGTTCACTCAATGAAGTATAGCTCCCCAGTCCCGGCAGCACTCATGCAGCCCCAGACCGTGACACTCCCACCACCATGCTTGACTGTAGGCAAGACACACTTGTCTTTGTACTCCTCACCTGGTTGCCGCCACACACGCTTGACACCATTTGAACCAAATAAGTTTATCTTGGTCTCATCAGACCACAGGACATGGTTCCAGTAATCCATGTCCTTAGTCTGCTTGTCTTCAGCAAACTGTTTGCTGGCTTTCTTGTGCATCATCTTTTGGAGAGGCTTCCTTCTGGGACAACAGTCATGCAGACCAATTTGATGCAGTATAGTCTGAGCACTGACAAGCTGACCCTCTACCCCTTAAATCTCTGCTGCAATGCTGGCAGCACTCAACTATAATGGTGAGCACGTGCACTCAACTCCTTTGGTCAGCCATGGTGAGTCCTGTTCTGAGTGGAACCTGTCCTGTTAAACCACTGTATGGTCTTGGTCACCATGCTGCAGCTCAGTTTCAGGGTCTTGGCATCTTCTTCTAGCCTAGGCCATCATTATGTAGAGCAACGATTCTTTTTTTCAGATCCTCAGAGAGTTCTTTGCTATGAGGTGCCATGTTGAACTTCCAGTGACTAGTATGAGAGAGTGAGAGCGATTACACCAAATTTAACACACTTGCTCCCCATTCACACCTGAGACCTTGTATCACCAACGAGTCACATGACATCAAGGAGGGAAAGTGGCTAATTTAAAGTTTGTAATTTACATAGACAATCATATGCAGAGCGCAGGCGCCATCTAGCTTCCTTTTTTGGTATTGCTTCGGTTGTTCTCTTTATTTCATGCATTGTGTGTGTAGCCCAGGAAGTAGTTAGTAAGCAGGGAATTCTGGGTATAATCTTCACAGGAAGTGAAGCAGATTCACCATGCTTTGAGAAGAACACTGTAGGAAGCAAGACATGTCTTTCTCAATCTATCGCCATCACCCCTTAGAGAACTTCAAAAGTAAGTTTTTACTATCTCATCTTGTATTGTACATCGTTGTTTCTGTAATGTATACTGTATTGTATGCAATAGTGTACTTATTGAGGTCTATTTCTGTTATTTTGTAGTTTCACTTGGCTTGTTCTAATAAAATTGAGATCAAAGAAATATGGTATCTGAAGTTTATGGGACAAGTAGGTTTAAGCTATATGTCCTTGAGACAGAACAAAGACCGATATCAGCTAATGGGTAACTTTCGTGCTGATATGGGACTTCAGTAAATCCTGCTTCAGTATCTAATTATTGGTATGTTGGCTTTCTCTTCATTGCCATGTTTTCTTTGATGTCTGTCTCTAGTGTTGAGTGAACCCGAACTGTAAAGTTCGGGTCCGTTCCGAACTTTAGCTTTTTCCCGAACCCGAACCCAAACCCGGACTTTCCGCAAAAGTCCGGGTTCGGGTTCGGGTTCGGCAATCTAATTACGCATTTAGAAATGCTTCAGGGGCCAGCCAATCACCTTATGATTAGCTGGTGTGCCCTTAGAGGCCATCATAGCCATGCCTACTAATGGCATGGCTGTGATTGGTCAGTGCAACATGTGACCCAGCTTCTATATAAGCTAGAGGCACACAGCACACACGTCACTCTGCTTCAGAATAGATAGGGAGAGGATCTTGGCTGCTGCTGTTGCTAATAGGGAGAGATTGTAAAATACATGAGGTAGTCCTGATTCTGCAATCTGAGGGAAAAGATAGAGAGATAGTGTAGTGTAGGGCCAGGTTCTTGTTGGTGCTTTCAGGGAGAGAGAATATTATATAGGAGTCCAGATTCAGAGATTAAAATCAGCGATCTGCATAGATTTACCTGTTTGTGTTGCAGTGCACAGTCTTTTTACACTGCCATGAGCCCAGTGTCAGAGAAAATCTAACTTTTAGGGGGAAAAAAAAGGCACTTTATTGTGCTCTTTTCCAAAAGACCCATAGGGCAAAAAAAATTAAAAAATTTGCATTTTATTTTGCTCGTGCAAAAAAAGACCCGTTTAGGGCAAAAAAAATAAAAAAATTAAATTTGCACTTTAATGTACGCTTGCAAAAAGAGCCATTCAGGGCCACAAAAAATTGTTTTCAGTGTGTTATACATATGTGGAGGTGTGTGAAATAAACAATTTCTATATAGTTTTCTCCTACTGTGCTATACTAAAAAAACAACATTTTTTTTGAATAGCATTTTCTGCAGTTCTGTAGCTGTGCGATTCAGCGGTTACGTACTGTGGGTGTGTTCTGCTCTTCCAAAAAACACCGTTTAGGGGCACAACAAATAGTTTGCAGTGTGTTATACATATTTGGAGGTGTGTGAAATAAACAATTTCTATATAGTTTTCTTCTACTGTGCTATACTAAAAAAACAACATTTTTTTTGAATAGCATTTTCTGCAGTTCTGTAGCTGTGCGATTCAGCGGTTACGTACTGTGGGTGTGTTCTGCTCTTCCAAAAAACGCCGTTTAGGGGCACAACAAATAGTTTGCAGTGTGTTATACATATTTGGAGGTGTGTGAAATAAACAATTTCTAAATAGTTTTCTTCTACTGTGCTATACTAAAAAAACTAATTTTTTTTTGAATAGCATTTTCTGCAGTTCTGTAGCTGTGCGATTCAGCGGTTACGTACTGTGGGTGTGTTCTGCTCTTCCAAAAAACGCCGTTTAGGGGCACAAAAAATAGTTTGCAGTGTGTTATACATATTTGGAGGTGTGTGAAATAAACATTTTCTATATAGTTTTCTCCTAATATGCTATACTAAAAAAACTACATTTTTTTTTAATAGCATTTTCTGCAGTTCTGTAGCTGTGCGATTCAGCGGTTACGTACTGTGGGTGTGTTCTGCTCTTCCAAAAAACGCCGTTTAGGGGCACAAAAAATAGTTTGCAGTGTGTTATACATATTTGGAGGTGTGTGAAATAAACAATTTCTATATAGTTTTCTCCTACTGTGCTATACTAAAAAAAATACTTTTTTTTTAATACTATTTTCTGCAGTTCTGTAGCTGTGCGATTCAGCGGTTACGTACTGTGGGTGTGTTCTGCTCTTCCAAAAACATCCATTTAGGGCAACATACTAAATTTGGAAAATATGAGGAGAAGGTCAAAGGGACGTGGTGGCCCCGGTTGTGGTGCTGCTGGTGGAGCTCCTGTTGCAGGGAGAGGACGTGGTGGATCTGTGCCAGATACACGCACAAGTGAAACACCTTCCTCAGGTGCGAGTAAGCGACCGGGCCTGCGGCGGTATTTTGTCGCGCCTAATGAGGCTGTACGAATGTTTAGGCCAGGACAAGTACAGGCGATAGTAGATTGGGTTGCTGACAGTGCTTCGGGTTCCTTCACATTGTCTCCCACCCACTCTTCTGATGAAAGATCAGAGTTGGCACCTGAAACCCATGTCCATCAGTCTTTCACCTCACCCCCTTGCAAATCAGCCAAGCAGTCTGAGCCCCAAATCATGCAGCAGTCTCTTCTGCTTTTCGATGACTCTGTTAGCAGGGTTTCCCAGGGCCATCCACCTAGCCCTGCCCCAGAAGTGGAAGAGATTGAGTGCACCGATGCCCAACCACTTATGTTTCATGATGAGTACATGGGAGGACCATCGCAGTACGTCTCGGATGATGACGAAACACAGGTGCCAACTGCTGCTGCTTTCGCAATTGTGCAGACAGACAAGGAGGGCAGGGGTGAAGACTGGGTGGAAGATGATGTGGAGGACGATGAGGTCCTCGACCTCACATGTATTCAACGTTATGCAGGTGACCAGTGTAGTTTGGAGGAAGAGGGGGTGGTCGCACAGAGCCACCAGCACAGCAGAAGAGGGAGCAGGGTGCAAAAGCGGAGCGTCCGTCCCCTAGACAGTATGTCTGCTACTGCCCAACGCAGCAAGGGACCGAGCACACCAAAGCCAGGTCCAAGGAGTTCCCTAGCGTGGCAGTTCTTCACACAATGTGCTGATGACAAGACACAAGTGGTTTGCAGGCTGTGCAATCAGAGGCTGAAGCGAGGCATAAACGTTCTCAACCTGAGCACAACCTGCATGACCAGGCATCTAAGTGCAAAGCACGAGCTGCAGTGGAGTAGACACCTCAAAAACCAAGAAAGGTCTCTGGCTCCTCCTGCTTCCTCTTCTGCTGCAGTCTCGGCCTCTTCATCCACCTCTGTAGTGACAGTGGCACCTGCCACCCCGCAAACAGAGGATCTGCCAGCAACACTACCACCTGGGTCACCAACCATCTCCACAATGTCCCATGGAAGCGTTCAGCTCTCTATCTCCCAAACATTGGAGCGGAAGAGGAAGTACCCCCCTAGCCACCCGCGATCCCTGGCCCTGAATGCCAGCATTTCAAAACTCCTGGCCTTTGAAATGCTGTCATTCCGTATGGTGGAGACGCAGAGTTTTAAAAGCCTGATGGCATTGGCTGTCCCACAGTACGTCGTGCCCAGCCGCCACTATTTTTCCAGGCGAGCCATCCCTTCCCTGCACAACCAATTGGGGGACAAAATCAGGTGTGCACTGCGCAACGCCATCTGTGGCAAGGTCCACCTAACTACGGATGCGTGGACCAGTAAGCACGGTCAGGGACGTTATATCTCCCTAACAGCACACTGGGTAAATGCAGTGGCGGCTGGGCCTGAGGCAGATAGCAGTTTGGCGCATGTCCTTCCACCACTGAGGATTGCAGGGCGCTTCAGTTTGCCTCCTGTTGCTAACTCCTCCTACTCCGCTTCCTCATCCTCTACCGCCTCCTCATCCGGTCAGCGTAACACCTTCACCACCAACTTCAGCACAGCCAGGGGTAAACGACAGCAGGCAGTTTTAAAACTTTCCTGTTTGGGGGAAAAACCCCACACCGCGCAGGAGTTGTGGAGGGACATGGAACAACAGACCAATGAGTGGTTGCTGTCAGTGAGCCTCAAGCCAGGCCTGGTGGTGTGCGATAATGGGCGAAATCTCGTAGCAGCTCTGGGCCTAGCCGGTTTGACGCACATCCCTTGCCTGGCGCATGTGCTGAACTTGGTGGTCCAGAGGTTCCTTAAAAATTACCCCAATATGCCAGAGCTGCTGCAGAAAGTGCGGGCTGTGTGTGCGCACTTTCGGCGTTCTCACCCTGCTGCTGCTCGCCTGTCAGCGCTGCAGCGTAACTTCGGCCTTCCCGCTCACCGCCTCATATGTGACGTGCCCACAAGGTGGAACTCCACCTTGCACATGCTGGCCAGACTGTGCGAGCAGCAGCAGGCGATAGTGGAGTTTCAGCTGCAGCAATCACACGTGAGTCGCTCTGCGGAACAGCACCACTTCACCACCAATAACTGGGCCTCCATGCGAGACCTGTGTGCCTTGTTGCGCTGTTTCGAGTACTCCACCAACATGTCCAGTGCCAATGACGCCGTTCTTAGCGTTACTATCCCAGTTCTATGCCTCCTTGAAAAAACGCTTCGGGCGATGATGGAAGAGGTTGTGGCACAGGAGGATGAGGAGGAGGAGGAGGAAGCGGGATCATTTCAAAGGCTTTCAGGGCAGTCTTTCACAAGTGGCTACGAGGGTGGGTTCCTGCACCAACAAACGCCAGGTACACAATTGTCCGGCAGAAAGGGCACAGTTCTGGAGGATGACGAGGTGGAGGAGGAGATGGAGGAGGAGGAGGAGGAGGAGGAGGAGCCATTTTCACAGCAGGGTGGCACCCAGACCAGCTCGTGGCCATCACTGGTGCATGGCTGGGGGGATACAGAGGACACAGACGATACACCTCCCACAGAGGACAGCTTTTCTTTGCCTCTGGGCAGCCTGGCACACATGAGCCATTACATGCTGCAGTGTTTCCGCAATGACCGCCGAGTTGCCCACATTTTAACTCTTGCTGATTACTGGGTGGCCACCCTGCTGGATCCCCATTACAAGGACAACGTACCGTCCTTAATTCCCTCACTGGAGCGGGATCGTAAGATGCGCGAGTACAAGCGCACGCTGGTAGACGTGCTGCTGGTGGCATTCCCACCTGACAGCGGGCGTACGGTGGAAGCACAAGGAGAAGGCAGAGGAGGAGGAAGAGGTCGCCAATGCAGCCGGGGCACCGGCAGCACCTCAGAAGGCAGGGTTAGCATGGCTGAAATGTGGAAAAGCTTTGTCAGCACGCCACAACAACCAGCACCACCAGCTGAGATGGAACGTCTTAGCAGGAGGCAGCATTTCACCAACATTTTTGAGCAGTATGTGTCCACAGGCCTACACGTACTGGATGACGGGTCTGCCCCCTTTAACTTCTGGGTCTCCAAATTGGGCACATGGCCTGAGCTTGCCCTTTATGCCTTGGAGGTGCTGGCCTGCCCTGCAGCCAGTGTATTATCTGAATGTGTATTTAGCACGGCAGGGGGCATTATCACAGACAAGCGCAGCCGCCTGTCCAGCCAATGTGGACAAGCTCACGTTCATTAAAATGAACCAGGCATGGATCGCACAGGACTTGTCCGTACCTTGTGCAGAATAGACATGTATAGCGGTGTTGTGACAAAAACTGTCCGGCCATCGGATTGTGTCCGGCCCATACTGCGAAGGCGCAGCGATTGCGCAGTACAGAGGACAAGGAGATTCACAAAATCTCAGAAGATGAACGGCGCCTGCGCCGTGAGTGCAGGTTCAAGCCCCACCATCCAAGTGGACATACGGTAGCACATAGTAACAGGGCCCCTCACGGGCTCGGTTCGATCGCCAGCCTTCGGGCACGGCCTCACTTGGCTCGGCTTGAACCACGGATGGTGTGGCCTTCACCTGAACTCACCAGGCAGGCGCCGTTCATCTTGGGAGATTTTCGTAATCCCCTTGTCCTACATACTGAGCAAGCGCAGTACAGGGTGGACACTATTTGACGGGGGACAGAATTCGACACATCACCGGCCTTACCCAGCCATTGTTGTATTTTTGAACCAGTGTTGGCTACCTCATCCTCCTCCACCGCCGCTTCCACCTACACAGCCACATCCACCGCCACCTCAACCTCCTACTCCATATGGACCTCGTCCTCCTAGGTCAAGATTATAATTTTTTTATTTTTTTTGTAGCGCACAGATCCTTTCCCCCTTACCTGCCTTTATGTTGTTGGCTCCTCGCAGGAGGGAGAAAGGCACACCGCACTACCAGCCCGTACCCTCCTATATAAAGAGGTTGAGCGGTGTACTTGACGGGCCGTGTCCACAGCCGGAGTCAAAACTCCTCCAGAGGATGATTCTCACCTCTACTGTAGGTAGAGGCAAGTCCTTTAATTTCCAGTAAAGTCAATGTCCACACCAGCTGAAATTACAACTCTTATTCTCTCATGGCAAAATAAACTCTACTCGGATAGAAAAGGTTAGAGCAAAGAAACAGGACAGCTTAAGGTGTGGAGGAGGTCCAGGCACAAACGTAGCACATTCACTTCACTGCTTAGGTTTCTCAAACAGTTTTAGGTGCACGGTCTCTGCCACAGACCTTAAGGTTGGTCTCTGCCACAGACCGGGTGTACAAGGCCCCTGCCACGGACCTGGAGAACTTTGGTCTCTGCCACAGACCAGGGTGTATAAGGCCCCTGCCACGGGCCGGGTGAAAAAGGCCTCTGATACAGTCAAGATGACCTTGAGCTTCTCCTTCTACGAACCTAGCCCATATCAAGGGGAAGACATCTCTCCAGGGAGTCAACAGACCCTTCCTTCACCGTGACTCCCGCATCGGTCCATCAGAATGATCCTCCCTTCCCTGGAACATGGTCCCCTACACGAGGCGGCACCCTAAGACTCCTTGACCCTTAGCGGACTCCAGACGAAGGCTCTGGACTCCAGGCTTTACTCCCGCACCTAGGCCTCCATACCCAGGGCAGCAGGAACTCCAGGATAGTACCTCACCCCGGGCTAAAGGTACCCGAGATGGAACAGGAACACATGCACCCAGGCCGAAGGCACCTGGGCGTGGACCCCACTGGACATCAGCCCCCAGGCCAAAGGTCTGCCCCTTTTATATGCTCTCCCGGCATGCACAGCAGGTTCCCCGCCCCGCTGTACTACTGCCAAGAGGGGACACAAAAGGCACAGCACTGTATCGGCGGTTCAACCCTAGCCTACCATGGCAGCGCCACCTGTAGGCCGCAGGGAACTGCACACCAATACTGTCCCCCGAGGACAAAATGGTCCACGAATCCTACAGAATTAGGGTGTTTGAGCCTATTTACCACTCAAACACTTCCCTTAAATTTAGCACCCCGCTACATTTTTATTTCAAAGTATTTTATTTTCCCACTAGCTTATCCATTAAATTGAATAATTTATTCCAGAAAGGGCGTATTCTGGGGCATTCCCACCATATGTGTGGCATCGTGCCGTTGAGTTTCTGAGGTTCTTAATGACTTCCCGTACCTCTTCTGCTGAAAAGGGGGCCTCCAGCATATTTTTTTATTTTTTTAATGTTATTTTAAGTTATTTCCCTGTCCACATTTGTTTGCAGAGCACTTGCCACGCTCTTAACAACATTTTGCTGCCATTTGCAGCCCTCTAGCCCTTTCCATTACTTTTTTAGAGCCTTTTTAGTCCTTAGAAGTCCGGGTCCCCATTGACTTCAATGGGGTTCGGGTTCGGGTCCGGGTTCGGGTTAAAGTTCGGTCCCGAACCCAAACTTTTTTCCGAAGTTCGGCCGAACCCGTCGAACCCGAACATCCAGGTGTCCGCTCAACTCTATCTGTCTCCCCACCGGAAAGATTCATGCTTTCTATTTGTCTTGGTGGACACTGTCACTAAAACAGAAAGAGAGGGGGGAGCTAAAGTTTACAGTATCTGTACACTAGAAGAGACAGTGGAGGTCGATCTTTCATTATTAAATATCCTACCTATTATGGTAACATGTCTAAGAGGGGAATTTCTATCACTTTTTAGGGATATCTTTTCACTTACTGTTGTGCCTTTGGTAAAGGAATTGAAGAGGAATTCCCAGAGTTGAATACACCCATACACCTGTTACATACAGTATAGTCTGTTCCATAGACAGGGGATGGCATAGCTTAAAGTGGAACTAAACTGTATCTGAGCACTACGAACTGAAAATGCTGTTTAACTCATTTTTATTATTCTGAGCAAACTCACCCACCCATTCATGTCTCCATGCTTTATTTTGTTGAGAAATCACTTTGGAAAACACCCTCCAAGTATTTCTAGCAGTGGCCATCTTGAGTAAGGGAAGATGGTTTATGTAGCATTTACTTCCTGGAATCTATCTGCCCTTAGCTCTGACATAAAGGCAGCGGATGTTCTTAGAGACAAAATCCTTCCTGCTCTCCTCCAGATGCCCATGTTCTACAAGACGATATTCCTTTAGATGACAACACGCACCTATACTTGAGTAAGTGGTCACGGATTTTACAAAGATCCATCCCACTCAAAAGTTAGGATTAAATCTGGGAATATGCCTCTGAATCATCCCCATATGTGATGAATGCCTACAAAATATTGATGTTTTGGTATGAAATGCCTGAGATGTAGCATATATGGAGCCCAGCAATTCCGGGAGTCTGTTGGTGATGTAGTCAGGGGAATGGCTCGACGTATAATATATTTTGGATATGCCCTCATATCCAACCCTTTTGGACCCATGTACTTAATATGCCATTCCCATTAGATCCCATACATTTTTTTGTTGGGTCTACCTTTTCCTGGCATTCCTAAACACTCTAGAAAGCAACTTACCTATATCATAATGGCTGCCAGGTGACCAAGTCCCCTTTACTGGTTGTCCACCTGGGCCCCGTCCCCCACAGTACTCCTGTCTATCAGTCTAGATATCAGAAATATGGAACATGTCATGGCCAAAGTTGGAGACACCCTAGAACAATTTTATAACGTGTGGGCACTTTGGGGGGGAGTTCATGTAAGTTACACCTCTCTCCCAGTGGTGTATTTTGGTTTTGTGCTGCCTTAGGCAAGACAAGTCTCAGCATAGCATGCTGCCATATTTCAGTCCTGGCACTCCAAATGCCTGCAATGTACTTCCATCAGATCCCCAGACCCTCACACCCAGCACAAGGAGACCACAGCCTACTTGCTCCCTGGCTGCCTTACACTGAGCCCTTCCCCACTCTCCCCTTACATGATCAGTGTCCTCCAGGCGGGCCCCCCCTCCGGATTATGGGCAGCATTTCTCTCTGCTGGGCTGGTGGAAGGGGGGCAGACCAAGTCGGGACAAGAGGAGGAGGTTACATCCTCCTCTTTTGATGCGGGGCCTGACAGGGCGGGCATCGGGCAGGATTTCCCTGTGCAAACCGCAAATATTACCACCCTGGCCCTCTTGGCGCTGTTAGGTGGCTGCTTGAGCTACCTATGGCTGGCGCCAGCTCTGCTCGTAGTGTCCCTTCTGCCTGGGGGAAGATCTGCACCCCTGAAAAATGCTGCCCAAGGCTAACTCCTTGTTTGCCTCATGGTAGATACACCCCTGCTCTCTCCCCTGACCACACTTCTTAATTTTGACTAGACTTTGTATGACATATTGCAACTTCCTTTCCCCTGCATTACCACTGATATGTATAAAAAATTATCTTATTTTCTAATCTGTACTACACTTTGTCTCTGGACGAGTCAGGGTTGGGCTTAGCTTCTTCAACCTGACCCCTCTATATGACATAGTACTCAATTTTCTGTTCCACTTTAGGAAAGCCAATAGAGGGATTGGGTACCAGCATACTGGCCACAGCAGGTGTGCAGCTAGAGCACAATGCATACATTTAAGCAATAGGGTCTATAGATATTCAAAAGGGACCGATGATTTAACTATTTAACTCAGAATAAAAAAAAAAAACACTCAAATAAAGTTTTGGCTGGTTCAAAAATCTGGCTTGAGAATAGTAAATATACTACCAGGATTGAGATAAGGTGATAAGGTGAGATAAGGTGATAAGGTGAGATAAGGAATGCTTTGTTTATGCTAGTCAACTTCTCCACAGTCACCCTCAGGCCCAACTGCTGAATAAAAATGCTTTGAGGCTTGTATATTGTTTTTTTCCTCCTTTCATCTCTGAAGCTTTTATGCCAACGTAGGCTCATCTAGCCTACCTCCTTGCATCCATACTTCCAGTTCCACCTTTCAAGATCAGATGCATTGGCATTTTCATACTGATTTCTGAATACCTACTTATAGACTTTGAAGCTAATTATACCAAAGCAAGTTAATCAATTTGTTCTATTTTCTTAAATGCAAGTTTGCTTTAATAAATCATAATTTTGTATTTTATTTATTTCAGTTAAATTAAGGTGGACTTTGTACAGCTTACAGCTGTTCACTTCTGCATCGCAACCGATTTTTCAGCAACTGTTCTTTCCATGCCCAAATCAATTTAATTTGCTGTAGGTACATTTGCAACATATGTTGCAAAAGGTGTTTAAAACATTCATCTATGAGAGCCACATTTATCTTTTATTCGTTTTTACAGCTGTCTCTGTTTTACAATCTCTGTACTCACATCCCTGTCAGATTCATCTGTAATCAGACATTAGTTAGCTAGGAGTAAGACAGAGAGCCCATTAAATGCAATTGCTCATTTTCCGAAAACTGTCTAATTTAAGCAATTCCGAGAAAAGCCTGTGATAATATAAATGTCAGATTGAACACTCTGTAAACCTATTTCTTTCATTTATAATAGTAGTACTTGATTTTTTTTTTTTATAGGCTTAAATAAAAGAACTCAAATCAACAGACCCAGATTTGTCAAAAGCCTGTATTTTACTATTAATTTATGTAGCTGGTGTCCCTACTATGGACACACACACACTCCTATTTGGCTGGAAGATATCTAACCTGTCAGTATGTTTTTGTATTGGAGGAGAAATCCAGGGCACCAAAACCCATACAAACAGGGAGAAGATACAAATAATACAATGTTAATGCAATATTACATGGTAATTACCTTTTATTTAATACAAGGTGCCCTAGACTGTATAGACACTATGATTGAGGGAGTACTTTAAAGAGGCTGTACTATATAATGCTAATAATAAATGTTATCATGCCCCATTAAAAATGCAAGGTCTGTGGATAAAGAAAGTTAGTTAACCTTACATTACCCCCACTTCTTCAGGCAGAGCCTAGGAGTGGGTGACAGCACATCCTTCCAGTGAGATAGGGGGAAATAATGAATAGTTAACATGTTGCCATCAGATGCACTTTCACTATGCATCTGATGAGATTTGGACTACTAAGCATTCCCAGGGATCTTGTCAGAAGCATGGTGACATCAACTCCTATTATAAGAAACCTGGATGTAAGATAACAAACCTGTATTAACTAACTATTTTTACCCACATGGATTTTATTTATTTTTTTCTCATGTTAGTGCAGGACCCCTCCGTAAATAAGCAGAATTTGCTTGTAGTGCAAGGTGCTCTTTAAGATCCAAGCTGAAATATCATTGCAAGGGTGACACCTGCTACTGCTAGGACTTAGCCATGCTGATAATCACCATTGTTGTGTTATGGCTTTAGGGAAAGGGTTTACCTTCAAGCCAGCCATTCCATTATCCTTTCTTGCTTTGACAAAGCAGGATCCAAGTACTTGGAAGATACTGCACAGCCTTGGTTGTGAGGTACTTCAAGTACGCATTCAGGAAAAAAGCAGAACATCATAATAGTAGTCTTTGAAGGGAAAGAATCATGCCTGCAAATCAGGAAAAAACATGTTTAATTAAAGCAATAGAACTAATATTTACACTAAACAATTCTAAATCTGTACACTCAAACCTCAAATGAAGCTGAACACACAAATGAGTTGCCATTAACTCCATTCCACTGTAAAGTTTATGACACTGACATGAGAAGAACCCTGATAAATACAATTTACAAGATATATTAAGATACTTTAGAATGTTCTGGTGCATTCTGTAAACACCCCAGTGCATGCACTCACTTGCTTTATAGAGTCAGTCCACCCAAACTTGATATTTTAATTATATATAGAGCCTGTTGGATAGGGTCACTTCTTGCCTTCTTATTTTGAATACCTCAACAGTTGATCTCCTTGCCATAATCTCTGGGACTTGTTCTTGCCAAAACCTTACATTTTGGACATTCCTATCCTCCTTTGCATGTTCCAGCACCTCTTATTTCACCCTCCATAATACAAAATAAATGAATGCATCAAATAAAATAGACACAGAACCCATCATAATGGCCTGAGCAGATGCAGAGATTCAGAAATATAAGTGCAGAGATTTGGCCTATACAGACCCCAAGTAATATAAAAAAATAGTAAGGTGACATAATTCTACAGCATCGATCACAGACTAAAATATCTATTTTGGTGTGCTGACCCTTTAAGGTTCTCTTTACTGCACTTGAAGTCCACTAGTCCAGTACTGCACCTAACTCCTTTAGACACCGCCACCTCAAAGCTCTATTTGTAAAGGGCAGTATTGTAAATGTATGAAATACCAAGAATGGGTTCATCTCAAGAATAGCAGGTAACTACTGGCAGTAAGTAGGGTTTGAAGGTGATAACAGGAGCATAGTGGGAATCAAGCATAAACAGAAAAATTTGTACAGTGCAGAAACATAAAAATATATACAGTTGTAGAGGAGGCAGGTAGAAGTGTATCATGTTGTCAACTAATGGTGAATAACTCTCACTGGGTGTGAGAGAGAAAGGCAGTACCTAACATCTAGACAGAAACAGAAGGAGCCACTGAAAAAAAGCTAAAACACGCCAAGGACCTCACTTATGGCCCATACACATGATCCGAATATCGTATGACAGATCGTACGACTTTTTTAGCTGCAAGTAGAAATTGAATAGGTTACTAAACTCACGAAAATTCCTGTACGACAGAAAAAAAATCGGAAGTGATGTCATGTGTTGTAATGTATTTGTATTGTATTTTCGGATGACAACTATACTGACTAAACGAAAATTGTACGATCTGGCAACGTAAGAGGAAAATTTTCGTGCTTGTCCGATCGAATAATATCGTATGAACTGTCGTGATCGGCTCTCTAAAATAGTGTACACACAAACCGAAAATCGTACGTTTCTTCCTCGGACGATCGTTTTCGTCCGATATTTGGATCATGTGTGCTGGCCATTAGTGTTATCTCAAAAAATGCTAAAAATATACATAAACCATTTTACCATCAGCCACTCACCCTAAAATAGATTGGTGTGATCCAAGTAAAGCAATAAAAACATTGACAAAAACGTGGGCAAACAGAAGCCCAAAAATAAGTTACGTATTGGACCACGCAGAATATGTAGTACAATGCTTTATTGAGAAAATTGTTTAAATGTAAAAAAATAGTCATACAATAAGAGCATTATAAAAAACAAGAAACACCACCACACCACACTTAAAGCGGTGTTCCGCCTGGGGAAAAGAATTAAAAGACAGCAGCTACAAATACCGTAGCTGCTGACTTTTAATATATTATTATTATACAGGATTTATATATCGCCAACAGTTTACGCAGCGCTTTACAGTATAATATATGGACACTTACCTGTCCAGGGAGCCTGCGATGTCGGCACCCCAGCCAATTTTTGTAACTGCTGTTGGGTGCTGCCGCCGCCATTTGTCGCAAGGGAAACCGGCAGTAAAGCCTTTCGACTTCAAAGCCGATTCCCTACTGCGCATGCGCTGCACTTTTTAATTGGCCCAGTGGCAGAGGAAGAAGGAGGGGGTTCGGACCTTCGAGGGGCGGTGCCGCGGCGCAGTCTCTCAGGAGTGGGGAAGGGTACCTGTCAAAACATGGTACCCATTTCCCGCTCCAAAAGGTGCCAAATGTGACACCGGAGGAGAGAAGGAAGCAAATAAGCGGAAGTTCCACTTTTGGGTGGAACTCCGCTTTAAACATGGGGGCATAGGGCAGTGTTAGTGTCCATGGAGCATATGCTAGCCACGGCGGCTGCTGTGTGTTGTGACATCACGAATGTCTCTTGTGTGATAACATGAAATCCGCAATGTTTCAGATTGGGCTTCTTCAGTGTTTAACTGTTGTATATTGTATGACTATTTTTTACATTTAAACGGTTTTCTAAATAAAGCCTTGTACTATATTTGTTGTGATAAGTAGCTTCCTTTTGGGCTTCTGTTTGAATGGGTTTTTGCCAAAGAAACAGAAGGAGTCATAACCTGGACATCTGAAGCCATAGCCAATACAGGTCAAATCAGAATAAACAAGACAGAAGTGCCTAATCCAAACACTGCAACAGATGATGACTGAACTGTGATACAGACTTATGCCTCGTACACACAACCGTTTTTTCCGATGGGAAAACTGGTATGAGAGCTTTTCGTTGGGAATTCCGGCCGTGTGTATGCTTCATCTAATTTTTTCCGACAGGAAAACTGCCGGACAAAAAAAGAGAGCAGGATCTCTTTTTTCCCGTCAGGAAAAAATCCTGGTGGGAAAACCGTTCGTCTGTATGGTTTTCCGACGGGCAGAAAACCGTGCATGCTCAGAATCAAGTATGAGACGGAAGGGCTCTTTCTAGTAAAACTAGCGTTCGTAATGGAGATATCACATTCGTCGCGCTGTAGCGGACTGAAAGGCACGAGGCTGAAAAGCGCAAATCGTCTCTCACCGAACTTTTACTAACACGAGGTTCAGCAAAAGCAGCCCAAAGGGTGGCCCCATTGGAATGGAACTTCCCCGTTATAGTGCCGTCGTACGTGTTTTACGTCACTGCGCTTTGGACTGGCGGACCTTTTGTCTGAGTGTGTGTATGCAAGGCAGGCTGAGAGGAATTCTGTTGGTAAAACCGTCAGTTTATTATCCAACTGAAAAACCGGTCGTGTGTACTAGGCATAAGAATAGGGTTACTTGGGCAATTACTGTAAATCTTTTGCTACTGAGAAATGTAATCTTGTTGATAACCATATAATTTACGACACACCATAATCAATTATGTTATTTGGATAACTATACACAAGCATGTGGGGGGGGGGGGAGTTAACCCCCTAGAAGGCAGGTTAGAAAGCATAGAACTTCTTCACACTTCAGTTACTATCATTTAACCCCTTCACACCTGGAATCAACTGACACTAGTAGTTACATAGTTACATAGTTAAATAGTTGGTAAGGTTGAATAAAGACAACAGTCCATCCAGATCAACCGGTGTGGGTGTGTGCATGTGTTTATGTCATTAATAATTCCCATATCCCTGTATATTGAGTCTAAGAGTTTTTTTAAGCTATTTACACTCCTTGCTAACACCACCGCTTGTGGACGGAAGTTCCACATCCTTACCCCTCTGACAGTAAAGAACCCTCTACATAGTTTAAGATTAAACTGCTTCTTTTCCAATATCAATAAGTGGTCGCGTGTCTTCTCAAGTTCCCTGAAACTTAATAGCTTTAGCCTGCTGTCAGCTGAAAATGGGTCACAGGAGTGCAGAAGGAACTGCACTCCTGTGATCCATAGGAGAAGTACTATATAGGCAAAAAAATAAATAAAACATTGACTTTACTTTTCTTTTAAGAATTCCACTTCTCATTGGAACAATAGGTTACTTTACTTACTTTAAACCATCACTAATGCTATCTGACATTTTCTTTAAAATGCCCATTGCGACTGAAGGGTATAAGACTGACTTATAAGATAATCAATTATTATATGTAATTGTGGATGTCCTGTTGAGTGAATATAAAATGATTCATTGCTAGGTCTTTCATAGATAGGTCTGCAGTAAATGGTGTCAAAACAGGGTTCAAGCAGGTGGCTGTGGAGATATGGCAGTGTCTCTGAGGCTAGAGGGCCCCTTGGAGAGGTGGTTTCAAGGTAGCAATGCTTTACATAACACAAAATCTATATAATTGTTTATTATTATTATTTTATATTTAGGTATGAAATTGTAAAATTCTAAAAAGAGAGACCATGACATTTTTTTTTACAGCATACATACTATATGATTATTTTACTGTTTTTAATCTGGGAAACAAAATTATCAATATGTATTTATATGTATGTAATTATATAATTATATAATACTATAAAAGACACCGATTAATTAAGCTCTGTATTTATTATTACATCATTAAAGTGAATTTTCCTTAATGCAAGCAGTGTAATGCCTTGTAAACACGATCAGAATTTCCAATGGAAAAAGTCAGACTGAATTTTTTCATCGGATATTCCGACCGTGTGTGTGCCCCATCAGACTTTTTTTCGTCGGAATTTAGAAAGAGAACATGTTCTCTTTTTCTCCGCCGAAAAAAATTCTGATCGGAAATTCCCATAGTCTGTATGGAACTCCGACGGAGAAAAAAACACGCATGCTCAGAATCAAGTCGACGGATGCTCGGAAGCATTGAACTTCATTTTTCTTGTCTCGTCATAGTGTTGTACGTGACTGCATTCTTGACGGTCAGAATTTGGTGTGACAGTGTGTATGCAAGACAGCTTGAACGGAATTCCGTGTGAAAAATCAGTTTATCCCGACAGAAATTCCGATCGTGTGTACAAGGCATAAGTAACTACATTTTACCTGGTATCAGCCTCCTGTACAGCAGGGATCAGGTGTGAGGTAAAGAGACATAGCTAGGAGCCAATCATTTCATGTGAGGACAGCATGCTGATAGGTGGAAAGGACAGAGAGATAAGCTTATCACTGTGCTGCTTCTATTTTAAGTTGAAGCAGGTTAATTTAAGCTGGCCATCAAACTAATGACATCAAATGGCAGAAAAAAATACTGCAGGGGAAATCTTTGGATTGCAGGCAAATATCTAGCAGCAGGTGTTATTATTTTATCTTTTAATAGGATATTATTATTATTTTTGGCCTGTAAGACTGTAAGACTGTGTACCGTATACATTGATAATTCATGTAAAGTACAGCATAGATTATTCTGCTAAAAGTATATTAGGTTTTTCTCCCTAAATTAGTGTTTTATTTTTCTTTTGGCGAAGAACAGAGCACATACATTTATTGCAGTGAATTTAGAAAGGGCATCATTGATCTTCTGTGTACAGTACATTCACATTAACTGATTTCTGCAAGTGCAAATAACAGCAAGAAAATGGCCTACATTTAGGAATGGTTCTTCTAATTTAGGCTATATACTGTAGATAACACAACTCAGTCTATTTATTTAGTCTCTGTTGGATTACAAAACACAACTTACGGTTTTACAGACATTTTTACCACATTTTAGGCATATTTTAACCACTTAAGCCCCGGACCATTTCGGGCCATTAGGACCAGGCCTGTTTTTGGGATTCGGCACTGCGCTGCTTTAACTGTAAATTGTGCGGGCATGCAATGTTGTACCCAAATGAAATTTGCGTCCTTTTCTTCCCACAAATAGAGCTTTCTTTTAATGGCATTTGATTGCCTCTGCGATTTTTATTTTTTGCGATATAAACAGAAAAAGACCGAAAATTTTGAAAAAAAATGATATTTTCTACTTTTTGTTATAAGAAAAATCGAATAAACTCAATTTTAGTCATACATTTAGGCCAAAATGTATTCAGCCACATGTCTTTAGTAAAAAAAATGTCAATAAGCGTATATTTATTGGTTTGCGCAAAAGTTATAGCGTTTACAAACTAGGGTACATTTTCTGAAATTTACACAGCTTTAAATTTATGACTGCCTATCTCATTTCTTGAGGTGCTAAAATGGCAGGGCAGTACAAAACCCCCCCAAATGACCCCATTTTGGAAAGTAGACACCCCAAGGAAATTGCTGAGAGGCATGTTGAGCCCATTGAATATTTTTTTTTTGTCCCAAGTGATTGAATAATGACAAAAAAAAAAAAAAAATTACAAAAAGTTGTCACTAAATGATATATTGCTCACACATGCCATGGTTATATGTGGAATTGCACCCCAAAATACATTCTGCTGCTTCTCCTGAGTACGGGGATACCACATGTGTGGGACTTTTTAGGAGCCTAGCCACGTACGGGACCCCGGAAACCAAGCACCGCCTTCAGGATTTCTAAGGGCGCAAATTTTTGATTTCACTCCTCACTACCTATCACAGTTTCGAAGGCCATAAAATGCCAAAATAGCACAAAACCCCACCAAATGACCCCATTTTGGAAAGTAGACACCCCAAGCTATTTACTGAGAGGCATGTTCAGTCCATGGAATATTTTATATTTTGCCACAAGTTGCGGGAATATGACAAACTTTTTTTTTTTTGCACAAAGTTGTCACTAAATGATATATTGCTCACACATGCCATGGGCATATGTGAAATTACACCCCAAAATACATTCTGCTGCTTCTCCTGAGTACGGGGATACCACATGTGTGGGACTCTTTGGGAGCCTAGCCGCGTACGGGACCCCAAAAACCAAGCACCGCCTTCAAGGTTTCTAAGGGCATACATTTTTGATTTCACTCCTCACTACCTATCACAGTTTTGAAGGCCATAAAATGCCAAGATGGCACAAAACCCCCCAAATGACCCCATTTTGGAAAGTAGACACCCCAAGCTATTTGCTGAGAGGCATGTTGACCCCATTGAATATATTTTTTTGTCCCAAATGATTGAATAATGACAAAAAGAAAAAAAAATGTACAAAAAGTTGTCACTAAATGATATATTGCTCACACATGCCATGGTTATATGTGGAATTGCACCCCAAAATACATTCTGCTGCTTTTCCTGAGTACGGGGATACCACATGTGTGGGACTTTTTGGAGCCTAGCCGCGTACAGGGCCCCAAAAACCAAGCACCGCCTTCAGGATTTCTAAGGGCGTAAATTTTTGATTTCACTCCTCACTACCTATCACAGTTTCGAAGGCCATAAAATGCCAAAATAGCACAAAACCCCCCCAAATTACCCCATTTTGGAAAGTAGACACCCCAAGCTATTTGCTGAGAGGCATGTTGAGTCCATGGAATATTTTATATTTTGCCACAGGTTGCGGGAATATGACAAACTTTTTTTTTTTTTGCACAAAGTTGTCACTAAATGATATATTGCTCACACATGCCATGGGCATATGTGAAATTACACCCCAAAATACATTCTGCTGCTTCTCCTGAGTACAGGGATACCACATGTGTGGGACTTTTTGGGAGCCTAGCCGCGTACGGGACCCCAAAAACCAAGCACCGCCTTCAAGGTTTCTAAGGGCATAAATTTTTGATTTCGCTCCTCACTACCTATCACAGTTTTGAAGGCCATAAAATGCCAAGATGGCACAAAACCCCCCCAAATGACCCCATTTTGGAAAGTAGACACCCCAAGCTATTTGCTGAGAGGCATGTTGAGCCCATTGAATATTTTTTTTTTGTCCCAAATGATTGAATAATGACAAAAAGAAAAAAAAAATTACAAAAAGTTGTCACTAAATGATATATTGCTCACACATGCCATGGTTATATGTGAAATTACACCCCAAAATACATTCTGCTGCTTCTCCTGAATACGGGGATACCACATGTGTGGAACTTTTTGGGAGCCTAGCCGCGTACGGGACCCCAAAAACCATTTTGACCGTATTTTGACCGTATGTACGCGGCATAAAAGGTTATGCCGCGTACACACGGTCGGACTTTTCCACGGGCAAGCCTCCGTTGGAATTTCGACCGTATATACGCGGCATTAGGAGCAAAATCGCTCCTCCGCCCCTGCTGCCCCCATGCTTCGGCATATATGCTCTTTTTTTTAACTGTGGTGGTGAAATCAGCTCCTACAGCGTTGGAGTCACGGCTTTATGTATCGTGGGAGCAAACGCTGTTGCTGTCAAGATAAATAGATCCGCGCTGCAACTGAATGGCGTACCTGCTAAGCAAATGGTGGTTAACATTAAAACAAAGTAACATTACAGTACAACAGTAAGACCTTACCATGCCATACCTGCAAAGCAAATACCAAAACAAAACCTAGTAAAAAATAAAAAAATGTTTTAACGCAACCTGTGCCTAAAATATATATATGCCGAAGCATGGGGGCATCCTCCCGCAAAAAAGTTATGCCGCGTACACACGGTCGGAATTTTCCACGGGCAGGCCTCCGTCGGAATTTCGACCGTATGTACGCGGCATTAGGAGCAAAATCGCTCCTCCGCCCCTGCTGCCCCCATGCTTCGGCATATATGCTCTTTTTTTTAACTGTGGTGGTGAAATCACCTCCTACAGCACTGGAGTCACGGCTTTATGTATCGTGGGAGCACACGCTGTTGCTGTCAAGATAAATAATTCCGCGCTGCAGTTGAATGGCGCACCTGAAAACAAAAAATTACATACCTGAAAAGCAAGCATGATAAAACATTGCAGAATAGAATACAGTAAAAAAGAGCAGAACAATAGAGAGAAAATAGAGAGAGAGAGAACAATAAAACGACAACTATTTTTGGTTTTTTTATTTTATATTTTTTTGTGTTTTGTTTTTTACGTTTTTTTTTTTCTTTTTTACACTTTTTTTTGTAACTTTACAACTGTAATGGTTCGGGTCTCTCAAAATGTAATGGCATCTTGGGAGACCCTGTGTAAGTGTGTCCTTGTCTGTGAAATGCTGTACCCTACGCTAAAACTTCACTTTTGAGTGGTAGCGTTCAAAACATTCACCTTGGCAAAGACCAGGCTTGTCAGGACAGAGTGGACAAAAACTACGGCTGTCACGCCTAAATCCGCGCTTGCTACAGACACAACATCTTTTTTGGGGGTGGCTTTGGGTAGGGGTACTCGGGAGGACATACGAATAATGCCTCTCATGCAGCCGGCTTACTGCATTTGGTAGGGGATGGTGAGGTGCAGAACCGCCTGGATACAGGAGTTCTGTGACTATCTCATTCTGGAATTTTAGAAGAGATAACGTCCCGCCTGAAGCTCTGTATAGCACATGAGCGTTCAGCAAAGCCAATTGGAATAATGATAGAGACACTTTTTTGTACCAGCGTCTCGCCTTACGGTCAATTAGATACGGCGCCATCAACTGGTCGTTGAGGTCCACCCCTCCCATATTTTGGTTATATTCGTGGACACAGAGGGGTTTCTCCACAACACCAGTCGCCGTACGAATTTGGACTGTCGTGTCTGCATGAAGGGAGGTAAGAAGGAAAACATTCTTATTGTCCCTCCACTTCATAGCGAGCAAGTTATTACACTTCAAGCAGGCTCTCTCCCCCAGCCTAAGACGGGCATCTACAAGCCGCTGGGGAAAGCCCCGGCGATTAGGTCGCACGGTGCCACATGCTCCAATCTGATGATCAAACAAGTGACTAAACAGTGGCACGCTCGTGTAATAATTGTCCACATACAAGTGGTACCCCTTTCCGAATAAGGGTGACACCAAGTTCCACACTATCTTGCCAGCGCTCCCTATGTAATCCGGGCAGTTGACCGACTCAATCTGACTATCTTTTCCCTCATAAACCGTAAAGTTCACTACATAGCCTGTTGCCCTGTCACAGAACTTGTAGAGCTTGACCCCGTATCTGGCACGCTTGCTGGGAAGGTACTGCTTGAAAGACAAGCGGCCAGAAAATGTAATCAGGGACTCATCAACGCAGACAACTTGATCGGGAGTAAACAAGGCTGCAAAACGTTCGTTGAAGTGGTTTATGAGGGGCCGAATTTTATAGAGCCGGTCGTATTCAGGGTCCCCACGTGGACGACAAAGTTCATTGTCGTTGAAGTGCATGAACCGCAAAATCTGCTCGTATCGTGCCCTGGACATGGAGGCAGAGAACACGGGCATGTGGTCAATTGGGTGCGTGGACCAATAAGCACGCAATGATGGAAATTTATGTGTGCCCATGTTGAGGGAAAGGCCCAGAAAGGTCTTAAATTCGGAAACCGTAATTGGTTTCCAATTTCTGGCAATTTTAGGCAACTGGGGGTTAGAGGCGATAAATTGACCAGCATATAAATTACTCTGGTCCACAATAGATCTATAGAGATCTTCCGTGAAAAACAGCGAATAAAAATCAATTGGAATAAAATCAGCTGTTTCCACCTGAATACCGGGTTGGGCAGTGAATGGGGGAAGTACGGGTTCTGCAGAAGTGGTGGGGACCCAATCAGGATAGGCAAATTCTGCAGGAAGGGCAGTATGGGCACGACGGGCCTGCCTTTGTCTTCTTGGTGGCAGCGGGACACTACTTGTGCTTGCCACCTCGCCAGCTTGAACTGCACTTATGGGACTCGCCACGTCACCAAGTGTTACTGCAGTGCTGGATGTACGTCCAGGCTGTACTAGGCCGCTGGTGCTTGCCAGTTCACCAGAAGGAATAGCGGCGCTAGTACTACTCTGCTCCATGATACGAGAGACCTGCGGTTCTTGCTCCTCAACAACCTCAGAAGATCGGGATCGGGTACACCTGACCTTAGCAGGGACCTCAACTTCGTCGTCAGAGCTATCTGACGTGGGGCCGCTGACGTCACTGTCTTCTACGGGAAGATATTCTGAGCCTGAATCTGACAGATACGTGACCTCCTCTTCACTATCTGTCATGCTCAGAATCTCGTAGGCCTCTTTACTAGTGTACCTTCGTCTTGCCATTTTTGGGCTCTAAATTTAGGGGTACACTAGTAAGATTCACAGGAAAAAAAGCACCTGACTGTCGTCAGCAAATATATCAAACGCTACAAAAAAACTGTTAGCGATCGCAGGGATCAGGCCTGTCTCTGCGAACGCTGCAGTTATGTGTGTTGTGTTTGGTAAGTGACAGTGATCGATCGATACTGCACTTGGGTGGGCTGGGCTGGGCTGGGCTGGGCGGAGGGGCTAAACGCAGGCGCTAGCAGGTATCTGGGCTGATCCCGCTAACACTGCGTTTTTGGGAACCCTAAACCGCTGGGGATGCTAGTATAGATCTGATCAGATACTATACCACTAAGGGGGGTGTATGCTTTGCGCGTGGGTGTTAGCATTACTGGCACTAACCTAACACTGCCTGGGGCGACGCAGACCCTCTCTGGCGCTAAAACCTAATTGATCTCACCCGCCGGGCGATCAGGGGGGTTAAACCTTTATTGGGTTATATACGGCGGGTGCCCTGATGCTATAAAAAGCAAACTAATCAACCAGCGTCACCCGTAACCTTTATATGGTGATCACTGGTGAAAGGGTTAACTAGGGGCAATCAGGGGGTTAAAACCTTTATTAGGTTAAATA
Source organism: Rana muscosa (assembly GCA_029206835.1). Lineage (NCBI taxonomy): Eukaryota > Metazoa > Chordata > Amphibia > Anura > Ranidae > Rana > Rana muscosa. Next base: position 496,663,273 of record CM055117.1, read on the forward strand.
TGGGGGTACCTGACACTATATAAAAACCTGACGGGTAACCTAAATAACGAAATAACTTACTGGCTAACCAGTGACACCAGTGACGCTTATACGGCGATCACTGGTGAAAGGGTTAACTCTAGGGGCAATCAGGGGGTTAAAATAATATATGGGGGTACCTGACACTAATAAAAACCTGCGGCGAACCTAAAAAAAAATAACTGCCTATCTAAAACACCAGCGACACGAATACAGCGATCGGAAAAACAATCGCTTAGTGGCGCTGAAGTTAGGGGGTGAAAGGGTTACCTGGGGGGTGATCAAGGGGTTAAACCTTTATTAGGGGGGGTTAGGGGGCTACCCTGGACCTAAAGGGGCCTAATCCTAACTGCCCTGCAACTTTTTACAATCACAGATGACACTAAATGCAGTGATCAGTAAAATAAATGATCACTGCAATCAGTGACACTGTGATTGGGGGCTTTGGGGTGACCTGGGGGGTGATTTGTGTGCCTATGTGTACCTACGTGTCAGTGGACTGTTGGTGCACTAACCTGCTTCTTCTCTCCTCGGCGCCGGGAACGAAAAGACCGCGGCGAGGGAGATGACATCACTTCCTCCAGCCTGTGTTTACATTTCAGGCAGGAGGAAGCAATTTCATTCGCCGGGAGCGATCGCGAGGGGGGGGGCGGAATCGAGCGGCCGCCCCCTCATGCCTGATTGCTCCCGAACACTTAACGGCCGCTCACTGCAGTGAAGGGGGGTCCGGATGGACCCCCCAACTGCACAAAGGCGATCACGTAGATCTACGTGATTCTGCCTGTCGGTGCCATTCTGCCGACGTAAATCGGCGGTGGGCGGTCGTTAAGTGGTTAAGCTGACCATTTAAATTAACTCTTTATTTTAGCACAGTTTTCAGTTTAAAATTTCTGTGGCTTCAAAAGTGATATTTACACAAATGGCAGAGCAGTTAAAAAATGATTTGGATATATTAATTACTTTTCAAATGTTAGAGACCTAGTGATCCTACCCATGAAGAGTCTAGCTAAAAGTCACCTCTTTCAGGTAATGGACCTATGACTTTCATTAACCACTTGAAGACCTGACTGTTTCATCCATTTCAAGTTTTCATTGCTGTCCACTGTGAATAACAGTTACTCAGTCATGCAACACTGTGCCCAAATGAATTTTATAAAAAAAATTTAGACAAATATAGCTTCCTTTAGTGGTATTGAATTACTACTGTTAGTTTTAACTTTTTCTATATAAAGGAAAAGACAGAATTTCGTTTTTTCTTGGCTTCTGTTATAAAACCTTGCAAATAAAAAATCATTCTTCATAAATTTAGGCCAAAATGTATTCTTCTACATTTCTTTAGTGAACCCCCCCGAAATAATTGTATATTATTTATTCTGTCAGTTAAGGCCCATACACACAATCTGAATTTTTGACAACAAATGTCAGACGGACCTGATTTAGCGTACGATCGGACCGTGTGTACGCTCCATCGGACAAACTTTTTCACTTTTACATCTGTTCGCGGTGAGAACCGACAAACTTTCCGGCAACAAATGTCCTACGTCGGCTAATCCGATTGTGTGTACACAAGTCCATCGGACTAAAGTCCAAAGTACAAACACGCATGGTCAGAACCAATGCTAAATATCAGACAACAATAGCAGAAGTTGCCCAAAGGGTGGCGGTAAAGAGCAGAAAAAACATGTAGTATGTCTATTACGTCACTACATTCGTGTTTGTTGGCTGCCGTGTGTATGCATACCAAGTTCACGGCCAACGCCCATTCGGAGCAAAATCCACGGTAAAGTTCGTTGGAAGTCCGATTGTGTGTATTAGGCTTTAGAGAGTCTATAAACTATTGTATGTACAGCACAATGAATGAAGGAAAATGGGATTTTAACGGTGCAAGAAAACACAATGTGTATCAAAAAATTGCATTTTATTTTTCTATTAGAAATGTATAAATTTAGAAAAATGTATATATATGAACATGTAATAAAATTCATCTATTTTACACTTGATAACCATAATAGTATACAGACAAAATTAATCTCGACGTTTCGCCAATTTAACTGGCTTCTTCAGGAGTTTTTGTCAAGTATAACTGAAACATAAGATATACAGCATGAATATACAATGATAATATACACAAATGAATTATCTTAGCACAATAATCAAAACGCATTCACAAACAGAAATAATACAGACAAAAACCACAACAACTGCATAGGAAAATCTATACCTGTATATTATAGATGAAATAGATCAATTAGCTGAGTTTAGGATCCGGGATACTCTCAAAAATGAAGAAGATTTGGTGACCACAGAGGAGAAGCTATAATAGATACAACACGGAAAATCCATGTGCATAGACAGATGCATCTAGGGGAGAGGAATATTGCTATAAATTGAATAGGCAAGGATATATAATTAGTTCTACTGATGAAAAGTCAACCAAGTAATTACCTAAGATAGCTTCAAATGATCACTGAGAAATCAAAAATGAGAACCCCAAGTAGATGCCGGTGATACTGGCTATAAAAAGGGAGATTAAATATAAGAAAGCCATAGATGAAACATTCATCAACAGAATCAATGACCCCCCCCCCCTCACATAGCTGAATATAGATGAAAAAAATCACTACCTGAAAGATCCACCAACCAAGGAAGTGTAGAGTTGGAGAGAAGCCAGAAAATGGCCCAAACTGGTTAAGTAGGGCCAACTCGAATCTATAAAAAGGAATTACTAATTAGAGTTTTGTAGTGAAAAAAGATGTATAGCAACCAAATGGTTATTTCTGGGTTAAAGGGGTTGCTCCGCCGGAAAAAAAAAAATTAAAAGCCAGCAGCTACAGCTACAGCAGCTGCTGGCTTTTAATATTTGGACACTTACCTGTCCTGGAGTCCAGCGACGTTCGCAGCAGAGGATGAGCGACCGCTCGTCGCTCTGCTGCTCCCTCCGCCATCCTCGCTGAGGGAACCAGGAAGTGAAGCCCTGCGGCTTCATGCCCGGTTCCCTACGGCGCATGCGCGAGTCGCGCTGCGCCGTTCTGATTGGTGCTCCTGTGTTCTGGGAGCCGAGTGTCTCCCAGAACACCAAGGGAAGTCTGCGGGAAGTGACGTAACTCCCGCAGATTCCCGGAGACAGGACTCCCGGATGTGGGTGAAAATACCTGTCTTAGACAGGTATCTTCACCCCCCTCCCCCCTGAAAGGTGTCAATTGTGACACCGGAGGGGGGAGGGTTTCAAATAGCAAAAGTTGCTATTTAGGGTGGAGCTCCACTTTAAATACCTCAATAAGATCGTTGCCAGCGAAGCATCTCTCCCGATAGCAGCAGCTATAACAATAAAGCCAAAAACCAGGGCTTTGTATAGCCATCTCCTCCCACGCCAATAGGACGCCATAATTTGGCGCCAACTCTAGAGGCGGGAGGGCGCTTTCAGTTCCGGGTGTGAAAGGGCCATAACATTCACCGGAAGTGACGCAATCTGATGTAAGACCAAACGGAAATGACAAAAAAACGGAAACCAAGAAATGACGCTAGAAACACCAGGAGCAGTGAAAACCAACTGCGGCTTTGAAAAGGACATTGCCAAGTCACCACATGATGGCAGCCTGGAAATAACACTGAAAAAGAGGTATCAAAAAGGGTTTTTGTCCGAATGAAAGACCAAGACTTAAAAAAGGAAGGAGAATGTGCCTGTTGTAAATTAGGCCGAGGCAAATTACCTTATAAACACAGCCGGACGGCGTCAACTCAAAAACGAAAATATCGAGAAAGAGTTAGACGCCCTGGGCGCCCATATGGTCACCCATACTTCACAAGATTTCGATCCCAAAAAATATTTTTAATAATTAGATCAAATTAAATAAAAATTATAAGGAATTAATGTTCATAAATGTGAAACACATTTAGCACATACAGGTAGATATTGTCCAATGCAGTTAAATGGGCAAATCCGAGCATCTCTGCAGGAAATAAACATAAATTTAAACAATAAGAAAACATCAAGAATTGTACATAAACAAAATAGTTTATCTCAAGGTCATCTACAGAAAACATGGCCAATTGTATGTACAGAATATTTGAAAATTGATTGACCATGATATACCGACTACAATTTCTAATTTCTTCATGCCCTTAAAACAAGACCTCTAAAATTACCTCATTTTACCTCATTTTCAAAAGTAAACAGTCCAGTGTATTTAGAAAGAGGCTTGGTGAGTTTTTTGAAGTTGCAATTTTTGGCACAATTTTTGGAAAATTAAGAATTTAAATAAATAATGTTTTTTCCCCCCCAGGTTTTCATTTTAACAAGTTATGACTCACAGAACATAGGCACACTTACAAATACATCCCAAAACACATTCTGCTACTCCTCCCAAGTATGGGGATACCACATGTGTGAGACTATTTCACAGGTTTTAAGCTGCTGATGTGGGAGGCCTCATACATATTCTCACCTGCGTTTACAAAGCTTCTGTCTGGCGGTTTATGTACATAGGCCAAAAGGGAAGTTATTAAAGTGGAGGTCCACCCTAAAAAATATTTATACATTAAAATGTTCTTTAAAAAAATAAGAAAACATAGAAAAAAAAATTACTTACCAGAAACCCCTGTTGCTAGGCAGTCTTCCTAATCTGCCTCTTCCTAGTCCGCGGTGCTGTTCCGCCACTTCCTCCTCTTCAGCGAGCTCCCCCGTTGTCTTCTGGGACCTGTGTGTGTGTCCCCAAAGATGACGGGCCATTCATCACAAAGCGCCACCTGACTCGCGCATGCGCAGTAGGAAACAGGCAGTGAAGCCGCAAGGCTCCACTGCCGGTTTCCCTTAGTTGCAATGGCGGCGCCGGCACCTGATCCAAGGGATGGATTGGCCTCGGGGGGACAGGTAAGTGCCCTTATTAAAAGTCAGCAGCTACAGTGTTTGTAGTTGCTGACTTCTAAAAAAAAAAATGTTTGGAACACCGCTTTAAGGACATTTTGGGACATAAAAGAACACTCCATAGGATAGAGTAAAAATACTTTGTAGTAGGTAATATATCTGTATGGTGGGTTTAGAGGCACACCCCTAGGAAAGGCTGCTTGTGGTATGATCTGGAGAGGATATGCGGAGGGATGATGTCCAGAAGACAGATATAAAGGGATTCTTTCTTGAACAAGCAAGGAAAGCTGTAAGCAGATCCGGGACAAGGTCACCTTGGGCCCGGGGGCGAAGATGCCAAACAGCGCCCCCCCAGGTGGAGCAACAGGAGGGGTGGGGTCAATAACAATGTACGCAGCGCGCCTCACCAGAACATGTAACATATAAGTTGCCCTGCGGTTTCTTAGCAGTAGAAACATAGATATTAATAGTGTATTTGCAGTAAATGAGCTCACTACAGCACAAACTAATTACAATGGAGCCATCATTGCTCTTGGTAATGTTTTAGAAAAACAGGTTCGTACATGGTGGGATATTTGGTGGGATATTTGCACCTTAGAACATTATATAAAAGAGAAAATCATCATTAGAAGTCTAAGATGGGAGGTAGTCCCACAGGACGGTCTAGATGACCCAGAATCCATGCAAGAATGGCTGGAATTCTTTAATGGGATGGGTTTTAAGCTTCAATAACTCATTTTAAAAAGAAAACGCACAAAAATGACACGTCTTGAAATAAGAGTTAATGAGCTAGAGGCACAACTTGAACCCATTAGAGATTCACAGCAAATTATCGATTTTAATACACGGATTAAAAAGAAACTTGAAAAAATTGATAAAGACACACAGAGAAAGAAAACCAAAAAATTCCACAGGGATATGGGGGATTTTTGCTCTAATGCTATTTATTTATGGCAACAGACTAAGGGTCCTGTTATGAGTGATTTAAATATGGAAGTGGCAAATGTTGATAATATCACAGATAGACCACAACCGTCTAACACCCAGGACATACCTACAAGCAGTCAACAGAGAGCATTCATACCCCCACATCTCCCAGTAGGACAGTCCACCCCTATAAGGAACGGAGTCTACCAAGGAAGAGGAAGACCCCCTAGGGGTGGTCCTGCGAACTCACAACAACATATGTCTTACAATAACCAATATCAAGTACCTGTCTACAATAGGTATGATACATTTCAACAACATGAAGATAGAGAACGTTTTCAATCCCGCGCCCTTTTTTAGGGAGGGGGAGAGGATGGCAGAGAAAGGGTCGAGGTTACCCACCACGCAGAGGGAGGCCCCCGATGCAGTCTCAGCCCACATCCGACCAAAGGGATCATCAATGGAGAGAACCACCTTGGTGGGAGAGAGAACAAACCCCATATCAAGATCACAGGAGAGGAGACCAAGAGGGTGTAGAGCCGGGAGAAGGCTCCAGAAAAAGAAAAAAGAGAGACAGGGAATAGGCGGTATCTTTAATTTAACAGATGTTCAACTAACGCATAAGGAATTAAATATTCTGCATCTTGGCCTGAAATGTGGTCTGAGAAGATCAGTCAATAAGTTTGACGTTTTCATTGATGTCCATAGATATGTAAGGAAATTGAATATTAAAAAATATTTTTTGAATAAAAATTTACAACCAACCACCAGTCTATCGTCAGTGCCAACGGATAGTGGACTTCGGAATAAATCACTCTTCAATCCACTCAATGCTGCTAACCAACAGGTTGATGTCTTCAAGGGTTTAGTTTTGCGAGATCTGGAAAGCTTGGTCCCCAAAAAAGATGTGAACCCACGCCATATACAGCAGGGGATCGAAATGCTTGAGAAACGGAAAGATTTGGTGATACGACCAGCGGATAAATGAGGAGGAATTGTTTTAATGACAAAAGCTTTTTATCACCAACAACTATTGGAAATGTTGACTGAAGATGACACGTATAAAAAATTGGAGAGGGATCCTACTGCACAATATGAGTTAGATCTAAAAATTCTTATTGAATCTGGATACTCCAAGTGGGTACTCACAGATAAAGAAAGGAGATATTTGATCCCTAGCAGCAGTAGGATACCCACGATCTATACTCTCCCGAAAATCCATAAGGACGTTCATTCACCCCCAGGGAGACCTATAGTGAATGGAATAGGATCTGTGTCGGCACGAGTTGGACAGTATCTAGACGTGTTTCTCCAGAAAAGTGTCATCATGACCAAGGCCTATCTAAGAGATACAAAAAATCTATTACAACTTCTAGAAACAATAGATTTAACAGGGAAACAGGAAGTGTATCTCGTAGCGGCAGACGTCTCCTCCTTATATACGATCATTCAGCATGATGATGCTCTCCTAGCCCTGAATTGGGCTTTGAGTCAAAGGGATGACATCACACACAACCATAAGATCTTTCTTAGAAACGCGCTTGATTTTTGCTTGGGGCACAATTATTTCTGGTTTGATGACAATTTTTATTTACAGAAACGTGGTGTAGCGATGGGCGCTAAGTTCGCCCCAAGCATCGCTAACCTCTTTATGGGGGAATGGGAGGATAAATTCATATTCGCGATCAAAAGAGATGCACTTTTACTCTATAAACGCTACATAGACGACCTTATCTTCATCTGGTCCGGTTCGTTATCATCCCTACAATCATTTTTGGATGAATTAAATGATAACACTAACCATATTAAACTCACCTGTGAAATCAGTGAAACCAGAATCCATTTTCTTGATGTCAACATATATAGATGTGGAGATAAACTAGGTACCTCAGTTTATTTTAAACCCACAGATTCTAATAGCTACCTCCCCATGCAGAGTGGCCACCATCCCCTATGGTTAAAAAACATTCCCAAGGGCCAACTGACTAGAATAAGAAGGAATTGCACTGAGATCTCTGATTATAAATCACAGGCCCTGATCATTAAGAAAAAATTCGAGGAGAAAGGATACCATGAACACATTCTTGATCAAATTATTGAAGAAGTTGCCCGAGTTCCCAGAACAGACCTCTTGGTAGAAACAACACAGACTCTCAACACCAATAACCAGGAATGGAGCTTTGTGTCTGGCTTCCATGCCCAATATAAGGAAGTGGAAGCTATCTTCACCAATCATTGGCATGTTTTATTAATGGACAGAATATTACATCTCTCATTACCAAACACCCCTGGTTTCATCTATAGAAGATCACTCAATTATGCTGATAAAATTGTAAAAAAAGTGATTGACCCCCCGGCTAAACCCCCCTCCTTCTGGGATCAGGATGGATTTTATTCATGTAGAAAGTGTCGGGCATGCAGAGAGGTCAGAACACCAATAAGAGCATTAAATAGATTCACATCCACCTCAAATCAAAAGGAATTCAGGATAAAAAAAATTATTACGTGTAACACGGCATATGTAGTATATGCTCTTCAATGTCCATGCGGCTTAATATATATAGGCCGTACTAAAAGACTTTTGAGAATCCGGATTGCTGAGCATATAGCCAACATAAAGCTAGGTTTTAAAGACCATAATGTGTCATTACATTTTAAACTCCACCATAACCAGGACCCTATAGGACTAAAATTTTGGGGGATTGATCATCTCAAACCTTTTTGGAGAGGATCAAATCTTGTACGAGAACTCTCCAAACGTGAAACCCAATGGATTTTCCTGATAGACACACTGGCACCGAAAGGGTTGAATGTTGACCTAGATATTAATTGTTTTATAAGTGATTACTGATCCATATTTTTACTACATAGCATTTTTAATGTTTTGTCAAAATACACAGTTCAAAACATACATACACAGATATACACATACACTGTGTTATATACACGTAGAGGTGTCTCCAGATTTTATTAATATAAAGTTTTTAGCATCGTATATTCTAAATGCTCAGATGACAGTCTTCTATATACATATATTTATACACTTATAATTCTTGTATTTTATATACATGAATTTTAGGTATGTGGGTTTTATCTGAGGTGATTGTACTCTATCTATATATATATATATATTTTTTTAGACTTTTTATATATATATTTTTTTATTAGATATTTTTTAAGATATTTTTCTCTCGTAGATGAATTTATCTTTTTATATATGAATTTATTAATTTATTCTTCTTTGATATTGTTCTTATGATATTGGTTTTTATTATTATTATTATGCTGTTATGCACTTTATATAATCAATATATAGATTATGACCAAACACTATTGGTTACAAATAGTCTATGAGCTACATGTTGGTGATAGGACTGTTCAGATGTGCGTTTTCCAGTCCATATCATTTGCATTGTTGGCTATACAACATACAAAAAATATGATATATTCACAAATATAATGTACTGTTTGTCCACAAGGGATAAAGTATGCACCACATTATTGTTCACCTTCAAGTTCTCTCTGTGGGGGAGATTATGTTATGATCCCCTATAATGTGTATGGCTGTGTTGCATGGCCATAATAGTTTATCGATTAATTGCACATATTCTTTATCACTATATCCCTTTTATGTGGTTTATCAATTCATAGCAATTATATACCTGTTTTTATCTTTAATTTATCATTACCGTTGAATTATATTGTAATGTTTACATCCGTGCTTCAAACTGTATGAGGACGCCGTCAGCGTCCTATGAGGCAACAGCATCTAGCACCTGTCATCTGTTGACAGGTACGCTGATTGGCGGTCACTCTATGAGCATGGTAATTTAAGGATCCCGTGTGTGTCGTTACATTACGCCCTCTGTCGAAGTCAGATGACGAAACGCGTCAGAGCGTAACTACGACAACACGCGACCCGGAAGTGATGAGTGCGCTCCATCGTTGCGTTCCACCGCCCATCTCCTGAATCGGAAGTGTCTGCAGGATACACACACGCTCCGAGTGACGGCCATATACGGTGATAGCGCCCTCTGGGGCCACTCAATGCTTGTTATATTCTGCAATACTGTACGTAGCTAGTTAAAGGGGTCTCCTAAATGTATGGGAATCAGTTCTTTGAATAAACAGGATTACGCTATTTGCTGTTATTTCTCTGTTATTCTATGACCTGCTGTGGAGCCTATTTTCATTCTGGTGACCCTTGATAAGAAGTGACAAGCCATAACAGATTAACGGATGTATCCACTTTACATACAAGGCATATTTATTATGTGTTTCTGGTGAGTGTGAACCCCTAAGGGGAAAGTTACATCACGTGGTGGATTGCAATACATGTCTCTGGTGGAGGAAGGTGTTCACATGTGTCAGGGTCACCTGTGGCCAGGTGACAGATGCACACCGTAGGGGGACAGGAGTGCACCGCGAGGTAGTGAACCCTATGGCTGGCTTCTGTGGATAGGAAACTGGGTGGTTGTGGAAAGCGGGACCAGAGGAGCACAACCGGGATCCCAACGGAAGCGAGAGCCAAGATTCCCCAGGGCGCGGAGTCTAAGACCCAGCTGGTCTTCTCCAGGGCCTCTAGTGGTGAGGATGTTACGCTGCAGGCTGGGACCAGGTCGCGGCCCCTGGAGTTTCCTAGCTCACGCCCCGTAGGATAAGGGGAAGCAGCAGCACACGATAGAGAGAACCGAATAACAAGCCGAAGGTCAGGGGCCACAAGCAGACAAGGATAACGAAGAACGAGCCGAAGGTCAAGGGTCACGAGCAGACAGGGATGGTCGGGGACAAGCCAATAACGTAACAGAGAGACAGACGTAGCACACGGCAGGCAGGAACCCAAACACACAATGCCTAACAAACACGTTGATCAGCAAAGCAGGCTTGCAGTGCACAGGTTAATATAGTGTTCAGTGATAGGGCCTGGGGTGGAGTCAGGCTGGGAGGAGATTATAAAGGAAGCCAGGTGAAGGAGGTCTGGTCTCTAGATGAACACATGAGGAGGAAGGTAAGATGGCAGACAGACATTAATGCATATCCATGACAACATGGACAATTGCTGTTACTCACTAATTTTTTTCTGGACTGACTTTGCCACAAATCTACGTCTTGGACTTTATTAGTGGTTTTTGACCACGAGTCTTATTTGAGTTTTTTAAATTTTAGCGCTGTTTGGTGTAATTTTAATAACCAAGCCTACTACTTTGTTTATTGTTTACCTCATTTTCATATATAAGTTTAACAGCGGAACACATTTTATCTCACATGAAATATGGGGAAATGTCTCTTTATCAGTGTAAGAATCAGATGCTCCCACTGTTGGTGCCATTGGAAGGAAAAATGTGTCTGTTATGACATTAGTAGGAAAACTGTTCCAACATCGGTGGTGTGAGTCTAGAGTCCCCCTTCATTTATAGATAAGGGTCCCAAGTGCTCCCCCCTTGCATCAGGGTTCTTAGAGTTCCTCCCCCAATGCACCAGTGTCCCCCCTTTCATTAGGGTCTCCAGAACCCCCCCTTACATCATGGTCACCAGAGTTCCCCAGTTACAGCAGAGCCCCCTTTTCAATAGGACCCCAAAATACTCCCCCCTTACATCAGGGTCCCCAGAGTCTACCCTTCTTACATAAGGGTCCCCAGTGTCACCATCCCTTACATTAGGGCTCCCAGAGCCCCCTCCTTAAATCAGGGTCCCCAAAGTCCCCCCTTAGGTCAGGGTCCTCAGTGCCCCTCTCCTTTCATCAGGGTTCCCAGATTCCCCACCTCACATCAGACTCCCAAAAGTCCCCCTCCAACTATATCATGGTCCCCAGAGATCCCACTTCCATCACTGCAGCAAACAGCTACAGGACAGACAGATGGAAGTCAGGGCAATGGGACCCAGCAGGTCTGCAGTAGGAAGCACCGGTCTCCTTCTCTTTTAAAAGTCAGAGGGCGGGGCAAGCACGTGATTGGTTGCTTGGATGACCAAGCAACCAACCAACCACTAGTACTGACAGACAATGAGTGGCGGTGGGTGGAGAGTGGATGCTGTTTGTCACCTCTGATCGCTGCACTCAGCGTGATCATGGCAGCAGGGACATTATCTAGTGTTTGTGCAGGATGCTTTCTAGTATTTGAATAAGGAAAATGTACCTCAAAAAAATTGGATTTTAAGGGCAATGAAATGTAAATATAGAAAAATACAAAAATATATAGAAACATTAAATAAAATATAGAAATTTATTGAATATAGACATAAATCACCACAGGTGATAAGGAAACATAAAATCAAATAATAAACCATGCAAAATACATGAAGATGGCTGTAAGGAGCTCAAAAAAATTGGGGTCCTGAAAATGAATAGAGTTGCTGAGCCAACGCGTTTCGAAATAATACAAAGTAGAATCTTCTTCAGGGATAGCAAATTCTCTATAATTCAAAATACAGAATCAGTACAGTGCATGGTAAACAGACACATAATACAACATTGAATAATAAACATATAGCACAGGCATGACTCACATGTGTGCATCCTCAATCAAGTACAATAGTCACCAGCAAAGCTCCAAACTCCCGATCAAATGATCCAACAAAGCCACTAGTGCATGAAGGATTCCATACACCACAAGGGTACAAATAAACTGCCAAAAAGAAGTGTCCACATAGACTCCTCACCCAAAAAGGGGAAGAGAAAAGGACAAAACCTAAAAGGGAAGGAAAGGGGACCATGAAAAACTGCTGACAAACATCCACTGAAAAAACTAGGATATTCTGGCCCCGCTCCTTAGCAGGTCTGGTATGGATATTATCAGGGAATTAATTGACCAGACTGTGTGGACTGCACAGAGATAACCAAAATGCATGTAGAGTGAAATATAATGGGATTTTTTTGAGAAGGTGATATGGATAAATACAAACAGTGCAAAGTAACAAAACAACCCACAAACAACAAATAATATATACCGCAAAGGGCAGTACCAGAATCTTGAATGTAAGCCAGGCCGAGGTCATACACAGCAGATCAGGAGATTGACAAAGGAGTGTTCCAGGGGCATAAACGTAGCCAGGCCAAGGTCATACACGGGGAGTCAGCAGATGGGAATAGGGAACAAAACCAGGCAGGGAGAAGACGGATGGATAGGCTCAGGACGGGGATCAGGTCAGGATGGGACAGGACAGGACAGGTACAGGTACAGGCTCAAGAACAGGTACGGGCTCAAGGACAGGTACAGGCTCAAGGTACGAATACAGGCTACAAGGTCAAGGCTCCAGGAGAAAGATACCAAGGCGAGCATGTGAGGGCTCGCCGGGTATTTATAGGACTGCTATAATTGCCCTCATGTCACAGCTGATCGAAGGAAGTACTGCCTGCCCCACACTGCCGGAATACCCCCACTGGTGGATGCCGGTACTACGGCCCATGGATCAGGCATTACCACCAGCAGGTGAGATCCTCTGTCAAAGATACAGGCTGCGAGAGGACACCTGCTGGTGGACACTAGTACTGCGATCCATAGGACCGACAGCGCCACCAGTGGGTGAAGCTTTCCCTGACAGTACCCCCCCAAAGGAGCAGCCTCCGGACGCTTCAACCAGTCTTGATTGTCCAAAGTCTAGGGCATTGGGTAGCACCAAGGATGAGGGTACTTCAGTCTGGTCATCAGGCACTTTAGGCTGGACCAGGGGCACGTCCAAGCAGCAAGCAGGCACATCTGGGCAGACAAGCTGGGCAGCAGGTTCTGGGTTGTTGAGCTGGGCAGCAAACAGAAACATCTCCGGCTGGGCAGCAGACAGGAACATCTCCGGCTGGGCGGCAGACAGGAACATCTCCGGCTGGGCGGCAGACAGGAACATCTCCGGCTGGGCGGCAGACAGGAACATCTCCGGCTGGGCGGCAGACAGGAACATCTCCGGCTGGGCGGCAGACAGGAACATCTCCGGCTTGGCGGCAGACAGGAACATCTCCGGCTTGGCGGCAGACAGGAACATCTCCGGCTGGGCGGCAGACAGGAACATCTCCGGCTGGGCGGCAGACAGGAACATCTCCGGCTGGGCGGCAGACAGGAACATCTCCGGCTGGGCGGCAGACAGGAACATCTCCGGCTGGGCGGCAGACAGGAACATCTCCGGCTGGGCGGCAGACAGGAACATCTCAGGCTGGGCAGCAGACTCCACAGACTGCGAAACGGGCATCGTAACCTCAAGCCGGGAAACGAGCACCACAACCTCAAGCCGGGAAACGGGCACCACAGCGGGCACCACAACCTCAGGCCGGGAAACAGACACCACAATTACAGGCTGGGAAACGGGCACCACAACCTCAGGCCGGGAAACGGCCACCACGACCACAGGCCGGGAAATGAGCACCGGATCTTTAGGCGGGGTCCCATGCACCGAATCTTCAGGCGGGGTCACCGGATCTTCTGACTGGGACACCGGGTCTTCCGACTGGGACACCGGATCTACCGACTGGGACACCGGATCTACCGACTGGGGCACCGGATCTTCCGACTGGGGCACCGGATCTTCCGACTGGGGCACCGGATCTTCCGACTGGGACACCGGATCTTCCGACTGGGACACCGGATCTTCCGACTGGGACACCGGATCTTCCGACTGGGACACCGGCATCAGGACTTCTGTTTGGAAGACAGGCACAGGAATTTCAAGCTAGCAGGCTGGCACAGGAACTTCAAGCTGGCAGGCTGGCACTGGAACTTCAAGCTGGCAGGCTGGCACTGGAACTGCAGGCTGGAAGGCTGGCCCTGAAACTGCAGGCTGGAAGGCCGGCCCTGAAACTGCAGGCTGGAAGGCTGGCTCTGCAGGCTGGAAGGCTGGCTCTGGAATGGCAGGCTGGAAGGCTGGCTCTGGAACGGCAGGCTGGAAGGCTGGCTCTGCAGGCTGGAAGGCTGGCTCTGGAACGGCAGGCTGGAAGGCTGGCTCTGGAACTGCAAGCTGGAAGGCTGGCCCCGGAACTGCAGGCTGGAAGGCTGGCCCCGGAACTGCAGGCTGGAAGGCTGGCTCTGGAATGGCAGGCTGGAAGGCTGGCTCTGGAACGGCAGGCTGGAAGGCTGGCTCTGCAGGCTGGAAGGCTGGCCCTGGAACTGCAGGCTGGAAGGCTGGCCCCGGAACTGCAGGCTGGAAGGCTGGCCCCGGAACTGCAGGCTGGAAGGCTGGCCCCGGAACTGCAGGCTGGAAGGCTGGCCCCGGAACGGCAGGCTGGAAGGCTGGCCCTGGAACCGCAGGCTGGAAGGCTGGCCCAGGAACGGCAGGCTGGAGCAGATTGGTGGGTGTGGAGGTAGGTTGGGTTACTGGTTGGATAGTGTGGGTCGGGAAGTACCTTTGCTTCTCCTTAGATTTAGTCACTGCAGGTTTGCAAATAACGGGGGGAGTGTATGAAAAAGATGGGATTGAGCAAATGGAAGAATATGGTAGAGACACAGGGACAGAGGCTGGAGGAGGTTTTTGTGGACTTGTTACAGGAGGAAGGGAAGAGGTAGGTGGATGGAAGGCAGGATAAGTGCAGCAAATGGGGTCTGGGTAATAGAACTTGGTGGGAAGCTGAGTATACTGAGCTGTAGCTGAGGTTGCCGGGGGTGACGGGGAGATAGATTCTTGAGAAGGCAGGTGACTAATGGCAGGGTTGGGTTGTTGTGGTTTAGCTAGATACAGGAGATCAGACCAGGCCTGAAGCAGAGGCTGAACAAAAGTTGGTTTACACACACCCTGCCTAATCAGAGACTGCACTGCACAAAAAAAATCTTCTAGCAACTGCTTGGAACAGGCCAAATAGTGCTCAAAAAAGGATGCAGAGTCATCCTCCAACTGAAAGGGGGAGTGTAATCATCACGGCCCCTTGGAACACAGGACAGGGCTAGCTCAGTGCATATTTGAATCAAAGGCTGAACTTCCCCAAATGGCATAAACCCCTGATCAACCAGGGAGTGAATAAACCTAATATCCCCTAGCAGCTGATCGCTGGTTCGCTCTGTCAATGCCTGGCGGCAGTATACACTATTCTCAGACGCCAGTAGAGCATAAAATATAACCTCATTGGTATTCATGTTTAGCAAAATATACTAAACCCAAAATGATTTCTCTGTGCGGCCACGTCTGATCAGGGGGCCTTGGTATACTATCAGGGAATTAATTGACCAGACTGTGTGGACTGCACAGAGATAACCAAAACGCATGTAGAGTGAAATATAATGGGATTTATTGAGAAGGTGATATGGATAAATACAAACAGTGCAAAGTAACAAAACAACCCACAAACAACAAATAATATATACAGCAAAGGGCAGTACCAGAATCTTGAACGTAAGCCAGGCCGGGGTCATACACAGCAGATCAGGAGATTGACAAAGGAGTGTTCCAGGGGCATAAACGTAGCCAGGCCAAGGTCATACACGGGGAGTCAGCAGATGGGAATAGGGAACAAAACCAGGCAGGGAGAAGACGGATGGATAGGCTCAGGACGGGGATCAGGTCAGGTCAGGTCAGGACGGGACAGGACAGGACAGGTACAGGTACAGGCTCAAGGACAGGTACGGGCTCAAGGACAGGTACGGGCTCAAGGACAGGTACGGGCTCAAGGACAGGTACGGGCTCAAGGACAGGTACGGGCTACAAGGTCAAGGCTCCAGGAGAAAGATACCAAGGCGAGCATGTGAGGGCTCACCGGGTATTTATAGGACTGCTATAATTGCCCTCATGTCAAAGCTGATCGAAGGAAGTACTGCCTGCCCCACACTGCCGGAATACCCCCGCTGGTGGACGCCGGTACTACGGCCCATGGATCAGGCATTACCACCAGCAGGTGAGATCCTCTGTCAAAGATATAGGCTGCGAGAGGACACCTGCTGGTGGACACTAGTACTGCGATCCATAGGACCGACAGCGCCACCAGTGGGTGAAGCTTTCCCTGATAGATATTAATGGGAACCCTGCACCAAAATAAAAAAAAATGACGTGGGGTCCCCCCAAAAATCCATACCAGACCCTTATCTGAGCACGCAACCTGGCAGGCCGCCTACATCATTGGCTATTCCCCGGCAACCGGGGAAAGCTGGGGCTTACCCTATGATGTGACGGGTGACCCCGCCCCCTCGTACGTCATGGGGGTTTAGTGTGGAGTGGAGACTGGAGGTGGAGGAGACTGCAGCATCGCTGGACATCGGATCACCGCGGGACATAGAGAACAACGCTGGACAGACTGGATTACATCGCTGGAATGTTTTTTTTATTTTTTTTATTTTTATTTTTAATAAAGGACTTTCCCAACTGTGTCTGTGTGTTTTTTTGTTTTTTTACACTTTCTTTGTGAAATGGTAGGGGTACAACGTACCCGTTACCAATTCACATAGGGGGGCAGAATCTAGGGGCCCCCTTTGTTAAAGGGGGCTTCCAGATTCTGATAAGCAGACCCCCACAACCACCGGGCAAGGGTTGTGGGGATGAGGCCCTTGTCCCCATCAACTTGGGGACATCCTCCCCATGTTGAGGGCATGTGGCCTGGTACGGTACAGGAGGGGGGGGCGCTCTCTCCTCCCCCCTCTTTTCCTGCAGCCTGCCAGGTTGCGTGCTCGGATAAGGGTCTGGTATGGATTCTTGGGGGGACCCCACAAATTTTTATTTATTTTTTGGTGCAAGATTCCCCTTAATATCCATACCAGACCTGAAGGGCCTGATATGGAATTTGGGGGGGACCCCACGCTTTTTTTTTTGGCTGGGGGCTCCCCTTAATATCCATACCAGACCTGAAGGGCCTGGTAATGAAATTTTGGGGGGACCCCCACGCATTTTTTTTTTGAATTTTGGTTCCCTGCGCAAAATGTCATTTTTGAAGGAAAAAAAGTAATTTAAAACTACTGCATCTACTAATGAATTGTCGGGTCCGGCAATACAGATAAAAGTCATTGAAAAAAATGGCAGGGGTTCCCCTTAATATTCATACCAGACCCAAAGGGCCTGGTAATGTACTGGGGGGACCCCTGCCATTTTTTTCAATGATTTTTCTCTGTATTGCTGGTGACCCGGGGATTCATTTTAGCCACGAGTGGTTTTAAATTACTTTTTTTCCTTTAGAAATTACATTTTGTGCAGGGACAATTCTAAACACGGGAAACATGCGCTGCTTTACAGGCATACTTTAGGTACAAAATTTAAAGGAATATTTCACTTTTATTGTTTCACTTTAAGCATTATTAAAATCACTGCTCCCAAAAAAACTTCAGTTTTTAAAACGTGTTTTTGCATTGATACATGTTCCCTGGGGCAGGACCCAGGTCCCCAAACACTTTTTATGAGAATAACTTGCATATTAACCTTTAAAATTAGCACTTTAGATTTCTCCCATAGACTTTTAAAGGGTGTTCCGCGGCTTTTCGAATTTGCCGCGAACACCACAAATTGTTTGCTGTTCGCCGAACGGGCGATCAGCCAATGTTGGACTCAAACTCATGTTCGACTCGAACATAAAGCTCTTCCCTACTTCTGAGTTACATATACATTATATTGTAAAAACAAAAAACAAAGATAAACACTTTCTTATTTTCATAATCACAATAATACGTACGTATGGGAATATAATTCTTGCCATCACTTAGTCCTTTTAGATAGTATGATGTCTTGTACATATATACACTCACTGGACACTTTATAAGGTACAATCATATGGCAGCAACTCAATGTATTTAAGCACCTAGATGTGGTGAAGGCGACTTGCTGTTCAAACTGAGCATCAGAATGGAGAAGAAATGAGATTTAAGTGACTTTGAATGTGGCATGATTGTAGGTGCCAGACAGGCTGGTCTGAGTATTTTAAAAAAAATGCTGATCAACTGGGATTTTCACGCACAACCATCTCTATGGTTTACAGAGAATGGTTCAAAAAAGAGAAAACATCCAGTAAGCGGCAGTTGTGTGGACAAAAATGCCTTGTTGATCTTAGAGGTCAGAGGAGAATAGGCAGACTGGTTTGAGATGATAGAGAGGCAACAGTAACTCAAATAACCACTTGTTACAACCAAGGTATGCAAAATACCATCACTGAATGCACAACACATCAAACCTTGAAGCAGATGGGCTACAGCAGCAGAAAACTACACCGAGTGCCACTCCTGTCAGCTAAGAACAGGAAACTAAGGCTACAATTCACACAGGCTTACCAAAAGTGGACAATAGAAGATTGGAAAATGTTGCCTGGTCTGATTGATGGGTCTCGATTTCAGCTGCGAAATTCAGATGGTAGGGTCAGAATTTGGCGTAAACAACATGCAAGCATAGATATATCCTGCCTTGTAATAACGGTTTCGGCTGGTGGTGTAATAGTGTGGGGAATATTTTCTTGGCACACTTTGGGCCCCTTAGTACCAATTGAGCATCATTTAAATGCCACGGCCTACCTGAGTATTGTTGCTGATCATGTCCATCCCTTTATGACTACAGTGTCCCCATCTTCTGATGGGTACTTCCAGTAGGATAATGCATCATATCACTAAAGCTCAAATCTCCTCAAACTGTTTTTTTTTTTTAAAACATGAGAATGAGTTCACTGGCCTCCACAGTCACCAGATCTCAATCCAATAGAGCACCTTTGGGATGTGGTGGAATGTGCAGCTGACAAATCTGCAGCAACTGCGTGATGCAATTATGTCAATATGGACCAAAATCTCTGAGGAATGTTTGCAACACCTTGTTGAATATATGCCATGAAAAATGAAGGCAAAATGGGGTCCAATCTGGTACTAGAAAGGTGTACCTAATAAAGTGGACGGTGATCACCTCAGAAGAAGTCACATGACGAAACGCGTCAGTTGATTGGTCCTTCACGTCGACACGTCACTTCCGGTTGTCTGGATCAGAGCGGTGAAATGCACGCCGCTGACTCAGCTGCTCTCAGACAGTGAGTGCGGGATTTTTTAATTATTTTTTACACCCGCATGTGTGTAGACAAGCGGTTTTCTTGTTTTTATTATCTGATATTTGATTTTTAAATAAAACCAACTGGATTACGCTATGTTGGCCCGTGTCTTTTGGTCCCTTGAGGAACACAGCTTTTAGCTGACACAGTGAACACAGGAGACGGATAGGACCCTCTGGGAATCAAGCGGAGGAAGAGAGAAGGAACCCACGCCGATCGGAGGAACCAAACCACTCACTCTGTGCACCTGACACCCCTGCAGGGGTTTCTACTTTTGGTGAGTGGGGAACCTTGAGGGGGAGCACAAGTGTCACCTGGAGCCTGCTAGGAACCAAAAGGATACACACGAAAGTCACCATTTATTTAGTTTTAAAACTGTTGTATGAACTGCCAGGATAGAAACTAATTTACTGTCAAACTCTCTTATTGAGGTTACATTTGCTGCTATACTTTGGTACAGACATCTGTTCTCATATTGCAGCAGAGAACCCTTATTTCAGTGGTTTTTGTGACTGCATTTGATGTTGGATTCCAATACATTGGTTTACTATTCATTTATAACCACCATTTGCTTAGCCTACCTGTATTTATCACACACTGCCCCCGGTGGCAATATTTGAATAAGGTTTTTATTTGGTTGGATTTATCCCAATTTTTACCACTCTCACATTTGATTTTCACTGGTCCATATGATTGTCTCTCTTGGCCATCCAGCACTGGCCTACTGTTAAATTGCACATCTTATCAACGCACACTAGCACTTTTTCATTACCCTTGGGGTAGCTCCTGCCACAGGGGGCACCCCTCACTGGTACTATTTTGCTCTTGCACATTGTCACTTTATCACAGATTACTAAGCTGTTTGATATCTTATAATATCACGTTTATTTTTCCCTTACTTGGGGACATAACACTTTGATTTACCTAAATATTTTATACCTGGGCAGCGCCACCTACCCCATCTTCAGAATATTTAAAACCACTAGTCCCTGTGCTCAGGGCCTTCAGGGGAGGCAGCAGCCAATATTAATTTGTCCTAAAGCGTGGATCCCATAGAACACTCCTTCTGGTAAAACTAGCGTTCGTAATGGAGATAGCACATTCGTCACGCTAAAACGAACTAAAAGCACGAAGACTGAAAAGCGCGAATCATCTCTCCCCAAAATTTTACTAACACGCGGTAACACAAGATCAACAAAAGCAGCCCAAGGGGTGGCGCCATTGGAATCGAACTTCCCCTTTATACTAAGGTGACCAGATTTTTAAAATGAAATCCGGGGACATATTTTTTTTTTACTAGTACTGGCGGCAATCAGTGACTCTCTGCCCATCGCCGCCGCCCGCCTCACAGCCTGTCAAGTCTTACACTCTGGGCCCCGGCTACTACTGGGTGGAGAGTGGAGGAAGATCACTCCACCAGGGAAGGCAAGGAGATAAGCAGGCGGCTGGCTGAGACTTGAGCCAAGGCAGAAGAACATGCGAGCGGAGCTGAATGGGCATGCACCCGAAACGGAAGAAATATTACCTTCGCTCCGACCAGCACATGATCATCAGAAAGGGGCACAGAAAATGGAAAAATACACCCCCCTGCACTGACTGTCTGTGAAATTGCCCCATGGCCCCTGTTCAAATCCAATCTGGGGACAAAACTGGGGACAGACTTGGTCCGGGGACAGTGTCCTCAATCCGGGGACTGTCCCCTGAAACCGGGGATGTCTGGTCACCCTACTTTATACTGCCGTCGTACGTGTTGTACGTGACCGCGCTTTACAGCGACAAGATTTGGAATTGACAGTGTGTATGCAAGGAAAGCTTGAAAAGAATCTCGTCAAGCTTGACAAGAATCTCGTCGAGAAAAACGACAGGTTTTTTTACGACGAGATTCTCGGTCGTGAGGCTTTAGAGGCTGCAGTGGTACATTCATGAACAATGCACCAAACTGACTATATAGAAGACGTTTTGTCTCAGTCAGCTGGGCAAAACGACTCTGTCTCTTCACAGTAGTAGTTTTTGTTGGATCCTGAAGGCCTTGTAAACAGAGAAAAGTAGTTTTAATTTAAAGTGCCTGTCTCTTATTCTGGCTTGTTTGAGTACAGCTATAACTAGAGTTGAGCGGACACCTGGATGTTCGGGTTCGACGGGTTCGGCCGAACTTCGGAAAAAAGTTCGGGTTCGGGACCGAACTTTAACCCGAACCCGAACCCCATTGAAGTCAATGGGGACCCGGACTTCTAAGGACTAAAAAGGCTCTAAAAAAGTAATGGAAAGGGCTAGAGGGCTGCAAATGGCAGCAAAATGTTGTTAAGAGCATGGCAAGTTCTCTGCAAACAAATGTGGATAGGGAAATAACTTAAAATAACATAAAAAAAATATGCTGGAGGCCCCCTTTTCAGCAGAAGAGTTACGGGAAGTCATTAAGAACCTCAGAAACTCAACGGCACGATGCCACACATATGGTGGGAATGCCCCAGAATACGCCCATTCTGGAATAAATCATTCAATTTAATGGATAAGCTAGTGGGAAAATAAAATACTTTGAAATAAAAATGTAGCGGGGTGCTAAATTTAAGGGAAGTGTTTGAGTGGTAAATAGGCTCAAACACCCTAATTCTGTAGGATTCATGGACCATTTTGTCCTCGGGGGACAGTATTGGTGTGCAGTTCCCTGCGGCCTACAGGTGGCGCTGCCATGGTAGGCTAGGGTTGAACCGCCGATACAGTGCTGTGCCTTTTGTGTCCCCTCTTGGCAGTAGTACAGCGGGGCGGGGAACCTGCTGTGCATGCCGGGAGAGCATATAAAAGGGGCAGACCTTTGGCCTGGGGGCTGATGTCCAGTGGGGTCCACGCCCAGGTGCCTTCGGCCTGGGTGCATGTGTTCCTGTTCCACCTCGGGTACCTTTAGCCCGGCGTGAGGTACTATCCTGGAGTTCCTGCTGCCCTGGGTATGGAGGCCTAGGTGCGGGAGTAAAGCCTGGATTCCAGAGCCTTCGTCTGGAGTCCGCTAAGGGTCGAGGAGTCTTAGGGTGCCGCCTCGTGTAGGGGACCATGTTCCAGGGAAGGGAGGATCATTCTGATGGACCGATGCGGGAGTCACGGTGAAGGAAGGGTCTGTTGACTCCTTGGAGAGATGTCTTCCCCTTGATATGGGCTAGGTTCGTAGAAGGAGAAGCTCAAGGTCATCTTGACTGTATCAGAGGCCTTATTCACCCGGCCCGTGGCAGGGGCCTTATACACCCTGGTCTGTTGTGGCAGAGACCAAAGTTCTCCAGGTCCGTGGCAGGGGCCTTGTACACCCGGTCTGTGGCAGAGACCAACCTCAAGGTCTGTGGCAGAGACAGTGCACCTAAAACTGTTTGAGAAACCTAAGCAGTGAAGTGAATGTGCTACGTTTGTGCCTGGACCTCCTCCACACCTTAAGCTGTCCTGTTTCTTTGCTCTAACCTTTTCTATCCGAGTAGAGTTTATTTTGCCATGAGAGAATAAGAGTTGTAATTTTGGCTGGTGTGGACATTGACTTTACTGGGAATTAAAGGACTTGCCTCTACCTACAGTAGAGGTGAGAATCATCCTCTGGAGGAGTTTTGACTCCGGCTGTGGACACGGCCCGTCAAGTACACCGCTCAACCTCTTTATATAGGAGGGTACGGGCTGGTAGTGCGGTGTGCCTTTCTCCCTCCTGCGAGGAGCCAACAACATAAAGGCAGGTAAGGGGGAAAGGATCTGTGCGCTACAAAAAAATAAAATAAAAATTATAATCTTGACCTAGGAGGACGAGGTCCATATGGAGTAGGAGGTTGAGGTGGCGGTGGATGTGGCTGTGTAGGTGGAAGCGGCGGTGGAGGAGGACGAGGTAGCCAACACTGGTTCAAAAATACAACAATGGCTGGGTAAGGCCGGTGATGTGTCGAATTCTGTCCCCCGTCAAATAGTGTCCACCCTGTATTGCGCTTGCTCAGTATGTAGGACTACGGGATTTCGAAAATCTCCCAAGACGAACGGCGCCTGCGTGGTGAGTTCAGGTGAAGGCCACACCATCCGTGGTTCAAGCCGAGCCAAGTGAGGCCGTGCCCGAAGCGTGGCGATCGAACCGAGCCCGTAAGGGGCCCTGTTACTATGTGCTACCGTATGTCCACTTGGATGGTGGGGCTTGAACCTGCACTCACGGCGCAGGCGCCGTTCATCTTCGGAGATTTTGTGAATCTCCTTGTCCTCTGTACTGCGCAAGCGCTGCGCCTTCGCAGTATGGGCCGGACACAATCCGATGGCCGGACAGTTTTTGTCACAACACCGGCATACATGTCTATTCTGCAGAAGGTACGGACAAGTCCTGTGGGATCCATGCCTGGTTCATTTTAATGAACGTGAGCTTGTCCACATTGGCTCTGGACAGGCGGCTGCGCTTATCTGTGATAACGCCCCCTGCCGTGCTAAATACACGTTCAGATAATACACTGGCTGCAGGGCAGGCCAGCACCTCCAAGGCATAAAGGGCAAGCTCAGGCCATGTGCCCAATTTGGAGGCCCAGAAGTTAAAGGGGGCAGACCCGTCATCCAGTAAGTGTAGGCCTGTGGACACATACTGCTCAACCATGTTGGTAAAATGCTGCCTCCTGCTAAGACGTTCCATCTCAGCTGGTGGTGCTGGTTGTTGTGGCGTACTGACAAAGCTTTTCCACATTTCAGCCATGCTAACCCTGCCTTCTGAGGTGCTGCCGGTGCCCCGGCTGCGTTGGCGACCTCTTCCTCCTCCTCTGCCTTCGCCTTGTGCTTCCACCGTACGCCCGCTGTCAGGTGGGAATGCCACCAGCAGCCCGTCTACCAGCGTGCGCTTGTAGTCGCGCATCTTACGATCCCGCTCCAGTGAGGGAATTAAGGACGGTACGTTGTCCTTGTAACGGGGATCCAGCAGGGTGGCCACCCTGTAATCAGCACCAGTTAAAATGTGGGCAACTCGGCGGTCATTGCGGAAACACTGCAGCATGTAATCGCTCATGTGTGCCAGGCTGCCCAGAGGCAAAGAAAAGCTGTCCTCTGTGGGAGGTGTATCGTCTGCAAAATATTTTTTGTGGCCCTGCTGAATCGCACAGCTACAGAACTGCAGAAAATGCTATTCAAAAAAAAATTAGTTTTTTTAGTATAGCACAGTAGAAGAAAACTATATAGAAATTGTTTATTTCACACACCTCCACATATGTATAACACACTGCAAAATATTTTTTGTGGCCCTAAATGGGTCTTTTTGCAAGCGTACATTAAAGTGCAAATTTTATTTTTAATTTTTTTGCCCTAAACGGGTCTTTTTTTGCACGAGCAAAATAAAATGGATTTTTTTATTTTTTTTGCCCTTAATGGGTCTTTTGGAAAAGAGCACAATAAAGTACCTTTTTTTTTTGCCCTAAATGGATCTTTTTCCAAGAGCAGAATACACCCACAGTATGGAAACGGTGTATCTCTCAACGTAATATATGCAGTGCTGGTGCACTGAGCTTGCAGATAAAAGGTAGATTTTCTCTGACACTGGGCTCATGGCAGTGTAAAAAGACTGCACTGCAACACAAACAGGTAAACCTATGCAGATCGCTGAGTTATATCTCTGAATCTGGACTCCTATTCCTATATAATAAATCTCTCTCCCTGAAAGCACCAACAGGAACCTGGCCCTACACTACACTGTCTCTCTATCTTTTCCCTCAGATTCCAGAATCAGGACTAACTCATGTATTTTTCAATCTCTTCCTAAAAGCAACAGCAGCAGACAAGATCCTCTCCCTATCTATTCTGAAGCAGAGTGACGTGTGTGCTGTGTGCCTCTAGCTTATATAGAACCTGGGTCACATGTTGCACTGACCAATCACAGCCATGCCATTAGTAGGCATGGCTATGATGGCTTCTAAGGGCACACCAGCTAATCAAAAGGTGATTGGCTGGCCCCTGAAGCATTTCTAACTGCGCCATTAGATTGCCGAACCCGAACCCGGACTTTCACGCAAAGTCCGGGTTCGGGAAAAAACGAAAGTTCGGTACGGACCCGAACTTTACAGTTCGGGTTCGCTCAACCCTAGCTATAACCCATTGTTTCTTAAATGAGAAAGGCACAAATTTTCCTTGCACAGCAAAATCTTAAAGTTTTTTACTTTTCAAACTTATTAAACTTATACACCTGTGGTGGTGGGTTCATCAAAAGGTGGTTGGGGTCATCAAATTGGGCCAGTAAGCTGTGAAAATGTGGAATAGACTCCCTTTAAGAGCTGGTTCTGGCCAGCTCAGTAGATTGCTTTAAAAAAGGCCTGGATTCATGGCTAAATGTACATAATATAACTGGGTACTAACATTTATAGGTAAAGTTGATCCAGGGAAAATCCGATTGCCTCTCGGGGGATCAGGAAGGAATTTTTTCCCCTGCTGTAGCAAATTGGATCATGCTCTGCTGGGTTTTTTCGCCTTACTCTGGATCAACTGTGGGTATATATTTGGGTACATGGGATTGTATGATATTATATATTTTTTTTATTTTTTATTTTTTTTATTTTTTTTATGGTTGAACTGGATGGACTTGTGTCTTTTTTCAACCTGACTAACTATGTAACTATGTAACCTGTGGTGGTGGGTTCATCATAAAACTGGACAGTTTTACACTGCTGTATTATCTGTGGTCTCTCAGTTCTGTAAAAACGCTGCTGGTACTTTGTGTGTCTACTACTGTACGAGGCGTGTCTAAAAAGATCAATGAAGCGTATAAGAAAACAAACAAAACAGAAGATGCAAACAAATTACCTTTATTGGCCTTCAAAATAATCACCATCCATCACAACACATTTTTGACAACATTCATAAAGCTTCTGGAAACTGTCAGCAAAGGCCTCTTGAGGAATCTATCGCAGAACCGCTGTCACATATTCTTGGATTGCCGCCATGTCTGCAAAACCGGTAACACGTCTTCCGCTTACCCAATTTTTTGCAGACGATGGTGCGCACCATGTCCTTGCTAATGCCCAATTTCTCCACCATCAATTGTAGAGTCAGTTGCTGATTTTGCACCAGCATTTGTCGCACTCGCACTTGCTCGATCATGTCTGGGGTTTTGCTTGCCGACGGCCGACCCGAACATGGTTTATCCTCAGTCGTTTTCTTCCCATAGCAAAAGCGTTTGAACCAGCCATAAACACATTTTCTGCTTACGGCGTACACTTGCACCAACATTTCATGAGTCTCTGTCACCAGTTTCCCCAATTTGCAGCAGAACTTGATGTTTACCCGTTGCTCCTTTGCACTGTGACCTTACCTCTCACACTAACTTCATTGGACTGCCTGCAATGGGATTACCCTGACAGTCACGTGTACTCCACACTAGGTGGTGCTTCTCAACGTGTCTCTGTATAGCCATGTGCATGCGTGTGCACATGGTCCATGTTGCAGTTGAGATATCAGACCATTCACTGAACTTTTTAGACACACCTCATATATTTAAGCCAATTCCCCTTCATTAAAACTTTCCCACTACTGCCCAACTTTACACTGCTGTATCCTCTGCGTTCACCTAATTCTTGTAGTGAAACACTTGCCTAATTTCTATGTTTCAAATAGTTTTTAGATAAATAAGATCCAATTTCAAATTCAAATTCCACAGACAATAATGCACTGCCAGAGTGCTCTGCTGCTAAGGCTGTCCATGAAAATCGAACTGTTCCATAAGAACATTTACAGTTTTAAAGCGGTTGTATACCCAAATTTTTAACTTTTACCTACAGGTAAGCCTATAATAAGGCTTACCTGTAGTTAAAAAGAATATCTCCTAGACCTGTACGGTTTAGGAGATATTCACCTCGCAATGAGCCGCTGAATGCAGCGGCGCATGCACAGCGGGGATTCTCGGCTAAAGGCCGGCAGCCGCCGCACCTTGCCGACGCGCAAGAGTGACAACATCGCTGCTCCAGCCACTCACAGCGCTGGAGCGGCGATACCTGCAAGACACGCCTAGGCAAGATGACATCTTCCTCTGCGTGGACCAGGTAAGTTCCCGATGCCTCGTTCTAGGGTAAGTAATTCATAATGAGCTAGTATGCGGTGCATACTAGCTCATTATGCCTTTTGCCTTACAGGTATGGAAAAAAAAAAACAGCAGCGGGTATACAACCGCTTTAAGACATCCCAAACCCTGTAGAAGAAAGGATTTGTGCATTTCAAGGCCACATAAAAAAACATTGTCTGATATATATACATAGTAACAAGGGGAGGGAAGGGATTTTCACGGTGCTGTATGTGATAATGAGAAGTCCAAACAAGGAGAAAATAAAAATAAAATTCAAATATTTTAATATATTTCAGTTTAAAAATAATAGGATTTTTAAAACAGCTTACCTGTAAAATCCTTTTCTTGGAGTACATCACGGGACACAGAGCAGCATAGTCATTACTATGTGGGTTATATAGAATTACCTTCAGGTGCTGGCACTGGCAACTTCCAAAACAGGAAGTACCCTCCCCTATATAAGCCCCTCCCATCCGGGAGCACCTCAGTTTTGTAGCAAAGCAATACATGTCCCCAAAAGAGGGGTGGGAGCTCTGTGTCCCGTGATGTACTCCAAGAAAAGGATTTTACAGGTAAGCTGTTTTAAAAATCCTATTTTCTTGTTCATACATCACGGGACACAGAGCAGCATAGTCATTACTATGTGGGACGTCCCAAAGCAATGCCAAATGAGGGGGGGATACACCATACATAAGCTGGGCGCCATCAGGCATGAGGATCTTTTGCGGCCTGCAACAC
The DNA here is from genome assembly GCA_029206835.1 of Rana muscosa. Taxonomy (NCBI): domain Eukaryota; kingdom Metazoa; phylum Chordata; class Amphibia; order Anura; family Ranidae; genus Rana; species Rana muscosa. The sequence continues at coordinate 496,691,755 of CM055117.1, forward strand.
ACTGCACCCAAAGGCGACATCCTCCTGACTTCTAACGTCCACCTGGTAGAACCTAGTAAACGTGTGTACTGAAGACCATGTTGCGGCCTTACAAATTTGAGCCAGGGAGGCCTGGTGATGCACTGCCCATGAAGTTCCAACTGCTCTCGTGGAGTGCGCCCTAACTTTGAACGGAGGCGGTCTACTTCTCAAGCCATAGGCTTGTATTATGACCTGTCGAATCCACTTGGCTAAAGTAGATTTTGATGCTGCCTGACCCTTTCTGGGGCCTTCCGGCAGAACAAACAAAGAATCCGTTCTACGAATCTGAGCAGTGGCTTTTAGATAAGTTTTAACTGCTCTTACTACATCCAAAGAATGCAATAACTTTTCCTCTACCGAGCTTGGTTTGGGGAAAAAAGAAGGAAGAACCACATCCTGGTTCAAGTGAAACCTCGATACCACCTTAGGAAGAAAGGCTGGGTGAGGGCGTAATACTACTCTGTCCTTATGAATAACCAGATATGGCTCCTTACAGGACATGGCGGCTAATTCCGACACTCTTCTAGCCGAGCATATGGCTACTAAAAATATCAATTTTCTGGTGAGTAGAACCAAGGAAATGTGCCGCAAAGGTTCAAACGGCTGCTTCTGCAGAACCGACAGAACCAAATTTAGATCCCATGGGCATATGGGAGCTTTAATCGGTGGAATAATACGAGTCACCCCTTGCATAAAGGATTTGACAAGTGAATGCATAGCCAGGGGCCTCTGAAATAGTATTGATAAGGCCGAAACCTGGCCCTTGATAGTACTTAAGGCAAACTTCCTGTCTACAGCCCACTGCAGGAAGTCCAGAATTCTGCCTATAACGTACTGACGTGGATGCCATTTTCTGGCCTCGCACCAAGTGATGTACGCCTTCCAAACTCTATAGTAGATCTGCCTGGATACAGGCTTCCTGGCATTGATTATAGTTGATACCACAGAGTTAGAGAGACCTCTCTTCTTTAGGATGTGGGATTCAATAGCCAGGCCGTTAAACTTAGAGTTAGTAAGGAAGGGTGGTATATCGGTCCTTGCGAAAGCAGGTCCGGACGACGTGGAAGGGTCCAAGGACTCCCCACAGACATTTTGATGATCTCCGCGTACCAGGCCCTTCGGGGCCACGCTGGAGCCACCAGGATCACCGGCTTCTTTTCCAACCTGACTCTGCGAAGGAGTCGAGGCAAAAATTGTAGCGGAGGGAATGCATATATCAGTCTGAACTGATCCCAAGGGAACACCAGAGCATCCGAGCCGCAAGCGAGGGGATCCCTTGTCCGGGAGACAAATCTGTCCACCTTTGCGTTGAATCTGGATGATAGCAGATCTACATCCGGTGTTCCCCACCGCTGACATATTGCTCGGAAGACCTCGGGATGAAGGGACCATTCCCCTGGGCATAACTGTTGGCGACTCAGAAAGTCCGCCTTCCAATTCTCCACCCCTGGAATGAAGACAGCTGATATACATGGGACATGCTTTTCTGCCCATTCCAGGATGTGACTTACTTCCCTCTGGGCTGCACGACTCCTGGTGCCTCCCTGATGATTGATATATGCCACTACTGTGGCATTGTCTGATTGAATTCTGACAGGGGACCCTTGGAGTCTGGATGTCCAGGCTACTAGGGCATACCGGGCTGCTCGTATCTCTGAGATTGATGGGCAGGGTTTTTACTACATTTGACCATCTGCCCTGGAGAGACCATTGCTCCAGTACTGCCCCCCAGCCTATAAGGCTGGAAACTGTAGTGACCACCTTCCAGGATATTGGACTGAAGGGTTTTCCCTTCTGGAGATTCTGGGGGATCAACCACCAGCAGAGACTCTTCCAAACGGAAGGGGACAAAGCCATCGGGAAGTCTAGAGCCTGAATTTTTCCGTTCCAGGCTGACAATATGGCCCTCTGTAAATTCCTTGAGTGGAATTGGGCGTATGGCACAGCTTCGAATGATGCTACCATCTTTCCTAGCAGCCTCATGCACAGGCGTATGGACGGCTGTCTTTTTGCACAAAGCAGACGGACCAAGCCCCACAAAGAGGATACCTTGTCTAGAGGTAAGAAAATCTTCCTCTGGTCTGAATCCAGCCGTAGCCCTAGATATACCAGGTTTTTCACTGGCTGTAGGGCTGACTTGTCCAGGTTGATGACCCAACCGTGAGATTCTAGATACTTGATTGTATCGACAATTACCACTTCTAGCTTGGCAACTGAGTGGTCCATCAACAACAGGTCGTCTAGGTATGCCATTATCGTTACACCTCGTGTTCTTAGATCGGCCAACAGTGGGGCCAGAATTTTTGTGAACACTCGTGGTGCTGTGGCCAGACCGAATGGTAAGGCTCTGAACTGAAAATGGCGCCCTTCTACTGCAAAGCGTAGAAATTTTTGATGACCTGGAAAGATGGGAACATGCAAGTAAGCATCTTTGATGTCGATCGAGGCTAACCATTCCTCCCCCTGTAGGGCAGCGGTGACCGATCGGATCGACTCCATCCAGAAAGACCGGACGTTTAGAAATTTGTTTAGACTCTTTAGGTCCAATATGGGTCTTATGTCCCCGTTTGGTTTCGGGACTGTGAAAAGGTTTGAGTAGAAACCCAACCCCCACTCTTCCATAGGAACCTCCATAATTACTCCTTGGAGCAATAGTTGTTCTAACGCCAATAGGAGAGACCCTCTTTTCAGAGGGTCTCTTGGCATGCCTGACCACATAAAATGGGAAGGAGGAGACTCTTTTAACTCCAACTTGTATCCCAGAGTTACTGCGGAGAGCACCCATCTGTCTTTGATCGTCTCCCGCCAGGTCTCTGCGAACAACTGAAGTCTTCCCCCCACCCGTTTGAGTGGGGGCAGCCCTTCATAGGCTTGACTTGGAGGCTGGTTTAGTACCCCTTCGGATCCAGGGTTTCTTATTACCCTGTGACTGTCCCTGATTTTTACCCCCTGAGTTTGACCGAGGAGGCTGTCGGAACTGCTTAGTAGCAGACGTCGCAGGGATAGGAGAGGTAGTCCTCTTAAAAGATGGACCCCTAGACCTCTTCTTACTCGGTAAGAGAGTACTTTTACCACTGGAAATCTTCTGGATATACTTATCCAGGTCCTCGCCAAAAAGGCGTTCCCCATGAAATGGGAAGCTAACTAAGAGCTTCTTACAGGGAGCTTCAGCAGACCAGTTTTTGAGCCACAGAAGCCTACGCATATGTACCAAAGACAGCGTGAGGCGGGAGGCCTGATGGATAGAATCCTTGATGGCGTCAACCGCAAAGCATAATGCTCTAGGCAGATCAGCCAGAGCCTGGGCCTGCTGGTCTGGCAAATCCCTCAGGACCATTTTCATCTGATCCTTTAAAGCTTGGCAGACCCCAATAGCTGCCACTGCTGGCTGTGTAACAGCCCCTGCTGTGGAAAAAGCAGATTTTAATAAAGATTCCAATTTTTTATCTACTGGATCTTTGAACATTTGAACATTATCTACTGGGCATGTCAGTGATTTGTTCACAGAAGAGATGGCTGCATCCACCGTAGGAACATTCCATCTCTGGGTGAACTTTTCCTCCATGGGATAGATCACCGGAAATTTCTTAGGCGGAACAAATAGTTTATCAGGATGTTCCCAGTCCTGGTATATAAGTCCTTCCAATAATGGATGTATTGGAAAGGAGCAATTAACCTGGGGAGCTTTTAGCGACCCCAATGAGGAGACAGCAGTAGTTGATGGTTCAACAAGAGGCATTTTAAATGCAGATCGAACCATGTCAGTTAGGGTCTGGACCCACAATCTTTCAGTCTGTGATGCTGAAAATGGTTCATCTACTGTTGATTCCACAAAAACAGAGTTAACCTCCTCCTGATCCCCTTCAGGTAGGTCGGTCCCTTCCTGGGACTGTTGCTCTGCCAACAGGCACTCTAATGGAGGTGATGGAGATCTGGCGCGCTTTCTTTCCTGTAGAGAAGAAGCGATCAATGCTGCCAATCTCTGCTCCAATCCCTCCAGAGTTGAGGCAAAAACCTCCTCTGTTATATATGCAGGAGCAGGTGGACTGAGGACAGCCGCAGTACCTGGCACTCCCGGGGGTTCCTTATGGGTATTAACCTCTGACTTCTCAGGGGAGGAGGGTGCAGATGACTGCTCCAGATCCTCAGAGCCCGATGGAGACCCCCTACACTTCCTGAGAGGTATATCTCGGAGTTTTTTAGGCGGCATATTCCTTAGTTCAAAGCTGAGGTATTCCAGCCGCAATACACCCCTTTACTGAAATAGTCTAATGCAATTTGCTGCTATGTACATCAGTGGGTGTCTACTAATGCGTCTTTCTGGGGATGCCTGTATCAACCGCCCACTGTAAGCCCCTATACCATGCTACCAGCTCCTTTTCATGCTCTGTGTCCATAGCAAGCAGCGTGGACTGAGTCCTTTTATCTTGCTGGGACGCCCGCACATGCGCAGAAGCGCTGGGCGCACAGAGCGCGTCATCCGCCAGGCTCCGCCCCCTTTTTTGAAGCTAAATCTATAAAAAAAAGCGTGTGTGCGCGCGCGTGCACGTGTGCGCTCTTGGCGCCCTGTAGGGAGAGGAGCCAGGGTCCCTGTTTCACCAGGACTCGGGGATGGAAGGAAACTACTTGGCAGCATGACAGAGGAATGCAGCTTCCCTGATAGAGAGCTCACTCATCTGCCTGGACTTTCACCATGGAAGGAATAGTCCCAAGAAAAAAAGTCGTTCCACAGCGGCCTCTAGTGGACAAACACAGGTACCGCACTTTTGTCTTTTTTTTTTTTTTTTTTTTTAAAACCTCCTTTATGAAAAACATTTCCAGGTTTACAGTTTTTAAAACTTCCTTTATGAAAAGACATTTCTAGGATTTCTTAGGCATATACAGCTATTAGCGGGAATACCTTTAGGTAACAGGCAGAAAGACATATTAGGCTTGGGGGTCCCCTCAATAGAACCAAGTTCCTGAGGGGCCCCCACTTCCCTTTCCCCCCCCGCAGGACTTTGTTTGGTCCACAGAAGCCCAAACTTCACCTCTCACGGCAGGCATTGTACTAGACCTTCAGGGACCGGGTTCCCAAGGATTCCACTCCCCTGGACCTGTATAGCACCCTGCACAGATAGCCTCTTGGTTTTGGGTATGACCAGAGCTCTGGATCCCAGGGTCCAGCCCTCCTAAGAGAGGCATTACAGGCAAAACCCTGCTCTTCTCTGCAAGGCCCGGGTACCGACCGTTTAGCTATGAAGCTTTTTTGGTCGGATCCGGAATAGCTTGCTAAGGCCCAGAGAACCTGTACACAAGCCCAGATGAATACATGTTAACCTTGGCCAACACCTTAGACACTGGCAAAAAACTGAGGTGCTCCCGGATGGGAGGGGCTTATATAGGGGAGGGTACTTCCTGTTTTGGAAGTTGCCAGTGCCAGCACCTGAAGGTAATTCTATATAACCCACATAGTAATGACTATGCTGCTCTGTGTCCCGTGATGTATGAACAAGAAATACAAAAGTACATAACAGTGGTTGCTGTTTGGTCAAATGGCAGTACAAGATCCCTAGGGACTTCACGTGTAATCTTGTACTGTATATAACCAGCCATTTCTTCCGCCATTTGACCATCCAGCTGTGTTTTTTGTTTTGAAACAGCAACCACTGTTATGTACTTTTGTATATTTTTAAACTGAAATATATTAAAATATTTAAATTTTATTTTTATTTTCTCCTTGTTTGGACTTCTCATTATCCCATACAGCACCGTGAAAATCCCTTCCCTCCCCTTGTTACTATGTATAAATACTGTATCTTATGGGATGAGGTGCTCCTTTTTCTCGGGTGTCTCTACCACCAGCCGGACTTCCCCCCCATTTTTTGTTCCTGTCTGATATATGTTTTTTTTTTATTATTTACATTGGTACCTTGCTTCTTATTATGCAATTTGTTTGATAATAGCTTGTGTATTAGACCTACAAATGACCGTTAATAAATTACAAAATTTGCTACCCTATATTTTCTATCAAGCTATTATTGAATAAAGAGCACAGGGAGCCGAGCACTGCCAAGGAGCCATGTACCAATGCAAAAAAAATATACATTTCAGTGGGAAGGGGGTCTTTTTATGTGGCTTAAAGGATATTATTGAAAATACACAAATTCTTTAAATAACAGTCTTGATGGATGCTTTAAAGCTGCAAGGTGTGTTACAGCATAGTATCATGTAGTCCTTTGAACAGTGACCAAAAAATTGAAAAATGCAGAGTTTACATTAATATTCTCACCAGACCCATATTCAGGCATGCCTTCATGGTAGCCAGGAAATGGAGGGCATTACGTTTGTGCCTCCCCCTTTCTGTACCACACTAGAACACATGTCTTTTAACATTGAGGGGGTACCTTTCAAGAGGGAGTAGCAAAGCCTCCACCCCCTTGCAAGGCACTTTGTTCCAATTTTGTGGGACAAGGGCCTCTTTTCCATATCATGTTCTCTGGAAAGGATTGGGGGGGGGGGTTATAGAGGAATCTGAAAGCCATCTTAATTATTAGGGGGCTTCCAGGTATCCAGCCCCCCCCCCCCCGGGATAATGAGCATAGGTTTACTTTACACATACTGGTGCAAATAAATACACCAGCATTTCATCAATCATGGCTCAGAGCAATGTAAATCTTCATCAATCACGATGACCCACCACCCAACAATGTTAACTTGCTGCGCTTTCAATACTAAATGATAGATTGTACAATGAGCTGTCTTTTGAACATTTCTACCTCACTGCCGTCGGTGGCAGATTTTCCCTGTACAGCTTTCCATTGTCCTAGAAAAACCTTTAAGCTGAACTCCATTCATTAACACATTATTATTTTTTCAATACACGCAGAGTAGGCACCTGAATTTAACTTAATATTAGCCTCTTGCAGTCTGATATACAGCAGAGCTCAGATAGAAGAGTGAAGCAGTGCAAAAATCCAATAAGGTGTGCAGGAGTGCAGGTAGCATGTCAAAAGGAGGATAGCAAAGTGACAGAGGATTTTGTGAGTGTGCTGCTTCTCCTTTCACTGTCTATTCACAGAGGGGGTTGGGAGTGAGACCTGTAAATGAAAGTGAAACTGCAGAAAAGAAACAGCATGCCACATTTCCCAACAGGCAGGCCTGGACTGGCAAAATTGTTTACATAAGAAATAGAAATCCTTCAAAAGGTAAAACAGCTGTCATATGTGTACTGTGCATTATTGTATCTGTATGTTTAGCTTTGTTTGGCGTTCAGCTTTGATATACGCTTTTGTCCCTGTTCACATCGGTGCGACTTGCCATGCAATTGTTTACAATTCCAAATCACATTACAAGTCGCACCCCATTGCCGGCAATGGAACTTTTCATATCACTGTGAATAATTTTGCAGCGATTCTGAAAAAGGTTCCTGCACTACTTTTTGCTGAATATATTGCAACTTGCATAGACTTCTGTTCATAGGTGTGCGCAGCCTATTGCATTAGGGTGTGCACCCCAAAGCTCAAACACACATGAATGCCACCCGCTGTCACAGGGGGGAGGCTCTGGTGGTGGGAGACAGTTGATTGGGAGCATATTACTACACCCTAAATACGAGTATAATGTGTTCCTAAATTTGAACCTAGCCTTTTTAATATAATGGGGGCATTTACACTGGCCACTGGCATCCCCCAACCACCCACCTGGTGCCGCCCCCTGGATAATGCTAATTCACATGAGGTGATTAGGGTGTGCCCAGGCACATCCGCCACACCCTGTGCTCACGCCTATGCTTCTGTTAAATTAAGTCACAAAACGCAATTAAAATCGGCAGTACAAACCGCACTGATGTGCAACCTTGAAATCACGCTAAAGTAGCACAATTTTAAAGCCACACTGGTGTGAATGGGGGCTTATGCCGCGTATACACGATTGGGAATTCTGACAAGAAAACCGTGGATTTTTTTCAGACGGAATGTTGGCTCAAACTTGTGTTGCATACACACAGTCACACAAATGTTGTCGGAAATTCCAACCATCAAGAACGCGGTGACGTACAACACGTACGACGAGCTGAGAAAAATGCAGAGAAAAATTAAGTTCAATAGGCAGTGCGGCTCTTCTGCTTGGTTCCGAGCATGCGTGGATTTTTGTGCGTTCGAATTGCATACAGACGATTAGAATTTCTGACAAGAACTTTTCTTGTCGGAAAAATTGAGAAACAGCTCTCAATTTTTTGTTGTCGGAAATTCCAACAGAAAAAGTCAGATGGAGCCTACACATGGTCGGAATTTCGGACCAAAAGCTCACATCAAACTTTTCTTGTCGGAATTTCCGATCGTGTGTACGCGGCATTAGAGATAAAGTTACTTTGAGTTTCCATATTTTATTGTGAGGATTTCTGTTCTGTGGCGAATAAAAATAACTATTTCCAGAATAATTAAAGTATGTCTACGATAGTGCCTAGGGTGCTAAAATGGGACAGCCCAGTTTCTGTACTGAAGCCCATTTTGCTAATTTTGGGTGACAGGCTCCATTAGCAAATGACTGAGCCCCATGGAAGATATGAAAGCTACCCAATAAAGACTTAACATTTTTTATATCACAGCACCAGTTTATATTTCATCCTTATCTCAAGCCATCTGAATATTGCCTTTTTTTAAATTTAAACTGTTGAAAACTGTCGCTTAATTTATCTTTTTAAAGCGTTTGTTACTAGGGATGAGCTTCGAGTTCGTGTCAAACTCATGTTTGACTCGAACATTGCCTGTTCGCCCGTTCGCCGAACAGCGAACAATTTGGGGTGTTCGCGGCAAATTCGAAAAGCCGCGGAACACCCTGTAAAAGTCTATGGGATAGATCTAAAGTGCTAATTTTAAAGGCTTATATGCAAGTTATTGTCAAAAAAAGTGTTTGGGGACCCAGGTCCTGCCCCAGGGGACATGTATCAATGTTTTAAAAACTGACGTTTTTTCGGGAGCAGTGATTTTAATAATGTTTAAAGTGAAACAATAAAAGTGAAATATTCCTTTAAATTTTGTACCTGGGGGGGGGGGGGGGGGTGTGTGTAGTATGCCTGTAAAGCAGCGCTTGATTCCCGTGCTTAGAACTGTCCCTGCACAAAGTGTCATTTCTGAAGGAAAAAAAATCATTTAAAAGCACTAGCGGCTATAATGAATTGTCGGCTCCCGACAATACAGAGAAAAGTCATTGATAAAAAATAAATAAAAAATTAGTGGGGGTCCCCCCAAATTCAATTACCAGGCCCTTCAGGTCTGGTATGGATATTAAGGGGAACTCCACGCCAAATTTAAAAAAAAAATGGCGTGGAGTTCCCCCCAAAAATCCATACCAGACCCTTTATCCGAGCCCGCAACCTGGCAGGCCGCAGGAAAAGAGGGGGGGATGAGAGAGCGCCCCCCCTCCTGAACCATACCAGGCCACATGCCCTCAACATGGGGAGGATGCTTTGGGGGTCTGTGACCCCTCAAAGCACCATGTCCCCATGTTGATGGGGACAAGGGTCTCATCCCCACAACCCTTGCCCGGTGGTTGTGGGGGTCTGCGGGCGGGGGGCTTATCGGAATTTGGTAGACCCCTTTAACAAAGGGGACCCCCAGATCCCGGCCACCCCTATTTTAATTGGTAAGAGGTACATTGTACCCCTACCATTTCACAAAGAAAGTGTAAAAAATTATAAAAAAACACACAGACACAGTTGGGAAAGTCCTTTATTAAAAATAAAAAAATAAAAAACCCATTCCAGCAATGTAATCCAGTGTCCCGCGGTGATCCGATGTCCAGCGCTGCAGTCTCCACTCCACACGAAACCCCCATGACGTACGAGGGGGCGGGGTCACCAGTCACATCATAGGGTAAGCCCCAGCTTTCCCCGCTTGCCGGGAATAGCCAATGACGTACGTGGGATCCCGCCTATGTCATTGGCTATTCCCAGCAATTGGGAAAGCCGGGGCTTACCCCTATGATCTGACGCCGCCCCCTCGTACGTCAGACCCCGCCTACGTCTTTGGCTGAGCGGACCTGATGGGGAACTTTCTCTGCAGTGTAATAAATGAATAGACCCGCCCCTTATCACGTTCCCCATCAGGTCCGCTCAGCTTTACACCCAGTGAAGGTGACCCCGCCCCCTACGTCATTGGCTGAGCGGACCTGATGGGGAACGTGAGAAGGGGCGGGTCTATTCATTTATTACACTGCGGAGGAAGTTCCCATCAGGTCCGCTGAGCCAATGACGTAGGCGGGGTCTGACATATGAGGTGGTGGGGTCACCCGTCAGATCATAGGGGTAAGCAACCTGGCAGGCTGCCTACGTCATTGGCTATTCCCCGGCAATCGGGGAAAGCTGGGGCTTACCCTATGATGTGACGGGTGACCCCGCCCCCTCGTACGTCATGGGGGTTTCGTGTGGAGTAGAGACTGGAGGAGACTGGAGCGCTGGACATCGTATCACCGCGGGACACTGGATTACATCGCTGGAATGTTTTTTTTTATTTTTTATTATCTTATTTTTAATAAAGGACTTTCCCAACTACGTCTGTGTGTTTTTTTACATTTTTTTTACACTTTCTTTGTGAAATGGTAGGGGTAAAATGTACCCCTTATCAATTCACATAGGGGGGCTGGGATCTGGGGGTCCCCTTTGTTAAAGGGATCTTGCAGATTCCGATAAGCCCCCCGCCCACAGACCCCCACAACCACCAGGCAAGGGTTGTGGGGATAAGGCCCTTGTCCCCATCAACATGGGGACATGGTGCTTTGAGGGGTCACAGACCCAACACTATGATAAAACAACAAAGATCACAAGCGCTAAAATAGGTGGAGAAAGGGTAAAAAAGTTTTTTATGAATGAATGATCACAAAAAGTCCCAAATATTCAGGAAAATATAAACAAAAGGGGAGGACCAAAATCCAGAGCAGCAAGAGAAAATTCGTACCCGGAAGTACAAAACACACACCATACACACACAATTGTCCAGCGCTCATGGAAAGTCCCAATAACTAATGAAGACTATAGAAATAATAATGGAAAAAACTTAGACTGTTTATTGATTGCAATAAAAAGAGGGAGTCCACTCCCAAATATACAGAAAGCAGGTGAATCTTCACTCTCTAGCCGCCATTGATATGCCCCTTGTTAAGCTTGCAAAAATCCGTGGAGCAAGGAGGGGTTAAAAGAAAGTCAGCACAAAGCCTGCAATCCGATCACTCTATAGTTACAGTACCTTGGATGATGTGAACTGACAGAGCGGCGTGTAGAGGACCCTCCAGCGAGGGGTACAGAAACAGGTTCGCAGCGCGGCTGGGACAGGGGGAATCCCTCACTGTGTTCCTCCGGATCTATGACGTCACCCGGCCACGACGCCAGCTGATGTATCAGGGAGCAGACAGTGTAGTGAGCCGAGAAATGCTGTCCAGTGAATTTGTCTCTTACGGGGATGACAGCGTCACTGCTCTCTGCTCTGCTCTCAGCGTCACTGCTCTCTAGTGGAGTAATAGGGGGATGAACACTTCAGGAGAAAAAAATGTTCAAATCTGCTCATGAGCACAGTAACCAGGGAGGTTCCGATGCAGAGCAATTCCTGGATTGTAGAAATATATAAAAGATGTAATATCTTTAAGGAGGGAAGGGGATAGTGCCTCGACTAACGTTTCACGCTTCCCTGAGTGTTTTATCAAAGTCAAGGCATAGAGGCACCTATGATAATTAAATAGGGATAAGGGGAGGGGTTTGTGTGGCCTACAAGGGCGGGGGGATATGGTAGTTTTTTTATTTTATTTTTAACCCCTACCTTGCTCGCCAGATAGGAACATTACATAAACATTAAAATACAAAAGACAGACATTAAAACACAATGGATCATTACGAATTATCTTCCATAAAATGATATCTTATTAGAAATAGTATTAAAAATAATATTAAAAAAATATGTTAAAAGATATTTATATAAAACTACATGTCTCAATTCCCTCGTTTAACCCTTTGGGGGCCAATGAATCGAACATAAAAATCCAAAAAACCTCCCTTCTGCATAAGAGGGAAAATCTTTCGTTGATAGTTAGTGTTCCCTTAGGGATGGATTCGATCACAAATGCCTCTAGGCATTTAAGATCCCTATTGTGTACACGGTCAAAATGACGAGGTACGCTGTGATCGTTACATCCCTTCTTAATGAGTCGGGTTGATCTCCGACTCTTGCGCGAAGTGCGCGTATGGTGCGCCCTACGTAGAATAAACCGCAGGGGCACCGCAAGACGTAAATGACAAAATCAGTGGAACAGGTAACAAATTGTCTTATTCTAAATTCTTTACTTGGATTTACCCTAATTCTATCAGTACCATGCACAAAAAACTGGCAGGTTAGGCATGCTCTTTTTTTACACTGAAAAATGCCTTTTCTGTCGTTAAAATAGGACCTAATGTCCAAAGGAGATCTCGTGGGTTTTGCTTGCACTTTACTGGGGACCAGTATATTTTTGATGGTTTTTGCCCTACGAAAAGTTATATGTGGAACTGAAGGCAGTACCGGAGCTAGTCTCTGATCCAAATGAAGGATATTAAAATGTTTCTTAATTATCCTAGATACTGACTTATATTTATCATTGTAGGTAGATACAAATCTTACCGTTTTGGTGTTGTGGCATAAGTCTTTCTGTACTTTCTTAGTCTGTTCGGAGCCCACAAAGGATAAAAAGGCTTCCCTGATGAGCTCACAGGGATAGCCCTTGTCCTCAAATTTCTTTGACATCAGACTACTTTGCTCCACATAGTCTTCATTTCTGGTACAGTTCCTTCTAAGTCTATTAAATTGCCCCTTAGGGATGTTATGTTTCCAGGTAGGATGATGGCAGCTCTTATAATGGAGATAAGAGTTGCCACTAGTAGGTTTCGTATGGTTTTTAGTGATAATCTTATCGAAATCACTTGTTAAAACCAAATCCAAGAAAACCAATTCTTTTTGATCCAACACGTACGTGAACGTTAAACCAAACGTGTTGATATTACAGTGGGCCACAAAGGAGGAGAAAACATCTGGGCTCCCGTTCCAGATGAGCACAATGTCGTCAATATAGCGACCATAAAACACTATGTGCTCAGCAAACGGGTTGTTAGACCAGACGTACTCCTCCTCCCAATGGCCCATGGTCAAATTGGCATATACTGGAGCAAAGTTCGCTCCCATGGCTGTACCTCTACGTTGGACATAAAACTGCTCACAAAAAGTAAAATAATTATGCTTCAAGCAGAATTCTATGGATTCAACCAGGAACTGGGATTGAAGTGAATTGAAATCTCCACTCCTGGATAAAAAATATTGTACCGCTCGAAGGCCTATCTCATGGGGTATGGAAGTATACAATGAGGCTACATCCAGAGAGGCCCACATATACCCCTGCTCCCAAGAATAATGCTGAAGAGCTTCAATTACTTCATTAGAATCTTTGATATAAGAGGGTAATTGTAAAACCAAGGGTTGCAAAATAAAATCAATATACATGGATAAACCATTAATAAAACTATTTGTACTTGCTACAATGGGTCGCCCAGGGGGGTCAGTCAGAGATTTGTGAATCTTAGGGAGATGGTAAAAATGAGGGGTGCTACATTCAGATGGTAATATGAATTTTCTCTCTTTTTTCATAATCACTCCTTTTTCCCATGCTGCATACACTAGGGATTTTAGCTCTACTTGGTACTCCAATAATGGGTCACTATATAGCCTAAAATAAGTGTCAGTATCAGCTAATAGGCGACTTGCTTCTTTAATATAGTCCACCCTGTTCTGTATAACAATACTGCCTCCTTTGTCAGCCTGCCTAATGGTAATTAGGAGATTCGTTTTTAGGTCATTCAACGCCTGATTCTCATCCTTAGTCAGATTGAAATGTCTAGGGTTCATAGACATATCGCATAGGGCTAATAGATCTTTATATACTGCCTGATAATAGGTCTCAATGAACGGTCCTTTAGAGTTGCTTGGAAAAAAAGTTGATTTCGGCTTAAAGGAGGTGTAGAGTATGGGGGGCTCTAACTGAGCCGTCGGTGTGTATCCATCTGTTTGACCCTCTAGCCATAAATCCTCTAAAATCTGTAGGGCCTCTTCATCCAGTGTGGTTACCGGTATGTGTTCTGTCACCGGAACAGATTCACGTATCTTTCCATCGATCTCTTTCTGATTGACAAAAGGATTAGGAGCAAAATGGCGTTTCAACGTAAGTAGGCGTATAAACTGATTTAGGCCCTTAAACAACCCAAATTTGTTCGGACCAGTTGAAGGGGAGAAGCTTAAGCCCTTTTGGAGTACTTCATTTTCTGACTTTGTGAGAGTGTGGGACGACAGATTATAGATTTTGATGGTACTAACTATTCTATTTGTTCTGTCCTTTCTTTCTTGTTGCTCCTTATATCGAGTCCCTCCTCTTTGTCCTCGTCGAGTTTTCTTTTTTCTTGTACTCCCTTTGGAGGTAGAGGATGAAAATTCTGACTGTTGGGCGACGTGGGTACATTCATAGTGCCCTGTGGAGATATTCCATTGCTGGTGTTTTCTAGGGTCCTGGGTCTAGCTCCTAACGTAATGTATTTTTCTAAATCTCGAGATAAAGGGCTATAACTATTGTGAATAGGTATATTGTACACTGTCAACGGAGGAACCGATGGAAGGGTAGAATGAGGTACAATAGGAATTTCCGAATGTGCAGGGGTGACAGGTATGGTCATATCTGTGACAATACTATCTGGAATAACTCCAGATGTAACATCCACAGGTAAGAGAATCTGAGAGTCCCTCACTGCTTGTAAGGCTCTAAAAGATGGAACGTTGGTGATCCTTTCTGAAAGTGAAGGTGGGAATGTGCGTTCATTCTGTTTACATTTTGAAGGTTTTTTACCCTGAATTTTGGCCTTCTTGGTTTTGCTACCATGTCCCTTTTGTATCAATGGACCAATACTTTCTGGTTTAGGATGTTTCCAATCATAGATTTGACCATTGCTGTAGTCAAAAAGGTCCCATTCTAATTTATTGGTTTTCTTTAGAATAAGGTTGTCTTCATCTTTTTTTATGTTTTTATTCAGCACTTCTAGCCATTTGTGATACAAGCAAGATGTGCTGTAATCTTTAATGCTGGCCTCTTTTGCTATGGCCTGTTGTTGTGCCATTTCCAATTTCCTTTCTCTCTGAATGATTAAAATTTTTATCCATTTAATGGTACAAAATTCTGCTACTGATTTCCATTCTTTACTAAGGTCCTTGTCCAAAAAACTGCATTGTTTTTTGACTCGAAGGCCTCGTGGGGTTATTCCTAACTCTAAATATTTTTTGAGGAAAGCCAAATCCCACCATTGTGTTTGTTCGTATTGTTTAGCATCTTGTAATTGAAAAAAAGCTTTTCTCATTCGTATTTCAAATATTTCTGTGTGGGGCAGATTACTAGAATTTTCTGCTTCTATATGTTCTATAGCAACATTATTATTATTTTTTCTGATATTATCAAAAATTGCTTGAAGTCTATTCGCCCTATCAGCATGATCAAATTGATCCATATCAAAGACACACAACCGCTAGACAAAACAACAACAGCACATATACAATGATAAAAAAATAAATAAAAAAAAAGGGATAAGAGCATGGATATTTAGAAATACATTCATTTAAAAAGATTCAATGCAATGGTCACGTTATATCAAAAACACTTGTGTAGACAATTCATATCTATGGATATAAGCATCATTATTAAAATTCCCCAATATCTGTGTAAAATGTCCACCAATAAGCTGCTATGTGGGAGTCCAGATTTAACACTATGATAAAACAACAAAGATCACAAGCGCTAAAATAGGTGGAGAAAGGGTAAAAAAGTTTTTTATGAATGAATGATCACAAAAAGTCCCAAATATTCAGGAAAATATAAACAAAAGGGGAGGACCAAAATCCAGAGCAGCAAGAGAAAATTTGTACCCGGAAGTACAAAACGCACACCATACACACACAATTGTCCAGCGCTCATGGAAAGTCCCAATAACTAATGAAGACTATAGAAATAATAATGAAAAAAACTTAGACTTTTTATTGATTGCAATAAAAAGAGGGAGTCCACTCCCAAATATACAGAAAGCAGGTGAATCTTCACTCTCTAGCCGCCATTGATATGCCCCTTGTTAAGCTTGCAAAAATCCGTGGAGCAAGGAGGGGTTAAAAGAAAGTCAGCACAAAGCCTGCAATCCGATCACTCTATAGTTACAGTACCTTGGATGATGTGAACTGACAGAGCGGCGTGTAGAGGACCCTCCAGCGAGGGGTACAGAAACAGGTTCGCAGCGCGGCTGGGACAGGGGGAATCCCTCACTGTGTTCCTCCGGATCTATGACGTCACCTGGCCGTGACGCCAGCTGATGTATCAGGGAGCAGACAGTGTAGTGAGGCGAGAAATGCTGTCCAGTGAATTTGTCTCTTACGGGGATGACAGCGTCACTGCTCTCTGCTCTGCTCTCAGCGTCACTGCTCTCTAGTGGAGTAATAGGGGGATGAACACTTCAGGAGAAAAAAATGTTCAAATCTGCTCATGAGCACAGTAACCAGGGAGGTTCCGATGCAGAGCAATTCCTAGATTGTAGAAATATATAAAAGATGTAATATCTTTAAGGAGGGAAGGGGATAGTGCCTCGACTAACGTTTCACGCTTCCCTGAGCGCTTTATCAAAGTCAAGCCATAGAGGCACCTATGATAATTAAATAGGGATAAAGGGAGGGGTTTGTGTGGCCTACAAGGGCGGGGGGATATGGTCGTTTTTTTATTTTATTTTTAACCCCTACCTTGCTCGCCAGATAGGAACATTACATAAACATTAAAATACAAAAGACAGACATTAAAACACAATGGATCATTACGAATTATCTTCCATAAAATGATATCTTATTAGAAATAGTATTAAAAATAATATTAAAAAAATATGTTAAAATGTATTTATATAAAACTACATGTCTCTATTCCCTCGTTTAACCCTTTGGGGGCCAATGAATCGAACATAAAAATCCAAAAAACCTCCCTTCTGCATAAGAGGGAAAATCTTTTGTTGATAGTTAGTGTTCCCTTAGGGATGGATTCGATCACAAATACCTCTAGGCATTTAAGATCCCTATTGTGTACACGGTCAAAATGACGAGGTACGCTGTGATCGTTACATCCCTTCTTAATGAGTCGGCGATGATCTCCGACTCTTGCGCGAAGTGCGTGTATGGTGCACCCTACGTAGAATAAACCGCAGGGGCACCGCAAGACGTAAATGACAAAATCAGTGGAACAGGTAACAAATTGTCTTATTCTAAATTCTTTACATGGATTTACCCTAATTCTATCAGTACCATGCACAATAAACTGGCAGGTTAGGCATGCTCTTTTTTTACACTGAAAAATGCCTTTTCTGTCGTTAAAATAGGACCTAATGTCCAAAGGAGATCTCGTGGGTTTTGCTTGCACTTTACTGGGGGCCAGTATATTTTTGATGGTTCTTAGACATGTGCACACTGAAATATTTTGTTTCGGAATTTCGTTTTCGTCCGAAAAACAAATTTATTTAGTTACTCCCGAAATTCGTTTTTATTTATTTCGTTTTTCGTTAGAAATTGCATTCGTCCGAAAATCTGAATTAATTAAGGTCGAATCTGTCATTGAAGGCTTATGGTGTCTGTCAAATGTTCAAAGAAGATTCCGGAGGAGAAAACATCTGGGCTCCCGTTCCAGATGAGCACAATGTCGTCAATATAGCGACCATAAAACACTATGTGCTCAGCAAACGGGTTGTTAGACCAGACGTACTCCTCCTCCCAATGGCCCATGGTCAAATTGGCATATACTGGAGCAAAGTTCGCTCCCATGGCTGTACCTCTACGTTGGACATAAAACTGCTCACAAAAAGTAAAATAATTATGCTTCAAGCAGAATTCTATATGCCAATTTGACCATGGGCCATTGGGAGGAGGAGTACGTCTGGTCTAACAACCCGTTTGCTGAGCACATAGTGTTTTATGGTCGCTATATTGACGACATTGTGCTCATCTGGAACGGGAGCCCAGATGTTTTCTCCTCCTTTTGTGGCCCACTGTAATACCAACACGTTTGGTTTAACGTTCACGTACGTGTTGGATCAAAAAGAATTGGTTTTCTTGGATTTGGTTTTAACAAGTGATTTCGATAAGATTATCACTAAAAACCATACGAAACCTACTAGTGGCAACTCTTATCTCCATCATAAGAGCTGCCATCATCCTACCTGGAAACATAACATCCCTAAGGGGCAATTTAATAGACTTAGAAGGAACTGTACCAGAAATGAAGACTATGTGGAGCAAAGTAGTCTGATGTCAAAGAAATTTGAGGACAAGGGCTATCCCTGTGAGCTCATCAGGGAAGCCTTTTTATCCTTTGTGGGCTCCGAACAGACTAAGAAAGTACAGAAAGACTTATGCCACAACACCAAAACTGTAAGATTTGTATCTACCTACAATGATAAATATAAGTCAGTATCTAGGATAATTAAGAAACATTTTAATATCCTTCATTTGGATCAGAGACTAGCTCCGGTACTGCCTTCAGTTCCACATATAACTTTTCGTAGGGCAAGAACCATCAAAAATATACTGGCCCCCAGTAAAGTGCAAGCAAAACCCACGAAATCTCCTTTGGACATTAGGTCCCATTTTAACAACAGAAAAGGCATTTTTCAGTGTAAAAAAAGAGCATGCCTAACCTGCCAGTTTATTGTGCATGGTACTGATAGAATTAGGGTAAATCCAAGTAAAGAATTTAGAATAAGACAGTTTGTTACCTGTTCCACTGATTTTGTCATTTACGTCTTGCGGTGCCCCTGCGGTTTATTCTACGTAGGGCGCACCATACGCGCACTTCGCGCAAGAGTCGGAGATCATCGCCGACTCATTAAGAAGGGATGTAACGATCACAGCGTACCTCGTCATTTTGACCGTGTACACAATAGGGATCTTAAATGCCTAGAGGTATTTGTGATCTAATCCATCCCTAAGGGAACACTAACTATCAACGAAAGATTTTCCCTCTTATGCAGAAGGGAGGTTTTTTGGATTTTTATGTTCGATTCATTGGCCCCCAAAGGGTTAAACGAGGGAATTGAGACATGTAGTTTTATATAAATACCTTTTAACATATTTTTTTTATATTATTTTTAATACTATTTCTAATAAGATATCAATTTATGGAAGATAATTTGTAATGATCCATTGTGTTTTAATGTCTGTCTTTTGTATTTTAATGTTTATGTAATGTTCCTATCTGGCGAGCAAGGTAGGGGTTAAAAATAAAATAAAAAAACTACCATATCCCCCCGCCCTTGTAGGCCACACAAACCCCTCCCCTTATCCCTATTTAATTATCATAGGTGCCTCTATGCCTTGACTTTGATAAAGCGCTCAGGGAAGCGTGAAACGTTAGTCGAGGCACTATCCCCTTCCCTCCTTAAAGATATTACATCTTTTATATATTTCTACAATCCAGGAATTGCTCTGCATCGGAACCTCCCTGGTTACTGTGCTCATGAGCAGATTTGAACATTTTTTTCTCCTGAAGTGTTCATCCCCCTATTACTCCACTAAAGAGCAGTGACGCTGAGAGCAGAGCAGAGAGCAGTGACGCTGTCATCCCCGTAAGAGACTAATTCACTGGACAGCATTTCTCACCTCACTACACTGTCTGCTCCCTGATACATCAGCTGGCGTCGCGGCCGGGTGACGTCATAGATCCGGAGGAACACAGTGAGGGATTCCCCCTGTCCCAGCCGCGCTGCGAACCTGTTTCTGTACCCCTCGCTGGAGGGTCCTCTACACGCCGCTCTGTCAGTTCACATCATCCAAGGTACTGTAACTATAGAGTGATCGGATTGCAGGCTTTGTGCTGACTTTCTTTTAACCCCTCCTTGCTTCACGGATTTTTGCAAGCTTAACAAGGGGCATATCAATGGCGGCTAGAGAGTGAAGATTCACCTGCTTTCTGTATATTTGGGAGTGGACTCCCTCTTTTTATTGCAATCAATAAACAGTCTAAGTTTTTTTCATTATTATTTCTATAGTCTTCATTAGTTATTGGGACTTTCCATGAGCGCTGGACAATTGTGTGTGTAGGGTCACAGACCCCCAAAGCATCCTCCCCATGCTGAGGGCATGTGACCTGGTATGGTTCAGGAGGGGGGCGCTCTCTCGTCCCCCCCTCTTTTCCTGCGGCCTGCCAGGTTGCGTGCTTGGATAAAGGATCTGGAATGGATTTTTGGGGGGAACTCCACGCCATTTTTTTTCAAAATTGGCGTGGCGTTCCCCTTAATATCTATACCAGACCTGAAGGGCCTGGTAATGGAATTTGGGGGGACCGCCATGCATTTTTTTTTTTTATCAATTACTTTTCTCTGTATTGCCGGGAGCTGACAATTCATTATAGCCGTGAGTGCTTTTAAATTACTTTTTTCCCTTCAGAAATTACACTTTGTGCAGGGACAGTTCTAAGCACGGAAACACGCGCTGCTTTACAGGCATACTATACACCCCCCCAGGTACGAAATTTAAAGGAATATTTAACTTTTATTGTTTCACTTTAAGCATTATTAAAATCACTGCTCCCGGAAAAACAGACGTTTTTAAAACTTTTTTTGCATTGATACATGTCCCCTGGGGCAGGACCCGGGTCCCCAAACCCTTTTTAGGACAATAACTTGCATATTAGCCTTGATAATTAGCACTTTTGATT
This sequence comes from Rana muscosa, assembly GCA_029206835.1. Taxonomy (NCBI): domain Eukaryota; kingdom Metazoa; phylum Chordata; class Amphibia; order Anura; family Ranidae; genus Rana; species Rana muscosa. Next base: position 496,712,536 of record CM055117.1, read on the forward strand.
TCAAACGTTCGAGTCCATTGTATTTAATAGGGTTCTAAAGTTTGCGCAAACTTTAGGTCTGTTCGCAGATTCTGGTGCGAAACCGAACGACTCATCCCTATTTGTTACCCCCAACATTTCATATTGCTGATACGTGCCTGCTGTACCATGTATGAGAAAGTATCCTGTTCTCTTTGTTTTGCTTCCTTTATGTGAAATTCCTGGTGTTCCTGCTAGTCCTCTTGCTTTCCTATTATAAACTGAGCACACTAAGCATGAGAGCAGACCGTGGTCAGTTCTTTAGCTGTGCTGGGAACACAGTATGCTCTTCTTCAATGATCAGACTTGTCCTGACACCCCCCGCAGCACAGCCATTCACTGGAAAGCTCAGTGTGCTGCTACTTCTCCTCCCCCTTATTCAGCTGAGAAGAGGGGGAATGTGATCACTTATAAAAATAAAAAAAGGGGGCGTGGCCTGACCTCGCTGGAAGATGGTGGCTTAACTCCAAAGCTCCCGCCGCTGCAGTTTCTCTCAGCCTGAAGGAGAGCCCATTTCCGCTTATACGGTCGAACGACTATGGGGACAGCTTTACGGAATTCATCTTCCTCACGTTCCCGGTCTCCGCACAGATATCCGAACGGTAGTGACCAATACGCTCCCTGTGCATCCAGGTCTCAGAGGCGCAATATGGCGGCGTCACGACAAGGCCCCTCACGGAATTCGACACCAAATATGGCGGAGATGCTCCCTCACATATCCACTCCTGAACCGGAGGGAAACTCAACACAGGGATAACAACACCCCAGCTTGTACGACCTCCGTTCAGTGGCAGCTGACATTAAGGATACCCTGTCAGCCGCTATTGCTGAACTGCGCATAGACATCCGCGCCATTGCTGACAGGGTACAAGATGTGGAAAAAACCGCTGAACGACAGGGAATGGTCCTCCGCCGAGTGACCCGTAAGGTAGATACCCACACATTACAACTTAGAGACCAACATAGACATTTAGAAGACCTCACCAATAGAGGAGGCCGCCACAACCTTCGATTTAGAGGCCTACCTGAATCAGTGGATGAAGACCAGCTTACTGCCGCCATTACAGGCATATTCAATGATCTATTGGACAGACCCTCACAGTCAGTCATAGAGATGGAACGTATATATTGCGCCCTTAGACCTAGGGGGAGAGCCACTGATCCCCCTAGGGATGTTATTTGTTGCTTGGTGGATTTTAAATTGAATGAAGAGATCATTAGAAAAGCTAGAAACAGAATCCAAATTTCCCATGGAGGCTCTGCTATTCACATTTACCAAGATCTTTCTAACATAACATTGCAACATAGGAGAGATCTGAAACCTCTGCTGGATGTCTTACGTGATAAAGACATAACTTACAGGTGGAAATTCCCCTTTGGCCTCCTAGCCGCTACGCAAGGTCGTTCAGCATTGCTGAGGGTACCAGAGGACATTAAACCATTCTGTGACACTCTAGGCATACCGGTGATTGATTTCCCGAACTGGTACGCGGAATTCCGTCACACAACTTCTAGACGAGATCAACGAACTGAAGAACCTATGGAAGCCCAGATGACCAGTTATCGCAGACGACGTTCCTCATCTGAGGAAAGATCTCATACCGCACCCAATGGATCTCAGGATGGATCGAGCCCACTAGAGGCCCATCGCTCTAGAAGGTTCCGAAGAGATTACTAATGGACTCAGAACTTATCATCTGATCTGACTGTTCATGGTTATATCTAATAACATAACTTTATCAATATATTCTTAGTCATTTAACCCTACAGGACTTGAATGCACCGTTTTACATCCTTCTCTTCTAAAAGCCCCCTGATGGGCACTGTTTGTAAGGTACCTTTAGTATAGACATGTTTGGTATGTTATTGGATGTATTCTTCTGCCTTTTGAAAGGAGACATTCAGTCCGAATATTATATCAGTATGTCCACACGTATACTATGTAAGTTCTTACTTTATCTCTCTTTACTTACTTCTAATGTGACTGACTTACTATACCCGACAGTAAACTTATGATTTGTTATAGTTAGTTTTTATTAACTAATCTGATACTGTTTACTTTTGCTTAATCGCTTCTGGTCAAGTTATGTCAGCTGTTTTGTTCCTTGCCAAGTCCCAGATTTTCAAAAGCCATGACTCTTCTTCCCTCTTATATTGTTATTGAAATAGTTAAAAGAACACTCTTGCTGTGCTTTATATATGATTGGTCAATATTGCCCTTCTTCCCCCATTTAGAATTGTAATTTTGGTACACTCTCCTTTAAATTCCACTATTTCATTTGTATTAGTTGATCTGTAGCGGCGGGGTGTTATGTCACTCATTTCCTTCTTCCAGTTGTTTTTTTTTCCAACCCCCACATAGTAGTGAATTATAGTGGTTAGCTTCTTTCGGGTGGCTGACCGCTGTCTTTCCTCTATACCTTGCCGTCCTCTATAAATATTGAAGAAGGGGCAGGTCCCATTTCTTCTCGGTCATTTATTAAGGAGTTTTTATCTCCTATTTTTTATTTATTTTTTATATATATATATATATATAATTTTAGTTTATAGTCGATAGAAGTTACTATTTTCTGAATGCCTTCCCTAAACAAAGAATTTCCTCCTCCCCAGGTCAAAATATATTCTCTGAATATCAAAGGACTAAACGTACCCGAAAAAAGATCTAAATTACTTCTACTTTTACGTAAAGCTAAAACTGACATAGTTTTTCTTCAAGAAACCCATTTTAAAACAAATAATATTCCGAATCTAAATAATAAATTATTCCCCATAACTTATCACGCTACTAACCCTGATTCTAAATCAAAGGGTGTCTCTATACTCATTTCAAAAAATTGCCCTATCCAAGTACAAACTACCTTGATTGACGACAATGGACGATACCTTTTTTTAAAGGGCACTTTATACAATAAACCAGTTACGTTAGCTAATATTTACGTTCCAAATACACAACAAATACCCTTCTTAAGAAACACTGTTCAACTTCTCACTTCCTTTCAATCTGGATTACTTATCCTGGGTGGGGACTTTAACTTAGCTCTTTCTCCCTTAATTGACACTTCCTCAGGCTCTTCTTCATTACCTTACATCGCACTTCGTGCAGTTAAAAATATGCTTAAAGGACTGACTCTCCACAACACATGGCGCACTTTACACCCTAACATTAAAGATTTCACTTTTTTTTCCCCACCTCATAACAGATACTCAAGGATCGATTATTTCTTTTTAACACAAGCGGACCTTGACTCTCTAGTTACGGCTACTATAGACCCCATGATCCTCTCAGATCACCACCCTATCTCGATCACCCTTATGCCCCATACACACGATCGTTTTTCATGCCGTTAAAAATGCCATTTTAAAAAATGGCCATTAAAAATGATCGTGTGTAGGCTCCAGAGCATTTTTAACGACGTGAAAAACGGCCATTAAAAATTCCGGACATGCTCTCTTTTTTCACGTCGTTTTTCATGTCGTTTTTTTTAACGACGTGAAAAACGATAGTGTGTATGCTTTCACGACGTGAAAAAAAACGCGCATGTTCAGAATCAAGTATGAGACGGGAGCGCTCGTTCTGGTAAAACTAGCGTTCGTAATGGAGATAGCACATTCATTACACAGTAACGGACTGAAAAGCGCGAATCGTCGCTCAACAAACTTTACTAACATGAAGGGTGGCGCCATTCGAACGGAACTTCCCCTTTATAGTGCCGTCGTACGTGTTGAACGTCACTGCGCTTTGCTTGATCGTTTTTTTTAATGATAGTGTGTACGCAAGGCAGGCTTGAGAGGAAACATGAAAAAAAACGAGGAGAAAAACGTTGGTTTAAAAAATGACATTAAAAACGATCGTGTGTACGGGGCATTACATTTTATTCCATGCCCACTAAATCCCCAATTTGGAGACTTGATAATTCCCTTCTTACCGACCCTGCTAATGTGAAATCTGTAAATTCTCGTTTACAACATTATTTTCAAGAGAATGAATCCCCTGGAATTCATCCTTTAACCCTATGGTCAGCACATAAATGTGTGATTAGAGGGGAATTTATTTCCATTGCTTCCAAAAGGAAAAAAGCCAGACAGGCACGCATAGCAAATCTTTCGGATCAGATCCATTCTCTTGAGAGTAAGCATAAACAATCTCTGGCAACGGAAACCTTTACAGAACTTCAAAAAGCGAGAGAATCCCTACTTGATGAATTAGGGAAAAGAACCAGACGGTCATTTGCATTGTCAAGCAAACTCTTCTATGAATTTGGCAATAAATCAGGAAAATTACTAGCTAGAGCTCTTCAATCCAAGAAGGCTGATTCAACTATTCATTCCATATCTGATCCCTCGGGTAATAAACTTTGTACCGCATCTGATATTGATGAATTAAAAAATTTCTACTCCAAATTATACAATTTGAATACAACAACCAATATAGATCATTCCTCTCACAGAAAAGAGTTGATAAAAAAAAAATTGTCACAATATAGCCCGAATCCCATTTCCCAATCAGACGCCGAAAATTTGGAAACACCAATAGTTCTAGATGAAACACTTAAGGCCCTAAAACAATTGAAAACAGGCAAGTGTCCTGGACCTGATGGCTTATCAGTGAGCTATTATAAATCCTTCACGGACACTATCATCCCTTATTTTTTGAAAACTTTTAATTCTATTCCTACACCTTCCCAAAGTAATAGAGACCTTCTTAAAGCATATATCTCTATGATCCCGAAGCCAGGTAAAGACACTTCCCTAGTCTCTAATTATAGACCCAATTCCCTCCTCAATGTTGATATAAAATGATATGCAAAAATCCTCGCTAATCGATTACTCCCCTTTATCCCTAGCTTAATTTCTTTAGATCAGGTTGGATTTGTCCCCGGGAGGGAAGCTAGGGATAACACTTTGAAAGCCATTGACATTCATCACTGGCTGTCTACTGCCTCTACTCCGGGTTTCTTCCTTTCTCTTGATGCGGAGAAGGCGTTTGACTGGGTGGCCTGGGACTATATGTCAGAAGCTCTGAAAGCACTTGGGATTAAGGATCGGATGCTTCACTTTATCCTTGCACTCTATTCCGCGCCGACTGCGAGAATCAAAATAAATGGTTGCCTGTCGGACGCCTTCTCCATTTCAAATGGCACCCGTCAGGGATGCTCCCTTTCCCCTATTATCTTTATACTTACTTTAGAACCCATCCTTCGTAGAATAAGAGAAAACCCGGACATTAAAGGCATTGACATTAAAAACAGACACTATAAATTAGCTGCGTACGCAGATGACATTTCACTTTTCCTCACTGATCCTATTATCTCGATACCCAACTTGCTAAAAGATTTTTCCTTTTTTAAACTAATCTCAAACTTACAAATTTATTTTTCAAAATCCAGAGCGCTCAATATTTCTCTCACCCCCAAAACTGTTTCTCTATGCAAACATAATTTTGCTTTTGGTTGGGAAGACCAAGCCCTGACATACTTAGGTATTCGAATTCCTCTGAAACTCCAAAACCTATACTCTGAAAATTTCCTCCCTATCTTTAAAACTATACAAAATGATCTCTTACGGTGGAACAAGGGCCTCTTCTCCTGGTTCGGGAGGGCAGCTATAATAAAAATGAACATCCTCCCCAGACTCCTTTACCTAATGCAAACCATCCCAATCAAATTGCCGGATTCTTTTTTTAACACGTACAAGACAATGTGCTCTAAATTCTTATGGGCATCTAAACAACCCAGAATAAAATGGGACACACTACTTACTCCTAAATTACTCGGGGGCATCGGTCTACCTGATCTTAAGAAATATTATTGGTCCTGCCATTTAACCCGTATAGTTGACTGGCACCTACATTCCAAAACGAAAGTCTGGATTGACCTTGAAGGAACAACTTCTAAATTTCCATTACAGCACTTGCCCTGGATTAATTCTCGTAAAATACCACGTAACGTTAGTCAACACCCTCTTACTGGTCCTACTTTGCTAATTTTCAAATCACTCTGTGACAAATTTCACATCTCATCATCCCCTGGTCCCCTTATCCCTATTAATCACAACCCAGACTTCCCTAAGATCGCCCCCAGATATTGTACCCCTGATTGCTCTCCCATTTCCTCTATTAGAGCGGAAACATTTTTCGACGAAGGAAAATTCATTACTTTCGAGGATTTTCTTCTCAAATACCCTAATTGTGGTATTTCTTCTTTAGATTTTGCTAAGATTAAATCAATTTTACTTACCTCCAACTCATCTTCCTTATGGTACAGGAAAAAAACCTCCTTTGAAAACTTATGTGTCAAACTTGAACCCCAAAGACATTTAATCTCAAATATGTATAATCTATTATTTGCAGCTCTTAATCCCAAAGAAGACGAGACTTGTAAAAAATGGGAAAATGATCTTGATATGTATCTCTCTCAAAATGACTGGGAACGTATTTTTACTTACATGCATAAGGGTTCTTTAAATGTCCTTACACAAGAAAATGGCTTTAAACTATATTCGAGGTGGTATAGAACACCAATTATTATTCATAAATTCAATCCTAGTGTTATTCCTGTATGTTGGCATTGTGAAACTGAACAAGGAACACTTCTTCACATTTGGTGGGATTGTCCCCATTTGCAACCTTTTTGGAGGGAAATTCACCGCCTCATTTCTCTTATCACATCTTATACCCTAGATTTTACAGCAGCACAATTTTTATTTCATCATACTTCCCTCTCTCATTCAACATACAAAAAAATCTATAATTCTGCATCTCATTAATGCAGCTAAGCTTTGCATTCCGGTCCACTGGAAAGACACTTCACCTCCCAGCATTTCCGAATGGCTTCTGAGGGTTAGGAAAATTGCAAAAATGGAGGATTTGATCCAGCAATCCAGGGATTCCCCAACAAAGTTTACTGAACAATGGGCTTGCTGGCTTCATTTTATATGTTCTACAGAATTCCATTCTCTTTCTAATACCACATAAGAGCTTGATATGGTTAGTTTAACTTATATTACATTATCCTTGCCCTGCAGGGACCTGCTCCTACTCATCTCCGAAAGATGTTTGGGAATATCCTTCCCTTTCCCCCTGCTCTTCCTTCTCTCCTCTCTTTTGGGGAGACCCATAATTATTAGAAACACTTTCTTATAAACTTAGGGGGGGAGGGTGGGAGGGGAGGGGAGGGACAGGGAGGAAAAAAGATGATGAAAAGACAGAATTTCTCCCCTTTTTTTTTTCTCTCTCTTCTTCTTTCCCTCTCCCCTTTAGGAATATTAAAAATATATTGTTATATTTGGTTGATTGTTATACGTCATATTTTGATATATTGATGCATATATCTTGCTTTATTTATTTCTCGCCTTGCTACATACATACTTTTTGACATGCCATTATATGCTTCATTTCCTGTATATTGTGACTTACTAATAAAATTTATTTGGAAAAAAAAAAGGTATTTATAATGTTTTTTTTTTTAGATCTATACACAAATATTTTACCTTTTATTTCTATTTTACACTGAATGTGTTGTTTTACAAGGTGATCTTTACAATAACTTTAACTTGTACATTTACTAAGCACTCTGTATTTGTTAATATAAAGCAATCCATACCAGGAATGCTTTACTTAACATTTGTTTCAGGTAACCTCTTTTATCAATGGTCTTAAAAAAGCCCAATAAATTGTATAAGGTGTTGAATGACGATTAAGCTATCTAATCTGCCTTTGCCATATATCTACTGTTCTAGGTAGCTGGCAGATTTACCATTCATGTTTAATCATGACAAATTTAAATAAGAAGTAATTAATCAACAACAGAAATCAGAGCAGATGCTTGAATTGCTAATATTGCAATCACAAGAGATGTGTTGACAAAACTTCTTTTAAACAGCTGCCGAATTATCCTTGCTATGTATTCATTCATCCTGCAGGAGGCTGTGGACTATCAAGTTATTCATAACATTTCTTGTGCCTTTGACATTTTATTTGGCAAACATACTTTGTCAAATACTTGTGAGCAGAACATTGGTTACATCATAACAATTATTTTAAAATGTAAACTTTCTAGTCCTAATGTACCTTCATTAACAACTCTTGTTTTGAAAACAAGTCAAAGGTTGCCACTCTAAATGACCAATTATCACAGAATTTTAAAAATTCATTAAAAGATTATATTTTTAATTTCTTTCTAGTAAAGGACATCCGATTTATAGAACAATTTGTACTTTTAACATATCTATAATTAAACTGCATTCCTAAAAGGGAAAATAAAATGGTTTGGGGGCCAATTTAGATCAGATAAATTTTTATTGAAAAAAGGAAAATAATTACCTTTACAACTTTTCATTCTACAGAGGTGTAAAATGGAGTAATAGAAATAACAGCAAGAAGAAAAAATCTCTCACACATACCACAAGGTAAGCCCTCTGACCTCCACCCCAGTGGCGGCCCGTAATGCAGGGTGCAGGGGTGCTGCCCCCCATCCATGTGTCAAGCCCCCTAATCTACTTGCAGGGCGCCAGACGCATGGACTCCAATGTTTTTTTTTAAGCACATGATTAGAGCCTGAGGCTCTAATTGCCTTAAAAAAAGGTTGGGCTCGGGGTGCAGAGCACTGCGCCCCATGCCAACCCACTTATGTGACAATAGTGAATTAATATTCAATATTGGCTTCCTGATTCTCCTCCTGGCCAATCAGGAAGTGGCCAAGAGTCCTGAGACTTGATTGGCAAGGGAGTCTCAGGACCCACTTCCTGTTTGGCTGGGAGGAGAAGGAACGGCCCCTGAGCGAGGACTCCAAGCACTGCTCACCCACAGCCAAATCCAGCACTCCGGCACAGACAGAGGAGGGATTTCACAATAAACTTTCTTGCAATAAAAATATTCTTGGAAAGACTATCTAGAGAATACTATTTTTCTAAACTCTCTCCAAGAGACCTAACAAACATGGCTTGGGGCCAGAGGCTAAATTTATAGAGATAATAGAGTTGATGGATCCAACCGTTGACTCCCAATACCTATGCAAATTAGGACATCTCTATAGAATTTTTATACGATTCCCAGATGCATGTTGAAATTTTAGACAGAGAGGAGACTCTCTATGACCACAATATAATATGTGTTGAGGTGTGCAATAAGTTCTGTGTATAATAAACCACTGGGTAAGCTTTTGTGAGGCAGATAGAAGAACTTGATTTGCAATAGCTTTAAGATCTGACCATTGCTTTGTGGTTAATTGGTCTGAGGTCCAGTGGTTTTTACAGGCAAGAGCAATTTTGGAAGTAGGGGGTAAGTAAGTATTGGTATGTAGTGGAAATAATGCCCCTTTTAGGTTGGGTCTTAGCTAAATATAAATTTATTTTTATTTAGGGGTAATTGGTGTTTTATGCTGTGCCATAATTTCCCAATTGCAAATATCACCTTTTTTTAGGTGAGGGTGTGAAAGTGTGTGTGTGGCAAACATATTCCCCTCATATTCCCCTCAAAAAGTGGTGTGGGAGGGGGAAGGTAAATAACTTTTTTTATGGGATCATCACTATTTTGGGTCCCCCAGCCTAACACCAGTCGTAGTTTTAAAGTAATGAAGTATAGTGGTGGGTTGAAAACAGCCAGGTCTCCATTCTTTAGGGGTTTTTGAAAGGTCTGCAACTTGATATGGGCTTGCTCATTCTTCCAAAGGGATTAGTTTAGAAACGACCCTATTAACACTTTTGCCAGCACCCTAATATCTGTCATTAATGAGTCTATGGGAGTCAGAGTAGGTTGGGTTATTCCCAGGTTTAAGAAGTATTATTATAATAGCCTCAGTCATGGAAACCAAGAGGACACCCTTCAATCATGCCAGTAATATAGCCTCTATGAAGGACAGTACCATACTTTTTGAATATTTCAATAGGGAGACTATCACTGCAGGAAGGAAGTTCATCTAGGGTAATAGGAGTCCCTAGCATATCCCTGTTAGGTTGAGTAAGACTTGGCAGTGCTGCTTTGCTGAGAAAGATATCTATGCTTGGTTCCCTGTACTGCACATTGAAAGAATATAAAGAAAAGTAAAGAAAGAATAAAAGCCTGAAATAAAACTTAATTTGTAGAGGTTTAAGCTTTAGCAGTATTAGTGAGTAGTCTACCTCTTCTATTTCTCTCATAAACTCTTTCTGTTTACAGAAATATTGTTTATTCTCTGCCTTAGTAAGTGACAGTTATTGAGTCTTGGCTGCTAAACCAATGTGCTTCATTATCAGAGCTAGGGTTCTAAATATATTTTTCCTCCACAATTAAAAACAGATTTACCAGGGCTGCTCCACATTTTTAGAGGACAACATAACATAAGTTATTATAATTAAACAAATCCCTCAGCAAGTCCCAGACAATATCAATAGATGACCAACCAGAACTACTTTCAGAAATACCAGGAGTTGAACATCTATCTATTTTGAGCAGGTAAAAATGGGGAAAGTCAATAGGGGTTTATTTACCAGTATGTGGGATGACCTTTTTAAGCAAAGTTAAGTTGTAAAAGTACGGATGAATAATTAGATATGCCTCTAGCAACAAAACAGCTGTCTTTAGAATATGATAGAACAGATGAATTTCCTAAAGCCAGGTCTATCCTGGAGAGGATACTAAGGAACCTGGAATAGGAAGATAAAGTTCATTATTCTGGATGATGAAGTTTCCATATATCATGTCTGCAACATGTCTGCAGGCTTAACTCATCTAGGTATTTAGTAAATCTACAGGAAATATCCATGCGGACATTGTGATATGGCCTTGTCTAGTCATAGTTGGATCTGGGGCCACATTGAACTCACTAGTGATAAGAGGTAGAGTTCAGGGTTATCCACACAAAATGGTTTTGGAACACATGTGGAAGGCTTCAAGACTGCCAGGAAGAATGAAGGTAGGATGTACACACAAGCTATAATGCAAGAAATTGAGTATGCAGTGCAGTTTAAGGAAACATATATACCCTCTGGGTCAGTTACAGGCTGCCTGCATGAGAAGGGTATGTTTTTGTGTATAAGAATACCTACATCCAGTGAGTAGGAAGTGTGAAATGGGTGAAACACAGTAGGGTATTAAAATAAGCTAAGATATTGCTCCGACTCCTTAGTCATATCTGTCAACTACAGAGAGGCTATTGAGAGCCCATGTTTAGTATATAGAGTATCGCTGTCGTTTTGACTAGATCATGGAATTAGGAGTAGACATAGTGAGTTCCCAAAAAACAGGTATTTAGGAGAATATCTACTTCCCTTGTTGCAGCTCGGTAAGGTAGGCATCACAACAGATAACTAGTGAAAAAAAAAAAAAAAAAACTAAAAAACGGATCCATATGGTAGGTAACAGTTGGGGAAAACAAATGGAAAATTGTCTGGACAGTCCCTGCCTGTAGCAAATACTGAGCCTGAAGACAGTTTCTAGAACTAAACATTGAACAGTGCACATGTTCTTAGAGAACTTTCATTGCACTCCAGCCAGGACATTGTTGCTGTGGCATTGTCAGAAAAGTGTGCCTCTCTATTGTTAGCAACCATAAGTTTTGCAGAGTATAGTATGGCAGATGGGATGTGAAGGGCATGAAGTCTGTCTTTGATGTCCATACATTTTGCTCTTTGTTTTTGAGAACAATCTATATTTTTGATTCATTAATGGAGATGTAGCACCACCCTCTCCTCCTAGGGCAAAAGAGAGGCACCCATGCCACAAGCCCGTGTCCTCTAGTTTAGAGGTCAGGCAGTGTATGTGTACCTGGGTCCCGCAGCGAGTTTACTCCTTCCACTTGTTCCCATCCGCAGAGTGTAGAGACGAGTCTGTACTTTTCCCTCTCCAATAAAGTCACTGTCCAAACCACTTAAACTCCAACGTTGAGTTTATTTTATGTCTTTGCTTGATAGGTAGAGACAGTAGATGAGAGATAATAGTTGAACTAGAGCAGATTCAGGCATAGAACTCCCAGATTTATCACCACTCGGTCCCGAGTGGGTACAGCTCACCCGGATAGTCCCTCTATGGTCCTAGCAGCCAGTGTGGAGCTCAAACAAGCAATTTATTCCTCCAAGACAAGTACAGTCTGTCCTCAAAGAGCAGCAGCACTCCGCAGGGTCAGTTCTGCGGAGCATAGGATCCTTCCCTCCGAAAGGTCACCAGGCCTTTCTTTATTCAAATAATTTTTATTAAGAATATAAAGTCATAGATACAAGGAGTGGAATTTGACAAGCTGCAAATTGCTGTACATTACAAATAATGTTGACAAATGTGATGGTTATACATAAATTTCTACAGCTGTGTGGCATTACGCTCCTACATCTGTTGCTAGATTCAACTTCAAAAATTTTGAGTGAAAACGTAGAACGATGTTACATCTAGGCACATCTTTACAATCTGAATCATGTAGTTTAATACGAACTTTAAGCCCTCCATACCAGCTATGGAGGATTTGACATTGGTTATAACTGAACTCAGGGTGGGGGAAAGGGGAGATAGATGAAAAGGAGTGCAGTGAGAAAGTTAAATATGAAAGAGGGTAAGAAATGGTATAGAAAATAGAATTATGGTACTGGGCATTACAACCCGTGGGATTTGAAATTGGACCTCCATATCCTCCAGTGAGATTCATATCTTGAGATGCAACCGTCCCTGTATGCTAATATTTTTTTGTATTCTGCTATAGCATTGACTTTTGTGATCACCTCTCCTTTACTGGGTATTTCATTCGTTTTCCACTTACACATTACCAGAGACCTTGCTGCAAACAGAATGTGCACGGCTATTGACCTAACTGAAAGTGGGTATTCAGACATGTCAATGCTCAATATAGCTTTTTCAATGGTAGGTTGTACAAATACTCCAGTTATTTTCGATATGAGTTTGAACATTTCAGACCAGAAGCTGCGGAGGTGGAGGCATGCCCACACCATGTGTGACAACGTCCCCACCTGTCCACACCCCCTCCAACATAGATTAGACTGCGCCTCAGAGAACTTGGCCATTATATATGGAGTGTAGTGCCATCTTATCCAAAGTTTTTGAGCTAATTCCTCATAATTTGAGCAACGTGAGAATTGATGTGTGTTTTTAATCGCTAGGAGCCACTGTCGTTCAGAAAAGACCTTGTGCAACTCTTTTTCCCACTTCAGTAATGGGTTGAATTTACAGAAAACCTTTTTGGAATTTAGTGTACTATACATAAGAGATATGCCTTTTGCCTTTGGGTCGGATGAATTCAAGTATGTCCATACTAGTTTGGGGACGAGGATGTTTGTGTTGTTGAACTTTTGATAATAGGAAGAGATTTGTTGGTAAGTCAGAAATTCAGATGGTGGTATTCCATATTTGGATTGTATGTCAGAGAACACGATCAATTTACTATTTACTACAATATCCTCAAGATTTTTAATTCCTTTCTGTACCCACTGAGTCAGGGAGATATTGGGAATCAACCAATTGAGGGTTTCCATAAGAATAGGAACCTCAGTATTAGGTAGGGTTGAGTGTGATACCTCCGCTAGGTAAGTCCAAGCGTGCAATGTTGCCTGTATTGTGGGATGTGCTATTAAAATCTTGGGGGGTGACAGAATTTGTGCCTGGATAAGGGAAACCAGCGATCTGGGGTATATCCATGCTTGTTCTAATTGGCTCCAGGGTGTACTCTTATCTTGTGCATACCAACCTTTAAGCTGGTCTAATATTGACGCTATATAGTAATCTTTCAAAATAGGTACACCCAGGCCGCCAACTGATTTGTGTTTCTTCTGCATAATTTGGGGAACTCTCGCCTTTTTGCCCGCCCAAATGAAGGTTGAAAGTTGTTTTTGTGCTATGGTAAAGAAAGATCTTGGAATGGGAATCGGAAGTGCTCTAAAGAGATAGGTTAGTTTTGGTAAAAGTAACATCTTATATGCCGCTATGCGGCCTGACCACGAAATGTAGTGTTTTTGGAGTCCAGACATTTATTTTTGTAAGTCTGCTATTAAGGGTACAAAGTTAAGCTCATAAAGATTTGAGACCGGGGAGGTCAACTTGGTACCCAGGTAGGTTATTGAATCTGAAGACCATGTGTATGGTAGGTCCCTCCGGAGGGCTTTTTTAAGATCTTTGTCAAGTGCTATACCCAGTATGCTAGACTTAGAGGCATTTACTTTATAGTAAGCTACCTTACTAAATAGGGTAAGGGTGTCATGTGCAGCCGGAAGGGATACACCAGGATCAGATAATGTCAATATGACATCATCTGCGAAAAGAGATATTTTGTGGTGGATGTTTTGTGAGGTGATGCCCTGGATTAGCGGGTGAGCCCTGATTTTTTCCGCTAGTGGCTCCATCACTAGGGCGAATATCAATGGGGACAGGGGACATCCCTGCCTAGTCCCATTCGATATTCGAAAGTTCCTGGAGAACATTCCCTCCGTATAGACGAAGGCAGATGGGGTTGAATACAATGCCAGAATTGCTCTTTGGATTGGGCCAATCAGACCGAATTTCTCCAATACACTGGTCAAATAGCCCCAGTGCACTCTGTCAAAGGCCTTCTCTGCATCCAAAGTGAGAAGCAGAGAAGGCCTTTTATTTTTTTCGGCCAGGTGAATCAGATTAATCATCCTCCTGGTCGCTTCTGTGGCCTGGCGGCCCAGAACAAAGCCCACCTGGTCCTGGTCAATGAGATGTGGAAGTAGGCCTGAAAGTCTGTTTGCAATTAGTTTGGCATAGACTTTAATGTCCACATTTAAAAGTGAAATGGGCCTAAAGTTTTGTGGGGTAGTTGGATCCTTACCTGGTTTGGGCAAGGTGATGATAGTAGCAGTGAGCATTTCTTGTGGGAATGAAGCCTGGTTTATTGCAGCATCAAACATCTGATACATAAAAGGTGAAAGTTCTGCACTGAACAATTGGTAGTACTCAGAGGAATAACCATCGGGACCTGGTGCTTTGTTGTGCGGTAATTTTCTAATTTGTTTTTCTATTTCAGGTATTGTAAAGGGCTGGTTCAGTAAGTCAAGGTCTGTGTTGGACAGTGTAGGAATTTTAACCGAGGCCAGGAATTCTCTGATCAATGTGTCTGATGGTTGGGGGGTGTTTGGGTCGTCTTTTAAATTATAGAGTGATTCATAGTAGTCGCAGAAGGCTTCTGCGATATCTTTGGGATTGGAGACTTTTAGTCCTGTTTTAGGGTTCAAAATGTGCGGAATCCTTTGTTTAACCACACGATCTTTTAGTTGGTTTGCCAGCAATTTCCCCGCCTTATTGCCACATCTGTAGGTATTTGCTCTTAACGTACGTAGGCGGTTATTTTGCTGGGAAATCAAAAGCGCTCTTAATTCCTGTCTGGCGTAGAATAGAGAATCTCGCAAAGTCTGTGTAGTATGTTGTTTATTGAGGGATTCTAGGTTCTGTATTTTGGTTAGTAGATCATCTAGTTGTTTCGACCGTTGCCTCTTGAGTCTAGAGCTAAGTTGTATAAGTAGGCCACGGATATATACCTTATGTGTATTCCAGAGTGTGAAGGGATTGTTGACCGAAGGAGCATTGATATTAAAGAACTCTTTTAGTGCCTTTCTAATTTGTATTGAATTTTCGGGGCATGACAAGGAATATATGTCGTTCCGCCACCTGTTAGCTCTGGTTTCGGCTTCACGATCCCCCACCACAATGGAAGTTGGTGCATGATCGGACCATGTTATCACATGTATTTCAGATTTAACAATTTTTTGCAACATAAATTTATCTACAGGGAACAAGTCTATGCGTGAGTAGGTATGATGGACATTTGAAAAAAAAGTAAAGTCTCTCTCTGTGGAGTGTTGACATCTCCACACATCAAAAAGCCCAGAGGACGCTATAAATTGGGCTATTGTAGCCCTCCGTATGCTGTTGGGGGAAGCGCCCGAGTAGTCTAACTCCTTAGCTGGGATCGCATTGAAATCCCCGCACAAAATGACATGTCCCTGTTTTAGGGAATCAACTTTTTTCCATATCTTTTTCAAAAAACGAAGTTGGTTCGTGTTAGGTAGATATAGGTTTACCAACGTTAATTTTATCGATGAGATTTCGCAAATAAGTATGATAAATCTGCCAGAAACATCTAGATGGGAATCCAGATGTACAAACGGGGTAGAGTCTCTGACTGCAATTGCTACTCCACCTTTTTTTTTCGGGCCATTTGCCATATAGACATGCGGGAACTTACTGTGAGTAAATGATGGGGGCCTGTGAGTATTAAAATGGGTCTCTTGAAAACAAATAATGCCACTTTTTAGTCGTGTCGCTTCTTTCCAAGCCATTTGACGTTTGTGTGGGCTGTTCAGGCCTTTCACATTAAATGAAGATATCGTAAAGGGCATCGTAGCAGATGGATTAGTAGGGAGTCCTAAAATGTGTAGATGCCAAGCAGTGTGGACTATGCGTTACCTTGCACGAAGACAGTTGGAGATGGTTTACAAGCAGGTTTGGACGTAGAGTTGGTATGGTAAATTCCCTCGGATTCTCTCTTGGTGGATATTGGGTCCTTGCGTTGGGAGTCCTGTACCGGTAAGATAAAAATTTACGGGGAGAGGGAAGAAAGAGGAAAACAAGGAGAACAAAGGGAACAAAACAGTACTCAAGGGGGAAAGAATTATCAAAAACCGTAAAAAAACGTGCGATTCCTCAAGGAATCTGTGCGGATTAAGTACCGCTATAGATGGGGGGTATTGAGAAAAAAAAACTCTGTGGCATTCTCCTGGGCTTCCAGGGGGATTGTGATGAATTAAGAATATCTGGGTATATTTCAGCTCGTTTCCTCATCTGAATTTGCTCGGGAGGAAGAAGGAGAGTGAGTGCCACTTCCCTCATGTGCAGTAGGAGCTAAGATTTGCCAATCTCTCATAAGCCTCAGGCCTTCCTTTATGTTGGCTATAGTATGAGTTGCGCCATCTTTTGTAATCATCAGCTTGGCAGGGTATAGCCACCTGTATGGAATATGATGATTATTCAACGGTTTGGTAATCGTGGCAAGTTGTCTGCGTTGCTGCATGGTAAACGCAGAGAGGTCTGCAAAGAAGGAGAGCTCTTGTAGGTCTTGTGGCAGTTCATCTCGACGCCTCACAGACATCATAAACCGGTCCTTTATATGGTAAAAGTGAATCCGGACTATAGTGTCTCTGGGAAGATGTGCTGGAATATTTTTTGGTCTTGGCAGCCGGTGTATACAATCAATTACTAGATCTTCCAGCGGTGTGTCAGGCAGCGCCATTTTCATGATGTTTAGGAAGTGTGCTTTTAAGTCTGGGGGTTTGACAGATTCGGGGATTCCACGGAGCTTGACGTTGTTACGTCTGGATCTGTCCTCCAGATTTGCTAATTTGGTGTTGATTTTCATCAACTCGACATCCCTGTCAGTGTGAGCATCCACCATATCATTAAACGTGGCCACAAACTCCCCCATTTTAGATTCTATGTGGGACACTCTATTAGACACCTCAGCCACCTCTGATTTAAACTGCTGGGTGATACTCATCATGTCAGCATGTAACGTAGAGCGTAGGGATACCAGCATATCCTTCATGGTAGTGTCCATGATCGGTTGGTTTAGTGTGGGGAAGTCAGTAATGGAGTCCTGCAACTCCCTGGTGTCATCTAAGGAAGAGCTTAAGCCGCTTACCTCCTCCGCTGATGGCGATGTAACCGATGTTCTCTGTTTGCTCTTGGCCGGGCTGGAGGTAGCTGATGGAGGGGGAGAGTAGTGCGAGTGACCCTGCTTATAAGTGCCGCCGGAATAAAGGCCGCGCTGCTGTGTCGGGCCTCGTGTTGTCCCTGTGGAGGAGCCGGCGCCATTTTGGCTGGTATGTCGGCGCGGCTGCACGAAGAAGTCTGACATCTTCCCCAGCTTAGGATATTCCTTCCTTTTGCGGGAAGGCATCTAGGAGGGTGTCCGCGTAGACTCTGGCCGGTTTGCGGTGAGAAACGAGGCTGTTAGTCGCTCTAAATCCCCTACAAGCCCAGGATGATGAGGAGCCGATTCAGTATGCTGCCATCCGCTCCGGCTGCTAGCCACGCCCCCCCACCAGGCCTTTCTTGAGACAGCAATCTAACTATCACTCGTCTCCTGTTATGGGACCGATCCTCCCCTGGCTTCCTCTTGGTCAGAGCGGATACCCTCACCCGGGCATCCTGGGACTCCAAAGTTCTGCCTGTAGACCCAGTTGAAGGTACTGGGCCTACCCGGAATGTTGCAGTCTCGGGCCGAAGGTGCCCGAGACTCCTCAGTCGGGGTACGCACCCCCCTCCTTAGGGGGTACACTCCTCCGGGTACTGGTCCCCAGGTCTCTCTTCTATAAAAATGGCATCTGCCTTTTTTATATCCTCTCCCAGAATGTACAGCAGGCAGAACCCACCCACTGCATGGTAGCCGAGAGAGGACATCAATTAGCGCCAATGTAAATTATGGTTCAACCCCGACCCAACATGACAGCGCCACCTGCAGGCCACAGGGAACTTTACATAGGCACACTGCAATAAAGCAGAGTCCAGAACAATTAGAAGGCCCGAACCATAATAATGCTCGGGTCATTCCCCTAAATTTAGACATATGGACCCCCCTTAAATTTGGAATACCCGCTATACAGAGATCAATTATTATTTTTGGGATTTTCATGAGGACAATTTCGCTATCTTTGTAATTCAACAGTTTCAGTAAGAATGGTCTTGGCAGATTCCCAGGAGGCAGTAAACAAGCAGAGACACTGTGTGATCTCTCTACGGTACACAAAGGAGTAAGGTAATCTTTACCAAAAGACTTGAGTCAGGTTTATATCAATTCAGCAGTGTCAGTGTCCTCTGTTTTCAGGGATGCAGATTAATCACAAATTATTATGACAAAACCTGTCTTCTAGGTTTTCCATTTTGTCTTTATGAGCTGTAGTGCGATTTTGTACATCTCTGAAAAATGGAGTGACTTTATCCTCTATTTCACTCACAAAACTTTCCAGTGCTGTTGTTCTGTTTCTGACTTTTTGTATATCATGTCAGATTAGAGAAAGCTCCACTTGTACGTCCTGTAGCTGTGACATTAAGGAGAGTATGGAGGAATTTCCTTTGTTCACCACATGGAGGTCTTCAGAAAGTGTTTTTTTTGTGTTAAGGTACAGCAGATGGAGCATTAGATTCAGGCCTTACTGTGACCTAGGGTTGCCACCTTTTCTTCAAGCCAAACTGAACACATTAGCAGCGTATGGCAAATATTTTTTTTCGTAGTACATTAAAGTGGTTGTAAACCCTTTGAAAAAAAAAAAACCCTGCAAGACAAATGCAAAATGAGCTAGTATGCATACTTCTGGGTATCACGGCTCCGGAGCTGTGATTGGCCGGAGCCACGATGACGTCACTCCCACGCATGCGCGACGAAGCCACCGGTAACGGCACGTCACTGAAGCAACGGCACATATGTGCCATTGCTTCAGTTTGCCCCAATGCGCATTTTCCGATGACATCGGCACATGCAGGGGACAGGGGATATCTCCTAAACCGTGCAGGTTAAGGAGATATCCTGGGTAGCTACAGGTAAGCCTTATTATAGTTTTCCCTTTAGCATTAAGTGGTTGTAAATGGTTTACAACCACTTTAAATCCATTACCTCTGTACAATGCAATGAACGGCAAATGTTTATGTAGTATACGCTATACATATAGTTTTGTGATTAAATAACATTTCTGGAGGGTATGATGGGGGCAGTTTGTACAGGAGAGGAGTGGTGTGGGTATAATGGGGGCAGTATGTACAGGAGAGGAGTGCAGAGGGTATGATGGGGAAAGTATGTACAGGAGAGGAGTGCGGAGGGTATGATGGGGGCAGTATGTACAGGAGAGGAGTGTGGAGGGTATGATGGGGACAGTATGTACAGGAGAGAATTGCGGAGGGTATGATGGGGGCAGTATGTACAGGAGAGAAGTGTGGAGGGTATGACTAGGGCAGAATAGGGAGGGATTTCTTGCAGTGTCTGTGGGGTGAACATGGAACATGGAATGATGTCCCTCAGCTGGGGGGTAGGAAGCAGCTCTGAGTGATGGGAAGGGGTATTGGGACTTTAGATGAGACAACCCATTGTAGTTGCTAAAATAGTACTGTATATAATGATCTGAAGATTATTTTAGATAATTATGGTTTGTTTTAATGTCATGATCCCCTATGGGTAGTCCAAGATGTTTGTAAGCATAATAAAATAAATATATAGATAATATATAATTTTTAATATAATTATAAGAAGAATATTAACATGATATTTGTATGAGATAGACTTGTATAGGCACCCCTAGTTGTATACCCAACGCGTTTCTTGGCTGATTGCCAATCATCAGGGGTAAGATGCACATGTGTACTGTAAAATCAAATAAATAAATAACTATTAATATGCAAGGAGCTCAAATGAGAGGGAAATGTTAAATGTACACCCTTTCCTAATAATACTTACGTGAAAATCTGCAAATAGAGCCCATCTCCAGATTTTCCCGTAAGTATTATAAGGAAAGGGTGTACATTTGACATTTCCCTCTGATTTGAGGGCCTTGCATATTAATAGTTATTTATTTACTTGATTTTCCAGTACGCATCTTACCCCTGATATTTGGCAGTCAGCCAAGAAACGCGTTGGTATACAACTAAGGGTGCCTATACATGTCTATCTCAACCATGAATTTCTTTATTAACAATATATTTTTTTATGATCTGTAATTTTATCTATACATGTAATTTTATCTATTGTATCAATTATGTCCATTGATTAAGTGTTTGCATGAAATCTACTAATACAAATATCATGTTAATATTCTTCTTATGATTATATTAAAAATTATTTATTATCTATATATTTATTTTATTATGCTTACAAATAGGGATGAGCCGAACACCCCCGGCTCGATTCGCATCCAGAACATGCGAACGGACCGATAGTTTGCGCGAACTTTCGAACCCCGTTAAAGTCTATGGGACTCAAATGTGAGAAATCAAAAGTGCGAATTTTAAAGGCTAATATGCAAGTTATTGTCCTAAAAAGAGTTTGGGGACCTGGGTCCTGCCCCAGGGTACATGTATCAATGCAAAAAACAGATTTAAAAACGGCCGTTTTTTCAGGAGCAGTGATTTTAATGATGCTTAAAGTGAAAAAATAAAAGTTAAATATTCCTTTAAATATCGGGCCTCGGGGGTGTCTATAGTATGCCTGTAAAGTGGCGCGTGTTTCCCGTGTTTAGAACTGTCCCTGCACAAAATGACATTTCTAAAGTAATAAAAGTCATTTACAACTGCTTGCGGCTTTAATGTAATGTCTGGTCCCGGCAATATGGATGAAAGTCATTGAGAAAAATGGCATGGGTACCCCCCCAGCCCATTACCAGCCCCTTTTGGTCTTGTATGGATATTAAGGGGAACCCCGCACCCAAATTAAAAAAAGGAAAGGTGTGGGGCCCCCATGCCCTATATACTCTGAACAGCAGTATACAGGTGGTGCAAATAAGACAGGGACTGTAGGTTTGTTCTTATGTAGAATCTGTTTGTAATTTTGAACTTGTACATTTTTAAAGTGTAGCTCCAGCCAAAAAATCTATTTTTAAGCTTTTTGGAAAACATAGGGAAGGGTTATCACCCCTGTAACCTTTGTTTTGCTGTCTGTGCACCTGTTCAAAAGATTTCACTTCACTTTCTGTCCCAATGACAATTGGATTTTGAAAATTTGGGGTTTTTAGTGAAACAAGGAACTCTTACAGGAAATAATTTTCCTTCCTAGGGGTAGATTTCCTCTCACTTCCTGTTGTCTCCTTCCGTTTGAAAGTAGGAGTCGTTTGTAAGTTGGATGTTTGAAAGTAGGGGCCTGCCCTATATACTCTGCAGAAATTTGGGCCTTAGGTGTTGGTGTTGCCACAACACTGTAAGCCCTCACAGTTACTCTTGTTGGGCACAGGAACGGGCCCTGCTGTGAAATATTAGATCAAGAATTGTAATTACATGCCCCTGTTGAACAGGGTCAGAAAAATTGGGCCTTTGGTGGTGGACGGTGTAATGGTGTTGCCACAACACTGTAAGGCTCCACAGTTACTCTTGGTGGAGGCAAGAACGGGCCCTGCTGTGAAATATTAGATCAAGAATTGTAATTACATGCCCCTTTTAAACAGGGTCAGAAAATTGGGCCTTTGGTGGTGGACGGTGTGGTGGTGTTGCCACAACACTGTAAGGCCTCACAGTTACTCTTGGTGGGCGCAGGAATGGGCCCTGCTGTGAAATATTAGATCAAGAATTGTAATTACATGCCCCTGTTGAACAGGGTCAGAAAAATTGGGCATTTGGTGGTGGACGTTGTGGTGGTGTTGCTACAACACTGTTAGGCCTCACAGTTACTCTTGGTGGGCGCAGGAACGGGCCCTGCTGTGAAATATTAGATCAAGAATTGTAATTACATGCCCCTGTTGAACAGGGTCAAAAAAATTGGGCCTTTGGTGGTGGATGGTGTGGTGGTGTTGCCACAACACTGTAAGGCCTCACAGTTACTCTTGGTGGGCGCCGGAACGGGCCCTGCTGTGAAATATTACATCAAGAATTGTAATTACATGCCCCTGTTAAACAGGGGCTGAAAAATTGGGCCTTAGGCACTGGTGCTGGTGCCACAACACTGCAACCGCTCACAGATACTCTAGTTGGAGTGCAGGAATGAGCCCTGCTGCAAAGTATTGCAGCAAAAATTGTAATTACAGTAGGTGCCGCCGATATTGTGTCAATCTCGCCGCTTCTAGCGGCGATATTGACACCCTATGAGCTCCGTCGCGAGAGCCAGCGCCGAGCTGTCTCGTCATCGGGAAAGGAAAAAATGTTCCTTTCACGATGAGCGACACGCATTGCCGATAGGCGGGGATCCGACGTGGATTCCCGCCAATACCAGGCACTGCGTTTGGTATGAATCCTGAGCGGGAACTCCACGCCAATTTTGAAAGAAAAAACCGGTGTGGGTTCCCCCTCCAGGAGCATACCAGGCCCTTGGGTCTGGTCTGGATTTGAAGGGGAACCCTACGCTGAAAAAACGGCGTGGGGGTCCCCCTCAAGATCCAACAGACCCTTATCCGAGCACGCAACCTGGCAGGCCGCAGGGGAAGAGGGGGGACGAGAGAGCGGCCCCCCTCCCTCCTGAACCGTAACAGGCCACATGCCCTCAACATGAGGGGTTTGGTGCTCTGGGGCAGGGGGGCGACCTGCGGCCCCCCCACCCCAGAGCACCCTGCCCCCATGTTGATGAGGACAGGGCCTCTTCCCGACAACCCTGGCCGTTGGTTGTCGGGGTCTGCAGGCGGGGGGCTTATCGGAATCCGGGAGCCCCCTTTAATAAAGGGGTCCCCAGATCCCGGCCCCCCCACCCTATGTGAGTGAGTATGGGGTACATCGTACCCCTACCCATTCACCTGGTGGAAAAAATGGCAATAAAAACACAACACAGTTTTTAAAAGTATTTTATTGCACCGCTCCGGAGGTCTTCTTCCGACTTCGGGGGTCTCCGGTGTCGTCGCCGCGCTCTCCGGTTCTTTCTTCTGCCGGGCCTCCGCTATCTTCTTCCAGCACTTTTGCTAGCGGGGCCCGGTCTTCTCCGTCGTCTTCTCCCCTCTTCTTCTCTCTGGTTCTTTCTTTCTTCCGCCGGGCCTCCGCTAACTTCTTTTTAGCTCTTTTGCTAGCGGAGGCCCGGTCTTCTCCGTCGTCTCGTCCGGCTCTCCGTTGTCCTTCTGCAGGTCCCTCCACTAACTTCTTGTAGCTCTTTTGCTAGTGGAGGGGCCGGTCTTCCCGTCGTCGCCGTAGGCGTCTTCTTCCCTCTTCTCCTCCTCGATGTTGACTCGTCGCTTCCTCTCGCAGTAATGCTAAATCTTCCGTCCGCAGAGATTAATATAGGCTTCTCATGACATCACAGTCACATGTTCCCATGACGTCACAGTCACATGCCCCGAAGCATGTGACTGTGACGTCATGAGAAGCCTATATTAATCTCTGCGGACCGAAGATTTAGCATTACTGCGAGAGGAAGCGACGAGTCAACATCGAGGAGGAGAAGAGGGAAGAAAACGCCGACGGCGACGACGGAAAGACCGGCTCCTCCACTAGCAAAAGAGCTACCAAGAAGTTAGTGGAGGGGCCGGCAGAAGGACAACGGAGAGCCGGACGAGACGATGGAGAAGACCGGGCCTCCGCTAGCAAAAGAGCTAAAAAGAAGTTAGCGGAGGCCCGGCGGAAGAAAGAACCGGAGAGCGGGAGAAGAACCGGAGAGCGGGAGAAGAAGAAGGCAACGGAGAAGACCGGGCCTCCGCTAGCAAAAGAGCTAAAAAGAAGTTAGCGGAGGCCCGGCGGAAGAAAGAAAGAACCGGAGAGAAGAAGAGGGGAGAAGGCGACGGAGAAGACCGGGCCCCGCTAGCAAAAGAGTTGGAAGAAGATAGCGGTGGCCCGGCAGAAGAAAGAACCGGAGAGCGCGGCGACGACACCGGAGACCCCCGAAGTCGGAAGAAGACCTCCGGAGCGGTGCAATAAAATACTTTTAAAAACTGTGTTGTGTTTTTATTGCCATTTTTTCCACCAGGTGAATGGGTAGGGGTACGATGTACCCCATACTCATTCACATAGGGTGGGGGGGCCGGGATCTGGGGGTCCCCTTATTAAAGGGGGCTCCCGGATTCCAATAAGCCCCCCGCCCGCAGACCCCGACAACCAACAGCCAGGGTTTTCGGGAAGAGGCCCTGTCCTCATCAACATGGGGGCAGGGTGCTCTGGGGTGGGGGGGCCGCAGGTCGCTCCCCTGCCCCAGAGCACCAAAACCCCCATGTTGAATGCATGTGGCCTGGTACGGTTCAGGAGGGAGGGGGGTCCGCTCTCTCGTCCCCCCCTCTTCCCCTGCAGGCCTGCCAGGTTGCGTGCTCGGATAAGGGTCTGGTTTGGATCTTAAGGGGGACCCCCACGCCGTTTTTTCAGCGTAGGGTTCCCCTTCAAATCCAGACCAGACCCAAGGGCCTGGTATGCTCCTGGAGGGGAACCCACGCCGTTTTTTTCTTTAAAAATTGGCGTGGAGTTCCCGCTCAGGATTCATACCAAACGAAGTGCCTGGTATTGGCGGGAATCCACGTCGGATCCCCGCTCAATACAGTGTCGCGTCTCCTCGCTATTGCAGCGAGCGCGACACGTGTCGACACCCTGCTGCCGAGATCTCGGCACTCCTGTCGCCGAGAATCTCGGCGATGGGAGCGCGATAGATATACAATATCGGCGGCACCTACTGTACATGCCCCTGTTAAACAGGGGCTGAAAAATTGGGCCTTAGGCACTGGTGCTGGTGCCACAACACTGCAACCCCTTTACAGATACTCTAGTTGGAGCACAGGAATAAGCCCTGCTGCAAAGTATTGCAGCAAAAATTGTAATTACACGCCCCTGTTAAACAGGGGCTGAAAAATTGGGTCTTAGGCACTGGTGCTGGTGCCACAACACTGCAACCCTCACAGATACTCTAGTTGGAGCGCAGGAATGAGCCCTGCTGCAAAGTATTGTATCAAAAATTTTAATTACACGCCCCTGTTAAACAGGGGCTGAAAAATTGGGCCTTAGCCACTGGTGGCGGTGCCCAGAACCAAAAATGTTCTTACAAGCTATCAGTATGAACATTGAGGAGGAAGAGGATAGTCACTCAGCATAACAGGATAGTCACTCAGCATCAGCATAGGCAGTCTTGAAGAGATCTCACATAAAAAAGAAAATATTTGGTTACATCAGCATCAGGTGCTTGGTAGCTGGTGATCCAAGACTGATTAATTTTTATGAAGGTCAGCCGATCGACCGATTCAGTGGACAGGCGCACCCTGTGATCGGTTACAATCCTCCAGCAGCACTGAATGTGCGTTCCAAAAGAACGCTGGATGCAGGACAGGCTAGTAGCTTAATTGCATACTGTGCAAGCTCTGGCCAGTGATCCATCCTCAAGACCCAGTAACCTAGAGGATTTTCGGTGGGAAAGGTGTCCAAGTCTGATCTTGCCCCTAGGTATTCCTGCACCATGTAAATTAGATGCTGGCGACGGTTGCTGGAACCGATCATACCTTGGGGCTGCGGACTAAAAAATTGTCTGAACGCATCGGTCAGACGGCCACCTTCTCCGCCGCTCCTTCTGTGACTGACCGAAGCCTCAGCAACACGTTGTCCAAGACCAGGAATTTGTAACCTCCCAGGCTCTGAAAACGCATTGCACAAACATTTCTGCAAGGCCTCCCGAAGATGTTTCATCCTCTGCTCTATCTGAGATGGCTGGATAAGCTCCGCAACCTTACCCTTGTAATGTGGATTAAGGAGGGTTGCCAGCCAGTAATGATCCCTCTCCTTGATACCACGAATACGAGGATCCTTCCGCAGACTTTGCAGGATCAGGGAGGCCATAACGCGTAGGTTTGCTGAGGCATTTGGTCCGGAGTCCTCTGGGTCACTAATGATCCTTAGCCATCTCCTCCCAGCCACGTATAAGTCCATGGGTTTCTTGGGACTGTAATTGATCCCTTGAAGACTGCTGCTGATGCTGAGTGCTAGGCTCCACCTCCATGCTGACATAATCTTCCTCCTCCTCCTCGTCCTTTTCCTGTGTGATCGGCGGGCCAGCAGGAACGCTGTCTGGATAAAGGGGGCCTTGAGAGGTAAGGAAGTCCTCCTCTTCCTGCCTCTGTTCTGCCTCAAGTGCCCTGTCCATTATTCCATGCAGCGTGTGCTCCAACAGGTGGACAAGAGGGACAGTGTCACTGATGCATGCACTGTCACTGCTCACTATCCTCGTGGCCTCCTCAAATGGTGACAGGACAGTGCATGCATCCCTGATCATGACCCACTGGTGTGGCAAAAAAAAACAAGCTCCCCTGACCCTGTCCCTGTGCCATATTGGCACAGATACTCCTTGATGGCCCTCTTCTGCGTGTGCATGTCACAGATTAGGTTCTTGGGCAGGTTGTATTCCTTTTGGGGGTTAGCCAGCCGAGCACTGGCATTATATGACCGTCGGAAATGCACACAGACTTTCCTGGCTTGCCTCAGGACATCCTGTAAGCCCAGGTACCTGCCCAAGAACCGCTGCACCACCAAGTTAAGGACGTGAGCCAAACAGGGCACATGGGTCAGCTGTCCCTGTCGGAGGCCAGAGAGGAGGTTGGTGCCATTGTCGCAAACCACCATTCCTGGCTTAAGCTGGTGTGGCGTCAACCACCTCTGAGCCTGCCCCTGCAGAGCTGACAGAATCTCTGCCCCAGTGTGGCTCCTGTACCCCAAGCACACCAGCTCAAGCACCGCATGGCATCTTTTTGCCTGCGTACTTGCGTAGTCCCTTGAACACCTACGGAGCACCGCTGGTTCCGAGGACAAATCAGCACAGGAAGAGGCCATGGAGGAAGAAGAAGAGGAGGGGGTGGAAGAGAGAGGTGTGTCAGAATCACCACTAATAGCATTTTGGAGGCATGGTGGTGGAACAACCTCGAACACTACTGCACCCTGTCCTGCATCCTTCCCAGCTGCCAGCAGAGTCACCCAATGCGCTGTGAAAGATAGGTAACATCCCTGTCCATGCCTGCTGGACCATGAGTCAGGGGTAATATGCAACGTTACCGCTGACCGCCCTGTCCAGCGAGGCCAAGACATTGCCTTCCACATGCCGGTAGAGAGCCGGAATCGCCTTCCATGAAAAAAGTGGCTTTTGAAAACCTGCCACTGAGGAACCGCAGAGTCTACCAACTGAAAAGGCAGCAATTGAAGTGCTAGCAATTTAGCCAAGCTAGCATTCAACCGCTGGGCATGTGGATGGCTGGGAGCAAACTTCTTTCAGTGGTGCAGCAACTGGGGCAGGGAAATTTGACTAGTACAATCGGACGTTGGTGTATAGATAGCAGATTGCCCGCAAGTGCTTGGCAGTGACACTCCTAATTCTACACTTTCATTCCTCTCAGTGCAGGTTTCTGAGAGGACTGAAGGTATAGTGAGGTTGGAGATCCCAGCTGATGAGGAGCAAGGAGAGGTCCGCTTTGCTCTTTGGTGTGGGTCTTTTATATATGCTTGCCAACGGACTGCATGGCAGGTCGATATATGTCTGGTCAAGCATGTGGTGCCCAAGCGGCTGATGTTTTGGCCACGCGAGATACGCTTCAGACATATGTTGCAAATAGTAACGGTGCGATCTGATGCACACATCTCAAAAAAGGCCCACACCAAAGAACTTTTGGAATAACGCGCAGAGACAGCAGCGCCCTGCACATGCGGAGCTCTGCGGTGTGATACAGTCGTGTGCTGCCCTTAAGCTGGCCCCTGGAGGGCATCCTGCCTCGTTGGAGATGTGCCTCCTCCTCCTCTCTCCTATCAGGCACTCATGTAGAGTCAGTGACCTCAGCATCCCCTCCCTCCTCATCACTGGAGCAAACCTAGCTGTATGCTGCAGCTGGGGGACCATGACTGCCAGTTTGCTGTCCTTCTTGGGCACCCCCTCTCTCTGGGCTCATGTAACTGCATTCCTCAAGCTGGGTACCATCATTGGAGCCCTCAAAACGCTGCGCATCCTCCTGCAGCATGTACCCAACACTGTGGTCAAACAATTTGGGGGACTCCTCCAGACATGGTGGGGCTAGGGAAGGAGTGACTGATGCCATTGAGCCAATGTAAGAGGCCGTTTTGGCAGCTGATTTGGCAGACAAAGTATCCTGAGGCTGGGTGAGAGAGGATGAGGACGGCTTGGTCATCCACTCTACCAACTCTTCAGCATGTTGCGGCTCAACGCGGCCAGCTGCCGAAAAAAAGACACACGTGCCCCACGGCCACATGCTGATGAGGATGCACCATGTCCACGACCAGCACTGTTGCCTCTAGACACAGAGCCTGCTTGCCCTCTTTTATTGGCCTGTGAGTGTCTGCCTCTCCTTGTTGACCTTCCAGGCATACTGTCTTTGATGTATTAGAATAGGTACACAAGGAATGACCTGCAGTGAGATGTAGCTGCACAAAGACAAAGCTAGGATGTATATATATACTGATTATACTGCAGCTAGCTGAATCAACTGCCTGCCTGTAGTATCTTAGCAACAGTAGAACAGGAATAGTCTGCAGTGTAGCTAAACTGAATACAGTATACTGAGTGATATACAGCAGCTTACTGAATCAACTGCCTGCCTGTAGTATCTTAGCAACAGTAACACAGGAACAGTCTGCAGTGTAGCTAAACTGAATACAGTATACTGAGTGATATACAGCAGCTTACTGAATCAACTGCCTGCCTGTAGTATCTTTTTTTTTTACAAAAAAACGTGTTTTATTTGAATTAACATAAACATACAAATTATAGACAGTAGCACAGTTAGTAGAGGTGGTGCAATAATAACATGAGGATCCACGTGGACAGTATTTATAGCCGATTCTCTACAGACAATGACAAATCGAGTAGGTTAAATAAGCAGTTACAGGAACATGGGGGGGTCAGGGTCCCACCCAGCACAGGTACACGTGTATACAACCCTACATATTAGGAAACATAAAACCATAAAAACCATAGAAACAGAAATAATAAAGGGGCAGGGAGAGGGGGCAATGCGAGTTTGATTAATCGGGAATCTCATTGCATGTGGCAGCACTACCTAGCCAACTGTCCCATTAGTGATGAGCCGAACACCCCCGGGTTCGGTTCGCACCAGAACCCGCGAACGGACCGAAAGTTCGAACGAACATTAGAACCCTATTAAATACAATGGATGCGAACGTTCGAATTCTAAAGTGCTAATTATAACAACTATTATGCATGTTATTGTCCTAAAAAGGGTTTGGGAACCCGGGTTCTGCACCAGGGGACATGTATCAATGCAAAAAGAAGTTTTAAAAACGGTCGTTTTTCGGGAGCAGTCATTTTAATGATGCATAAAGTGAAAAAAAAAAAGTCAAATATTCCTTTAAATATCGTACCTGGGGGGTGTCTAAAGTATGCCTGTGAAGTGCCACGTGTTTCCCGTGTTTAGAACTGTCCCTGCACAAAATGACACTTCTAAAGGAAAAAAAAGCCATTTAAAACTGCTTGCGGCTTTAATGTAATGTCTGGTCCCGGTAATATGGATGAAATTCTTTAAGAAAAATGGCATAGCTACCCCATGACCCCCCCCCTACCCCAGCCCATTACCAGCCCCTTTGGGTCTTGTATGGATATTAAGGGGAACCCCGCACATAAAATAAAAAAGGCCCTATATACTCTGAACAGCCCTATACAGGCGGTGCATACAAGACAGGGACTGTAGGTTTGTTCTTATGTAGAGTCTGTTTGTAATTTTGAACAGGTACATTGTTGAAGTGTAGCTCCAGACCAAAAATCTATTTTTAAACTTTTTGGAAAACATAGGTAAGGGTTATCACCCCTGTAACATTTGTTTTGCTGTCTGTGCCCCTGTTCAGAACATTTCACCTCACTTTCCGTCCCAATGACAACTGTTTTTGAAATGTGGTGTTTTTCTTGAAACAAGGATTGCTGATAAAGCATCAGTACAGAGGAGACACCTTTCTCCCATATTTATTCTTACAGGAGAGAATTTTCCTTCCTAGTGGTAGATTTCCTCTCACTTCCTGTTGTCTTCTTGCGTTTGCAAGTAGGAGTCGTTTGTAAGTTGGATGTTTGAAAGTAGGGACCTGCCGTATATACTCTGCAGAAATAGGCCCCTTAGTTGTTGGTGTTGGCACAACACTGTAAGCACTCACAGTTACTCTTGGTTGGTGCTGGAACGCCCTGCTGTCAACTATTATATCAGGAATTTTAATTACATATAATTGTTGAACAGTGGTAGTAAAAATTGGGCCTTTGATGGTGGTGCTGGTGCCACAACACTGTAAGCCCTGACAGTTACTCTTGGTGGGTGCAGCAATGGGCCCTGCTGTGAATTATTAGATCAAGAATTGTAATTACATGCCCCTGTTGAACAGGGGCTGAAAAATTGGGCCTTAGGCACTGGTGGCACAACACTGCAACCCCTCACAGCAACTGTACTTGGAGCACAGCAATGAGCCCTGTTGCAAAGTATTGCTTCAAAAATTGTAATGACACGCCCCTGTTAAACAGGGGCTGAAAAATTGGGCCTTAGGCACTGGTGGCACAACACTGCAACTCCTCACAGATACTGTACTTGGAGCACACCAATGAGCCCTGTTGCAAAGTATTGCTTCAAAAATTGTAATGACACGCCCCTGTTAAACAGGGGCTGAAAAATTGGGCCTTAGGCACTGGTGGCACAACACTGCAACTCCTCACAGATACTGTACTTGGAGCACAGCAATGAGCCCTGTTGCAAAGTATTGCTTCAAAAATTGTAATTACACGCCCCTGTTAAACAGGGGCTGAAAAATTGGGCGTTAGGCACTGGTGGCACAACACTGCAACTCCTCACAGATACTGTACTTGGAGCACAGCAATGAGCCCTGTTGCAAAGTATTGCTTCAAAAATTGTAATTACACGCCCCTGTTAAACAGGGGCTGAAAAATTGGGCGTTAGGCACTGGTGGCGGCACCCATAAACAAAAATGATCTTACAAGCTATCATCATCAATCGTATCATTGAGGACTCGGAGGAGGAGGATAGCCAGTCAACATAACAGCACAGGCACTCAGCATCAGCATCAGTCTTGAAGGGATGTGACATGTTAAAATCAATTAGTCTGTTATATCAGCATCAGGTGTGTGGTAGCTGGTGGTGATCCAAGACTGGTTCATCTTGATGAAAGTCAGTCGATCAACCGAGTCGGTGGACAGGCGCACCCTGTGATCCGTGACAAATCCTCCAGCAGCACTGAATGTGCGTTCCGAAAGAACGCTGGATGCAGGACAGGCCAGTAGCTCAATTGCATACTGTGCAAGCTCTGGCCAGTGATCCATCCTCAAGACCCAGTAAGCCAGAGGATTTTCGGTGGGGAAGGTGTCCAAGTCTGACCTTGCCCCTAGATATTCCTGCACCATGTTTATCAGACGCTGGCGATGGTTGCTGGAACCGATCATACTTTGGGGCTGCGGACTAAAGAATTGTCTGAACGCATCGGTCAGACGGCCACCTTCCCCACCGCTCCTTCTTTGACTGGCCGAAGCCTCAGCAACTCGTTGTCCAGGACCAGGAGTTTGCAACCTCCCAGTCTCTGGGAACGCGTTGCACAGACCTTTCTGCAAGGTGTTGTCTCATCCTCTGCTCCCTCTGCGACGGTAACATATGGTCCGCAACCTTACCCTTGTACCGTGGATCAAGGAGAGTGGCCAGCCAGTAATGGTCCCTCTCCTTGATCCGAAGAATACGAGGATCCTTCCGCAGACTTTGCAGGATCAGGGAGGCCATGCAGCGTAGGTTTGCTGAGGCATTCGCTCCGGAGTCCTCTGGGTCACTAAGGACGACATGATCCGCAGCCACCTCCTCCCAGCCACGTACAAGTCCACTGGTTTCTTGGGACTGTAAATCATCCCTAAAAGACTGCTGCTGATGATGCTGAGTGCCAGCCTCCACCTCCATGCTGACACAATCCTCCTCCTCCTCCTCCTCCTCCTCCTCCTCCTCCTCTTCCTGTGCGATGGGTGGGACAGAAGGAACACTGTCTGGGTAAAGGGGGCCTTGAGAGGCAAGGAAGTCCTCCTCTTCCTGCCTCTGTTCTGCCTCAAGTGCCCTGTCCATTATTCCACGCAGCGTGTGCTCCAACAGGTGGACAAGAGGTACAGTGTCACTGATGCATGCACTGTCACTGCTCACCATCCTCGTGGCCTCCTCAAATGGTGCCAGGACAGTGCATGCATCCCTGATCATGCCCCACTGGCGTGGAGAAAAAAAACCAAGCTCCCCTGACCCTGTCCTGGTGCCGTAGTCGCACAGGTACTCATTGATGGCCCTCTGCTGCGTGTGCAGCCGCTGCAGCATGGCCAACGTTGAGTTCCACCTGGTGGGCATGTCACATATAAGGCGGTTCTTGGGCAGGTTCAACTCCTTTTGCAGCTCAGCCAGGCGAGCACTGGCATTATAAGATCTGCGGAAATGCACACAGACTTTCCTGGCCTGCCTCAGGACATCCTGTAAGCCCGGGTACCTGCCCAAGAAGCGCTGCACCACCAGGTTAAGGACGTGAGCCACACAGGGCACATGGGTCAGTTGTCCCTGTTGGAGGGCGGAGAGGAGGTTGGTGCCATTGTCGCAAACCACCATTCCTGGCTTAAGCTGGCGTGGCGTCAACCACCTCTCGGCCTGGCCCTGCAGAGCAGACAGGACCTCTGCCCCAGTGTGGCTTCTGTCCCCCAAACACACCAGCGCAAGCACGGCATGGCATCTTTTTGCCTGCGTACTTGCGTAGCCCCGTGAACGGCTACGGAGCACCGCTGGTTCATAGGACAAACCACAGGAAGAGGCCATGGAGGAAGAAGAAGAGGAGGGGGTGGAGGAGAGAGGTGTGTCACAACCAGTAGTAGCATTTTGGAGGCGTGGCGGTGGGACAACCTCCAACACTACTGCACCTTGTCCTGAATCCTTCCCAGCTGCCAAAAGAGTGACCCAATGGGCCGTGAAAGAAAGGTAACGTCCCTGTCCATGCCTGCTGGACCATGAGTCAGCGGTAATATGCACCTTACCGCTGACCGCCCTGTCCAGCGAGGCCAAGACATTGCCTTCCACATGCCGGTAGAGAGCCGGAATAGCCTTCCGTGAGAAAAAGTGGCGTTTGGGAACCTGCCACTGAGGAACTGCACATTGCACAAACTCACGGAAGGGGGCCGAGTCTACCAACTGAAAAGGCAGCAGTTGAAGCGCTAGCAATTTAGCCAAGCTAGCATTCAACCGCTGGGCATGTGGATGGCTGGGAGTGAACTTCTTTCGACGGTCCAGCAGCTGGGGCAGGGAAATTTGCCTGCTAGAATCGGACGTCGGTGTACTGCTAGCAGAGTGGGCGCAAGTACTTGGCTGTGACACACCTAATTCTACACCTTCATTCCTCTCAGTGCATGTTTCAGAGAGGACTGAAGTTATAGTGGGGTTGGAGATCCCAGCTGATGCGGTGCAAGGAGAGGTCCGCTTTGTTCTTTGGTGTGGGTCTTTGAGGTAGGCTTGCCAACGAGCTGCATGGCAGGTCAACATATGTCTGGTCAGGCATGTGGTACCCAAGCGGCTGATGTTTTGGCCACGCGATATACGCTTGAGACATATGTTGCAAACAGCAGCTGTGCGATCTGATGCACTAGCCTCAAAAAAGGCCCACACCAAAGAACTTTTTGAATGACGGGCAGAGGCAGCGCCCTGCACAGGCGGAGCTCTGCGGTGTGATTCCGTCGGTGTACTGCCCTTACGCTGGCCACCAAAGGGCATCCTGCCTCGTTGGAGATGTGCCTCCTCCTCATCCTCCTCCTCCTCCTCTCTCCTATTAGGCACCCACGTGGAGTCAGTGACCTCATCATCCCCTCCCTCCTCATCACTGGAGCCAATCTGGCAGTATGCTGCAGCTGCTGGAACATGACTGCCAGATTGGTGTCCTTCTTGAGCATCCCCTCTGTCTGCTCTCACGCTACTGCCTTCCTCTAGCTGGGTTTCATCATCAGACCCTTCGAAACGCTGGGCATCCTCCTGGAGCATGTACCCAACACTGTGCTGAAACAGTTCGGGGGACTCCTCAGGAGGAGGACATGGTGGGTCTAGGGAAGGAGTGACTGATGATTTGTCTGACATTGATACCAGGGAAGACGACGCTTTGGCAGCTGCTTTTCCAGTACCCTGAGCCTGGGTGAGAGAGGATGAGGAGGAGGAGGAGGGCTTGGTCATCCACTCTACCAAGTCTTCGGCATGATGTGGCTCAACATGTCCAGCTGCCGAAAAGAAGGACAAGCGTGTCCCATGGCCATGTGCTGATGACAATGCACCGCGTCCACGACCAGCACTGTTGCCCCCAGACACAGAGCCTGCTTGCCCTCTTTTATTGCCTCCTGACTGTCTGCCTCTCCTTGTTTGCCTTCCAGACATTCTAATAGATGGCCTGCAGGGAGATGGGAAAAAAGCAATAAGGGCTACCTTCAGGTGTCCTTCTCTGTCCCTTGAAACAAGGACTTGCAGAGTGAAATAAACTGACACTCTCCCTACCTACAGTTTTCTGTGCCTAGAATAAATGTTTTTTTTAATCACAATATAGCACAAGGACAATTCAGTCACTGTCCTTCCAGGTCCCTGGAAACAAGGACTTGCAGAGTGAAATAAACTGACACTCTCCCTACCTACAGTTTTCTGTCCCTAGAATAAATGTTTTTTTTAATCACAATATAGCACAAGGACAATTCAGTCACTGTCCTTCCAGGTCCCTGGAAACAAGGACTTGCAGAGTGAAAGAAAAAAAACACTCTCCCTACCTACAGTTTTCTGTCCCTAGAAAAAATGTTTTTTTTAATCACAATATAACACAAGGACAATTCACTCACTGTCCTTCCAGGTCCCTGGAAACAAGGACTTGCAGAGTGAAATAAACTGACACTCTCCCTACCTACAGTTTTCTGTCCCTAGAATAAATGTTTTTTTTAAGCACAATATAGCACAAGGACAATTCACTCACTGTCCTTACAGGTCCCTGGAAACAAGGACTTGCAGAGTGAAAGAAAAAAAACACTCTCCCTACCTACAGTTTTCTGTCCCTAGAATAAATGTTTTTTTTAATCACAATATAGCACAAGGACAATTCAGTCACTGTCCTTCCAGGTCCCTGGAAACAAGGACTTGCAGAGTGAAAGAAAAAAAACACTCTCCCTACCTACAGTTTTCTGTCCCTAGAAAAAATGTTTTTTTTAATCACAATATAACACAAGGACAATTCACTCACTGTCCTTCCAGGTCCCTGGAAACAAGGACTTGCAGAGTGAAATAAACTGACACTCTCCCTACCTACAGTTTTCTGTCCCTAGAATAAATGTTTTTTTTAATCACAATATAGCACAAGGACAATTCAGTCACTGTCCTTCCAGGTCCCTGGAAACAAGGACTTGCAGAGTGAAAGAAAAAAAACACTCTCCCTACCTACAGTTTTCTGTCCCTAGAAAAAATGTTTTTTTTAATCACAATATAACACAAGGACAATTCACTCACTGTCCTTCCAGGTCCCTGGAAACAAGGACTTGCAGAGTGAAATAAACTGACACTCTCCCTACCTACAGTTTTCTGTCCCTAGAATAAATGTTTTTTTTAATCACAATATAGCACAAGGACAATTCAGTCACTGTCCTTCCAGGTCCCTGGAAACAAGGACTTGCAGAGTGAAATAAACTGACACTCTCCCTACCTACAGTTTTCTGTCCCTAGAATAAATGTTTTTTTTAAGCACAATATAGCACAAGGACAATTCACTCACTGTCCTTACAGGTCCCTGGAAACAAGGACTTGCAGAGTGAAATAAACTGACACTCTCCCTACCTACAGTTTTCTGTCCCTAGAATAAATGTTTTTTTTAAGCACAATATAGCACAAGGACAATTCACTCACTGTCCTTCCAGGTCCCTGGAAACAAGGACTTGCAGAGTGAAAGAAAAAAAACACTCTCCCTACCTACAGTTTTCTGTCCCTAGAATAAATGTTTTTTTTAATCACAATATAGCACAAGGACAATTCAGTCACTGTCCTTCCAGGTCCCTGGAAACAAGGACTTGCAGAGTGAAATAAACTGACACTCTCCCTACCTACAGTTTTCTGTCCCTAGAATAAATGTTTTTTTTAATCACAATATAGCACAAGGACAATTCACTCACTGTCCTTACAGGTCCCTGGAAACAAGGACTTGCAGAGTGAAATAAACTGACACTCTCCCTACCTACAGTTTTCTGTCCCTAGAATAAATGTTTTTTTTAAGCACAATATAGCACAAGGACAATTCACTCACTGTCCTTACAGGTCCCTGGAAACAAGGACTTGCAGAGTGAAAGAAAAAAAACACTCTCCCTACCTACAGTTTTCTGTCCCTAGAATAAATGTTTTTTTTAATCACAATATAGCACAAGGACAATTCAGTCACTGTCCTTCCAGGTCCCTGGAAACAAGGACTTGCAGAGTGAAATAAACTGACACTCTCCCTACCTACAGTTTTCTGTCCCTAGAATAAATGTTTTTTTTAATCACAATATAGCACAAGGACAATTCACTCACTGTCCTTACAGGTCCCTGGAAACAAGGACTTGCAGAGTGAAATAAACTGACACTCTCCCTACCTACAGTTTTCTGTCCCTAGAATAAATGTTTTTTTTAAGCACAATATAGCACAAGGACAATTCACTCACTGTCCTTACAGGTCCCTGGAAACAAGGACTTGCAGAGTGAAAGAAACTGACACTCTCCCTACCTACAGTTTTCTGTCCCTAGAATAAATGTTTTTTTAAGCACAATATAGCACAAGGACAATTCACTCACTGTCCTTCCAGGTCCCTGGAAACAAGGACTTGCAGAGTGAAAGAAACTGACACTGTCCCTACCTACAGTTTTCTGTCCCTAGAATAAATGTTTTTTTTAAGCACACTATAGCACAAGCACAAAACACACTGACACTCTCCCTACCTATCCTTCTCTTTCCCTAAACTAAAGGAATCCAGGTTAAGCAAGAAAGAAATAACAGTCACTGTCCCTGCCTATGCTGCTCTATCCCTGCTCCGGAACACACTACACTAGGCCGCCGTGCTGACGGCCTTTTATAGTGTGGGGCGTGTACTAAACACCCTCAGCAATAATTGGCCACAGGCATCCTGCCTGTGGCCAATCATTGCTCTCCTCGCTGCCGGCGCTGTGATTGGCCAAGCATGCGGGGTCACAGTGCATGCTTGGCCAA
This sequence comes from Rana muscosa, assembly GCA_029206835.1. NCBI lineage: Eukaryota > Metazoa > Chordata > Amphibia > Anura > Ranidae > Rana > Rana muscosa. The sequence goes on from CM055117.1 coordinate 496,750,367, forward strand.
TCACAGCGCCTGGATGACACTGCGATGGCGTAGTGCATTGTGGGCCGTTCGCGTCACTCGAATTTGGCGCGAACGGCCCAAATCGTTCGATCTTCGTCGAACGATCGAACAGCCGATGTTCGAGTCGAACGTATGTTCGACTCGAACACGAAGCTCATCCCTATGTCCCATACTTTGCCATACTTAGCCGGGCAGCCCCTATGGAGGTAGATCTCTTTCTTATATGGTAGGACATTGTTAATTGCAGCGACCCACTCTCGGAGAGACGGTGGGGTTGCCTGAAGCCATTTCCGCGCTATAAGCAACCTAGCAATGAAGAGTGATTCCTGAAGGAATATTTTGTGGAATTTATCCGAATCCGGATCCGGGAACACTCCCAGTATGCACTGCTTGGGGCACAGCATCAGGGGGGACCCCATCTCATTGTGTATGAACCTCACTACGTGTGTCCAGTAGTCCTGTATCACTGGGCAGGACCAGAGAAGGTGGAAAAAAGTACTGGCTGGGCTGCTGCATCTGGGCTATAGCGGGTTACGGTCGGGTTTATATTTGGCCAGTCGGATAGGGGTCAGGTACGATCTATGGAGAATATAGAGGTGTGTGAGGCGGTCTGACAATTTAGTCGAGACCTTCTTACAGGCATCTAAGGTGTCCTCCCATTCATCATTGTCTAGCCCCCCTACATCCCCAGACCATCGATCTTTAAGTCTATATGCTAGATTGCTGCAGGGGGGCGAAGAAGAGAGTTGTAAAATATTGAGATGAGCTTTCGGGAGTCCTGTCCCATAATGGTACCAATGATATCCAACTGTTCTACAGTAGGGGAGACACCCCCAAATTGGGCCTGGAGGGCATGGCGCAGCTGGAGGTATCGAAAAAGCATAGAGTTAGGTAGGTTGAATTAGTCTTTAAATTGCTGGAACGATTTCAGAACGGTGCCACGGTACACGTCTGACAAGTACCTCACCCCATGATTGGTCCAAAAGACCTGGTCTGGAACAGTCAGCAATTCGTTCAGGCCAGGATTGTCCCAAAGAGGAGTATGAAAGTGAGTGGGCGGTAGTTTTAGTTTGCGTCTCACTACGTCCCAAATCTTGCAATGGTGATATAGCAACTCTTTACGGCTTCCCATTGTCCAGGCACCCGTCATGTCCTTAAAGAGAACCTGAAACGGGTGAGTGAGCCCGGGAGCGTGAGGGGAACAGATCAGTGTTAGATAGCGGTCTCTGTCGTGTTTGTCCAGGTAGAAGAAGTGGGACAGTTGCTCCACCAAGTAATAGAAATTGAAGTATAACAGCGCCGCACCTCCCAGCTCGGTGGGATTCTTCAGCGCTTGCCAGTTCAATTTGTGTCACGCCGAGCCCCACACAAACGAGTTAAGGATAGCTTCGATGGACTTGCCTGTAGTATCTTAGCAACAGTAGAACAGGAACAGTCTGCAGTGTAGCTAAACTGAATACAGTATACTGAGTGATATACAGCAGCTTACTGAATCAACTGCCTCCCTGTAGTATCTTAGCAACAGTAGAACAGGAACAGTCTGCAGTGTAGCTAAACTGAATACAGTATACTGAGTGATATACAGCAGCTTACTGAATCAACTGCCTGCCTGTAGTATCTTAGCAACAGTAGAACAGGATTGGAACAGTCTGCAGTGTAGCTAAACTGAATACAGTATACTGAGTGATATACAGCAGCTTACTGAATCAACTGCCTGCCTGTAGTATCTTCGCAACAGTAGAACAGGAACAGTCTGCAGTGTAGCTAAACTGAATACAGTATACTGAGTGATATACTGCAGCTTACTGAATCAACTGCCTGCCTGTAGTATCTTAGCAACAGTAGAACAGGAACTGATCTAGCTAAACTGAATACAGTGTGTGTATATATATATATATATATATATATATATATATATATACACAAAGCCCTGGGGTGCATATATATACTAAATACACTGACTGCAGCTAACTCAATCGCCTGCTTGCTCTAAGTAACTGAAATTAAATTACACTCTCTCTGTTTCTATCTCTCTCTTTCAACGCCGGACCACACTACATGGCACCGACACGCGGGTGGCCTTATATAGTGTGGGGCATGTACCTAATCCCTGAGCCATGATTAGCCAAAGGCACCCTGCCTTTGGCCAATTACGGCTCTCTGTACTGACGGCGCTGTTATTGGCCAAGAATGCAGGTCATAGTGCATGCTTGGCCAATCATCAGCCAGCAATGCACTGCGTTGACGCAGTGAATTATGGGCCGTGACGCGCCACTCGAATTTGCCGCGAACTGCCCATATTGTTCGAAATTCGGCGAACGCCCGAACAGACGATGTTCGAGTCGAACATGAGTTTGACTCGAACACAAAGCTCATCCCTACTTACAAACATCTTGGACCACCCCTAGGGGATCATGACATTTAAACAAACCATAATTATCTAAAATAATCTTTAGATCGTTATACAGTATACTATTTTACCAACTACAATGGAATGCCTCATCCAAAGTCCCAATACCCCTTTTCCATACCTTGTTTTTAAAAACTTAGGGATGGCTGCAATGGGTCGCTTTTTCTTTAAAAATTATTCAGCTCTGAGTGATGTCTGTCAGCTGGATGTATGAAGTGGTCTAGGGGTGATGTAATCTGGGGGGAGTTGGGGGCTACGAAGTGGTCAGATAGTAATGTCTATAATAAAAAAAAAAATATTGTGCTCATCTACTAATATATACAACAAAAATTCATGCAACAATACTATTCAATGAAAACAATCTCCTGTTACAAGATGCCAGCCCCTAGCACTCTGTATGTACAGATGATGTGAAGGTAATTGACATTCACATAACCCTGTGTTATGCAAGCTCTGAGTCTGTACAATCAGAAGTGTAGACTCATTACATATACACAGGGTTAAGTGAATGGTCATAAATTAACTTCACATAATCTGGACAGAGGATCGGGGATGTTTGTATAGATAGATAAGTGTGCATTTTGGGAAGATACTGTGAGTCGGTTGTGATTGGGCTGCAGACTCCCCCCCTTCTCCCCCACTGTCCCTTTTGATTCTCCTTATTCTAACCCTTCAATGCAATAGATGCAAAATAAATCCTCCTGAAACTTTCCACCCTAGGAAACTTTCCTTAGAAAAATAAAAAGTCAGCTCACCTCCTCCCTGCATGTAGTGAGCAGCAGCCAGCCCGAGAGTAACTACAGTGAAATCCTCAGCTCCGTCTCCCGTTTTCTCAGAACTCGGCACTAGTAATTGGTGGGGTCAGAGATAACAGAGACTCTGCAGGAGCTTGTAGAGCGGGGACAGAAAGGAGCTTTAGATTCCCAACATACACACCAGCACAGTGTGTATTTATTGAGAAGCAATGACACTGCTGCTGTGACTGTTTCCACAGTGGCAAGTATACTAATGGAACTTCCCCTGGGCTGAATGGTCTGCCTGGGTCTGAAAACCGGGCAGATGATTCAGAACCCGGACTGTCCAGGTGAATCCTGTACAGGTGGCAACCTTACTGTGACCCCTTTATGCGTTGCGGTCTCACCAGAGTCAGGGCCTGGTTAGGAAGGCCAGAAGGGAAAGTTAAAGCTGGGGTGCTTTTCTGCTGTATTCAGGACATCCATTTGGGACTTACCAGCAGCATACTCGATGGGCTTGCAGGCATATTTTTTTATTTGGCAGCTACCTCTTTATTGCACTGCTTATGTGGAAGCTAAGGGAGTGGACCAGCTCTATTATGCTGAGCACTATGTCTGTATAAAGTGTTTGAAAACAGCCCTTTATAATCTGTATTGGATGTATATGTGACAGGGTGGCAATGCAGGAGCACAGTTGTAACATAAGAACATAGAACGGGCACCATATAATACAAATACCAAATGGTATGTAGCACACAAACCTTTTTCTCGCTTGGCTCACTTGCGAGTCAAGGCACACCGTGCTATATGCCCGTACCCTCCTGTTTGAAGAGGTTTAGCGGTGTTCATACATTTTGGGTCTTTCAGAGAGTCACCCTTTCCACTGGTTCTCTCCCCCAGAGTATGGGATCAAGTCTCTGTTTCTTCCCCCAAAGAAAACAATGTCCAGAAGTACTTTAACTCCAACAGAGAGTTTATTTTCTATTTTCTGCTTAGTAGATATAGACAGGTGGATGAAAGAAGAAATAGTGTGAAGAATAGATCCAGGCACAACCAGCAATCTCGTCGCCACTCGTTCCCGAGTGGGTTTAGCTCACCCGGATAGTTCTCTCTCACAGCCCTAGCAGCCAGTGTGGAGCTTGAACAGTTCCGCCACCCTATCCCCTCCTGGGACGGGTGTTAGAAATCCTCTAACCTCTGTAGACTTTAAGAACAGGATGATGCCAATGGGCACTCTACAGGTTAGCTTTCCCAAGTAACAAATCCTTCCCTCTGACAGGTCACCGGGCCTCTCCCGAGACAGAAATTTTCCATTACTTATCTCCTCAATGGGACCGATCCTCCCCTGGCTTCCTCTTGGTCAGAGCGGGTACCCTTCCCCGGGCACCCTGGGACTCTTCTTTCGGGGATAGGCCCTAGCTAAAGGTGCTAGGCCCAGTTGTAAAGTTGCAGGCCCCAGGCTAAAGGTGCCTGGGCCTGATCACATCCACACGTACCCCCGGCCATGAGGGCAACCGGAGGTGGGGTACGTGTCTCACTCCTGCTCCTCCGACCCTGACGTGGATGAACACACCACCCCTAACAATGGCGTCTGCCCCTTAAGTACCCTCTCCCGGCATGCACAGTAGGTTGACCACGCCCACTGTACCGCTGCCGAGAGAGGACACCCCAAGGCATAGTAATGCCACCCCTGGCTCAACCCTGACCCGATGTGACAGCGCCACCTACAGGCCGCAGGGAACCATACACCAGGTAGCATCACATAGGCAGAAGCAATACCTAGCAATGAGAATGGTCTGAGCCTGGCTAATAGCTCAGACCAGCCCCTAAATTTAGACACATAACACCCTTAAAAGTGAAAGGGCGCTACAGGTATATATGCTTATTTTTTTTATTTTTTTTTATGAACAAAAAAAGCAAAAACAAATCATCTTTTAAAATATAATATCGAGATGTTTGTGATTTTTGAAGTATTTCCCCTATTTGGCAAAGTCTCTTTTGTCAAATTTATTGTGAATGTAAATATGGGAAAAACACATACTTTTTTAACTGTATCCTCTTTCTCCATTTCAAGTATTTTTAATATTTTTAATGTTTAAAGCATACAAGAATATAAAATTATTTAAAAAATGCTATTTTTGTGGTGTGTCAATCAGACAGTCATGCAATCTCCCACACAACTATAAATTTATATATATTTATAACTTTTTAATAACGCAGCTAACCAATTTAATCAAAATGACAGAAAGAAGAGTGATAGTGCATGTGGTGACACTGATAAATTATGTTTCAATGCTACATCATCGCAAAATAAAAATGTCAGGGATAGTAACATAAATAGCACCATACGTAGAAAGCCTGAGAAGCTAAATTTGTAAAAGGGAAAAGGTGAGAAGAAAGAGTAAATGAAAGGTTGCTATTGGTCTTAAAGCGGTGTTAAACTCAAACGCAAACATACATTTATATTATATTGCAGCTTACAATTTCTTGTGGTGGCTGCATTAGTTATCGTTTTTTAGGCTTTCTTTTCTTTTCACTTGGAGATCCTGACAGTAAGTCTATTGTTTTTCAAAAGAACAAGCTGTCCTGTAGATGTCACAGTATAGATGGTTGAGACAAACCATTTACCACTGACAGGTGTGCTTACAATAATCAGCTTATGTAAAAACTGTATATCAAAAGGAAAGAAAAACTGTTTGCTATAACTGCTTATAAATAATTAACTTGAGTTTGGCTTCAATCTGTTTGTCCATCGAAATCTGCTAGTACTTATAACACTAACCTCCCCCCAGACTGACAGTGCTACTGTCCAAAGTTGCCCCTGTGCTCTTTCATCCAGAGTAGATGTATGTTACTGGCCAGACCACAGGGAAAAAAGCCTAAATAAAGAAAATGATAAGAGGGGGGAAGGTTTGGGACTTTAGATGAGGCGTACATGGTGGGACCAGACAAATTCACATAGGTGCAAACATATGTATGTTTATTGGACCAATGATCGACATGGTATGAGAAAAACGTAGTTGAGTAAAGATGAGTAAAGATGAGTTTAGATGAGTAAAGATGGGTTTACCTGGTTAGGTCCAACGAGAGTACAAAGCCCAATGGGAACAGGGAGGTCTGGATGTAACTACTGCTATGCTGACTCAACAGCAGAGTGTGGATGGATGGGGAATGGAGCGCGGCCCCAGGAAGCCCCCAAACTCCCCCTCAGCATCACGCTGGCACGACAATGCAGGAGAGACGTCACGGCTGGAAGCCTGTGTGTCTCACCGCATGTCAGCCAAGTTTGTATGCCGGACGCGTGCGTGACTGACCGTCAGTCAAGACGTCACACGCACAGCGCCAGGGGCGTGATGCCAATGCGCGGTGACAACGCCCCCCCGCCCCCACACACACACACACATCCAAGTGACGTGGAGGGGAGGAGGAAGGGAGGGCGCAACAGCGCGCATCGCAGCTCCCAGGTAAACAGGCATGAGCCAACCCCCCGGCCGTGGATCAAAGGGAGCACAAAAAAGGGGCTGCAAAGAGTAAGAAAGTACAAAACTAGATGAATATATATGGTGGATGCAAACTGGGTTCTAATTCTGACATGAGGAATTATGGTCTGACACACTTAAGGTCAGCCATAAGAAAATGTAAGGTCCCACCGTATAGTACACCTCCATCCCTATTTCGCGATACAACACTGGGGAGAGCAAAGCTTGGGACTTTTGAAGGGGACGTGAGGAAAGTTCACGTTCCCATCCCTGGAACATATGATAAGAGGGGGGAAGGTTTGGGACTTTAGATGAGGCGTACATGGTGGGACCAGACAAATTCACATAGGTGCAAACATATGTATGTTTATTGGACCAATGATCGACATGGTATGAGAAAAACGTAGTTGCATACATACACCAGGGGTGATGTTCTAGTACAAACATGATAAACAGCATATATAACAACATGGCACATCAGGTGATACAATAATAACATGTCCTTCATGTAATGAAAGTGAACTAAAAATATCAACAGAGGGTAAAACCATCTAAAAATGATCAATGTGTGTTGGATGCATCAGAGTAAGGCTCGACGCGTTTCATGGACTTGTGTCCACTCCTCAGGAGCCAAGTGCATCCATATTCTATAAAAAAGAAAGAAACAGTAGATACCCAGATGATATAATTAGATTGCCCGGATAAGGGATGAACAACAAAAATGTATATAAATGTTAAAAATTGGGATGTGACTGGCCATGCCAAAGGGTACTCACATATGACCCAGAGGTTGTGTCCATATAGAAGCACAGGTCAGGGACAGGCCAATCAAGTCTAGCCCGGGAGCAGAGAGGGGGACCCAACGGGAAATCCGGAGAAACGCACACCATCCCTCATGAGTAGATCGAATTTCTATAGTATAAGGAATAAATACTAATGGATATCTATGGTAATGAACGTCAAAGGAGTAAACTAAAAGTAACTGGTGACCCAGAGCTATAGTATTAAGATGGGTTTACCTGGTTAGGTCCAACGAGAGTACAAAGCCCAATGGGAACAGGGAGGTCTGGATGTAACTACTGCTATGCTGACTCAACAGCAGAGTGTGGATGGATGGGGAATGGAGCGCGGCCCCAGGAAGCCCCCAAACTCCCCCTCAGCATCATGCTGGCACGACAATGCAGGAGAGACGTCACGGCTGGAAGCCTGTGTGTCTCACCGCATGTCAGCCAAGTTTGTATGCCGGACGCGTGCGTGACTGACCGTCAGTCAAGACGTCACACGCACAGCGCCAGGGGCGTGATGCCAATGCGCGGTGACAACGCCCCCCCGCCCCCACACACACACACACATCCAAGTGACGTGGAGGGGAGGAGGAAGGGAGGGCGCAACAGCGCGCATCGCAGCTCCCAGGTAAACAGGCATGAGCCAACCCCCCGGCCGTGGATCAAAGGGAGCACAAAAAAGGGGCTGCAAAGAGTAAGAAAGTACAAAACTAGATGAATATATATGGTGGATGCAAACTGGGTTCTAATTCTGACATGAGGAATTATGGTCTGACACACTTAAGGTCAGCCATAAGAAAATGTAAGGTCCCACCGTATAGTACACCTCCATCCCTATTTCGCGATACAACACTGGGGAGAGCAAAGCTTGGGAGTTTTGAAGGGGACGTGAGGAAAGTTCACGTTCCCATCCCTGGAACATATGATAAGAGGGGGGAAGGTTTGGGACTTTAGATGAGGCGTACATGGTGGGACCAGACAAATTCACATAGGTGCAAACATATGTATGTTTATTGGACCAATGATCGACATGGTATGAGAAAAACGTAGTTGCATACATACACCAGGGGTGATGTTCTAGTACAAACATGATAAACAGCATATATAACAACATGGCACATCAGGTGATACAATAATAACATGTCCTTCATGTAATGAAAGTGAACTAAAAATATCAACAGAGGGTAAAACCATCTAAAAATGATCAATGTGTGTTGGATGCATCAGAGTAAGGCTCGACGCGTTTCATGGACTTGTGTCCACTCCTCAGGAGCCAAGTGCATCCATATTCTATAAAAAAGAAAGAAACAGTAGATACCCAGATGATATAATTAGATTGCCCGGATAAGGGATGAACAACAAAAATGTATATAAATGTTAAAAATTGGGATGTGACTGGCCATGCCAAAGGGTACTCACATATGACCCAGAGGTTGTGTCCATATAGAAGCACAGGTCAGGGACAGGCCAATCAAGTCTAGCCCGGGAGCAGAGAGGGGGACCCAACGGGAAATCCGGAGAAACGCACACCATCCCTCATGAGTAGATCGAATTTCTATAGTATAAGGAATAAATACTAATGGATATCTATGGTAATGAACGTCAAAGGAGTAAACTAAAAGTAACTGGTGACCCAGAGCTATAGTATTAAGATGGGTTTACCTGGTTAGGTCCAACGAGAGTACAAAGCCCAATGGGAACAGGGAGGTCTGGATGTAACTACTGCTATGCTGACTCAACAGCAGAGTGTGGATGGATGGGGAATGGAGCGCGGCCCAAGGAAGCCCCCAAACTCCCCCTCAGCATCACGCTGGCACGACAATGCAGGAGAGACGTCACGGCTGGAAGCCTGTGTGTCTCACCGCATGTCAGCCAAGTTTGTATGCCGGACGCGTGCGTGACTGACCGTCAGTCAAGACGTCACACGCACAGCGCCAGGGGCGTGATGCCAATGCGCGGTGACAACGCCCCCCCGCCCCCACACACACACACACATCCAAGTGACGTGGAGGGGAGGAGGAAGGGAGGGCGCAACAGCGCGCATCGCAGCTCCCAGGTAAACAGGCATGAGCCAACCCCCCGGCCGTGGATCAAAGGGAGCACAAAAAAGGGGCTGCAAAGAGTAAGAAAGTACAAAACTAGATGAATATATATGGTGGATGCAAACTGGGTTCTAATTCTGACATGAGGAATTATGGTCTGACACACTTAAGGTCAGCCATAAGAAAATGTAAGGTCCCACCGTATAGTACACCTCCATCCCTATTTCGCGATACAACACTGGGGAGAGCAAAGCTTGGGACTTTTGAAGGGGACGTGAGGAAAGTTCACGTTCCCATCCCTGGAACATATGATAAGAGGGGGGAAGGTTTGGGACTTTAGATGAGGCGTACATGGTGGGACCAGACAAATTCACATAGGTGCAAACATATGTATGTTTATTGGACCAATGATCGACATGGTATGAGAAAAACGTAGTTGCATACATACACCAGGGGTGATGTTCTAGTACAAACATGATAAACAGCATATATAACAACATGGCACATCAGGTGATACAATAATAACATGTCCTTCATGTAATGAAAGTGAACTAAAAATATCAACAGAGGGTAAAACCATCTAAAAATGATCAATGTGTGTTGGATGCATCAGAGTAAGGCTCGACGCGTTTCATGGACTTGTGTCCACTCCTCAGGAGCCAAGTGCATCCATATTCTATAAAAAAGAAAGAAACAGTAGATACCCAGATGATATAATTAGATTGCCCGGATAAGGGATGAACAACAAAAATGTATATAAATGTTAAAAATTGGGATGTGACTGGCCATGCCAAAGGGTACTCACATATGACCCAGAGGTTGTGTCCATATAGAAGCACAGGTCAGGGACAGGCCAATCAAGTCTAGCCCGGGAGCAGAGAGGGGGACCCAACGGGAAATCCGGAGAAACGCACACCATCCCTCATGAGTAGATCGAATTTCTATAGTATAAGGAATAAATACTAATGGATATCTATGGTAATGAACGTCAAAGGAGTAAACTAAAAGTAACTGGTGACCCAGAGCTATAGTATTAAGATGGGTTTACCTGGTGGGGCGTGTCCTGGCTATGGAGGAGTGAGGACGTGCGTCTCCACAGCTCCGTCTCATCGCCGCACTTCATCATCGCTCAGGGGGAGAATCTCACTCCATCGGCCTTCTATTATGCCTCAGAAGTCCCGGGCATCCTCACAGCCACCGCGGACCGACCGTACCAGGCAGGGACAGCTTGGTTTCTTCCCCGAGAGCAACGGGCGAGGCCGCGAGGCTACAAAGATGGCGTCGGCAGCAAAGGCCCAGAAAGCCGCCAAGGCCTCCCAGAACGCACCTACCCCTTCGCAGCAGCAGACTGGCTCTCCTGTACCATCCCCGGGATCGGTGAGTGACACGGTCCCCCCGACCTCCCAGGGCTCCCCTTCTCTGCGGGCGGATGAGGCGGCAGGCCCAGATCCCCTGGAAGAGGCAGACATCAGGCGCCATATTTGGTCGCTCCCCACCAAAGCAGATTTGGAGCGCTTCGCTGATAGGGTAGAGAAGGCCCTAACAGAGGACATTGCCCAGCTCAAAGCTGACACATCTCAACTGGGAGGAAGGATGGAATCCTTAGAACAGAGATTTGAGGAAGCCCTCCCTGTTATCGCTATGCTGCAAGACAAGTGCACCACTCAGGATCATCAGATTGAGGCCCTGCTCTGTCAGTTAGACGACATGGAGAACCGTAGCCGCAGGGCCAACATTAGGATCAGAGGCCTGCCTGAGGCCACTGGTGCTAGGGACATTGTCCCCACCCTAGAAGGAGTCTTTAAGGAAATATTGGGACTGCCTGCCACAGCCACCATTGAGATAGATCGCGCGCACAGGGCATTGAAACCCCCTTCCCAAGATGTGAATAATCCCAGAGATATCATTTGTAAGCTGCATAAGTACACAATAAAAGACCGCATCATGCAGAAAATGCGGGGTAAGCCCTACTTTGATTTTGATGGCGCACACTTGGCCTTCTACCAGGACATTTCTCGCCGCACTCTCATGCAGCGCAGATCTCTACGCCCCCTCCTGGTGGCTATCCAAGATGCAGGTCTCCAGTACCGTTGGGACTTCCCCTTCTTTCTTCAGGTCACCAAAGATGGCAAAACGGTGACTCTCCGCACTAAGGATGATCTCCCAAATTTTTTGTCCTCTCTAGACCTGGATCCGGTGGACTTTCCTGACTGGAGGGGAACACCAGACTTTTCTGCTACCAGACTACCGCCACCTCAACCGTGGCAAGTATCCAAGCGCAAGACTCGCAGACGGGATCGCAGACGACATCCTTCTGAACCCTCCATAGGCCCAGTCTCCTCAAGGGTCTAACAGTGGGACTCGTTTTGAGGAGGGTCCACTCTCTAATTTGCCTTCCCTTTGATAACCAAGCCATAGACTCCCAGGTCGTGCCTTGAGCACCTACAACAGGCTTTGGTGTCCCAATGTCCTCTGTTTTTCGCCCACAAGAAGTATCCCCTCTACTACCCCTCCCCCACTACAACGTGTTAGATGAGATGGGCGGAGCTGGGAGCCCCCCTCGCCTACCCCCCTATGTTGGTCCACGTACCCCCCGTAGGCCACCCTTTTTTGGGATCTGATCCCCATAGGGATCGTGGGCTAGGACTCGGGCCCCCTCCCCTTACAGGGGGCGGGATCCCGAGCATGGCCCTTAGAGGTTTTCTATGTTCAGATGGCCCCGGCCACTCTGCTATGTTTGTGTTGTATTTTGTATTTGTCTCATGTGTTTTTTCTTCTTTTTTTTCGTCCCCCCCCCCCCTCCTTTTCTCTTCCCTATCCTTCTCTTTTCATTCAGGAGCGACCTGCCGCTGCGTCACCCACACCGAGCGTGCCACCAATCTGCGAGCTTCGACCATCTTCCCTCTCCCTATGACTATGCTACAGGTAAGCTCATATAATGTCAGAGGTCTTTGCTCACCCCACAAGCGTAGTAAATTGTGGTGGGAGTTAAAGCGCCTGAAATCGCAGGTGGTCTTCCTTCAGGAGACCCACTTTACGCCGCAGTCCCTTCCTAAGCTTCCTACTCATCTTTTTAATCAATGGTTCCTTAGCAACTCCCCTACACCCAAGTCTAGAGGGACGGCCATTGCTGTCCACAAATCTTGCCCCTTCCAACCCTCTGACAGTAAAATAGACCCCCTAGGTAGATATGTGTTTCTTAAGGGCAGTATTGCTGGCCAGACGTATACGTTTGCGACGATATACGCCCCAAATACAGACCAACTCACTTTCATTGACGCTACTTTGGAACGCCTGGCTGACTTTAGAGAAGGCTTCTTGATTCTTGGAGGTGACTTCAACATCAGCCCTGACCCTCTGCTCGACACGTCCCATGCGAGATCCCCACACTCCTATGTGTTCCTTAAACACTTCCGCAAGACGCTCCAATCGCATCTCCTAACAGACTGTTGGCGAGTTCTACACCCTTCGGACCGTGACTTCAGCTACTACTCTAAAGTACACGACGTCTACACACGTATAGACCACATCTATGTGGATGTTAAGACTCTAGAACTCCTTCACACTGCGTCCATTGGCACCATCTCCATTTCAGACCACGCCCCGATAACGGTTGCCTTCACCCTACCTTCGGGCACACATCGGGCCTGGACGTGGAGGTTGAATGATAATCTGTTGGACGATGTGGTGGTAGTGAAGGAAGTGTCCGACACCTTGACCCATTACTTTAGTGAAAACGCGGGAGATGCTCTGACAGAGGGAGTGATCTGGGAAGCCCATAAGGCTGTGGTCCGAGGTGAGCTGATCTCTCAGGGATCCAGACTTAAAAAGGCTCGTGGGGCAGAATTCTTGAGGGTACACGCTGCCCTCCGGAGGGCTGAACTTCAACACAAGGCAAATGGGACCTCTGAGGCGTTGAAGGCACTGACTGAATTACGGGAACTATTCCTGCGTCTTCTTGACCGCCAAACCCGTAAACAGTTTCGCTATATGGCCCACAAATACTACGAGCACGGGAACAAATGCGGACGGATGCTAGCGCGGGCCCTTAGAAAAAGACATGCCCTGACGTACATACAAAAACTGCGCTCCTCCTCAGGGGGAATGATGATGCAGTCTTCTAAGATTGCCTCAGAGTTCCGTGATTATTATGCCACACTTTATCACTTAGACTCTGAGCTCCCTCCTGCCACACATGAAGCTAGACAACAAGCGATCCGGGAATACCTTGCCTCGGCCGGTCTCCCCCCCCCTCACAGAGGACCAGTCCTTGGCCCTGGAGCTACCGATCACAACGACCGAGCTTGGGGCAACGGTGGAGTCCTTGCCCAATGGGAAGAGTCCTGGCCCTGATGGGTTTACTAAGGCATATTACAAGACCTTTTTTTCTCAATTGGCGACCCCCATGTGCAAATACTTTAATTCTATAGCAGGGGGGAAAGACATTCCCTCTGAGGCCCTCTTGGCCCACATCACTGTGATTCCAAAGGAGGGCAAGGACCCCACTGTCCCCCAGAGCTACCGTCCCATTTCCCTCCTTAATTTAGACATAAAACTCCTGGCAAAAATACTAGCAAACAGACTTAAACACCTTATACCTGAGATTGTCCACCCAGACCAAACCGGCTTCATTATAGGCAGAGAGGCCAGAGATAACTCCCTCAGAGCTGTCCATCTCGTCCACTGGGCCCAGACCCGTCGGAACCCACAGCCATACATAATTCTCTCGACAGACGCAGAAAAGGCCTTTGACCGTGTAGAATGGTCTTATTTAACAGCAGTACTTAGGTCAATAGGGTTAGGCCCGCGGATGATGGCGTCGGTACTGGCCCTGTATTCCACGCCTTGCGCACAGGTCAAAGTCAATGGGACCCTCTCTTCTCGATTCCCCATTAGAAACGGCACGAGGCAGGGGTGCCCCCTGTCCCCCCTCTTGTTTGCTCTGGTGCTAGAGCCATTGCTCCGCACAGTGCGTGCCAGCAAAGATATTAAAGGACTGCAGGTGGGGAACACAGAACATAAGCTCTCGGCATACGCCGACGATGTCCTCTTCCACCTTTCAGACCCCCTACTCTCGTTGCCCAACTTGATGAAAGAACTGAAACTCTTTGGGTTGATCTCCAACTTCAAGATCAATTTCACGAAGTCGGAGATTCTTCCCATTTGCCTGCCCCCCCACTTGGTCTCGAGTCTCAAAGCTGCCTTCCCCTTTACCTGGGCCACATCGTCTAAACGCTACCTGGGTATACAACTTACAGACCGATTTGACACCCTATACGCCGTTAACTACCCCCCACTGCTGGCCTCGGTCAAGAGTGATCTCTCACACTGGACGCGTACTGCCTTTACTTGGATAGGCCGGGTGAACATAATAAAAATGAACGTGTTACCGCGCATACTTTTTTACCTACAAATGCTCCCAGTTCCGCTGCCCAGACTTTTCTTTGACCGTCTCTCTAGCATGCTATCTGACTTTATATGGAACGCGCGTAAACCCAGAATAGCCCTGAGGGTGCTACAGCGGCCAAGGCGGGGGGGCGGCTTGGGGGTCCCGGACATTAGGAGATACTACCGGGCTATAGCCCTGCAGAGGATCCTCGATTGGCGTTTCCACACCCATTCGAAACTCTGGGTCTCCCTAGAGAAGAGCATGGCGGGCAGGAATTTGTCCTACGCGCCATGGCTATCTCGGGAACATAGGGGGCTATCCGAGATGACCTCCCCACTGACGACTCAGGTGTTGTCGGTGTGGGACAAGATCAACCCACTGCTGAACTTGGCCCCCCCTATGTCCCCGCTGACCCCGTTGGGCGGTTTCCATTGGTTCCCCCCAGGTGAACAAATGGCCTTTTTTGGGCCATGGGTGGATGACGGAAACGCTAGTTGTGGCAAACTCATGAAAGACGGCAAACTCCTGGGTTTTGAGGCTCTCCAGGCCGGACATCAGGGCCAGCGAATGAATTTCTGGAAATACAGGCAACTACACCATTTCTTCGAGGTACATGGTCACACGATTAGAGACACATCGTCCCTCACCCAATTTGAGCGCCTTTTCATTGCAGAGACTCCTGCCCCTCACCTGGTGTCGGAACTGTATCGACTTCTAGACTCGACCGCTTCTCAGCCCAGGCCCGCCTACATCCGACGCTGGGAAACCGACCTGGGACACGTTCTTACGGAAACACAACTGACTCATTTATACTACCTCACCCACTCGTCCTCTATTGACTCCAAGACTCAGGAGACAAACTTTAAATTGCTGTCCCGTTGGTACCGGGTACCAGCGGAGATGGCCCGCATTTACCCCTCTACATCCGAGCTCTGTTGGCGCGGCTGTGGACTCCGAGGTACGTTCCTCCACATATGGTGGGACTGTCCCCTACTTAAACCATTTTGGGAAGACCTACGAGACCAAATAAAATTAGTAACAGGGATAGATGTTCCTTTTTCTCCAAAGCATTTCCTTCTGCATGTCCCCCCGATTTCACTCAGCCGATTCAAGAAAAGTGTGCTGCCCCACCTGCTTAATGCAGCAAGGCGCCTGCTCCCAATATACTGGAAAAAGCCCAAAATTCCTACTCGGGCGGAGTGGATCGGTGGGGTGAATGCGGTGCGAGAGGCAGAGGATTGGGTAGCGACTTGTCGAGGCACCCGGGAACGGTTTACCGACGTCTGGGCACCCTGGTCTGAATATGTTTCTGACCCTGACTGCGTACCCTCCAGTTTGGATATTGCCTTACTGGAATTGGCAGACCCCTCCCTTAAAACACACAGGTTACGGCGCGCCTAGAAGACAGAACGACACTCCCTTAGTAGGCTGCAGACATTGGCACTGGGCCATACAGATGGTCTGATCCTGGCGTGGCGTGCTCGGTGTGGATCTGAACGCAGCCCTCTCCTAGACCGCAGGTACGCTCCCCCTCCCTCTTCTTCTCCCCCCCCCTTTCCCCCCCCCCCTGTTCCTTTCCTATTTTATCTTACAAGTTCTATGATAGCCTTATTGTTATACTGGTCTCAAGTTCGAATACCTATTGTTTAGCTGTGGGGGAGTGTAGATGCAGAAGTCCCTCTGTGCTCGCGGGGCCGTCCCCTGACTATACGGGGACACTGGCGGCCCCGAGGGGGTACACTTTGACGCCTTTTGGGGCCCTTGGCGCGCGGGGAGGGTGGGGGGTGGTTTGACGGAGGCCTCTTGGCCCCCCCCCCTGCCCTGGTCGCGGGCCTCGGTCCCATACATGTAGTACTTTTTGGGTTACAGCCCCCTGGCTCGTGGCCGGAGACAGGGCGGTACATGGGCAGGTCAAGAAGCTATATATTTTGCCCACACCCCCACGGCTATTTGCTATGCCAAGGCCCTCTTTGGGCCCCCACAATGCTTGTCGACCCAGTGGACACTAGGGGCACCCCATTAGGTATCTGTCACCTTGGCTTTGTAATTGTATATGTATTCCCTTGTTCAACCTATGTTTTCGTACCGCTCTTGCTATCACGCCCCTGCGAGGTCGGTGTTCTCTATTTTAACCACCAACTGTTGAACATGTCCTGTTATCTGTCTTTTTTTGAAAACAATAAAATACTGATTATATAAAAAAAAAAAAAGATGGGTTTACCTGGTTAGGTCCAACGAGAGTACAAAGCCCAATGGGAACAGGGAGGTCTGGATGTAACTACTGCTATGCTGACTCAACAGCAGAGTGTGGATGGATGGGGAATGGAGCGCGGCCCCAGGAAGCCCCCAAACTCCCCCTCAGCATCACGCTGGCACGACAATGCAGGAGAGACGTCACGGCTGGAAGCCTGTGTGTCTCACCGCATGTCAGCCAAGTTTGTATGCCGGACGCGTGCGTGACTGACCGTCAGTCAAGACGTCACACGCACAGCGCCAGGGGCGTGATGCCAATGCGCGGTGACAACGCCCCCCCGCCCCCACACACACACACACATCCAAGTGACGTGGAGGGGAGGAGGAAGGGAGGGCGCAACAGCGCGCATCGCAGCTCCCAGGTAAACAGGCATGAGCCAACCCCCCGCCCGTGGATCAAAGGGAGCACAAAAAAGGGGCTGCAAAGAGTAAGAAAGTACAAAACTAGATGAATATATATGGTGGATGCAAACTGGGTTCTAATTCTGACATGAGGCATTATGGTCTGACACACTTAAGGTCAGCCATAAGAAAATGTAAGGTCCCACCGTATAGTACACCTCCATCCCTATTTCGCGATACAACACTGGGGAGAGCAAAGCTTGGGACTTTTGAAGGGGACGTGAGGAAAGTTCACGTTCCCATCCCTGGAACATATGATAAGAGGGGGGAAGGTTTGGGACTTTAGATGAGGCGTACATGGTGGGACCAGACAAATTCACATAGGTGCAAACATATGTATGTTTATTGGACCAATGATCGACATGGTATGAGAAAAACGTAGTTGCATACATACACCAGGGGTGATGTTCTAGTACAAACATGATAAACAGCATATATAACAACATGGCACATCAGGTGATACAATAATAACATGTCCTTCATGTAATGAAAGTGAACTAAAAATATCAACAGAGGGTAAAACCATCTAAAAATGATCAATGTGTGTTGGATGCATCAGAGTAAGGCTCGACGCGTTTCATGGACTTGTGTCCACTCCTCAGGAGCCAAGTGCATCCATATTCTATAAAAAAGAAAGAAACAGTAGATACCCAGATGATATAATTAGATGGCCCGGATAAGGGATGAACAACAAAAATGTATATAAATGTTAAAAATTGGGATGTGACTGGCCATGCCAAAGGGTACTCACATATGACCCAGAGGTTGTGTCCATATAGAAGCACAGGTCAGGGACAGGCCAATCAAGTCTAGCCCGGGAGCAGAGAGGGGGACCCAACGGGAAATCCGGAGAAACGCACACCATCCCTCATGAGTAGATCGAATTTCTATAGTATAAGGAATAAATACTAATGGATATCTATGGTAATGAACGTCAAAGGAGTAAACTAAAAGTAACTGGTGACCCAGAGCTATAGTATTAAGATGGGTTTACCTGGTTAGGTCCAACGAGAGTACAAAGCCCAATGGGAACAGGGAGGTCTGGATGTAACTACTGCTATGCTGACTCAACAGCAGAGTGTGGATGGATGGGGAATGGAGCGCGGCCCCAGGAAGCCCCCAAACTCCCCCTCAGCATCACGCTGGCACGACAATGCAGGAGAGACGTCACGGCTGGAAGCCTGTGTGTCTCACCGCATGTCAGCCAAGTTTGTATGCCGGACGCGTGCGTGACTGACCGTCAGTCAAGACGTCACACGCACAGCGCCAGGGGCGTGATGCCGATGCGCGGTGACAACGCCCCCCGCCCCCACACACACACACACACATCCAAGTGACGTGGAGGGGAGGAGGAAGGGAGGGCGCAACAGCGCGCATCGCAGCTCCCAGGTAAACAGGCATGAGCCAACCCCCCGGCCGTGGATCAAAGGGAGCACAAAAAAGGGGCTGCAAAGAGTAAGAAAGTGCGTGTGACGTCTTGACTGACGGTCAGTCACGCACGCGTCCGGCATACAAACTTGGCTGACATGCGGTGAGACACACAGGCTTCCAGCCGTGACGTCTCTCCTGCATTGTCGTGCCAGCGTGATGCTGAGGGGGAGTTTGGGGGCTTCCTGGGGTCGCGCTCCATTCCCCATCCATCCACACTCTGCTGTTGAGTCAGCATAGCAGTAGTTACATCCAGACCTCCCTGTTCCCATTGGGCTTTGTACTCTCGTTGGACCTAACCAGGTAAACCCATCTTAATACTATAGCTCTGGGTCACCAGTTACTTTTAGTTTACTCCTTTGACGTTCATTACCATAGATATCCATTAGTATTTATTCCTTATACTATAGAAATTCGATCTACCCATGAGGGATGGTGTGCGTTTCTCCGTATTTCCCGTTGGGTCCCCCTCTCTGCTCCCGGGCTAGACTTGATTGGCCTGTCCCTGACCTGTGCTTCTATATGGACACAACCTCTGGGTCATCTGTGAGTACCCTTTGGCATGGCCAGTCACATCCCAATTTTTAACATTTATATACATTTTTGTTGTTCATCCCTTATCCGGGCAATCTAATTATATCATCTGGGTATCTACTGTTTCTTTCTTTTTTATAGAATATGGATGCACTTGGCTCCTGAGGAGTGGACACAAGTCCATGAAACGCGTCAAGCCTTACTCTGATGCATCCAACACACATTGATCATTTTTAGATGGTTTTACCCTCTGTTGATATTTTTAGTTCACTTTCATTACATGAAGGACATGTTATTATTGTATCACCTGATGTGCCATGTTGTTATATATGCTGTTTATCATGTTTGTACTAGAACATCACCCCTGGTGTATGTATGCAACTACGTTTTTCTCATACCATGTCGATCATTGGTCCAATAAACATACATATGTTTGCACCTATGTGAATTTGTCTGGTCCCACCATGTACGCCTCATCTAAAGTCCCAAACCTTCCCCCCTCTTATCATATGTTCCAGGGATGGGAACGTGAACTTTCCTCACGTCCCCTTCAAAACTCCCAAGCTTTGCTCTCCCCAGTGTTGTATCTATAAATAAAGAAAATAAATACAGCCATCACATCTAATGATTGGTAAGTTGCAATAGATTACATTTTTGGCTTTGGGTTTAATACCACTTTAATATCAGCCTATTTTTCAATTGGAAATGGCATCAGTGAGGATAGCAGGCAGGGTCGGGACAAGGGAGGGCAAAAGGGGCATGTCCCCCTGGCACAGTGTTCTAATGTGAAGTGGGTTGCCAGTGGCTCTTAGTGCCTTGCACCCAGGGCACATGCTCCCCCTCTCCTGTGGAGTACCCCTGGTATCAAGGGCTGTTTTGCAGGTGAATACAATTTGAAGCTTCACAAATTTGATATGTACTTACTTAATAGTCTTATCTTTTTTTTTTTTTTTTTTTTTTACAAAAAATTTAGTTTATATTGTGTTTGTGTGCACTAAATTATTATATTTTTTTTTACAGAACATACACATGGGTAAATATTGGAAAATATAAAAAATTGTGCCTACCTTTGTTCTTCAAAAGAAAAGTAATTTTAATAGAAAGCTAAATAAACCAGATTAACATTGACATGTAACTATATAACAAGTTCCCACAAATGGCTTGGGCATCAGAACTTTCTACCATGGGGTGTCAGTAGATGGACTGGGGATATCATCCACCAGTATGTTGAGTAAAGCCTATTCGTCAGAGGATTTGCAACCTCAATCTTTTTAGGGGATTAATGCGTCTCATAACTCTCTGCTCTCTGGACTCAAATGGTTCTTGGATGGAGGCCTCCCTTTCAGATGCACGGGATTGTGGGTAGGATACTTTCACCTCTCCTGTGGACTGAACAGGTATCTGCCCCTCTTCTTCTCTGACCCTTGGCACATACTCTGGAGTGGAAACCCTGATGCCGCGTACACACGACCGTTTTTAATGTCATTGAAAAAAACTGCATTTTTCTCGACGTGATTCTTCTCAAGCCTGCCTTGCCTACACACTATCGTGGAAAAAAAAAACTTGAGTAAAGCGCGGTGACGTACAACACATACGATGGCACTATAAAGGGGAAGTTCCATTCGGATGGCGCCACCCTTCATGTTAGTAAAGTTTGTTGAGAGACGATTCGCGCTTTTCAGCCTTGTGCTTTTCAGTCCATTACAGCGTAACGAATGTGCTATCTCCATTACGAACGCTAGTTTTACCAGAACGAGCGCTCCCGTCTCATACTTGATTCTGAGCATGCGCATTTTTTTTCACGTCGTTAAAGCCCACACACGGCCGTTTTTCATGACAAGAGAAACGACGATGTGAAAAACGACAAGAAAAATTAGAGCATGTTCCAATTTTTTCATGCCCATTTTTCACGTCGTGAAAAATGCTCTGAAGCCCACACACGATCATTTTTAATGACCATTTTAAAAATGGCATTTTTCTCGTCATTAAAAATGGTCGTGTGTACGTGGCATTAGTGTCTCAGGACAGTTCTCTGTGATGGGTGGATTGCATCAGGAGATTCAGACTGCCACAGACATTAGGTTCCTATATCTTTCTTCCAGTCACCTTATTCCTTCTCATAAAGGGGTTTCTGCAGTTGGGTCACTTGGGCTTGTCTAGTAGAAGGTGAACTAGTCAATTTGAAGCATCTGGGTTGACACTTTTACTGCTTTGTTCGGATGCAAGAGGTAATTTCAATGGCAGGTCTTCAAAGGCCCTGTCTTCCCTTCTGGGTGAATCTGACATACAGGAAGACCAGGTAATTGGGGACAGATAATAAATGGCTGTGGGATAGTTGGTGAACCAGCTTGTGTTTAAAGTACATGTAATCACTCATCTTGTAAAACAACCCATTCAGTTTAAAATAGAAACAAAAGGCAAAACATTTGTGTATACATATAACAAACATTATAAATACCCTTTCCCCCCTTTTTTTTATAAGTGAGTGTGGAAGATCAGTGTGCTGCCGCTTCTCCTCGAGGGGGTGGGAGAAGCATAATTATCATGCTGTACACTAAATCTGCTGTGTTACTGAAGTCCAAACCATATACCATACCATACAGCATTATTGTAACAATAGAACAAGTCCTATGTTCAGCAGAGATAATGATAATAAGGAAAAACAAACCAAAACCTGACTGACAATTTAACACATGTTTTTTGTCCCAAGCAGAATGCCCTAATAACATAACGTCAAAATGTTTTAAAAATATGATAAAAAATGTAATAATAGCTTTCATAATAGTAATAATCTTTTTAATAAAAATTATTACTGTTATGAATGCTATTATTACATTTTATATGTTTAATTATTTATTTATTTTTTGACATTATGTTATTAAGGCATAACGTCACAGACACAGACACTGATAAATCCTTTCAAATCCATAGAACCTCAGTGGAAATATGAAGGTCGTTCTCTCTCTATCTTCAGGATGCATAGGATCTGGTGGTATCTGCTAATCAAATCCAGCACACTGAACCCAGGGCCGGTGCTACCACTAGGCAGACTAGGCAGTCGCCTAGGGCGCCCGGCCGCTGGTATTTCCTACTTTCCCGCCTGTGCGGTGCAGCCATGCAACTAACTCCATCTCAGACAGCCGTCCGATAGATCATTAGGGCACAGCGCAGCACAGGAGGACATGTCCTGAGTCTGACAGAACAGCAAAACATACTCTGCCATCGCCGCTGCGCGCCTCTATGATCAGTGACACTGACCTTTCTGTCTCTCTCAGAGACTCTCTGGTGATCGTCCCACTCGCGCCACTCCCCATCCCAGACCAGTACAGCAGCTCTGCCTTTCCTAGGGGGCGCTCTCCCTCCCGGTCGGCCTGTCCTGTATAGCGGCGCCGTGGCAGCATCACATGACCTGCTAGCCTATAGCTGATTGGAGTAGTGGGCGCTCCGGGGTCAGTGACAGTGACACAGCTGGAGCCTAGCAGAGAGAGTCGTTGGATGCAGAGTGAGTAAAGAACACACACTGATATTCTATTACTGTATAGTGTGTGAGTATAGACTGATCTGTCTTGAGATTCCTCACATGTGTGATGTCACCTCATCCTCCCCTCCCCCCCTCCTCTTCCCCCCTTCCCCTCCTCCTCCCTCTCACCCTCCCCCTCTTCTCCCCCCTTCTCCCCCTTTCCAATACCCCTCTCTTCTCCCCCCTCCTCTCCTCCCCCCTACCCCCCTTCTCCCCCCTCTCCTCTCCTCTCCTCTCCCCCTTCTGCACTGGTATAGGGTGTCTGTCCATACATTGCTTCATATGGATGGGTGATGTAATGCTGCAAGGGTCTATTCTTCACCTATGGAGGCTTTCTCCTTCTCCTCCACACACAGGACGACCCTTCCCGGTGGAGGAGTGTAGTCTTCCACAAAGAAACACACAATGCATCCCTTACAGCAGGGGTGCCCAACTGCATGTGGCCCACAGCACCCGCTGATGTGGCCCTCCACCTCCTGCTCTGGAATGACGGGTTCCCAACTCGCCATCCCCGAGCATCACTGTGATGAATGCCGCAGGCACAAGAGGAAGCAGAGCCAATGAGTGATACCAATTGTACTCCACCTGTACGAGGAGCGATACAAGAAGCATTGGCTCTGCTCTCTACTGCAAAGGCAATGGGGTTGGAGTCAGGGGCGGAGCCAATGGGGGCAGCAAAATTAGGTTTCGCCTAGGGTGTCAAAAATCCTTGCACCAGCCCTGACTGAACCATTTGGTCCCAGACAGGCATTGGAGTGTGTCATCTAATAAAGGGGTGATATACTGTTCTGAGAATTTTAGTTAATTTAGTGTGTGTTAATCAATGCAATCAACCAATTCTTATTAAGCCATCCTTCTTATGGAGAACCACTCTAACAGAAGTATATGGACTTCTGAACTCTCTGATGATCCCCGTTCTCTTTAGTCCAACCAGTTTTACGCACAGGTTTTCTAGGTCTCCCAACAGCATTAACCAAGATCTATTGGGCTTGTTTTCCTGCATATATGATGCAGGGCAATCTTTGCAGAGCTAACTTTGTTTTTGAAAATAACACTTGTCATCTCAGGAGTTGGGCCTGGCATCTATCCCTCTATATAGATGTTTTTGATCTATTCGCTGGGTGGAAGCACTCTACAGAAATCTTATCTCCCCCCCCCCATCAGCAAAACAAGGGGTCACTTGCTGTGATTGACAGCAACAGGAGCAAATGGCTCCCGCTGCTTTGTCTGAGCCCATGATAAAGGAGAGATCAGAGAGAGCCTCTGCTCTCATGCACATTGCTGGATCGAGGTCAGGCTCAGGTTAGTAAGAGCATAGACTGCATTAGGGTTAAAAAATAAACTTTCTGTCTTTAGAACCACTTAAAACGTTAATACATGCATACGAAGAAGAGAAGATTATTATGTTATCTAGATTGATAAGTAAATGTTTACATTTAAGTAGATTAGATAATCTTCCATAGCACACTAAAAGGTAGCGAATGATCGTTTAAGCCAAAATAGCATTCGACTGAATTGAAACAATCCCATGGGTGTTAGAAAAGCTGATTTCTTTCTCGTACATCACGGGACACAGAGCGACATAGTCATTACTAATGGGTTATATAGTTACCGTCAGGTGCTGGCACTGGCAACTTCCAAAACCGGAAGTACCCTCCCCTATATAAGCCCCTCCCATCTGGGAGCACCTCAGTTTTTTGCCAGTGTCTAAGGTGTTGGCCAAGAAGAAACATGTGTTTTTCACTGAGCTTGCGTACAGGTTCTTTTGGGCCTCAGTAAGCTATTCCGGATCCGACCAAAAAAGCTTCATAGCTAAACGGTCGGTACCCGGGCCTTGCAGAGAAGAGCAAGGTTCTGCCTGTAATGCTTCTCTTAGGAGAGCTGGACCCTGGGATCCAGAGCTCTGGTCATACCCACGACCAAGATGTTTTCTGTGCAGGGTGCTATACAGGTCCAGGGGAGTGGAATCCTTGGGAACCCGGTCCCTGAAGGTTTGATTACAATGCCTGCCGTGATAGGTGAAGTTTGGGCTTTTGTGGACCAAACAAAGTCCTGCGGCGGGGAACAGGTAAGTGGGGGCCCCCAGGAACTTGGTTCTATTGGGGGACCCCCAAGCCTAATTTGTCTTTCTGTCTGTTACCTAACGGTATTCCCGCTAATATCTGTGCATGCCTGTAACTACTAAAAAAAATGTAATAATTTTTAATGGTGGTCAAGAAAAAAAAAAAAAAAAAAAGAATGTTTTTTTTATATATGTTTAGTATATTAAACTGCGGTACCTGTGTTTGTCCACTAGAGGCCGCTGTGGAATGTTTTTCTTGTCATATGGACTAGTTTCTTCTCAGAGAGCAAAGTCCAGGCAGCTGGTGAGTTCTCCTACTGGAAACTGTTTCCTCTGCCATGTTGCAGTGTTCGTCTATCCCCCGGCCTGCGGCAAAGGGGGCCCTGGCTCCTGTCCCTGGTTTCCATGTTTGAAAATTAGCGCCGAGGCGCACGTGGCCGCGCGCGTGCGCGTGCACGCGCCTCTATATATAGAGGTGGCCGGAAAAAGGGGCGGGGCCTGGGGGATGACGCTCTGTGCGCGCCGCAGCGCTTCTGCGCATGTGCGGGCGTCCCAGCAGGTTTTTAAAAAGCCACATTATTGCAGTAAGCTGGCTATGAAGTACAGAGACAGAGCTGGCAACATTTAAAGGCATACAGCAAGCGGTTGATACAGGCATCCCCTAGAAAGGCACATTAGTAGACACCAACTGTGATATAGCAGCAATTGTGCTAGACTATTCTCAGTAAAAGTGGTGTATTACGGCTGGAATACCTCAGCTTTAGGCTTAGGAATATGCCGTCCAGTAGCTCCGGAACTGAATCTTCCAGGAAGCGAAGGGGGTCTCATCGGGCTCTGAGGATCTTGGGCATACTCCTGCTGCACCAGTCTCCCCTGAAGTTCAGAGGTAAGTGACCGTAGAGACCCCGCAGGGGTACTTGGTACTGTGGCTGTCCTCAGTCACCTGCTCCTGTGTATGTAACAGAGGAGGTTTTTTCCTCAGCTCTGGGAGGATTAGAGAGAGATTGTCAAAATTTATCGCTGCCTCCCTGTCAGGGAAAGCACGCCCGATCTCCGTCTCCTCCTTCAGAGTGCCTGTTAGCAGAGCAACAGTCCCATACAGGGATCGACCTGCCTGAAGGGGATCAGGATAAGGTTGATTCTGTTATAGAGGAATCAACAGTGGGGGAACCTTTTCTCAGCATCTCAAGCTGAAAGATTATGGGTTCAGTCTCTGACTAACATGGTCCGATCAGCATTTAAAAATGCACCTTGCGGAACCATCAACCACTACTGTATCCTCGTTGGGGTCGCTAGAAGCCCCCAGACTGTTTGTTCTTTTCCACTTCACCCTTTACTGAAAGGGCTCATTTACCAGGATTGGGAACGTCCTGAGAAAATATTTATTCCCCCAAGAGATTTCCGGTGGTCTATCCCATGGAGGATAAGTTCATCAAAAAAAAATAAAAAAAAAAAAATGGAAGGTCCCTACAGTGGACGCAGCCATCTCTTGTATGTATAAATCACTGACATGTCCAGTGGATAATGTCCAAATGTTCAAGAACCCAATAGATAAAAGATTGGAGTCCTTATGAAAATCTGCTTGGTGATACAACCAGCAGTAGCAGCTATTGGGGTCTGCTAAGCAGTGAAGGATCAGTTGAAACAGGTCTTGAGGGACTTGACAGATCAGCAGGCTTTGCCCTAGCTGATCTACCTAGAGCCTTAGGCTTTGCGGTTGACGCCATAGAGGATTCAGTCCATCAGGCCTCCCGCCTTACGCTGTCTATAGTACATATGCGTAGGCTCCTATGGCTCAGAAACTGGTCTGCTGAAGCTCCCTGTAAAGAATGGCTGGTTAGCGTCCCATTTCATGGTGAACGCTTATTCAGGGAAAACCTGGACAAATATATCCAGAAAATTTCCAGCGGTAAAAATACGCTCTTGCCGGTTAAAAGCAGAGTTAGAGGTCCCTCTTTAAGAGGCCTGCTTCTCCAGTCCCTGGGGCATCGGCTGTGTAACAGTTCCGACGGCCTCCTCGGTCAAATCCCGGGGGTAAAAAACAGGGACAGTAGCAGGGTAATGAGAAACCCTGGGTCAGGGGAGGTACAAAACCTCCCCCAAAGTTAAATTCATTGAAGCCCCCACTCAGTCGGGTGGGGGGAGGACTCCAGTTGTTCGCAAGAGACCTGGCGGGACACGATCAAGACAGATAGGTGCTCTCCGCAGTAGGTTTGGGATACAGTTTGGAGTTAAAAGACTCTCCTCCTTCCCATTTTTGAGGTCAAACGTGCCAAGGGATCCCCGGAAGAGAGAGTCCCTCCTGTTGGCACTAGAACAACTATTGCTCCAAGGAGTAATTATGGAGGTTCCCCTGGAAGAATGAGGGTTCGGGTTTTACTCAAACCTCTTTACAGTCCCAAAGCAAACGCGGACGGGAGGCCCATATTAATTCTAAAAGGGCTATACAAATTCCTGTATATCAGGACTTTCCGATGGAGTCGATCCGATCGGTGGCCACTGCCCTACAAGGGGAGGATTGGTTAGCCACGATCGACATCAAAGATGCTTATTTGCACATTCCCATCTTTCCAGTCCACGAAAAATTTCTACGCTTTGCAGTAGAAGGGCGCCATTTTCAGTTCAGAGCCTTACCCTTCGGTCTGGCCACAGCACCAAGAGTGTTCACAAAAATTCTGGCCCCATTATTGGCCAATCTAAGAACACGAGGTGTAACGATAATGGCATATCTAGACGACTTGTTGCTGATAGACCACTCAGTGGAAAAACTAGAAGTGGTTGTTCACGAGACAATCAAGTATCTGGAATATCACGGTTGGATTATCAACCGAGACAAGTCAGCCCTAAAACCAGTCAAAAGTCTGGAATACTTGGGGCTAAGGCTGGATTCAGACCAGAGAAAAATTTTCTTGTCTCGAGAAAAGGGGTCGTCTTTGAGAGATTTGATCCACTTAGTGGGTTCAAAAAGACAGCCATCCATACGCCTGTGCATGAGGCTGCTGGGAAAAATGGTGGCATCATTCGAAGCAGTACCCTACGGTCAATTCCATTCAAGGAAGTTGCAAAGGGCCATACTGTCAGCCTGGAACAAAAAAGTTCAGGCTCTGGACGTACCAATGTCCTTGTCCCCTTCCGTTCGCAGAAGCCTCCGTTGGTGGTTGGTTCCCCGGAATCTGGAAAGAGGGAAATCCTTCAGTCCGATTTCTTGGAAGGTGGTCACTACAGATGCCAGCCTTTTAGGCTGGGGAGCAGTACTGGAGCAATGGTCTCTCCAGGGCAGATGGTCGGATGCGGAAAAGGCCCTGCCCATCAATCTCTTAGAGATACGAGCAGCCCGGTATGCCCTAGTAGCATGGACATCCAAACTCCAAGGGTCCCCTGTCAGAGTTCAGTCAGACAATGCCACAGCAGTGGCATATATCAATCGTCAGGGGGGCACCAGGAGTCGTGCAGCCCAAAGGGAAGTAAATTACATCCTGAGATGGGCAGAAAGATATGTCCCAGCCATATCTGCGGTATTCATTCCAGGGGTGGAGAATTGGAAGGCGGACTTTCTAAGTCGCCAACAATTATGCCCAGGGGAATGGTCCCTTCATCCCGAGGTTTTCCGGACAATATGTCAGCGGTGGGGAACACCGGATGTAGATCTGCTAGCATCCAGGTTCAACACGAAAGTGGACAGGTTTGTCTCTTGGACAAGGGATCCCCTAGCGTGCGGCTCGGATGCCCTAGTGTTCCCTTGGGATCAGTTCAAGCTGATATATGCATTCCCACCGCCACAATTGTTACCTCGATTACTCCGCAGAATCAGGGTAGAAAAGAAACCAGTGATTCTGGTGGCTCCAGCGTGGCCCCGAAGAGCATGGTACGCGGAGATTGTAAAAATGTCTGTGGGGAGTCCTTGGACCCTCCCACATCGTCCGGACCTGCTTTCGCAGGGACCGATATACCACCCTTCCTTACCAGCCCTAGGTTTGACGGCCTGGCTATTGAAGCCCACATTCTAAAAAGGAGAGGGCTCTCTAATGCTGTGGTGTCTACCATGATCAATGCCAGGAAACCGGTATCCAGGCAGATCTACTATAGAATCTGGAAGGCGTACATCGCCTGGTGTGAGGCCAGGAAATGGCATCCACGTAAATACGTAATAGGTAGAATTCTGGACTTCCTACAATGGGCTGTAGATAGGAAGCTTGCCTTGAGTACTATCAAAGGTCAGATTTCGGCCTTGTCAATATTTTTTCAAAGGCCCTTGGCTTCGCATTCACTAGTCAAAGCCTTTATACAAGGAGTGATGCGTATTAGTCCTCCGGTTAATATTCCCATATGTCCATGGGATCTAAACTTGGTTCTGTCGGTTCTACAGAAACAACCATTTGAACCATTACAGCATATTTCCTTAGTGCTTCTCACCAGGAAATTGTTTTTTCTAGTAGCCATTTGTTCGGCTAAAAGAGTATCGGAATTAGCAGCTATGTCCTGTAAGGAGCCATATCTGGTTATCCATAAGGACAGAGTAGTGTTACGTCCTCATCCAGCCTTTCTTCCTAAGGTGGTATCGAGTTTTCATTTGAACCAAGATGTGGTTCTTCCTTCTTTTTTCCCCAAGCCTACTTCGGTAGAGGAAAAGTTATTGCATTCTTTGGATGTAGTAAGAGCAGTTAAAGCTTATCTAAAAGCCACTGCTCAGATTCGCAGAACGGATACTTTGTTTATTCTGCCGGAAGGCCCCAGAAAGGGTCAGGCAGCGTCAAAATCTACTTTAGCCAAGTGGATTCGACAGGTCATAATACAAGCCTATAGCGTTCAAAGTTAGGGCGCACTCCACGAGAGCAGTTGGAACTTCATGGGCAGTGCATCACCAGGCCTCCCTGGCTCAAGTCTGTAAGGCCGCAACATGGTCTTCAGTACACACGTTTACTAGGTTCTACCAGGTGGACGTTAGAAGTCAGGAGGATGTCGCCTTTGGGCGCAGTGTGTTGCAGGCCGCAAAAGATCCTCATGTCTGATAGCGCTCAGCTTATATATGGTGTATCCCCCCCCCCTCATTTGGCATTGCTTTAGGACATCCCATTAGTAATGACTATGTCGCTCTGTGTCCCGTGATGTACGAGAAAGAAAATAGGATTTTTATAACAGCTTACCTGTAAAATCCTTTTCTTGGAGTACATCACGGGACACAGAGCTCCCGCCCCTCTTTGGGGACACTTATTGCTTTGCTACAAAACTGAGGTGCTCCCGGATGGGAGGGGCTTATATAGGGGAGGGTACTTCCGGTTTTGGAAGTTGCCAGTGCCAGCACCTGACGGTAACTATATAACCCATTAGTAATGACTATGTCGCTCTGTGTCCCGTGATGTACTCCAAGAAAAGTATTTTACAGGTAAGCTGTTATAAAAATCCTATTTTTTCTGCTGCAACTAGGATTTACCAATAATCACTTGCTAAGCGTTTGGTTGAGAGGAGTTGTTCCTTCCCTAATATTACCATTGAGCTTGATCACATGTTGTTGTTGCTACCAGCCCCCTGTAATCTGATAGTGCCAATTTGAGGGTAAACCAATTACTTCTATGACTCCTCTCTCTAACGTTATTGCTATCACTTCCTGATATAGGTGAAATAGAATTGTCCTGTACTGTTCTTGAACTGGGGATGTATTCCCAGTTGTGATTTCATGAGTGATACAGTCAGCATATCCAGAGACAGACTTGCATTTATTGAAAACATGGCTATTGTATTCGTTCCTTTTGTTGCCTTTTAATCAAGCAACAGTTCCAAAAGTTTTGCAGGGAGATTTTTCAATATGCATTTGCTATTCCAGGCTCGGTACAAGTTTTTTTTTTTACGTAAAATTTTCCATTACAGTTTATAACTTGCTTCAAGGTGCTGCACACCATAACTAAATTCTCGTCTTTGTTATCTTCAGAAAGTCTTCTTCAATACCTTGAGGAAATATTGGCCATCCAAAGTTTTATAATGATGGGTGCACCATGTGAAGCTGGGCTTTTAGTGACAACAATCACTTTTTTCTTAGATCTATTCCCAGTAGGTTAACACTCATCCATGTTACATCAATCATGGGATGGGTAAATTATTTATAAATGATAGTTGGTAGACAGGGATTTTGAACACAGTCTTGGCTAGTTAAACTGTGTCTAAATTTGAAGAGATGGGCTTTCATGTAGAAGTGATCTGGCCATCAAGTCGCCCAAATACATCCACGGCCTTTGGAAGGTACCATCCCTTCCACACAATTGCCCAAGCCATGTTTACCAGGCTCTGATGTCCCATCTTCAGTGGCCAGCCTGGCAAGTGTCGATGGGTGGAACAGAGGGAGACCAGTGAACATCTGTTTACTCTTCTCCCCTCCAGTGAATGAACCAGGTTTGGCTATCATCTTCCTCAACTGCTGTGGCAAGAGAAGAAGATAATGAAGCAGGATCTGTGCTTTTCTTTCAGAAAATATATACTGTTTGGGGGGAGGATTCACTACTTCGCTAATCTTCAGGCTTAAAATGTGCATTTTGCATCTGTGCAAAAACAGAAAAATTGGCTTTGGTAGTAGTTAAAGCTTTTCGGATGGAGTGACTTGGTAAGCCTAAGATGAACTGGTCTATCAACCTGGGTTGTGGGTTTAGAAAATAAATTCTTACAGGCTTTCCCCTTCTCCCTTAACCTTCTCCTTATTATTTTTTTTGCAAATTCTTTTTATTAAATTTAGAAAAGGGTACGATGTACAAAACAAAGCCTATTAGGCATACCCAGGCTTGAGAAAAACAAAGGGCAACAATAAAAAAAACACGTAGAACTTAAATGTTGGCAACCAAGGCCTAAGGTAACCTCACTCGAATCTGCTGGTAGGCACTGAGCAGATGCTAGGAAAAAGTGTACTGAAGCAAAATCAAGTAATTAGAAGAAAATCCATGCTTATCATTGGGGCATTACTGATGATACAACAGTATCTCTGGACTCCATCCAAATATCCCACAACTTGGAGAATTTTTTAAGGCATCCCCTAGATTCGTATGTGAATCTATACAATGGTATCATTTTGTTGACAACAGACCTCCAATATTCTAAAGTAGGGGCCTGGGAAGATTTCCCTTTAAGGAGTATAGACTTGCATGTATAAAACAATAACAGGCCTATCAAAGTTCTCATGGCCCTTGAGGTAGCCAGTAAATGAACTAGACCCGATATACAAACATCAATAGACAAGGGTACTGAAATCGTAGTAACTGAACAAATGTACTGAGACATTTCAGACCAGAATAGTCTTATACTGTACATGGAAAATCCCAAAACACATGTAAAAATGTGGCAGCATCTGTCGTACAGTGCCAGCATTGGGGGCGTGACCTAACGCGGCATGTGAACAGACTTGTTCGACGGAGCTCCCGCTGCAGATCCTGCTTGTGATCCTTTCCTCGCCGCTCGCACAGCCCGATTTCGCCAGAAACCAGTGCCTAAGGACCCCCTGTGGACCCCGGTTCTAGCGGTATTCAACAATCCCGGTATGTTGACCCGGGGAAACAAGGGAGACGCCGCGGCTGCGGCCTCCCAGGACTCCCAAGATGGCGCCTGGATGTCTCAGTCTCTGCCTCCCAGGACTCTACGAGGGCAGGAGAAGAAATTGGAGCAGGGGGGTAAGTCCAACAAAGCCCCCAAAGGGAAAGATCAACCCAGGGACATGCTGTACTATGCCAAAAGGCTGGCAGGCCCGGATGATTCCCCGCAGACCGCTGCACAGCGCAATACAGGGCCCGCAGAGCAGGATGAGCAGGGGCACACTGACATGCAGGAAGCTGATGATGAAGGCATGGAGTCAGTCTCAGATCCTATACCAGCCATGCTTAACCAGCAGACAGAGGACAGTCCCCAGCCTACGCTCAGTGAAATCCTATATGCTGTCCATAGGTGCACTGCGTCTGTAGATGCGCTGAAAGAGAGGTTTGGGGGGCTGGAGGAGAAAGTTACGCTCCTGAGGCATGACATACAGAAGGTCAGGGAGAGAACCACGGCTGTGGAGGGCAGAGTCAGCGACATAGAGGATCAGATGCCTCATATGGCTCGGGATGTGAGAGTGGCTGCCCAGCAGGCACGCCAGGCCTTTGATCGTCATGATGAAATCGAAAATCGTTTGAGACGCAACAACGTTCGCATTGTGGGGCTCCCGGAAAAGGTGGAGGGCCGGGACCCCACTACATTCATTGAAGGCTGGCTGTAGGAGGTCTTTGGTAAAGAGGCCTTCTCCCCGATTTACACGGTGGAACGGGCGCATAGGGTGCCACCTCGCCCCCTCCCCCCAGCAATCCCCCGAGATCAGTGCTTGCTAGACTCCTGAATTACAGGGACCGGGAAGTGATACTTCGAATGGCCAGAGAAAGAGGGGCTGTTCACTTTAACGGGGCCCGGTATCCTTTTACCCTGATTTCTCTGCAGAAGTGCAACGCAGAAGATCAAAGTTTATAGACGTCAAGAAAAGGCTACAGAGGCTTCAGCTACCATACGCCATGCTGTACCCGGCCAAGCTCCGCATAACAGCCAGAGACCAGACACACTTTTTTGAAACCGCACAGGATGCTGCTGGATGGTTGGACCGCAACGAACATGGTATCCGAAGAAGGGGCCCGGAGAATGGTGACGGTTGATGCTGTTGGAAATCTCCTTCTCAAGGGCGGATCGGGCAAAAGATTGATGCTACTGAGTTGATGATGCCACAAGAGGACCAATACCTATTTGAAGTTACCAGCGAATAGTTTTCCATCAACTTTTCTGTTTATTTTGATGGTCAGAGTTTATAGGTGGAGTGAGCCTTTACACCCCCCTATGAACTGCCTGCTGCCATGGTTGACATGGCTTCTGTTTTTGTGCCCTGTTGGCACTTGGAATGCCCCTGACAGTCTCAATCTGCACCGGTGGGAAGTCACATGGGGCACCCTGTTGGCAGTCCATGAGCCACCGGCAGATGAAGACATGTTTTGTCTATACTAGAGTTGAGCGGACACCTGGATGTTCGGGTTCGACAGGTTCGGCCGAACTTCGGAAAAAAGTTCGGGTTCGGGACCGAACTTTAACCCGAACCCGGACCCGAACCCGAACGCCATTGAAGTCAATGGGGACCCGGACTTCTAAGGACTAAAAAGGCTCTAAAAAGGTAATGGAAAGGGCTAGAGGGCTGCAAATGGCAGCAAAATGTTGTTAAGAGCATGGCAAGTGCTCTGCAAACAAATGTGGATAGGGAAATAACTTAAAATAACATAAAAAAATAAAAATAAAAAATAATAATCTTGACCTAGGAGGACGAGGTCCATATGGAGTAGGAGGTTGAAGTGGCGGTGGATGTGGCTGTGTAGGTGGAAGCGGCGGTGGAGGAGGACGAGGTAGCCAACACTGATTCAAAAATACAACAATGGCTGTGTAATGCCGGTGATGTGTCGAATTCTGTCCCCCGTCAAATAGTGTCCACCCTGTACTGCGCTTGCTCAGTATGTAGGACAAGGGGATTTCTAAAATCTCCCAAGACGAACGGCGCCTGCGTGGTGAGTTCAGGTGAAGGCCACACCATCCGTGGTTCAAGACGAGCCAAGTGAGGCCATGCCCGAAGCGTGGCGATCGAACCGAGCCCGTGAGGGGCCCTGTTACTATGTGCTACCGTATGTCCACTTGGATGGTGGGGCTTGAACCTGCACTCACAGCGCAGGTGCCGTTCATCTTCAGAGATTTTGTGAATCTCCTTGTCCTCTGTACTGCGCAAGCGCTGCGCCTTCGCAGTATGGGCCGGACACAATCCGATGGCCGGACAGTTTTTGTCACAACACCGGTATACATGTCTATTCTGCAGAAGGTACGGACAAGTCCTGTGGGATCCATGCCTGGTTCATTTTAATGAACGTGAGCTTGTCCACATTGGCTCTGGACAGGCGGCTGCGCTTGTCTGTGATAACGCCCCCTGCCGTGCTAAATACACGTTCAGATAATACACTGGCTGCAGGGCAGGCCAGCACCTCCAAGGCATAAAGGGCAAGCTCAGGCCATGTGCCCAATTTGGAGACCCAGAAGTTAAAGGGGGCAGACCCGTCATCCAGTACGTGTAGGCCTGTGGACACATACTGCTCAACCATATTGGTGAAATGCTGCCTCCTGCTAAGACGTTCCATCTCAGCTGGTGGTGCTGGTTGTTGTGGCGTGCTGACAAAGCTTTTCCACATTTCAGCCATGCTAACCCTGCCTTCTGAGGTGCTGCCGGTGCCCCGGCTGCGTTGGCGACCTCTTCCTCCTCCTCTGCCTTCGCCTTGTGCTTCCACCGTACGCCCGCTGTCAGGTGGGAATGCCACCAGCAGCGCGTCTACCAGCGTGCGCTTGTACTCGCGCATCTTACGATCCCGCTCCAGTGAGGGAATTAAGGATGGTACGTTGTCCTTGTAACGGGGATCCAGCAGGGTGGCCACCCAGTAATCAGCAACAGTTAAAATGTGGGCAACTCGGCGATCATTGCGGAAACACTGCAGCATGTAATCGCTCATGTGTGCCAGGCTGCCCAGAGGCAAAGAAAAGCTGTCCTCTGTGGGAGGTGTATCGTCTGTGTCCTCTGTATCCCCCCAGCCACGCACCAGTGATGGCCACGAGCTGGTCTGGGTGCCACCCTGCAGTGAAAATGCCTCCTCCTCCTCCTCCATCTCCTCCTCCACCTCGTCATCCTCCAGAACTGTGCCCTTTCTGCCGGACAATTGTGTACCTGGCGTTTGTTTCTGCAGGAACCCACCCTCGTAGCCACTTGTGAAAGACTGCCCTGAAAGCCTTTGAAATGATCCCGCTTCCTCCTCCTCCTCATCCTCCTGTGCCACATCCTCTTCCATCATCGCCCGAAGCGTTTTTTCAAGGAGGCATAGAACTGGGATAGTAACGCTAAGAATGGCGTCATTGGCACTGGACATGTTGGTGGAGTACTCGAAACAGCGCAACAAGGCACACAGGTCTCGCATGGAGGCCCAGTTATTGGTGGTGAAGTGGTGCTGTTCCGCAGAGCGACTCACGCGTGATTGCTGCAGCTGAAACTCCACTATCGCCTGCTGCTGCTCGCACAGTCTGGCCAGCATGTGCAAGGTGGAGTTCCACCTTGTGGGCACGTCACATATGAGGCGGTGAGCGGGAAGGCCGAAGTTACGCTGCAGCGCTGACAGGCGAGCAGCAGCAGGGTGAGAACGCCGAAAGTGCGCACACACAGCCCGCACTTTCTGCAGCAGCTCTGGCATATTGGGGTAATTTTTAAGGAACCTCTGGACCACCAAGTTCAGCACATGCGCCAGGCAAGGGATGTGCGTCAAACCGGCTAGGCCCAGAGCTGCTACGAGATTTCGCCCATTATCGCACACCACCAGGCCGGGCTTGAGGCTCACTGACAGCAACCACTCATTGGTCTGTTGTTCCATGTCCCTCCACAACTCCTGCGCGGTGTGGGGTTTTTCCCCCAAACAGGAAAGTTTTAAAGCTGCCTGCTGTCGTTTACCCCTGGCTGTGCTGAAGTTGGTGGTGAAGGTGTTACGCTGACCGGATGAGGAGGCGGTAGAGGATGAGGAAGCGGAGTAGGAGGAGTTAGCAACAGGAGGCAAACTGAAGCGCCCTGCAATCCTCGGTGGTGGAAGGACATGCGCCAAACTGCTATCTGCCTCAGGCCCAGCCGCCACTGCATTTACCCAGTGTGCTGTTAGGGAGATATAACGTCCCTGACCGTGCTTACTGGTCCACGCATCCGTAGTTAGGTGGACCTTGCCACAGATGGCGTTGCGCAGTGCCCACCTGATTTTGTCCCCCACTTGGTTGTGCAGGGAAGGGATGGCTCGCCTGGAAAAATAGTGGCGGCTGGGCACGACGTACTGTGGGACAGCCAATGCCATCAGGCTTTTAAAACTCTGCGTCTCCACCAGACGGAATGACAGCATTTCAAAGGCCAGGAGTTTTGAAATGCTGGCATTCAGGGCCAGGGATCGCGGGTGGCTAGGGGGGTACTTCCTTTTCCGCTCCAATGTTTGGGAGATAGAGAGCTGAACGCTTCCATGGGACATTGTGGAGATGGTTGGTGACCCAGGTGGTAGTGTTGCTGGCAGATCCTCTGTTTGCGGGGTGGCAGGTGCCACTGTCACTACAGAGGTGGATGAAGAGGCCGAGACTGCAGCAGAAGAGGAAGCAGGAGGAGCCAGAGACCTTTCTTGGTTTTTGAGGTGTCTACTCCACTGCAGCTCGTGCTTTGCACTTAGATGCCTGGTCATGCAGGTTGTGCTCAGGTTGAGAACGTTTATGCCTCGCTTCAGGCTCTGATTGCACAGCGTGCAAACCACTCGTGTCTTGTCATCAGCACATTGTGTGAAGAACTGCCACGCTGGGGAACTCCTTGGACCTGGCTTTGGTGTGCTCGGTCCCTTGCTGCGTTGGGCAGTAGCAGACATACTGTCTAGCTGACAGACGCTCCGCTTTCGCACCCTGCTCCCTCTTCTGCTGTGCTGGTGGCTCTGTGCGACCACCGCCTCTTCCTCCAAACTACACTGGTCACCTGCATAACGTTGATTCCATGTGGGGTCGAGGACCTCATCGTCCTCCACATAATCTTCCACCCAGTCTTCACCCCTGCCCTCCTTGTCTGTCTGCACAATTGCGAAAGCAGCAGCAGTTGGCACCTGTGTTTCGTCATCATCCGAGACGTACTGCGATGGTCCTCCCATGTACTCATCATGAAACATAAGTGGTTGGGCATCGGTGCACACAATCTCTTCCACTTCTGGGGCAGGGCTAGGTGGATGGCCCTGGGAAACCCTGCTAACAGAGTCATCGAAAAGCAGAAGAGACTGCTGCATGATTTGGGGCTCAGACTGCTTGGCTGATTTGCAAGGGGGTGAGGTGAAAGACTGATGGACATGGGTTTCAGGTGCCAACTCTGTTCTTTCATCAGAAGAGTGGGTGGGAGACAATGTGAAGGAACCCGAGGCACTGTCAGCAACCCAATCTACTATCGCCTGTACTTGTCCTGGCCTAAACATTCGTACAGCCTCATTAGGCGCGACAAAATACCGCCGCAGGCTCGGTCGCCTACTCGCACCTGAGGAAGGTGTTTCACTTGTGCGTGTATCTGGCACAGATCCACCACGTCCTCTCCCTGCAACAGGAGCTCCACCAGCAGCACCACGACCGGGGCCACCACGTCCCTTTGACCTTCTCCTCATATTTTCAAAATTTAGGATCTTGCCCTAAATGGGTGTTTTTGGAAGCGCAGAACACACCCACAGTACGTAACCGCTGAATCGCACAGCTACAGAACTGCAGAAAATGCTATTCAAAATAAATGTTGTTTTTTTAGTATAGCAGAGTAGGAGAAAACTATATAGAAATTGTTTATTTCACACACCTCAAAATATGTATAACACACTGCAAACTTTTTTTTGTGCCACTAAACGGCGTTTTTTGGAAGTGCAGAACACACCCACAGTACGTAACTGCTGAATCGCACAGCTACAGAACTGCAGAAAATGCTATTCAAAAAAAATGTTGTTTTTTTAGTATAGCAACGTAGGAGAAAACTATAAAGAAATTGTTTATTTCAAACACCTCAAAATATGTATAACACACTGCAAACTTTTTTTTGTGCCACTAAACGGCGTTTTTTGGAAGAGCAGAACACACCCACAGTACGTAACCGCTGAATCGCACAGCTACAGAACTGCAGAAAATGCTATTCAAAAAAAATTTTGTTTTTTTAGTATAGCAACGTAGGAGAAAACTATAAAGAAATTGTTTATTTCAAACACCTCAAAATATGTATAACACACTGCAAACTTTTTTTTGTGCCACTAAACGGCGTTTTTTGGAAGAGCAGAACACACCCACAGTACGTAACCGCTGAATCGCACAGCTACAGAACTGCAGAAAATGCTATTCAAAAAAAATGTTGTTTTTTTAGTATAGCACAGTAGGAGAAAACTATATAGAAATTGTTTATTTCACACACCTCAAAATATGTATAACACACTGCAAACTTTTTTTTGTGCCACTAAACTGCGTTTTTTGGAAGAGCAGAACACACCCACAGTATGTAACCGCTGAATCGCACAGCTACAGAACTGCAGAAAATGCTATTCAAAAAAAAATGTTGTTTTTTTAGTATAGCACAGTAGGAGAAAACTATAAAGAAATTGTTTATTTCACACACCTCAAAATTTGTATAACACACTGCAAACTTTTTTTTGTGCCACTAAACGGCGTTTTTTGGAAGAGCAGAACACACCCACAGTACGTAACCGCTGAATCGCACAGCTACAGAACTGCAGAAAATGCTATTCAAAAATAGGATTTTTATAACAGCTTACCTGTAAAATCCTTTTCTTGGAGTACATCACGGGACACAGAGCGACATAGTCATTACTAATGGGTTATATAGATACCGTCAGGTGCTGGCACTGGCAACTTCCAAAACCGGAAGTACCCTCCCCTATATAAGCCCCTCCCATCCGGGAGCACCTCAGTTTTGTAGCAAAGCAATAAGTGTCCCCAAAGAGGGGCGGGAGCTCTGTGTCCCGTGATGTACTCCAAGAAAAGGATTTTACAGGTAAGCTGTTATAAAAATCCTATTTTCTTTCTCGTACATCACGGGACACAGAGCGACATAGTCATTACTAATGGGATGTCCTAAAGCAATGCCCAATGAGGGGGGGGATACACCATATATAAGCTGAGCGCTATCAGACATGAGGATCTTTTGCGGCCTGCAACACACTGCGCCCAAAGGCGACATCCTCCTGACTTCTAACGTCCACCTGGTAGAACCTAGTAAACGTGTGAACTGAAGACCATGTTGCGGCCTTACAGATTTGAGCCAGGGAGGCCTGGTGATGCACTGCCCATGAAGTTCCAACTGCTCTCGTGGAGTGCGCTCTAACTTTGAACGGAGGCGGTCTTCTTCTCAAGCCATAGGCTTGCATTATGACCTGTCGAATCCACTTGGCTAAAGTAGATTTTGACGCTGCCTGACCCTTTCTGGGGCCTTCCGGCAGAATAAACAAAGTATCCGTTCTGCGAATCTGAGCAGTGGCTTTTAGATAAGCTTTAACTGCTCTTACTACATCCAAAGAATGCAATAACTTTTCCTCTACCGAAGTAGGTTTGGGGAAAAAAGAAGGAAGAACCACATCTTGGTTCAAATGAAACCTCGATACCACCTTAGGAAGAAAGGCTGGATGAGGGCGTAACACTACTCTATCCTTATGGATAACCAGATATGGCTCCTTACAGGACATAGCTGCTAATTCCGACACTCTTTTAGCCGAACAAATGGCTACTAGAAAAATCAATTTCCTGGTGAGAAGAACCAGGGAAATATGCTGTAATGGTTCAAATGGTTGTTTCTGTAGAACCGACAGAACCAAGTTTAGATCCCATGGACATATGGGAATATTAACCGGAGGACTAATACGCATCACTCCTTGTATAAAGGCTTTGACTAGTGAATGCGAAGCCAAGGGCCTTTGAAAAAATATTGACAAGGCCGAAATCTGACCCTTGATAGTACTCAAGGCAAGCTTCCTATCTACAGCCCATTGTAGGAAGTCCAGAATCCTACCTATTACGTATTTACGTGGATGCCATTTCTTGGCCTCACACCAGGCGATGTACGCCTTCCAGATTCTATAGTAGATCTGCCTGGATACCGGCTTCCTGGCATTGATCATGGTAGATACCACAGCATTAGAGAGCCCTCTCTTTTTTAGAATGTGGGCTTCAATAGCCAGGCCGTCAAACCTAGGGCTGGTAAGGAAGGGTGGTATATCGGTCCTTGCGAAAGCAGGTCCGGACGATGTGGGAGGGTCCAAGGACTCCCCACAGACATCTTTACAATCTCCGCGTACCATGCTCTTCGGGGCCACGCTGGAGCCACCAGAATCACTGGTTTCTTTTCTACCCTGATTCTGCGGAGTAATCGAGGTAACAATTGTGGCGGTGGGAATGCATATATCAGCTTGAACTGATCCCAAGGGAACACTAGGGCATCCGAGCCGCAAGCTAGGGGATCCCTTGTCCAAGAGACAAACCTGTCCACTTTTGTATTGAATCTGGATGCTAGCAGATCTACATCCGGTGTTCCCCACCGCTGACATATTGTCCGGAAAACCTCGGGATGAAGGGACCATTCCCCTGGGCATAATTGTTGGCGACTTAGAAAGTCCGCCTTCCAATTCTCCACTCCTGGAATGAATACCGCAGATATGGCTGGGACATATCTTTCTGCCCATCTCAGGATGTAATTTACTTCCCTCTGGGCTGCACGACTCCTGGTGCCCCCCTGATGATTGATATATGCCACTGCTGTGGCATTGTCTGATTGAATTCTGACAGGGGACCCTTGGAGTTTGGATGTCCATGCTACTAGGGCATACCGGGCTGCTCGTATCTCTAAGAGATTGATGGGCAGGGCCTTTTCTGCATCCGACCATCTGCTCTGGAGAGACCATTGCTCCAGTACTGCTCCCCAGCCTATAAGGCTGGCATCTGTAGTGACCACCTTCCAGGAAATCGGACTGAAGGATTTCCCTCTTTCCAGATTCTGGGGAACCAACCACCAGCGGAGGCTCTTGCGAACGGAAGGGGACAAGGACATTGGTAAGTCCAGAGCCTGAACTTTTTTGTTCCAGGCTGACAGTATGGCCCTTTGCAAATTCCTTGAATGGAATTGACCGTAGGGTACTGCTTCGAATGATGCCACCATTTTTCCCAGCAGCCTCATGCACAGGCGTATGGATGGCTGTCTTTTTGAACCCACTAAGTGGATCAGATCCCTCAAAGACGACCCCTCTTCTTGAGGCAAGAAAAATTTTCTCTGGTCTGAATCCAGCCTTAGCCCCAAGTATTCCAGACTTTTGACTGGTTTTAGGGCTGACTTGTCTCGGTTGATAATCCAACCGTGATATTCCAGATACTTGATTGTCTCGTGAACAACCACTTCTAGTTTTTTCACTGAGTGGTCTATCAGCAACAAGTCATCTAGATATGCCATTATCATTACACCTTGTGTTCTTAGATTGGCCAATAAAGGGCCAGAATTTTTGTAAACACTCGTGGTGCTGTGGCCAAACCGAAGGGTAAGGCTCTGAACTGAAAATGGCGCCCTTCTACTGCAAAGCGTAGAAACTTTTGGTAGACTGGAAAGATGGGAATGTGCAGATAAGCATCTTTGATGTTGATCGCGGCTAACCAATCCTCCCCTTGTAGGGCAGTGGCCACCGATAGGATCGACTTCATCGGAAAGTCCTGATATACATGAATTTATATAGCCCTTTTAGAATTAATATGGGCCTCCCGTCCGCGTTTGCTTCGGGACTGTAGAGAGGTTTGAGTAAAACCCGAACCCTCATTCTTCCAGGGGAACCTCCATAATTACTCCCTGGAGCAATAGTTGTTCTAGTGCCAACAGGAGGGACTCTCTCTTCCGGGGATCCCTTGGCACGTTTGACCTCAAAAATGGGAAAGAGGAGAGTCTCTTAACTCCAATCTGTATCCCCAACATACTGCGGAGAGCACCTATCTGTCTTGATCACGTCCCGCCAGGTCTCTTGTGAACAACTGGAGTCCTCCCCCCCACCCGACTGAGTGGGGGCAACCCTTCAATGAATTTAACTTTGGGGGAGGTTTTGTACCTCCCCTGACCCAGGATTTCTCATTACCCTGCTATTGTCCCTGTTTTTTACCCCCGGGAATTGACCGAGGAGGCCGTCGGAACTGTTTCACAGCCGATGCCCCAGGGACTGGAGAAGCAGGCCTCTTAAAGAGGGACCTCTAACTCTGTTTTTAACCGGCAAGAGCGTATTTTTACCGCTGGAAATTTTCTGGATATATTTGTCCAGGTTTTCCCTGAATAAGCGTTCACCATGAAATGGGACGCTAACCAGCCATTCCTTACAGGGAGCTTCAGCAGACCAGTTTTTGAGCCATAGAAGCCTACGCATATGTACTCTAGACAGCGTAAGGCGGGAGGCCTGATGGACTGAATCCTTTATGGCGTCAACCGCAAAGCCTAAGGCTCTAGGTAGATCAGCTAGGGCAAGGCCTGCTGATCTGTCAAGTCCCTCAAGACCTGTTTTAACTGATCCTTCACTGCTTAGCAGACCCCAATAGCTGCTACTGCTGGTTGTGTCACCAAGCTTGCTGTAGAAAGAAGCAGACTTTCATAAGGACTCCAATCTTTTATCTATTGGGTTCTTGAACATTTGGACATTATCCACTGGACATGTCAGTGATTTATACATACAAGAGATGGCTGCGTCCACTGTAGGGACCTTCCATTTTTTTTTTTTTTGATGAACTTATCCTCCATGGGATAGACCACCGGAAATCTCTTGGGGGAATAATATTTTCTCAGGACGTTCCCAATCCTGGTAAATAAGCCCTTTCAGTTAAAGGGTGAAGTGGAAAAGAACAGACAGTCTGGGGGCTTCTAGCGACCCCAACGAGGATACAGTAGTGGTTGATGGTTCCGCAAGGTGCATTTTTAATGCCGATCGGACCATGTTAGTCAGAGACTGAACCCACAATCTTTCAGCTTGAGCTGCTGAGAAAGGTTCCTCCACTGTTTGATTCCTCTATAACAGAATCAACCTCATCCTGATCCCCTTCAGGCAGGTCGATCCCTGTATGGGACTGTTGCTCTGCTAACAGGCACTCTGAAGGAGGAGACGGAGATCGGCGTGCTTTCCCTGACAGGGAGGCAGCGATCAATGTTGACAATCTCTCTCTAATCCTCCCAGAGCTGAGGAAAAAACCTCCTCTGTTACATA
This sequence comes from Rana muscosa, assembly GCA_029206835.1. NCBI lineage: Eukaryota > Metazoa > Chordata > Amphibia > Anura > Ranidae > Rana > Rana muscosa. The sequence goes on from CM055117.1 coordinate 496,794,220, forward strand.
CACAGGAGCAGGTGACTGAGGACAGCCACAGTACCAAGTACCCCTGCGGGGTCTCTATGGTCACTTACCTCTGAACTTCAGGGGAGACTGGTGCAGCAGAAGCATGCCCACCTCAGAGCCCGATGAGACCCCCTTCGCTTCCTGGAAGATTCAGTTCCGGAGCTTCTGGACGGCATATTCTTAAGCCTAAAGCTGAGGTATTCCAGCCGTAATACACCACTTTTACTGAGAATAGTCTAGCACAATTGCTGCTATATCACAGTTGGTGTCTACTAAAGTGCCTTTCTAGGGGATGCCTGCATCAACCGCCTCTGTGTGCCTTTATCTGTTGCTAGCTCTGTCTGTGCATTCAATAGCCAGCTATAATGTGCTTTAAAACACGCTGGACGCCCGCACATGCGCAGTAGCGCCGCGGCGCACACCTGAGCGTCATCCACCCGCTCCGCCCCTTTTTTCAGATCGCCTCTATGAATAGAGGCGCGTGCTCGCGCACGCGCGCGGGCACGTGCGCCTTCGGCGCCCTTTTTTAAAAACAATAAGGAGCTAGATGGGAGCCAGGGCCCCCTTTGCCGCAGGGCCCGGGGATGGATGAGCGCAGCAACAGGGCAGAGGAGACAGCTTCCCAGCAGAGAACATACCAACTGCCTGGATTTGATTCTGGAAGAAAAAAATCCACATTACAAGAAAAAGAACCATAGCGGCCTCTAGTGTCTAACACAGGTACCGCGGTCTTACATTTTTTTTTTTTTTCTTGCCTACTATTAAAATTTTTACATTTTCTCAGTAGTAACAGGCATACACAGAATATTAGCGGGAATACCTTAGGTAACAGGCAGAAAGACAAAATAGGCTTGGGGGTCCCTCAATAGAACCAAGTTCCTGAGGGCCCCCACTTACCTTTTCCTCGCCGCAGGACTTTGTTTGGTCCACAGAAGCCCAAACTTCACCTATCACGGCAGGCATTGTAATCAAACCTTCAGGGACCGGGTTCCCAAGGATTCCACTCCCCTGGACCTGTATAGCACCCTGCACAGAAAACATCTTGGTCGTGGGTATGACCAGAGCTCTGGATCCCAGGGTCCAGCTCTCCTAAGAGAAGCATTACAGGCAAAACCTTGCTCTTCTCTGCAAGGCCCGGGTACTGACCGTTTAGCTATGAAGCTTTTTTGGTCGGATCCGGAATAGCTTACTGAGGCCCAAAAGAACCTGTACGCAAGCTCAGTGAAAAACACATGTTTCTTCTTGGCCAACACCTTAGACACTGGCAAAAAACTGAGGTGCTCCCGGATGGGAGGGGCTTATATAGGGGAGGGTACTTCCGGTTTTGGAAGTTGCCAGTGCCAGCACCTGACGGTATCTATATAACCCATTAGTAATGACTATGTCGCTCTGTGTCCCGTGATGTACGAGAAAGAAAAAAATGTTGTTTTTTTAGTATAGCACAGTAGGAGAAAACTATATAGAAATTGTTTATTTCACACACCTCAAAATATGTATAACACACTGCAAACTTTTTTTGTGCCCCTAAACGGCGTTTTTTGCAAGCGTACATTAAAGTGCAAATTTTTTTTTTTTTTTTTTTGCCCTAAACGGGTCTTTTTTTGCACGAGCAAAATAAAATGCTTTTTTTTTTTGCCCTATGGGTCTTTTGGAAAAGAGAACAATAAAGTGCCTTTTTTTTTTTGTCCCCAAAAAGTTAGATTTTCTCTGACACTGGGCTCATGGCAGTGCAAAAAGACTGAACTGCAACACAAATAGGTAGACCTATGCAGATCGCTGATTTTAATCTCTGAATCTGGACTCCTATATAATATTCTCTCTCCCTGAAAGCACCAACACAGGAACCTGGCCCTACACTACACTATCTCTCTATCTTTTCCCTCAGATTGTAGAATCAGGACTACCTCATCTATCTTTCTATCTCTCCCTAAAAGCAGCAGCAGCAGACTAGATCCTCTCCCTATCTATTCTGAAGCAGAGTGTCATGTGTGCTGTGTGCCTCTAGCTTATATAGAAGCTGGGTCACATGTTGCACTGACCAATCACAGCCATGCCATTAGTAGGCATGGCTATGATGGCCTCTAAGGGCACACCAGCTAATCAAAAGGTGATTGGCTGTCCCCTGAAGCATTTCTAAATGCGTTATTAGATTGCCGAACCCGAACCTGGACTTTTGGGCAAAGTCCGGGTTCGGGTTCGGGAAAAAGCTAAAGTTCGGTGCGGACCCAAACTTTACAGTTCGGGTTCGCTCAACACTAGTCTATACTACTTTTCTTTTCATAGTGCTGATAATAATGCGCCGTTGCGCAGATCTTTTTGCCACAGTTTCCGCAGAATTTTTCTTCTTACAAGGTACTGTACTGTCCTAGCTGATGCACCACAGTCTATGCTATCTGAACAAAAGTGCTGTTCTTTGCCAATGAGATGGTGGGGTACGAGACTGTTGCTCCCTTTATGGGTACTCCCCCCATTTAGACAGGACATTATATCTATATACCAATCATGTCTGATACACCCATAGTGTCGTGGAATGTCCGGGGGGTAAATGATCCTCTGAAAAGGACCATGATATCTACTGTATTGCGTAAATTTCATCCAGCTATAATTGGCTTGCAGGAGACCCACTTAGTGAAAGACACAACTGGTTTTCTGGGGTATGCGTGGGTTGGACAGACCTATCACTCCACTCACTCCGCCTTTTCACGCGGAGTGAGTGTACTGATTCACAAGGCTCTGGCATACCAGGAGATAGACTCGCTGATTGATATTTCAGGTAGATTTGTATTTCTTTATTGCAAATTGTTTACCGTTACTATGATTTTAGCATTTGTATATGTGCCTCCACCTTTCTCTAGAGAGGTGCTGCAGTTGCTGCTGTCTTACCTGGCAAACAAGCCTGATGTTCCACTACTGCTACTAGGGGACTTTAACTGCTACTTAGACCCCAGATTGGATAGACACCCCCCGGTGATGCCCCCTAAGGGCAACCGGGGTACGGTTCTTGGTCGCCTGATGGAGGAGGTAGGGTGGGGTGACATCTGGCGGGCCCGGAATCCCAACTGTAAACAATTCTCCTGCTTTTCAAAGACACATGGCTCCCTCTCCCGTATAGACCTATGTTTGGGTACTCCCGACATTGTTAGCCGCACCTCTAGGGTGGAATATTTCCCAAGAGGGGTTTCAGATCACTCCCCGCTAGCACTATGGCTGGTTACTCAACCGGCTAGCTCTTTCCCCAGGGCCCCATGGAAACTGAATGCCTTTTGGCTCAAGCTGTTTACATCCCCGGAACATATAGAAACTAAGATTGAGGTCTTTCTTCAAGCCCACGGGCACCATCCTGACCCACTGTTAAAATGGGAAACCCTGAAAGCCTTTCTTAGAGGGGTGTTTATTGAGGAAATACACATAGTCAGGCGCAACTCTTCTGCTCTGGTGGTGCGGGTGGGAGACCAGGTGAGACAGCTGGAACTTGCATATGTGACTAGCCCAACTGACTCGGCCCGGGAGGCTTGGATGTCGGTCCAGGACTCTCTGGACCGGCTGCGATCCTCGGCGGCAGAGCGGAAGAGATTCTTCACAAAACTTGCTTTTTATGAGGAGGGGGAACAGACTGGGCGCTTACTGGCCAAAATAGCAAGGTCCCAAACACAGTCCCCTGCCATCGGTGCCATCCGCACCTCTACCGGTAATGTGGTTAACTCCCCTGAGGCCATTATATCCGAGCTGGCATCCTTCTATGAGGACCTCTATGGGTCGAGGGATGCCTACTCGGATGAGGATCTAGATACCTATATAGCCAACATCGATTTACCCACTCTTTCCACGTCTGCCAGAGAACAACTTGATGCCCCTATTACCCTGGATGAGCTGCAACAGGCAGCTAGCTCTTTTCCTACCTGTAAAGCCCCTGGGGAGGATGGTCTTCCCATGGAAGTGTTTACTCAATTCGGGGAGCAGATGTTACCGGAACTATTGAGAGTCTTTAATGCCGCACTTGAGGGTGGTCAGCTCCCAGGCTCTATGGCCAGGGCAAATGTCATTCTACTGTTAAAACCGGGGAAGGATCCGGTTGACCCTGGCTCCTATAGGCCTATATCGCTGCTGCAGAGCGATGTGAAAATCCTGGCTAAGGTCCTGGCACGTAGGGTCAATGGGATAATCTCATCTATTATACACCCGGATCAGGCTGACTTCATGCCGCAGAAATCCACTGCCACCAACTTGAGGCGCATGTTATTGAACATGCAGGTGCGGGCAGACAATGGGGGTCACAGGGCGCTCTTATCCCTTGATGCCAATAAAGCCTTTGATAGTGTCAGTTGGAGATTCCTCTGGGCGGTGTTGGCCAAGTTTGGTTTCGGGGACAAATTAATTGAGTGGGTCAGGTTGCTATACGCATCCCCCCAGGCGACCATTAGGGTTGCGGATAGGATGTCACCGGCTTTTGCTCTTGGTAGGGGGACGAGGCAGGGTTGCCCCCTGCCCCCCCTGCTATTTGTGATCACCATAGAGCCGTTGGCAGCCCTGGTACGGGCTAGTACCCGTATTCGGGGATTCCAATTTGGCACGCTACAGGAAAAGATTATGTTGTATGCGGACGACATGCTAATGTTTCTGGGGGACCCCACGTATTCCATCCCCGGGGTTATGTCGATTATCACGCAATTCGGTCACTACTCTGGGTTGACTATTAATTGGTCGAAATCCGCCCTGATGATGTTAGATGAGGATGGCGGGGTTGCCTTGCCAGACTCTTGCCCCATTCCAGTAGTGTCTAGCTTCAAGTATTTGGGAGTGCAGGTGTCACCCAGGTTGGGGGATTACTGCTCCCTTAATTTGCACCCATTGCTGTCCCGGTTTAGGGATACAATTAATACCTGGAACACCCTGAAAATGTCACTTGCAGGTAAAGCCAATCTGATCAAGATGATCCTCATGCCACAGCTGCTTTACTTTCTTCACAACTCACCTGTAGTGATACAGCTGAAAATCTTTAGGATAGTGAACACTCTCTTCCGACGGCTGCTCTGGCATACTAGGCCCCCTCAGATTAGACTGGAGCACTTGCAGCGGGCCAAGGACAGTGGGGGATTGGCGGTTCCCAACCCCTGGCTGTACTACATAGCAGCCCAGCTACAGCATTTGATCGGCTCTATGTCCCAGGAGCCGGGGAGCTCGGCGGCACGGCTGATGCTATTGGCCACTGGCGCTGAGACTGTCCCGATGGGACTGGAGGCACAATTGTTCCTAAAATCCAACAAGCAGACCCCGACACGCTCACTTATCCAAAAGGTATGGAACAAGGGAAGACAGCTACAGGGAGTGCAGGGGTTTACGGAATATAGCCCGATATGGGACAATAGGTCATATGTGGAGTTGGCGAAGCTGCAGCAGGAGCCCAGATGGCGTGCCCATGGTGTGACTCTGCTATCCCACATTTTTGCTAGCGGTAGTTCGCTCTCTTTCCCTGAAATGCGGGCTAAATTTGGCCTACCAGCAAATATGTACTATTACTATTTACAGCTCCAACATGCGGTTGCCGCACAGGGTGATGCGGTGGAATGGGTTCAGTCACCCGCCCCCGTGTTCCAAGTGTTGCACACTAGCAGTGAAACTAAGGGGTTTATCTCCCAATGCTACCAGATGTTACAGTGCCAGCATTGAGAGGAGTGTGAGGGATAAATCTTATGTAACCTTTGGGGAGTTAGGTAAACTTTATGAAGAATTTGAAATTGTATTAACCTCCTCCTAATCCGCTGAATCCATCTCTAGGACCTTTGCGCACCAACAGGACAAAAGCTTATCAAGACTATCATGTATAGTGGGTTGAGCAACTCTTGTAAAGTGTTAGCATACAGGGGGATGCTTTTAGAGTCCTTTTGAACTCTGTCTAGAAAATGTTTGGAAATCGCAGGCAGGGGGATGCAATGTCTCTGCCCTCTATTATGTGTATGATTTTATGAATGTTAGAATAGTCCTCAATGGGGGTGATAATAATTATATGTGTTTTCTCATTCTAGTGCATTTAACCACCTCAATACCGGGCCTATTCTGGCACTTCTCTCCTTCCTGTAAAAATCATATTTTTTTTTGCTAGAAAATTACTCAGAACCCCCAAACATTATATATATTTTTTTAGCAGACACCCTAGGGAATAAAGTGGCGGTCATTGCAACTTTTTATCTCGCAAAGTATTTGCCAATAATTTTTCAAACGCCTTTTTTTGTGGGAAAAAAAAACGGTTTCATGAATTAAAAAATAACAAAACAGTAAAGTTAGCCCAATTTTTTGGTATAATGTGAAAGATGATGTTATGCCGAGTAAATAGATACCCAACTTGTTACGCTTTAAAATTGCACACACTCATGGAATGGCGCCAAACTTCGGTACTTAAAAATCTCCATAGGCGACGCTTGATTTTTTTTTACAGGTTACCAGTTTAGAGTTACAGAGGAGGTCTAGTGCTAGAATTGTTGCACGCACTCTAACGCACGTGGCGATACCTCACATGTGTGGTTTGAGCGGCGTTTACATATGTGGACGGGACTTACGTGTGTGTTCTCTTCTGAGCGAGAGCTACCGGGGACAGGGGCGTTTTACTTTTCTTTTTTTTTGCTTAATTTATTTTTTCTTTTTACACCTTTTTTTACATTATTTTTTTGATCACTTTTATTCCTATTACAAGGAATGTAAACATCCCTTGTAATAGGAATCATTGTGACAGGTCCTCTTTATGGATAGATGCGGGGTCAATAAGACCCCACATCTCTCCTCCAGGCTTGAAAGCATGAGATTTTGAAAAAAAATTCACCGATCTCATGCCAACAGCCGCGATTGAGGCTTTGTTTACTTCCAGGTACCCGGGTGTGACATCATAATGTTGCGCCCGGGCCTCCGACGGTCATAGAGATGACCGGTGACCATCTGGTCACCGGTCATCTCTAACGTTGTGAGCCGGCACCGGCCGATTCGTTCTCCGGGCCCCTGATGGCACGGGAGAGCCCGGAGAAGCACCGGATGGCGGCGAGAGGGGGGGACGTCCCCTCCCGTTGCCTATAAGAACGATTAAGCTGCAGAACTGCCGCTATGATCATTCTTATGGTGCGCAGAATCGATGGCTGAAAAGAAGGATATCTGAATGATGCCTCTAGCTGCAGGCGTCATTCAGATATCCCCACCTCAATACCAGGACGTCATATGATGGCGTGCGGTATTGAGGTGGTTAAATCCATCTCCACTTGAAGCTCCTGTGGCACATGATATGTGCATATTTCCCCCTTATTTTTTTAGCCAAGTCATTCAGAGCCATGTTATATCCATCATATTTTGTGATTTGGAGTCCTAGTGCTCGAGCTGGCAAAAGCAATGGGGCAGCTTAAGTAGAAAACCTAGGGCTTCTCTGAGTTGCTTGGCGATTGCATCTGTTCGTACATTCTGTTTGTTGAGGTCAAACATATTGATGTCAAATTTGTGACAGTAATAATAAATGAGTCCCTTACCTAATTTTACATGTGGGTTTATTTAGAACAAGTAAAGTCTCTTGAAGAGAATACCATGTTCTGTAACTTTGCGTACACGCTGTCTTTAATATGGTATCAGCTCTTACCTTTACAGGTACAGATGCCGAAACATAATATTTCACAGAATATTGAGAATAAATTGAGGGGTAATTTGGGAACAAGATCAAATAAAAAGGAGTTAAACCCACTGATTTTACTGTTTCCAAAACAGTTACATTCAAGGCATGCCTCTGGTGAAAACTGTAACGGTTGCTGGTGAGCTTATGTCAGCTCTCAACCAAACTCTTAAAGCAGAAGTAGATTTAACAGTTTAAAAAAACAGTTACATTCCAGGCACATATTGGGAATGTAACTGTCCCATTTGCTTGTGCTCTAATCCAAACTGTTAAACCATCAAATGGCTGGTGTCATAACTGATCACATGTACAGCATCATGACAGTTGAAGATCAAACTGAGGCCAAGATGGCTTCTGTGGCTAAAAACTTTATAAGGGTTTAGTTCCACTTTAACCCCTTAAACAGCTGGTGTTATAGTTCAATACATGTGCAGCACTATGAAACTGCAGGTTGAAATGGGCTAAAATAGCACCTACCTATATATATTTCTACTTTTGCATTCAAATTTGAGAAAACCTCACTATATGTTTGTTAAGTTTTCCCATTCACACAGCATACCTCAAAAAAAAAAAAATCTTTCCTTTAGATGTTTCTCAGGAGAAGGTGTCATGGTAGGCAAAAGGGATTTTTGAACAATGTCAGAGTAAGGCTGGGCACACATGGGCTGAAAATCATCCGAAAAGTTGAGTCGGCATGACCAGCTTCTGTGAAATGAGCATCCTGGAAAACCAGCATCCGATCAGAGCTCACAGCCAATGGTCAATGTGTCCTTGTGGGGGGTAGTCCCCCTGTCAGAACACAATAGCTTAGCGGAGGAGATCGCCACGCTAACATCGCTTAATTAGTACGGCGACCTCTCCGTTTTTTTTTTAGTTACTTCTGTACCCAGCCTGAGTTTTTCCCAAGGACAGTATAAGCTCCCGCTCATTAACATACAGTGCAAGAAATTCAGCACAATGATTAAACTGTTCTCCTTGAAGCATCTGACTGGCCCACCCGCTCACTCACTCACCCGCTGACTGTTCCCCCCTGGATCCACCCCAGGGCAGTGAGTGCTCTGTCTGCCTGCTCCTGTCACCTTTAACAGAAGCGGCGCCGGGCTCCCTCACATTGGGATAAACGGGGGTCCCTGTGAAATATGAAACAAAGCGGGCAGAACGAGCTGGCTGGCAGGTGGGAGTTCTGCTACTGTCTTGGGCGTCAGTTTGCCGCCCCTCTAAAAGTGCCACCCGGGTCCCATGGTAGGCCCGGCCCTGGCTGTAACCTCTGGCAACCAATCATAAGTGTTGCCTGATCTGCTGTAGTAAACTTATTTTGAGTCTAGGGTCCAGAGTCCAATCAATATTAAAGATGACCCTGCTCCTCTATATTTTGACAAGACTTGAATAACCTGGCCCCTACACGACAAGGGTGAGATGCTGGAGAGTCAAAAGGATTTCTGAGAGTTCTGTCCCATGGAAGAAATTAGTCTCTTCGACTTGTGGTTTGCAGTCGAGTTTGGCAGTGGAGTTTGCAGTTGAATCCTTCTCAGCCTGTAAGACTTAGCCTCTCTGCCTCTGGTCCTTGGTGAATTTCTGTAAGCCTCTCCAGTGAAGCAAACTGATCCTGGGGAATAAACCCCCCAATTTTCCACCTGTTGCCTTAGCAAAAGCTGTGTCTAATTTATTTCCAAACAGGGAGTGGGCACCCAGCTGTGCTGACATGGAACTGTCAGGAAAGTGCTCCACCCCTCCACACAGATATCGGCCCCTCCACCATCCAGGTCAGAAGAAGGTTCACTGCAGCATACCTATAGTAGCTTTAAAGTTTCAACTGTTTTTAAAAAGGGAACAGGAAGTAGCAAGCTGTAACAGTAGTCCAGTATTATTGTCAAGTCTCTGATGTGAGGTCGAGTAGCAGAGAGGGCGCCCCTTGCGGCCGAGTGCAGCACAGCCCTGAAGAGGACACAGGGGATGTGGTGCCCACAGAAGCACGGGTTGCCTGGTAGGTAGTGCTGGTTGCCAGGAACTTGGTAGGACAGGAAGACTGCAGGACAGCAGGCGTGCTTAGGAGGTCCAAAGGGTAAGGACCAATGGAATGTTCCGATAACAGGGTCAAAGCCAGGCCAGAGGGTCAAACACAGCAAGACAGTCAGAGAACACAGCAGAGCTGAGTCTTAGCACAGAAGACAAGGTAAGCGGAGTCCGTTAGCCAGGCCGGGGTCAGGTATACGCTAGGAAGTCAACAGGAGCAGGTCAGGCAAGCCGGGTTTGGTACACAGGAGATCAGACAGGCAGGAGATGCAAGACACAGGAACACAGGAGAAGCTGACGATAATCCAGCAAATGCAGACACTAGCAGACTTCCTTATATAGGCCCATGTGACCTGCTTGTAGAGATACTGGGTCCTAGAGCCCTTCTCCTGCCAGAGATGCTGGGTCCTAAAGTCCTTCGCCTGCTGTTGGTTCCCTGACAGTGCCCCCCCCAAGGGAATGTGCAAGCAGAGGATGCATTTACAAAGGTGAAGCACCTCATTGTGGGTTCTACTGTGCTTAGCCTACCCAATTACAGTAGAAACCCTTTAGCAGACTGTAGATTGTAAAGAGGGGTACATGACTTCTGCTCTCACTCAGGTTTATGAGAACGAACACAAACTAGTTGCATTTTACTTAACTAATTTGCCCCACTGTGTACAAGCTGTAGTAGCAGCCTCATTGGCCATACAGTCATCTGCATTGATAGTTTTGTTCCACCCCTGGTACTTAAAGGTCTCACATGTTATTTAGGTGATCTTACTATAAGACAGAATCTCCTATTTATCTCCAGTCAGGCATTTATCATGTATGACTACACTTCTGGGACAACCACACGTTACAATCAAGAAGTGTACTACATTGAATCCTGCTACACTAATGCCAACACCTGGTGATGGGGATCCACATGATTGTGCAGCTCAAAATTGATGAACGGGTACTCCCTAGGAAGGATCTCACTGATGTTCCCTTTCTAGATGCTGACATTACCTTTTTTGTTGATGGGTCGTGTAGAAAAAACGATAAATCAAACGGCTTATGCTATAGTAACACATGACCAGGTCATTGAAGCTAGACCCTTTCCCAGTTCCTATTCTGCACAACAAGCTGACATTATAGCCCTGTCAAGGGCCTGCAGTCTAGGGGAAGGGAAAAATAAATAGATATTTATACTGACAGCCAATACGCTTTCTCTACACATATTTGCCCAGCAATGGAAAAAAGGGGTATGATTACGTTGCCATGGGAAACCGATCACACAGAGATCTCATTCTTGCCCTTCTAGAATATGTACAAAAACCAGCACAAGTGGCTATTTGTAAATGTGCGGCACATAGAAAGGGAACAGATCCAATTACCCTAGGGAATGCACTAGCAGACAAGACAGCAAAGGAAGCTTCTGAAGGACAGCAATGACAAACATATACAGTTTCCCAAGTAAATGATGAGGTACAGAGAGCTATTGATGAAACATGGTTATCAGAAATGCAGAAAACATCACCGGCAGGTGAAAATCAAAGTGGTTATATACAGGGTCAACACTGGTCAATGGTATATACACATGTACAGAAGGTAAACCTAACTTATCTACATCACTATTCACGTATGCTGTGTTATTGAGTCATGGGTAGGCCCATACCTCAAAAGGAGGGATGGTACTGGGTGTACACAACATATGGGTTTACAAAACTACTCTGAAAATTTTGTCTCACATATCCGATTTGTAACAGATACCATGCACAAGGTGCCCTAAGAGCCTTAAGGGGTCATTTCCCACAACCCCCTTATCCCTTTCACACAATATGCATGGATTTTATTGAATTGAACAAATGTGAGAATAAGTACTGTCTGGTTATTGTGTACAGGTTTATAAAGTGGGTGGAAACTTTTCCTATGACGCACACGGATGGACAGTCAGTAGCCAAAGTACTAATCAAAGAGGTGATTCCACGACAAGGGATCCCCGCGCTGATTTACAGTAACAATGGCTCCAATTTTGTAAACTAAACAATACCACTAATTGGTATATGGTACAATATCTGACCTACTAGGGAGAATCACTATTTAGGTTGTAACCCCTGGTCAGAACACCCCAGCCCCCAAGCCAACTCAGTTTCAACTTAATACCTCTTTGTTTAAAACAGATTTTACTTACAAGGAGCAATTAAGTATAGAAACAGGATTTGGAGACAAAAATTAGTGGATAGAATGGGTCAGATACACAACTCAATCTAAGGGGTTAAGTGATTGTATTTCTTGTGCAAACCCAAGACCACAACTAGCTACCATTCCTCTCCCTGAAGAGGAAACAGATTTAGCTTGCATAATAAGACTGTTTTCAGAAAATATTACTGGGTCTGAATGTGCAAATGAGAAAAAGAGATACCCTAAAACTAAAATGCAAAGTACACCCCCTTCACTACAAGCATTACCAGGAAATTTTTCTAGTTTCTCTAACAAAGATAAGGATGGTACAAAGGTTGGCACTCTATCTCCTGAATACTGTGCGACCACAACATCAACTACAGACATTAAGTATCAACTAAAATGGTTTCAGGAACAGAAACGGCAACTAGCTGATGTTTGGTGGCTGTGTGGGGACAAGAAACTAAGGCTCAGACTGCCACCTAGAGGGGAGGGTAGTTGTGCCCTTACCCGCCTGTTGCTTCCCTTTTATATTGTTCCTATGACTAATAAATTGATGAGACTACCAGGTAAACACTATTTTAAGAGACTTAAGTGTCCAGAATCATTTTGACAACCAGGTATATATAGACTCAATAGGTGTTCCACGAGGAGTTCCGGATGAATTTAAAGCACAGAATCAAGTAACAGCAGGACTCACCTCACTCTTCCTATGGGTACAGCCCAATAAGAATGTCGACTGGATAAACTACATTTACTACAACCAGCAGAGGTTTGTGAATTACACCAGAGATGCTATCAAAGGTATAGCAGCACAATTGGACGCCACCTCTTTGACAGCGTGGCAGAACCGTATAGCATTGGATATGTTGCTGGCAGAAAGGGGCGGGGTATGCGAAATGTTCGGCACCTTCTGCTGCACTTTTATTCCAAATAATACGGCACCTGATGGAAGTATCACCAAGGCTTTGCAAGGCCTACAAATGTTATCCCAGGAACTAACTGAGAACTCTGGTGTAGAGAACCCCTTAACAGGACTCTTTGAAAAATGGTTTGGTAAATGGGGTGATCTTGCAAAAGGTTTGCTCATCTCTGTTGTCATGGCAGCCACGGTCCTTACGCTGTGTGGATGTTGCTGCATTCCTTGTATTAGAGGAATTCTTCAAAGACTGATTGACACATCACTAACAAAGACTATGTTTTTTCAGAACAACACTGAACTATACCCGGAACCTGATGAAGATGAACTTACAGTCCTTTCAAAAGACTTATTTGTCTAAATGATAATACCTGGTAAAATAAAGAACCTGGATATTTGAATTATTGACATTATAAGTATAAAAGGGAGCAGCTGTTAGAGAAATTAGAAATTATACTTTAAATGTCAACTATGAATATGCATATTAATATGACTATATCTTCTAAAGTTAAAATGTTTGCTTTATATAACTCTATTAATACTTAAATATGCTGAATAAGCTCTAATAGCCCTAATTACTGGAATAAGTCATATGACCATATTCTATTGTGCAAAGATGTGCTGATTCTTACATCTGTCAAATATGGGCTGCGAACCATGGAATAATTTATGTGTTCATTGTATGAAATTTCCTGTCATAAGGTGTTGGCTGAAAAAGGATATTCTCATCTTCCTGCTAAAACGTCAGAATAAAAGTTGAAATTATACACGTGATCAGGACGTTACGAACAGGAAGGGGGAAGGTTTAAGGGTGATAAAAGCAGCATGTAAACTTATGACAGGCAGAAATGGATCTCTGAAGCAGAAAATATACATTTAACCATTTCTCTTGCATATGCAATAAAATATCTTGACTTGTAACGAGAGTTGGTCCAAAATTACTTGACAAATAGCTACACAGCTTCTGGAGAAGACTTTAGTACTTGAATTAGTTCGAAAATGTGCATAACACAAGTCTATTTCCTAAACTGTACACAGCCTATCTATAAACTTCTGAAATGTGCCCCTGATGCTTAGTGCCCATCCTAAGTCTTTGCAGGTGAACTTTGGAATTCATAGATATAATGGTCATCAAATGGTATGCACATAGATGCAAAGAAGACATCCAGGACCAAGCAGACAGGGTCCCAATGGGATAGCATAAAAAAAGCTCAAGTCTGAGCTTCTCCCCGGGTAATTGATAAGTCCTTTTGTCTGTTCCTCAGTACCATATAATAAAGGCAAGTGTTAAGCCCTGTACACACGATCGGTTTTACCGATGAAAACCGTCCGATGGATTGTTTTCATCAGACAAACCGATCGTGTATGGGACCCATCGGTCTTTTTTCCATCGGTTTTAAAAAATAGAACATGTTTTAAATTTTTCCGATGGATAAAAAACCGATTGAAAACTCCGATCGTCTATGGGCAAGTCCATCGGATAAAAAACCCATGCATGCTCAGAATCAAGTCGACGCATGCTCAGAAGCATTGAACTTCATTTTTCTCGGCTCATCGGAGTGTTTTACGTCACCGCGTTTGGAACGTTCGGTTTTTTGACTGATGGTGTGTAGGCAAGACTGATGGAAGTCAGCTTCATCGGATTTCCGATGGACAAAACCATCGGATTAGAATCCATAGGATATCCGATCGTGTGTACGAGGCTTTAAAGTAAGTGTTTTGATTTTAAGCATAATGCTGATTAAAAATATTATTTTTACAGTTGTAGGTGGAAAGGGTACTAAATATACTGTTACTACTTTGTTACTTCTTAGTGGATTACTGTGAAATTACATCCACCTAAGCTGATTGGGACTAAGAGGCGTGACCTAGAGTTTACTTTCTAACAGGGTATAATAACCTTATATAATAGGTTGTCTTAATAGCATCATAGGCCCCTGGGCAAAGCAATGCACTAAGGCCCATGCCAGGGAGATGGTGACCAAAAGTGGGTATGTGGCTAAAATATGCTCAATATTGGGTATGGCTTTTAGTCTGCTTAGACAACAAATAAACACAACCAGGGAATTATCATAAATTAAATTGATCCCCTCTCTATTCACTGCCCCCCTCTATACACTACCCCCCTGTATACACTGACCTTCTAAACACACGGCTCCCACTACTATTTTACACTATCCCTGTACACACTGACATTAAAGGGGTTGTATGGTTTCTGTTTTTTTATTTTTTTAAATAACAAACATGTTATACTTACCTCCACTGTGCAGTTCGTTTTGCACAGAGTGGCCCCGATCCTGGTCTTCTGGGGTCCCTCGGCGGCTGTCTCGGGTCCTCCCCGCAAGCGCTAACCCCCTTTATGGGAAGCTCTCTCCCAAGGGGGTTAGCTTGCGGGTGCGCTCCCATGATACAGCCGGCGCGGCATCATTGGATGTGATTGACAGCAGCGCGAGCCAATGGCTGCGCTGCTATCAATCTCCAATGACAAGCCGCCTCAAGCAGGGGGAAACCATAGCGGGAACGAGCTTAGGGAGTTTCGTGGCTTAGGAAAGTAAAACGGGGGGGCTGGGGGGGCCCGAGAGTGCAAGGTGTTTTACGAAGCTTTACAACCCCTTTAATGCCTCTCCCAGCCTGTCAGATGCCTGTATTGATTTATATCTGTATGTTACTATTAGGCCTTGTTCACATGGGCATACTTAAGCTTACACCCATGCAAGGGCCATGTTTGTCCCCACGAGAATGAGAGTGCACAGGTGTTTAGTGCATCCACATGCAGGCAGTCCCATTCATGTCAAGTAGGATGTAGGAAGCTGCACAGACACAGCCTGTGCTACCAATCTGACATCCATGTCCCCGAATCCATATTGACTCGCACCCACATAGATGTCAAATTGGGAGTAGTGGCTCTGTCTGTGCAGTCGCTGCATCCCAATTGACATGAATGGGACTGCCTGTATGGGGATGCATTCAACACCTGTGCATCCAATGCCTGTGCAGGGAAACATGGCCCTTGCATGGGTGTACGCCTAAGTATGCCCATGTGAACAAGGCCCAGTGGTAATGTACAGATTAGACATGTGCAATTTTTTTCTGACTGCATTTTTGTTACCTCTGATTCTCTAAATCAGAATAGTAATTAGAATTAGAACAAAAGAATTTAAACTAATTCAAAACAATATTCACTTCGATATGCAATAAAATGGGAGAGAGATCTGGGGCTTCAATTAAATGCCAAAGACTGGTCAGATATATGGGAAGCCATTAAATCAGCCTCTCAAATCATTGTGGTGCTGGAGACGAACTATAAAGTCCTCATGCGCTGGTACCTTATCCCTGCCCGGATTTCCAAATACCTGGCCACATACTCCCCCCATTGCTTTCACGGGTACACAGAGCTAGGCACCTATCACCACATTTGGTTGACCTGTCCCCTGGTTAAAACATTTTGGATTGAAATTTTCCATATGCTCTACACGCTGTTTAACAGCTCACTAGACCCGAACCCAGTTACGGCCTTACTAAAAAAACAACCTGGAAGTGACTGGCCTACAATTTAAACACCTCCTGCAGGTTACCACTGCCGTACAGAAAACTATCACCAAGGCCTGGAAAATGCCTTATCTTAATACTGTATAAACCAAAAACAGAGTCACCAGAGCCATGATCCATGCCAAAATAGAAGCAGTTTTCTTGGACAGAATCCTAAAATACGAACGCTTGTGGCATAGATCACTTCCTCCCCTCAGATTTTGACAAATCTTTATCCCTTGAGCTCCCCGAAAATATTACATCAGAGCCACTCTGATATAGATCTTTAACCCCATCCAACCCCCCCCAGAACCTTTCTCTTCTATATTTTCTGTTTAACCTCTCTATACTACCTCCACCCCCTGACATTCCAGACCTGTTTTCCTATATCTCTTTCTATCCAGTTTCCATACCTTGTTTTTTCTATACCTTCTCCTCTTCTTTTCACCCGTGGGATCTCATGCGTACTAGTTCCCCTGATTTGGGATAACCCATTTTAAGAAAGGCAATCTGTTCTGATCCCAACTACATCTGATGCTCCAGGAGTCAGAACGTTAAGATATGCATAGTATCCCTTCCCGTCACCATCCTCCTCTACACCATGGTTTACCAGAATCTCCTCTTTACTTCATGTATTATTAGATACCCCTCAATTACAGAGTTTTATGTTATCACCCACTGATATCATCTCTCTGAGGGTTATCTCTTCCTTAAACTGCGGAATCCTTTAATCTCAGGTACCATGGTACCATGCAATCATTATGCACTTAAATGTCATACCATTATTTTTCCTTACCCATCTTTGTGGGCTGCGACCCAGTCAATTAACTGTTGCATCTTTGTTTATTTGGTTATGTCTCCCTTTCCTGGGGCTAAATTGTATATATTCATACCCCATGTAGGTCTTATTTACACCTTGTCAATAAAATATTTGAACAAGAAAAGTGGAAGTGATATTAAAGGTTCATTTAAAAAAACAAAAATAACAAACATGTCACTCTTACTTGCAATGGTTTTGCACATAGCAGTCCCAATCCTCTTCTTCTTCGGTCCCCCACTGGCGCTCCTGGCTCTTCTCCTTTGACGAGTGCCCCCAATAGCAAGCCACTTGCTATGGAGGCATTGGTGTGTGCTCGCTCCAAAGCCCTGCTCTATGCGTCCATAAGACCTCATAGAGCCATGGCTTGACCCCGCCCCTGCTCTTTCCTCATTGGCTCACTGGCTGAAAATGAGGAGCGAGAGACCTGGGACAGCCGAGGCTTCCGTGCAGATTGCAGGATCGAGAGGAGGCTCAAGCGCGTATTGGGGGGGGGGGGTTGTGGAGAGGGGGGAGGCACAAAGAAGGTTTTTTACTTTTATGCATAGAATGCATTAAGGTAAAAAACCTTCAGCCTTTGCAATCACTTGAAATAAGATGATGATTCCTACTTAGGCTGCTTTCACACTGCTCCGGTGCAAAAATGTAGCAATGCATATAAATGTTGTTGCTGCATTTTTGCCATAATTTTACTGCTGTGCATTGCGTTTTTGATGCATTTTTTTATGTGTCTTTTCCATGTTTGCATTGCATTTTTCCCCTGGACATATGACTGGACAAAGCACTTCCCACAGGTGTGTTTTGTTTTTGAGGCGATTTCCATTAATTTCAAAGAGGTGCATTTTTGGTGCAGTTTTTTTACCACACCAAACATGCAACAAAAATGTTGCAAGCAGGACTTTTAAGGCTCTTTCACAATGATCAGTTTTCGATCAGTTTTTCAGTTAAAACAGCGGAAGAAAAATGCATGAAAAAAACACCCCATTAAATCCCATGGAACTCTTCACACTGGTCTGTTGCATTTCAGTCGCATTTTTAAAAGTCCTGCTTGCTGCATTTTTGGTGCATGTTTGGTGCAGTAAAAAAATAAAGATAAACATATCAAAAATGCACCTCTCCATTGAAATTAATAAAAACCAAGGCAAAAACACAACATACCTGTGGGAATTGCATTGTCCAGTCAAATGTTCAGGGAAAACCGCAATGCAAATGATCAAAAATTCAATGCACCACAGCAAAAATCTGTGAAGAGTTCCATAGGATTTAAAGGGATACATTATTTATGCGTTTTTCTTCCGCTTTTATTTTACTGAAAAACTTCTCAAAAATAACAAATTAATTACAAAATTTAAAATGTAATTATTTTATTGAATTTAAAACACATAACACGTTGAAATGAATATAGCCAAGCTTTGGAAATAACTTCCAAAATAAGTATTGGTTCAGAACAACAAATATACAAAAAAATCTGAATATACAAAAGAAACTCAAATACACAAAACGAATTTTGAAAACAAATCATTCTAGCATAACAAATGCAAAGCTAAATTATTAACTTAGGCCCCCTTTAACACGAGCAGCTCCGGTATGCGGAACCTGCTTGCTCAGCGGCGGATCTCTCCGCTGATCCCCACCTCACCAAAGAGGACAATGCAGGGTCCGATCACGTCCGCCTGAAAAACTGACAGGTGGGCCTGATCAGACAGCCCGCCTTAATAAACGAATCCGAAAAGAAATAAAACAAATTTTACTCATCATGTTTATCATTTTTTCACTGATCTCTATTTACAAGCATTGCAGCATATGGATTAACACTGTAGTTTAAAAAGTATATAAGCATACAGCTCAGTCTTTGAATGTCAATTAAAAGTTGAAAGGTGATCTTATCAAAATCTTTTTGAGACATCAAGGTAACCATAACCCATTTTCTGGAAAGTCTTTACAATTATCATACTTATGGTTATTTATGGGAAACATGTCACATGTAACATGATAATTAATCATTTAATATCCCCACAGAGTTACAGCTCTTGCGATTTACATCATTTTACAGCGAGTTAACCTTCTGCAATGTTGAAAGTCATAGATTTTTTTGGGCTTTACAGTATTATGTCTATTTTTCCTATATGTTATATTTTTGCCCTTTAAAAACAAAGTAGATTTTTAATTTATCAGGCTACAAATACAAAGGATAAAGTTAACTGCTTGAGGATTAGTTGCCTCAATGGCTAGTTCAGTAAATTGAGTTGTATTCCCACTTGTAATTAATTGTTCAACATTGCATTTTAATTAGCAAATAATTATAAAAAAAATAAAAAAAAAGTTCAAGGAAAACAGTCTACAATATTGTAAGTCAAATTAGTGGTAAACTAATAATCAAAAACTCAAGTAAATAATATAAAAAATAAAATAAAATAAAAAATGAATGTCAGTGAACAGGTGGGGAACTGCTGCAAGCACTCAAAAAAGTTTACTCAATCACTTTGATATCAAAAATTGTAAGTAAAATTAGTAGTGCACTGTTCCTTTAACTGTTTGTGAAAAAAATATATAAACCCTGCAATAAAAGTGAGAAGCCTCGGGAATTGAGAGGCTCAGGAACATATGGAGAGATGATCTCTTGTATTAGGGAGAAGTCTGATTGTGTCACTGTGTCACGAATGTCACATCTACCCCAACGCAGGCGGTCAGACACTATAGCTGGCTTCACCTATAGCAGCCCCCTTTCCCTTACGGCAAGCAGGCCTACCGGCAGGCCCGGACTGGGACAGAAAATAGGCCCGGGCATTTTAGACTGAGCAGCCCGGGGGGGAGGGGGGCATCGGTGTTTCGCGGCGCCGGTTAATGATGGGATGTGGGGTTCCAGCACCTTGTACCTCTGGACCCCTTTACATTACACAGCACCCTGCACCTCTGGACCCCTTTACATTACACAGCACCCTGGACCCCTTTACATTACATAGCACCGCACCTCTGGACCCTTTTACATTACACAGCACCCTGCACCTCTGGGCCCCTTTACATTACACAGCACCCTGCACCTCTGGACCCCTTTACATTACATAGCACTGCACCTCTGGACCCCTTTACATTACACAGCCCCCCCACAGTTTGTTACACTGACACCCCCCTAACAGTTATGGACCCCCTGCATGTTACACAGACCTCCCTACAGTACAGACCCCCTCCCTACAGTACAGACCCTCTCCCTACAGTGCAGACCCCCCTACAGTACAGACCCCCCTACAGTACAGCCCCCCTCTACATTACAGACCCCCCTACATTACAGACCCCCTCCCTACAGTACAGACCTCCCCTACATTACAGACCCCCCTACAATACAGACCCCCCTCTACAATACAGACCCCCCTACAATACAGAACCCCCCTAAAATACAGACCCCCCTACATTACAGACCCCTTACATTACAGACCCCTACTACATTTCAGACCCCCCTAAAATACAGAACCCCCCTACATTACAGAACCCCCTACATTACAGACCCGACTACAATACAGACCCCCCCAAAATACAGACCCCCCTACAATACAGAACCCCCCTACAATACATACCCCCCTACATTACAGACCCCCCTACAATACAGACCCCCCCACAATACAGAACCCACCTACATTTCAGGCCCCCTACAATACAGAACCCCCTACATTTCAGACCCCCATACAATACAGAACAACCCTACATTACAGACCCCCCTACAATACAGAACATCCCTACATTTCAGACCCCCCTACAATACAGAACCCCCCTACAATACAGACCCCCCTACATTACAGACCAACCTTACATTTCAGACCCCCCTAAAATACAGAACCCCCCTACATTTCAGACCGCCCCTACAATACAGACCCCCCCTACAATACAGACCCCCCTACATTACAGACCCCCTACAATACAGAACCCCCCTATATTTCAGACCCCCCTACAATACAGAACCCCCCTACATTACAGACCCCCCTAAAATACAGAACCCCCCTACAATACAGAACCCCCCTACATTTCAGACCCCCTACAATACAGAACCACCCTACATTACAGACCCCCCTACAATACATAACCCCCCTACATTTCAGACCCCCCTACAATACAGAACCCCCTACAATACAGACCCCCCTACAATACAGACCCCCTTACATTTCAGACCCCCCTTACATTTTCAGACCCCCCTACATTACAGACCAACCTTACATTTCAGACCCCCCTACAATACAGAACCCCCCTACATTTCAGACCCCCCCCCACAATAAAGACCCCCCTACATTACAGACCCCCTACAATACAGACCCCCCTTACATTTCAGACCCCCCTAAAATACAGAACCCCCCTACATTTCAGACCCCCCTACATTGCAGAACCCCCTACATTACAGAACCCCCCTACAATACAGACCCCCCTACATTACAGACCCCCCTACAATACAGAACCCCCTATATTTCAGACCCCCCTACAATACAGAACCCCCCTACATTACAGACCCCCATACAATACAGAACCCCCCTACAATACAGAACCCCCTACATTTCAGACCCCCTACAATACAGAACCCCCCTCTACATTTCCGACCCCCCTACAATACACACCCCCCTACATTACAGACCCCCCTTCAGACACATAATGTACCTCAGATCAGTGCGCGACTGCATGTTGGGTCCCCTCCCCCTGTGGGGACATAAAGGAGGAGGGGGAGGCGGCTTCACTCTGATCATCAGTTCCGAGGCCACCTTGCCAGAGAGAAGGGGATCGTTGCGGGTCCAGGCCCCCTGATGTGCCGATGGGTGTCACTGTCACTCGAGTGCGACTCCGACTCGCAGCTGAGAGTGCACTGGGGCAGTGGCGTCACTAGGGTTGGTGTCACCTGGTAAGGCAAAACATGGTGTCACCCCCCTCTTGTCTATCCTGCCCAGCGCCCTGCAGGCAGCACACGGTCACGAGGCGCACCCCCAAATGACCCCTGTAAATTAAAGTATAGGGTGGTATTGGGCCGGCTGGGGTGATATAGGGCAGGCTGGGGTAATATAGGGCAGGTTGCGGTGGTATAGTGCAGGTTGGGGTGATATAGGGCAGGCTGGGGTGGCATAGGGCAGGTTTGGGTTGTATAGGGCAGGCTGGGGTGGTATAGAGCAGGTTTGGGTGGTATAGGGCAGTTTGCAGTGGTATAAGGCAGGTTGGGGTGATATAGGGCAGGATGGGGTGGCATAGGGCAGGTTGGGGTTGCATAGGGCAGGCTGGGGTGGTATAGAGCAGGTTTGGGTGGAAAAAGGCAGTTTGCGGTGTTATAGGGCAGGTTGGGGTGGCATAGGGCAGGTTGGGGTGGTATAGAGCAGTTTGCGGTGGCATAGGGCAGGTTGCGTTGGCATAGGGCAGGTTGCGGTGGCATATGGCAGGGTGCGGTGGCATAAGGCAGGTTGCGGTGGCATATGGCAGGGTGCGGTGGCATAAGGCAGGTTGCGGTGGCATAGGGCAGGGTGCGGTGGCATAAGGCAGGTTGCGGTGGCATAGGGCAGGTTGCAGGGGCATAGGGCAGGTTGCGGTGGCATAGGGCAGGGTGCGGTGGCATAAGGCAGGTTGCGGTGGCATAAGGCAGGTTGCGGTGGCATAAGGCAGGTATATAGATCTCTCCTCAATCTTCAACCGAGGATGAGGAGAGATCCATACATTTATATAATATATAATGGACTGGCACGATATTTCCAATATTGTTTGATTTATATAAGGACATTATATGGAAAATTTGCACACTGCACTTTATTATTAATTATATTGTTTTATTTATTTAACTACAGTAGTCAACCTCACTTCTGTGTTTCCTTCCTGTGTTTCCTTCCCCCACCCTTGTTGTTTGCCTTTCCTCTCCCTTGTTTTTGTAAACTCAACTATCTCCTACAATGCCAATGCATGCTCACATTACTTTTTCTTGTATAATGTTTCACACTACCAATACAAGTTCAAGGTAATTATTTCCTATACAACCTTTTTATCTGAACAAACTCAACCATTTATGCATTGTATGTTTGTAAAATTGTATCCCGGTAAAATTTTATAAAAAATATTTAAAAAAAATTATATAAAAAAAATAAAATAAAAAGTCAGTGCTAAAAAGTTTCTCCTAATAAATGTAATCAAACCTACCTTGTAAGTTTAAAAGCAGAGAGCGAGAGGAAGTCATGCACAATTCACTTAAGGAAGCACATTCCCAGTATACTTTAAGTAGACTGCAAGGAGGCTAGTTGTTAGGCTGCAAGGGAGCTAATTGACAGGCATGAACGAGTCTGTGGGAGAAGTGGAGGGGGCAGCCACACCCCCAGTTCCGCCCACCAACTCCGGGTGAGACATTGGAGATGTTACAGGCAGGCTGGAGATGTGACATGCGGTCCGGCGGCCCGCGGGCCGCCGTGGGCCGCCGCGGACCGGCGAGGGTCAATGGCAAGCCCGCGGGCCGCCGCGGCCCACCGGGCATATGCTCGGTATGCCCTATGGCCAGCCTGGGCCTGCCTACCGGTACTTGGTTGCCCCCAGGACTTAAACACAATGCTAAAGTGTCTGGCCAGCACTAGAGATGTCCCGAACTATTCGGCAGCGAATAGTTCCCGGCGAACATAGCTTGTTCGCGTTCGCCACGGCGGCCGAACATATGCTATGTTCGGTCCGCCCCCTATTCGTCATCATTGAGCAAACTTTGACCCTGTACCTCACAGTCAGCAGACACATTCCAGCCAATCAGCAGCATACCCTCCCACCCAGACCCTCCCACCTCCTGGACAGCATCCATTTTAGATTCATTCGGAAGCTGCAGTCTTAGTGAGAGGAGGGACAGTGTAGCTGCTGCTGATTTAATAGGGAAATCTATAGCTAGGCCAGTGTATTCAGTGTCCACTCCAGTCCTGAAAGACTCATCTGATCTCTGCTGTAAGGACAGCGTCCTGACAGCAAGCCAAGAAGCCCTTTTTAGGGCTAGTACATAAGTCTGCTTTTTTTTTTTTTCTCTGTAATCTAATTGCAGTTGCCTGCCAGCGTGTGTGTGTCAGGCTCACAGCGTATACTGTGCCCACTTGCACAGTGCCACCACTCATATATCTGGTGGCACAGTAGATTACATTTAAAAAAAAAACAACAGTTTTGACTGCAATAGAATAGCAGTCAGTTCCCTGCCAGCGTGTGTGTCAGGCCTACAGCGTCTACTCTGCCAACTTCTGCCAGTGCACAGTGCCACTCATATCTGGTGTCACAGTAGCTTGCACACATAGTACAACTAAACTAAATCTAAAAAAAATTACAGGCAGAGGCAGGCCACCCCGCAGGGGCCGTCGTGGTCGTGGTGCTGTGATTCCCTTTGGCCCTAGAATAATGCCCAGTGTTCAGAGGCCACGTACCCTGAACTCGAAAAGTTCTGAGGACATAGTTGACTGGCTAACACAGGACACCCAATCTTCTACAGCTTCCGCTTGGAACCTTGACGCACCATCCTCCTCCAGCTCAGCTTCGGGCACCTCTAAAGTTACCACTCGCCCGCCTGCCGCCACCACCAACACTAGGACCACAGCTGCTTCACTTGATCTGTCAGAGGAGTTATTTACACATGAGTTGGAAGAAATGACTGATGCGCAACCATTATTGCCAGAGGATGTAGATAAAAGGGATATGTCTCAGTCAGGCAGCATTACACACATGGACGTACGGTGTGATGATGATGATGTTGTACACGCTGCTGCTTCCTTTGCTGAGTTGTCAGATACAAGTGAAGCGGTTGATGATAACGATGTGTCCGTGGATGTCACGTGGGTGCCCGCTCGAAAATAAGAAGAACAGGGGGAAAGTTCAGATGGGGAGACAGAGAGGAGGAGGAGACGAGTTGGAATCAGGGGGAGGTCGTCGCAAGGAGCTAGTGGCACAGTCAGACAGCATGTATCAGCACCCGTGGTCAGCCAGACAGCACGCCAATCAACGCATGCTGTTGCCACCACCAGAATGCCGTCATTGCAAAGCTCAGCAGTGCAGCATTTTTTTTGTGTGTCTGCTTCTGATAACAGCGATGCCATTTGCAACCTGTGCCAAAAGAAACGTCGTGGGAAATCCAACACCCACCTAGGTACAACTGCTTTGCGAAGGCACATGATCGCACATCACAAACGCCTATGGGATCAACACATGATGACGAGTACAAGCAGCACACAAGCTCAAAGCCACCATCCTCCTCCTGGTCCAGCATCTTCAGCCACGTCAACCACTGCTGTCCTCCTTGCCCCCTCTCAACCATCCACCACTCCGTCTCTCGCCTTGAGCAGTTCCTGCTCATCTGCCCACAGTCAGGTGTCTGTCAAGGACATGTTTGAGCGTAAGACGCCAATGTCACAGAGTCACCCCCTTGCCCGGTGTCTGACAGCTGACTTGTCGGAACTCTTAGCCCGCCAACTTTTACCATACAAGCTGGTGGAGTCTGAGGCCTTCAAAAAATTTGTAGCTATTGGGACACCGCAGTGGAAGGTACCCGGCCGAAATTTCTTTTCACAAAAGGCAATCCCCAACCTGTACTCTATTGTGCAAAAGGAAGTCATGGCATGTCTGGCACACAGTGTTCGGGCAAGGGTCCATCTGACCACTGATACCTGGTCTGCAAAGCACGGTCAGGGCAGGTATATCACCTACACTGCGCATTGGGTAAACCTGCTGACGGCTGCCAAGCATGTAATGCGTGGCTCTGCAGAGGAGTTGGTGGTGACACCGCCATGACTTGCAGGCAGGGCTGCTACCATCTCCTCTACTCCTCCTACTCCATCCTCTTCGATGACCTCCTCGGCTGAGTCCTCTTCTGCTGCTGCGTCTTGCTCCACATCAACTGCACCCCCCCAACTCCCCAGGGGCTATTCCACATCCCGGATACGACAGTGTCACACCGTCTTGGGGTTGACTTGCCTGAAAGCAGAGAGTCACACCGGACCAGCACTCCTGTCCGCCCTGAACGCACAGGTGGATCAGTGGCTGACTCCGCACCAACTGGAGATCGGAAAAGTGGTGTGTGACAATGGAAGCAATTTGTTGGCGGCATTGAATTTGGGCAAGTTGACACATGTGCCGTGCATGGCACATGTGTTGAATCTGATTGTACAACGCTTTGTGCATAAGTACCCAGACTTACAGGATGTCCTCAAGCAGGCCAGGAAGGTGTGTGGCCATTTCAGGCGTTCCTACACGGCCATGGCGCACTTTTCAGATATTCAGCGGCGAAACAACATGCCAGTGAGGCGCTTGATTTGCGACAGCCCGACACATTGGAATTCAACACTCCTAATGTTCGACCGCCTGCTCCAACAAGAAAAAGCCGTCAACGAGTATTTGTATGACCGGGGTGCTAGAACAGCCTCTGCGCAGCTGGGAATTTTTTTGCCACGTTACTGGACGCTCATGCGCAATGCCTGTAGGCTAATGCGTCCTTTTGAGGAGGTGACAAACCTAGTCAGTCGCACTGAAGGCACCATCAGCGACATCATCCCATTTGTTTTCTTCCTGGAGCGTGCCCTGCGAAGAGTGCTGGATCAGGCCGTAGATGAGCGTGAAGAGGAAGAGGAAGAGTTGTGGT
Source organism: Rana muscosa (assembly GCA_029206835.1). Lineage (NCBI taxonomy): Eukaryota > Metazoa > Chordata > Amphibia > Anura > Ranidae > Rana > Rana muscosa. The sequence continues at coordinate 496,820,873 of CM055117.1, forward strand.
CACCATCACCACCAGAAACAGCTTTATCAGCATCGCTTGCTGAACCTGCCGCAATGCTGGAAGAGGAGTCTGAGGAAGAGGAGTCAGAGGAGGAATGTGGCTTTGAGGAGGAGGAGGAAGACCAACCACAGCAGGCATCCCAGGGTGCTCGTTGTCACCTATCTTGTACCTGTGGTGTTGTACGTGGCTTGGGGGAAGAACAGACCTTCAGTGAAATCAGTGAGGACGAGGAACGGGACATGAGTACCTCGGCATCCAACCTTGTGCAAATGGGGTCTTTCATGCTGTCGTGCCTGTTGAGGGACCCTCGTATAAAAAGGCTGAAGGAGAACGACCTGTACTGGGTGGCCACGCTACTAGACCCCCGGTATAAGCAGAAAGTGCCTGAAATGTTACCGAATTACCGGAAGTTGGAAAGGATGCAGCAGTTCCAAAATAAATTAAAAAGTATGCTTTACACAGCATATAAGGGTGATGTCACAGCACAACGGGAATCAAACAGGGGAAGAGGTGAAAGTAATCCTCCTCCTACCACGACCACGCTGGCATGGACAGGACGCTTTACAGACGTGTTGTTGATGGAGGACATGCGGAGCTTTTTAAGTCCTACGCATCGCCACATCCCTTCGGGGTCCACCCTCAGAGAACGACTCGACCGACAGGTAGCAGACTACCTCGCTTTAACTGCAGATATCGACACTATGAGGAGCGATGAACCCCTTGACTACTGGGTGTGCAGGCTTGACCTGTGGCCTGAGCTATCCCAATTTGCGATAGAACTTCTGGCCTGCCCCGCTTCAAGTGTCCTTTCAGAAAGGACCTTCAGTGCAGCAGGAGGTATTGTCACTGAGAAGAGAAGTCGCCTAGGTCAAAAAAGTCTAGATTACCTCACCTTTATTAAGATGAATGAGGCATGGATCCCGAAGGGACTGACAGTGGGCGATACATTTGACTAAAAAAGGCCTGACGAGATGAGCTGCCTTTGGCTAAAAATGGTCCACACGCTGCTGTATTTTATCTCTGCATGCCGGATGACTTGCGTGACTTATCCGCAACCAACTAGGGTTCAAGCCACAATGTTTTAGGGCACTTTCTGCCTGGAAAACATAAATTTTTCTGGCAGGGATCGGCCCCTTACTTGGATCTGTCATCACCCGAGTCTCAGTGACTCGGTGACCACAGCGCGCGCGCGCGAAGGGGAGGACGTTTATTGACGGACTCCCGGCAATTGAGGACCATGCTGTGGCCGTCGATCAGTTATAGCGCTGATCTCAAGTGATTAAAGAGGGTCTAAATGGGCCATTGACATGCATCACAATTCAACTTAGGAATGAGTCTTTGAAAAGTTAAACTAAATAATTTGGCCACTTTATCCTTCCAAATAATTCACTTCCTGTCACATCCCTAACAATGTCTTTCCTTGGGGACACACAGGTCAGTCTAAATACTTTCCCCATTATGCACATTGCACTCGAGCATATTGCAGGGTACACCACAATTTATTAGGTAGTTTGGACTGTGGGGTTTATTTACTAAAGGCAAATCTACTTTGCACTACAAGTGCACTTGCTGTATATCTGAGGGGGACATGCAAGCAAACAAAAAAAAAACATCTTTGCTTTTACATGATTGGATGTTACAATCACCAGTGATCCCTCAGATTTTCAGCAGCTACACTTTTACTGCAGAGTGGATTTGTCTTTACTAAACCCCAAACTACCCAATGATTTTGGGTGTACACAACAAAGTGCTAGAGTGTAATTTGCTTAATGGGGACACTAGTTAGATTGATCTGTGTGTCCCCAAGAAAAGACATTGGTATGGTTTTACCTTCACTTCCTGCTTAGCTGTGTGACAGGAAGTGAAGCCAATTTTACTAAAAGGGGACACAAAGCCCAACCTACAAAAAGAAGAAAAAAACACAAGCAGGGGTTCTAACACTTACTTTGTTTCCCTCAAAATGCCCACAATTAGAATTGTATTGCCTTGAGCTATTTTTAAGTGCAGTGCTCTAAATCCGTGCTTCTCAAGTACCCCCAACAGGCCATGTTTGCAGGTTTTCCTTCATCTTGCACATGTGCTTTAAATCACAGTCAATGGTTTGGTATTTTGGACAGCAATTCTCCATAAGATAAATTCACAAAACATGTCCTGTTGGGGGTACTTGAGGACTGAGGCTGAGAACCACTGCAGTAAAAAAGGAAAATTGAATACTTACCGCTCTGTATTTTTCATTTCCTGGTGATTTTCCATGGCAGCACACAATACAATACATGCATATGCTAGCATGAAGGCACCAGGGTAGACAAATCACACCTGTTGTTTTGACATGCCAATCATCACATTTGTTGCAAAGAAAACGCAAAACAAACCTCAAAACTTTGCATCAAATTTTATTGGTCAACAAAACAAAGAATAATAAAAATAAATTAATTAAAAAATAAAAAACAGGGTCAATTTCAAACAGTTACAGACTCACAACATCTTGAGAAAGATTTGGCTAAATAATGCAGCACAGACAATTAAATCAAAGTGAACAAACGACAAACATTAACAACATCAAAATTATTTCAGGGGAACATTTCCCCCACACAAAAAAATACAATCCACAAAAGTAAACCAAACATCTGTTTTGCAAAGACATAACAAATAAAATACATGTGTTACAAACTCGATAAGGACACCAAAATGTACTTCTTGCCCCCCACACGCACACGCACACACGCTTGCCTCTTTTCAGGGCAAGGTAGAGAATGCTATCTGTGAGCTTTATATAACATAGGTTTGTGTGCTAATGAGGCAATTGAAAACACATGCACAGTCCATGAAACACCCAAAATGCAAGTTCACTCAATGTAGAGACTGAACTTCAAAGTGGCTACACCTGTTAAGGATGTCCTTCAATTACTAACCCATAAAAACACTCTCTGAGCATGCCCAGAAATGTCCAGGTGCTGTTCACACACAAAAAGCACCAAAAAAAACTAACAGGCTGGGCATGCTCAGAAGAACTCAAATGCAGCTAGCAGAAAATAACTCCCCCCCCCTTCCAAAATTAAGCACATCATCCAGCATGTTACAAAATTAGGGATGGGACAATCACCCCCCCCCCCCCCACCAACAAATACCATTGCAGTCTATGGGAACTGACATGTTAATTTTGTTAGTCCCCACTTGGCTGGCTTATCTTCTAGTTATTGGCTTTAAAATGGGGGCCCAGGTCCCACCCTAAGGGACATATATCAATGTCACCAATGTCACCAATTTGGACAACACCAAAAACAAAACAAGGAGAAGTGCCTTTAAATATGCCAAATTGCTTAAGGGCCATTTCACACCACATGCAGTCCATTGCATTTTTTATGCATCAAAAATGCTTGGAATGTTGGTTATATGGTTCTAAATGGCAGTGTTTGTTCCAGTGCGTTCCAGTTCCACAAAAAAAGTAGAACATGCTGCATTTTACCTGCACTGGACTATACTGGAAAAACACATCATAAACGCACTGAAACGCACAGAAACACACCTAAATGCACCAAAAACGCACTGGAACACACTTGTCCTTATCTATGGTTAATAAAAAAGAGGGGTGAAAAAAAAAACACTGGACTGCATCAAAAACGTACCAAAAATGCACTGGAACACATCAAAAACGTGCATGCAGAAAAGCACCTGGAACGCATCCGGATTGCGTTTCTATGGTGTGAACTGGCCCTAGTTCACACCATAGAAACGCAGTCTGGATGCGTTCCAGGTGCTTTTCTGCATGCGCGTTTTTGACACGTTCCAGTGCATTTTTGATGCGTTTTTGATGCAGTCCAGTGTTTTTTTCCCCCTCTTTTCACTTAGGACAAGTGTGTTGCAGTGCGTCTTTGGTGCATTTAGGTGCGTTCCGGTGCATTCCAGTGCGTTTTTGGTACGTTCCGTTGCCTTTTTGATGTGTTTTACTGCGGTCCAGTACAGTTCTGTACCTAAAAAATGCGGCATGACCAATTTTTTTTTGCCTTTCTGAAACGCACTGGAACGGACTGCAGTGGTGTGAACTATGCCATTGGCATTAATGTGATCAACTTTCTTTGCGTTTTTCATGCATCAAAAAAATGCACTGCACTGCATCCGGTGTGAACTGGCCCTAAATATCATACCCGGGGGGGTGTCTATAGTATGCCTGTAAAGTAGCGCATATTTTCCATGTTTATAACAGTTCCAGAGCAAAATTACATTTCTAAAGTAAAATAATAGTCATTTAAAAGTACTCGCGGCTGTAATGAATTGCTGGTTCCCGTCAATACAGATAAAAGTCATTGAAAGTCTTTGATAACAGAAAAAAAAAAGCGTGGGGGTCCCCCCAAATTCCATTACCAGGCCATTCAGGTCTGGAATGGATATTAAGGGGAACTCTGCCGCAAATTAAAAAAAAATGCGTACAGTTCCCCCAAATATCCATACTAGGCCCTTCAGATCTGGTATGGATTTTAAGGGGAACTCCACCCCAAATTTTTTAAAAAAATGGCGTGGAGTCCCCCCAAAAATCCACACAAGACCCTTATCTGAGCACGCAACCTGGCAGGCCACAGGAAAAGAGGGGGGGACGAGAGAGCGCCCCCCCTCCCCCCTGAACCGTACCAGGCCACATGCCCTCAACATGGTGAGGATGTCCCCATGTTGATGGGGACAAGGGCCTCATCCCCACAACCCTTGCCCGGTGGTTGTGGGGGTCTGCGGGCGGGGGGCTTATCGGAATCTGGAAGACCTCTTTAACAAAGGGGACCCCAGATCCCGCCCCCCCTGTATGAAATGGTAATGGGGTACAAATGTACCCCTACCATTTCACAAAGAAAGTGTAAAAAATGTTAAAAATGACAAGAGCCGGTTTTTGACAATTCCTTTATTAATGTCTTCTGCTTTCTTTCATCTTCTTCTTCCATCTTCTTCTTTTCTCCATTCGGGTTTCTTCCTCCATCTTGTTCTTCATCTTCCTTTTCCTCTTCCTCTTCCTCTTTATCTTCATCTTCATCTTCCTTCTTCCTTCGGTCTTCTTGTCCACATCTTGCTCCGGCTTCTTCTTTCTTCTTCGGCCGCTCTGTTTGAATTGGAGGTTCCCGCTGTGCGACGCTTCAGTTCTTCAGTTCTCCTCTGGGTCCGCTGCCACCCGGTGACCCCGCCCCCCTCTGACGCACATGGATTTCATGGGGACTTTCCCCGTGGTTTCAGAGGGGGGCGGAGCCACCGGATGGCAGCGGACCAAGAGGAGAACTGAATCGTCACACAGCGGGAACCTCCAATTCAAACGGAGCGGCCGAAAAAGAAAGAAGAAGCCGGAGCAAGATGCGGACGAGAAGATCGAAGGAAGAAGGAAGATGAAGATGAAGAGGAAGATGAAGATGAAGAACAAGATGGAGGAAGTAACCCGAATGGAGAAAAGAAGAAGATGGAAGAAAAGAGAAGACATTAATAAAGGAATTATCAAAAACCGGCTCTTGTCATTTTTAACATTTTTTACACTTTCTTTGTGAAATGGTAGGGGTACATTGTACCCCATTACCATTTCACACAGGGGGGTGGGATCTGGGGGTCCCCTTTGTTAAAGGGGTCTTCCATATTCCGATAAGCTCCCCGCCCGCAGACCCCCACAACCACCGGGCAAGGGTTGTGGGGATGAGGCCCTTGTCCCCATCAACATGGGGACATCCTCCCCATGTTGAGGGCATGTGGCCTGGTATGGTTTAGGAGGGAGGGGGGGCGCTCTCTCATCCCCCCTCTTTTCCTGCAGCCTGCCAGGTTGCGTGCTCTGATAAGGGTCTGGTGTGGATTTTTGGGGGGACTCCACGCCATTTTCTTTTAAATTTGGGGTGGAGTTCCCCTTAAAATCCACACCAGATCTGAAGGGCCTGGTATGGATATTTGGGGGAACCGCACGCATTTTTTTTTAAATTTGCGGCAGAGTTCCCCTTAATATCCATTCCAGACCTGAAGGGCCTGGTAATGGAATTTGGGGGACCCCCACGCTTTTTTTTTTTGTTATCAAAGACTTTCAATTACTTTTCTCTATATTGCCGGGAGCCGACAATTCATTATAGCCGCGGGTGCTTTTAAATGCCTTTTTTTTTCCTTTAGAAATGTCATTTTGCTGGTGCACTGGCAAGTTCAGAGCTGCGCCTGTTCAACTTATGCAAATTGAGTTACGTGACTTGACATTTACTAAGATTTTGCCGGCACAGTGTCTTGGCGCAAGGAAACAAGGAAAATTCCCTCGCTGAGCTCAAAAAAAACTCCCGCAGCTCTAATCATACTTGCCGGCGCAGCGGGCTGGTTTTGAAAAAGTTACTTTCTCACTCTATTTTGGGCATATTAGTTATTTGGGCAGGTGTCACTACACTTCCTCACATCACCCCACATCACCCCCATTATATTCTCACTTCCAGCTTCTTTATATTTAGATTTTAACATGCCGTGCGCCAGGTCCATAGTGGCGCACTGAGCGCCTCCTCCCGTCCGCCGAGAACACTATAGTAAATGGGAAATAGGGCTGCGATACCGGCGCTAATGTTTTGTAAATACCAAAACAGCCATTGCGCGCGCAGATGCGCCGATACTCATGGCGCAAATGTTTTGTAAATCAACCCCTGTATGTATCATTTTTTGAGACAGATGGAGATTTGTTTTATTTTTTGCTATATAAACAAAAAATGCTGATTTTTTTTTTTAAAAACAAGATTTTCTTTGTTTCTGTTATAACATTTTGCAAATAAATATTTTCTTCATAAATTTAAGCCAAAATGTATTCTGCTACATTTCCTTGGTAAAAAAAAAAATAACCCAAATCAGTGTGTTTAATTTAGTCTGTGCAAAAGTTATAGAGTCTACAAACTATGGTATATAAATTTGAAAAAATTATTGATAGATAGATGGGCCCAATATCCAAGGAGCACCTTTTGCTCGGTCCGCAGCACAGTGGTGTAGTGGTTAGCACTTTCACCAAGTAGCAATAGGGTCGCTGGTTCAAATCCCGACCATGACACCATCTGCCTGGAGTTTGCATGTTCTCCCTGTGTCTGCGTGGGTTTTCTCCGGGTACTCCGGTTTCCTCCCACACTCCAAAGACATGCTGGTAGGTTAATTGGATCTTGTCCAAATTGGCCCAGTATATATATGTGTACGAATGTGTGTCCCAAGCGTGTCGAGATCCTACGGGGTAAATGACCACACCAGCCATCAAGACACTGGCTGCAAAAAGCGCCTTGAGGCGATTCAGTTTGCATTTGTAGCGCTATACAAGTCATTCATTCATTCACCTTTTGGTTTTTAGGGAGCATAAATTACACATAAATTCTGCATTTAATTTCCAGACTACCTATCACATTTTTGGAGACCCTGGGTTACCAGGACAATGGAAACACTCACAAAATCACACCATTTTGGAAAGAAAACAGTCCAAGGTATTTTCTAAGAGGTATAATGAGTCCTTTGAAGATGTCATTTTCTGCAACAAGTTTTTGGAAAACGCATTAAAGAAAATTAAAATGTATTATTTTTACACAAAGTTGTCAATTAATAAGACATTTCTAAAACACACCATAGGCTTACTTAGAAGTACACCCCAAAACACATTCTGCTACTCCTTTTGAGTATGGGGGGATACCACTTGTGTGAGACTTTTTCACAGCCTAGCCTTCAGGCTTTCTAAGGGCTTAATTTATGCAACTAATTTCATGACTACATATCACATTTCTGGAGGCCCTGGAGCACCAGACTGGTAATGATTAAGCACAAGATGTTTGTGTGAAACGCGTCTACGTGACCTCGTGTTGGTGTCTTTGGTGTTATCACTTTGAACAATAAAAGGCAATCGGAATTCCTGGATGTGCAGCCATTTCTTTTCTTACAAGTCTCCCACGGAGGCGGGCCGGGGGCTGGCACTCTACAAGACATTCCACCTCAGGGTATCCTGAGCAGCGGCTCCTTTTCTTTGTACTGTGGCTGGCGTGGTGGTTCGGAGAACTGTGACTGACTGCACTATTAGGGCTTTTTCACATGTGAGGTTAGGGGACAGTAATATACAGTGCCTTGAAAAAGTATTCATACCTCTTGAAATTATCCACATTTTGTCATGTTACAACCAAAAATTTAAAAGTATTTGATTGGGATTGTATGTGATAGACCAACAAAAATGGCACATAATTGTGAAGTAGAAGGAAAATGATAAATGGTTTTCAAAAATTTTAACAAATAAAGATCTGAAAAGTGTGGCATGCATTTGTATTCAGCCCCCTTTACTCTGATACCCCTAACTAAAATCTAGTGAAACCAATTGCCTTCAGAAGTCACCTAATTAGTAAATAGAGTCCACCTGTGTGTAATTTAATCTCAATATAAATACAGCTGTTCTGTGAATCCCTCAGAGGTTTGTTAGAGAACCTTAGTGAACAAACAGCATCATGAAGGCCAAGGAACACACCAGACAGGCCAGGGATAAAGTTGTGGAGACAATTAAAGCAGGGTTTGGTTATAAATAAATATATCCCAAGCTTTCAACATCTCACAGAGCACTGTTTAATCCATCATCCGAAAATGGAAAGAGTACGGCACAACTGCAAACCTACCAACATGGACGTCCACCTAAACTGACAGGCTGGACAAGGAGAGCATTAATCAGAGAAGCAACCAAGAGGCCCATGGTAACTCTGGAGGAGCTGCAGGGATCCACAGCTCAGGTGGGAGAATCTTGTAAGGGCTGGGTTCAGCCCTTCCTTCTCAGAGCTCTGTGCTTAGCTGTTGGTTAATTGCCAGTACTCTTCATTCCACAGTGACTCACCTGGTCTTTATTTCCTGCTCGTCAGCTAGCCCTGCTGGCTATTTTAACTGTCTGGATCAGATCTCCTTTCCTTCGCCTGGTCAACATACCCAGATACTCTCTGCTGACTTTTGCCTGGCTGACTTCCCTTCTGGTTCCTGATCCTGTTTACTGCCTCTACTATGCTGATCTCTGGATTCCTGTTTTACTGTCTTTTTCAGACTACCCGCTCTGGTTACGGTACCCTAGCTATGTTTTCACTATGTTTGCTCTGTTTGTTTTTACCATTTTAATAAAAAGTGTGATTTTTACTGTACTTCTGTCTCAGTCTGATTCATGGTCCCTGACAAATCTGTCCACAGGACAACTATTAGTCATGCACTCCGCAAATCTGGCCTGGAAGAGTGGCAAGAAGAAAGCCATTGTTGAAAAAAGCCATAAGATGTACTGTTTTCAGTTTGTGAGAAGCCATGTGGGGGACACAGCAAACATGTGAAAAAAGGTGCTCTGGTCAGATGAGACCAAAATTTTACTTTTTAGCCTAAAGGCAAAATGATATATGTGGCGGAAAACTAATGCCCTGTACACGCGATCAGAATTTCGGATGAAACAAGTCCGATGGACTTGTTTCATCGAAAATCCCGATCGTGTGTTGGCCCCATCGGACTTTTTTCCATCGGTGTAAAAAAATAGAACTTGTTTTATATTTTTCCGATGGGAAAAAAACCGATAGGAAATTCCGATCGTCTGTGTGGAACTCCATCTGAGAAAAATCCACGCATGCTCAGACTAAATTAGGAGACGGGAGCACTCGTTCTGGTAAAACTAGCATTCGTAATTGAGATAGCACATTCGTCATGCTGCAAATTATTGCATCGTTAAATGTAGCGCGTTCTTTTCTTCTTTCTAATGCTAGAACAAATTGTATTTTTTGCTGCGGATATTCACACCGAGTTCTGACAAACTTATATGAAATGTAATGCCTACTCACAAGAAAAACACATAGGCAAGTATTTAAATTAAATCAAATATCCATTTATTATGGTTAACAAAATAAAGAGGAAGGGCAACAATGGAGAAATTTGTAGAATTTATGCAGCCTTTGGACCCCAAGGCAGATATCAAAGTGTGTTATAACGAAACTTAAATATCTTGAGGAGTCCCTCTAACTGGGAGCACAATCTAGTCCCCAAATCTCAGAAATCAGGAGCACCAGCAGATGTCATGCATGTCCCCAGGCTGTGGTACTCCAACAAACTGCGTCTTCTGGCAGAGCAGCTTGAAGCCAGGGATTCACTTTCTGGTCTTTCTTGTAGCCTTCCCTCCACAGCTCCCTGCAGCGTTCCCTCCACGCTTCCCTGCAGCTTTCCTTCCACGGCTCCCGCCACGCCCCCTTGCAGGCTGTGGCTCTGGTGTTGGTAATGTGGCAGGAGGAGGAGGAGAAGGAGGAGGAGAAGGATGGGCGAGATCACACAGATGGGTGGTCTCAGTCAGCTGGCCCCTCCCCGCCTTCTGAAGGAACCTAGAAAAAAGCTCCTCAGAGAGTTTACGTTGTCCCTCCTCCACTTTCTGGAGCTTATCAGCCATATAGCAGCTATAGGCCTCTACAGGGTTGATGGGGGCTCTCATTATCTTGGCTGCGTCCTTTATTATCCTCAGGCATTCCTCCTCCACCTCAGTCATCCTCCTTGGCCTTTTTGGTCTGACGTGGAGGGCAGGCACCTGTGACTGGGTGCTGCCACTTGGCCTGGACACCTGCTGGCTGCCACTTGGCCTAGCCTCCTCCTGGCTGCCACTCACCCCTGCCTCCTCCTGGCTGCCACACTCCAGAGCCTCGTCCTCCTGGCTGACCTCATCCTGTGTATAAAAAAGGGACATAGTTTTAGTTTTTGGCTCATCAATCACACAATTTTCAGCTCATGACTGTTGCAAATTGAATGTTAATAAATAGAAAAGACTCTCATTCTGACCCCAGTATTTTTCATTCTTGTCCCAATCAATTCTGGCCACTACTGTCTATTGATATGTAAATTATTTTGTGTTTTAATTCTTAATTTGTGAATAATAACATACAGTTCCCAACAATAATTCTAGGACAACAAATATGTTGTAAAATACTATACCTGGCTATAGATGTGCAGATCCGGCTCTTCCAGGTCAACTAGCTCCTCAGCACCCTCTGCAGGGTGGAGGGAAGGGTGGAGGGAAGGCTGGAGAGAAGGATCGAAAGTGATTCCCTGGCTTCAATGTGGTTGTCCAGAAAATGCAGGAAAAGAGGGGGGATGAGAGAGCGCCCCCCCTCCTGAACCGTACCAGGCCACATGCCCTCAACATGGGGAGGATGCTTTGGGGTCTGGACCCCAAAGCACCATGTCCCCATGTTGATGGGGACAAGGGCCTCATCCCCACAACCCTTGCCTGGTGGTCGTGGGGGTCTGCGGGCGGGGGGCTTATCGGAATCTGGAAGACCCCTTTAACAAAGGGGACACCCAGATCCCTCTCCCCCCCATGTGAATTGGTAACAGGGTCCATTGTACACCTACCATTTCACAAAGAAAGTGTAAAAAAAAACCACACAGACACAGTTGGGATAAGTCCTTTATTAAAAGAAAAAAAAAGAATAAAAAAAAAAGACTCCAGTGGTGGTAATCCACTCTTGATCTCCCCTCCAGCGATGTCGGTATCCTGCGATGGATGATCTCTCCAGGCTCCAGCAACGAGGTCAAGCTACGAGGAACAGCACACGATCCTCTCTTCACCGGAGCGGAGACACCCCGGGAATGACGCGGCTTCAGCCAGTGACAGCTCTTATGTAGCTGAGGGCGGGGTCACCCGTCATGTGACCCCGCCCTCCTCTGACGCAAGGGGAAACCCGGGCTTCCCCAGTGATGTGACAGGTGACCTTGCCTCCCTCAGATGCAAGGGAAACCTGCGTTGAATCAGAGGGGGCGGGGTCACCCGCACGTCACTGGGAAAGCCTGGGTTTCCCCTTGCGTCAGAGGGGGACGGGGTCACGTGACGTGTGGCCCCGTCCTCGGCTACATAAGACCTGTCAGGCTTCGGCGGCGTCATTCCCGGGGTGTCTCCGCTCCGATGAAGAGAGGATCGTGTGCTGTTCCTCGTCGCTGGAGCCTGGATAGATCATCCACCGCAGGATACCAACATCGCTGGAGTGGAGATCGAGAGTGGATAACCCCCCGCTGGAGTCTTTTTTTTTTTTTATTATTTTTTTTTTTAAAAAGGACTTATCCCAACTGTGTCTGGTATGGATATTTTGGGGGAACCGCACGCCATTTTTTTTTTAAATTTGGCTCAGGGTTCCCCTTATTATCCATACCAGACCTGAAGGGCCTGATAATTGAATTTGGGGGGACCCCCACGCATTTTTTTTTTATTAATGACTTTAAATGACTTTTCTCTGTATTGCCGGGACCGGCCGTTCATTACAGCCGCGAGTACTTTTAAATTACTTTTTTTCCTTCAGAAATTAAATTTTGTGCAGGGACAGTTCTAAGCACGGGAAACAAGTGCTGCTTTACAGGCATACTATATACACCACCCAGGTACGAAATTTAAAGGAATATTTCACTTTTATTGTTTCACTTTAAGCATTATTAAAATCACTGCTCCCGAAAAAACTGCCATTTTTAAAACTTTTTTTTGCATTGATACATGTCCCCTGGGGCAGGACCCGGGTCCCCAAACACTTTTTATGACAATAACTTGCATATAAGCCTTTAAAATTAGCACTTTTGATTTCTCCCATAGACTTTTACAGGGTGTTCAGCGGCTTTTCCAATTTGCCGCAAACACCCCAAATTGTTCGCTGTTCGCCGAATGGGCGAACAGGCAATGTTCGAGTCGAACATGAGTTTGACTTGAACTCGAAGCTCATCCTTAACGTTCGGCACTTCCTGTCCTCCTTACTCCATGCACACAACGTAGTTACGACACACGTGTGTTATCATTATATACCCTGCGCATGCGTGAAACTCCGCCCGCATCGCCTGCCCCTGATGTTCTTTCTAAGATATTCCCCGCCCCTTCTCGTTCGACGCACAGTGGAAGACGACATGGCGGTGACACAACAGGTGCGTGTTATGTTAAGTACCGACGAGAAAAGCCCGGAGCCGGAAACGTCCCGATCCAGGAGAAGAAGATACAAGCAGTGGCGTCTCCAGCTTTCACATTTAGGGGGGGGCACATGGGGGGACAAGGACAAAATTAGGGGGGCCAACCATAAAACGTGTGTGTGTGTATATACATATATACACACACACACACATATATACACATACATATATACAGTATATATACACACACACACATGTGTATTAAAAAATAAATAAAATCAAGAATAGAATGCACTCCAGAGGTCTTGTTACAAATTCACCTTTGTTTTATTTGTGCAACATACAATACACTTGAGCGTCAACATTTCAGTCCAACTGCGGACTTTTATCAATGTGCAAAAAGTGCCTAGGCATACTTCCGAGAAGGAAGCTGGAGAGTCCCTTTAATGTGACCCATAGCCATAGATAAAAATTTGCATTATGAAGGGCCAACTATAATGGGCTAGCTTGTCCTGTAAGAAAAGCTGATTTAGCCCTACTTCCATGAAAAACTACTAAGAAGGGTTGGCGCTTCATCATGCTAATTTAAGTCTATAGTTGAAGTGTACATAATAATTTAAAATCCCCTACAAAAAAACACTATTAAACCGCATAATGGTAAACATTGCAAAATGAACTGCAATACCTATTTTGAAGCATAGGCAATAATAATAATTTTTCCAGGTATGTACCAAAACATATTCAAGCTATAGTTATATAAATGAACAACAATAATTGTAACTATTTTTGTTAAAGGGACACTATAGTCACCAGAACAACTTGAGCTTTAATTGTTCCTAAACCCACAACAGTAAAATCAGTCTGTATATGCAGTAAAGCATGCTTGTTATACTCACTTTGAAACCTAAGGGGCTAAACCTCTGCATTGTGTAAAAAGGCTGTTTGATCCTGTCTTCTCTGATTCTCTCCTTCTTCCACAGTCCCCTCCTGATAGTACAGTCTTGGTGCAAGCTGTACATGCTCAGTTTGGTGTGTATTGCTAGAGAGGTTTTTTTTTTCTTGGGAGGGTGCATGTGATCAGCACTGTCCAGACAGAGGGTCAGGGATCCTGCAGCCTCATAGGACAGACAGAGGAGAATGAAATTAACCTGTTGGTATTCCTGACCCTATAGTGTCCCTTTAACTCTAAATATCTAACTTTCAAATAGCAATTCTTAAATAAGGAAACAAGTGCACGTAAAATAAAGTGCAACGTCACAACAAATATGCAGTGTTATGCTTTTAAAGTGCACAGCACAAAGAAAAAAATTGAACTTAAATTTTGTCTTTCACGCTAATATAGGCTTAAACGTGAATTTTTATGGATTGATGCAAACCTGCTAACTACAAGTTCCATATTTATTTGGGATGCAAGTCTGGCCTCAATTGACAATGTGGCAAGATCTGAAAGCGTTTCCTCAGTCATTGTTGTGCGTAGGAATGATTTTATTAACTTTAGTGCAGAAAAGCTTCTTTCACATGAGGCACTACTGACTGGCAAAACACAAGATATTTTACATAGCCGATAAAGTTCAAGAAATGGAATAGAGTAAGGCTCCAGAAAGTTAGTGAACTCAAGAATTGTGTCCACCTTAATGGCATCTGAAGATTTTTTCCTCTGTAGGGTTAGCATTGCCTGTTTCAGCTCAATCTCCAAGTTTTCTGTGTTGCAGGAGTAGAATTTGGCCATTGGTAGCAATTTTTCAAAATTAAGAAATTAATCTGATCGAGGATTCAGAGACTGTACGCCTTCCATCAGTGGCGTCACTAGGGTTGGTGTCACCCGGTGCGGAAAAAAATGGTGTCACCCCCCAACAACTATAGTCCCCCCTCAGTACAGACCCCCCTCCACTAACTACAGACCCCACTCCCACAGTATAGATCCCTTCCCTCAGTACAAACCCGCTCCACTAAGTACAGACTCTCCGCCATCAATATAGACCCGCCTCCCTCAGTATGAACCCCCACCTCAGTGCAGACCGCTCCATCAGTACAGACACCCCCACCTCAGTGCAGACCCCCTCAGTTACAGACACCCCCCCTCAGTTACAGACACCCCTCGTACAGACACCCCCCTCAGTACAGACACCCCCCTCAGTACAGACACCCCCCTCGTACAGACTCCCCCTCGTACAGACTCCCCCTCGTACAGACCACCCCTCAGTTACAGACACCCCCTCAGTTACAGACACCCCTCGTACAGACACCCCCCCTCAGTACAGACACCCCCTCAGTACATACACCCCCCTCAGTACAGACACCCCCTCAGTACAGACACCCCCACCTCAGTACAGACCGCTCCATCAGTACAGACACCCCCACCTCAGTGCAGACCTCCTCAGTTACAGACACCCTGCTCAGTTACAGACACCCCCCACAGTACCAGACACCCCTCGTACAGACACCCCCTCAGTTACAGACACCCCCCTCAGTACAGACACCCCCCTCAGTACAGACACCCCCTTGGTACCAGACCCCCCTCAGTACAGACACCCCCTCAGTTACAGCCCCCCTGGTGCAAACTCCCCCTAGTGCAGACCCCAGCAGTACAGACACCCCCTCCCCCCATCAGTAAAGATGCCCCCCTTACCTTACAGACCTCAGAACAGAGCGGCAGATACACACAGCGGTGTGTCTCTTGAGCACGGGCTCTGTAAACAGAGAGGAGGCAGAGGGGGCGGCGGCTTCCTTCCGCTCCGCTGAGGGACACAGCCGCAGCGTGAGCCTAAGGCACAGGGCAGCGGGCAATGTCAGTGTGGTGCCGCTGCGCTACCCACGGGTGTCACCCCTCTGGTGGGTGTCACCCGGGTGCGGCCCGCCCCCCCCCGCACCTGGCTAGCAACGCTAGTGCGTGTCGTCACATCATCACAGTGCAGTGTGATGATGTGACAGGCTGAGTCGCTCGCTGGCTCTGTAGGGTAGGGAGGAGGATTGGAATTTAGGAATAGGAAGAATAAGGAGCCGGAGGACACACACCAGGCGCGGCCACGGCGCTGGAGGTGTTGTTCCAGGCTTCCAGCCCAGCGGGGTGAAATTAATCAATGAATGGGTCAGCTGTAAAAAAAAAAAAAAAATAAATAAAAAAAAAAAAAAAAAGGGAGGGTGTCACCCCTCTAGCGGGTGTCACCCGGGGGCGGACCGCACCCCCCGCACCCCCCTAGCAACGCCTCTGCCTTCCATGATTTCCAGAGAATCTTTTGAAAATCGAGATTTTAGCTCTAAAATTATTCTGTCAAGAACAACATACATGAACATTTGAATGAAGTCATCTTTTTTGAGCAGTTGTTGTCGATGCCCTACAGTTTCCAAAATGACGCTATTTCTTAAGTTGAGAGGAGGCCGGCGATCTCGCTTCTTGGAAGGCGGTTCGGTAGAATCATCATTTGGTGCTGATATTCCACACTTGATGCTCAGTTGGATTGCTTCTGCCCAGACACTTTCTATTGTTCCAGAATTAGCTTCAGGTCTCCTCTCTGGATTGCGCACTTCTTCAAGCTCTTGTAAAATTGTTTGTACAAGAAGGACAGCTGATGCCAAGTCAATATCTTTGGCTTGTAACATGTTAGAGAGCGTCTGGGTCCTTTTTAGTATGTTCTCAAAAAACACAAGTGCCAGAATGAAGCCAAAATCAATGAACCGATGAATTGATTTTGCCTCAACTGCTCTCTCAGTATGGTTCACTTCTGCCAAAATATTGAGAGTTTCCAACAGAGGGCCAAGCGTTTTAAGAACAGCATTGCAGGCTGCATGTTGGCATGTCCACCTTGTGTCACTTAATTGTTTAAGCTGGATAGCTGGTTTGCTTGACATTTCTTGTTGCACATTAGCAAACACAGAGTGAACAACAGATGTACTGCAAAACACATATAGCTTTTCGAGTTTTACAAAAAATTCATTTGCTGCCTGTACATTCTTCACAGTGTCCACGATGACCAGGTTGAGGCGGTGACTCATGCAATGAATGTAAAGTGCACAAGGCACCTCCTTTTTAATGCGTGCTTGCACGCCATTAAGCCGGCCACTCATTACAGAGGCTCCATCATAGCCTTGTCCAACACAATAATTTTTATCAATGCCTAGAGATGCTAGGACCTGGAATATGTATCCTGTTAGAGATTCAGCATCAAGGCTATCTGCGCGGTAGAATTGTAAGAACCGTTCATGGATCATCTTATCGTGAAAAAATCGGACTACGACAGACAGTTGTTCTGATTTACTCAGATCCTTTGTTTCATCTGCAATGATGGAAAAGGGACTTCCTTTAATGCTCTGTGCGATGCCTTCTCTAACAAGAGCAGCCATAATTGATAAAAGTTCATTTTGTATAGATGGATGTAGATATCTTGCATTCCTTGGTCCTGTAATTTTGTTTCTTACAACGCTGTCTTTTTCTGCAATTAAATAGAGAATTTCACGCACATTACCATGGTTGACATAATCTGAGCTGTACCGATGCTCTCGCTGGGCAATTTTAGTCTTGGCTGTTAGCAACAAAACTTGGGCAATTGTCTTTAAGTAATGTCTATTCTCATTGACCTCTCGTGTATGAGCTTTAGTTAGATCCTTCATGATTGATGTATCCTGGCTTACACTATTTTTGAAATCCTCCCATCTGACATGGCAATCCTTGTGTGAAGCAGACTTCTCATGCTGTAGTATTCCTTTACCAGTTTCAAGTGCATTTTTCCAGTTTTTGTACCCTATGTTGATAAACGGTACTTTTTTAGCATGCCCATGGAGATATTTTGGTGTTGAAAAAAACCGGCACGGAAAACAGTATGCATCATCCTGGGACACAGAATATTCCAACCAGTCAAACGATCCAAACCACTGTGGGCGGAATGACCTGAAGCGTCCTCCCATTTGTTTCTGTGGGTATTTTTTTAATGCAGGCTGTCTTGGCCCTTCACTAGCACACTGGCTGATATCATGTGGTCCTTGTACCTTTGTTTTTTCAATGCTAGCAGATGTTTGTGCACTCTGTGGCTGTTCAGCTTCACTGAATTGCTCTTCATAAGCACTGTGTTGAATATTGCTTAGTGAGGAGGTGCTTGCGTCTTCAACCTGCAATGAAGGTTCATCATTATCCGATATTAATTCAGCAGTGTCATATTCAACGTCATCCTTCTGAAGCTCTTCACACTCCTCAATGGAAGAAGACGGACCAGGCTGACTTTTTCCTTTTTGCTGCTCTTTTGAAATATCAGCCTTCTGGGCCTTAACATTTACCACAGAATAAAATGAACGGATGTCCATTTTTTGAGTTATAATAGAAAATTTTATCTGGGGGAAAAAAAATACATGATGTTCTTCTGAAACACTTACCATAAATGAATACCATTTGTTTTATTAAATGTCTTATTGATAAATGTAGTTGCCCATCCAACCAGCAACTAGCAATCAACTAAAATAACTAAAGTGGAGTTCCACCCAAAAGTGTAACTTCTGCTTACCGTATTTAATTCCTCCCCCCCCTCCGGTGCCACATTTGACACCTTTCAAGGTGGAGCAGGTACCTGTTTTAAATTGACAGGTACCCTGTCCCCACTTCTGGCGGACACGGTCGCGGCGATGTGCTTCACCTTGGCCGGCCTTCTCCTCCCCCCACCACTGGGCCAATACAGAAAGTGCAGTAGGGAGCTGGCCATGAAGCTGCAAGGCTACACTGTTGGAATCCCTTACCCACAATGGCGGCGGCAGCACCCGGGGTTGCCGACATCACTGGATTCCAGGACAGGTAAGTGTCCTAATATTAAAAGTCAGCAGCTGCAGTATGTGTAGCTGCTGACTTTAAAAAAAAATTCTGGGCGTCGGAACTCCACTTAAATAAGAAACTGCATTATCACACACACCTTACTAAAATGTGCATTGTTAAATCATCATCAAATATTCCTGACAATGCACACGAAACGCACAAATATGAAATATTCCTGACAATGCACACGAAACGCACAAATATGAAATATTCCTGACAATGCACACGAAACGCACAAATATGAAATATTCCTGACAATGTGCACGAAACGCACAAATATGAAATATTCCTGACAATGTACATGAAAAGCACAAATATAAAATATTCCTGACAATGTACACGAAACGCATTAACATGAAATATTCCTGACAATGTACATGAAACGCACAAATATGAAATATTCCTGACAATGTACACGAAACGCACAAATATGAAATATTCCTAACAATGTACCTGAAACGCACAAATATGAAATATTCCTGACAATGTAAATGAAAAGCACAAATATAAAATATTCCAGAACAATTCAATGCACACGAAATGCATTAGCATGAAATATTCCTGACAATGTACATGAAACGCACAAATATGAAATATTCCAGACAAATTCAATGCACACGAAACGCACAAATATGAAATATTCCTGACAATGTACACGAAACGCACAAATATGAAATATTCCTGACAATGTACATGAAACGCACAAATATGAAATATTCCTGACAATGTACATGAAAAGCACAAATAAAAAATATTCCAGAAAAATTCAATGCACACGAAATGCATTAGCATGAAATATTCCTGACAATGTACATGAAACGCACAAATATGAAATATTCCAGACAAATTCAATGCACACGAAACGCACAAATATGAAATATTCCTGACAATGTACACGAAACGCACAAATATGAAATATTCCTGACAATGTACATAAAAAGCACAAATATAAAATATTCCAGAAAAATTCAATGCACACGAAACGCATTAGCATGAAATATTCCTGACAATGTACATGAAACGCACAAATATGAAATATTCCAGACAAATTCAATGCTCATGAAACGCACTAATATGAAATATTCCTGAAAATGCACACAAAACGCACAAATATGAAATTTGAATTCTTAATTCACGGTTCATCTACGCTGTCAGCAAATTTGAACTCATTCATGGTAAAATACCAATTTATTGTTTAATCCTTATCAACTGTCATTGCATGCATGCATTTTGTAAACTGAAAAAAATATTTCTTAGGCCCGGTTTACACTGGTGCGTTGCGAGAACACTGCGAATCCACTGCGGGTTCCCGCATCGCACCCGACACGCACGGAAGTTCACATTTAAGGCTAGGTTCACACTGCTGCGATGTCAGAGTTCGCATGTGATCCGCACCGCACTGCAAGTGCACATGACAGGACCCTTTTTTTTGTCCGCAGCAGAATCGGATCGCATGGGTGTTCACACCCATGCGATCAGATTCCTTTTTCGAGTTTGCAGATCGCACTGCGATATGCAAACTGATTTGGGGGTGTCATTAACTTTTAATTGACACTCCCAGCAGTTCGCATGGGGCAGTGTGAACTGCCGCCGGAAAACCTGCGATGCTGGAACCCGCAGTGGATTTGCAGCGTTCCCGCATCGCAGCAGTGTGAACCCAGCCTAAATCTGAAATAAATAGCTGGTGGTTCTGGTGCCGGACAACAGTAACTTCAAAGATACATAAGACAGAGCTCTCATGGAGGTAACAGAAAAAATACTTAACTAATATTAGAAAAGCATGATGAAAAGATGAAGTAATATTGACTAAATAGTATATAGGAGGCTTTGTTTTTTCTTTTTGCAAAATCCAAACCAATGTGTTTTAGAGGTTAAAATATATATCATTGACCCCCAATATATTGGGGGTCAATGATATATATTTTAACCTCTAAAACACATTGGTTTGGATTTTGCAAAAAGAAAAAACAAAGCCTCCTATATACTATTTAGTCAATATTACTTCATCTTTTCATCATGCTTTTCTAATATTAGTTAAAGCGGAGGTTCCGCGGTATATCTTTTTTTTTTTTTACATTGCATTGGTTGAGTATTACTTTCTCATGTATTTACTCACGTATCAGATGTTTCCCAGTCTCCCCAGTCAGAATCAGTTCTAAATTAGAACTTATAAAAATCCTTTTGGAAATTGCCATTTTGCTTGTGGGCATTGTGAAGCCCACAAGCAAATACTTCCGGGAAGCGTGAATGCTTTTCTCCCACTGCACTGTTGCCATCACAACGGACACATACTGTGAAGTTGTTGAGAGGGGGGGGGGGGTGTGGGGGGAGCCGCCGCGGGATGTGCTTTTCTTTTTACATTTTACAGGTCATCAGCTTGACAGTCTCAGAGCGCTCGTTCTGAGCTGCAGCTGATGTTAGCATACAGGACAGGAGCCAGAGTATAGGAGACAGGAGCGCTGATTTCACTGAGGAATGTGAAAAGAAAACACATCTCGCAGGGGGGGGGGGGATGGGGGGTGCCGCGCCGCGCCGCTGCGAGATGTGTTTTCTTTTCACATTCCTCAGTGAAATCAGCGCTCCTGTCTCCTATACTCTGGCTCCTGTCCTGTATGCTAACATCAGCTGCAGCTCAGAACGAGCGCTCTGAGACTGTCAAGCTGATGAAGCTGATGACGAGGTGGTGAATTGTCTCCTGGGAAAGCATGACACTGCACTCCCAGGAGGCATTGGGGCGCTGGGGAAAGTAAAGGAACGCCCACTCCCGCGGGAGGGATACCAGGAAGTGTCCCTGTTTAATACGAAAATCAAGGTAAATAAAAAAACGAACAAGATAATTATTTGCCAAATGTTGTTATAAATGTTATACTAATTGGGATGAGCAAATGTTTAGATTTAGGGTGAACCTCCGCTTTAAGTATTTTTTCTGTTACCTCCATGAGAGCTCTGTCTTATGTATCTTTGAAGTTACTGTTGTCCGGCACCAGAACCACCAGCTATTTATTTCAGATTTAAATTATAAATGGTAATGCAATTCCAAGCAAATTTTTACTGTTTTTTTTAAAAAAAGTGACCTACCTTTCCTGTGGCAGCACTGGTGGCAGATGCACTGTGACTGGACTGGAGTTGGCGGGCAAAATATGATAATTTATTTATTATAAATAACCGACGATGGGAGTTGGCACGCGATAGGCTGGCTGCGCTGCTCTTCTCAGTGACTCACTGACTCCACCTCCCGGGAGCAGGGAGCTTGAGCACGATGTAGGCGGCGCCGCGGACTACAATTCCCATAATCAATAGCGGCGGCCGTGACCGTCAGACGCGATGTCACCTGACAGGCTGACGTCTGTTACAAGTCAGATTCAGTCATTCAGCGCCGCGGACGGAAACTCAGATAGCCGCGGCGCTGTTAATACTAACAACTTAACTTGGGGGGGCACATGGGGGGCACACAGTAAAATTGGGGGGGACGTGGCCCCCTCAGGTCCCACCCTGGTGACGCCCATGGATACAAGGCCAGTAATATGTCCTTTGCTGAGATAGCGGATATTGTGGAGATCTTGCAGAGTAGAGATTATGATGGGAAGCATGGGCCATACAACACCCCTAATCTCAGGAAGGCCAAAATAATGGGCAAAGTGGTGAGGAGTCTGTACAAAAAATTTGGGCTCCGGAGATCCAAAGAGCAGCTGAGAAAAAGTGGTCTGACCTGAAGCTGAGGGAGCCGGAGCAGTACAGGAAGATCAAAAAAATGCTAGCAAAAAGTAAGTATTTCTCCTGTGTTATTACTAATTTTATTATTATACTTGCATGTTGCTCCATGTGCTTTGATTGACTGGTTGGACATTTGAAAATGGCAACTTTCAGGTTAGTGGCAAAAGTATAATCGTTCGTAGTAAACATCCATCGTCAAAAATACGCTGTTTTGCGCAGATACAGGTAAACCACATTTTTGTCATGCCTATTTGTATTAAAACAACGTTTATAAACATTGTTGTCTAGATGATGTGTTTGTAACTAGAATGTGACATGCAAACTTGATTCAGTGTAAAGGAGAGGACACTCAGCAGCTGTTTCCACAGCTGTACTCAGGAGCACCTGTGTGGGACACCAGAACAACCTTTTTAGGGTGTCCCACACAGGTGCTACAGTGGATATTTGGGGTGTCTCCATGTGTGCAACTTGGACAAAAAAGGTAGGTCTTCCAGCTTTGTAAAAATCCCAAAATCATGTCATCCTCTTGGAACTCTGCCAAAACAGACAATTGTACCCCACTTTCAAGCAATGTTTCATATTCCGATTTCTGCCCTCAAATATCTGTGTGCTAAAGTATACCTTTTGATTCGTTCTCATAGGGGAGCGAAGACTCGGAGCACACCTCTCAGAGGAGGCCAGGAACCCCACACCTCAGAAAGAAGGGGACCAGAGAGAACCCCAAACTCAGGATGTGGAGGAAAGAGATGTGGAGGAAGAAGAGGTGGAGGAAGAAGAGGTGGAGGAAGAAGAGGTGGAGAAAGGAGATGTCACGAGATTTTCACCACAACAGGTCAGTGTCATACACCACAGATTCAGGGAATAGATGCATGCATGCATGCATATTTATAAGACATGCGTTTTTTTTTTTTTAGATGATGTGCTACTTGTTGAAGAACAATCTCCTCCTTTCTCAAGTGGTAGCGCACAAATCATAATCCAGGATCTCATGGTTAGACATGTGCACAACATAAAATTTTGTTTAGTTTGGTTTTGTTTGTTTCGTAAGACGTGGGTTATCGTATTCGGACTCTTTCGTATTTCCGTAAGGGTTATTTTTCCGTTGATTCGTTTTTCCGTTAGTCTAATTTTCGTTGATTCGAAATTCGGATTTTTCGTTATATTTTATATTCGGCCGCGTTCGTATTTTCGTAAGAACTATATTTTCGTTGATTTGCAATGATTCGTATTTCCGTGTCTAATTTCCGTTGATTGGAAAATTGTACTTTTGTAGATTTAATTACATTCGTACTTTCGTTAGAATACATTTTCCGTTTATTCGAAACACTACTTGTCGTAATTTTGTAATTCGTACTTTTGTGAAATTGACCGGCTCATTTATTCGTACTTTCGTATCATTGTTTTCGTAGATTCGTAATCGGGGCATAATTTGTAATATGGAAACTAGATTCTAGACAGAGTATGCTTAAGAAACAAAGAATTTCTCTCTCACAAGTCACAACTTAACTCACAAATCCACCAAAACAGTGCCACCTATCCAACCACACCCTATCTGGTCTCTGGATGGAATGCACTGCAGTCTAACACAAAAAACACACAAGGGAATAAGAAACAAGCTCATTGAGGGAAGGGACAACCTCTTCAGGGGAAGGGACAAGCTTATTGGCCAACGTACAGAAATATTTCAGAACTAACGAATTCGTTGTTTTGATTTCCGTTTTTCGAATATTCGTAATTTAGAGTCTTCGTTCATTTTGATTTTCGTTATTTTGAATCTTTGTTCGGTATTTTCCTTGTTTCTATGTTTTCGTTTTTTCATAATTTCGTATTTTCGTTGTTTTCCATATTCGTTCTTTTCGATAATTCGTTTTTCGTTGGTAATTTTAGTAAACCGTTCGTTCATTCGTATGTTTAAAAATTAACGAATATAACAAATTTTGACGAATAACGAATTCGTAACTAAACGAATTGCACATGTCTACTCATGGTTATGAGTCGTGAAATGGACATTATAAGGCACAAACTCTATAGTTTTGACCAACAAATTAAGACCATGATTGATGTTTTGGGGAGAGTGTAAATATGTTTTTAATGCCACCATTTCACGTTTTTGTGGCCTACTTTTCCAAATTTTTGATGTAATTTGCCATCAGGGCAAATCAATGTACCGTATATACTCGAGTATAAGCCGACCCGAATATAAGCCGAGGCACCTAATTTTACCACAAAAAAATGGGAAAACGTATTGACTTGAGTATAAGCCTAGGGTGTCCATCTGCATGCCTCTCTTTGCCTCACTGTGTCCATGTCCACTGACATTTAACATGGGAGTCTATGGAAGGGGTGCCCAGGTTTGAAAAATCGTTGCTCCCCGGCCGTAGGTCCCCCAGACAAAACGGAAAATTGAATACTCACCTTTCCGTAATTTTCCTTTCCTGGTGCCGACCCATGGCAGCATACTAATGGTTGATGGCTCCGCCCCCGGTCAACCCCCAGGACCACGTAACTCTATAAAAGAAAGAGTTACTCCCCCCTTCAGACATTCTTTGTAACTAGACTTCAGAACTTTAAGGATTATAGCAGGGAGGGTGCATGCTGCCATGGGTCGGCACCAGGAAAGGAAAATTACGGAAAGGTGAGTATTCAATTTTCCGTTTTCCTGGTGCCTTCCATGGCAGCATACTAATGGTAAATAACTCGCTTATAGGGAGGGAACTGCGATAATAAATTTTTTTAATGGCTTTTTGAAAGTGATAGTTCCAGAGTCCTTTTCCCAAAGTCTCGGGAGGTAAGGACCGCAGGATCCAAGCTATAATGCGACATAAAGGTATTGAACGATGACCAGCTAGCCGCTCTACAAATTGTCTCCGGGGAGACCCTAGCCATAGCCGCCCAGGATGATGCGATTCCTCTTGTTGAATGTGCATTCACCGCGTTTGGAACTGGAAGACCACTAGCCCGGTATGCCCTTTGAATTATCTTCACGATCCAACTGGCTAATGTTGTTTTAGAAGCTGCCAAGCCTCTTTTGGTGCCTTTGGGGATAACAAATAGTCGTTGATCCCTTCTGAACTGCTGTGTCAGCTCCAAATAACGCTTTAGAGATCTGGCCACGTCCAGTTCATGTAGTTTTGAGGAGGATGGATCCTCTCCGAAAGCTGGGAGTACCCACTCCTGGTTGGAATGGTAGACTGAAGGCACTTTGGGGACAAATTGATGGATAGGCTGTAGGACTACCCTGTCCGGAAAAAAAGTGACGTAGGGCTCCTCTGCCCCTAGGGCTTGTATCTCTGATACTCTTCGACCCGAGGTGACAGCGATCAGGAAAACCGTTTTGCCGGTGATATCTTCCAAGGAGCACTCCTCTGTGGGTGTAAAGGGAGAGCTTGCTAAGACGTTAAGAACAACCGTTAGGTCCCATTTGGGATACAGCGTTTTCCTGGGAGGACGTAATCTTAACACCGCCTTCAAGAAACGTTCCACCAAGGGGTTTAGTGCCCAGCGTGTGTCTGTAAAGGCTGACAGGGCTGAAATATGCACTTTTAGCGTGCTGAGACCTAAGCCTAGGTCCAGGCCATTTTGCAGGAAAAGTAGGATATCTTGGACCCCAGGATTCAGAGGGTTGAAATGATTCGTTTCGGCCAGTGTAGAGAATTTTTTCCATATTCTGCAGTAGGTGGCATTAGTGGATGCCTTTCTTGCCTGTAATAACGTTTGTACCACGTCCCGAGAGCAACCTAGGTCGCCCAACCTCCTCCTTTCAACTTCCAGGCCCTCAAGTCTAGGATCTCTGGGTGCGGGTGTAGAAAAGCGCCTTGAGATAGCAGCTTGCTCGTGGGTGGGAGGGGTAATGGGTTGCCCAGGGCCATCTCTACTAAGAGCGGAAACCACGGTCTTCTCGGCCAGTAAGGAACAACCGCCAGGATGGTGACCCTCTCTAGAGTCAGTCGCTGGAGAAACCTGAGGATTAAGGGTGTCGGAGGGAAGGCGTAGCCTATCTGGAATTCCCATGGTTGGACTAGAGCATCCGCCCCTGTCGACATCGGAGATGGTGACCTCGTGAAGAAGAGAGGTGCTTTCGCGTTGTGCGGAGACGCAAAGAGATCTATCTGGGGATGCCCCAACTGTTGGCATATCCAGCTGAAAACCTGTGGGTCCAACGACCATTCGTTGTTGGATGTGAAGGATCTCGAGAGATGATCTGCCAGC
Source organism: Rana muscosa (assembly GCA_029206835.1). Taxonomy (NCBI): domain Eukaryota; kingdom Metazoa; phylum Chordata; class Amphibia; order Anura; family Ranidae; genus Rana; species Rana muscosa. The sequence continues at coordinate 496,847,457 of CM055117.1, forward strand.
TGATTCTCGGGGGCTGGAATGTAGGTAGCCTGGAGATCTAATAAATTCTTCTCGGCCCATGCAATAATTGGGGCTGCTTCGCTGGCTAGTGTATTGCTGTGTGTTCCCCCTTGATTTTGGATATAGGCTACTGCCGCTCTGTTGTCCATTTGTAATAGCACGGATTTTCCCTTGAGGAGAGGAGCCAAATGCAGGATTGCCATCCATGCTGCCCTTAGTTCCAGGATGTTGGATACCATCCCTTCCGCATTGAACCTCCATCTGCCCTGAACCAGCTGATCTTGGAGGTGTGCCCCCCAACCCAGCTGGCTTGCGTCTGATGTGATAATGGTCCATGAGATTGGGCCGAGAGGACAAGCAGCTAGTAGATTCGGAGACCTCGTCCACCACCAGAGGCTGGACTTCATCGAGGGAGTGATGGCTATCCTCTGACCGAGACGCTTTCTCCTCCACTGCTTCAGAAAACCTTGTTGAAAACCCCGTAAGTGGCTTCTGGCCCATTTTACCATCGGTATGCAGGCCGAGAGGGACCCTAGAAGGCTCAGGCAATCTGACGCTGGCATAGCGTGACTCCCCAATGCATGCTTCACCTTCTGCACCAACACCGGAATTTTGGCTGGTGGAAAGGACACTGACTTCCTCGGTGTGTTGAATAAGGCACCTAGGTATATCATTTTTTGTGTAGGTACAAACTGACTCTTCGAGTGGTTGATTAGCCATCCGAATTGTGTCAAGGTGTTCAAGACCATCTGCAGGTGCGACTGTAGAACTTCTCTGTGCTGAGACAGAATTAATATGTCGTCCAGATAGTGTAGGACTCGTATGCCCTTCTCCCGAAGGGGGGCTAAGATGGCTACCAGAACTTTGGTGAAGGTTCTGGGTGCTGATGAAATCCCGAAGGGGAGACACTGGAACTGAAAATGTAGGTTGCCTATTTGAAACCGTAGAAAATGTTGAAAGTTGTAGTGGATGGGGATGTGCAGATATGCGTCCTGGAGGTCTACAGACACCATCCAGTCCCCTGGCTGTACTGAAAGGATTACCGTGTTCAGAGACTCCATCTTGAAGTGTTCTACATAAAGGTACCTGTTTAGCCTTTTCAGGTCTAAAACCGGTCTCCAGCCCCCCGTTTTTTTGGGGACCAAGAAGACTGGGGAATAGAACCCTAAGTGCTTTTCCGATTCCGGAACCGGTAGGATTGCCCGTTGAGATAGAAGTATTTGCACGTATTGGACAAGTGTTTCCCTCTTTTGTTTTCCGGCTGGTATCTTGGTTGATTGGTAGGAGAAGGATGGAGGGCGGCATCTGAATTTCCAGAAATGTCCCTGAAGGACTGTGGATACCGCCCACTGGTCTGTACAATTTTCCACCCAAACCCGGGCAAAGGATCTGAGTCTTGCTCCCACTGGCCCGGCTTGGGTGGAGGGCGTGTCAAAAGGACTTCTGGTTTTCTATCGCCAGTGTAGGGGCCTTTGACTTTAGTTTGAGGAAAGAGGCCTGTGAGCCTTTCCAGTCCCTTCTGTATTGTTTACCCGGGCGATAAGCCCTGGAGTCTCTTGATCTCTGTTGGAAATTTGCCTGCGGAGTAAACTTCCTCCTTCTGCTCCTATCCTGGGGAATAAGACCGCTTTTCCCGCCTGTGACTCTGGATATTGCCATATCCATTTTATCTCCAAATAAGGACTTCCCGTCATACGGGATGCGACACCATGACTGTTTTGACGACGGGTCTGCTGACCATGGCTTAAGCCATAACGCTCTCCTGGCTGTGATAGAGTAAAGCATTGCTCTGGAGGAGCATCTTAGAACGTCTATGGCTGCTTCCGCCATGAAATCAGAGGTCAGCTTCAATTCATCTAGAGCTTTAATGATTTCTTCAGTATCTAGGCCACGTCTGAGGGCCAATTCAATATTATCTGTCCACACCCTGGTGGCTTTGGAGATTGAGGATAGGGCCACCGCCGGTTTGCAGGCTCCCCCCGATGCTTGGTATACTTTTTTCAGATCGGCGTCTATTCTGCGGTCTAGGACGTCTCTAAAGGAGACTGCGTCTTCTAAAGGTAGTGTTGTATTCCTAGCCAGTCGCATGACAGATGCATCTACTGACGGGACGGCATCAAAAATCTGAGCATCTCCTTCCGTTAGTGGGTAGAGTTTGGAAAAGCGGTTGAAGGCAAAGGGTCGTTTATCTACCTTCTTCCACTCCTCCAATACCACCCCCTTAATCTCCTCTATTAGGGGAAAGGCTGATTTCTTCCTGGCCAAATGTGGGAAGTATTTTCCTGCTTTATGTGGAGGTTCAGGATCTTCCTCCCACTGAATTGCATCCTTAACTGCACCAATAAAGGGTTCAATTAACCCAAAGTCGAAGGTCGATGTGCCCTCTTCTGGTATATTTCCGTCATCTTCCGAATTGAGCTCAGAATCAGGCTGGAGACTAGCTGTCTCCGCTACCCTTTGTTCAACAAGTGGGGTGGATTGATCCTGGGATGAGGCCAATTCCCTGATGGTGTCCTTGACTAATTCTTTGATTGAGCCTATGGACCCTTGTCTGTCGACCGTAGCCTCCAAAAAACACTGGCCACAGGCTAGCTTGTCTGGTAAGGCTTGCTTGCCGCATACCCAGCAATCCTTCCTCCCTGGTTGCAAAGACTTGCGCTGGGAGTCGTGTCTACTTGAGGAGTGGCGGGGTGACCTTCGGTCACTACGGGAAGCATGGGTTGAGGGTGAGCGACCCGAGCTTCTATGTCCCCCCGAACGTCCGTCACGAGAACTTCGATGAGAAGAAGTGCGGGCTGCTTCACGGCGTGGGCTATAAAGAAACAAAACAACTGGTGTTTCTATATATCCTCTAAAGTAGTAGTGCTCTTTGAATGGAAACAACTTACCTAACGTTGCAGCCCTTACCTAGTGGTATGTTGAGGATCTTTTTGATGCGGCAATACTGGGGCAGCTGTGTAAAATTTTTTAGCTAGTCAATACAGCACCGTGCAATGTCAGCGAATGTACATTTATATGTTTACCATCATTACGCTGCAAAATAAAATTTTAGCATTAACACACAGGTAATTACCTTGGCTGGGTTCCATCTGGCATGTAGAATAGTTAATACTCACAGCAAGGTGTATTTTCTGACAATCTGCCATTTGATTGTGGTCCCAGGCTGTTTAAATAGGATTTTTTGCTTGGGTGTACCAAGATGGCCGCCGCGCGACTTCCTCCGGCTATTGCGCATGCGCGATTGTGTCATGCCGTGACTCCGCCCCCCGGACGAGTAAAGCTAGGTTGTGTGGGGCGCGCGAAGCGTCCACACTAGCCATAGGCATTTGCAGAAAGCAGACATTTAAATGCAGCAGTGCTAAGCTGCTTAAAGAGATCATTACCCGGGTAAAGCAATGTGTGACCCGAGGATTGTAACTGCCGCTGAGGAGAAAGTATGCTCCTGTGTGCCCTTCATGCCCAAAAAAAGATCCACAGAAAAAGGGGCTCCCACACTTATATGGCGCATTTAGCAGCCCAAGATGCGGGACTCCGTACTGCAGGAGAGCATGAACCTGCAACGGTAGCACCATGAGACGGTGAGGTAAGGCTGAATAGTGATCCTGTAGGGATTGAGGACAGGAAAAAGAATGTCTGAAGGGGGGAGTAACTCTTTCTTTTATAGAGTTACGTGGTCCTGGGGGTTGACCGGGGGCGGAGCCATCAACCATTAGTATGCTGCCATGGAAGGCACCAGGAAAAAACTTTGCACACTTATAAAGGAGACATGTGACTACATGTGTGCCAAGTTTCCGGCCAGTACCGGGTCCCCAAAATCACTGGATAAATGACCGTTTAACATGGGAGTCTATGGAAGGGGTGCCGGTTTTGAAAAATCGGTGCTCCCCGGCCGTAGGTCCCCCAGATAACAAACTTTGCATACTTGTAGAAGAAGAGTGGGGCTACATGTGTGCGAAGTACCGGGTACTGGGTCCCCAAAGTCCGGGAGATCAGGCGCAAAAAGTTGACTTGTGTATAAGCCGAGCGGGGCATTTTCAGCACAAAAAAATGTGCTGAAAAACTTGGCTTATACTTGAGTATATACGGTATGTGTTTTGAGGGTGCAACCCCTTCCTCGCAACTCAAGTAAGTGAGAGGAAGGGTTTGCACACGTCCATTGATCCCCCATGATGGCAGATAGCACATGTTGACATTAGGCATGGGATCAGGAAGGAAATCCCCATTTTGACGCACAATTTGTGTGCATCTTCCAAATTTGCCTTGTTCAGGGGTGACATCACCCCATCTCATGAAGGCAACAGCAACACATTTTTGAAACACTATATAATGTCTGATATTGCCTTCAGTTTTTCAAAGGTTGAACTTTGTAAGTTCCATAGTTTTTATATGTTTTATTGTTTATGCCAAACAAAAAAAAAAAGTATATTTTTGTTAAACTTTTTAGAATTTTCTAAGAAATTTTATAACGCACAAGTTGTGCACAGCGTAAAAATAGTTTTCTACTCAACAATGTGTGGCTTCTTCTTTCTATACCAGTTTGAAAATTAAGTTCTTGTTTATTGTGACAATGGTAGTTATTTACTAAAGACAAATCCACTTTGTCTTTAGTAAAACAGAAATGTTTTTTTGGTTTATTTTTTACTCAAAAAATCATAGATTGTCTGGCATAGCAATGCCCCCCCCTACCCGTAAAGTACTCAACGTATTTATCACGCACTTCATGGGCGCTTTGGGGGGCCAAGCCAATACAGCCTCAGGCCCAACTGCGGTGAGATAATTTAGTGCATTTCTCCTTAAAAAGTTATGCAGGATGCAGCAGCTGAATACTATGTGATTGAGTTTGTATTCCGCCATATGTATACTTGTCAGGAACAGGCGGAACTGGCTGGCCATTATCCTGAAGACATTCTCAACAACCCTTCGGGCTCTGGCCAGCTGGTAATTAAAAACCCTCCTCTCCGGGGTGAGGGTCCTCAGGGGAAATGGCCTTATCAGAAGTGGTCCCAGTCCAAAAGCCTCATCAGCAATAAAAACAAACGGAAGTCCCTCCACATGGTCTTCATCAGGTGGCAGTGCCAGGTCACCAGTCTGGAGACGTAGGGCAAATTCCATCTGTGCGAACACACCACCATCCGACATCCGGCCATTCTTCCCCACGTCCACATACATGAATTCATAGTGTGCCGACACCACTGCCATCAACACAATACTATTAAAACCTTTATAATTATAATAGTAGGACCCCGAATGCGGTGGTGGCACTATGCGGACGTGCTTCCCGTCTATTGCCCCTCCGCAGTTGGGGAAGTCCCACTGCTCCGCAAACTGGGATGCTACATTCTGCCATTCCTGTGGAGTCAAACCAGAAAAAAAAATTAGTACTTTTGCACATAACATTGCAAGCAGATTACACAAAAACATACTTGGCCAACATCAGTATAACATTCATTTTTAGGAGTATTTAAACACAAAAATAGAAGGCACAATTATCACATTCCTCACCCCCTCTGATGGCCTATTGTAAACATTTTAGGGGGGAGGGGTTCTAGCTGAGTTTGGGTCCTCAAAAAAAAGCCTCTGCCACTCTGCCTAAATATAATGAGAAGCAAAACATTTGTACGCATTTTAAGGGGGGGGAGGGTAAAGCACTACAATGGAGCTGAAAAAATACATTCTTAACAGACTAGGCTAGGTGTGTTTGGGCCCAGGATAGCATGCTGGAGAGGTTAGTTATGGGAATTATGCATGTAGGCCAAAAAAGGAGCATTAAAAGCTTACAGCATGCATGAGAACAAAGGGGACATTCACAGCATATTACAATCATGGTAATTAGGGAAGGATGACAGAAATACAATACATTAGCAAGCATTAAGATACATAGAATATGATGTTAAAGGAGAAAACTTACCTTAATATAGTCCTTCTGCATAACTTGAATTATAGCAGAACAGGTCTATGGAATAATGATCCCCAGAGCCTGGGGGGAGATGCCTGTCGTGAACTTGAGGTCCTGAAGACTTCTCCCAGTCACCAGGTATCGCAATGTGGCGACTAGCCTCTGCTCGGCAGTGATTACTTGCCGCATCACAGTGTCCTGCCTCGTGATATAGGGGGACAGCAAATCCAACAGATGGTGAAAAACGGGGTCCTGTCATCCGGAGATAATTCCTGTAGTCATCAGGATTATTCTCCTGGATTTCCCACAGCAGAGGCATATGAGAGAATTGGAGCAACCAATTCTTGGTCCATGAACTCCTCCTCACCCTGTTCATGGACTGAGCTTGGGTCAAAGTATTAACCGCAACACCATGTGCATACGCAGCACGAGCTCTACGATGAGAACATACTTCCAACATGGCTAGAAACCAAGGAACAGCAAGGCCTATAAAGAACGACCTGAAAACCAGTAAACGAGCGGACAAGAACGCACTGAAAAACAGATACGACCTGACTACACGCACTGAAAGACAGATACGAACCCACAAGCACAAACTGAAACACAGAAAACGATCAGAAAAGCACGGAGACTGAAAAGCGCAAATCGGCTAACACCAAACTTTTACTAACACGCGGTAACACGAAATCGGCAAAAGCAGCCCAAAGGGTGGTGCCGTTGGATTTGAACTTCCCCTTTATAGTGACGTCGTACGTGGTGTACGTCACCGCGTTTTGGACGGTCGGAATTTGGTCTGATGGTGTGTATGCAAGAAAGCTTTATACGGAATTCCGACAAAAAATTCCATCGGATTTTAGCCCATCGGAATTCTGATCGTGTGTACGCGGCATTACACTGCACATCACCCTGAACACAATCATGTTGTGGGGATGCTTTTCTTCAGCAGGGACAGGGAAGCTGGTCAGAGTTGATAGGAGGATGAATGGAGCCAAATACAGGGCAATCTTAGAAGAAAACCTGTTAGAGTCTGCAAAAGACCTGAGACTGGGGCGAACGTTCACCTTCTAGCAGGACAAAGACCCTAAACATACAGCCAGAGCTGCAATCAAATAATTTAGATCAAAGCATATTCATGTGTTAGAATGGCCCAGTCAAAGCCCAGACCTAAATCCAATTGAGAATCTTTGGCAAGACTTGAAAATTACTGTTCATAGATGCTCTCCATCCAATCTGACAGACCTTGAGCTATTTTGCAAAGATGAATGGGCAAACATTTCACTCTCTAGATGTGCAAAGCTGGTAGAGACATACCCAAAAAAACTTTCAGCTGTAATTGCTGCGAAAGGTGGTTCTACAAAGTGTTGACTCAGGGGGGCTGAATACAAATGCTTAAAACACACTTTTCAGATATTTATTTGTAAAAAAAATAATTAAAACCAGTTATTATTTTCCTTCCACTTCACAATCATGTGCCACGTTGTGTTGGTCTATCACATAAAATCCCAATAAAATACATTTACGTTTTTGGTTGTAACATGACAAAATGTGGAAAATTTTAAGGGGTGTGAATACTTTTTCAAGGCACTGTAGATATTGCTACTGATTTTTAACTATATTTTTCCTATAAATACACTAACACAACATAACTTTCAAAATTCCTATTAAATAAAAAATATAAAACTGTATTGAGTTAATAAATTACAAATATTTGTAAATTTGTATTTGTGTCATTTTGCAAAATGGTGGAAATTAAAGATACACAAAACTGTAAAAAAGCATCTCATGCCAAAAATATGGAGGTTGGCCTCATGCCTATGCATTGTTATCACACCCAATCTGTAGTGCCATGTGTGTGCTGTGTTAATGGGCATTGAGATAAAATTATGTAGGTATACATTTTATCATAATGCAGTGCAATACAATACTTGGAAATGTATCGCAATGTGCTGCCATGCATAGAGTTGAATGATTACAATTCAAAAATAAAAAAATAAATAAATAGAAAATGCAATGTGTTGCTCAACAAACATCAGCATTCAATTTATGCATACCATAACTAGTGCCTTCCGCTGTGAATGGGCTCTTAGTGTGTTGGTGCACTGCAGTACATCAACACACATTACATGCAATATGACAATGCGAGTGTATGTAATCTGTGTGTGGGGTGGGGGATTATTATTATTTTTTTTATTTTTTTTTAATGTATTACATTAATTCTTTAAATCGCTCTATTCCCCCATCAGTGTTAATGGGGGAATACCTCCCATGGAGCTATTGTGTTCACACAGTGATTATTGTGAGCATGAAAAATCTGACAGGCTGGTTGCACCCAAGTTGATCGATTGAGCAACTTGGGTACAATCAGCCTGCCCATACATGATCTGAATCTCAGCCGGTCCCTGCTCACAATCAGGTGAAACACATGACTGAGATTTACTATGCCATCCATTATGAATAAACACAGGATGCTCAATACAGAGCATTCCTGTGTGCATTCATTTGGTCAGTGAACATGAGAAGTATTTTAACTGACCTACCACTCACTATCCTGAAAATCCAATGCTCTCCCTGTATTCCCAAAGCTGCTGAGGGGTGGTGGGGGGAAGGAGGAGAATACGATTCAGGTGGGGATGAGCCTCTGTTATATTGAGGGCATGGAGTGAGATTGGAAGATGAGGGGGAAACTAGAGCTCACAGGGGGGATTGAGGGACACTGGAGTGTTGGAGTACACAAGGAGTTTGTAGAGAGTAACAGTGACTGGAGGGGACACAGACAGTGCATGCACAGCAGGGAGGAACAGTGAGGGAACCAGCATTGATGGAGCCATTGTATCTGCTGACGAATAGCTATGAGCAGTGACTGAGAAACACTTCTGTTATAAGGTGATGGTCGCTAAAGTGACCATAAGCTTCTAGCAAAAGTGGGATTTCCATGATTGCAAAGTTTACTGACAGGGCTAGCAGGAAGCGGCCTTGTTCCAATGTAAGCCTTATGTCTATGACAGCAAAAGGGTTAAAACACCTTCTGTTTGGAAGATATCTTAAAACTCTTGCTCTAGAAAGTCTTTGTGAAGTGGTAACATTTCATACTATATAAATAAATGTAAAATGGTGAAAGAAAATGAATTGCTGCTGTATGTCATATAAGGCCTTAACAGACATTTCTTCTTTTTCAAAGAGTGTGAAAGATTGTCTAAGGTTCTTCATAAGCACAGCATATCATTTTACCCAGTTGCATAGCACACAGGGCACTTTGCATAGGATTAATATTGCAGCTGACAGATTCTCTACTGTACCTTAAGGTAAAGTGATGGAGAGGTTCTCCTCATTATGTAGGCCATACCACTTTACGAAGAAGATTCATTACTGCCCCACTTTTCACTGAAACAATTACCTGATTAGGAAATAATGAGAGCCCATGCTGACTATTTCATTAAGTGATAAAAAAGCCTTTCACGTGTCCTTGGCCAGAAGAAATTTAATTGTTTGACAAGTATTATTGCATAGAATTTGTGATGACATTTGTTAAAAAATGTACTAATGAATAATTTTAAATGATGGTTATTTAAGGGTTCTTGACTAGCTTTTCAATGAGGACATTGTTTTTTTTAGGCAAAAACACACTTTTTGCATATTCTTAGGGATATATAGTTAACAGAATTTTAAAATGTGATGTTGAACTCCAGGCAGAAATTAAATAATAAATCACATTTTTGATTTATTTAAAATATCAAAACTACTTGAATCTCTTCAAAATAGCTTCCTTTGATCCATGCACAGCAGCAGTCAGACTACAATTTGGAAGTGATGTATTATGGGTCAATCAAGTTCTGCTCAATTGCACATGTAGTCATTGGTGACAGAGGTAGAGAGCAAAATTATGAGCTCATCAATAAGCTACTGATCCTTCACTGTCTCATCAGAAGCTTGAATGGGTGTTTGACCAGGCTGTAATGCTCAACTACAGTAAGTCTGGAAAAAGGTCTCAGGGAGTACCGCATGTGCATCCCTATGTCTCTAAGCCTCGTTTGATACATTTATTCATCTGAACCTCATAAGAGGCCTCAGACGTGACATGCCAAATATGAAGTCCAGGTAATGAAACATACAGGTTCAGCGTGGAATCATGTGGCCGAATGCCTAACACTGAGTAGGACAGCTGGTTCTGAGATCCTGGAGCTGTTTTTTTATAGTACATTGAAGCTTTATTAACATTTGTGTTTATTCAACAATGCAGAATTAGGGATGCATGAATGTGTCTGGGTTCAGTTAGCACGCTGTTCATCAAACCCATCATAAAGTCTGGAAATTGCCAATTTAAATCCAAGCCCCAAAGAAATCTATGGGGAGCATGAATCTTGTAAATTCTGGCTTTTTTAAGGTTAATAGACAAGGGATTGTCAAACAAAGGACAAGGGGAGCTAAGTACTGCCATGGTGGACATGTACCAATGCAAAGAAAAGAGCACTGCCATGGGGAACATGTACCAATGCAAAGAAAATGTTTACCCTACAGCAGGGAGAGGGTCCTCCTTTTCATGACATTTCAAGGGAGAGATGGGAAAAACACTAATTCTTTCTATTACATACTTGGGAGATGCCTTTAAGCTGTATGTGATAATACAGAACAGTACAATTCTCATGGAAAACATCAACTAAACTGTATTCTTGCATTACATATTTTGTAGATGTAATTGATTTAACTTTGATATTTTGCCCGACAGACAGCAGCAGTGCCCCAATATGATTAATTTAAGCTTGACTGATAAAATAATGTACACTTGTAGCTGACAGAAACCAGTGTTAAAAAAACACTAGAAAAACATAATGTGAGTAAATCACCAGGACCATATGGCTCACACTCAAAAATTCTCATGTAACTAAGCCATGTTACAGCTAGACCATTATTCCTAATTTGTAGGGACAGCTTGCTGACTGGAATGGTATCAGCTGATTGGTGAAAAGCAAACATGGTGTTAATATTCAAAAAAGGGCTAAGATATTTACCTGGGAACAACAGACAAGCCAGTCTAACATCATTAGTATGTAAACTATTATAAGATATAATAAGGGACCATATCCAAGAATTTGTTGATGAAAATAGTATCAAATAAATTAAAAGAGAAAGAAATATGTGAGAGATATGGAAGACTATAAAAGCAAGAGAGTATTCAAATGGCAATCTAAAGATCAACTCAAACAATGGACAGGTGCCTGTTCACAATCACAGAATGGAGGGCATAGACCACCTCCCCTACGAACTCCTAGGTCATTTCCTCCTCCCCATGGTGGGAGTGTACACAAACCCAGATTCAGGTATGAATCACCCTTTAGCACAAACCATCTCCCCAAAGAGGAGGCTCTAAACATGGTAGAAGAGCGGGTGGACGCCCCTCAAATAACTATCCAGTCTATACTCAGAATAGATTTGATTCCCTTGCTAGGGTTGAGAATGACAATTATGAGATGGATAATAGATGCATCACACAACATTCTCAAGGGAGATCTTTCCACAATTATGAATATAACCACTGGGGTTACCGACATGAGTTTGTACCCGATACTCCCCATTGGGATGGTTGATGTGGGGCCAAACATCCCCGCCCCCGAGACATGGGAATCATTCCAAACAAGGGGGTGGAGGCTCAGATCTAAAAAGTAAAAACGGGTATAACAGACACAGGTCTTTTTAATTTGAGTTCAGGAACACTTTTACATGGGGAAAAATTTTGTCTTTAATCATGGATTAAAGTTTGCCCCTCCGCATCCCCTCAATAAATTCAAAACATTTATGGATGTACATAAGAATGTTCACAAGCTAAACATTCAGATTTATATTGTCTTAACCCTATTCGTTAGAGAGATAATGTCTCTTGTGAGTTTAAACATACCACACTTTCTAATGCATTCCTGTTTAACCCTCCAGGTAATCTAGGGGTCTGGTCCTAAAGGATCTAGAGCAAACCATTATTAAGAAACGTAGGATGGACTCTTTTTTTTAAAAAGGGCTTGGATTTATAAAAAAAATCGGGAAGACATCATGGTCTGCCCCACCGACATTCCTCTGAATTATGACCCTACACAAGGTTATAAGGTAGAATTAAGTTCCATTGTTGATGAAGGCTTTTTCAAAGGCATCATTATTAAGAAGGAGAGATCATTTTTAAATCCGGTTGCCCCTAGAATACCAGTAATCTATTACCTACCGAAGGTGCATTAAAACCCAGTCAATCCACCAGGTCGACCCATCATAAGTGCTACTTGAAAGAGGTCCAGTTTCTTAAAAAGAGATTTCTGGATAAGGGTTATGACCCTGAGGAGTTAGATAAGGTTTTGGAGGATGTGGGTAGTAGAGATAGGGAGGCTATGTTAGCCCCTAAGACTAGACCTACCAATACGTATTTTTCCTGTAGATTCCCTTTCTTTAAAACTTTCTCTAATCAGAATTTTTCTGTTAAGAAAATTTTAAGGAGGCATTTGAACATCCTAAAAAATGACATCATTTTGAGCCCTCTACTCCCAGAAACCCCTGTGGTGGTGTACAGAGGGGTTCCCCCTCTCAGACAAAAAATAGCTTCTGATATCATTGAACCTTCTGTTAAACATACTTTTTTTTGATGAACTTAAAGGTTTCTACCCTTGTAGAATATGTGAGGTGTGTAAGATCAATTCTCTGAGAAATAGGAAATATTTCACTTTTACTTCCAATACTACTTCCCAGTTTCACACTATTAATTATTTTATGACCTGTACTAGCAAGAACATAGTCTATTTAATTACTTGCCCTTGTGGGCTACACTACGTAGGAAGAACGGTTTGTGATATTACAGGTCAGACTAAAGCAGGGAAATGCAATTAGCGGACCTCCAGCTGTTCCAGAACTACAAGTCCAATGAGGCATAGCAAAACTCTGACAGCCACAAGCATGACACCCAGAGGCAGAGGTATGATGGTGCTTGTAGTTTTGCAACAGCTGGAGGTCCGCTGATTGCAAATCCCCAGACTAAAGGAAGATTTAGCTAACATAGGTAAAGGTCTTCCCAACCACAGTCTTTCTAAACATTATGCTTTAGGCCATGGAAGGGACCCTAGGGGTACTACTTTCATGGCAATTGATAAATTCATTGCAAATTGAAGGGGTAGCCATATGAGAAGAGGCATCTCCAGGTTCCAGACATGGTGGATCTATTTTCTTAGATCTTATAGACCCCATGGCCTAAATATTGAATGGGATGTCAATGCCTTCATTAACAATAGCTAGTCCATCTTTGATCTATTAGAATTTATTCACTTTTGATGTACAGTATATGATTTTTTTTAGCAATTATGACCTGTAAGCATTTAAATCATTATTTTTTATTATTTTTTTTAATTATGTTGTATGTATAGTCTTTAATATGTTTAGTATGCATATGTATATTAATTTTAGGACTAATATTGTTTTTAACCACAATATGGAGATAGAGTCCTTATTGCAGTTATCCCTTTGTTTTTTTAGCTCTAATATATTAATGCAATGTGTTAGTTTTATACATTATAGGAGGATATATTTCTATTAACCTTCCTTGGCTATTTGTTTTATTTGGCCAGGTCTCAATTTTTCAGCCTCTAAGGTGATATTCAGGGTGGTCTATGTATATCCCTGAAACTATTTTTGTTTACTTCCTGGTTTTGATGTCGTTTTCGGCCAGGAAGTGAAGTGATTAACTGCCGGGAGCAGCATAATTTATGCTTCCTGTAGTCTTTTTCCACTATGAGGCTTGGAACACAATCAGGGTGGGACGAATCCAGTGAGTCCTCACCCTATATATATGTTCTGTAAAAGCCCGCGGTCATGCCCTTGATTACGTTTAAAAAAGCAAAATGCTGCATAGGTTGGAGTTTTTGGATGCGTGGCATCGTTGTGCGTGAAGACTGCGGCCATCTTGTTGGTTTGAAACCATCAGGAGTTTTCATATGACATGCCTGTTTACATCTGCCACTGTGTGAGTATATATATATGTGTTTTTAATAAATTCAAATGGTTTTGATATACTACACCATGAAGGGGCACTACTCTGGAGACAGTATGTAAAAAAAGAATTGTAAAAAAAAGTTATCAATGTCCATGCTGCATGTAAGAAATATCTAATTAAATTGACAACTTTGTATAAAAAATGAATTTTCATTATTATTCAGCATTTTCCAAAAACTTGTGGCAAAAATGAAGTCTTTAAATTACTCACCATTCCTTTTAGAATATACTTTAGGGTGTTTTCTTTCCAAAATGTGATAATTTTATTGAGTTTTGCACTTTCCTGGTGCTCCAGGGCCTCCAAAAATGTTATAGGTAGCCAGAAAATTAAATGCATAATTTATGCCAGGGGTAGGCAAACTTTGAGAGGTGGAGATCTACCTTGACAACATGGAAGAGATCAAAGATCACGGGTGCCACGTCCTTTTGAAAAAAATAAATGAACTACCAAGCCCCCAATGAAAAGTAAGGATGGCATAAAGAAAAATAGAAAAATCGTATAAAACAACGATCACTGTAGAAATATAAACTTAGCCTACCTTAAAATTTAGCTTCAGTGAGAAACTCACTTTCATTCAGTTTTTTTTTTCATGTCTGGGAAGTAATGGGTTACTCCCACAAGACTGATGCTGGGGTTCATCGTGAAAGCAGAACATCTGGTACCGCAGGCTGATTTCTTCGACTAGTTTCAGGCCTCAGTAGTATGTAGGATAGTGCACAGAGGTCAGTAGTAAGTAGGGCAGTGTACACAGGTCAGTAATATGTAGGGCAGTGCATGGAGGTTAGTAGGATGTAGGACAGTGTACAGAGGTCAGTAGTAAGTAGGGCAGTGTACAGAGGTCAGTAATATGTAGGGCAGTGTACAGAGGTCAGTATGATGTTGTGCAGTGTACGGAGGTCAGTAGGATGTAGGGCAGTGTACAGAGGTCAGTAGTATGTAGGGCAGGGTACAGAGGTCAGTAGTATGTAGGGCAGTGTACAGAGGTCAGTAGTATGTAAGGCAGTGTATTTAGGTCAGTAGGATGTAGGGCAGTGTATTTAGGTCAGTAGGATGTAGGGCAGTGTACAGGGGTCAGTAGGATGTAGGGCAGTGTAAAGAGGTCAGTAATATGCAGAGCAGTGTACAGAGGTCAGTAGGATGTAAAGCAGTGTACAGAGGTCAGTAGAATGTAGAGCAGTGTACAGAGGTCAATAGTATGTAGGGCAGTGTACAGAGGTCAGTAGGATGCAGGGCAGTGTACAGAGGTCAGTAGTATGTAGGGCAGGGTATAGAGGTACAGAGTTCTATAGTATGTAGGGAAGTGTCTGAGGTCAGTAGGATGCTGGGCAGTGTACGGAGGTCAGTAGTATGTAGAGCAGTGTACAGAGGTCAGTAGTATGTAGGGAAGTGTATAGAGGTCAGTAGTATGTAGGGCAGTGTACAGAGGTTAGTAGGATGTAGGGAAGTGTACAGGGGTCAGTAGTATGTAGGGCAGTGTACGGAGGTCAGTAGGATGTAGGGCAGTTTACAGAGGTCAGTAGGATGTAGGGCAGTGTACGGAGGTCAGTAGGATGTAGGGCAGTGTACGGAGGTCAGTAGGATGTAGGGTAGTGTACAGAGGTCAGTAGGATGGAGGGCAGTGTACAGAGGTCAGTAATATGCAGGGCAATGTACAGATGTCAGTAGGATGTAGAGCAGTGTACGGAGGTCAGTAGGATGTAGGGCAGTGTACAGAGGTCAGTAGTATGTAGGGCAGTTTACAGAGGTCGGTAGGATGTTGGGCAGTGTACGGAGGTCAGTAGGATGTAGGGCAGTGTATGGGGATCAGTAGGGCAGAGGACAGGGGTTCAGGAGGGTATGGTACTGGGGGGTCAGGAGCTTATGGTGTAGGGGAGTCAGGAGGGTTTGGTACTGGGGGTTCAGGAGGGTATGGCACTGGGGGTCAGGAGGGTATGATGTAAGGGGGTCAGGAGAGTATAGTACTTGGGGGTTAAGAGGGTAAGGTAATGCGGGGGTCATGAGGGCATGGTGCAGGGGGGTCAGGAGGTCAGTGTATTGGGGAGTCAGGAGGGCATTGTATTGGGGGTCAGGAGGGCACAATACAGGGAGGTCTGGAGGGTACAGTACTTAGGGGCCAGAAGGGAATGGCTTTGGAGGGTCAGAACCACAGTACGGGGGGGGGGGGTTGGGAGGGTATGGTATTGGGGCACTAGGAGGGCACAGTACTGGGGGCTCAGGAGTGCAGAGTACAGGGGGGTAAGGAGGGCATGATGCAGTGAGGTCAGGGGGGCATGGTACAGGGGGGTCAGGAAGGCACAAAAATTATTGACTTATGCAAAGTGGCGCAGGGAAGCTGTCATGGCAGAGCTGAATGTTCTGATCAGGGGAGCGCTGGCTAGGGGTGACCCCGCCCCCTCTGATGCAACACAGGTTTCCCGTTGCATCAGAGGGGGGCGGGGTCACCCGTCACATCACTGGGGAAGCCCGAGTTTCCCCTTGCGTCAGAGGGGGACGGGGCCACGTGACGGGCGGCCCCGCCCTCAGCTACATAAGAACCGTCACTGGCTGAAGCCGGGGTGTCTCTGCTCCGGTGAAGAGAGGATTGTGTGCTGTTCCTCGTCGCTGGAGCCTGAAAAGATCATCCATCGCAGGATACCGACATCGCTGGAGTGGAGATCGAGAGTGGATTACCACCGCTGGAGTCTTTTTTCTTTTTTTTTTAATAAATGACTTATCCCAACTGTGTCTGTGTGTTTTTTTACAATTTTTTACACTTTCTTTGTGAAATGGTAGGGGTACCAATTCACATTGGGGGGACAGGATCTGGGGGTCCCCTTTGTTAAAGGGGTCTTCCAGATTCCGATAAGCCCCCCACCCACAGACCCCCACAACCACCGGGCAAGGGTTGTGGGAATGATGCATCCTCCCCATGTTGAGGACATGTAGCCTGGTACGGTTCATGCGGGGGGCGCTCTCTCGTCCCCCCTCTTTTCCTGTGGCCTGCCAGGTTGCGTGCTCGGATAAGGGTCTGGTATGGATTTTTGGGGGGAACCCCACACCATTTTTTTTTTATTTGACGCAGAGTTCCCCTTAAAATCCATACCAGACCTGAAGGGTCTGGTATGGATATTTGAGGGGAACGGCACGCCATTTTTTTTTATTTGGCGCAGGGTTCCCCTTAAAATCCATACCAGACCTGAAGGGCCTGGTAATTGAATTTGGGGGGACCCCCACACATTTTATTTTTATTTTTTATCAATGTCTTTCAATGACTTTTCTCTGTATTGACGGGACCGGCAATTCATTACAGCCGCGAGTACTTTTAAATTACTTTTTTTCCTTCAGAAATTACATTTTGTGCAGAGACTGTTCTAAGCACGGGAAACAAGCGCTGCTTTACAGGCATACTATATACACCCCCCAGGTATGAAATTTAAAGGAATATTTCACTTTTATTGTTTCACTTTAAGCATTAATAAAATCACTGCTCCCGAAAAAACTTCAGTTTTTAAAACTTTTTTTTGCATTGATACATGTCCCCTGGGGCAGGACCCGGGTCCCCAAAAACTTTTTATGACAATAACTTGCATATAAGCCTTTAAAATTAGCACTTTTGATTTCTCATGTTCGTGTCCCATAGACTTTAATGGGGTTCGGATGTTCGAACTAATTTATTGCCTGCTCGCATGTTCTGGTTCGGCTCATCCCTAGCGCTGGCAAAACTCTTATGCCTCTTATAAAATGTTTTTGAAGTGTTTGCTTTCCAAAATGGGGTATTTTTTGGAATGTTTCCACTATTCTGGTGTTTCAGGCCTCCAAAAATGTAAAAGGTAGTCAGGAAATTAGATGCATAATTTATGTGTAATTTATGTTCCTTGAAAGCCCAAGGATGCTCATTGGATTTTGGGCCCCTCTATGTATCTAGGCTGTGAAAAAGTCTCACATGTGTGGTATCCCCAAACTCAGGAGGCATAGCAGAATGTGTTTTTGGGTGTAATTCCAAGCATGCCTATGCTGTGTGTGAGACATAACTTGTTAAAATGTAAACTTTGGGGGGCGCATGCGCGAGGCTCTGTATGGCGGACGTGTTCCACTAGAGCTCCGCACCTTCCGCCGCAACATCGGGATCATACGCCGTGCCTGAGCCGCCCTGCAACCCCGCTCTTGCCGAATATAGCCTCCGGAACGGTCACAGCATCATCTGGGATGGTTTTAACCGGCCATCGCGGTAAATCTAAACCCAAGCCGATCAAAGACGCCCTGGCCCGCGCCTCGTCCAAGATGGCGGCGAAGGCCCTGGCTAAGCAGCACGTTGCCTCACCAGACAGGCCGGGACAAGCCACCGCCAAAAGCGGAGATGAGGACAACATAGACGGTCAAATCAGCGGTCCCTCCTTTCTGCCTTCCCCAGGTATGTCCCAGGGTGATTTCCTACAGTTTATGGAAGCCATGCTACAAAAGGCCCTAAAAGCTACATCTGACCAGATAACTAGCAGGCTGTCACGTGAGATCAGGGAGCTAGGCCAGCGCACAGCAGACCTGGAAACCAGGGTAGACGATATAGAGCTTACACTCCAAGAGCAGGTTCAAGAGCAGGCAGCCCTCCGTGATGAGAACAACATGCTCCTCTCACGTCTCGAGGATGCTGAAAATCGCTCCCGTAGATCAAACCTACGCCTGAGAGGTATTCCAGAAAATGTGGAAGACTTGCTATCCTTCTCAACGGCACTATTCCAAGAACTATCACCCACTATACCAATAGAACGCTTGGAATTCGATAGAATACACAGGGCCCTGACCCGCCGCCAGCAAGACGGGCCGCCGCGAGATATTATCATTAAACTGCACTTTTTCCGTACAAAGGAACAACTCCTAGCTGCTGCTCGCAATAAAGACACTCTCCTGTTCCAGGGTCACACATATCAATTGTTCTCTGACCTAGCTCCATCTACGATTGCTAAACGCCGTGCCATGAAACCACAACTCCAGATTCTTCTGCAGCACCAACTTAAATACACCTGGCGCTTCCCTTTTGCTTTGCAATTCTCCTACCAGGGCCAGCAACACTCCTGTACATCACCGGAATCCCTCCAATGTCTTCTTGAATCCCTGCACCTAACTACCCCGGAGCAACCGGCGGAGACGACACTGCCTCGCACCCCCGCCCGGGCAGCATCACATCCCTATATTGCTACTCCAAGGAGATCTAATCCTGGCCCTTCATCCATCCGTAAAGGCACACCAGCTCGCCCACCCAGGGACACTTCGCCGGGCCGACAAGTCTACTCCCCACGTTGAATTTACTTTTGTTCCCCTCATAATCACTTTTTGTTTGCCACCGGAGGTCCCTTTATTGAAGCTAACCTACATTCCATGACTCGATGATAACTCTTCAATCAAGTTAAAGGAGGACTGTCCCGTGATAGACACCCCCTACTGGTAAGAGGGATGTCTATGCAGTCCACCTACCCCCTCTCCCCGGGGTTGCGGGGGCTCAGGCCCCACGTATCTTTTATATTTTCTTTCTCACCAGCAGGTGTTAAAAGGAAAAGGGGAAGAAAAAAAGAAAAAAAGAAGAGAAAAATATTTCCCCCCCCCCCCTTTTTTTTTTTTTTACCTTACTGTTCAGGAAAACCAAGAAGGTTATTTCCTTTTTTTCCTCATCCTTTTCCTATGCTGTCCCCTTTTTGGGAAAATGTACTATAATTTTTGCACAACATTCACTATGTAACACTTTAGTTGGCACCTGTTCTCTGGCTCGCCGCATGTGCTCAGGGCTCTCCCTGGGCGCATGCGGCGACCCGGACACTACCGCCTATTTTTTGTCCACCTGTGCACAACTTTGGTAAATTGAATTGTTATGAACGGTTATTTTATTTTTTTTCTCTCTGTTTGTTTCTTACTTCAAATGCATATAAGAGGATATATATACGGATATACCCTACCTGAGTATTTGTGTATCCCTATACCATGTCTCCATAGGGTTAGTCTGGAGGTCTGTGTGACACCAGACAAACATAGGTTATATTGCAATACCTGCATAACCACTATCTTTCCTGTTACTTCTTGTTTGTTTAATTTTCTAAAACTTTAACCACAATCCCCCATTAGCGGCGGGAGGCTGTCATTGCCACCCCCTTTACATGGTGTGCACACTCGCGAGCCGGCTGGCTGACTGGCGAGTCTGTCCACTACCTGGTCGGGCGACCAAACCCCATTACTATTTACTCTATCTATTCATCCACTTGCCTTACAATTGTTACCCTTTCTTTTTCCCCTTTCTTCCCTCCTTTCTCCCTTGTATCTTCTTTTTTCCTGATCCTTGTCGGCGGGGCTGCGGGGCCCTTGGGGCCCCTCTGTCTCATGTCTCATTTCTTTCCCCATGGCCCCCCTGAACATTCTTTCTCTTAATGTAAAGGGACTCAACTCACCACATAAAAGAGTTAAGGCCTTCCACACATTCATAGCATTAAAAGCTAGCATTGTGGCCCTCCAGGAAACCCACTATACGGCGCAAGCGACCCCAAAATTCTTTAGCTCCCGATACCCCCAAGTGTATACTGCCTCGGCTAATGTGAAAAAGTGCGGTGTACTCATAGCCCTTCACCAATCCCTCCCTTTCGTATTAACCTCAGAAATCAAAGATCCGGAAGGTCGTTACATACTTCTTGTAGGCACACTTCAAGAAGTGGAAACTACATTGGTCTCCTATTATGCTCCAAATGATAACCCGAATCCCTTCTTTTCTCACCTCCTACAGGTCATTAGGATACATTGCAAGGGCACGGTGATCCTTTGCGGTGACTCCAACTCAGTGCTCCAGCCACATATGGATAAATCCCCATATGCTCCAGACCAGTATACTTCCTCCACACGTTTTAGAAAATTACTGCAACAAGCCTCATTGCTTGACACTTGGCGAGAATGCAACCCAACAAAGAAGAACTTCACGTTTTACTCATATCCCCATAAATCCTTTTCAAGGATTGATCATATATTCCTTTCGGTTGCATCCTCCCCAATACTTGTCAACTCCTTTATACAACCTATACCATGGTCGGACCACTGTGCAGTGCTTACCACTATTTCCTCCCTGATCCCCCAAACCAGTGACCGCTCCTGGTGTATTAATGAAGCTCATCTTACCAACCCGTCTTATTGTCTTGACATTCAGGTGGCCCTCACAGATTACTTGCGTCATAATAATACCCCTGATATCTCTCTGGTTCTCCTTTGGGAGGCACACAAACCGGTAATACGAGGCACATGCATATCAGTATCTACACACCTCAAATGGGATAAGAAGCTCCAACTAGCCAATCTTGAAAAGGAGTTCCACCAGAACTATCTTCAGTTCCAGACAACCCCAACTGAGCCCCATAGGTTAGCAATGGAAAAATCCAGAACTGAACTGGATCTGCTGCTGGCTGAATCGGCCGATAAGGCCATCCGCAGATCCAACCATACCATTTACACTAAGGCTAACAAACCCGATACTTTTCTAGCCATGCGTTTCCGTCGACCAGAACGGAACCATGTTCCCATCAGATTACGGATCGAAAAAAACACATACACTAGTAACCCTATCAAAATTCGAAGTGAATTTCGCAAACGTCTGGAAGACCTCTATAAAGCTAAATCTACCTTTTCCCACTCCGCCGCTGACTCACTCCTTCAGGACACTCCTCTGCCCACTCTGTCGGACTCAGAACGTGACCCCTTAGAAGCACCCATTTCTACAGAAGAAGTCCTTGCAGCGATAAAAACCCTCAAACCCCATAAGAGACCAGGCCCAGATGGACTATCTGCCACATACTTCAAAAAAATTTGCCACAACTCTAGCTCCCCTCTTAAGTAAATCGTTCAACGCCCTACTACAGAACCAGGTCTTTGGCCGAGACACGCTGACAGCAATTATAGCAATGATACCCAAACCTAACACTGATAATTCCCTTTGGTCTAATTTTAGACCCATCTCCCTACTTAACCTGGACATCAAACTCCTGGCTAAAATATTGGCACTTCGCCTCAACCCTTTTATCGGCAAACTAATAAACAAAGACCAGGTAGGCTTTATACCCCGTAGGCAAGCCAGCAACAACATCAGACGAGTGATACTCCTCCAACATATTGCAAAAAACCATCATATCCCAATGCACCTATTATCTCTTGATATAAGGAAGGCGTTTGACACTGTGTCCTGGCCATATCTAGACTACATTCTTAAACGCTGGGGCTTTGGCCCACATTTTCTACAGTGGATAAACTCCCTATATAACCAGCCGCAAGCCTATATTAGGTACTCAGGATTTCGCTCGGACTGTTTTCCTATAACGAGAGGTACTAGACAGGGATGCCCCCTTTCCCCCTTAATTTTTGCATTAGCTATCGAACCATTGGCAGCTTTGATTAGAACAAACATTAATATTAAAGGACTAGAAATCGCTTCCACCTCACATAAGATCTGCCTATTTGCAGATGATGCACTCCTATTTGTGACATCACCCCGCACCACCCTTCCTAACCTTATTCAAACCCTGGATAAATTCGCCTCCATTTCAGGTTTAGAGGTTAATCAAACAAAGTCTAAAGCTCTCAATGTATCTCTCCCACCCCACGAAGTCACCCACTTACAACTAAACTTCCCCTTTACTTGGTCTACTACCTCTCTCCCGTACCTTGGTATAAAACTGACCGGAAATCCAGCCTCTTTATACCAAGCTAACTATCTCCCCATGCTGGCACAACTGACATCTATCTTGGACACCTGGAAGCCTTTATGTGTTTCCTGGCTGGGTCGGGTGGCAGCTGTTAAGATGTCCTTGCTCCCCAAACTCTTATATCTATATAGAGTCCTCCCAATCAATGTCCCCTCCTATTTCCACCGGATTATTCAATCTAGAGTCTTTAAATATATATGGGGCCTCACCAAACCCAGAGTCCCGAAAATCATCCTTCTTCGCCATAAACTACACGGGGGCCTGGGCATCCCAAACTTTGCCAAATATTACCATGCAGCCCAATTAGCCCAACTGGCCCTATTACACACGCTTACTGAAACCCCGAAATGAGTTTCCCTTGAAGCTATAGACCTTTACCCGCTAACAGTTGATAATATTCTGTGGTTACCCCCTTCCGTCCGTGGTCATATTACCAACCCCATCACCCACCACTCCTTAAAGCTATGGGACAGACTACGCGACCCCTTTAAACTGATCTCTCCACACAACCCCCTATTATCCTTCTTACACCACCCTTCATTCTACCCTGCCTACACTCAACCCAGCACCTTTTCTTGCTGGTCACAAGCGGGCATAACTAAAATATGCGACCTTACCGCCAACTCCACTTTTAAATCATTCTTGGATCTCCAATCCAGCACTACACTCCCAGCCTCGGAATCTTTCCGCTACCTTCAAGTACTCCATTTTGTCAAATCAGTAGTCGGCCCTTGCACTAGTCTGAACACCCAATCTCTATACGAGAAAATCTGCGCAGCAGACCCTCATGCCCCAGGCATTATATCTAGCCTATATAGCCACTTCTCCACACCATCAGCTGTCCTCCCTTTATATGCTGCACAGTGGTCAAATGACCTAAATATTTCTCTCACTCCTGAAGAATGGTCCGATATTTGGGCCACTACCAAATCTTCCTCCCAAAATGTGGTAGCGCTTGAAACAAATTATAAAGTTTTAATGCGCTGGTACCTGGTTCCAGCAAGAATATCTAAATTTGTACCGAATTATCCCTCGAACTGTTTCCGAGGATGCAGTGACCTTGGCACCCATCTTCATATCTGGTGGTCTTGTAAGATAGCACAACAATTCTGGAAGGCTGTCTTTCAAATGATCTCCACAATATTGCATGAAACAGTGATCCCTGACCCGGCCCTAGCACTCCTAAACCATATCCAGGTTAGAATACACCAGAAATCAGATCAGTCTCCTCCTCCAGTTGACTACTGCTGCCAAGCAAACAATTGCCAAAGCCTGGAAAACCCCGAAACTTCACATAGCAGAAACAAAGAATAGAGTAACCCAAGCCATGATCCACAGCAAAATTGAGGCCACATTGCTAGACCGTGTCCCTCGACACACTAAAATATGGACCCCATGGGTGGATAACTTTCTGCCCCCGGACTTTGATCCCAACCTCCTTATCCCATGATCTCCCATCTATCTCTACCGTTGCACGTGGTGGTCCCTTTGGCCACACCGCGGCCCCGACGACACCGTTCCCCCTCCCCCCTTTCTCTTCTCTCTCTTCCTCTTTCTCCCCTGTGTGCCCCCCTCTCCTTACTCGCCTTTCCCTTTTCCACGAATTCCGCTTGTACCTCTGTTCCCTTACTCCCTCAGCAAGAACAAGCCTCTGAGGCTGTGATTTTACATATTTGATACCCTATGAACCTGATGTAAATGAATAATGTTACTTGTTGTCGAAGTTCTGGGGACCACCCCCGCTGATACATACTGATGCCACCGTGATAACACCCTCCCTGATATTGATCAGCGACAAATGATAGCACTTAATTCACTAATCTTCTGATGTTTTGTAATGGTTATACTTTGTATGTACCGTGAATGATATACATTCTCCATTTCTGACTACTTCTTGTTGTATTCTGTATTATGCTCTAATAAAAAACGTTTGAAATCAAAATGTAAACTTTGGGAAAAAAAACACACAATTTACTTAATTTCTTAAATTTTCCAAAAATTGGGAAAGAAATTACAACTTCAAGAAACTCACCATGCCACTTACTAAATACCTTGGACTACCTACTTTCCAAAAAGGGGTCACTTGGGGGGGTGTATTTTTTTACTGTCCTGGCACTCTAGGGCCTCAAGAAATTAGATTGGCAATCAGTACATCAGGACTGATCAATTTAATGGTTTGGGATATTTTTACCAAGGAAATGTAGCAGAAACTAGAAACTAGAAATTAAAAACAAGTTACACTCACAAAGGATGTGTAGAGATGAGCGTTCATTCAAGTAAATCAATAGCCCACAGCAGCCGGCGTTCTGGGTGTGATCCACTCTGGGAAATGGAAGAGATAATAGCAGGTAGAGGTGGAATACAGCGTGCAGCCGCCAACAGGCTACACGCGAGCCGCTCGTCCAAATCGGTGATCCTACGGCCACGGAGAAGCTGGTCCCGCCTCTGCGATCACATGACTCCGGGCCGTGCCAGCTGACACGGGATGCTCTGCGGTTGTCAAGACAATGCATTTCAGAGGGCATGGCCTCCTTTTTCAGGTCAGTTCTGTGTTGTCCAAGAAGCCCTTTTATCATCTTCAGGCAGCGCCAGGATTGTTAACCCTAGCTGCTGTTATTAGATAGTTGCCTGTTTAAATTTGCCCATGTGTACCCTATGATAGCCCATGATCTGGCGTTAACAATCCTGGCGCTGCCTGAAGGTGATAAAAGGGCTTCTTGGACAACGCAGGGCTGACCTAAAGAAGGAGGCCGCACCCTCTGAAACGCGTTGTCCTGGCAACTGCAGAGCATCCCCTGTCAGCTGGCATGGCTCAGAGTCATGTGATCGCGGAGGCGGGACCAGCTTCTCCATGGCATCCTGAACACTGGTGTGCTGTTGATTACTGCAGATCGTCGGATAATGCCTCCGATAAACTGCACAGTAGTGACATCACGCCAGCTGATCTGCTGAGCAGCTGGCGTGATGTCAACACTCATTTGAATCATTACCTGAAGATCAGCAAAGAATGGAGGCAGAATCCTCCACCTACTGGACTTGTCACCACTACATGATCACCTCCTGTGCACAGAACGCTGTCCCTCTCTGTATTCTATAGATCACATGTACAGAGTTCACATCGTCCTTCCCAGTTGACTCTCCAGGTGTTGTAGGACTACAGGTCCTAGCACCCCCTCTAGGATGGCTCATGCTGGGATTTCTTCTTCCTGTGCTCTGTCTGGGACAAGAAGCTAAGAGAACCCGGCAGGGGAGTGGATGTGGCCTTATGCAGGGAGCAAGGTCCCACATTGAGGTTGTTTTTGTCATTGAGGATTTCCCTGCCTAGGCTGATCATTGCACACATTCACGAGAGGCCGCCTGTAGTGCAGAGAGCGGCGGATAAAAGGTGTGAAATGGCCCGGCTGTGTGGAGGGGGGTGAGCCGGTGTTGGTGACACGCCTGGAGCAGGGAGGTGGTAGGATGGTGCGGCGTGCCCCGGTTGTGGAGCCGGTGTTCTGTCTTTGCTGATCATCAGATAATGCCTCTAATGATCTGCGCATGCACATTGTTGACGTCGACAGATCAGCTGGCGTGACGTCACTATTGCACATGCGCACGGCTGCTGTGGGCTATTGATTTACATGAATGAATGCTCAGCTCTACACATCCTTTGTGAGCGTTTTTAATTTCTTTTTGTCATGCAATAAAACTGTATTACACTAGGAGCCTGTGCGCTCTGTTTTCTCTTATATGTTTCTACCACACACACCCCCCCCCATTCCCCCCAGTCTCCCATTAGTCTATGGAGCTGCATGGCCTTGTGCTTTTGTACTGATTAACCCTTCCTTTAGTGGATTACAGATACTGTGGACTTTGTTCACTTTGTCTTGGGGACACTCTGAGACTCTAGTGCTTGCACTGGAGCTTTCCTTTTTTGTTTGTTTACGTAGTAAAAAAAAAAGAAAAAACAGTGGTGATTAAATACCACCAAAAGAATTGTCATTCAAGGTGTGACATCACTAAAAACTTAAAAAGGCCTGGGCAGGAAGGGGGTAAAAGTGTCTGGTATTGAGGTGGTTAATTACTGTACCTTGACCTCTACTTTCCAAACCTTTCCATCATTACTTGGCACAGTCTTTGTAATGAGACCCACAGGCCAATGGTTGCAGTGGGCATTCTTTTCTTTCACAAAGACTCTGTGACTCACTTGTAGCTTGGGTTTGTTTGCTATTTGCCAGGACCTTAAAGATTGCAAAGATACCCCTTCCAATGACTAATGACTCCAGAAGACATTGACAAGGTGCTGAATCTGTTTACACTGTAATCTATGAATATTACTGAAAGGTGGTCCTGTGCTTAATCTGTGAACTGGGAGTTCTGAAATTTGCTGTGGTTGGTGCCTTCCACGCAATTTTTGATGCTTGAGACATTTGTGAACGATGAAGGATAGGTATCTTTTTATCCTGAAAATCCAAAACCCCACAGATCTTACTGCTCTTTGCTTTAAGTGCTGTCCTTGGTGCTGAACTTGTATATGGTGATGTTGAACCAGCAGTGCAGTGATGTGATGTCAAGTTCAACCTGAAACAATAAGGGGATTATGTTCCTTATTAAACAGATTGTACTTCCCGGTGAAACCTCAAACTCAAAGTAACTTGTCGTGATCAATCATTGGGTTCAATTTGTGAAGCCCTGTACACACGGCCGAGATTCTAGTCAGGAAAAAAACATAGTTTTTCCTGACGAGTGTACACACGTACGATTCAAAAGAACCGCCGTTCTTTTGAATGGCACAAACGCGGTGACGTCATCGACTACGACGAGCGTGCGCTCGTCACATTCGATGCCGTCGCCGCCATCTTGCTACACCCTATGCCTATGCATAGGAAGCTACCGCGTATGCGTCAAAGTCATTTTGAGCATGAGCGGGTTTCCACGGCGACAGGTAAGTGTACACACGCTCGGGTTTCTTGCCGAGAAACAAGCCGACGAGATTCTCGATGAGAAAAAAGACCGCAGGTCGTCTTTTTTCTCGTCGGGGAATCTGGGCAGTTTTCTTGATGAGAAAACTGAAACCCGCGTACACACAGCCGACTTTCTCGGCAAGAAAGCTCTCCCGGCTATTTTCTTGTCGTTTTTTGCCGAGAAAACCGGTCGTGTGTACGCGGCCTAAGAGTAGACTATTTTTAGAAAAGTTTACTCCCTTTATTATGTTATCAGTCTCCTGTGAGTACACTTTATGTTGAACACTTATGATGATGACATTTTCTGCTTCTGAGATTTCCTTTACAGCTGTGCCATACACTACATCCCTCATGGTCCTCAGTATTGGATGCAAATTGATGAGTAACATGGATAATTCGTGCAATAGCTTGTATTACAGAAGACTATTTCACAAAGCTATGAAAATGGTGATAACTCTTAAGGCCTGTACACACAATACGAAAATCAGATGGAAAAATTCATACGACGGGCTGTCTGCCGATTTTCGGATCGTTAATACGGTGCTTTCGACAGCCGATTTTGCTTTTTCATGAGACAAAAGCTGAATGTGCAGACTATAAAATTTTTGTCGGATGTGAACTGAACGTCCGATTTTTGTTTCTTTAGTATGGTTAAAAAAATCGTAAGAGCAAGACAACGCATGCTCAGAAACAAAAGAATACATACAAAACTATTCAACACATTAAGTCACTTCTGACGTTGTATTCTGTCATTTGAAAATGTTAGTATTGTGAGTAACGTCTTCACTTTCAACATGAGACTAGCATGCCACAAAAAACAGACTTTCTAGCAGCGATGGAAGAGTTGATCTACACCGCACAGGACAGAATAGCATACTTTTCGGCGACATGGGCACCCTGGCTTGAATACCGAAATTCGCAGCGCTCTCAGGACTTATCCCGGGATAACCTTTGAACGGTGCACTAAGGGTAGCGATAACTTTCACAACACCTGGGGTCTACTGGGGAGGGTTGATGGTGGGGATCCCACCCCCTCCTCATGTATTCCGCTGACAGTGCCCCCCTCACCCCCCCTTTTTTCCCTCTCCATTCCACTCTGGCCTTTCCCCTTTCTCCCTTCTCTTCTTTCTCTTCCCTCCTCTTTTTTCTCTCTTTTTATTTTTTTTTACTTTATGGAAAGGTTTTGAAGAATCTTTGCTTGTTTTATAGTATCTACGGAAGCCATATTGAATACTTTTCTATGTAGTATTGCATTCCAACGTGAATCAGGCAGGCCTGTAATGCACTGCAGTATACCTTCTTTAAAAGATTGCGTCTTACTACTTTAAGTTTTTATTATGTGGCCATTATATTAGCAACCCGTAGAGGCGTCATCTGTTGGTTTCTAATCTCACGAACTTTGAAGTCTATGCCTCTTTCTAGTTGGAACATGTATCTGTATCCTGGTTTCATGCTTTATGGTACTATTTGTATTATTCATGAAAACTTTCAATAACAATTTTTGTGGGAAAAAAGAAACAGACTTTCGGTCGTCCGAAAATCTAAGCGTGTGTACGAGGCTTTAGCCTCATCTTTGACCTCACAGAAGTGTTGAGTGGAAGGATATTAGCTCAGATTTCCTTATCAGACTCAAGGTTAACCAGTTCAAATGGAAAATCAGTGTGACTTGTGATGGGTTCATCGTTCTTGCGATACCATTGGAACCTGAGAAAGTTTCTGCTGTCTTTTTGAACAATGAAACATCGGAACATTTGCTGAATGTTGGCCATACACAGCAACTGCTTCTTGTCTGAATTAAATCAAAACTCCTCTAAGGTAGTTGTTCAGATTAAAGCCCAAATTCCATCCATTGGGGCTGTGCATGCATTGCATGGGTCAACTGCTCCTTTTGTCTAGAGGAATGGAGAAAGCTCATACTCACCTGATCATCCGCCCCCACTGCAAACAGGGCTTGGCTTGCAATCTACCTCGTATTTTACATAAAGTCGACAAAAAAAATAATAATCTTAAATTTCCTGTTCATGGTGCATTGTAAAGAAATAAATCATCCTTCTGCATGCTGAACCTTATTTGGTAGTTTCCCTCTTGGGGTATGAAATGATAGTGGTGCCACCCAGCTGTTGAAATTGTCCTGATAGAATTCCTTACTCATAGTGTGGTGCTGACATTATCATCCCAGAAATGAAGGGCCTTGTTATCGATCGCCTTGTGTAAAAAAACTGTTGCATGCCTTTACTGCAAAGTCTTTCTTTAACATGATGTGTGCACATCTTGAAGTAATGCAACCACTTAGCAGGACACGTGTCTTGAAGGAAAAAACTGTGGAAGCCCTCCTGACATTACACAGACAGACTTTGCCTATAATGACCCAGCCTAAGTCTAGGAATTGGGCATATGATGTGTTATGTGGCCCGTTGAATTGTTAGTGGACCTCCTCTACAGACATCTGTATATGGAGAGTATAAAGCGCTGTTTGGTCTATGCTCTCCTCACCATGCTTTGCCTCGGGAGGATTTTCAATGGACAGAAAGGTACTGTCTTGAAATTAATGAAGCACTTGCATGTGATCCTTACTGTTGCTTTCTATACATTTAATAGTAGCCTTGTAGACTTCAGAATAGGGTTCCATGGAAGCACAGCTAAAGACTAAAAGAAAAACCAAACATTTCTTTTGAAAGCTTTTTGCCTTCTTGCAAGGATTTTTATCTGAGGCCAATACATTTCCTAAACTAGTGTGGTTTGTTATGTATGGGACATGGGTTCTCCATTTTCTTGTTTTGATCAGTCTTTTCAGGGACTGTAGTAGGTGTAGGTAGAATATCAGTCCTTTTCACAGACACTGAATCTTTGCAGTCTGTATGTCAAATGCATGAGCTTGAGGAAGTGGGCCAAGATTGTTGGACTTTCCAAAGGAGAGACTTAGGAGAATTGCAGATACAAAGTATGATCTAACAAACTCATAGAAGTAGGAGAAAATAGAAATGGAAACTTTATTTTCTTCCTTGTACCATGATCTAAGTGATGCCAATTTTCCTGAATACCAGAAGGTAACATGTAGATGATTGGGTTCACTTACTAGCGGGATCTAGGTAACTGAGTCCAGGATATCAGCCCTGGTGAGTTGAAGCTCCAAGGGAAAGTCACTGAGCTCTTGAAACTTTAGAGAGTCACTGCCAGATATTTTGGGAAGCTGTGCAACTTTTTTTGCAACCTTTTAAGTAATGCATACTCAATTGCTCAGACCTGCTGAAGCTATTCTCAAGTCTGTCCCAAGCGGTGTTAAAACCTGTGCAGTGTTGTTGATGTTAACAGCTGTGAGTCTTTTGGTACGTGTAGCAGATGTACCTAGTCACCTGATAAGCAGATCTAATTCTTCTGTAATTGTGATATCTAGTTCACTGACTGTGGCTTTGAAGCAGGGCCAGATTAAGAACATCATGGGCCTGGTGCTGAGGATTTTGGTGCGGCCTTTTATAAATAATAAATAAAAATGCAAAAAATGTTTTGTTATAACAAATTACATTAAAAAGAGAGAGGGAGAGAGAGAGACAAGAGAGAGAGAGAGGTAAGGGAGGGAGGATGAGAGAGAAAGGGGGGTGAGAGAGAGAGAGGATGCACATGAGCATGCGTCGGAATGACATAAACGCAGCCCGGCCAAGGCAAGTGACCGAAGGCACAGAACCCAGAAGGAAGTCTGGGTGAAGATGGAAACACCCGGGCCCCGCCGGATTGATCACAGCGCCTGACCCGGTGGCCCTTGGGCAGTGCCTAAGTGCATAGTTGCCAACATTTCAAAAATATTTTCAGGGTAATATTTTTTTTTTACAAGTGCTATATTTAGAGTAGCTGACATCCCCTATGTTCCTCTATACATCACAGTAGTAATCACAAAATTAAATGAGTACTAATAAAGGGGCAGAACAAATATGAGGACTAAGAAGATTTCCTTTAGTTGAACTAACAAAAGTGTGCCCATTCTAGAGCTGGTAACATTGAGGATATTCAGTATAATTTTAAAGAACTGTTTTTGTGGGTAAGAGGCACAGGGGAGGAGTATGAATGGTATAAAAGTGGGATGTATGTGCAGGTGAGGGAGAGGAATGTGGAGGGTCTAACAGTGGGCACTATGTACAGGAGAGAAGTGTGGAGAGTAGTGATGAGCCGAACACCCCCCTGTTCGGTTCGCACCAGAACCCGCGAACGGACCGAAAGTTCGAACGAACATTAGAACCCTATTAAATAGAATGGATGCGAACGTTCGAATTCTAAAGTGCTAATTATAACAACTATTATGCATGTTATTGTCCTAAAAAGGGTTTGGGAACCCGGGTTCTGCACCAGGGGACATGTATCAATGCAAAAAGAAGTTTTAAAAACGGTCGTTTTTCGGGAGCAGTCATTTTAATGATGCATAAAGTGAAAAAAAAAAGTCAAATATTCCTTTAAATATCGTACCTGGGGGGTGTCTAAAGTATGCCTGTGAAGTGCCACGTGTTTCCCGTGTTTAGAACTGTCCCTGCACAAAATGACACTTCTAAAGGAAAAAAAAGCCATTTAAAACTGCTTGCGGCTTTAATGTAATGTCTGGTCCCGGTAATATGGATGAAATTCTTTAAGAAAAATGGCATAGCTACCCCATGACCCCCCCCCCTACCCCAGCCCATTACCAGCCCCTTTGGGTCTTGTATGGATATTAAGGGGAACCCCGCACATAAAATAAAAAAGGCCCTATATACTCTGAACAGCCCTATACAGGCGGTGCATACAAGACAGGGACTGTAGGTTTGTTCTTATGTAGAATCTGTTTGTAATTTTGAACAGGTACATTGTTGAAGTGTAGCTCCAGACCAAAAATCTATTTTTAAACTTTTTGGAAAACATAGGTAAGGGTTATCACCCCTGTAACATTTGTTTTGCTGTCTGTGCCCCTGTTCAGAACATTTCACCTCACTTTCCGTCCCAATGACAACTGTTTTTGAAATGTGGTGTTTTTCTTGAAACAAGGATTGCTGATAAAGCATCAGTACAGAGGAGACACCTTTCTCCCATATTTATTCTTACAGGAGAGAATTTTCCTTCCTAGTGGTAGATTTCCTCTCACTTCCTGTTGTCTTCTTGCGTTTGCAAGTAGGAGTCGTTTGTAAGTTGGATGTTTGAAAGTAGGGACCTGCCGTATATACTCTGCAGAAATAGGCCCCTTAGTTGTTGGTGTTGGCACAACACTGTAAGCACTCACAGTTACTCTTGGTTGGTGCTGGAACGCCCTGCTGTCAACTATTATATCAGGAATTTTAATTACATATAATTGTTGAACAGTGGTAGTAAAAATTGGGCCTTTGATGGTGGTGCTGGTGCCACAACACTGTAAGCCCTGACAGTTACTCTTGGTGGGTGCAGCAATGGGCCCTGCTGTGAATTATTAGATCAAGAATTGTAATTACATGCCCCTGTTGAACAGGGGCTGAAAAATTGGGCCTTAGGCACTGGTGGCACAACACTGCAACCCCTCACAGATACTGTACTTGGAGCACAGCAATGAGCCCTGTTGCAAAGTATTGCTTCAAAAATTGTAATGACACGCCCCTGTTAAACAGGGGCTGAAAAATTGGGCCTTAGGCACTGGTGGCACAACACTGCAACTCCTCACAGATACTGTACTTGGAGTACAGCAATGAGCCCTGTTGCAAAGTATTGCTTCAAAAATTGTAATTACACGCCCCTGTTAAACAGGGGCTGAAAAATTGGGCGTTAGGCACTGGTGGCGGCACCCATAAACAAAAATGATCTTCCAAGCTATCATCATCAATCGTATCATTGAGGACTCGGAGGAGGAGGATAGCCAGTCAACATAACAGCACAGGCACTCAGCATCAGCATCAGTCTTGAAGGGATGTGACATGTTAAAATCAATTAGTCTGTTATATCAGCATCAGGTGTGTGGTAGCTGGTGGTGATCCAAGACTGGTTCATCTTGATGAAAGTCAGTCGATCAACCGAGTCGGTGGACAGGCGCACCCTGTGATCCGTGACAAATCCTCCAGCAGCACTGAATGTGCGTTCCGAAAGAACGCTGGATGCAGGACAGGCCAGTAGCTCAATTGCATACTGTGCAAGCTCTGGCCAGTGATCCATCCTCAAGACCCAGTAAGCCAGAGGATTTTCGGTGGGGAAGGTGTCCAAGTCTGACCTTGCCCCTAGATATTCCTGCACCATGTTTATCAGACGCTGGCGATGGTTGCTGGAACCGATCATACTTTGGGGCTGCGGACTAAAGAATTGTCTGAACGCATCGGTCAGACGGCCACCTTCCCCACCGCTCCTTCTTTGACTGGCCGAAGCCTCAGCAACTCGTTGTCCAGGACCAGGAGTTTGCAACCTCCCAGTCTCTGGGAACGCGTTGCACAGACCTTTCTGCAAGGCCTCCCGGAGTTGTCTCATCCTCTGCTCCCTCTGCGACGGTAACATAAGGTCCGCAACCTTACCCTTGTACCGTGGATCAAGGAGAGTGGCCAGCCAGTAATGGTCCCTCTCCTTGATCCGAAGAATACGAGGATCCTTCCGCAGACTTTGCAGGATCAGGGAGGCCATGCAGCGTAGGTTTGCTGAGGCATTCGCTCCGGAGTCCTCTGGGTCACTAAGGACGACATGATCCGCAGCCACCTCCTCCCAGCCACGTACAAGTCCACTGGTTTCTTGGGACTGTAAATCATCCCTAAAAGACTGCTGCTGATGATGCTGAGTGCCAGCCTCCACCTCCATGCTGACACAATCCTCCTCCTCCTCCTCCTCCTCCTCCTCCTCTTCCTGTGCGATGGGTGGGACAGAAGTAACACTGTCTGGGTAAAGGGGGCCTTGAGAGGCAAGGAAGTCCTCCTCTTCCTGCCTCTGTTCTGCCTCAAGTGCCCTGTCCATTATTCCACGCAGCGTGTGCTCCAACAGGTGGACAAGAGGTACAGTGTCACTGATGCATGCACTGTCACTGCTCACCATCCTCGTGGCCTCCTCAAATGGTGCCAGGACAGTGCATGCATCCCTGATCATGCCCCACTGGCGTGGAGAAAAAAAACCAAGCTCCCCTGACCCTGTCCTGGTGCCGTAGTCGCACAGGTACTCATTGATGGCCCTCTGCTGCGTGTGCAGCCGCTGCAGCATGGCCAACGTTGAGTTCCACCTGGTGGGCATGTCACATATAAGGCGGTTCTTGGGCAGGTTCAACTCCTTTTGCAGCTCAGCCAGGCGAGCACTGTCATTATAAGATCTGCGGAAATGCACACAGACTTTCCTGGCCTGCCTCAGGACATCCTGTAAGCCCGGGTACCTGCCCAAGAACCGCTGCACCACCAGGTTAAGGACGTGAGCCACACAGGGCACATGGGTCAGTTGTCCCTGTCGGAGGGCGGAGAGGAGGTTGGTGCCATTGTCGCAAACCACCATTCCTGGCTTAAGCTGGCGTGGCGTCAACCACCTCTCGGCCTGGCCCTGCAGAGCAGACAGGACCTCTGCCCCAGTGTGGCTTCTGTCCCCCAAACACACCAGCGCAAGCACGGCATGGCATCTTTTTGCCTGCGTACTTGCGTAGCCCCGTGAACGGCTACGGAGCACCGCTGCTTCATAGGACAAACCACAGGAAGAGGCCATGGAGGAAGAAGAAGAGGAGGGGGTGGAGGAGAGAGGTGTGTCACAACCAGTAGTAGCATTTTGGAGGCGTGGCGGTGGGACAACCTCCAACACTACTGCACCTTGTCCTGAATCCTTCCCAGCTGCCAAAAGAGTGACCCAATGGGCCGTGAAAGAAAGGTAACGTCCCTGTCCATGCCTGCTGGACCATGAGTCAGCGGTAATATGCACCTTACCGCTGACCGCCCTGTCCAGCGAGGCCAAGACATTGCCTTCCACATGCCGGTAGAGAGCCGGAATAGCCTTCCGTGCGAAAAAGTGGCGTTTGGGAACCTGCCACTGAGGAACCGCACATTGCACAAACTCACGGAAGGGGGCCGAGTCTACCAACTGAAAAGGCAGCAGTTGAAGCGCTAGCAATTTAGCCAAGCTAGCATTCAACCGCTGGGCATGTGGATGGCTGGGAGTGAACTTCTTTCGACGGTCCAGCAGCTGGGGCAGGGAAATTTGCCTGCTAGAATCGGACGTCGGTGTACTGCTAGCAGAGTGGGCGCAAGTACTTGGCTGTGACACACCTAATTCTACACCTTCATTCCTCTCAGTGCATGTTTCAGAGAGGACTGAAGTTATAGTGGGGTTGGAGATCCCAGCTGATGTGGTGCAAGGAGAGGTCCGCTTTGTTCTTTGGTGTGGGTCTTTGAGGTAGGCTTGCCAACGAGCTGCATGGCAGGTCAACATATGTCTGGTCAGGCATGTGGTACCCAAGCGGCTGATGTTTTGGCCACGCGATATACGCTTGAGACATATGTTGCAAACAGCAGCTGTGCGATCTGATGCACTAGCCTCAAAAAAGGCCCACACCAAAGAACTTTTTGAATGACGGGCAGAGGCAGCGCCCTGCACAGGCGGAGCTCTGCGGTGTGATTCCGTCGGTGTACTGCCCTTACGCTGGCCACCAAAGGGCATCCTGCCTCGTTGGAGATGTGCCTCCTCCTCATCCTCCTCCTCCTCCTCTCTCCTATTAGGCACCCACGTGGAGTCAGTGACCTCATCATCCCCTCCCTCCTCATCACTGGAGCCAATCTGGCAGTATGCTGCAGCTGCTGGAACATGACTGCCAGATTGGTGTCCTTCTTGAGCATCCCCTCTGTCTGCTCTCACGCTACTGCCTTCCTCTAGCTGGGTTTCATCATCAGACCCTTCGAAACGCTGGGCATCCTCCTGGAGCATGTACCCAACACTGTGCTGAAACAGTTCGGGGGACTCCTCAGGAGGAGGACATGGTGGGTCTAGGGAAGGAGTGACTGATGATTTGTCTGACATTGATACCAGGGAAGACGACGCTTTGGCAGCTGCTTTTCCAGTACCCTGAGCCTGGGTGAGAGAGGATGAGGAGGAGGAGGAGGGCTTGGTCATCCACTCTACCAAGTCTTCGGCATGATGTGGCTCAACATGTCCAGCTGCCGAAAAGAAGGACAAGCGTGTCCCATGGCCATGTGCTGATGACAATGCACCGCGTCCACGACCAGCACTGTTGCCCCCAGACACAGAGCCTGCTTGCCCTCTTTTATTGCCTCCTGACTGTCTGCCTCTCCTTGTTTGCCTTCCAGACATTCTAATAGATGGCCTGCACGGAGATGGGAAAAAAGCAATAAGGGCTACCTTCAGGTGTCCTTCTCTGTCCCTTGAAACAAGGACTTTCACAGTGAAAGAAACTGACACTCTCCCTACCTACAGTTTTCTGTCCCTAGAAAAAATGTTTTTTTTAATCACAATATAGCACAAGAAAAATTCACTCACTGTCCTTACAGGTCCCTGGAAACAAGGACTTGCAGAGTGAAAGAAAAAAAACACTCTCCCTACCTACAGTTTTCTGTCCCTAGAAAAAATGTTTTTTTTAATCACAATATAGCACAAGAACAATTCACTCACTGTCCTTACAGGTCCGTGGAAACAAGGACTTGCAGAGTGAAAGAAAAAAAACACTCTCCCTACCTACAGTTTTCTGTCCCTAGAAAAAATGTTTTTTTTAATCACAATATAGCACAAGAAAAATTCACTCACTGTCCTTACAGGTCCCTGGAAACAAGGACTTGCAGAGTGAAAGAAAAAAAACACTCTCCCTACCTACAGTTTTCTGTCCCTAGAAAAAATGTTTTTTTTAATCACAATATAGCACAAGAAAAATTCACTCACTGTCCTTACAGGTCCCTGGAAACAAGGACTTGCAGAGTGAAAGAAAAAAAACACTCTCCCTACCTACAGTTTTCTGTCCCTAGAAAAATTGTTTTTTTTAATCACAATATAGCACAAGAAAAATGCACTCACTGTCCTTACAGGTCCCTGGAAACAAGGACTTGCAGAGTGAAAGAAAAAAAACACTCTCCCTACCTACAGTTTTCTGTCCCTAGAAAAAATGTTTTTTTTAATCACAATATAGCACAAGAAAAATTCACTCACTGTCCTTACAGGTCCCTGGAAACAAGGACTTGCAGAGTGAAAGGAAAAAAACACTCTCCCTACCTACAGTTTTCTGTCCCTAGAAAAAATGTTTTTTTTAATCACAATATAGCACAAGAAAAATTCACTCACTGTCCTTACAGGTCCCTGGAAACAAGGACTTGCAGAGTGAAAGAAAAAAAACACTCTCCCTACCTACAGTTTTCTGTCCCTAGAAAAAATGTTTTTTTTAATCACAATATAGCACAAGAACAATTCACTCACTGTCCTTACAGGTCCGTGGAAACAAGGACTTGCAGAGTGAAAGAAAAAAAACACTCTCCCTACCTACAGTTTTCTGTCCCTAGAAAAAATGTTTTTTTTAATCACAATATAGCACAAGAAAAATTCACTCACTGTCCTTACAGGTCCCTGGAAACAAGGACTTGCAGAGTGAAAGAAAAAAAACACTCTCCCTACCTACAGTTTTCTGTCCCTAGAAAAAATGTTTTTTTTAATCACAATATAGCACAAGAAAAATTCACTCACTGTCCTTACAGGTCCCTGGAAACAAGGACTTGCAGAGTGAAAGAAAAAAAACACTCTCCCTACCTACAGTTTTCTGACCCTAGAAAAATTGTTTTTTTTAATCACAATATAGCACAAGAAAAATTCACTCACTGTCCTTACAGGTCCCTGGAAACAAGGACTTGCAGAGTGAAAGAAAAAAAACACTCTCCCTACCTACAGTTTTCTGTCCCTAGAAAAAATGTTTTTTTTAATCACAATATAGCACAAGAAAAATTCACTCACTGTCCTTACAGGTCCCTGGAAACAAGGACTTGCAGAGTGAAAGAAAAAAAACACTCTCCCTACCTACAGTTTTCTGTCCCTAGAAAAAATGTTTTTTTTAATCACAATATAGCACAAGAACAATTCACTCACTGTCCTTACAGGTCCCTGGAAACAAGGACTTGCAGAGTGAAAGAAAAAAAACACTCTCCCTACCTACAGTTTTCTGTCCCTAGAAAATTTTTTTTTTTAATCACAATATAGCACAAGAACAATTCACTCACTGTCCTTACAGGTCCCTGGAAACAAGGACTTGCAGAGTGAAAGGAAAAAAACACTCTCCCTACCTACAGTTTTCTGTCCCTAGAAAAAATGTTTTTTTTAATCACAATATAGCACAAGAAAAATTCACTCACTGTCCTTACAGGTCCCTGGAAACAAGGACTTGCAGAGTGAAAGAAAAAAAACACTCTCCCTACCTACAGTTTTCTGTCCCTAGAAAAAATGTTTTTTTTAATCACAATATAGCACAAGAAAAATTCACTCACTGTCCTTACAGGTCCCTGGAAACAAGGACTTGCAGAGTGAAAGAAAAAAAACACTCTCCCTACCTACAGTTTTCTGTCCCTAGAAAAAATGTTTTTTTTAATCACAATATAGCACAAGAAAAATTCACTCACTGTCCTTACAGGTCCCTGGAAACAAGGACTTGCAGAGTGAAAGAAAAAAAACACTCTCCCTACCTACAGTTTTCTGTCCCTAGAAAAAATGTTTTTTTTAATCACAATATAGCACAAGAAAAATTCACTCACTGTCCTTACAGGTCCCTGGAAACAAGGACTTGCAGAGTGAAAGAAAAAAAACACTCTCCCTACCTACAGTTTTCTGTCCCTAGAAAAAATGTTTTTTTTAATCACAATATAGCACAAGAAAAATTCACTCACTGTCCTTACAGGTCCCTGGAAACAAGGACTTGCAGAGTGAAAGAAAAAAAACACTCTCCCTACCTACAGTTTTCTGTCCCTAGA
Source organism: Rana muscosa (assembly GCA_029206835.1). NCBI lineage: Eukaryota > Metazoa > Chordata > Amphibia > Anura > Ranidae > Rana > Rana muscosa. The sequence continues at coordinate 496,886,885 of CM055117.1, forward strand.
AAAAATGTTTTTTTTAATCACAATATAGCACAAGAAAAATTCACTCACTGTCCTTACAGGTCCCTGGAAACAAGGACTTGCAGAGTGAAAGAAAAAAAACACTCTCCCTACCTACAGTTTTCTGTCCCTAGAAAAAATGTTTTTTTTAATCACAATATAGCACAAGAAAAATTCACTCACTGTCCTTACAGGTCCCTGGAAACAAGGACTTGCAGAGTGAAAGAAAAAAAACACTCTCCCCACCTACAGTTTTCTGTCCCTAGAAAAAATGTTTTTTTTAATCACAATATAGCACAAGAAAAATTCACTCACTGTCCTTACAGGTCCCTGGAAACAAGGACTTGCAGAGTGAAAGAAAAAAAACACTCTCCCTACCTACAGTTTTCTGTCCCTAGAAAAAATGTTTTTTTTAATCACAATATAGCACAAGAAAAATTCACTCACTGTCCTTACAGGTCCCTGGAAACAAGGACTTGCAGAGTGAAAGAAAAAAAACACTCTCCCTACCTACAGTTTTCTGTCCCTAGAAAAAATGTTTTTTTTAATCACAATATAGCACAAGAAAAATTCACTCACTGTCCTTACAGGTCCCTGGAAACAAGGACTTGCAGAGTGAAAGAAAAAAAACACTCTCCCTACCTACAGTTTTCTGTCCCTAGAAAAAATGTTTTTTTTAATCACAATATAGCACAAGGACAATTCACTCACTGTCCTTACAGGTCCCTGGAAACAAGGACTTGCAGAGTGAAATAAACTGACACTCTCCCTACCTACAGTTTTCTGTCCCTAGAATAAATGTTTTTTTAAGCACAATATAGCACAAGGACAATTCACTCACTGTCCTTCCAGGTCCCTGGAAACAAGGACTTGCAGAGTGAAAGAAAAAAAACACTCTCCCTACCTACAGTTTTCTGTCCCTAGAAAAAATGTTTTTTTTAATCACAATATAGCACAAGAAAAATTCACTCACTGTCCTTACAGGTCCCTGGAAACAAGGACTTGCAGAGTGAAAGAAAAAAAACACTCTCCCTACCTACAGTTTTCTGTCCCTAGAAAAAATGTTTTTTTTAATCACAATATAGCACAAGGACAATTCACTCACTGTCCTTACAGGTCCCTGGAAACAAGGACTTGCAGAGTGAAATAAACTGACACTCTCCCTACCTACAGTTTTCTGTCCCTAGAATAAATGTTTTTTTAAGCACAATATAGCACAAGGACAATTCACTCACTGTCCTTCCAGGTCCCTGGAAACAAGGACTTGCAGAGTGAAAGAAAAAAAACACTCTCCCTACCTACAGTTTTCTGTCCCTAGAAAAAATGTTTTTTTTAATCACAATATAGCACAAGAACAATTCACTCACTGTCCTTACAGGTCCCTGGAAACAAGGACTTGCAGAGTGAAAGAAAAAAAACACTCTCCCTACCTACAGTTTTCTGTCCCTAGAAAAAATGTTTTTTTTAATCACAATATAGCACAAGGACAATTCACTCACTGTCCTTCCAGGTCCCTGGAAACAAGGACTTGCAGAGTGAAAGAAACTGACACTCTCCCTACCTACAGTTTTCTGTCCCTAGAATAAATGTTTTTTTAAGCACAATATAGCACAAGGACAATTCACTCACTGTCCTTCCAGGTCCCTGGAAACAAGGACTTGCAGAGTGAAAGAAACTGACACTGTCCCTACCTACAGTTTTCTGTCCCTAGAATAAATGTTTTTTTTAAGCACACTATAGCACAAGCACAAAACACACTGACACTCTCCCTACCTATCCTTCTCTTTCCCTAAACTAAAGGAATCCAGGTTAAGCAAGAAAGAAATAACAGTCACTGTCCCTGCCTATGCTGCTCTATCCCTGCTCCGGAACACACTACACTAGGCCGCCGTGCTGGCGGCCTTTTATAGTGTGGGGCGTGTACTAAACACCCTCAGCAATAATTGGCCACAGGCATCCTGCCTGTGGCCAATCATTGCTCTCCTCGCTGCCGGCGCTGTGATTGGCCAAGCATGCGGGGTCACAGTGCATGCTTGGCCAATCACAGCGCCTGGATGACACTGCGATGGCGTAGTGCATTGTGGGCCGGTCGCGTCACTCGAATTTGGCGCGAACGGCCCAAATCGTTCGATCTTCGTCGAACGATCGAACAGCCGATGTTCGAGTCGAACGTATGTTCGACTCGAACACGAAGCTCATCCCTAGTGGAGAGTATGGCAGAAGGCACTATGTACAGGAGAGGAGTGTGAAGGGTATTACAGTGGGCAGTATGCACAGCAGAGGAGTGTGGAGGGTATGCCAGTGGACAGTATGTACAGGAGAGGAGTGTGGGGGGGTATGACAGAGGATAGTATGTACAGGAGAGGAGTGTGGAGGGTATGACAGTGGGCAGTATGTACAGGAGAGGAGTGTGGAGGGTATGACAGTGGGCAGTAGGTACAGGAGAGGAGTGTGGAGGGTATGATGGGGACAGTATGTACAGGAGAGGAAAGTGGAGGGAAAGATAATTGGCAGTATGTACAGGAGAGGAGTGTGGAGGGTATGACAGTGGGCAGTATGTACAGGAGAGGAGTGTGGAGGGTATGATGGGGGCAGTATGTACAGGAGAGGAAAGTGGAGAGAAAGATAATTGGCAGTATGTACAGGAGAGGAGTGTGGAGGGTAAGGTTGGGTTACAGTATGTACAGGAGAGGAGTGTAAAGGGTATGACAGTGGGCAGTATGTACAGGAGAAGAGTGTGGAGGGTATTACAGGTGGCGGTATGTAGAGGAGAGGAGTGTGGATGGTATGACAGTGGGCGGTATGAACAGGAGAGGAGTGTGGAGGGTATGATAATGGGCAGTATGTACAGGAGAGGAGTGTGAAGGGTATGATGGGGGCAGTATTTACAGGAGAGGAGTGTGGATGGTATGATACTTAGCAGTATGTACATGAGATGAGTGTGGAGGGTATGACAGTGGGCAGTATGTGCAGGAGAGGAGTGTGGAGGATATGACAGTGGGCAGTATGTACAGAAGAAGAGTGGGGATGATATGTCAGTGGATAGTATGTACAGGAGAGGAGTGTGGAGGGTATGGCAGTGGGCAGTATGTACAGGAGAGGAGTGTGGGCGGTATGATACTGAGCAGTATGTACATGTGATGAGTGTGGAGGGTAAGACAGTGAGCAGTATGTACATAAGAAGAGTGTGGAGGGTATGACAGTGGACAGTATGTACAGGAGAGGAGTGTGGAGGGTATAACAATGGGCAGTATGTACATGAGGGGAATGTGGACGGTATGACAGTGAGCAGTATGTACAGGAGAGGAGTGTGGATGGTATGAAAGCTGGCACTATGTATAATAGAAGAGTTTATGAAAGTGGGCAGTATGTACAGGAAAGGAGTGTGGACGATATTATGCTGAGCAGTATGTACATGAGATGAGTGTGGAGGGTATGACAGTGGGCAGTATGTACAGGAGAGGAGTGTGGAGGATATGACAGTGGGCATTATGTACAGAAGAAGAGTGGGGAGGATATCACAATGGGCAGCATGTACAAAAGAAGAGTGGGGAGGATATGACAGTAGGCAGTATGTACAGGAGAGGAGTGTGGAGGGTATGACAGTAGGCACTATGTATAGGAGAGAAGTGTGGAGGGTATAACAGTGGGCAATATGTATAGGAGAGGAGTGTGGAGGGTATGACAGTGAGCAGTATGTACAGGAGAGGAGTGTGGAGGGTACGACAGTGGGCACTATGTACAGGAGAGAAGTGTATGACAGCGAGCACTATGTATAGGAGAGGAGTGTGTAGGGTATGACAGCGGGCACTATGTATAGGAGAGAAGTGTAGAGAGTATGACAGTGGGCACAATGTACAGGTAAGGAGTATGAAGGAATCTGGGGAGGAAAAATGTAAAGGTTTGTGGAAGGATGTTTAGGGACTGCGTAGTGGATAAACGGGCCATACATGGATTGAAATTAGGCCAATTAAGCAGAGACCAGCCATAGTCAAGCTATGTATGGGCTAGCTGGTTTTACACAAGTCAATCTATTAATTGACTTGAGTACAACCAGTCTGTCAGGTTTTTCCCAAAACAATCAGTGCTGCCAGCTAAAGTTAGCAATACTGATCATTGTATTCACAGGCAGAACACAATAACACTGTAGGAGTGATTCCCCCACCCACAGGTCAGCAGGTGAGAGGGTGTGTGTGGACAGGCTGGAGAGAGATACTAGTCAGTGGCTGGGGAGGCATTGGCTAGTATCAGAGCCACTGTACACACAGGTTACATACGCCGCAATCGTTAGAGTGAGAGCAATAATTCTAGCACTAGACCTCCTCTGTAACTCTAAACATGTAACCTGTAAAAAAAAATTAAAGCATCGCTTATGCCGTGTACACACGATCGGTTTTACCGATGAAAACAGTCCGATGGAGTTTTCTCATCAGACAAACCGATCATGTGTGAGCCCCATCGGTCTTTTGTCCATCCGTGAGAAAAAATAGAACATGTTTTAAATTTATCCGATGGGAAAAAAAACGATAGCAAATTCCGATCGTCTGTGTGGAACTCCATCGGACAAAAAACCCACGCATGCTCAGAATCAAGTCGACGCATGCTCAGAAGCATTGAACTTCATTTTTCTCGGCTTGTCGGAGTGTTTTACGTCACAGCGTTTGGGACGGTCGGATTTTTGACTGATGGTGTGTAGGCAAGACTGATGAAAGTCAGCTTCATCGGATTTCCGATGGAAAAATCCATCGGATTAGAATCCATAGGAAATCCGATTGTGTTTACAGGGCTTTAGTATACAAAAAAAATTGTGATAACTTTATTGTTTTTTTTTATTTTTTATGAATGAAACAATTTCTTTCCAAAAAACACGTTTAAAAAATTGCTGCGCAAATACAGTGTAACATAAAAAGTTGCAAAAACCACCATTTTATTACATAGGGTGTCTGCTAAAACAATATATAATGTTTGAGGGTTCTGAGTAATTTTTTAGCAAAAAAAAATGATGATTTTTACATGTAGGAGAGAAGTGTCAGAATGGTCCTGGGTGGCAAGGGGTTAATTACCATAAGTAATATACAAATCATTATTATGAGCACAGTGAGCTCATCCTCTCAATTTGCTGCAAACAGAGTGTTTCAGCTTGTATTTAAACTGGCCACTCTGTATGTAGCTTCTGACAGGCTGCGCAAGCATCCCCGTATCTCCGGAACCATAAATTATAGGAGCCCAATATTTTGACCAGTGGTGGGGTAGGTCTTCAGCTACATATCCCCAGATTATGTGACCCCTGGTTGCCGAGCTACAACTCTCAAAGGTTTTTTTTTTGGGGGCAAATGGGCCTATCTTGAGGAAGGGGCCTGGAGCTGCAGCTCCAATAGCCCCTATGTTAATCCGGCCCTGCTTTGAAGGTAGATTTATATCCTCTGTAGTTCTCAGGTTTGTCGTCAAACTTATTTAGACTTGTCTTGGTGACTTCCTTGCAGAGCATGTATTTAGAAAACTGTAACATGTATGAGTTTTGGACTTTGGACGCACAGCTTCAAATGGAAAAAAGTTGGTTACACTGACTGGAGTGCTGAGATTGAGTGACTTTGGGAGGTGTCGTGGTTCAAAGGCCTTCATACCTGACACTGGCTTAGAGTTGTTTGCTGCGTTGGGTTGCAGCTGTGGAGCAGTATACTTTGTATGAGGTAGTTGAATAGCCCCATGGTAAGGTGTCCATTATCTGCATTTTAGTGCGCTGCAAAAGCCTGGTGTACTGAAGGATTAGTAGTCAGATTGTCTTGGAGAGGTGGTAAGCGCACTGACCTTTGTTGGGGGGTAGAGCTACTGTGACTGGGAGCTGAAGTGTTTGGAGAGAGTGTAAGGAATATGATAAAGCCTAGAAATTATATAGAATTTGTGACTTTTTTTGGAAAAGTATGAAATGTCTGTGTAATTTTTTTTTTTCTTACATACTTCAGCTAGACATTCTATAGAATACCTAGGCATTATGCAGAATGACAAGCACTCTTTGGACAAAGTATGAAAAGAGAATCATGAAAACATCAAATGCTTGTGTTATTTATTGTGTAATATACTTTCCCTAGGCATTGTATAGAATACCTAGGCATTATGTAAAATGACAAATACTGCTTAGGCAAAGTATGAAAAGAGTTGTAATAACATGAAATATCTGTGTAATTTTAGTGTGTTATATACATAATTTTTCTCTTGGCATTGTATAGAATACTAAGGCATTACGCAGAATTACAATTCCTGCTTTGGCAAAGTATGAAAAGTGAGTTATGAAAACATTAAGGGGTTGATTTACTAAAATTAGAGAGTTCAAAATCAGGTGCAGCTCTGCATAGAAACCAATCAGCTTCCAGGTTTTATTGTCAAAGTTTAAAGAGGAAGTAAACCCATGTTTTTTTGTTTTTTTTAAAAAACCCCTGCAAAAGAAAGCCATAATGAGCTAGTATGCATAGCATATTAGCTCATTATGAATGGCTTACCTGAGATCGAAGCCCCTGAACTGCTCGTCGTTCCCCTCCGCCACCGCCACCATCTTACCTCGATGTTCCGTCACTGCCATCAGTGTATCATCGCTCCGGCGCTGTGATTGGCCGGAGCAGCGATGACGTCACACGCATGCGTGCTCGGGCCGGCAAGATCCCATTCAGAAAACCGGCAATGATGCCGCCCGCTAGTGCGCATGCGTGTGACGTCATCGGTGCTGTTTTTATAGTAAATATCTCCTTAACCGTGTAGTTTACTGAAGTGTCTTTCTGGCCTATTTTGTTTAGATGAGACCAAACTTAAAATTAGGGACAGGGTGTCACAACACAGATTCAATAAGGTCAAGACAGAGGGAACTCACTGTGCCTCAGCAATTTTTTAGAAGCCAGACACAGGGACACTAATCTTAGATTTATCAAAAACTGTGAAAAAATAAAAAATGGTGTCAGCGCTTAATAGTACATTATTTATTAGTGTAGATATAAAAAAAAAAACACTGTGATAACAATAACAAAGAAAAATTGCAGCACAATATCAAAAACCCAAAACACCTTAAGTGTTATGATAGTGAGTCCAACATTGAAAATATCCAAAAGAATCAAACACAGAATATTTCTTATGAAGAAATATCAAATGATATGATGCAGGTGATCTCCCTCCTCTAGTGCTTCAATTACCCAGTGCGACCTTCACCAATGTCAGAAAAACGCACTTACCAGATATAGTTGCTGTTTAATGAATAGAACAGCAGAAATCACATATGATAAGATCCAGGTCATCAGAGGTATGTAATCATCATTAGCTTGCATTTATTCCCTCTATGCAAAACACGGGACCCTCTTCAGAATATATCCAAGTGCATGGATCATGACCAGGAAGTTTTATTTCTCACGGTAAAAACAGCTCAGCATATCCCCATCCGTAGTACCAAATTACCAATGACAAAGAAGAAAAAATCTCATGGTGCAGTATTTATTGGTAAACCAGCATAAAAACAAACATCACAATAATCTTAGAATTTTAAAAATAAATCAGGCCCCAAAATAAAATGGGGTGGTGACTGTATCACTGCTTTAAAACTCAAGCAGTGAGGCTTATTGTATTTATTTTACTAAATGCTTTGTTGACACAAGATTTGAGACATCATTTTATTTGTATCTGTTTCTTTCTATATGTGTTTGTTTTCTTAGCTGCAGATTATTTCAGAATTAGGAAACCCTGAGTAGTAAAGACAAACTGATATATATAAGAAACAATAAAAAAGGGACCTAAAGTTCAACTTGCCGATTTGATATAAGAATATCAAATATTTTATAAACATTTTATTTTATATAAAATTGACAAAAATAGAACAGAACATGTTTATAAAATGTTTATTTAGGCATGATGATAAGGAAACATTTAGAAAATGCTATTTATCCTTTTCAAGCTCATCTCTGACTTTTAAAGTATGTGACAGTATTGGGTCTTTACAGGTAGATATTAGACATGTGCATTTGTTTTCGTCCGAATGCATTTTCGTCCGAATTTCAGGTATTTTCGTTATCATTTTAACAAACGAAAACGAAAATGCAGAATCCGAAAACCGAAATATCCGACATAAACAAATGCTTAATTATCGTTTTCGTTGCAACAACAGTTCGATATAGATAGGAGATTCGACATGAGGCTGACAATAACAATCTGTGTCCATCGAACCTGTGGTCGAATGTGCCTAACCTTAACTCTATTAGTCTAAGATTATTCTACATAGGAGAGAAAAGATTTGACATTATAGAGAGAAAAGATTTGACATAGAGAGAAAAGATTTGACATTATAGAGAGAAAAGATTCGACATTATAGAGAGAAAAGATTTGACATAGAGAGAAAAGATCACTGCTGGAATTGGGTGGGGGAAGTAAAATAAAAAAATTATGATGATGAATGTTATTGGCTGATTGTAACCAAAGAGGAGGAGCAGTAAAATAGCTAGAACTAACTTGACAATTCGACATGAACGACGAAGATTCAACCAAATTGGGGTGTTCGCGGCAAATTCGAAAAATCTATGGGAGAAATCTAAAGTGCTAATTATAAAGGCTTATATGCAAGTTATTGTCCTAAAAAGTGTTTGGGGACCCGGGTCCTGTCCCAGGGGACATGTATCAATGCAAAAAGAAGTTTTAAAAACAGCCGTTTTTTCGGGAGCAGTGGTTTTAATAATGCTTAAAATGAAAAAATAAAAGTGAAATATTCCTTTAAATTTTGTACCTGGGGGGTGTGTATGATATGCATGTAAAGTGGCGCTTGTTTCCCGTGCTTAGAACTGTCCCTGCAAAAAATGTCATTTTTGAAAGAAAAAAAGTCATTTAAAACTCATTCGCGGCTATTAATGAATTGTCGGCTCCCGGCAATACATACAAAAGTCATTGATAAAAAAAAAAAAAAAAAGCGTGGGGGTTCCCCAGAATTCAATTACCAGGCCCTTCAGGTCTGGAATGGATATTAAGGGGAACCCCGCCGCAAATTAAATTTTTTTTTTTACGTGGGGTTCCCCCAAATATCCATTCCAGGCCTTTCAGATCTGGCATGGATTTTAAGGGGAACTCCACCCCAAATTTAAAAAAAATGGCGTGGAGTCTCCCTAAAAATCCATACCAGACCCCTTATCCGAGCACGCAACCTGGCCGGCCGCAGGGGAAAAGGGGGGACGAGAGAGCGGCCCCCCCTCCCTCCTGAACCGTACCAGGCCACATGCCCTCAACATGGGGAGGATGTCCCCATGTTGATGGGGACAAGGGCCTCATCCCCACAACCCTTGCCCGGTGGTTGTGGGGGTCTGCGGGCGGGGGGCTTATCGGAATCTGGAAGACCCCTTTAACAAAGGGGACCCCCAGATCCCGGCCCCCCCCTATGTGAATTGGTAAGGGGTACATTGTACCCCTACCATTTCACGAAGAAAGCATAAAAAAATGTTTAAAGAAACACACAAACACCTTGAAAAAGTCCTTTATTTAAAAAAAAAACAAAAAAAACATTCCAGCGGTGAAATCCAGTGTCCCGCAGCGATCCCGATGTCCAGCGCTGTCCTTCATTGGTTGTGCCTGAGCGGACCTGATGGGGAACTCCCTCTCAGTGTTTTAAATGTATAGACCCGCCCCTTCTAAAGTTCCCCATCAGGTCCGCTCAGCGGACCAGATGCGGAACATGAAAAGGGGCGGGTCTATACATGTATTACCAAAGTGAGAGCAGTTCCCCATCAGGTCCGCCCCCTCGGTATGTCGGACCCGCCTACGTCATTGGCTTGAGCGGGGAACTTCCTTCACTGTGTAATTTAAATTTACATAGTGAAGGAAGTTCCCCGCTCAAGCCAATGACGTAGGCGGGTCCGACATACCGAGGGGGCAGACCTGATGGGGAACTGCTCTCACTTTGGTAATACATGTATAGACCCGCCCCTTCTCATGTTCCGCATCTGGTCCGCTGAGCGGACCTGATGGGGAACTTTAGAAGGGGCGGGTCTATACATTTAAAACACTGAGAGGGAGTTCCCCATCAGGTCCGCTCAGGCACAACCAATGAAGGACAGCGCTGGACATCGGGATCGCCGCGGGACACTGGATTTCACCGCTGGAATGTTTTTTTTTTTTTTTAATAAAGGACTTTTTCAAGGTGTTTGTGTGTTTTTTTAAACATTTTTTTACGCTTTCTTCGTGAAATGGTAGGGGTACAATGTACCCCTTACCAATTCACATAGGGGGGGCCGGGATCTGGGGGTCCTCTTTGTTAAAGGGGTCTTCCAGATTCCGATAAGCCCCCCGCCCGCAGACCCCCACAACCACCGGGCAAGGGTTGTGGGGATGAGGCCCTTGTCCCCATCAACATGGGGACATCCTCCCCATGTTGAGGGCATGTGGCCTGGTACGGTTCAGGAGGGAGGGGGGCCTCTCTCTCGTCCCCCCCTCTTCCCCTGCGGCCGGCCAGGTTGCGTGCTCGGATAAGGGGTCTAGTATGGATTTTTAGGGGGACTCCACGCCATTTTTTTTTAAATTTGGGGTGGAGCTCCCCTTAAAATCCATGCCAGATCTGAAGGGCCTGGAATGGATATTTGGGGGAACCCCACGTCAATTTTTTTTTAAATTTGCGGCAGGGTTCCCCTTAATATCCATTCCAGACCTGAAGGGCCTGGTAATTGAATTCTGGGGAACCCCCACGTTTTTTTTTTTTCTTTATCAATGACTTTTGTATGTATTGCCGGGAGCCGACAATTCATTAATAGCTGCAAGTCAGTTTTAAATGACTTTTTTTCTTTCAAAAATGACATTTTTTGCAGGGACAGTTCTAAGCACGGGAAACATGCGCCACTTTACATGCATATCATACTGTACACACCCCCCAGGTACGAAATTTAAAGGAATATTTCACTTTTATTTTTTCATTTTAAGCATTATTAAAATCACTGCTCCCGAAAAAACGGCCGTTTTTAAAACTTTTTTTTGCATTGATACATGTCCCCTGGGGCAGGACCCAGGTCCCCAAACACTTTTTAGGACAATAACTTGCATATTAGCCTTTATAATTAACACTTTAGATTTCGAACGTTCGAGTCTATTGTATTTAATAGGGTTCTAAAGTTCACACTAACATTTTGTCTGTTCGCAGGTTCTGGTGCGAACCGAATAGGGGGGTGTTCGGCTCATCCCTGTTGACTAGTAATAGTAATTAAAAAATATAATTATTACTAGTCATACAATAGAATTCATCTATAGCTTGTAGGCGGAACATTCGACCGGAAATGTACGATTGCAGCGTCGTACAGTTTCGCTGCTCCGTCGAATCTTCTTTGAACATTCGACAGACACCATAAGCCTTCAATGACAGATTCGACCTTAATTAATTCAGATTTTCGGACGAATGCAATTTCTAACGAAAAACGAAATAAATAAAAACGAATTTCGGGAGTAACTAAATAAATTTATTTTTCTAACGAAAACGAAATTCCGAAACGAAATATTTCAGTGTGCACATGTCTAGTAGATATGCCACATAAAAATTATTTTAATGTGCATTTTTTGATTTGCTAGTTATAAGACATTTAAATGACTGAATCACAGTTCAAGATTCTTGTGGATTGTTAATGTGTACCGTGAAATAAAGACACCAAAAGCAAATGGGATTTTTTTTTAAAGTATTTCAAATAGCATTCCTACATGAAGAGTTTAGATATAATGAGGAACAAAGGGTAATTCTTTAAATTGCTAAGGACTGAGGGCACTGAAAATATTTTTTACTTTTGGCCATTGAGTTTCTATTGAAACATAATTATTTCATGTTTGATTCATCCTTTTACATACAATGCCAAGGTGCCTCGATGGGGGCTAAATTTTCTCCCTCATTGGCAAATTTATATATGGGGTGGTGGGAAGAGGTCTTTCTTTTCACACATAATAATCCTTTCAGAGTGTACATTGACTGGTACTGTGACTGTCACTACATTGATGACCTGGCCTTGGTTTGGATTGGACTGGTCTCTATGATAGATTATTTTATACAGTATCTTAATAATAACCATTTGAATTTGGAGTTCAGTCATCACTTTCACTCTGTCAGTATTGATTATTTGGATATAACACTTACAGGATACAATGACAGTGGCAAGGTAACCACAAAAACCTTCAGAAAACAATGTACTGGCAATTCACTTTTGCTTTCCACGAGTTGTCACCCCTTTCATACATACTACCAGTGGGGGAGTTTGTGCGAGCAAAAAGGAACTGCTCTGATCTTGAAGATTATGAGAAAGAATCCACTGTAGTCTCAGAAAGACTAATGAGGCGAGGATACAAAAAACATTTGATTTATAATGGCAGGATCAAGGCGGAGAAAAAGGATAGAAGTAGCATGCTAAAAAAAATGCAGCCCTAGTATGAAAACAGAAAAAAAAAAAAACTTTTTGTTACTACTTACTCTAAACAATATAATCAAATTGTAGCAATTGTCAAAAAATTCCTTCCCATTCTATATGCGGATAAAACACTATATGACATTTTACAACAGGGTTATAGTTTTTCCAGTAGAAGGGCCCCCACACTGGGATCCATCCTATCTCCAAGCCTTTTTCATCCACATCAGCCCCCACGGACATGGCTAAGTGCCACTGGATCTTTTCCTTGTGGCACTAGCACATGTATATAATGCAGAAGACATAGAAAAACCAAAACTGTCACCTCTTTTTCCACAGGCAAAACCAACACTCTTAAACATTTTATTAACTACAGCTCTAAATAAGTGGTTTATGTAGTGGAATGCAGTGTGCTTGTCAGATACAGTACGTGGGTTGCACCATTCGCCACCTACGAACCAGGGTCTCTGAACACTATATAATGACACTGTCAATCCAAATGGCAAAAATATTTCAAATGTATCTAAACATTTCAAGTGCATGGAAGTAACCTTGATACTTTTTCTTTCCTTGGTTTAGAACATGTCAAACGGTTTACAAGAGGGGGGGGGGGGATAAACATCGCACCCTGCTCGCACTGAAAATATTGTAATTAAATAAGGAATGAAGAAGAAGCAAAAAAGAAAGGTCGCAAATATTGAAGTGAAAAAAAAACCTGCTGTTCTCTATGTCCTGTCCACACATCTCGCTGCCTAACCTGGTAGAAGAGATTGAGAAGTATGGTATTCTATCCAATCTAAAAATAAATCACACCAAGTCCGAGGCCATGAGTGTTGCAGTTCCACCTTTATTACGTAACAATATACAATCTAATTTTGGATTTAAGTGGGGGCCAGCTCTTAAGTACTTGGGTACATATATACCATCAAAGGTAAAGGACACCTTTAAGATAAATTTTCCACCAGTATATAATCTAATAAAATCGCTTTTAGATAAATGGAAACATGGATTACACTCGTGGTTTGGCCGGATTCACATAATCAAAATGTGTATCCTCCCTAAAATTCTGTATTTGCTTCAGGTGCTACCGATTACGATTCCAAAGACCTTCCTCCACCAGATACGTACCCTTTTTATGAAATTTATATGGGTGGGGAAACGGCTGAGGATTAAACGAGAGGTGTTGATGGTACCTAAGTGCTTTGGGGGATGGCGGTCCCCGATATAATTAAAGCAGCAATATCAAGCAGTACACCTGGCAAGATTGGTGGATTGGTGTAGACATATTGAGCTCAAATGATGGGTAGATATAGAACATCAGTTAAGTCCAATTCCTTTAGGCAGAGCACCATGGTGCTATACAGTATTGCCGACCTCTCTCAAGAAACATCCCATAATTGGCACGACTCTGCGAATTACAGCTAGGATATGTCACAATGAGAAATTCTCATCAAAACAATCTCCCCTGTTTCCCATCCTGGGAAACCCTAGCTTTATACCAGGCATGGAAGAAGAAGCCTTTAAAAATCTTAAAGAAAGAGGCCTATATCAAGCTTCACATTTCCTGCAGTCCAAAACCTGGCCAACTATTAAATTATTGACACAACAGGGAAGACCCTTTGAAATCAATCTTGGCAGGCATTCCAAATAAATATTTTTTGAGATCTTTGGGACCAGCAACAAACTTCCAACGCGACTTAACCACACTCGAGTCATATTGCGATGAAAAAGAACCACTCCCTAGGGTGGTTTCCAAGATGTATGGGTTATTAAATAAACCCTAAAGCCCTGTACACACGATCGGATATCCTATGGATTCTAATCCGATGGTTTTTTCCATCGGAAATCTGATGAAACTGTCTTCCATCAGTCTTGCCCACACACCATCAGTCAAAACACGGACCGTTTCAAACGCGGTGACGTAAAACACTCTGATGAGCCGAGAAAAATTAAGTTCAATGCTTCTGAGCATGCGTCGACTTGATTCTGAGCATGCGTGGGTTTTTTATCCGATGGATTTTCACACAGACGATCAAATTTTGCTATTGTTTTTTTTCCCATCGGATAAATTTAAAACATGTTCTATTTTTTCACACCGATGGAAAAAAGACTGATGGGGCCCATACACAATCGGTTCGTCCGATGAAAACAGTCCATCGGACTGTTTTCATTGGTAAAACCGATCGTGTGTACACGGCTTTAGATGACTTTGCGCTGCCGAGTCTGAGCAAATGGGAACGAGAGTTAGAGAGAACTTTTACCCAAACTCAACATAAACAGATTACTTATTTAGCCTTAAATTCATCGGTATGTACACAGACTCAGGAATCGAATTATAAACTCCTGATGCAATGGTACTATACACCAGCACGACTCCATACATTTTCGAGAGAGACCCCAGATAGCTGTTGGAGGTGCGGAGAGGAACGGGGGACATTGTTACGCATATTTTGGGCCTGTAAGAAAATGAGACATTACTGAGTGGAGATTCAGAGAATCATGCGGAAGTTTACAGACATCCAGATATCAGATGACCTGGCCTTCTTTCTTCTCCACTGCTCGCAGATTCCGGTTCAGATTTATAAAAGATCGGTATTGTGTCATATGATTAACACAGCTATAACCGGGATCACCTTACAGTGGAGAGACCCTAGACCTCCCTCAATTTCAGCGTGGCTCCACAGAGTAAGAGAGATAGGAGCTATGGAGGAGTTGGTCCTCTCAGCTCAAAATAAGAAAGAGCAGTACGATCAAACATGGAGGAGTTGGAACCTGTATATGTATTCGGAGGAGGGGAAGAGACTATTGGATGGGACCTCAGAAGAGTGAGGGACATCCAATAGGAACTTTACTGTTTTTGAAGGGAAGTACGGTATATTCTTATATAGGAGGAAATAGAGAAATTAAATCCCTCCATCTCCCCCTTTGTTTTTTGTTTTTTTGTTTTTCCGGGGGGCGGGTCATGAGAGGGAGGGAATGGGAAGGAAAAGAAAAGAGGAAAATAATGAGAGGTCATTAATTAATATTCCTTTGGGCCAGAAGTACAGGGTAATGCGGAAGGGAAGATATATAATGAACCAGAATTGAATGTATAGGCATAATCACGATAGATCACTAGGATGATTTAGATGTACTAGGTTAGAAGGAAAAAAGTAGATGTAAGTGGTCTTATAAATGATGGATGTGATAATATGCTTGTCGATATTTGTTCCTCTATTTTTGATAAAATAAAGAAAGATTAAATACTGAAAAAAAAGAAAGTGCTGCATACATTTTCAACATTATATAAATGCCTGTAATAAATACATATTAAAATCAGATGTTAAATTAAATATATAAAAAATTTTAGACAGTAAGGGCTCATTTACACTTGCTTCGGCTTCAACACACATTAAACCGCCTACCGCTTCAACATGCTTTTATGATGTGTTTTTGATGCTTCGGTGAGGCTTCAATGATGTTTCGGTAAAGCTTTAGTGATACTTCAGTGATGCTCTTTTAAAGCTTTGTTGAAGCTTGGCAGGTGCACTGTGTGTGTGTGTATATATCTCATACCTGCAATTTCTCCTAAACAAAGCAAAGCTAAAGCTGAATTAAAGCCTCTCAAAAGCTGCTGGTGCTTCATGCATGCTTTGCCATAGACTTCTATGTGGGCTTTGAAGACGCTTTGAAGCACCACTAACGAGACATGGGGTATAATTTTTGAAGCGAACCCGAAGCAAAGCAAACGCAAAGTGTAAACAGGACTGTAAGCTAACCATTTTATTTAGTGACAGGGGCTCTGACTGGTATTCAGAGAGCTTTAACAAAGCCTGTCCAAAGCCATGTTTTGAAGCAAGACACTATAACTTTTGCTCAAACCAATCAATATACGCTTATTGCGATTTTTTTACCAAAAATATGAATACATATTAAATTAGGGATATTTATTATAACAAAAAGTAAAAAATATTGTGTTTTTTTCAAACTTATCGCTCTTCTTTTGCTTAAAGCGCAAAAAAATCAAATACCACCAAAAGAAAGCTCTATTTCTGGGGAAAGAAATCATAAAACTTTCATTTGGGTATAGTGTTGCATGACCGCACAATTGTCATTCAAAGTGCGACAACGCTGAAAACTAAAAATTGGCCTGGGCGGAAGGGGGTGAAAATGCCCTGTATAGAAGTGGTTTAGAATCCCTTTCTGTCACTGTACCAATATATTGGCATCTTCACAATTTATAAAATATTTTACTGCTTAAAATTTTGTTTGAAAACATGTAAGGTGGGTGTTTTGAATAACAAGGTGATATTGAGTTATATTGGTTAATGTTTTGTTCATAGGCGTTAACTATACCCCGGATGTTTGGCATTTGAAAGTTTCTTATGAAGGTTTCCAGCACTGTTTTTAGCCATTTTAAAGCTGAACCTTTTTTCTTCAAATGTGCTAACAA
This sequence comes from Rana muscosa, assembly GCA_029206835.1. Classification (NCBI taxonomy): domain Eukaryota; kingdom Metazoa; phylum Chordata; class Amphibia; order Anura; family Ranidae; genus Rana; species Rana muscosa. Next base: position 496,903,697 of record CM055117.1, read on the forward strand.
TCCAGAGGGTTAAATATTTTTAAATGTTTTAAAGTGTTGGATTTGAGTTTCTTGAACATTGTGATTTTGTGTGATATTCGGGTCCACAGAACTAGAGAATATTAACTAAACTTTGGATTGAGAACATATAACTCCTTTTTATATAATTCTAACCCCAATCCATCTAGGAGCAAAATGAAAGTGTCTCAGTGTCCTTTGAAATTCAGTTTTTCCATATCATAGCAAAGCAGTGAAGAGAGAATTTATTTTTGGATATTGCCGCAATAGGTTAGATACTGACAATTTATTTGTCTTTTTCAATTTTTTGGCATGCAGTGCAATGCTTATATTTGGTTGCTTGTACATAGTTACTGAACTCATCTAATTAAATAGGAACTAATTACTCTACATAATTACAGTTTTTCCACTTTAAAATTAATTACCCATAAATAGTCATCCAGTTCTGACCTCAAATGGTGACTACAATTCCAGATAATGAAATTTTCTAAATTTTGCATTTCAGCTGATTTCGGAATAATGAAATGGGACATACAATTTGCACAAGTTAATTTAATTACACTTATACAGATAGTTAAGTAAAAATAATTGTGATAGATGTCTGTCTGTGTGGTTATGGCAGTAGTATTAGGCTGTGTTTATAGACAATGATGTCAGAGCGTCATCGAAGTTGCAACAATCTACCAGCTATAACTTTTAACATTGTTTATGCATCTATTTCCTGCTTGATAATACCTAAAATGGCTTTTGTGGTTTCCTGTAATCTCCAGTACACTGAAAAGCCTTGCCTTATAGGAACCTTTCTATATATAATGTGGAAAAAAATACTTTGCACGCCATTACTGATTTCCTGTACAGTACACCAGCATTGCTGAGGTGCACTTTTTTATTGGATGTGTTTCACTTTGAAAGGTGCAATTTATTGCAATTACTGACCAGCTTCTGTGAGCTTTGGCTCTTGTTCATAAGCCTTACTCTTGCCATGACCTGCCACAATTCCATTGGTAACATGTGCTTGCCATTCTTGGGCAGTTGATGTCTTATTGGGCTGTCTCCCAAAGCAGGAAACGCTCAGGAGGTATCAAAGAAAACAATGGAAATAGACTGTGTAGGCACAACACTGGGTATGTATGTAAACACTGGGTGAATGAGGGTGCATTAATTTAGTGAAAATGATCTTACTCCCTAGGCTCTTATACATCTTTTGGCACACCCTGTTATATATATCCCCCCCCCCCTGAATCTTCAAGTCCAAGGAATCTATTCTTAATACTGTACATTTATATTGGGCAACCCTGAAATACCCCACTAATCTGAGTGGCAAAGCCCTACCCGACCTACACCTCTACTATATAGCCTCTCAACACTCCCACTTTTTTTATTTTGAAAAGTCGAATCAAGATAAATATGTTACCTTAGTGTGCCATAGTACCCCCCACTTAGCTAATCACCTCCTCCAGTCTCTCATAAACAGTTCACAGGATCCTACCCACGTGGGCGACTGAGGGTGTATGCTATACCATCATAGCAAAATCTGGAGCCTATCCATGAAACAAATATGAATGCCCCCCGGTTGCTTGCCCACACTCCCCCGTGGGACAACCCATGTTTACTTGTTGCTGCCTGATTATGGGATCTTGATTACTTGGGGTGTCATTTACCTTTCACACATCATTTCTAACAGCATGGTTAAATAATTTCAGGAACTCAAGACTGGTTTTGGCCTACTTAACCATATGTTTTTTTGCTATCTCTCATTTCGTCATGCTCTTCATACTCGGTTTGGTGGCTCCATTCTCAGTCTTGAATCCCTGTACCTAGTGGAGGTAATTATGAGGTCGGACCCTAAAAAAATGAAATTGTTATCAAATACTTACTGTCATTTTCCTTTCCTGGCCCATCCTCACGTTAGCACACAATGGGTTAACACCTCCTTTGGAGCCCCACATGACCACCTGTATCTAGCTGAATATAAAAGACAGCCCCTCCCCCAACTAGGATGTTCAATAACTTAGCCTGCGACAGGCCACTAGGGAGGAAGTCCTGTTCTGACGTGAGGATGGGCCAGGAAAGGAAAATTACCATAAGTATTTGATAACAATTTTCCGTTTTCTTGGCCCACGTCACGTCAGCACACAATGGGATATACCATAGCTGATATAGGGCGGGAGAGAACAAATGAAAAAAGACACTGACAATCAAAGAAAAGCTGCTAAAGCCAGAAAGAAAACTGAAGTATTCCTGCTGTCTACTCGGTGACTCTTGTGTGAAACTCAGAGGGACTACTCCCCAGTTTTTCTGGAAACTGGATACCACTTTAAAATTGAACTTTGCAGATAGACGTGGTATCGCCATCTCTGGTAAAAAAGAACAGAAAAAAGACACCAAAGGGCCTTTGCAGGAAAGTGTTGCAATCATCAACATCCTTCTGTCTGAAGTAGTTGCTGTCAGGAGAACTAGTTTTACTGTGAGGTAATTCAATGGAAATTAAACCTATTGGAGCAATGGGTGCTCTCAGATCCAAGCCTAAGTCCCACAGAGGGAACAAGGATTTCCCTCAAGGTCATATATAGATTGTCATCTGGAAGAAGCATCTGGTCACTGGCTTTTGCACCCTGTGAAAAGATGAAGTAGAGATCTGTACCTTAAATGGAGTTGTATGACAGACCAACCTCTAGCGCTGACTGTAAAATGCCAAGGATATTGGCTAGAGCAGGGAACGCAGGAGATAAAGCTTTTGCTGAGTAATCAAAACAACCTTCTTTCATGTTCTCTCATATGTAGCTTTCATGGATGATCTTCTGGTCACCAAGTTCTGAACAGCCTCAGATGAGAATGCCTGCACCTCTAGTGTAGCCTATTCCATAGACAGGCTATTAAAAGTAGTCCCATTGGATTTGGATGCTGTTACTGACCTTGCCATAAAAGATTTCCTTCGACCAGACACAAAGATCAAACAGAAAATTCCATGGCACTGTGAACCTATCTTGTATGACGGAGTCTTTGCATTGGTATCCTGTTGCAAATATCAGAAGCTGCATGTTCATTGAAGTCTCCCTGAGAACTACTGCTGGAACGCCCCATAGGGCCAATATTGGTATGAGGCACTTGTTGAAACAATATTCTGCCTAACCTAACCAATAATTTGATTTTGCTTCTCTGGCAAGAAGACAAACCTTAACTGACTAAGTGGCTCTCTGTCCGACGAAAAAAAGATGTAACAAGAAAAAACTTGGTGTCCCCTTGTTCAGGCAATGTAGGCTACTACTGTCTCGTTGTCAACCTTACTCAGCCCCCTTGAAGATCCTGAAAGGCTTGCAATGCTAGAAAAGGCTTCCTTCCATTGAACATACTTGGGAAGTCTGCGTTTTACAGCACTCCAATGGCCTTGCACTTGTTTCTTCAGATTGTGGACCCCCCAGTCCCAGAAACTGGCATCAGAATCATCCTATCTCCTGGGCTGAGAGGCATGCCTCCAAAAGAAGCACAGTGCCGATGTCCAAAATTCCAGTTCTTGTTGAATTTGTATAGGCACAAAGATTTTCTGATCTATAGACAGCCCAGTTCATAGGTTTAAGAAGGCAAATTGAAATGTCCTCATGTGCCACCTGGCCCAAGGTACCACCACTGCCAACAAGATGTTCAAAAGATTCCTGGGGCTGTGCCAAGTCTATAAAAGGCAGACACCTGAACTGGAAGTGACATCTGGCCACCGCAAATCTCACACGCCTCTGGTGCTCGGCGTTGATCGGTACATGGAAGTATGAAGCGGCCGGTCGATTGATACCAACTGGTCCTCCTGCTGAACTGTCCCTGTGACTGTCCGCATGGACTCCATCTTGAACCTCTTGTTGTGTATGAACCCCTTTGATTCCTTCAAACTGAAACAGGCCTAAAAGGCTCCTTCCTACCTTAAGTACTATAAAAAAGTCCCCCAGATGATTCTATGTTTCCGGCATCACTGGCATAATGGCCTTGTAGCAGTATAAAAATCTTGCAAACATTGCAACACTTCTGAGATATGTTAAACATAAATTAAATGAATTCAGTGGTCAACTTTGGAATTCTCCCTTGTACTCCCACCTGTCTTCTGGGCCCACTGGTCTTCGATGATTGTCGTCTGAACCCTCAAGAAGAAGGCTACAATCATCAACTTCACTCAGACCCCCTGGCCCCAACTGGAAGAGACTGGTTGAATGCACCTTCAAAAATACTTTTCAGCCATCTTACCAGCTTGCTCTGGACTTGATTTCATGTCAATAGTAACTTTGAGACACCTCCACTGTGATCTGTTAAATCTGCAGCCTGTCCTATAAGATTTGGCCTCCTGCACCTTCTGAAGTTCAGTAGGCTTGAGTGAAGGATGGCGGCTTCATCTTACTAGTCTGTGGCCACCGTCCAGACTTTTCCTCCTGTCTTTCACTTAATTGTGGTGTTCAGCGTTTGGCCAAACAATAACCTCCTATTATAGGAAATGTCAAAGGCTTGTGTAGAAGTTCTGCCCGCTCTCCAGTGGCCATAACCACAATGCTCTCATAGCAGTGACTCAGTGCGCTAGCGCTTGTACGAGTATCAACCAAAAGTCAGTTGCCAGGTTCAACTCTTACCAGAAACTATGCCAAATCTTTTCGTTTCCAGTGTTGAATGTAATGTCATTTCTGAAGTTTATATAGCAAAGTTAACTCTATTGCTGACTGGCAGGCAAAATCTGTCACTATAGATTCTGTGCAAGCCTGATGGCCAGATCACCACAATTTCCAGATGTGTTTCTGCATGAGTGTTTTTGATGCATTCTCAATTCGTTTTGGCACTTTCCAGATGTGTTCCATACAGAAACAATGCAACATTCTACTTTTGTTGCCTGCACTAGAATGCGCTGAATTGGAATCAAACCTAGACACTGTCCATGCGTTCTTGATGCAGAATAAAAACGCACAGGACTGCATCTGGTGTGAACAAGTCCACTTTCTCATGCCGCGTACACACGATCATTTTTCCCGTCGGGAAAAATTAAATTTTTTCTTTTGGACGAGAAAAACGACCGTGTGTGGGCTTTTTGTCATTTTTCCCGATGGGAAAAACGGCATTAATCACGACGAGAAAAATTAGAACATGCTCTAATTTTTCTCGTCGTGATTCCCGTCATTTTTTTCCGCTGCAGTTTTCCCATAGGGAAACACTGACGGGGAGCCTACACACAGTCGTTTTTTTCGACCAAGAAAAAAATGTCATTTAAAACGGCCGTGTGTAGGGGAACAAGCTGTTCCTCGTTTTTCACGTCGATTTTCTCAACGGTGTTTTCACCGTCAAAAAAAACGATCGTGTGTACACGGCATTATTCATATGATCTCGGAAGGTAATTGAGTTATAAAAAGGCCAAGACACTTGCTGCCCCAGAAACTAGAGGGCAGCATCCACCCCTGGAAGTGCAGTGCATAAACATTAGACATGTGCACACTGAAATATTTTGTTTCGGAATTTCGTTTTCGTCCGAAAAATAAATGTATTTAGTTACTCCCGAAATTTGTTTTTATTTATTTTATTTCGTTAAAAAATGCATGTGACAGTGGGGTCACTTTGGACACAGGGTGAATAAAAGAAACCCCCGATATGGTCTGTGATAGCCATATTCAAGGCTGTATATACATTGTATATAGATTGGATGTATACTGTATGTGGGGGTTAAGTATCATTGCTATGAGGAATTAAGTTGTTTTGCATTTCTATTGTTCATTTAAGTCTGTCCTTGTGTGTATTGTAAAGTGCCAGACAGACTGGCTGCCAACCCTTTGTAAAAAGATGTGTATTGGAGATCGTATATTCTATTGTGTTGGGATCTTTTGAAGCCTAGCAGACGTCAGAATGAGGTGTTGAGTCTTGGGATGTGTGGGTGGAGCTGGGCCCTTGTTCATGTTAAATCATGTGCCTTGAATTGTGTATAAAGTTACAATGTTTCTCAATAATAAAGTCATTCCTACTACAGAAGAGACAGAGTGCGTCTCGTCTTCTTCCAGAGGGGTCGGCTCCTATAGGAAAGGGTCGTTTAGCTGTGGATATCGGTAGCAAGTGGATGTGTGTCTAGGAGAGGGAACATCGTAAACGGCGTTAATACCCCTTGAGATTGGGGTGCCGTTACATTGGTTGGCAGCAGCGGGATTTTCCCTCCAGTTCCTGGGACACTCCAAGCCACCACAGTGAATGACCAAGCTATGCAGCCTGCAGGAAAGTCACGCTGAAAGACTTACTTGAGAGCCGAGATGAACCAGAGGAATGGTGATGCAGGACCCCGGTCAGTTGAAGATTTGTTTCAGCAACGAGTTCGAGAGCGCTTGGCATTATATGGTGCTAACCCATCAGAGACCGCCATACAGGAAGCCATTAGAGAAATCGAGCGGCAGGATGAGCGACAACATGAGCAGAGAATGGTGGAAATACGGCAATCAGAGACAACACCTAAAAAAGCAGCACCAACTGAAAGGAGAGGAGAGATACAGATACCAGCCGACATGGAAAAGGAATTCAGAAGGAGGTTGCGAGAGATGCAGATACAGCATAGAGGACCAGTATCAGAGGAGGTCCTGCTGGGATGGTCGGATTCGATCCGCTGCGAACTCTGGAAGAAAGTGCTAGCCCTCGAGCAGCAACACCAGGGAAAAGTTCTCCCCTCCATCCATGTAAGGTACTGGTCGCAGTATGAAGTACGAATGCTGTTATTGGGGGAACAACCGAAGCAGGAGTGGACAGCTGAGTTAAGCAGGCTGATCCGGGCAGAGATGCGGTTGGACGAGAGCTATAGAGCCCTCCGGTGGTATGTAGCCCAAGAGTGCCCATGGTCAGCGGATGACAGCCCCACGGAAGGCTTTGACTATAATGGCCTGGGATTGTTGTATTGGAGGCTGTCCGAGGACCCTGACTTTGGGAGTGATCAGGAGTGGCGTTTGGAGGAAATAATGGAGCACAGAGAACAAAGACTGAATGTCTCGGAAGGGCACTGGGCACAGGAAGATTTGGAGTTTCTGGCCGTTCAGGAATGGGAGCTGGAGATTGCCTACAAACAGCTGCTAGACTCTGCTCAGCAGCAGGGTGGGGCTCCCTTTGCCTGGGACTATCAGGAATTACCAGTTGACAACTATGAAATCCTGGCTGAAGAATCAGCAGTGGAAAATCTGAAGATTGCCCTCCCTAAAGCCGAAGTGAATGATACAGAGTTCCAGGGAGCTAGCCTGGCTGAAGAATCTGCAGTGGAAAAGATGAAGATTGCCACCCTTAAAGCCGAAGTGAATGATATGGAGTTCCAGGGAGCTAGGGCAGTTGGCTCATCACCCCAACCACAGATTACAGAAGGTATGGACTTAATGGACTGTGCAGAGGATGTTATGAATTATGCATCGCCCGCTCAAGTACTGGCAGCAGGACAAAGTACTGCAGACCCCTGCTCTACACCCGTGGCAGTGTTGGAGGCCCGAGTTGAGAAGGTGATGGTTCCTCTTTCTGAGTGGATTTCAGAGATGCAGGGAGGAGAAGCAGCCATTTTCCCTCCCCAACAGGTAGCCAGAGCAGATGGTGTGGAGTCCCCAGCAGGAGTACTGGCAACAGGGCAGAGTAATAGCAACCTGTGCTGCCCAGCACCGGAAACAACTGTGGAGTTTCAGGGAGCCGGGGCAGTTGGCCCCTCTCTCCAGCAACAAGCTGGGGTGGTAAAGCTTTTACCCCCAGCTGAATCACTGGCAGCAGGGCAGAATGCTACTGGCCACTGCACACAACTGCCACTTGAGCGGATATCGGTGGATGGGACTGCGGTCTCCACTCACAGCAACCCAGCAGAAGAGCTGGCAACAGAGCCGAGTGCCACGGGCCTCGGCTCTCACCTAACAGAAGAGGGAGTTCCTGTGGTATTGGATGGGACTTCAGTCCTCACTGACACAACCCCAGAAAATGGTGTGACACTGAGACAGGAGGATGTCAGCCTTGCTTTGCAAGTACTGGGGGACTTCCACCTACCACAAGTGGATGGGACTTCAGTCTCCACTTGTATACCCCAGGGATGCCGGGCAGTCGACCCAGATCCCCAACAGCATGACGGACTGAGCCCAGTCAACCTGTCTTCTCCCCAGCGGTGGGTATGTTCTCTGAGAGAGGCAGAGGTTGGCTGGGTAAGTAATGCTCTGCTTGGAGCAATTCATTTGTGGTACTGGGTGGATACCAGCATTGGAAGAATGGACCCATGGACTAACTTCGGAGTAGACCCGTCTGGGGTCCCCTCCTCTGTTAGTCCCCTGCCGAAAGGGGAGATGTGTGACAGTGGGGTCACTTTGGACACAGGGTGAATAAAAGAAACCCCCGATATGGTCTGTGATAGCCATATTCAAGGCTGTATATACATTGTATATAGATTGGATGTATACTGTATGTGGGGGTTAAGTATCATTGCTGTGAGGAATTAAGTTGTTTTGCATTTCTATTGTTCAGTATGACTTGGGAAGGTCTGGTGTGAATAGAAGTAATTAACCCTATACTTGTGTGTATTGTAAAGGCAGACTGGGATTTACAATACAAAGGGATTTAAGATGTAAAGGGTTTAGAACCTGTTGTCGCCAGACAGACTGGCTGCCAACCCTTTGTGGGAAGATGTGTATTGGAGATCGTATATTCTATTGTGTTGGGATCTTTTGAAGCCTAGCAGACGTCAGGATGAGGTGTTGAGTTTTGGGATGTGTGGGTGGAGCTGGGCCCTTGTTCATGTTAAATCATGTGCCCTGAATTGTGTATAAAGTTACAATGTTTGGCATTAATAAATTCATTCCTACTACAGAAGAGACAGAGTGTGTCTCGTCTTCTTCTTCCAGAGGGGTCGGCTCCTATAGGAAAGGGTCGTTTAGCTGTGGATATTGGTAGCGAGTGGATGTGTGTCTAGGAGAGGGAACATCGTAAACGGCGTTAATACCCCTGGATATTGGGGTCCCGTTACATTGGTGGCAGCAGTGGGATTTTCCCTCCAGTTCCTGGGACACTCCAAACCACCACAGTGACTGGCCAGCAATGCAGCCGAAGGAGGGTGATGCAGGACCCTGGTCAGTTGAAGATTTGTTTCAGCAACGAGTGCGACAGCGGTTGGCATTGTATGGTGCTAACCCATCAGAGACCGCCATACGGGAAGCCATTAGAGACATCGAGCGTCAGGATGAGTGGCAACATGAGCAGAGAATGGCGCAAATACGGCAATCGGGGACAATGCCTAAAGAACCAGCCGCCATGGAAGAGGAATTCGGAAGGAGGTTGCGAGAGATGCAGGGAGGAGAAGCAGGCCATCTCCCCCCCCCCAACAGTTAACCAGAGCAGATGGTGTGGAGTCCCCAGCAGAAGTGCTGGCAACAGGGCAGAGTGATACCCACCTCTGCCCAGCACCAGAAACCAGTGTGGAGTTTCAGGGAGCCGGGGCAGTTGGCCCCTCTCCCCAGCAACAAGCTGAGGCAGTAAAGCTTTTACTCCCAGCTGAATCACTGGCAGCAGGGCAGAATGCTACTGGCCGCTGCACACAACTGCCACTTGAGCGGATATCGGTGGATGGGACTGCGGTCTCCACTCACAGCAACCCAGCAGAAGAGCTGGCAACAGAGCCGAGCGCCACGGGCCTCGGCTCCCAACTAACAGAAGAGGGAGTTCCTGTGGTATTGGATGGGACTTCAGTCCTCACTGACACAACCCCAGAAAATGGTGTGACACTGAGACAGGAGGATGTCAGCCTTGCTTTGCAAGCACTGAGAGATTTTCACCTACCACAAGTGGATGGGACTTCAGTCTCCACTTGTATACCACAGGGATGCCGGGCAGTCGACCCAGATCCCCAACAGCATGACGGACTGAGCCCAGTCACCCTGTCTTCTCTCCAGCGGCAGAAAGGACTCCAGGGAGAAGGGCCAGTCCAGGCCTCTCCCCAGCGGCGGGTGTGTTCTCTGAGAGAGGCAGAGGTTGGCTGGGTAAGCGATTCTCTGTTTGGAGAAATTTATTTGGGGTACTGTGTGGATACCGGCATTAGAAGAAGGGACCTATGGACTAACTTCGGAGTCAACCCGTCTGGGGTTCCCCCCTCTGTTAGTCTCCTGCCGAAAGGGGAGAGATGTAACGGGAAGGCCCGGGGGACTCAGAATCGCTTAGGAAGTATGAAATACCCTTGCGCCAGCTTCCCCAATGGCTCTTATGTGTCAATCACCCTGTGTCTCTATTAGGGGCACAGGGTGAATGAAAACCCCAATATGGTCTATGATAGCCATATTCAAGGCTGTATATACATTGTATATAGATTGGATGTATACTGTATGTGGGGGTTAAGTATCATTGCTGTGAGGAATTAAGTTGTTTTGCATTTCTATTGTTTAGTATGACTTGGGAAGGTCTGGTGTGAATAGAAGTAATTAACCCTATACTTGTGTGTATTGTAAAGGCAGACTGGGATTTACAATACAAAGGGATTTAAGATGTAAAGGGTTTAGAACCTGTTGTCGCCAGACAGACTGGCTGCCAACCCTTTGTGGGAAGATGTGTATTGGAGATCGTATATTCTATTGTGTTGGGATCTTTTGAAGCCTAGCAGACGTCAGGATGAGGTGTTGAGTTTTGGGATGTGTGGGTGAAGCTGGGCCCTTGTTCATGTTAAATCATGTGCCCTGAATTGTGTATAAAGTTACAATGTTTGGCATTAATAAATTCATTCCTACTACAGAAGAGACAGAGTGCGTCTCGTCTTCTTCTTCCAGAGAGGTCGGCTCCTATAGGAAAGGGTCGTTTAGCTGTGGATATTGGTAGCGAGTGGATGTGTGTCTAGGAGAGGGAACATCGTAAACGGCGTTAATACCCCTGGATATTGGGGTCCCGTTACAAGCATTAGTCTGAAAATCCGAATTAATTAAGGTCAAATCTGTCATTGAAGGCTTACGGTGTCTGTGGAATGTTCAAAGAAGATTTGACGGAGCAGCTTAACTGTATGACACTGCAATCGTACATTTCCAGTCGAATGCTCCGCCCACAAGCTATAGTAGAATTCTAATGTTAGTTGACTAATAATAATTATATTTATTCATTATTATTACTAGTCAACCAAGATTAGAATTGTTTTATAGCCTATGGGCGGAGCATTTAACCATAAATGTCCATTTGTAGTGATTGTATGTTTTTAGCTGCTTCGTCGAATCTTCATGTCTCTATAATGTCAAATTTTTTCTCTCTGTCGAATAATCTTGGACTAATAGAATTAGGTTAGGCACATTCGACCGCAGGTTTGTAAAACACAGATCGCTATTGTCACCGTCATGTTGAATCTTCTATCTCTATCGAACTGTTGTCGTGCCGAAACTTTCGGATTTCGCATTCTGCGCGTTCGTTATCGTTTGTGAAAACGAACATGAAAATCCCTGAAATTCGGACGAAAATGCATTCGGACGAAAACTAATGCACATGTCTAATAAACATACATCAGCTATCCTATTTGGATAAAGATTAGAGAACCTGTTACTGTAAATTGGTCTTCTGACAAGGTCTCTGTCATCCTTCATCAACAAACGCTTTATGCTCTATCATTGTGGGAAAAGACCATTCTCCATCAACGAGCAATTTACGCTCTATCATTGTGGGAAAAGACCATCCTCCATCAACAAGCGATTTACGCTCTGCCATTTTGGGAAAAGACCATCCTCCATCAACGAGTGATTTATGATCTATCATTAAGGGTGGTTGTGGCGTGGATATTTGCAGCATACTTCCTGCTTTAGGGCTTAGAATTTTGCACAACCGCCATCCTTGTGAGGCAACCTGTGCAATTTCGTTGTTCTTGCCACTGCAGACTGCATGCAGGCCCAAAATGCACCCTGAGCTTGGTAAGGCATCTTCTATCATGCTGGCATAAACCCATGTGCCAATTTGCTGGATCCTGTCCCTTCACATGGTAAGTGAAAACGACTCCTTTAGAGTGTATTGGCCACATGCTTAACCACTTAACGACCGCCCACCGCCGATTTACGTCGGCAGAATGGCACGGACAGGCAGAATCACGTAGATCTACGTGATCGCCTTTGTGCAGTTGGGGGGTCCATCCGGACCCCCCTTCACTGCAGTGAGTGGCCGTTAAGTGTTCGGGAGCAATCAGGCATGAGGGGGGGGGCGCTCGATTCCGCCCCCCCCCCTCGCGATCGCTCCCGGCCAATGAAAATGCTTCCTCCGCCATGTGATGTAAACAAGGCTGGAGGAAGTGATGTCATCTCCCTCGCCGCGGTCTTTCCGTTCCCGGCGCCGAGCAGAGAGGAAGCAGGTTAGTGCACTAACAGTCCACTGACACGTAGGTACACATAGGCACACAAATCACCCCCCAGTCACCCCCAGATCACCCCCCAGGTCACCCCAAAGCCCCCAATCACAGTGTCACTGATTGCAGTGATCATTTATTTTACTGATCACTGCATTTAGTGTCATCTGTGATTGTAAAACGTTGCAGGGCAGTTAGGATTAGGCCCCTTTAGGTCCAGGGTAGCCCCCTAACCCCCCCTAATAAAGGTTTAACCCCTTGATCACCCCCCAGGTAACCCTTTCACCCCCTAACTTCAGCGTCACTAAGCGATTGTTTTTCCGATCGCTGTATTCGTGTCGCTGGTGTTTTAGATAGGCAGTTATTTTTTTTTAGGTTCGCCGCAGGTTTTTATTAGTGTCAGGTACCCCCATATATTATTTTAACCCCCTGATTGCCCCTAGAGTTAACCCTTTCACCAGTGATCGCCGTATAAGCGTCACTGGTGTCACTGGTTAGCCAGTAAGTTATTTAGTTATTTAGGTTACCCGTCAGGTTTTTATATAGTGTCAGGTACCCCCATATTTAACCTAATAAAGATTTTAACCCCCTGATTGCCCCTAGTTAACCCTTTCACCAGTGATCACCATATAAAGGTTACGGGTGACGCTGGTTGATTAGTTTGCTTTTTATAGCATCAGGGCACCCGCCGTATATAACCCAATAAAGGTTTAACCCCCCTGATCGCCCGGCGGGTGAGATCAATTAGGTTTTAGCGCCAGAGAGGGTCTGCGTCGCCCCAGGCAGTGTTAGGTTAGTGACAGTAACGCTAACACCCACGCGCAAAGCATACACCCCCCTTAGTGGTATAGTATCTGATCAGATCTGATCAGATCTATACTAGCATCCCCAGCGGTTTAGGGTTCCCAAAAACGCAGTGTTAGCGGGATCAGCCCAGATACCTGCTAGCGCCTGCGTTTAGCCCCTCCGCCCAGCCCAGCCCAGCCCACCCAAGTGCAGTATCGATCGATCACTGTCACTTACCAAACACAACACACATAACTGCAGCGTTCGCAGTGCTTGGTTTTTGGGGCCCTGTACGCGGCTAGGCTCCCAAAAAGTCCCACACATGTGGTATCCCCGTACTCAGGAAAAGCAGCAGAATGTATTTTGGGGTGCAATTCCACATATAACCATGGCATGTGTGAGCAATATATCATTTAGTGACAACTTTTTGTACATTTTTTTTTTCTTTTTGTCATTATTCAATCATTTGGGACAAAAAAAAAAATATTCAATGGGGTCAACATGCCTCTCAGCAAATAGCTTGGGGTGTCTACTTTCCAAAATGGGGTCATTTGGGGGGGTTTTGTGCCATCTTGGCATTTTATGGCCTTCAAAACTGTGATAGGTAGTGAGGAGTGAAATCAAAAATTTATGCCCTTAGAAACCTTGAAGGCGGTGCTTGGTTTTTGGGGTCCCGTACGCGGCTAGGCTCCCAATAAGTCCCACACATGTGGTATCCCCGTACTCAGGAGAGGCAGCAGAATGTATTTTGGGGTGTAATTTCACATATGCCCATGGCATGTGTGAGCAATATATCATTTAGTGACAACTTTGTGCAAAAAAAAAAAAGTTTGTCATATTCCCGCAACTTGTGGCAAAATATAAAATATTCCATGGACTGAACATGCCTCTCAGTAAATAGCTTGGGGTGTCTACTTTCCAAAATGGGGTCATTTGGGGGGGTTTTGTGCTATTTTGGCATTTTATGGCCTTCGAAACTGTGATAGGTAGTGAGGAGTGAAATCAAAAATTTGCGCCCTTAGAAATCCTGAAGGCGGTGCTTGGTTTCCGGGGTCCCGTACGTGGCTAGGCTCCTAAAAAGTCCCACACATGTGGTATCCCCGTACTCAGGAGAAGCAGCAGAATGCATTTTGGGGTGCAATTCCACATATAACCATGGCATGTGTGAGCAATATATCATTTAGTGACAACTTTTTGTAATTATTTTTTTTTTTTTTTTTGTCATTATTCAATCACATGGGACAAAAAAAAAATATTCAATGGGCTCAACATGCCTCTCAGCAATTTCCCTGGGGTGTCTACTTTCCAAAATGGGGTCATTTGGGGGGGTTTTGTACTGCCCTGCCATTTTAGCACCTCAAGAAATGAGATAGGCAGTCATAAATTTAAAGCTGTGTAAATTTCAGAAAATGTACCCTAGTTTGTAAACGCTATAACTTTTGCGCAAACCAATAAATATACGCTTATTGACATTTTTTTTACTAAAGACATGTGGCTGAATACATTTTGGCCTAAATGTATGACTAAAATTGAGTTTATTCGATTTTTCTTATAACAAAAAGTAGAAAATATCTTTTTTTTTCAAAATTTTCGTTCTTTTTCCATTTATATCGCAAAAAATAAAAATCGCAGAGGCAATCAAATACCATTAAAAGAAAGCTCTATTTGTGGGAAGAAAAGGACGCAAATTTCATTTGGGTACAACATTGCATGTCCGCACAATTTACAGTTAAAGCAGCGCAGTGCCGAATCCCAAAAACAGGCTTGGTCCTAATGGCCCGAAATGGTCCGGGGCTTAAGTGGTTAAAGCGGTGTTCCAGACGCAATTTTTTTTTTTTTAAAGTCAGCAGCTACAAACACTGTAGCTGCTGACTTTTAATAAGGACACTTACCTGTCCTGGGCGCCCGCGATGTCGACCCCCGAGGCCGATCCATCCTTCTGATCGTGTTCCGGCGCCCCCATCCTCACTAAGGGAAACACTCAGTGGAGCCTTGCGGCTTCACTGCCCGTTTCCTACTGTGCATACGCGAGTCGCGTGGCGCATTGTGAATAGGTGGCTGTCTTCTGGGACACACACAGGTCCCAGAAGACAGCGCGCCCCATTCCCCAGAAGACAACGCGAGGAGGAGAAGAAGGAAGACCACCACGGAATAGGCAGTGGCAGATTAGGAAGATCTGCCTAGCAACCGCCATTTCTGGTAAGTACATTTTTTTTTGAGCCTTTTTATGTCATTTTTTTTAGGGTTTTAGGGTGGTCCTCCGCTTTAATGAATGTGACAACCTGTTAGGTGTCATCGTCCTGGTCAGGATAAAATGAACGTTGACGTGTCTTATGTTTTTTGGAGTGTTTTGCGTTCAGGGTTTCTGCTCCTTAAATAATGCAAAACACCTCAATTTGCATATTTTCCTTGGGCACTCTTTTAAGAACCATATCCCACATCGCCCCCTCCTACCTTTGCTAATCTTCTGTGCCCCTAACAGGTGTGGCAAGCTCATATTTGCACAAAATATACCTCTCACCAAAAAACAGGTACATTGTCTCTTTAAGAGCCATCTGCCTTCATCCACTCACTTCAGAAGCTGCAGCAGGTGAGCTCAGGCAGCATTTCCAAAGGCAGACAGCAGACACAGATAGAGTCTGAGACAAAAAACAGTCAGACTGTCAAACCCACAGAAGTACACAGCATAACAGGGGAGCCAGGACAGCACATCCAGAGACAGACAGGAGACTCAGTCGGAATCTGAGGGAAGTCCATTACCTGGCAGGACTGCAGAGAGAGAGGGAGAGAAGCCCTCCCAACAGCAGACCTCCAAGATTATTTACACCATTGCATGGCGACTGCTGGTTCCCATCCTGTGCTGCCCATCTCCTTGCCCCCTGTCACCCTATTCAAAGCCGCTCTCAGACTGACAATAAAGCCAGGAGAGCAGTGTGGTGCACTGCATATAAAAAGACAGGGAAAAAACCCAAGGGAGAGGCAATGATGACGTTGCAGAGTTCTTATAATACCACACCTGTACAATATCAATGCTGTTTAAGCATCATTTTGCCTGCGGCCTTGGCACAAGGCACCCAGTTTTTAGAAGTATTTAACTTCAGCATTCAGGGTCTTCCAACTCCATGAGAGGCTGAACATGGAGAACTAGGTTCAGCAGGGGCGGATACAGCAAACAAATTACTTACCAACTGCAATCAACAGGTGGCCTGGAGCAGACCAAAAAATAAGAACATCCTAGTTGGGCGAGGGGCTGTCTTTTATATTCAGCTAGATATAGGTGGTCATGTGGGGCTCCGGAGGAGGTGTAAACCGCTGTGCTGACGTGAGGTTGGCCAGATTTTCAATGGCAACTGTTACTAATAGCATATGTGTAGCTGTTTTTGATATCTGCAATCTGTATGTAGTGTGTGTAAACCCAAAATCAACTTTTCAGTACTTCCTCTTGCCTCTGACAATACTAAGAATATGCCTTGAAATTATAAGCAGAATTATCAGCCTACTGTGCACACTACTTCAGTTGTCTATTTAGCTGCCTAAGTTCAAAACCTTGCCTTGTTGTCAGTTTGCATTAGGAAGTGCTGTAAAAATTTCCGGGTAAGAAAGATGTGATAAAATGTTGGATTTTATATAAATTTCTTAGTGACAATAGTTTAATGTATTTGTTACATCACTGTTATTCTTTGCAGGTTAAAGCCTGAAAACACATGACCTGTTGGGTAAGGTGACCAGATTTTTAAAATGAAATCCGGGGACATATTTTTTTTTTTACTAGTAATGGTGGCAATCAGCGACTCTCTGTCCATCGCTGCCTCACAGCTTTTCAAGTCTTACTCTCCGGGCCCCGGCTACTACTGGGTGGGGAGCGGAGGAAGATCACTCCGCCAGGGAAGGCAAGGAGATAAGCAGGCAGGCGGCTGGCCAGGACTGAGCCAAGGCAGAAGAACATGCAAGCGGAGCTGAATGGGCATGCGCCCGAAACTGAAGAAATATTCCCTCCGCTCTGACCAGCACATGATCATCAGAAAGGGGCACAGATAATGGAAAAAAATACACCCCCCTAAGCTAGTAGGAGCGGTGGTGTATAATTCAGAATTATTTGTTTTTAATTTTGCACCGACTGTCTTTGAAATTGCCCCAGCCCGTGTTCAAATCCAATCCGGGGACAAAACCGGGGACAGACTTGGACCGGGGACAGTGTCCTCAATCCGGGGACTGTCCTCAGAAACCGGGGATGTCTGGTCACCCTACTGTTGGGGGTACTTGAAGACTGGAGTTGAGAAACATTAGATTAGAGCACCTGTCAGTTTTTGTTACTGTCCATGCCCATGTTAGGGAGATTCACCCTCTCTATTTGTTCTGTTTTCCATTATCATTGAAAGTAAAAGTAACAGAACTCCCAAATTTTCTAATTTTGGGCTGTTGACAGAAAAGTAATAGAAGGGAGCCCCAAGGAATTCACTCAATTTGCAAGGATTTCCTCTCACTTCCTCTTTTGACTATGGGATATGAAGTAAAGGGAAATCTCCCCAATAGGACACAGATGCCAAAACATACAGGGGCTGACTGCTAGGATTCCTCTGGATTTCTGGAAGCTCTCCTCTTTTCAAGGTGCAGGCCAACAGCCTGTCCATCTACCATAGGCCTTTTTGGGGTCAGATACCTTCTGCCTTGAATGTGCACCAGGGTCTACCATGGGTGCATATCTAGCCTCTCCCTTTATGTTCTGGTATCTACAGTTTCCAAAAATCCTGGAGGACATTACCTGTTGCTACTCATCTGTAGCCTTTACCTAGCAGTATACACAGTCGTCGCCTACTGTGATTTTTTATCATTATTGGTCATTTGCCACAAACAAATTACCAATTTAACTTTACCAAGATGTGCTGTTGTATTTGCAGCACACGCGACCTACTATTATGCTCCTGAAGAAGCGTTAATTCGCGAAACTGGTAGAGCAATTCAAGATTACATCTGATACATTGGATATATGGCTAACACCACCTGCTTCATACGATTACTGTTTTACTAGCCTTTGGCTACTGGTTATGTATTCTCATTTAGGATGAAGTGCATATATACTGTTTAAATATAATTCTGAAGCACTGTTGAACATTAGCCTAAACCCTGTATCTAAATACGAATAGACTGTCAATTTTTTGAATGTTTACGTGTATTTTCTTATGACTTTTTCTAAAATAAATATCCCTAGCTTTTTACAGTATTTACTCATGTGCCGCCTAAAGTCCATTTCTTAGTTTATTCATATTCTTCATACAGGGGTTATAACCCTCCCTAAATCTATCCAAAATGAAGATTTAATACTTTAAATTGGCAAGGGTAACACCCTCCCTATATTTGTCACATAGCGGCCAACACATTTTGCACATAAGTGTGAAAGCACATGTAGCAAGGTCCCAGGCCTCCTTTGATCTAATGAGAACCTCCAGGGTCAGAGATAGCTTACATCCTTCTGAATATGGTGGGTTGTGAGGCATAGTGGGTGCAAGGTAATTAAAGTTATTGGGTGCCAGACACTTCTCGAATGCAAAAGAGATTTTATTTCTCTTAACAGAACTTTTGGGAGAGAGGGTTAGGCCAGGACACCCTTAGGTAGTTGCAAGATTAATTGACAGACTCCAAGACTTCAACAGGAGGACAGCCATGCAGGGAAAGGCATCCAGCAAGATGCCACATCTGCATGTGTAGGAATGCTGTCTCCTATGGTAACAGTCTTTAACAGTTTCTATCACAAAGCGTAAAAGTTCTTTCAGTTCCACTACAATCATTTTTTGTAGTTCTTCAGCCCACTGAGCTCCTAGTCTCTCACTAAACTAGATGATTCACTGACACTGAATCCCTTGAGCTCCTCCAATCTTCACAGTGGTATCTTCCTTCAAGCTTAGCTCACAGTATCCCACTGTAGATCGTCAAGCTTAGCACCCAGCTACCCCCTGTACTTCTCAAGCTTCACCCACAGCTACCCGCTGGGTTTCATTGGACTTGCAGCTACCCACTGAATCCCTCATGCTTTACTCACAGCTACTCGCTGTACTTCTCTTCAAGCTTTACTTACAGCTACCCGCTGTACTCCTTCAAGCTTTACTCAAAGCTTCCCGCTGTACGTCTTGGATGAGTTCTCTCCTGAAGCTTTCCCAACACTTCACAGTCCCCGGCTGATGAAGAGTCTGCTCTGGTACTCTTTCAAAACTCCATCCCTTTGACATCTGCCTCCGGCAACAAGAGTGGTTGACCCACCGGCAACTTCTTCTCCCTTGCCTCCTGGCAGGCTCCCTTCAGACTGAGCCCCTTTACACATGGTTAGGCCCCAGACTTCTGGCCTACACCTCGGCTGCTGCTCCACACACATCCACCCAAGCCACAGCCCGGGTGGAAAGAACCCAATCTGTGTTTGAAAAAGCTATTAAGGTCTGCATGAATATCCACAAAACAAAAGCAATAAAGTTTGCTAAAATGCTTGCCAGAAGAGCACAGTGGTGAACTACTAAGGGAAAGACTGTGTACATGTTGTGTACACATACCTATGTGCAGACTTTTTAATAAATGCACTTTATACCTGCAGCAGCTTTGGTAGCCCCCCACCCACACACCCACCCACCCTATTTTTTTCCAGCACCTTTAAATCAATACTTTGGTCATTAATATGAATAGAATTACAGTAGAAGATCTATACTTCCCTGTTTTTTTTTGTTTTTTTTTTAAATACTAAATGCTTCACATTTTTTTTCCAGCTGTCATATCAGTGTCTTGTTTTATGTGCCTGATGTGCTTTGTGTGTGATAAAATATGTGGTTGTCAGATACCTTGTGACAGCCTGTGAAGCAAAATGCCTGGAGGAGTTACCACACACCATTTAAGGTACATCACTTTAATGTAGAGGGAAAAATGCCATGACATAATGCTAATGCCGTTGTATGAGAGTGTAACATTCATAATACCCATTGAATGAAAAGGTTTTCTTGGAATCTGTAGATGCTTCACACTATGATTTCTCCCCCAGATTTTTGTCCATATCCATCTGCTACTTATTAATTAAAACATTGATATCATATCTGCATTAGACTGTAGTTGTTGCTTGTAAGTGTGATTTTTTCTATAAATACATCTGTTATGTAGGGAATAAATCAAATGAAGATGCATCACAGAAAAAAAGTCTAAAAAGTACATATTTCACGGAAATTCTTTAAATTAATTTTAATTTAGTATACAATAAATATATTCTTGTAGACAGCCACGACTAACAAATGAGCTATTAAACCTGAAATAATAATTCATGATATAGCAAAGTATTGAGGAATATGCAATAGAAATGAATAGTTATTGCTACTGGCAAAAGTGTACCCATTCTAGAATAGGGGAGGTTTAATATACAACAAATAATGTTGAATAACTCTTTTAGTGGGTAAGATGTGAAGTAGATGAATGCAGAGGGTATGATGGCAGGCAGTATGTGCAGGAGAGAGGTTTAGAGGGTATGAAGTAACGTGATATGTGTAGGAATTAATGTGGATAGTATAAAGCTGGCAGTATGTGCAGGAAGGAAGTGTGGAGAGTATTACAGTGGATATTCCAGTATGTTTAGAAGAGGAGTTTGGAGGGTAGGTGGTAATAGCAAATATTGTGGGTGGAGACAATAGGAACTGTTGGGAGGACAGTGGTTATTGTGTAATGTCTTGTGTGGGCTAGAAGTAGGAATACGTGGCACAGGTGTTTACTTACATGAAGCTTTAGTTTAGGACACTTGGGTGCTGGGCTAGGCTACAACGGATGTTATGAAGTTTTTCTCTTGTTTCTCTCACTGTCCTTTCTCTTGTCCATCTGCAGCAGCTGTGGGCTTGTGTAATGTGGCTGGGGTGGCATGTGTGTTTTAGATGTGTGTCTGTGGTGGGGGGTGTCTGGGTGAGGTAGCTAAGGCAGAGATGTAAGGCATCCAAGAAAAGTGTTTTAAAGCCGCTCTTAAGAGATCTGTGTTTGGTGAAATAAGATCTGAGCCTTTTAGAGCTTTCTAGAGATAGAAGGACAATCATATTGGGTAAGCGTGTATTCTTACTATCTAGTGTGGAGGCTCTGCACAAGGATGACATACATTTTATTGGTGTTTGATATATAACTATGAACTTTCTGAGAAGAATTTTTACGCTTATTCACGTGGAATTTCATGCTTTTTGTTGCACTATATTCACTTTTTGGATCTATATTAATTAAATATTCATTTATTTATTGGATAGCCCAGCTCTGAATAATTGTTATGGTCCAAGGAAGCGTGTCTGTCGGGGGCAGGTGAGATCACTAGGGAGGGATGTTTCCATGCAGGGGGTGTGAAGCAGCTGAGGAGAGAAGTTTCATGGGATGGCCAGGAATGGATATCTGTTAGCATGAGGTGGTTGAGGAGGAATGTGTGTGTGTGTGGAAAGGGGTTCATCTGATATGGCTGGGGATTGGATTTCTGATCTGTCAGTTGGGGAAGGGAGGTAGTGAGACAGTGAGTAGGGGATTTGTGAGTGTGTTTTTGGAGGAGGATCAGAGTGTGAGGCAACTGGGGGTGAATATCTGTGAGTTGGCATTGTGAGGCAGGCCACGGAGGAATGTTTCTGTGGGGAGGCAGGGCATTTAAGTGATAAGGGAAGGGTGAGGTGGCCAGGGAGTGAAAGCACAGCTAAGGGGTGTGGAGGCCACTGTGGGTTCACTTGGCTCGCCTGCAGTAGGTCTCTCCCAGCACACAGTATAGCAGTTGGGCATGAGAGGGCTGCATCTCGCAAAGACAGTGGACAGCTGGAGAGAGGAGGCAGCATGCATTTGGTCTGCAGTCTTGGAAGGAAAGTTTGTTTGGGGCTTAATGAGCTGCATGCAGTTGAGCTGGCAGAGTTAATGTGGAGCTGCAGGGACTAGAGATGGTGGCAAAAAAAGGTATGTTATGTGGGTTGCTGAGGAACTGTGAGTCTAAACTGCAGGTACTGAAATGGTGCAGTAGGAAGGTGGACCATGGAAATTGTTGAGGTGCTGGCATGGAAGCTGTTTACAGGTAGGAGCTCAGTTTCCAGAAATTTCAAAATATCAGGGGGGTGGACTGATCAGTGGCTGACATTGTGGTGGCCAGGGAAAGAGAGCTGGGTCTTGGAATGCCTAAGTGATCAGGGACTCACAGACACAAGATCCCCTTGTGATTGGCAACAGGGAGTGGGCAGATCTAAAGTCAATAGACAGCCTGCTACTGGTAATAGAATCCACTCACTACTTGCTGTCAATCATAAGGTAAGAGAAGACCTGATGGGGAACTGGTGTCTCAACTTCCCCTTCAGGCTCCACCCACTGTCAGCATCACTGGTTACTAGGACCTGTTGGCTGTAAAGTTGGCTGTAAAGCTGAAACCATCCCTAACAACCAAATATGTTGCTCTGTTACACATCATGCAAAGACAGGCACTCTTCTTGTTTTGGTACGCTTACTTAGAGCTGGTCTTAATTACATCCAGTTTCAATATCTACAAACTAAAGGTAATTAATTTGAATGTATTTTTTTATTTGGTCAGTAATAGCGCCTTTTTGTAAAGTTATCTCTAATAAGAACTGCCTGAATCTGCTGCACATGTTGATAGAGCTACCAAAAAAAGCAGCAGTTATTTTTGAACTGGCGCAGGCCATGCCACCAGACCAGAACTGTAGTGAATTCCCCCACATTTGTGGGTTGTCAGACCATAAAAATGTTCAACTGGAAATATTGATATAGTTAGAAAATTTACATTAGAGGGAGTGTCTGCTGAAATATCATACATGCTTCAGACCTCTTGACTGGTAAGAAATGGCTCAGTGACAGTCTTTAGAGGGTC
The DNA here is from genome assembly GCA_029206835.1 of Rana muscosa. Taxonomy (NCBI): domain Eukaryota; kingdom Metazoa; phylum Chordata; class Amphibia; order Anura; family Ranidae; genus Rana; species Rana muscosa. The sequence continues at coordinate 496,926,619 of CM055117.1, forward strand.
TAGAAAAGCTTCTACAATTGGGAGCTGACAGCTCTCAAGTTTTATGTGACACAATGGAGTTAATTTGCTAAAACTGGAGAGTGCAAAATCTGGTACAGCTGTGCATAGAAACCAATCAACTTCTTGAGCTTTGACACAAAAAAGAAACCTGGAAACTGATTGGTTTCTATGCAGATCTGCACCAGATTTTGCACTCTCCAGTTTTAGTAAATCAACTCCAATGTCTAAATGCTGAGAGTCATTTCTAAGGGTCAATGACTCTTTCAGAATCAGACATAGTCTGAATGAATTGGACTCTGCACAGGACCAAGACCATCTGCTAAGTACTTTTCATTTTCAATCCCATTGATTTTATGTTGCTTATTGTCTATGTTTTGTAATATCTTTTTCTTTAAATATTTTTCTTGTATGGTTTTTCCCTTTATTCATTTTGATAATTAAGAATTGTTAAGCTGATTCTCTAAATGTTCTAAATAAGAACTTAAGAATCTATGCCTCTTTGAAGAAAATCACCCTATTTTAAACTCGGTCACCTTCCTCTCTGTGTGGCAGAGTGTCATTGACACGTACCTTGGAGGTGAGCCTGACGTGCAGAGGGAGACCTCTCGTACAGCTCTGGTTCCCAGGTCACTGGAGTTGGGACAGTGGCCGAAGGAGCACAGTGGGGTATGAGTGCCTGTTAGGTTCTCCTGGACTAGATGAGAAGACCGCTATGGACAGCTGAAGATGCAGGTCAGGTGATGCAGGCCAGCGGGTGCAGGTAGCTGGGGATGCGGCTGGAAGGTGCAGATCAGCTGTTGCAGGTAGCCGAGGATGCCGGTGGATACGGATACAAGCAGCAGGCAGGATAAAGGTCAGACGAGCCAGGTCATGCACAGCGGATCAGATACAGGCAGAAGCGTCAGGCAGCGGAGGGTCAAGTTCAGGCTGGATCAGGCAACAGAGGATCAGGCAGACAGATGAGCAGGACTGGGTCTAGGAAGACAAAGGTCAGGACTGGAGATAGCAGCAAGGTCAGGAAGCTGGGTCAGAGTAACAGCAGGTGCAAGTTCAGGATCAGGTCACTGGATAACTGCAGATCAGACAGCAAGAGTCTGGACAGAGGAAGCCCCTTTTAAAGGCCACTGGGCGCCAAGGCAGTGTTACTGTGCGTGCAATGCGCGATTGGCGCGCGCGCATGCGTGATTGGCACGCGCATGCGCATTAGAAAACTTCTGTTTACACTTGGAAGCCTACTAGCGGGGATGTGCCTGAGCCTTGTTGTGGGTACCAGAGGCATACATCCATGACATTGCCCCCCCCTTATGGGCAACCTCCGGGTGCCCAAAAGGACTCTTTTTTGAGGGTGGCTGCGGAAGAAGGCCTGGATCAGCTCTTAGGCATGCACATTCTGCTCGGGTTCCCAAGAGTTCTCCTCTGGTCCGTACCCCCTCCACTTGATCAAGTATTGCAGTCGATTACCTCTCCTTCTACAGTCTACGACTGCCTCCACCTCATATTCCTCGTCCCCATCAACCATTACGGGTTCAGGTGGCCTCAATCCCAATCGACTACTACAAAGATGGCTGTATGTCCTTCGGATGGGGGTAGTTTGACTATAAAGTCCATGGCTATCATGCTCCAGGGTCTGTCAGGAATTGGTAGTGGTCTGAGAAGACCCCAGGACTTGGTTCTAGCAGATTTGCTTTGGGTACAAACAGTACATGATTTCACGTAGTCCTCGCAACTCTTCTCAAGCTTTGGCCACCAGAACATACGCTGAATCAGGTCAAGGGTCTTGTGGACCCCGAAATGGCCAGCCAGAGGATGGTCGTGGCATAGGTTCAGAACCTTTGTCCGGAAACTTGCTGGCACAAAAATTTTATTGTCCTTCCAAAGCAACCCATCTCTGGGTGTCAGGGACACTCCTGGTGGACTGGGCATTCCTGCCGAGGCTTGTTTTAGGCTGGACATCAGATCTGTCTGGATGAGCAGAAAGTTGCCCTCAGATAGGATAGTATCTGGAAGAAAAGAAACAAGGGTGCACCAGCCTAGTGTATTATCATTTAGGATAGATTTTATTAAAAGAGCATCAATACTACTCACAAATGTAGCAAGAAAGGTCACAGTACAACGACGTTTCAGGTAGAGGGCAGCTGAAAGTTGAGCTCGAAACCACACTCCACAAAGGCACCGCGGATATGATGAGGGCCACTGCCGGCTTACGCGTTTCGAAGCATTACACTTCTTCCTCAGAGCCCAGCAGTGCTTTCACCCTATGTACCACTCTATTTATAGACACATGGACATGTGAGCTCAAGCACAAGCAGAGGGCGGACCCACCCGGGGCCAGGGAAACAAACTCCTCCCACCCCACTACAGATATCTAAAACAGCTGATAGACAACACCCACAGGGTGGCAGCAAAGGAACTGTCCAGACACGATGCTCCCACACTGGGCGTTGTTAAACCCATCAACAACTAAACACTGGGGCCAAAGCACACACACTGGGTGCCACCACAAACACTCACAGATCATCAACTCAAGCCAGAGCCATCACATAAGCCATACAGCCACATATCTGCACAGCTCCAATCAGCACTTAGGGCCACCACATAGCAGACACATAGAGAGCACAAGCGCAGAATGCGAGCACAGGGTGCGACCAGGGTGTAACTGTATTGTGTTTGTTAAAAATATGATTTTTTATTATTATTAATCAGACATAGGATACATGGGACAATTTTACAATAGTGAGTTGGTCAGATTACTGTCAGTATTTTGGTTTGAGTAGATTTCTCAAACAAATGTTTTACTCGTTTGAGATTTCTTTCAGCTCTCAAACTAAAAGAATGACAGTTTAGATTACAGGTTTTTGGTTTGAGCAGACAATAGGTTAGATACCATTGTTGTATCCAATATGCTAATGTTTCTATAGCCACAGTAAACAAGTAAGACATTACCTGTTTGAGATTTCTTTCAGCTCTCAAACTGAAAAGAATTACAGTTTAGATTACAGGTTTCGTTTGAGTAGACAATAGGTAGATAGCATTGTTGTATTCAATGCTATTGTTGAAATACAGCTACAGTAAACATCTATGTTTTCTGTTTGGTAACAATGGTAAACAGCACACATAAAAGCAGACCTAAGCTAGGAGGGAGACACACACCATGTTGCTGTAAGATCATGAAGAAGAACAGAACCTGGTCTCCAAGAAGAATTATTGCCAATGGAGATCACGAGTAATCGAAGATAAGTAACCTTTAAATGTATTTGTAGTTATAGACCATAGGCTGTTCTATTTGCTAGGCATTTTGCTTGTTATAGAAATCTGTCAGTCTTGTATTTTAGTCCTAATATTGTAATAGTTTTGTATGTACAGCATCTTGTATAGTAAAAGCACATTTACACACTGCAGAAGTCTCAGCTTCCTTGTTATACCACAGAGTAACCTTGCTAGATAAACGCAAAAGCAAAACAGTAACCAGCATACAATGCGGCCATAATGCAAAGGGTCACCTCCAAACACTTGAACACCAGGGATGGGCCAAAAATATAAATAATGAAATGAAAGTGCATACACAAGAAAAATCATAATAGCAGACAACAGACAGTGTACACAAGTGTCGATGAACACCTTGTCACATTACTTACTAATTAATTCATTGGGCTGGCGGCGCTGTGTTGCTTGCCGCTGGCTCAAACGATATTTCCCCTCCCACTGCCAGGCCGCGCCTGGAGCGCAAACAGACCTGTCTGCGCTCCAAGAAAACCGGAAGTGGGCAAGCCCGGTCACTTCCTGTGCGTTGGCCGTCACCTAGCTATTGGTTCGGTGGCCGAGAGGTGACGCCGACATTGAGGGGGAGTCCTGACGGAGAGGCCGCTTGATGACCCCGGCCATTATTGGACAAAAAAAAAAAAAGAAAGGTGTTTCATTAATAAAATCAATAATAATAATAATGGGATAAGTACAAATTTGAAAATGGACAGTAAATAATCAAATTGACCACTGACTCTCTGAAAGAAGGGGGGGGAGGCCACCACCAGTAGCACTGAAGCTGCACACGTCCATGCGCCTGACAAACCACATGTGGACACTAGAGGGGGGACAGATGTGGCCGCGGGATATCCGACACAACTAACGTGTATACATGCGTAATGAACGCATTGATGTCACAATAAATTGGAAAAAGTATGTAAATATAAAATTCGCAGACCAAATGTAATAAAAATTAATACGTAAAAATATATACACATATCTATATATATATATAGATACATAGAAATATATATGTATATATAAATAAAAAAAAACGCATTATGAAACCACATGCAAAGGTATATAGAGGATATTACAAAAATTGGTCATATTAACATACACCCGCGGCACCATCATAGCCTCCCTCACACATATCTATACATCAGCTAACCTGCTGGTGTAGAATACAGTGTCCACACCTAAGCACTACAGAGTATGAATACCAACTCGTTCTACATAAGCCATTGCAAAGATCGTAGCCGCAATGGATCTAAATATTAGAAAACCATATTTGTAAAAGACAGCATGAATATAACCAGACAATACGTAGAAAAAGAAGAAATACTTCACATGGTACATTCATACATGTAGAACGGGGGGATTGTAAAAGACTTCAATTGTCATATATATCACTTCGATGTAAAATAGATTAAAAACAACATTAAAATTAAATAGACTTAAATAGACGGATGTTCCCTTTTTTTTTTTTTTGTCCAATAATGGCCGGGGTCATCAAGCGGCCTCTCCGTCAGGACTCCCCCTCAATGTCGGCGTCACCTCCCGGCCGCCGAACCAATAGCTAGGTGACGGCCGACGCACAGGAAGTGACCGGGCTTGCCCACTTCCGGTTTTCTTGGAGCGCAGACAGGTCTGTTTGCGCTCCAGGCGCGGCCTGGCAGTGGGAGGGGAAATATCGTTTGAGCCAGCGGCAAGCAACACAGCGCCGCCAGCCCAATGAATTAATTAGTAAGTAATGTGACAAGGTGTTCATCGACACTTGTGTACACTGTCTGTTGTCTGCTATTATGATTTTTCTTGTGTATGCACGTTCATTTCATTATTTATATTTTTGGCCCATCCCTGGTGTTCAAGTGTTTGGAGGTGACCCTTTGCATTATGGCCGCATTGTATGCTGGTTACACCCTGGTTGCACCCTGTGCTCGCATTCTGCGCTTGTGCTCTCTATGTGTCTGCTATGTGGTGGCCCTAAGTGCTGATTGGAGCTGTGCAGATATGTGGCTGTATGGCTTATGTGATGGCTCTGGCTTGAGTTGATGATCTGTGAGTGTTTGTGGTGGCACCCAGTGTGTGTGCTTTGGCCCCAGTGTTTAGTTGTTGATGGGTTTAACAACGCCCAGTGTGGGAGCATCGTGTCTGGACAGTTCCTTTGCTGCCACCCTGTGGGTGTTGTCTATCAGCTGTTTTAGATATCTGTAGTGGGGTGGGAGGAGTTTGTTTCCCTGGCCCCGGGTGGGTCCGCCCTCTGCTTGTGCTTGAGCTCACATGTCCATGTGTCTATAAATAGAGTGGTACATAGGGTGAAAGCACTGCTGGGCTCTGAGGAAGAAGTGTAATGCTTCAAAACGCGTAAGCCGGCAGTGGCCCTCATCATATCCGCGGTGCCTTTGTGCAGTGTGGTTTTGAGCTCAACTTTCAGCTGCCCTCTACCTGAAACGTCGTTGTACTGTGACCTTTCTTGCTACATTTGTGAGTAGTATTGATGCTCTTTTAATAAAATCTATCCTTAATGATAATACACTAGGCTGGTGCACCCTTGTTTCTTTTCTTCTATTTTGTATTAGGACACCCCTGTCCATGAAGGGCTGCAAAGCCGGTGTTAGCATCGTGCAAGATTGACTGCTGGATGATCCACTTGTGCGCAGGAGTGTTGGTGTGCTGTTTTCTAAGGATAGTATCTGGGACTGAGGCATCCTTGGGATCGTCAAACATGCGGGAGAGGGCGTCTGGCTTGGTGTTCCTTGATCCCGGCTGGTAGGTGATGTGGAAGGAAAATCTGGAAAAGAACAGTGCCCACCGTGCTTGACGCGGCTTCAGGCGCTTGGCGGTTCTCAAGTATTCCAGGTTCTTATGAGCTGTGTAAATAAGAATGGGATGTGCTGCGCCCTCTAAGAGATACCGCCATTCCTCAAGCACTGCCTTAATGGCCAAAAGTTCCCGATCTCCCACATCGTAATTTCTTTCGGCAGGGGAAAGCTTACGAGAGAAGAAAGCAACGGGATGCATGAGATCCTTGAGGCCTTGGCGTTGGGAAATCACTGCCCCTACCGCTGTTTCTGAAGCATCCACCTAGAGTAGGTAGGGTAGAGAGGGGTCTGGGTGGCTCAGGATGGGAGCAGAAGTAAAAAGTCTCTTCAGGGTTGCAAAAGCAGTCTGAGCCTCAGAGTTCCATTGAAAACGAATGTTCTGTTTTGTTAGCTGAGTGATGGGGGCAATGATTGCAGAAAACCCCTTAATGAATCTTCTGTAAAAATTGGCGAAGCCAGCAAAACGCTGCAACCCCTTTTTATCTGAGGGTGCAGGCCAGTCCAGAACAGCTGTGACCTTTTGTGGATCCATCTTGAACCCTTCCGTGGAAATCACCAGGCCCAAGAACTGAATACTCTGCCGCTTAAACTCACATTTTTCTGGTTTAGCATATAACCCGTGCTGACGGAGTCGGCAGAGTACCATATTTACATGTTTCCGATGCTGATCTAGAGATGTGGAGGAGATCAGTATATCGTCAAGATAAACAATTATGAAGATATCTAACCAGTCTCTGAAGATATAATTTACAAAGTGCTGGAAGGTAGCAGGGGCATTGCACAGGCCGAAGGGCATCACTAAATATTCATAGTGGCCGAATCTCGTACGGAAGGCTGTCTTCCACTCGTCTCCTGCACGGATACGAACCAAATTATAGGCTCCTCGAAGATCGAGCTTGGTAAATACAGAGGTGGTTCTTAGTCTTTGAAACAGCTCGGGCACCAGAGGTAGAGGATATCGGTTCTTAACCGTCACTTTATTTAGTTCCCGATAGTCCACACAGGGACGTAAGTAGTGGTCCTTCTTTTCTACAAAAAAGATTCCGGCCCCTGCTGGAGAGGTAGAGGGCTGGATGAATCCCCTCTTGAGATTCTCATCCACATACTCCTTTAATACTTCCAGTTCCCGTTCAGACAGGGGGAAAATCCGACCAAAGGGGATCTCAGCTCCAGGCAACAACTCAATTGGGCAGTCATATGAACGATGGGGAGGAAGAGTCTCAGCCCCCCGTTTGCTGAACACGTCCAGAAACTATGATTCAGGTACCTTTTGAGCGTAATTCTGCATCAGATTCCAGGCACAGCAGAGGGCCAGACACCATAGGAGGAGAAGGCAGGCAATGTCTTTGACAGTAATGGGACTGGAACTTAACTTCCCCAGTGCCCCAATCAATTTTTGGGTTGTGGGCCTGTAGCCATGGCAGGCCGAGGATGACCGGGAACAGAGGGGATGCAATTGCATCGAGTTTCAACAGTTCCTTATGACCCGCAGCTGTGACTACGGGTAAGGGTGGAGTCTCTTGGGTGACTAGGCCGGATTTTATACGGGACCCATCTGCTAGGAAAATGGAAAGCCCTTGAGCCTGGTGCTGCAGTGGGATGAGCTGTTGGTTGGTAGAGTTCAGGTCAATAAAACAACTACAAGCTCCAGAGTCTATAATCGCAGTAGCAGGCACAGTCCTATCTGGAAGCTGGAAGGAGATGCAAGGGCCAGATGAGTGGTATTGGCAGAAGGTGCTGGTTGACTGGTGGGTGAGATGGACAAGCATCTTTGAGGTTTAACTGGGCACGAATGTACATAGTGGCCGTTTCCCCTGCAGTACAGGCAGAGATTGAGCTGATGCCGGCGTGAGCGTTCCTCAGCAGATAGCGAGGGTCTTATTAAACTGACTTGTACTGGTTCAGAGGAGGTTGGTCCAGGTCTAGCTGAGACAGGTCTGACAGAAGCAGGACGCGTGGTCGTGGCCACATGGGGTAACATCCAGGTTGGGCGAGTCTGCTGGTTCATTTTCTCTGCGGTGCGCTCCCGAAGGCGCCGGTCTATCTGGATGGTCAATGTCATTAAGTTCTCCAAAGAGTCTGGTATGCCAACTCGGGCAAGTACATCCTTTATCCTTTCGGATAGGCCTAAACGGAACTGATGCCGTAGCGCTGCATGGTTCCATTGAGTATCTGCACTCCAGCGCCTGAAGTCCGTTATGTAGTCCTCAACCGCTCTGCAGCCTTGCTGGAGCGCGTGAGGAGCAGCGTGAAGAGCAGTTTCGGCAGTGGAAGTCCGTTGGGGGTCATCATAGAGGAGCGACATAGCCTTGAAAAAGGATGGCAAAGAGTCCAGCGAAATGTGGCGTTCTTCAAGCAGGTGATGAGCCCAAGACTGAGGTTCCCCCAGCAAGAGCGAGATGACAAACCCCACTTTGGTGGTCTCCCGGGAGAACGTTAGGGGTAGCAGGGAGAAGTACAACTCGCAGACATTGCGGAATGTCCGAAACGTATTTTGATCCCCGGAAAACTTCTTCGGAATGGGTCCCCCTGGCTCAGGAGGCAACATCGTTACAGCAGGTGCAGAGATGGCTCCTGTGGGTGTCCTGCTGGCAGGAGGGTCTGTGGTGGTAGCCGGGGATTGCATTTATTCCTCCAAATGTTTATGACCATCCTGGAGAGATTCCACCTTTAGAGTGAGATCAGAAAGGAGTTGGCAGATCTCATCGGTGCAAGAGGTCCCTCTTGCAGGCTCAGGCATGGCTGTCTGATACTGACACGTACCTTGGAGGTGAGCCTGACGTGCAGAGGGAGACCTCTCATACAGCCCTGGTTCCCAGGTCACTGGAGTTGGGACAGTGGCCGAAGGAGCACAGTGGGGTATGAGTGCCTGTTAGGTTCTCCTGGACTAGATGAGAAGACCGCTATGGACAGCTGAAGATGCAGGTCAGGTGATGCAGGCCAGCGGGTGCAGGTAGCTGGGGACGCGGCTGGAAGGTGCAGATCAGCTGTTGCAGGTAGCCAAGGATGCCGGTGGATACGGATACAAGCAGCAGGCAGGAGAAAGGTCAGACAAGCCAGGTCATGCACAGCGGATCAGATACAGGCAGAAGCATCAGGCAGCGGAGGGTCAAGTTCAGGCTGGATCAGGCAACAGAGGATCAGGCAGACAGATGAGCAGGACTGGGTGTAGGAAGCCAAAGTTTAGGACTGGAGATAGCAGCAAGGTCAGGAAGCCGGGTCAGAGTAACAGCAGGTGCAAGTTCAGGATCAGGTCACCGGATAACTGCAGATCAGACAGCAAGAGTCTGGACAGAGGAAGCCCCTTTTAAAGGCCACTGGGCGCCAAGGCTGCGTCACTGTGTGCGCGATTGGAAAACTTCTGTTTACACTTGGAAGCCTATTAGCGGGGATGTGCCTGAGCCTTGTTGTGGGTACCAGAGGCATACGTCCATGACAGTCATAGACATTTTCTAAGGGTAAAGAATTATTATAGCAGATACTGTGATTGGTGCATGTTTCCATAAAAACATGTTGTGTGTCAGACTTACACGTGTCTGGTCGACGAGCCCAACGGAGCAGAGGAAGGTCCCCCGTACGGATCCGACTCACGGCCCCTGGTAGTGCAGACAGGAGGCACAGGAGTACGGAAGGGTAAGAGAGCCTAGTGGATATTTGCTGGAAGACGGCTCAGGATCCAGATGCAGAAGGGAAGGTGAGCCTCACAGGCTGCAGACAGGCAGACAGGGATGCTGGAGGGTGAAGCTGAGCAGGAGCAACACAGAATGGTCAAATAACAGGCAGGGTTTGGCAACGGTCAGGCAACGTGGTACAGAGGAGCAGACAGGTTCAGGGTCAAAGGCAAGCCGTGGTCAGATGCAGGCGGAAGGCAGGAGAAGTCCAAGTAACAGGCCGGGTGGTCAGAGGGTCAGATTTCAGGCAAACAGCAGGGGCAGGGTACACAGGGAGCTGCAGATCAGACAGCACTGGGCTGAAGTGTTCCAGGGATTCAAATAGGCCATTTGGCGCGCATCGGCGCACGCGCGGGACGCGGGCGCACGCACCCGCGCGCACAGGAGAACGCACAACGGCAGCTCGCATCGGTGCGCGCGCCCCAAGGCGATGAACAGCGCGTCCGGCAAGGTGAGATCTCTGACATTGTGGCAGCTATTGTTTGTATGTGTAAAGGGTTAACTGTAGAGATAACTGACCCCAGTGATGATCACGCTCTGTCTGATGTCACTTAGATTGATTTCCCGCTATCTGGAAAATCTCTGTGCATGGGGAGACTGGGAATGCCATCATCACAGGCAGAGAGCCTGGTGGATATTTGCTGGAAGACGGCTCAGGATCCGGGTGCAGAAGGGATGGTGAGCCTCACAGGCTGCAGACAGGCAGGCAGGGATGCTGGAGGGTGAAGCTGAGCAGGAGCAACACAGAATGGTCAAATAACAGGCAGGGTTTGGTATCGGTCAGGCAACGTGGTACAGAGGAGCAGACAGGTTCAGGGTCAAAGGCAAGCCGTGGTCAGATGCAGGCAGAAGGCAGGAGAAGTCCAAGTAACAGGCCGGGTGGTCAGAGGGTCAGATTTCAGGCAAACAGCAGGGGCAGGGTACACAGGGAGCTGCAGAAAAGACAGCACCGGGCTGAAGTGTTCCACGGATTCAAATAGGCCGTTTGGCGCGCATCGGAGCACGCGCACGCGGCGAGCATTGGCGCACACGCGCACGCTAGCGGGACGCGCACCCGCGCGCACAGGAGAACGCACAACGGCAGCTCACGTCGGCGCGCATGCCCCAAGGCGATGAACAGCACGTCCGGCAAGGTGAGCTCTCTGACAGTGCCCCCCCCTTAAGGGCAGCCTCCGGATGCCCAATTGGGCGATTTTTACGGCATGGGACCTCTTGAAGGCTTGCATGAGTTCTTCAGCATGTATACTGCTTTCGGGCTCCCAGGAATTATCCTCTGGTCCATAGCCCTTCCATTTTATTAAATATTGGGTCTGGTTGTATCTTCTCCTACAATCCAGAATCACCTCCACCTCAAATGCCTCCTCATTGTCAACCACAACAGGCTCAGGTGGGCCGGTGTTATGGCCAGCGAAGGGGTTAGGGACAACCGGTTTTAACAGTGTCACGTGAAAAACTGGATGGACCTTTGGGGTGTTAGGTATGTCAAGCTCATAAGCCACATTATTGATCTTCCTCTTCACCGAGAATGGTCCCATGAATTTAGGAACCAGATTCCTTGATGGACAGGCCATTTTTAAGTTGGTTGTGGATAACCACACCTGGTTGCCAGGTTCCAGAGTGAGTTCCCCTCGCCTTTTCCTATCGAACATTTTTTTGTTGTAATCCTGAGATTTGGACATGGTTTCCTGTAGGAGTTTGTTATTTGAGATGAAAAAGTCCATTGTTTCAGACACCGCAGGGATAGTACATTCTGGTACGGTACTAGGTAAAAGGGAAGGATGGAAACCGTAGTTGGCAAAAAACGGGGTCTGTTTAATGGCAGAGTGCAGAGAACTGTTGTATGCGAATTCAGCAATGGGTAATAGAGAGGCCCAATCGTCCTGAGAAGAGGAAGAGAAGCACCGGAGGTATTGTTCTAACGTCTAGTTGGTTCTTTCTGTTTGACCATTCGTCTGAGGGTGGTAAGCAGATGAAAATGCCAACTCGATCTCAAGGGAACCGCACAGAGCCTTCCAGAACTTGGAGGTGAACTGGACACCTCGGTCCGAGACAATACTTGCTGGAACTCCATGGAGCCTCACTACCTCCTTGATAAAGACCTTCGCCGTCTCCATGGCCGAAGGTGTGCCTTTCATAGGCAGAAAGTGGGCCATTTTGGATAGCCTGTCGACAACAAAATAAAAACGTAGAAAATCCTTCGGACAGGGGGAGTTCCACAATGAAGTCCATCGACACCATCTTCCAGGGTCTTTCAGGGACAGGTAGGGGTTTTAGTAGCCCCCAGGCCTTCATCCGGCTATTCTTGTTCTGAGAGCAAGTGTTGCACGAGTCCACATAGCTCCTGCAGTCGCTACCCAGCTGAGGCCACCAGAACGTGCGCTTAATCAGCTCGACCGTCTTCAGGGTACCAAAATGTCCAGCCAGTTTATGGTCTGGGCAAAGTTCCAGGACTGTCACCCGTAGGTTCTCTGGGACCACAATTTTGCCCTCATGCCTGATCAGACCATCTTGTGCCCTAACACAATTCTCAGAGAGTGAGGTCAAGTCAGCAGAAGCCCGCTTAATTAGGGACATGAGATCCTCTTGGAGCAATAGGAAGTTCCCAGCAGGGAGGATGGTATCAATGGGTAAGGTCTCTTCAGAGTCACTGAACATGCGGGAAAGTGCGTCCGGTTTAATATTTTTCGATCCAGGTCTGTAAGTGATGTGGAACAGAAATCTTGAGAAAAAGAGTGCCCACCTTGCCTGCCTTGGTTTCAACCACTTAGCTGTCCTCAGGTACTCCAAGTTCTTGTGGTCCGTGTAGACCAGAATAGGATGAGCAGCACCCTCAAGCAGGTAACGCCACTCTTCTAATGCAGCCTTGATAGCCAGGAGTTCCTGATCTCCCACGTCATAGTTTCTTTCCACAGTGGAAAGCTTGTGAGAGAAGAAGGCCACTGGAAAGAGTAGGGCTTTGGCCCCTTGTCGCTGGGATAGCACAGCCCCCACTGCGGTTTCAGACGCGTCCACTTCGAGGACGAAGGGTAATGCAGGGTCAGGGTGTTTCAGGATGGAGGCAAAGGTAAATAATTCCTTCAGCTTTTCAAAGGCAGACTGAGCTCTAGTAGACCAGGAGAATCAAGTTTACTGTTTGGTCAATTCGTTAAGGGTGGCGATTATTGCAGAAAAACCCCATATAAACTTCCGATAAAAGTTGGAAAATCCGATGAAGCGTTGGACCCCTTTCTTATCTGTGGGAGCAGGCCAGTGCAGGATAGCAGACACCTTCTGAGGGTCCATTTTGATGCCTTCAACGGAGATGATTAACCCGAGAAACTGGATACATTGAAGTTCAAATTCGCATTTCTCTGGCTTGGCGTAAAGTCCATGTTGTCTGAGCCGAGCAAGAACATTTCGGACATGCCTGCGGTGGTCGTCTACTGAAGATGTCATCTAGCTATACTATGACATACAAGTCCAGGTAGTCACGGAAAATGTCATTGACAAAATGTTGGAAGGTGGCCGGGGCATTACACAGTCCAAACGGCATAACTAGATACTCATAGTGCCCGAATCGGGTACGGAGGCCGTTTTCCATTCGTCTCCTTCCCGAATGCGGATCAGATTGTAAGCCCCCCGGAGATCAAGTTTGGTGAAGATGACCGCAGTTCCCAACCTCTGGAAGAGTTCGGGCACGAGAGGTAACGGGTAACGTTTTTTTATAGTGATTTTATTCAACTCCCGATAGTCTAAACAGGGGCGTAGTGAATGATCCTTTTTTTCCACAAAAAAGATACCCGCACCGGCTGGTGAGGTGGAAGGGTGGATAAACCCTTTCTTCAGGTTGTCATCTATGTAGACCTAGGAGTTCCCAGCTCCTGCTCAGTCAAGGGGAAGATTCTCCCAAAGGGCACTTCCGTTTCAGGTAGAAGTCCTATAGGGCAGTCATATGGTCTATGGGGAGGAAGGGTTTCGGCCCCCTTCTTACTGAACACATCCAGGAAGTCATGGTAGGGTTCAGGGATGGATTGTTAGAGTTCAGGGTCTATATCCAGACAGAGCAGATGAGAAGAGTTGGTTGGGGCTGGTTGCAAACAGTGTTGCTGGCAGTAGTTTGAGAGGAACTTGACCCTCCCCAGAGTCCAGTCAATACTGGGATTATGGGCTTGCAGCCAGGGCATCCCCAAAATGATAGGGAACAACGGTGAGGAGATGGCATCCAGACTTAGGAACTCCTGGTGGTGGGTTGCCATGGAAGCAAGCAAGGGCACAGTTTCCTGGGCAACAGGACCGGATTTGATGATGGAACCATCAGCGAGGTGCACTGCAAGTCCCCGGGATTTTGGTTGAAGAGGGATATGATGGTTGGCAGCAAACGTCAAGTCAATAAAGCAGCTGCATGCTCCAGAGTCAATTATAGCGGACACTGGGATTGCGGTAGTCCTTCCGGGAAGCTGTAATGAGATGGAAAGAGCTAGGTGAGCGGTTAAGTTAGGAGACATAGAAGCACAGGTGGAAGAAAAGAGCAGGCACTTACGCATCTTAGCTGGGCAAGTCCTTTTGTAGTGTCCAGGTTCACCACAGTACATTCAGAGATTGTTGCTTCGCCTGTGTTGGCGTTCCTCCGGGGAGAGAGAAGGGCGAAGTAGGCCCAGCTGCATGGGTTCAGGGACATCCAGAGCTGGGGACGGAGGAACCGGCGGTGCCAGGCTGGCCGGGCTAGGAACTTTAGGGAGCAACCAGGTGGGTCGGTATTGGCTGGAGGATCTTTCGGAGCGACGCTCTCTCAGTCGCCGGTCGATCTGGATCGATAGCTCAATGAGCTTGTCCAAAGTTAGGGGAACCCCGACATGTGCTAGCTCATCCTTGAGCTGGTCTGACAAGCCCATCCGGAATTGACAGCTCAAGGTGGCATCATTCCATTCGGTGTCGGAGCTCCACCGCTTGAACTCGGCTGCATAATCCTCAGCCGCTCTGCGACCTTGCTGGAGGGAACGGAGAACGGATTCTGCCGTGGCAGCTTGTTGCGGATCCTCATATAGCTGGGACATGGCGGCAAAGAAGTTAGCTAGGTTCTCCAGAGATGCGTCCTTTTGCTCCATAAGGCGGTGGGCCCAGGCCTGTGGTTCGCCGGTCAGTAGAGAGATGACGAAGCCCACCTTGGTGACCTCCAAAGAAAGGTTGCAAGTCAAAGAAAAGTTTGCAGGCATTGCGGAAGGAACGATATTTGCTGCGTTCACCCGCAAACTTCTCGGGCGTGGGGAGCCTGGGCTCTGGAGGAAGCATCACTACGGACGGTGCAGCTGAGTATCCAGCGGACGTAGCTTCTTGTGAGCTGGCAGGTGTGGACAGAACTTGAACGCTCTCCTCCAGTCTGGTGTAACCGGCTTGAAGGTCCTTCACAGCTTGCGTCAATCCGTTCAGGTGCCTGCACAGTTCCTCCATGGGATCCCTTCCCTGCTCGGGCTCGGACATGGCTGTCTGATACTGTCAGACTTACACGTATCTGGTCGACGAGCCCAACGGAGCAGAGGAAGGTCCCCCATACGGATCTGACTCACGGCCCCTGGTAGTGCAGACAGGAGGCACAGGAGTAAGGAAGGGTAAAAGAGCCTGGTGGATATTTGCTGGAAGACGGCTCAGGATCCAGATGCAGAAGGGAAGGTGAGCCTCACAGGCTGCAGACAGGCAGACAGGGATGCTGGAGGGTGAAGCTGAGCAGGAGCAACACAGAATGGTCAAATAACAGGCAGGGTTTGGCAACGGTCAGGCAACGTGGTTTAGAGGAGCAGACAGGTTCACGGTCAAAGGCAAGCCATGGTCAGATGCAGGCGGAAGGCAGGAGAAGTCCAAGTAACAGGCCGGGTGGTCAGAGGGTCAGATTTCAGGCAAACAGCAGGGGCAGGGTACACAGGGAGCTGCAGATCAGACAGCACCGGGCTGAAGTGTTCCAGGGATTCAAATAGGCCGTTTGGCGTGCATCGGCGCACGCGCAGGACGCGGGCGCACGCACCCGCGCGCACAGGAGAATGCACAACGGCAGCTCGCGTCGGCGCGCGCGCCCCAAGGCGATGAACAGCGCGTCCGGCAAGGTGAGCTCTCTGACATTGTGGCAGCTATTGTTTGTGTGTGTAAAGGGTTAACTGTAGAGATAACTGACCCCAGTGATGATCACGCTCTGTCTGATGTCACTTAGATTGATTACCCGCTATCTGGAAAATCTCTGTGCATGGGGAGACTGGGAATGCCATCATCACAGGCAGATTTTTTAGCATATAATCAATCTAGTCAAGCTAGATGCTATTGTATCAGTGGTGTCGCTAGGGGGGGTGCAGGCCGCACCCAGGTGACACCTGCCAGAGGGGTGACACCTGTGTGAAGCAGCACCGCTAACATCACATAGTCCGCAACCCCTACACTGATCTGTGTCTCTCCCTTGCCGGCTGTCTCCCTGTCTCATGGAGCAGACCAAAGTCGCCTCCCCCTCCAGTCTGTTTACATCTATACAGGAGAAGGAGAGAGTCTGAGGGACACACCGCTGTTATGAGGTCTGTACACTACAGTGTATTATAATGTAGATGGACAGGTGCTGGAGGGAGGGCTCTATGGGAGGAGAGAGGGGGGTCTACACTGGGGAGGGTGGTCTATATTATTAGAGGGGGTATGCACTGGGGGTGTCTGCACTGAGGGGGGTCTGCACTGAGGGGGAAGCCTATACTGATGGAGGGGGGTCTATACTGCGGGAGGGGGATCTATACTGAAGAAGGGGGGTCTATAGTGAGGAAGGGGGTTCTATACTGTGGGAGAGGGGTCTTTAGTTAGTGGAGGGAGGTCTGTACTGAGGGAGGGGGACTATAGTTGGTGGAGGGGGGTGACACAAATATTTTTCGCACCGGTGACACAAACCCTAGTGACGCCACTGTACTGTATGTGTAGCGCCCTCCCCAATATTTGGGGGCGCTGTGTATATATTTAGGGGTAGTCTGAGCTAGTAGTTGAGCTCAGATCAATTGTTTATTCATTATTGCTTCTGCTCTGGGTGTGATGCTGCCTGGCAGTAGTGTTCTCTGTTGCCTGTAGGTGACACTGTCACCGCCGGCATAGGTTGAACCACAGGGGGTATCACAGCACCTTGGGTGTCCTCTCTCGGCAGCCGTGCAGTGGGCGTGGTCTACCCACTGTGCATGCTGGGAGAGGGTACATAAGGGGCATACGCCATTGGGGTTCGTTCGTTCCTGGGGACCCATTGGTCCTGTGCGTGCACCATGTGGCCCGTATGGCATGGGGTGCATGTGTTCTGGTCCCGGGCACCTTCAGCCCGAGGCCACATCACTGCTTGTAGGCCCAGCTCTGCTGGCTGAGGCCTATGTTTCAAGAAAAGGATCCCAAGCTACCCACCTACGGGAAGCCCACTGTTAGGAAAGGAGACCAGGGGAGGATCAGTCCCAGAGGAGACTAGGGACGGTACTGCTGTCTCGGGAAGAGGCCTGGAAACTCGCCTAAAGAGCGATCCATAATCACCAATCTTGCCTAACGGTTTTCTTCATTATTGTCTGGCTGGGAGGATCGGGACTTTAATCCTGTGGCAGGGGATTTCCTGATCGTATCCATAATACAAAAAGAAAAGATTGATTTGTGCTGCATTCCGGCTGTTAGGACCACTAAACGGGACTATCTGGGTGAGCAATACCCACTCAGGCTTGAGTGGCGACGAGTGCTATTTTAGTGTTGCGTGCCTGAACCTTCCCCTGTGTGTTTTTTTCCTCTCGTGTCCTACTCTTCCTCAGCAAAATAAAAATAAAACCTAACTGTTTGGGTTTTACATTGTGTGGACATTGGCCTTTATGAACACCCTTCTCACACCCTGACGGAAGCCATGGAGGTAATTCGCAGACCCAAAATATAACCAGCAGCTCCTGCGGCGGTAGTGCTACATATAATATAATTTGCTCAATCACCCCCCCCCCCCAAATAAAAAAATTTAAATAAATGCCAGAAACGAATTCTATCAAACCCAACCCAGAATTCCACGCTTCCACGCTTCCAGATTCTGGTTATACTGGCAGAATACCTAAACATTTTCAGGTTAATAACAGAACCAAAGCTTATGTTTCCACATGCTCCAGTGATGAAAAGCCCTCCAGGCGGCTCGTAAACTGGAAAGGGAATTTAATACAGCCTTTATAGCCCATCAAGACAATCCATCAACATTAACAAAATCCCGATTAGACAAGACTCGAGTTGCATACGATCTATTTCTTACAGTGGAAAAATCCTATAAACGTTCAAGACACAACTATTTTATGAAAGCCAATAAATCGGGTACCTACCTTGCACGTACACTCAATTCTCTGAACAAACCATTCAAACCAATTCGCCTAAAACTGGCAAAAGATGTCTACACTTGCAATCCCAACAAAATAGTTCAGAAATTTCATTCACATCTGACCTCATTATATACTTCATCTAATAACTTCAACCCGGAAACAGCAGATGCATTTTTCTCTGATATAAATCTACCAGAATTTTCCCTTGACCAAAAGAAGTTATTGGAAGATAATATTACATCTAATGATGTCGTTGAAGCCATCAAAGATCTTAAAATTAATAAGAGGCCAGGCCCAGATGGCTTCTCAACCTTATATTACAGAACCTACGCAGACATACTATCACCAATCTTAGCGGAAGCTTTCAATGTATTATTAGAAGGGAAATCTTTTAGACAAGAAACTTTAACTGCCATTATTTGCATGATTCCTAAACCTCTTACTGATGATACCTTATGTACAAATTTTCGCCCTATTTCCCTTCTGAACTTAGACATTAAACTTCTAGCCAAAATATTAGCCAAAAGACTAAATAGCATAATAGGTAAGCTTATCCACAAGGATCAAGTAGGATTCATGCCAAAGCGCCAGGCGAGTGACAATGTCCGCCGGGCTGTATTGCTAGCTCACATAGCTAAAAACCGTTGTATACCCTCCTGTTTTCTATCCCTTGATATAAAAAAAGCTTTCGACTCCATATCGTGGCCTTACCTCCACTACACATTGCAAAGATGGGGCTTTGGCCCTCACTTCCTAACATGGATCGCAGCGCTTTACAACAGACCAATCACATATATTAAATATGCAGGATACAAATATAATTAATTTAATATAGAAAGAGGAACACGCCAGGGCTGCCCACTTTCCCCCCTTCTATTCGCCCTCCTAATTGAACCCCTAGCCCAAAGAATCCGCACAGACCCAACAATTACGGGCATAGAAACTGCTGGATACCATCATAAATTATGTCTATTTGCGGATGACATACTCCTATTTCTATCATCCCCACAAGTTTCTGGTCCCAACCTACTGCTCATTTTAGACAAATTTGCAATGATTTCGGGGCTTACAATAAATCTCAAAAAATCCAAAGCCTTAGATATATCCCTCTCCAAAGTGGAATCCGACTCGGCCAAAAATGCACTTCCTTTCATATGGACTGAGAGGTCAATCCCCTATTTAGGGATTCACCTGACGGCCTCATATTCAGATCTTTTTACAGCAAACTATCCCCCACTCCTCAAACAAATAACAACACTTTTACAACAATGGTCACATCTCCCAATTTCATGGATAGGTAAAATGAATGCAATCAAAATGACAATCCTTCCAAAACTACTGTACTTATTTAGAGTCTTACCGATCCCTATCCCACCTTATTATCTTAGAATTCTCCAAAGACGAACATCAACATTTGTCTGGGGCTCCAAAAAACCCTGTGTATCGCTTCATACACTAATCTAGAGTGGGTGACTGGGGACAAAGAGAAGGCTAATTTATTAAATACTTTCTTCAGCTCTGTGTATACAATGGAGCATGGGGGAGTTCATGTCCATAATGGGGGTGGTAGTGACACAGCCCCAAATCCACAATGGCTCAAAAGTGATATGGTCCAGAAATATTTAGACAGAATAAAGGTGGATAAAGCACCTGGACCAGATGGCATACACCCACGGATCCTAAAAGAATTGTGCTCTGTAATTTCAAAGCCATTGTATCTAATTTTTAGGGACTCATTAATGACAGGAATAGTACCACTGGATTGGCGCTGGGCCAATGTGGTGCCTATATTTAAAAAGGGAACAAAGTCTTTACCAAGTAACTATAGACCTGTTAGTTTAACTTCAATAGTTGGGAAGATACTGGAGAGATTAATAAAAGACCACATAGACGAGTTCTTGCTGGAAAAAAACTATTTAAGCAACAGACAGCATGGATTCATGAAAGACAGAAGTTGTCAGACAAACCTGATTTCTTTTTATGAAGAGGTAAGTAAAACCTTTGACAGAGGCGTGGCTGTGGACGTGGTATACTTGGATTTTGCAAAAGTGTTTGATACAGTTCCCCACACACGGCTCATGTGCAAGGTAAAGTCTACAGGATTGGAAATATCAGTTTGTAAATGGATAGAAAACTGGCTAAAAGACAGAATTCAGAGAATAGTGGTTAATGATTCTTACTCTGAATGGTCCAAGGTTATCAGTGGTGTACCCCAAGGTTCAGTCTTGGGACCCTTACTTTTTAATATCTTTATAAATGATATTGGGTCTGAGATCAAAAGTAACATTTCTGTCTTTGCAGATGACACCAAGCTATGCAGTGGAATAACGTCCTTACAGGATGTCGCCAATTTACAAGCCAACCTCGATGCCCTCTCTAATTGGGCGACTATGTGGCAGATGAGGTTTAATGTTGATAAATGTAAAGTTATGCACTTGGGGGATAAGAATATGAATGCATCATACATACTAGGGGGAGTACAACTGGGGGGATCCGTAGTGGAAAAGGATCTGGGGGTTTTGGTAGATCATAAGCTCAATAATGGCATGCAATGCCAAGCTGCGGTTTCCAAAGCGAGCAAAGTCCTTTCTTGTATTAAGAGAGGTATGGACTCCAGAGAGAGAGAGATCATTTTGCCCCTGTGCAAATCATTAGTAAGGCCTCATCTGGAATACGCAGTTCAGTTTTGGGCACCAGTTCTCAAAAAGCATATCGGAGAACTGGAGAAAGTGCAGAGAAGGGCAACCAAACTGATAAGAGGCATGGAGGAGCTCAGCTATGAAGAAAGATTAGAGGAACTGAATGTATTCACTCTTGAAAAGAGGAGATTAAGGGGGGATATGATTAACATGTACAAATATATAAGGGGTCCATATAGTGAACTTGGTGATGAGTTATTCACTTTACGGTCAACACAGAGAACAAGGGGGCACTCTTTACGCCTACAAGAAAAAAGATTTCATCTCCAAATGCGGAAAGGTTTCTTCACAGTAAGAGCTGTGAAAATGTGGAACAGACTCCCTGCAGAGGTGGTTCTGGCCAGATCAGTAGATTACTTTAAGAAAGGCCTGGATACTTTCCTAAATGTACAGAATATAACTGAGTACTAACAGTTCTAGGTAAAGTTGATCCAGGGTAAATCCGATTGCCTCTCGGGGGATCAGGAAGGAATTTTTTCCCCTGCTGTAGCAAATTGGATCATGCTCTGCTGGGGTTTTTTGCCTTCCTCTGGATCAACTGTGGGTATAGAATTGGGTATATGGGATTGCACGATATTTTTTTTTTTTATGGTTGAACTGGATGGACTTTGTCCTTTTTCAACCTGACTAACTATGTAACTATGTAACTATGTAATTTACCAAAACTCAAAGAAGGCTTTGGGTTTCCGAACTTCGCTAACTATTATAGAGCCGCACACATTGCTAGCCTCACAAAATATCATGCTACATATGAAATACCCCTATGGGTAATGATAGAAGCGGCAGAATGTGACCCTCTTTCTATTTCCAATCTATTATGGCTCCTACCTAAGGAACGGAAAACCCTACGTAACCCCATTACTAAATACTTTTTATCTATATGGGACAAACTTAGAGTTAAACATCAGTTACAATCTTCTCACAATCCTCTCTTGTCATTCCTGAAAAACCCTGCTTTCTACCCAGCATGGGTCTCTCCTAAATCATTTAAGGTCTGGAATTCATTAAATATTACTCGGCTTAGTAACTTAACTTCTCCTTCATCCTTCCATACATTTCCTATACTCTGTGACACATACAACCTACCGAACGCTGAACTTTTCAGATACCTCCAAATTAAAAACTTTTCTTGTTTAATATTTTTATTAGATTTTACAAGTAAATAGCAAATATACTGAACATTACATTCTGATCAAGAATAGAATTGTAAATAAATACAGTAATCACTAAAAATACATATTGAAAGAAAGGCAGTAGAGGATAAACCTCAGTAACAATTATATCAATACAAATAGAGGTATAAAAGATTAGAGCAATGAAGATAAGCAATATTCAGGATAGAATATCACGTCTCAAGACCAACCACTCACCCCCGAAGGGAGCAAGCTGTGAGCAGATGGGGGCTCGATTAAGTATGAGAGAATATGTTGGGCTATCCAGAAGGATACACCAGATGAACGTTGTCATACCTCAATTGTTTAGTGGAGACTTTCCTAACAAATCTTTAAGACACAAAGATATTAGTGATTGATAAAGTGAAACTTTAAAGTTATATATATAAGTCATGTAATGAACATCACATGTGTAAAAAATCTGCATTACACAAGTAACAAAACTAACCAAAACAGAAAGACAGAAGAAGTAAGAGAGAAGAAGAAGAAATATGGGAGAAAAGTAAAATTTATAGAAAAGAAGGTATGGGTATAGGAAAATAGAGAAAAAGGTGAAGGTTGTCTCTCCGGGTGGCGGTCCAGTCAGATCAAGGCCCCGTTTAAATATTATATTAATAGATAAATATTAAAGTATTTCAAAGAGGCATCAACAATAGTTGATCAAAATCTGGGGGTAAGAAGTGTTTAATCCATGGTTTCCATATTTTATTATATGTTGCAATGTTGTCATCTTCAATAGCAGACATTTTGGAAAAGATAAGGGCTCTGTTAATTCTATGTTTAGTTTCAGCCACAACCAAAGTTTGGGTTTTCCAGGCCTTAGCTATAGATTGTTTAGCCGCCGTGGTGAGATGTAGTAGTAATTTGAATTGTGACTTATTCAAATTAGGAGGTTTGAGGTTGAGGAGAGCCAGTGCCGGGTCTGGCGGGATTGGTAGTTCCAAGGCCGTAGAGGCCATGTGAAATATTTTACTCCAGAAGGATTGAACGATTGGACATTGCCACCAAATATGGAACTGCGTGCCCGGTTCAGAACAGCCTCTGAAACATAGATTTGGGTACATGGGGACAAATTTGGCAATCCTGGCCGGAACCAGGTACCATCGAGAAAGGACCTTATAGTTTGTTTCCAACGCAAAACAGTTTGGCGAGGAATGCTTAGTAGCTGACCATATAATATCCCAGTCACTTTTACTGAATGTTCTATCCATGTCGTGTGCCCATTTAGTCGTATAGGATGGTAAAGTATCGTCGGATGTGGAATTGATGCGTTTATACAAAAGTGATATTAATCCTCTAG
This sequence comes from Rana muscosa, assembly GCA_029206835.1. Taxonomy (NCBI): domain Eukaryota; kingdom Metazoa; phylum Chordata; class Amphibia; order Anura; family Ranidae; genus Rana; species Rana muscosa. Next base: position 496,949,835 of record CM055117.1, read on the forward strand.
CATGGGGATCACTGTTACAGATACGTTCAAATTGAGTCATTTGGGTGAGAGGGGATCCCGTATCAACGAGGGGTGTATAAAAGTTCTTAATTTGTAGATAGCGGAAGAGCTCCTTCATGGGGAGTTTGTATAAATCACATAATGTTGGGAACGTAAGAATATCATTGGAGGAAACTAGATTATGGAATTGAAGTAGGTTTCTTCTGGACCAAGCTGCAAATGATAGGGGAAATTTCCAGGCGGGGTAAAATGAGGGATTTCGAAGAAAAGAGAGTAGAGGGTTATGAGTGGATTGTAGGCTTTTTGTGGATCTATATTTGTCCCAGATAGCTATAGAATGTTTGGTTACAGGGTTAGATAAGTTTAGTCTATCTTTAGGAGCTAACCAGAGCAAATTATTCACAGAAATGGGGTCAATATCCACTGATTCAATCGCTACCCATAGAGGGGATTCTATTGTAGAATGGTATTTGGGGAGTTGTGCTAGCTGAGCAGCAAAGTAGTATGAGGAAAAGTTAGGAATTCCCAGACCACCTTTCAATTTATCAAGATAAAGAGTCGATCTAGGTATACGGGGCTTTGTAGAGCCCCATATAAAAGCCATCACTCTCTTTTGAGTGAGCCTCAAGAAGTAAGGAGGTATATGTATGGGGAGAACTCGGAATAGGTAAAGGAACTTTGGTAAGATTGACATCTTAGTAGCATTAATCCTCCCAATCCAAGATAAAGGAAGAGAAGACCATTGTTTCATCAGATTAGTAGTTGACTTCAATAAGGGTAAGTAGTTAGCTGAAAATAGGTCGGATATAGAAGAGGTGAGTTGGACTCCAAGATATGAAATATGATGCAATTCCCAATTGAAAGGTAAAGACGTTTGAGCTTGTTGTAACTCAGATGGCGAAAGGGAAATATTAAGGGCATTAGATTTGGCATGATTAACACACAAACCAGAAATCTTTGCAAACTTGTCTAAAGTATTTACTAGATTTGGGGCTGAGACGTGGGGATGGGATAAAAAAATCAGGATGTCATCTGCAAAAAGACTCAATTTGTGGTGATGTCCACCTAATTCTACACCTTTGATATTAGGATTATTTCTAATAATACATGCTAAGGGTTCAATAAGTAGGGCAAAAAGCAAAGGGGATAGGGGGCAACCCTGTCTAGTACCTCTTCTAATATCTATCATAGCTGATTTGTAGCCCATATATTTAATATAAGCTTTCGGAGTGCTGTATAGTGAGGAGACCCAAGTTAAGAAATTTTCCCCAAAACCCCATTTTTGAAGAGTATATTGTAGATATGGCCAGCTGATTGAGTCGAACGCCTTCCTAATATCTAATGATATAAGGCAAGTTGGGATACGTCTTTTTTTGGCGGCATGAATTAATAAAAGTGCTCTTCTGACATTATCCCCTGCTTGACGCAAGGGCATGAAGCCAGTTTGGTCACGATGGATAAGTTTACCTATAATGCTATTCAATCTAGTTGCCAAGATCTTAGCTAGTAACTTAATGTCTAGATTTAAAAGAGATATGGGGCGGTAATTAGACCAAGAGGTAGTGTCAGATTTAGGTTTGGGAATCATTGCTATGATGGAAGTTAGTGTTTCGGTTTTAAACGAATGACCAGCTAATAAAGAATTGAAGGCTCTAGTCAATAGAGGCGTTAAAATCGAATCAAATTGTTTGTAGTATAGTGCAGAAAACCCATCGGGGCCCGGTCTCTTGTGAGGCTTCAATTCTTTAATAGCAGCTTTAACTTCCAAGGCCGTTATGGGACTCTCCAAATATTCACACTGTTCCGGTGTCATTGTGGGAAGTTTAACATCTGAGAACAAAGTGTCTGCTTTGTTTTTATCAAAGATTAAGCCAGAGTCATAGAGCTTAGCTAATTTAGATTGAAAGATGTCCAAGATCTTTAATGGGTTACTAGTGTATGCCTCTCTGGAGGTTCTAAGTCGGGATGCAGCTTGTGAACGATCAATAGACTTGAGGCTGCGGGCCATTGGGGTATCGGGCTTATTGGCTTTGCGGTATAGGGTATGTTGCCGCTTGCGTAAGAGTTTGTCTGCCGAATCTGTCAGAAAAAGATCCAACTCAAGCCGGGCCCTTTCCAATTTAGTGTTTGTGTGTGCATTCGGGGTAGCTTGATGAGCCAAATGACAAGCGTTAAAATTTGCTTCAAGTTTGGTGAACAGAATCTTGCGGACTCTTTTAATAGATCTCGCCTTTTGTATCAAGCTGCCCCGAATAACAGCTTTATGGGCTTCCCATAATGTAAGGGCAGAGACATCAGTAGTGTCATTAAATGAGATATAATCATTAAGAGCCAGTTCAATATCTGAACGGTGTGAGGGGTGAGTTAGGATGGAGTCGTTAATACACCAAGTGGTGTCATGTGACCTAGGTATAGGAGAGGTAATTGTAGCAGTGACCGCACAATGGTCTGTCCAAGGAAATGGGATTATATTAGAGGATATTACTTCAGGGAGCATACTAGAGGGGAGGAAAATATGGTCTATTTGTGAAAAAGATTTGTGTGGATAAGAATAATGTGTAAAGTTTCTGGAAGTTGGGTTAAGTTCCCGCCAGGTATCAACAAAATTAAAAGAAGTAAGTAGAGATTGGAAGGACCGTTTATGGGTAGGAGAGTTAGGAGATGAGGGGGATTTATCCAAGAAAGGATAAATGGTAGTATTGGAGTCGCCACATAATATTATTGTTCCAAATTTATGTGATTCGATTAGTTGGAAAAGATGTGATAGAAAAGCTTCAGGACGTTTATTTGGGGCGTAATACGAAACTAATGTGACTTCAGTATCAGCAATAAAGCCTGTTAATAAAACATATCTACCCTCAGGGTCACATATTTGTGTATTAAGGGTAAATGGTGTAGAACGGTGGAATCCAATCAAGGACCCACGTTGCTTAGTTGTAGCTGAAGCTGCGTAGAATTGAGGGTAGGAGGAGGAAAGAAATTTAGGGGAGGCGTTATTGATAAAATGCGTCTCTTGAAGGAAAATGATGTGAGCTTTTCTAGCTGAAAAGGAACGTAGAGCTTTAGTTCTTTTTTGTGGAACGTTGAAGCCTTGTACATTTAAGGACAAAATGTTTATGGGGGCCATGACATAGTAAGGGTAAGTTTCATATAAGGGTTAATGAAACCCATATTATGAGTTCGAACCGCCACCAAGGGAGACAGAAGAGGAGAAGAAAGGAAAGACAGAAAAGAAAGAATAAAGAAGAAACCAAATAAAAAAGAAGCCCTAATGACTGCAATTAGTGTCATAAAATAATGATGTACTAGTAGGGCGCAGGAACATCTCGGAGAGATAACAAAAAATCTCCGAGGGGTTCCATGGTCACCGACCGACTCCTGCATAATAGTAGCAGGAGTCAGGGGGTACGTAGGGGGCCGCAAGAAGTTCCGGAGGGAAAAACAACGCTGGAGAACACTTAAGTATTATAATAGAAAACATAAATAATTCTCTATCAAGAAGACTGGAGATGCAATAAACAAAAAAAGAGAGAGAAAGGAAGCATACCAACTTTGGGAAGTATGTTGAGTCAATTTCTAAATGAATGCGTCCATAAGGAGGCTGGAAAATATCAATCTTAACACTTGTGAAGCAAACCGTCAACGCAAGCGAAATAATTAATAAACAAGCTCGCAAATATAGAGGAAAGGGAAGGGAGAGAGGGGAAAAAAAAAAAAAATGGAAATGTAATATAGACCTACTGGCTGACTAAAACAATAAATAATTACCCAATTTATATTTCATAGGTACAATATAATATGCATTTAAATTACTAAGTAGACATATTTGTCTGAAAGGGGACAAACACACAAAAAAAAAAAAAAAAATATAGACCTTCTGGCTGACTAAAACAATAAATTAATGCCCAAATTCATATTTCAGAAGTATAATATAATATGCATATAAATTACTAAGTAGACATATTTGTCAGAAAGGGGACAAGACAACAAAAAAACAAAAAAAAACAAAAAAAAAACAACACTTGTCTCAAAAATGTAAATGTAATATAGACCTTCTTGCTGACTGAAACAATAAGTAATTACCCAAATATATAGTTCATAGGTACAATATAATATGCGTTTAAATTACTAAGTAGACATGTTTGACAGGAAGGGGACAAACACAAAAAAAATAAATAAATAAGAAAAACCAAAAAAAAAAAAACCCTTAAAAACACTTGACTCAAAAATGTAAATGAAATATAAATATTCTGGCTGATTAAAACCCTAAATAGAAACCTAGATTCATATTTCATAAGTACAAATTAATATGCATATATTATGTGCATATAGATTAAAGAAATAGATATTTTTGACAGAAACAAAACACCACCAAAGAAAAAAAAAAAAAAATGGAGAACAGGATTCTAGTTCTTCAAGCATAGATAGTGCAATGCTTTTCAGAATAAAGCAATGGGGCTAATACCCTACAAAAGGGGAGAAACATGGATAAGATTAATGAGAAGTGAACAATCAGTCCATTGAGTCGACATTTATTGGTGCCTGACTATCAAAACGTCCTCTTTTATGAAGATTCTGTCTGGTATAGCCAGAGGGGTTTGGGTCCAGGTCGGTTTCATTTGGAGGTGATCTAGAAGCCGCACGTCTACGAGGTTGCTCCTTAGAGTTGGCGTGATCCATCAGGCCTAGATCAATTAAGGCTGACCGAAGTTCATCGGACGTGCGACAGGTATATCTGGTTTCCAAGTATGTAAAGCGGAGAGAGAATGGAAACCCCCAGTGGTATATGATTTGGTGCTTTTGAAGTACTTGCAGCAGTGGTTTCATAGAACGCCTCTTAGTAACAGTTAGAGGGGAGAGGTCTGTAAAGAGCTGATAGATATTGCCCTGGAACTCAAGAGTGTTTTTACCTCTAGCAGCAGCAAGTATTTGCTCCTTTGTTTTATAGTAATGAAATTTAACTATAATATCTCTAGGGGGTCCATTGGGTTTGCGTTGAGTTAGGGCCCTGTGGACTCTGTCCATTTCCAATCTCTCAGGTGAAATACCTGGTAACAGTTCCTGAAACAGTGCACATATAGTTCCCTGTAAGTCAATGATTGATTCAGGGAGACCTCTGATTCTTAGGTTGGAGCGACGGTCCCTGTTCTCCTGGTCTTCCAAACGGCTTTGTAATAAAAAGTTCTCATCCTTAAGCTGTTCAATAGTAGTATTATAATGCTGTGTGGTAGTTTCTATATCATCTACCCGCATTTCCAATTCAGCTGTTCTATGCCCCAGCTCCCTAATCTCCCTTGTCAGCTTCTCTGTTATCTGGTCAGAAGTTTGTTTCAAAGCTTTTTGAAGCATTTTCTCAAATTGTCTAAACATGCTAGACTGAATAACATTTTCAGGTGTTTCATAGTCAGAATCAATCTCACCAGCTGTGTCCAGAGTTTTGACATTGTGTGACAGGGATTTAGGAACCCGCTGTGTGCGAGTCTGTGAGGTACCAGGCGCCGCCATCTTGGATGTCTGCCGGGCCGGTGTATCCTTAGAGATACCAATCTTATACTTTGTTTTTGGCCCCCTCGTGACCATCCTCAATAAGCCAAAGTGTACCTGGTATGAATTTGCGGGAGCTGGTGCCGTTTGCGGTGAAAACAGCGGTCGGTTCTCAGGTTTGTTTAACCCGGGAGCGGAGCTCTAAGGGGATGCGACTTCTCCCTCAGGCATCCGCGCATGCGCCCTCCAAATTAAAAACTTTTATGCACCTTTGCTAAATACAGATGTCTCCTTAACCCAACTTACGATTTTTGAATCTACATGCATGAAAGATCCTCACTTAAGAGGCATTATATCTTCTATATACTCCCACATTTCCACTTATCCCGGTTTAGATAAACCACCTTATGCACGTAAATGGGAGGAGGACCTGAAGAGAACATTCGATATGAATGATTGGTCCAAAATATGGTCTGTAACAAAATCTTCTTCACCAAATATCCTGGCGGTTGAAACCAATTACAAAGTTTTGTCTCGTTAGTACCTCGCTCCCTCCAGATTGGCCAAATTCACACCAAACCAAACAGGCCTATGCTTTCGGGGTTGCCCAGATCCGGGCACCCACTTACACATTTGGTGGTCCTGCCCGTTGGTGCAATTATTTTGGGAACAGATATTTGAAACTGCCTCCAAGATATTTGGTTTCACTGTGCAACCAGACCCAGCCACAGCCTTGCTCAATCTAAAACCTGATCTCATTACACATAAACAATTCAAACTCCTCATTCAATTTCTTACAGCAGCAAAGCAAACAATAGCAAAGGCATGGAAGACCCCTAAATTGGAGATATCCGAGACCATAAATAGAGTAAATGACTTTATGTCTCATGCCAAAATGTTAGCTATAGAAAGAAATCAAATTCCAATCTTTGAAAAGATCTGGGATCCTTGGATTAAATTTCACCTACCTTCTATTAGTGACAACTCGATTCTCATGCCATGGTAGCCGGAGGACACAATCGGTTAAACTAGCTACTAAACCAAATTTCTGAAGCTTGGGAGCTACCCTGCTCAATATAGTGAACACTGTGTTTTACTTAAACCCTCAAGCCGCGGACCGATTCATTCAGGCCATTCAGGTGGACTCCTACACTCCTCCCCCCCCTCTGGTTTCCTACTATTCTATTCCATCTATTTTATTTTATATTATCTATCTAATTTTATTTTACCCTATTTTATTTTGATATCTTTACTTCTTTTTCTCTTTTCTTTTCTCTATTATTCTTACTTCATAACGCACCTTATTGAAGCTACAGTATTACTCTACATTACTTTTTTCGAAGATACAGATCAATTTATAATTAATATGTTAAATATTTCTTTCAACTACAGTCTTGAATATATTAGTACAAGGATTTATTTACTTTCTATCTCATTTAAGTCCTTATAATTTTCATTAGGATATATTCTGTAGACCCTATTATTTGTTATTTTTCTATATTTGTAATAATTGGACAAATATCAACAACATGTATTACATATGATCTGTATGTGACTAATATATATGTCCAATAAAATACTTTGACAAGGAAAAGCCTTCCAGACATTGTATACAGTCTTATGACATTCTGACACATACAATACAGAATGTAATAAAAGGCAATTCTCTGTTAATTTGTCTTGCATTAGCTTGATGCGGGCACACAAAATTGTCTCAGTCTTATCATTCTCCAATGAACATTACCAATTTTACAAGGTAGAAAACTGCTCTGCCGGATTGGGTTCTTTTGCTGGACCTAGCGTACAAGGTTAAAAGTAATGCCGCGTACACACGGCCGTTTTTCTCGTCGAAAAAAACGACATTTTTCCCATTCGACGAGAAAAACGATAGTCTGTGGGCTTTCTGTCGTTTTTTTCGACGAGAAAAACGGCATTAAAAACGACGAGAAAAATTAGAACATGTTCTAATTTTTCTCGTCGTTTTTTTCGACATGTTTTCCGCGGCAGTGTTTCCCATAGGGAAACACTGCCGCGGAGCCCACAGACGGTCGTTTTTCTCGACAAGAGAAAAAAATGACGTGAAAAATGACTGTGTGTGGGGAACAAGCCGTTCCCTCGTTTTTAATGACATTATTCACGGCGTTTTTTTAACCACCGTGAATAATGATCGTGTGTACGCGGCATAACTCTGGTCTCTGCTCTCTCTAATTAAAGAGGTTGGAACACCTCCACCACTAAGGAGACTTTCACAAGGCCTGTTGGCAATGCAGAAAATCAAGAAGTGTACGATGAAACTATAACCCAGAAGAGATAGAAACAGACTTTAATGGTGCAGGTTTGAATCCACATTTACAGTAATCACTTGCCGACCAGTCATGTACATGGTACGTCACTGGACTTCAAGTGGTTATACCAGGATGATGCCTGCAGCTGCAGGCATTATCCCAGCACGATTTTTTAGAGCTGTTGGTCGGCTCTCTTGCAAAAGCAATTCCAGCGACTAACTAGTCGTGGGATTGCCTTTACAAGCAGCAAGAGGGGACATCCCCCCTCCTGACACCTCCCACCAGAATTCCCGATCGATAAGCTGGCTCTTCTGACTGCTGATCACAGAGCCGAACAAAGGCTGGATTGGCTTTGTTCGGCTCTATGATATAGTAACCCAGAAACAATGACCTAACATCACTTACAGTTTACCCAGATGTAAGCGGCACCATTTTTAAAAATCAAAAGCATTTGATTACATCAATCTTGGTAAAAGTGATAAATTTTTTTTATATAAAATGACAAAAAAAAAATTAAATTGGATTTTCTACCAGTGAGTTAGCATTTTAAATCAAAGAGCAGTAGACACCAGCTTATGTTCACAGGCTGGAGGAGAGCTCCAGTTATCTATGTATGTATTTTTGTAATTTCCTTTGCTAAAAACTATACAACCTTCCTTTCAGATGATAACTATTTATGGTAGCTATTTATAGTCTGTTTAATTATTTCTGTATCTTGGATTTCTTTGATTCATAAGACTTGGAGCTCTTCCTGGAAATGCATTATTTTTATAATTACGTTGGTTGAATATTTTTATACTGGAGGGACTGTCTAATCTGGAAGACTGAAGGTTAAAGTTTGAGCTTTTGCTGAGTCATCTTGATTGAACATTTATTTTTTGGATAATCTAGCTATTAAATAGATGTGTACAGCAAGGAAACTATCCTGAGAATGAGAATACATGTTTTAATATTGTCATGTAATGTATATTCTAATTTTCAGTGTTGCACTACCTTTATTTAATTGCATTATTTCACTGCTGGCTGTTGTACTGGCAAAGTGATAGCGCCAATTAGGGATGAGCTTCGTGTTCGAGTCGAACATACATTCGACTCGAACATCGGCTGTTCGATCGTTCGACGAAGATCGAACGATTTGGGCCGTTCGCGCCAAATTCGAGTGACGCGAATGGCCCACAATGCACTACGCCATCACAGTGTCATCCAGGCGCTGTGATTGGCCAAGCATGCACTGTGACCCCGCATGCTTGGCCAATCACAGCGCCGGCAGCGAGGAGAGCAATGATTGGCCACAGGCAGGATGCCTGTGGCCAATTATTGCTGAGGGGGTTTAGTACACGCCCCACACTATAAAAGGCCGCCAGCGCGGCGGCCTTGTGTAGTGTGTTCCGGAGCAGGGAAAGAGAAGCATAGGCAGGGACAGTGTCATTTTTTTCCTTTACTAATCCTGGATTCCTTGTGTTTAGGAACAGAGAAGGATAGGTAGGGAGAGTGTCAGTGTGTCATTCTGTGCTAAACCTTGTTTGTAGGGACAGAGAAGGACAGTGAGGGAAAGTGTCAGTGTGCTATTCTGTGCTAAACCTTGTTTGTAGGGACAGAGAAGGACAGTGAGGGAAAGTGTCAGTGTGCTATTCTGTGCTAATCCTTGTTTGTAGGGACAGAGAAGGACAGTGAGGGAAACTGTCAGTGTGCTATTCTGTTCTAAACCAATCTTGCTGAACCGTATTTGAAATCCTTGAGTTTAGGGACAGAGAAGGACACGCGGGGAAACTATCAGTGTGCTATTCTGTGCTAAATCTTGTTTGTAGGGACAGAGAAGGACAGTGAGGGAAACTATCAGTGTGCTATTCTGTGCTTAACCAATCTTGCTGAACCATATTTGAAATCCTTGAGTTTAGGGACAGAGAAGGACACTCGTGGAAACTATCAGTGTGCTATTCTGTGCTAAATCTTGTTTGTAGGGACAGAGAAGGACAGTGAGGGAAAGTGTCAGTGTGCTATTCTGTGCTAAACCAATCTTGCTGAACCATACTTGAAATCCTTGAGTTTAGGGACAGAGAAGGACACTCGGGGAAACTATCAGTGTGCTATTCTGTGCTAAATCTTGTTTGTAGGGACAGAGAAGGACAGTGAGGGAAACTATCAGTGTGCTATTCTGTGCTAAACCAATCTTGCTGAACCATATTTTAAATCCTTGAGTTTAGGGACAGAGAAGGACACGCGGGGAAACTATCAGTGTGCTATTCTGTGCTAAACCTTGTTTGTAGGGACAGAGAAGGACAGTGAGGGAAAGTGTCAGTGTGCTATTCTGTGCTAAACCAATCTTGCTGAACCATATTTTAAATCCTTGAGTTTAGGGACAGAGAAGGACACGCGGGGAAACTATCAGTGTGCTATTCTGTGCTAAACCTTGTTTGTAGGGACAGAGAAGGACAGTGAGGGAAACTGTCAGTGTGCTATTCTGTGCTAAACCAATCTTGCTGAAGCATATTGCAAATCCTTGTGTTTAGGGACAGAGAAGGATAGGCAGGGGACAGTGTCAGTGTCTTTGTTGCTAAGCCTCCTGCACAGTATACACCTGAAGGTAGCCCTTATTGCTGTTTTTCCCATCTCCCTGCAGGCCATCCATTAAAATGTCTGGAAGGCAAACAAGGAGAGGCAGACAGTCAGGAGGCAAAAAAAGAGGGCAAGCAGGCTCTGTGTCTGGGGGCAACAGTGCTGGTCGTGGACGCGGTGCATTGTCATCAGCACATGGCCATGGGACACGCTTGTCCTTCTTTTCGGCAGCTGGACATGTTGAGCCACATCATGCCGAAGACTTGGTAGAGTGGATGACCAAGCCCACCTCATCCTCCTCATCCTCTCTCACCCAGGTCCAGGGTACTGGCAAAGCAGCTGCCAAAGCGTCCTCTTCTCTGGTATCAATGTCATCATTAGTCACTCCTTCCCTAGACCCACCATGTCCTCCTCCTGAGGAGTCCCCCGAACTTTCTGAGCACAGTGTTGGGTACATGCTCCAGGAGGATGCCCAGCGTTTCGAAGGATCTGATGATGATACCCAGATAGAGGAAGGCAGTAGCGTGAGAGCAGAGAGAGGGGATGCTCAAGAAGGACACCAATCTGGCAGTCATGCTCCAGCAGCTGCAGCATACTGCCAGATTGGCCCCAGTGATGAGGAGGGAGGGGATGATGAGGTCACTGACTCCACGTGGGTGCCTAATAGGAGAGAGGAGGAGGAGGAGGATGAGGAGGAGGCACATCTCCAACGAGGCAGGATGCCCTTGGGTGGCCAGCGTATGGGCAGCACACCGACGGAATCACACCGCAGAGCTCCACCTGTGCAGGGCGCTGCCTCTGCCCGTCATTCAAAAAGTTCTTTGGTGTGGGCCTTTTTTGAGGCGAGTGCATCAGATCGCACAGCTGCTGTTTGCAACATATGTCTCAAGCGTATATCGCGTGGCCAAAACATCAGCCGCTTGGGCACCACATGCTTGATCAGACATATGTTGACCTGCCATGCAGCTCGTTGGCAAGCCTACCTTAAAGACCCACACCAAAGAACAAAGCGGACCTCTCCTTGCACCGCATCAGCTGGGATCTCCAACCCCACTATACATTCAGTCCTCTCTGAAACCTGCACTGAGAGGAATGAAGGTGTAGAATTAGGTGTGTCACAGCCAAGTACTTGCGGCCACTCTGCTAGCAGTACACCGACGTCCGATTCTAGCAGGCAAATTTCCCTGCCCCAGCTGCTGGACCGTCGAAAGAAGTTCACTCCCAGCCATCCACATGCCCAGCGGTTGAATGCTAGCTTGGCTAAATTGCTAGCACTTCAGCTGCTGCCTTTTCAGTTGGTAGACTCGGCCCCCTTCCGTGAGTTTGTGCAATGTGCGGTTCCTCAGTGGCAGGTTCCCAAACGCCACTTTTTCTCACGGAAGGCGATTCCGGCTCTCTACAGGCATGTGGAAGGCAATGTCTTGGCCTCGCTGGACAGGGCGGTCAGCGGTAAGGTGCATATTACCGCTGACTCATGGTCCAGCAGGCATGGACAGGGACGTTACCTTTCTTTCACGGCCCATTGGGTCACTCTTTTGGCAGCTAGGAAGGATGCAGGACAAGGTGCAGTAGTGTTGGAGGTTGTTCCACCGCCACGCCTCCAAAATGCTACTACTGGTTGTGACACACCTCTCTCCTCCACCCCCTCCTCTTCTTCTTCCTCCATGGACTCTTCCTGTGGTTTGTCCTCGGAACCAGCGGTGCTCCGTAGGCGTTCAAGGGGCTACGCAAGTACGCAGGCAAAAAGATGCCATGCCGTGCTTGCGCTGGTGTGTTTGGGGGACAGGAGCCACACTGGGGCAGAGGTCCTGTCTGCTCTGCAGGGGCAGGCCGAGAGGTGGTTGACGCCACGCCAGCTTAAGCCAGGAATGGTGGTTTGCGACAATGGCACCAACCTCCTCTCCGCCCTCCGACAGGGACAACTGACCCATGTGCCCTGTATGGCTCACATCCTTAACCTGGTGGTGCAGCGGTTCTTGGGCAGGTACCCGGGCTTACAGGATGTCCTGAGGCAGGCCAGGAAAGTCTGTGTGCATTTCCGCAGATCTTATAATGCCAGTGCTCGCCTGGCTGAGCTGCAAAAGGAGTTGAACCTGCCCAAGAACCGCCTTATATGTGACATACCCACCAGGTGGAACTCAACGTTGGCCATGCTGCAGCGGCTGCACACGCAGCAGAGGGCCATCAATGAGTACCTGTGCGACTATGGCACCAGGACAGGGTCAGGGGAGCTCGGGTTTTTTTCACCACGCCAGTGGGGCATGATCAGGGATGCATGCACTGTCCTGGCACCATTTGAGAAGGCCACAAGGATGGTGAGCAGTGACAGTGCATGCATCAGTGACACTGTACCTCTTGTCCACCTGTTGGAGCACACGCTGCGTGGAATAATGGACAGGGCACTTGAGGCAGAACAGAGGCAGGAAGAGGAGGACTTCCTTGCCTCTCAAGGCCCCCTTTACCCAGACAGTGTTCCTTCTGTCCCACCCATCGCACAGGAAGAGGAGGAGGAGGAGGAGGAGGAGGATTGTGTCAGCATGGAGGTGGAGGCTGGCACTCAGCATCATCAGCAGCAGTCTTTTAGGGATGATTTACAGTCCCAAGAAACCAGTGGACTTGTACGTGGCTGGGAGGAGGTGGCTGCGGATCATGTCGTCCTTAGTGACCCAGAGGACTCCGGACTGAATGCCTCAGCTAACCTACGCTGCATGGCCTCCCTGATCCTGCAAAGTCTGCGGAAGGATCCTCGTATTCCTCGGATCAAGGAGAGGGACCATTACTGGCTGGCTACTCTCCTTGATCCACGGTACAAGGGTAAGGTTGCGGACCTTATGTTACCATCGCAGAGGGAGCAGAGGATGAGACAACTCCAGGAGGCCTTGCAGAAAGGTCTGTGCAATGCGTTCCCAGAGACTGGGAGGTTACAAACTCCTGGTCCTGGACAACGAGTTGCTGAGGCTTCGGGCAGTCAAAGAAGGAGCGGTGGGGAAGGTGGCCGTCTGACCGATGCGTTCAGACAATTCTTTAGTCCGCAGCCCCAAAGTATGATCGGTTCCAGCAACCATCGCCAGCGTCTGATATACATGGTGCAGGAATACCTAGGGGCAAGGTCAGACTTGGACACCTTCCCCACCGAAAATCCTCTGGCTTACTGGGTCTTGAGGATGGATCACTGGCCAGAGCTTGCACAGTATGCAATTGAGCTACTGGCCTGTCCTGCATCCAGCGTTCTTTCAGAACGCACATTCAGTGCTGCTGGAGGATTTGTCACGGATCACAGGGTGCGCCTGTCCACCGACTCGGTTGATCGACTGACTTTCATCAAGATGAACCAGTCTTGGATCACCACCAGCTACCACACACCTGATGCTGATATAACAGACTAATTGATTTTAAAATGTCACATCCCTTCAAGACTGATGCTGATGCTGATGCTGAGTGTCTGTGCTGTTATGTTGACTGGCTATCCTCCTCCTCCTCCTCAATGATCCGATTAATGATGATAGCTTGGAAGATCATTTTGGTTTATGGGTGCCGCCACCAGTGGCTAAGGCCCAATTTTTCAGCCCCTGTTTAACAGGGGCGTGTAATTACAATTTTTGATGCAATACTTTGCAACAGGCCTCATTGCTGTGCTCCAAGTACAGTATCTGTGAGGGGTTGCAGTGTTGTGCCACCAGTGCCTATGGCCCAATTTTTCAGCCCCTGTTCAACAGGGGCATGCAATTATAATTATTGATCTAATAATTCACAGCAGGGCCCATTGCTGCGCCCACCAAGAGTAACTGTCAGGCCTTACAGTGTTGTGTCAACACCACCACCACCACCACCACCACCACCACCACCACCAAAGGCCCAATTTTTCAGCCCCTGTTCAACAGGGGCATGCAATTATAATTATTGATCTAATAATTCACAGCAGGGCCCATTGCTGCGCCCACCAAGAGTAACTGTCAGGCCTTACAGTGTTGTGGCACCAGCACCACCATCAAAGGCCCAATTTTTACTACCACTGTTCAACAATTATATGTTATTACAATTCCTGATATAATAGTTGACAGCAGGGCGTTCCAGCACCCACCAAGAGTAACTGTGAGTGCTTACAGTGTTGTGCCAACACCAACACCTAAGGGGCCAATTTCTGCAGAGTATATACGGCAGGTCAACTTTCAAACATCCAACTTACAAACGACTACTACTTGCAAACGGAAGAAGACAACAGGAAGTGAGAGGAAATCTACCCCTTGGAAGGAAAATTGATGGGGTAGCTATGCCATTTTTCTTAAAGATTTTCATCCATATTACCGGGACCAGACATTACATTAAAGCCGCAAGCAGTTTTAAATGGCTTTTTTTTCCTTTAGAAATGTAATTTTGTGCAGGGACAGTTCTAAACACGGGAAACACGTGGCACTTCACAGGCATACTTTAGACACCCCCCAGGTACAATATTTAAAGGAATATTTGACTTTTTTTTTTCACTTTATGCATCATTAAAATGACTGCTCCCGAAAAACGGCCGTTTTTAAAACTTCTTTTTGCATTGATACATGTCCCCTGGTGCAGAACCCGGGTTCCCAAACTCTGTTTAGGACAATAACATGGATAATAGTCGTTATAATTAGCACTTTAGAATTCGAACGTTCGCATCCATTGTATTTAATAGGGTTCTAATGTTCGTGCGAACTTTCGGTCCGTTCGCGGGTTCTGGTGCGAACCGAACCCGAGGGTGTTCGGCTCATCACTAGCGCCAATGTACAGACTAAACCAATGCACAATATGAGTTCCCCAGACACTAATTTTCCTATGTTACTGTTGCCATAACTTTTTTTAAACAACAAAAATAATTGGACAGCCACATGCATTTAGCTCCCCATTAAAAACTTATATTTCCTCTCCACCTTGCACATTATGTCCCCTTTCCTCCAAGAGATGCATGTTAGCTGAACATTTTCTCAAGGTGAGGGTGATGAAATGGGGCCTTAGATATGCCAATATAGCCATAATGTCTCCACCAGGAGAAGGGGCCCACCAGCATCTGGAGCATCTGTTGTCAACTAAGACACCATGAAACAAAAAATAAAATTCCAGCCACTTTCTTTTCACAGTAAATTAAATAAAAATGCAGCCATTAAAGGTTTTTAATAATAAATATAGTGGCACTCATGCGTAGCAGTAGTCATCTCATTTAACCACTTCAGCCCCGGAAGAATTGGCTGCTCAATGACGGGCCATTTTTTGCGATTCGGCACTACGTCTCTTTAACTGACAAATATGCGGTCGTGCGATGATGTACCCAAACAAAATTGACATCCTTTTTTTCCCACAAATAGAGCTTTCTGTTGGTGGTATTTGATCATCTCTGCGATTTTTATTTTTTGCGCTATAAACAAAAAGAGAGCGACAATTTTGAAAAAAACACAATATTTTGTACTTTTTGCTATGATAAATATTCCCAATTTTTTTTAAAAAAGAAAATTTTTATTTGTATTATTCTACATATTTTTGGTAATAAAAATTGCAAAAAGCGTATATTGATTGGTTTGCGCAAAAGTTATAGCGTCTACAAAATAGGGGATAGATTTATATCATTTTTATTATTATTATTTTTTTTACTAATAATGGCGGCAATCCGCGATTTTTATCGGGACTTCGACATTATGGCAGACACATCGGACACTTTTGACATATTTTTGGGACCATTGACACTTATACAGCGATCAGTGCTATTAAAATGCACTGATTACTGGAAAAATGTCGCTGGCAGTGAAGGGGTTAACACTAGGTGTCAAGGGGTTAATTGTGTATTAAATGCACTGATTACTGGAAAAATGTCGCTGGCAGTGAAGGGGTTAACACAAAAGTGTCAAGGGGTTAATTGTGTTCCCTATTGTGTTTCTAACTGTAGGGGGGTGGGACTGACCTAGAGGAAATAACAGATTGTGGTTCCAAGCTATTAGGAACTCACGATCTGTCTTACCCCACAGAACAGAACAGGGATGTGTGTGTTTACACACACACGTCCCTGTTCTGCCTCTTGTACCCGCGATCGCTTGTGGCTGGCGGTCATCACGACTGGCGGTCACGAGCATCGGCACCCCCGTGATGCAGCGGGCACGCGCGCCTGCTATCCCGCTTAAAGGGACCAACGTACAGCTACGACTGTTCGCGGGATCGTGCCAACCTGCCGCCGTATAACGACGGCGGCTGGTCGGCAAGTGGTTAAAGTTATTTACTAACTTTTTAAATTGTATAGTCTAGGCCAGTGATGGGGAACCTTGGCACCCCAGATGTTTTGGAACTACATTCCGCATGATGCTTAACTACAGTGCAGAGTGCATGACCATCATGGGAAATGTAGTTCTAAAACACCCGGGGTGCCAAGGATCACCATCACTGGTTTAGGCCATGTAAGGACCGGGGGAAAAAGGGAAATGTTTTAAATACTGTAGGTGACTCTAGCAGGGGGGTTATTAACAGCTCTCACTTAGTTCAGTGATGAAAATCTGGTCCTTGAGGTACTGTAGAAAGTCTTATGACATTCTGAAATGTAAAATAGATAGAGGAAAATAAAGACAAATCATTTTTCTAATAATTTTTCTTGTATCAGCCTAATGCTGAAAAACATAGTGACAGGCACGCTGTATAGATAAAACCAAAAGTACAATAGGGGTATCAGCTGGGTATTCTTTGATCGGTGAGGCCTTTCACATGCCTTATATATAGAGCTACTGTGAATGCAGTCATTGATTTTACACAATAAAGTGTATTTATGGTAATGTGCTAGGTCAGTATACTTTTATCTTTTACATGTTACAGTTCTGCCTCAAAAAGATAGATACAGTTGTGTATCATCTGCATATAAATTGTTGGTTAGTTCATGGTAGCAAACTTTTTGCTGTGTGGGTCCCCATTAGGGAGATCTGACCCTCTATCTGGTGCACAAGGTCACTAAGACAGATAGTGAAGGAAAATGCACAATTTTACAGCTGTCAACAGAATGGGAGGTGAAGGGAAATCTTCTATTGAGGATAAATGTTCTGATGACAACTTTCTACAGGTATGATAGGAAGTCTTGTCACATTGGGGAAATATCCTCTTGTAAATGAAGGGAAATCTACAAGGAGGGGGAGACACAAGTAGCAAAAAATACCCTGATAGGTGTTTTAACCCTTTCTTATTCTTTATCTCAAAAAAAAAGTCTATACATACATTTGAACCTTGTAAGACACAATAGAAAATAGGGTTTGAGGCTCCCAAGGAATACACACTCTGACCTGCTAGTAAAAGTTGTTGGAACCAGCTCTAGAGCTGTTTAATTCATAGTCCTTGATCGAATGCGGAAGGAAAATAGGGACAGAGCAGTCATTCTTGATTTCTCCAGTATATCATTCGTTACATGAATTAGAGATGATTATGTATCTTTCCTAAATCCTGATTGATAGGTATGAAATGTACAATTCTCTGCAATTTCTTCTTCAGTCTCACTATCTTATGCCCCATACACACGATCATTTTTCATGCCATTTTTTAAACCGACGTTTTTCTTGTCATTTTTTTTCATGTTTCCTCTCAAGCCTGTCTTGCGTACACACGATCATTAAAAAAAAACGCTCAAGCAAAGCGCAGTGACGTACAGCACGTACGACGGCACTATAAAGGGGAAAGTTCAGTTCGAATGGCGCCACCCTTCATGTTAGTAAAGTTTGTTGAGCGACGATTCGCGCTTTTCAGCCTCGTGCTTTTCAGTTCGTTACTGTGTGATGAATGTGCTATCTCCATTACGAACGCTAGTTTTACCAGAACGAGCGCTCCCGTCTCATACTTGATTCTGAGCATGCGCGGTTTTTTTCACGTCGTTAAAGCATACACACTATCGTTTTTCACGTCGTTAAAAAAAACGACATGAAAAACGACGTGAAAAAATAGAGCATGTTCGAAATTTTTAATGGCCGTTTTTCACGTCGTTAAAAATGCTCTGGAGCATACACACGATCGGTTTTAATGGACATTTTTAAAAATGGCATTTTTAACGGCATGAAAAACGATCGTGTGTATGGGGCATAAGACTGTCCATCGAAACACTGAATAAATCTCTTTCATGACTCCTTGTATTTTTGATGTAATTGTTATAATAGTCTGAATGAATAAATGTTCATAGCAAGGTAATAAAAAATACTTAACATTGTTTTTTGAAAACAGTTACAGTATTAAGGACAGGTTAAGTTGCAAATGATTTAGATATAGAAGAGCTGGTTTCTCTTAAACAGTTGTTAGTTTTTTGTAAAACAAAATATATTTTGTTTTTTAAATCCATAAAGATTTTTGTTCCTTTTTGTGAAATTTGTTCCATTGTTTCTCCAGTTTGTGCCCCTTTTTTCAAAGGGCCTTTAACAGTCCAGTTGTTCTATAGCAATATTTGTGTAGCTACAGTGGTTTCGAAAAGCCATGGAGATTGTTACATATTATATAACTATTATGATTATCTTAGGTATCAGGGCACATTGGGCTGTGCAGCACACCCTGAGAATCTATGTTTGCGTATGATTTCTCAGATGCACCTCTTTTACAAAGAACATGTTCTTGTTTTAGAGATCAAAATTGTACTAGAATATCACAATATGTAAGAAAAAAGTGAATCTAAGGCTACCTCTGGAGGGGCCACTGGACTGTGTGGATTTTACTGCCCTGCTCCAGTGATGATGACCCACTTTGTACCTGGACCCAAGTGACACAGTTTAAATTGGCTTTATTAACAGTAAACATTAGTGATGAGCCGAACACCCCCGGGTTCGGTTCGCACCAGAACCCGCGAACGGACCGAAAGTTCGTACGAACATTAGAACCCTATTAAATACAATGGATGCGAACGTTCGAATTCTAAAGTGCTAATTATAACAACTATTATGCATGTTATTGTCCTAAAAAGGGTTTGGGAACCCGGGTTGTGCACCAGGGGACATGTATCAATGCAAAAAGAAGTTTTAAAAACGGTCGTTTTTCGGGAGCAGTCATTTTAATGATGCATAAAGTGAAAAAAAAAAAGTCAAATATTCCTTTAAATATCGTACCTGGGGGGTGTCTAAAGTATGCCTGTGAAGTGCCACGTGTTTCCCGTGTTTAGAACTGTCCCTGCACAAAATGACACTTCTAAAGGAAAAAAAAGCCATTTAAAACTGCTTGCGGCTTTAATGTAATGTCTGGTCCCGGTAATATGGATGAAAATCTTTAAGAAAAATGGCATAGCTACCCCATGACCCCCCCCCCCCACCCCAGCCCATTACCAGCCCCTTTGGGTCTTGTATGGATATTAAGGGGAACCCCGCACATAAAATAAAAAAGGCCCTATATACTCTGAACAGCCGTATACAGGCGGTGCATACAAGACAGGGACTGTAGGTTTGTTCTTATGTAGAATCTGTTTGTAATTTTGAACAGGTACATTGTTTAAGTGTAGCTCCAGCCCAAAAATCTATTTTTAAACTTTTTGGAAAACATAGGTAAGAGTTATCACCCCTGTAACATTTGTTTTGCTGTCTGTGCCCCTGTTCAGAACATTTCACCTCACTTTCCGTCCCAATGACAACTGTTTTTGAAATGTGGTGTTTTTCTTGAAACAAGGATTGGTGATAAAGCATCAGTACAGAGGAGACACCTTTCTCCCATATTAATTCTTACAGGAGAGAATTTTCCTTCCAAGGGGTAGATTTCCTCTCACTTCCTGTTGTCTTCTTGCGTTTGCAAGTAGGAGTCGTTTGTAAGTTGGATGTTTGAAAGTAGAGACCTGCCATATATACTCTGCAGAAATAGGCCCCTTAGTTGTTGGTGTTGGCACAACACTGTAAGCACTCACAGTTACTCTTGGTTGGTGCTGGAACGCCCTGCTGTCAACTATTATATCAGGAATTTTAATTACATATAATTGTTGAACAGTGGTAGTAAAAATTGGGCCTTTGATGGTGGTGCTGGTGCCACAACACTGTAAGCCCTGACAGTTACTCTTGGTGGGTGCAGCAATGGGCCCTGCTGTGAATTATTAGATCAAGAATTGTAATTGCATGCCCCTGTTGAACAGGGGCTGAAAAATTGGGCCTTTCGTGGTGGTGGTGGTGGTGGTGGTGGTGTTGCCACAACACTGTAAGCCCTCAGAGTTACTCTTGGTGGGTGCAGGAATGGGCCCTGCTGTGAATTATTAGATCAAGAATTGTAATTACATGCCCCTTTTGAACAGGGGCTGAAAAATTGGGCCTTTCGTGGTGGTGGTGGTGGTGGCGTTGCCACAACACTGTAAGCCCTCAGAGTTACTCTTGGTGGGTGCAGGAATGGGCCCTGCTGTGAATTATTAGATCAAGACTTGTAATTACATGCCCCTTTTGAACAGGGGCTGAAAAATTGGGCCTTTCGTGGTGGTGGTGGCGGTGGCGTTGCCACAACACTGTAAGCCCTCAGAGTTACTCTTGGTGGGTGCAGCAATGGGCCCTGCTGTGAATTATTAGATCAAGAATTGTAATTACATGCCCCTGTTGAACAGGGGCTGAAAAATTGGGCCTTAGGCACTGGTGGCACAACACTACAACCCCTCACAGATACTGTACTTGGAGCACAGCAATGAGCCCTATGGCAAATTATTGCTAAAAAAATTGTAATTACACGCCCCTGTAAAACAGGGGCTGAAAAATTGGGCCTTAGCCACTGGTGGCGGCACCCATAAACAAAAATGATCTTCCAAGCTATCATCATCAATCGTATCATTGAGGACTCGGAGGAGGAGGATAGCCAGTCAACATAACAGCACAGGCACTCAGCATCAGCATCAGTCTTGAAGGGATGTGACATGTTAAAATCAATTAGTCTGTTATATCAGCATCAGGTGTGTGGTAGCTGGTGGTGATCCAAGACTGGTTCATCTTGATGAAAGTCAGTCGATCAACCGAGTCGGTGGACAGGCGCACCCTGTGATCCGTGACAAATCCTCCAGCAGCACTGAATGTGCGTTCCGAAAGAACGCTGGATGCAGGACAGGCCAGTAGCTCAATTGCATACTGTGCAAGCTCTGGCCAGTGATCCATCCTCAAGACCCAGTAAGCCAGAGGATTTTCGGTGGGGAAGGTGTCCAAGTCTGACCTTGCCCCTAGATATTCCTGCACCATGTTTATCAGACGCTGGCGATGGTTGCTGGAACCGATCATACTTTGGGGCTGCGGACTAAAGAATTGTCTGAACGCATCGGTCAGACGGCCACCTTCCCCACCGCTCCTTCTTTGACTGGCTGAAGCCAAAGCAACTCGTTGTCCAGGACCAGGAGTTTGTAACCTCCCAGTCTCTGGGAACGCGTTGCACAGACCTTTCTGCAAGGCCTCCCGGAGTTGTCTCATCCTCTGCTCCCTCTGCGACGGTAACATAAGGTCCGCAACCTTACCCTTGTACCGTGGATCAAGGAGAGTGGCCAGCCAGTAATGGTCCCTCTCCTTGATCCGAAGAATACGAGGATCCTTCCGCAGACTTTGCAGGATCAGGGAGGCCATGCAGCGTAGGTTTGCTGAGGCATTCGCTCCGGAGTCCTCTGGGTCACTAAGGACGACATGATCCGCAGCCACCTCCTCCCAGCCACGTACAAGTCCACTGGTTTCTTGGGACTGTAAATCATCCCTAAAAGACTGCTGCTGATGATGCTGAGTGCCAGCCTCCACCTCCATGCTGACACAATCCTCCTCCTCCTCCTCCTCCTCCTCCTCTTCCTGTGCGATGGGTGGGACAGAAGGAACACTGTCTGGGTAAAGGGGGCCTTGAGAGGCAAGGAAGTCCTCCTCTTCCTGCCTCTGTTCTGCCTCAAGTGCCCTGTCCATTATTCCACGCAGCGTGTGCTCCAACAGGTGGACAAGAGGTACAGTGTCACTGATGCATGCACTGTCACTGCTCACCATCCTCGTGGCCTCCTCAAATGGTGCCAGGACAGTGCATGCATCCCTGATCATGCCCCACTGGCGTGGAGAAAAAAAACCAAGCTCCCCTGACCCTGTCCTGGTGCCGTAGTCGCACAGGTACTCATTGATGGCCCTCTGCTGCGTGTGCAGCCGCTGCAGCATGGCCAACGTTGAGTTCCACCTGGTGGGCATGTCACATATAAGGCGGTTCTTGGGCAGGTTCAACTCCTTTTGCAGCTCAGCCAGGCGAGCACTGGCATTATAAGATCTGCGGAAATGCACACAGACTTTCCTGGCCTGCCTCAGGACATCCTGT
Organism: Rana muscosa; assembly: GCA_029206835.1. NCBI lineage: Eukaryota > Metazoa > Chordata > Amphibia > Anura > Ranidae > Rana > Rana muscosa. The sequence continues at coordinate 496,972,400 of CM055117.1, forward strand.
AAGCCCGGGTACCTGCCCAAGAACCGCTGCACCACCAGGTTAAGGACGTGAGCCACACAGGGCACATGGGTCAGTTGTCCCTGTCGGAGGGCGGAGAGGAGGTTGGTGCCATTGTCGCAAACCACCATTCCTGGCTTAAGCTGGCGTGGCGTCAACCACCTCTCGGCCTGGCCCTGCAGAGCAGACAGGACCTCTGCCCCAGTGTGGCTTCTGTCCCCCAAACACACCAGCGCAAGCACGGCATGGCATCTTTTTGCCTGCGTACTTGCGTAGCCCCTTGAACGGCTACGGAGCACCGCTGGTTCATAGGACAAACCACAGGAAGAGGCCATGGAGGAAGAAGAAGAGGAGGGGGTGAAGGAGAGAGGTGTGTCACAACCAGTAGTAGCATTTTGGAGGCGTGGCGGTGGAACAACCTCCAACACTACTGCACCTTGTCCTGCATCCTTCCCAGCTGCCAAAAGAGTGACCCAATGGGCCGTGAAAGAAAGGTAACGTCCCTGTCCATGCCTGCTGGACCATGAGTCAGCGGTAATATGCACCTTACCGCTGACCGCCCTGTCCAGCGAGGCCAAGACATTGCCTTCCACATGCCGGTAGAGAGCCGGAATAGCCTTCCGTGAGAAAAAGTGGCGTTTGGGAACCTGCCACTGAGGAACCGCACATTGCACAAACTCACGGAAGGGGGCCGAGTCTACCAACTGAAAAGGCAGCAGTTGAAGCGCTAGCAATTTAGCCAAGCTAGCATTCAACCGCTGGGCATGTGGATGGCTGGGAGTGAACTTCTTTCGACGGTCCAGCAGCTGGGGCAGGGAAATTTGCCTGCTAGAATCGGACGTCGGTGTACTGCTAGCAGAGTGGCCGCAAGTACTTGGCTGTGACACACCTAATTCTACACCTTCATTCCTCTCAGTGCATGTTTCAGAGAGGACTGACGTTATAGTGGGGTTGGAGATCCCAGCTGATGCGGTGCAAGGAGAGGTCCGCTTTGTTCTTTGGTGTGGGTCTTTGAGGTAGGCTTGCCAACGAGCTGCATGGCAGGTCAACATATGTCTGGTCAGGCATGTGGTACCCAAGCGGCTGATGTTTTGGCCACGCGATATACGCTTGAGACATATGTTGCAAACAGCAGCTGTGCGATCTGATGCACTAGCCTCAAAAAAGGCACCAAAGAACTTTTTGAATGACGGGCAGAGGCAGCGCCCTGCACAGGCGGAGCTCTGCGGTGTGATTCCGTCGGTGTACTGCCCTTACGCTGGCCACCAAAGGGCATCCTGCCTCGTTGGAGATGTGCCTCCTCCTCATCCTCCTCCTCCTCCTCTCTCCTATTAGGCACCCACGTGGAGTCAGTGACCTCATCATCCCCTCCCTCCTCATCACTGGAGCCAATCTGGCAGTATGCTGCAGCTGCTGGAACATGACTGCCAGATTGGTGTCCTTCTTGAGCATCCCCTCTGTCTGCTCTCACGCTACTGCCTTCCTGTAGCTGGGTTTCATCATCAGACCCTTCGAAACGCTGGGCATCCTCCTGGAGCATGTACCCAACACTGTGCTCAAACAGTTCGGGGGACTCCTCAGGAGGAGGACATGGTGGGTCTAGGGAAGGAGTGACTGATGATGAGTCTGACATTGATACCAGGGAAGAGGACGCTTTGGCAGCTGCTTTGCCAGTACCCTGAGCCTGGGTGAGAGAGGATGAGGAGGAGGAGGGCTTGGTCATCCACTCTACCAAGTCTTCGGCATGATGTGGCTCAACATGTCCAGCTGCCGAAAAGAAGGACAAGCGTGTCCCATGGCCATGTGCTGATGACAATGCACCGCGTCCACGACCAGCACTGTTGCCCCCAGACACAGAGCCTGCTTGCCCTCTTTTATTGCCTCCTGACTGTCTGCCTCTCCTTGTTTGCCTTCCAGACATTCTAATAGATGGCCTGCAGGGAGATGGGAAAAAAGCAATAAGGGCTACCTTCAGGTGTCCTTCTCTGTCCCTTTACTTAAGGATTACTAAATATGGTTGAGAATGATTGCTTTTGCACAGAATAGCACAACGACAATTTCCCTGACTGTCCAAAAAACAAGGATTTCAAAGATGGTTGATGAGGAATGCTTTAGCACACTATAGCACAAGGAGAATTTCCCTCACTGTCCTTCCCTGTCCCTAGAAACAAGGATTATCACAGTGAAAGAAACTGACACTCTTCCTACCTATAGTTTTCTGTCCCTAGAAAAAATGTTTTTTTAAAGCACACTATAGCACAAGGAGAATTTCCCTCACTGTCCTTCCCTGTCCCTAGAAACAAGGATTATCACAGTGAAAGAAACTGACACTCTTCCTACCTATAGTTTTCTGTCCCTAGAAAAAATGTTTTTTTAAAGCACACTATAGCACAAGGAGAATTTCCCTCACTGTCCTTCCCTGTCCCTAGAAACAAGGATTATCACAGTGAAAGAAACTGACACTCTTCCTACCTATAGTTTTCTGTCCCTAGAAAAAATGTTTTTTTAAAGCACACTATAGCACAAGGAGAATTTCCCTCACTGTCCTTCCCTGTCCCTAGAAACAAGGATTATCACAGTGAAAGAAACTGACACTCTTCCTACCTATAGTTTTCTGTCCCTAGAAAAAATGTTTTTTTAAAGCACACTATAGCACAAGGAGAATTTCCCTCACTGTCCTTCCCTGTCCCTAGAAACAAGGATTATCACAGTGAAAGAAACTGACACTCTTCCTACCTATAGTTTTCTGTCCCTAGAAAAAATGTTTTTTTAAAGCACACTATAGCACAAGGAGAATTTCCCTCACTGTCCTTCCCTGTCCCTAGAAACAAGGATTATCACAGTGAAAGAAACTGACACTCTTCCTACCTATAGTTTTCTATCCCTAGAAAAAATGTTTTTTTAAAGCACACTATAGCACAAGGAGAATTTCCCTCACTGTCCTTCCCTGTCCCTAGAAAAAAGGATTATCACAGTGAAAGAAACTGACACTCTTCCTACCTATAGTTTTCTGTCCCTAGAAAATTTTTTTTTTAAAGCACACTATAGCACAAGGAGAATTTCCCTCACTGTCCTTCCCTGTCCCTAGAAACAAGGATTATCACAGTGAAAGAAACTGACACTCTTCCTACCTATAGTTTTCTGTCCCTAGAAAAAATGTTTTTTTAAAGCACACTATAGCACAAGGAGAATTTCCCTCACTGTCCTTCCCTGTCCCTAGAAACAAGGATTATCACAGTGAAAGAAACTGACACTCTTCCTACCTATAGTTTTCTGTCCCTAGAAAAAATGTTTTTTTAAAGCACACTATAGCACAAGGAGAATTTCCCTCACTGTCCTTCCCTGTCCCTAGAAACAAGGATTATCACAGTGAAAGAAACTGACACTCTTCCTACCTATAGTTTTCTATCCCTAGAAAAAATGTTTTTTTAAAGCACACTATAGCACAAGGAGAATTTCCCTCACTGTCCTTCCCTGTCCCTAGAAAAAAGGATTATCACAGTGAAAGAAACTGACACTCTTCCTACCTATAGTTTTCTGTCCCTAGAAAATTTTTTTTTTTAAAGCACACTATAGCACAAGGAGAATTTCCCTCACTGTCCTTTCCTGTCCCTAGAAAAAAGGATTATCACAGTGAAAGAAACTGACACTCTTCCTACCTATAGTTTTCTGTCCCTAGAATTTTTTTTTTTTTTAAAGCACACTATAGCACAAGGAGAATTTCCCTCACTGTCCTTCCCTGTCCCTAGAAACAAGGATTATCACAGTGAAAGAAACTGACACTCTTCCTACCTATAGTTTTCTGTCCCTAGAAAAAATGTTTTTTTAAAGCACACTATAGCACAAGGAGAATTTCCCTCACTGTCCTTCCCTGTCCCTAGAAACAAGGATTATCACAGTGAAATAAACTGACACTCTTCCTACCTATAGTTTTCTGTCCCTAGAAAAAATGTTTTTTTAAAGCACACTATAGCACAAGGAGAATTTCCCTCACTGTCCTTCCCTGTCCCTAGAAACAAGGATTATCACAGTGAAAGAAACTGACACTCTTCCTACCTATAGTTTTCTGTCCCTAGAAAAAATGTTTTTTTAAAGCACACTATAGCACAAGGAGAATTTTCCTCACTGTCCTTCCCTGTCCCTAGAAACAAGGATTATCACAGTGAAAGAAACTGACACTCTTCCTACCTATAGTTTTCTGTCCCCAGAAAAAATGTTTTTTTAAAGCACACTATAGCACAAGGAGAATTTCCCTCACTGTCCTTCCCTGTCCCTAGAAAAAAGGATTATCACAGTGAAAGAAACTGACACTCTTCCTACCTATAGTTTTCTGTCCCTAGAAAAATGTTTTTTTAAAGCACACTATAGCACAAGGAGAATTTCCCTCACTGTCCTTCCCTGTCCCTAGAAACAAGGATTATCACAGTGAAAGAAACTGACACTCTTCCTACCTATAGTTTTCTGTCCCTAGAAAAAATGTTTTTTTAAAGCACACTATAGCACAAGAAGAATTTCCCTCACTGTCCTTCCCTGTCCCTAGAAACAAGGATTATCACAGTGAAAGAAACTGACACTCTTCCTACCTATAGTTTTCTGTCCCTAGAAAAAATGTTTTTTTAAAGCACACTATAGCACAAGGAGAATTTCCCTCACTGTCCTTCCCTGTCCCTAGAAAAAAGGATTATCACAGTGAAAGAAACTGACACTCTTCCTACCTATAGTTTTCTGTCCCTAGAAAAAATGTTTTTTTAAAGCACACTATAGCACAAGGAGAATTTCCCTCACTGTCCTTCCCTGTCCCTAGAAACAAGGATTATCACAGTGAAAGAAACTGACACTCTTCCTACCTATAGTTTTCTGTCCCTAGAAAAAATGTTTTTTTAAAGCACACTATAGCACAAGGAGAATTTCCCTCACTGTCCTTCCCTGTTCCCAGAAAAAAGGATTATCACAGTGAAAGAAACTGACACTCTTCCTACCTATAGTTTTCTGTCCCTAGAAAAAATGTTTTTTTAAAGCACACTATAGCACAAGGAGAATTTCCCTCACTTTCCTTCCCTGTCCCTAGAAACAAGGATTCGCACAGTAAAACACACTGACACTCTCCCTACCTATAGTTTTCTGTCCCTAGAAAAAATGTTTTTTTAAAGCACACTATAGCACAAGGAGAATTTCCCTCACTGTCCTTCCCTGTCCCTAGAAACAAGGATTATCACAGTGAAAGAAACTGACACTCTTCCTACCTATAGTTTTCTGTCCCTAGAAAAAATGTTTTTTTAAAGCACACTATAGCACAAGGAGAATTTCCCTCACTTTCCTTCCCTGTCCCTAGAAACAAGGATTATCACAGTGAAAGAAACTGACACTCTTCCTACCTATAGTTTTCTGTCCCTAGAAAAAATGTTTTTTTAAAGCACACTATAGCACAAGGAGAATTTCCCTCACTGTCCTTCCCTGTCCCTAGAAACAAGGATTCGCACAGTAAAACACACTGACACTCTCCCTACCTATAGTTTTCTGTCCCTAGAAAAAATGTTTTTTTAAAGCACACTATAGCACAAGGAGAATTTCCCTCACTGTCCTTCCCTGTCCCTAGAAACAAGGATTCACACAGTAAAACACACTGACACTCTCCCTACCTATAGTTTTCTGTCCCTAGAAAAAATTTTTTTTAAAGCACACAATAGCACAAGGAGAATTTCCCTCACTGTCCTTCCCTGTCCCTAGAAACAAGGATTCGCACAGTAAAACACACTGACAATCTCCCTACCTATAGTTTTCTGTCCCTAGAAAAAATGTTTTTTTAAAGCACACTATAGCACAAGGAGAATTCCCTCACTGTCCTTCCCTGTCCCTAGAAACAAGGATTCGCACAGTAAAACACACTGACACTCTCCCTACCTATCCTTCTCTTTCCCTAAACTAAAGGAATCCAGGTTAAGCAAGAAAAAATAAATGTCACTGTCCCTGCCTATGCTTCTCTTTCCCTGCTCCGGAACACACTACACTAGGCCGCCGTGCTGGCGGCCTTTTATAGTGTGGGGCGTGTACTAAACACCCTCAGCAATAATTGGCCACAGGCATCCTGCCTGTGGCCAATCATTGCTCTCCTCGCTGCCGGCGCTGTGATTGGCCAAGCATGCAGGGTCACAGTGCATGCTTGGCCAATCACAGCGCCTGGATGACACTGCGATGGCGTAGTGCATTGTGGGCCGTTCGCGTCACTCAAATTTGGCGCGAACGGCCCAAATCGTTCGATCTTCGTCGAACGATCGAACAGCCGATGTTCGAGTCGAACGTATGTTCGACTCGAACACGAAGCTCATCCCTAGTAAACATCCTAAAAAAGGAAGGGGTGGTTGAACAGATGTATAATAGCAGAACAAATACAGTTTGACGTGTGAAACTGACTTCCAATGTAACTTGTTGTTTTACTCACAGCTGCCTATGAAAACAACCTCACTAAAAATGCACTAGGCTAACATGAGGGAATGACCAATATCCATACAATAGTAAAACTGCCCTCAATTATAATGGTACAGACTACTAAATCAGTGTCCAGTAAATCTGAACTCAGTCCTGCTGATGTTTGGGCCTTTAGTCTTTGGTGGAGTGCTGTCCCTTCTCTTCTGAAGGTATTTGTAATCCGACAGTCCAGGTAAAGCAAGTAGAAACACCATTCCTGATGGTTTAGTGATGTATGATGACTGTAGCTTCCTCCCAGTAGCTCTTGAATCTTGATGCAACATGACACTGGAACAGCAGGAACACTCTGGAACAACTAAAGCACTTGAACAGCAGTAAACCAGGAACAGCTGGAACACTGGAATCAACACTCATCCCTCAACGCAGCTTAGGCTCCCAGCATGCAGCAGAACCATTAACAACAGTCATGCAGTTTTCTTCTTCCAGCAGCAGTCCCAGCACAGCGCCACTCTGTAAGTAACACAGTGGGGTTGATTTACTAAAGGCAAATCCACTTCGCACTACAAGTGCACTCACTGTAGATCTGAGGGGAATATCTGAAATGAGGGGAAGCTCTGCTGATTTTATCATCCAATCATGTGGAAGCTAAAAATGCTGTTCTTTATTTTCCTTGCATGTCCTCTTCAGATCTACAGCGACTGCATTTCAAAGTGGGCCTCAGCAGTTCCATATTCCAACACCTGTGGGCTTCACTGTCTTGTCACAATACTGGCTCCTCTGCTCATGGATCCCCAGCTCACTTCTCTGCTCTACGTGGGTCTCTTTACAACAAAAGTATTATTCCTGGTGGGTGGGGCTTAAAAACAGACAGCTTAGTGGGAGGCAATTATAATATTGGAATGAATAATCCTTGGCCACTTTGTTCACAAACAGCTCCCGGTTGTCTTAACCAGTGCGGGGATCTCTCAATGCTTTGTGTATCTTTCAAAATGTCCACCTGGGTAGGCACTCTTTTTTTTTGTGCACCCAGGTGGACATTTTGAAAAACACACATGGTCTAATAGAGAGTATGGATGTTCCATGAAGGCTCCCACCCCTGCTTTTTTAATTAGCCAATACTCTGTATATCTTTGAGACATATATTTGGAAAACACGCTGAGAGATCCCCTCTTCAGCCAAGATGAGACGATTGAAATGTTTGATGTATCTAAAAAGAAATTACAGCGCTCACAAAATAAATTTCCTTGATGACACCTTGCTGGAGGGCGAAACGCATTGACGTAATTTCAGGTGAGTCCAGGCGACGTCATTTCTGATTTCTGTGAAACGCAGGCTGGATGCAGTGTTTCCTATTTGTTAGTGCAATACTTCATGCAATATGAAATCCTTCTGTTTGTGAGTACCTATCCACCTTGTGCAATAAAGCGTTTTTTTTACTGTACTTCACTATTGGTCTTTCCTTGCTTTTTGGTGCCACTATTCACTCATGATCATCACGATTGGGGAAGAATTTTGGAGGACCCTCCTGTGATATGCCATTCATGGCCAACATTCAAGCTTGATTGACTCCTGGACTGAAAAGCCAAGGGTTCATTCATTTTGGTGCGTGGAGACACAGGAGGGGTGCGTGATGCACCTTGAAGTTTGAAGCACTTTTGCACTTTATTACTTGGAGCACATCTGCACAATCTATATGGACGTTTTCACATGTTACATTTATTTTGTGAGTGCTGTAATTTATTTTTATTTTTCATTTGTCCAAGTGTTAGCACTTTGTGTACAGCAGCTCCAATCTACGTATTTTCACTTCTAGCGCAAGTTAAAATATTTACATCTAGTGTATACACCTTTACTATGTCAATTATAAGGCTATCTATAGTAGATGTATAGGAGAGGTCTTTGACATCAAATGTACACAGAGAATGAACCTCGTTAATTGTCATTTTATTGATTATGTATGTTTTTAAACAGTTGATAAACTAATTAAAAGAAACAAATACAATTGATGTAATTTTAACTGTGGCAGATATATGTATATGGTTGGTACCTTAGAATTCCTGTTTTTTTTAAATTAGGTTTTTTTTTTTTTTGTTCCATAAAGTTTTATTGAGCAAATTGACAGGAATCACAGTACAGAGATTGATGCAAAACAGGTGCATTTACAGAAAACCAGATTTTGGTACAACTTAAACAAGCCTTACAGACGGGTGTAAAATAGTCTCCAAGGTTTGTATCAGTGAGACTGAAGGTGCAGATGGGCCGGAGCCTTTATTAGTTTGATCCGCATTCCAACCGCCTGCTAACTTTGCTGCATTGCCTGTTGATTCCAACACCAAAGAGATGGTGTCTAAGATATGGTGATAAGGGGATGGGGTGGGAGTGAAAATATCTATTCATGGTGAGGGGGTATGGGATTGGAGGGGGGGGTAGGAGGGGGGGATGAATCAGAGCGCAAGGGACAACAACGGGGATGGGGGGAAGAGGTGGGGAAGGGTTGAGGATGGGGGTGAGGAAGAGGATGGGGGGAGTGACCTCTCGTTTGGGCCTCCGTGTGAAAGAGGGGGATAAAGAGCTCCTCAGAGTACAGACTCTAATCTGAGGGAACATGCTGATTGTATTCAGCTGTAGTTTTGAAGTGTGACCAACAGGACCAGGTAGTCGAAAAATTCTCCAGTCTCTCTTGAGAGATGTGGATCAGTTCTTCCATGTCGCAAATTCTAGAGATGGTCATAAACCATTCTTTAAGTGACGGTGTATGACAGGAGCGCCAGTGTTTGGGGATGCACAGCCTGGCAGCATTCACCATGTGCATGGCTAGGGATTTGAAATAATCCTTCCTTGAGAGAGAAGTGTGATGCAGAAGAAATTGTGCTGGTGTGAAGTCCAAGGTGTAAGTGGTGATGGATGTGATGTATCTGTGTACTTCCCTCCAAAAGGGTTGGATGTGTGAGCATTCCCACCAAATATGTACCATGGAACCCACCTCTGTATTGCATCTCCAGCAAATATTGGAGGTTGAAGGAGCAAACTTATGAAGGAGAGCTGGGGTCCTATACCATCTAGTGAGCACTTTATACCCATTCTCCTGGATAGCAACGTTCAATGACCCCCTGTGTGCGTATTCGTGAGTTCTTGTCCATTCAACTGATGTCAGGGGGATAGGTAGATCTCTGTTCCACGAGGCCTGTGATGGCGAAAGGGTGGAATCGGTAGGTTCTAAGAGTAAAGCGTAGAGCAGGGAAATAAGGTGCCGTTGGGGGGTTCTACGATAGCAGAGGGTTTCAAAAGGGGTAAGTGGTCTTGTCCAACTGCCCTGAGCTGCATGTGTGGATAAAAAATGACAAATTTGTCTGTATGTCCAAAAGGGGAAGGTAGAGGTGTTAGAAATGAGCCTAAGGTCCTCTATCGAAGCAAGCTTACCGTCAGTGTAAAACTGTAAAGCAAGGATATCTTGATGCGGCCATTCTGGTTTGAGGAAAGTAGAAGACTCGCCTGGGATAAAGTCGGGGTTCCCTCTCAGCGTAGTCAGCGGGCCCGGGATGGGTGAGAGGGAACCTCTGGAGGGGGACCCCCTAAGAAGCGTTAAGGAAGTATGGATGAAGGGATGTGAGGTCAGAGACTGTGGCCATTGTTTCGGGGACAGCCATGGGAGAAGGTGTAGCGGCATGGGTGAGAAAGAGTCTTCGATAGCAGTCCAGACCTTTTCAAAGGAGTGGATGGACCAGTCCGCGATTCTCGTAAGGTGACACGCAACATAGTATTTATGCAGGTCTGGAAGGGCGATACCCCCTTTAGGCTTAGGCAAGGTGAGTCTGGCATATTTGATTCTAGGGGGAGAACCTTTCCATAAAAATGCCGAGCAGGCCTTCCGATAAGAGGAAAAGAATCCTGCGGGTATATGCATCGGGATGGTTTGGATCAAGTATAATATACGTGGCAGGACAATCATTTTGATCAGAGCCGCTCGGCCAAACCACGAGACATTCAATGAGGACCACTCCAAGAAGTGGTCTTGGGCTTTTTTCAGGGCAGGGTGGAAGTTAAGGGCATACAAATCTTTAAGGCAGGGTGGGATCTGAATCCCAAGATAGGAGATCGCAGTTTTTTCCCAACGAAATGGAAGAGATTCTTGACAATGAAGAACCTCCTGTGGTGGGAGGGTGATATTCAGGGCGTGGGACTTTGTGTAGTTAATTTTTAGGTTTGAAATTGTACCAAAGGCTTCCAGGTCATGTAGGAGAGATGGGAGGGAGGTTCGCGGGGATGTGAGAGAGAGCAGGATATCATCCGCGAAGGCGGCCACTTTAAAGTCTTTGCCTTTGACCATCAAGCCCCTAATGTCCGTGTTTTCTCTAAGTTTGTTTAAGAGGGGTTCTAGGGAGAGAATGTAGATCAGGGGGGAGAGGGGACACCCCTGGCGAGTGCCATTGCTGATGGAGAAGACGTTCGACAGGTGTCCGTTAACTCTCACCGCCGCCGTGGGGTTCGAGTATAATGCCATTATGGAGGTGAGCATGCGGTCCCCAAGGCCCACCCCTTTTAGGACCTCTCGCATGTAGTCCCAGGCCACTCTGTCAAACGCCTTCTCCGCATCAAGGGAAAGCAAAAAGCCGGGTGTTTTAGTTGAGGTGAGCCAGTGGTGTAGGTTGAGGGTTCGTATGGTATTGTCCCGCGCCTCCCTTCCCGGGACAAACCCCACTTGATCATTGGAGATAAGACCGGGGATTAAAGGTATTAACCTGTTGGCAAGGATCTTGGCATAAATTTTTATATCGACATTAAGGAGTGAGATCGGCCTATAATTCGCCACCTGGAGGGCATCCTTCCCTTCCTTAGGGATTACCGTGATGTGTGCCTCTAATAGTCTATTAGGTCGGTCTTGCGGATTGGCCAGGGCATTAAACATCTGTAAAAGGTTGGGGGCAAGGGTGTCTGCGAATGACTTATAGTACTGGAGGGTGTACCCGTCCGGGCCCGGGCTTTTGCCCAGCCTCATTTGTTTCAGGGCTATCTCCAGCTCTCCTGTCGAGAATTGTCCCTCTAAGGATTGTGCTTGTTGGGAGGAAAGGGGTTTAGGGCCATATTGTGCGAGAAAATCCGCAATGAGCGTTTGACGTGTCTCTCCCGATGCTCGGGGTGGCAGGGCAGGGCGAAGGTTATAGAGCCTTCGGTAGAAGGATTCGAATTCTCTCGCGATGTCCTCGCTCTTAGCCAAGAGGGTGCCCCGGGGATCACGTAGGGCATGTACGGTGGAGGAGAGTTTGGCCTTCTGGACTGACCGCGCTAAAAGGCGCCCACTCTTATTGCCATGTTCATAAAAGACCCTCTGCCCAAGAATATAGCGCCTTCTCGTGCGCTTACCCAGTTCGTCTGTAAGGAGTGTGCGGAGCTGAGTTAGTTCCTGAAGGGTGTTCTGGGCTTGCGTTTGTTTGTGGGACAGCTCTAGTGCTCTAATCCTTTTGATAAGAGCATTCACTTTCTCCTGATAAGCTTTTTTGGCTTGTGCATTCAGGGCAAGCAGTTCTCCCCTTACCACACATTTGTGGGCTTCCCATATGGATATTGGAGAAATGTCAGGGTTAGCATTCTCCTGAAAATAAAGCTTGATGCATGAGCGGATCCGTTCCAATGAGGTTGGATCCGTCAAGCAGGAAGGGTTGAACCGCCAAATTTTAGTCTTGGGGAACGTTTCCGGGAACGATAGTGTAACTGTGATGGGATGATGATCCGATAAAAACATCGGTTCAATGGAGGCATGTTGGAGGGCGGGGAGGTCTGTCTGGGATAGAAAAAAAAATCGATTCTGGAGTATTTCTGGTGGGGGGCCGAAAAGTAGGTGTAGTCTTTGGTTGAAGGATAGAGGGTACGCCAAGTGTCATGAAGGGACAAGGTTTGTAATTGGGCTTTAATTTGGCGTAATGCCTTATAGGGCAGAGAAGTCGTGACAGTGGAGGTATCTAGGAGGGGGTTCAAGGGCACATTAATGTCGCCTCCCAGGAGGACCAGGCCGCTCTGGAATGAGGACAGGAGGGCGCAAGTCTTGCGGAAGAAGGAGACTTGATGTTCATTAGGGCAATATATGTTAGCCAATGTAATAGGCTTAGTTGCATATGTTCCCTTAACAAAAATGAATCTGCCTTCAGGGTCCACTAGGGAGTCAGTCAGGAGGAAGTTGGCGTGTTTTGAAATAAGGATTGAAACTCCCTTAGATTTGGCCACCGGGTTAGTGGCGTGTAGGGCAGAGCGATACATGTGATTAGTCAGTTTAGGGATAGCATCAGATCGGAAGTGCGTCTCCTGTAGGAAGATAAAGTGAGCCTTTTGTTTGGTGAGCGAAGCTAACACTTGTGACCTTTTTTCCGGTGCATTCAGGCCTTTTGTGTTCAATGAAACACACTTCAGAGTCAGTGGGACATTAGTCTTAGGGGGGTTCTGCATTATGAAGAGTTAAGGAGAGGCGAAAATGAGTGTCTGGTTGTCGATTAGGTTAGGACCTTCCTATAGAGGATGAGTGTGAGGGTCACTCCCCCAGGGGAAGGGAAAGAAGGGGGGGGGGCACACAAAAAGGGAGGAGGGGTAAGGAGGGAGGACACACGAGTGGGAAAATCAGGAAGATTTGGGGGTAGGGAGAGTCAGGAGGATCAGAGCAGAAAAAGAAAAGAAAAAAGAAAAGAAAAGAGAAGAAAAGAAAAGAAAAGACAAAGAAAATAAAAGAAAAAAAGGGGGGGGGGATATGAGAGCAAAATGTAAGGGAATAGATATGGGAAAGGGGAAAGAAAAACCAGAGGTGGACTGCGCTAGGCTATCTACCTGTAGGAGTCAAGAGGAAATCTGGAGTGTCAGCAACGTCTCAGTGAGACTGCTGTGTGGGGGTAGTAGTGTGAGCGGTAACCACGGCCTAGCTGTGGACCGGGGGTCAAAGTGAAGCGGATGAGGGATCCCGCTTACGGCGAGAGCCCAAGAAGCGTAGTGGGGAGCCTACCATAAGGAACAAGCTGCCGAAAGTTCAAGTATCAAGTGCATAGGAGCAATACACAAATCAACATAACATAACACATATAACCTATTCCAGCTCGCAGTGCTGAAATCAATATAACCGAGCCATAATATTTAGAAAGTAAACCTTTTAAAGTGTATTCAGGAGAATCAACCGAGAAATCCACAGCCCGTGAGGCAAGCTGGGGAGAGGAGACCCTCTTCAAAGACTTACGTTAAGCCACTCTATGGTGGGGGGGAGGGGGTGAGTAGGGGGGAAGGGGCAGGGCAACAGGTCCAAGGACGGGGGGTGAGGGAGGAATGGGAGGGGGAAGGGAGAATGAGGGACAAGGGGATGAGGCAGGGGAAGGGGCAGGTTGAGGGGAGTGGGGAAAGGAAGAGGGGAAGAGGGGGGAGGGGAGGGAAAGGAGGGGGAAGGGATGGCTAGGAGGATAGGGGCGGAGGGGGAGAAGAGGGGATTAGGGGGAGGGGGAGAAGAGGCAAGGGGAGGGGGGAGAAGAGGTGCAGGGGGGGGGGAGAGGGGGTGAGGAGGGGGGGAAGAGAGATGGAGGGGAAGGAGAGAGGAGGAGGGGATGGGAAATGCAAGGAAAAAAGGGGAAGGGAGGGGAAGAGATGTGGGGAGAAAGGAGGGGGGGGTAGGGAGGAGAGAACAAGGGAGCGGGGGAGGGGGGGAAGTGGGGGGGAAGAGGGGAAGAAGTGGGGGGGAAGGGGGGAAGGAGTGGAGAGGGGAGGAGGGGAGGGATGAGGGGGGGAAGGGAGAGCCCAGAGTGAGTTAAGGTGACGGTATCTCGACGTCTACCTTCGCATCGGGGGGCGGAATGGGGCTCCCGGAACCTAGGATTCCCCGGCCCCTCCCAAACCCCCCCCCCCCCCCACCCAACCGACGCCCGGCAGACCGTATCTGTATAACCGGGGGTCAAGGGAAAGCACATGCAAATAAGGAACATATAATAGCACTGGTAATGTTATTGAGAGACAATATAAAGTAATATTTGGGGGAATAAAAGTAAGACATAGATTGCGAAAACATTGCCTACAGGAGTTTAGGATCGTCTTCCGTGAAAGAAGTATCCAAGGGGGGGATGATGTGTTCGTGTTGCAGGCCGAGGTTTCGGGCAATTTAGAGATCAGTCCTCCCGGATCCAAAAAAAAAAAAAAAAAAAAAAAAAAGGGGGGGGGAAGTCTGCTCGGGCCCGAATTGCAGAGAGATCTCCGTAGCTGTGTGGGTAGGGGCCAATGACAGAAACCCAGGCCTACTCCTGGACACTCATAGGGAGTCTCTCCCAGGACGGGAACTTGTCGTGGGGGCATCCATATCTTCGACAGAGAGTTCAAACTTTGAGTGCAACCTCCCAGCTTTGGGGGATCCGGGCGTGTACGAGGGATTAGGTGCTCTGGGGTAAAAAGGCGTAGGTAGCTGTTTCGGGGATACGCACTTTCCACATCCGCCACCTGAATAAGGCAGGCCCTAGGTCGTCCGCTGGGTTACAGGTTGTGGAGCTATTGGGTGACTCCCGATGGAGAGGCATTGTATGGAGTCCCAAACAGGGAAAGAAGGTCACCGTTAGGGCCATTGGGACACGGGGTTGTCAGCTATGAGGTGCAAGAGACCGGGGTGGGAATGGCATGTCTATCTCAAATGAGGGTCTGGGGGGTCTCCGGGAGAGTGAGAGATCAGTGCATAACGCTTACACATCTCGGGGGGGGAGGCATACTCACGGGCTGCAGGTCTCAGTCTATCCAGCAGACAGTCAATAGATTTCTCGCATCACATACGCGGTGGTGAGGGGCTATGTTGTTGCAGATCCCGGCGTGAGGAACGAGCATTCGGTGACATCGGTCCAGGTCTACGGTGACGCGGTCTCTGGCGTGCAGCTTTCGGCGACGGATGGAGCGAAACAGGAAGCCAGGGTTCCGCTGGGAAGTAAAGCGCATACCAATCCGGTAGTTCTAAGGCGGGCAAGTCGAGTTGATCACAGAACGCCTGAAGATCTTCCGGTGTGCGAAGCAATGCAGAGCGCCCCCTCGCTGAAGCAGACAGGCCAAACGGGAATTTCCAGCGGTACTGAATGTTTCTCGCACGCAGAGCATCTAGCAGTGGCCGTAGTGCCCTCCTGTTTTGAAGGGTAATCTGTGAAAGGTCCTGGAACAGTTTCACCTCCGCGCCATTATAAAGAATACGTCCCCTTTCCCTCGCCTTGCGGAGAATCTCTTCCTTAAGGGGGAAGCTAACTATACAGCATATAATGTCTCTGGGGGGTTCGTTATCCCGGGGTATGGGGCGGAGGGCGCGGTGGGCCCTTTCCATATCAATGGGGGAATCCGCAGGGCGCTCAATCAGGTCATTAAAGATAGCGCTGACGGTTTGCTGTAAGGCGGTGGGGTCTACGGATTCGGGGACCCCCCGTACCCTAACATTGTGCCTCCTTCCCCGGTTATCCAGGTCTTCCACATGTCTGTGGAGCTCAAAAACTTGGGCAAGTTGGGAGTCATATGCCGACTGTACCTGGCGAATGGCCGCCGCGTGCGTCTGGGTCGTCTGCTCCACGTTATCCACTCGGTGGGCGACCGCGAGCAGTTCGGCCTTCAGGTCTGCTATGGCAGCAGTGACCGTGTTTTTGATGTCCGTCGCAACTTTCTCCAAGTCGAGTAGGCTGGGGGGGAGAGCCCCGCTGGAGCTGGGAGAGGATATCCCCGGCATATTGGCTGAAGGCGGCCTGTCAGGCGAGGCCGCGGCTTGGGCCTGTGCTGGCGCGAGGATCCGCAATGGCGCAGAGGCCTGCGTCTTTTGGGACCGGAATATGTCCGGTATATTCCTCCCCGCGTGCGTCTGAGAGTCCTTGATGGTGCGAGAGGTGGACGAGCTCCTTGTGGCTCTGTGCATAGCAAGCTTAGGATGGTAGGCTCCCGTTCAAGGTGATAAAGCGGCCCGGTCACACAGGAGCTCTCAGATTAGGCGTCCATCTCGGTCTCCGCTCAGGCCACGCCCCTTTAAATTAGGTTTTATGTAGCTTTTGTAAGTTTGTAGGGGATGATTCATGGTGCAAGAAGTAAACTATGCTTTCTTCAACTAACTACCAATTTTAACACCTTTATGATTGAGGCTAATACAAACCTTAAAGCCCAGACCCAATTTTGCAACATTGACACGTGTTAGTAAAACTGTACATATGATAGCAGCCACTTTGTGTAACAAGCTTTTGGGGTGTAACCCCTTCTTCAAAGTGCAAGCAGAACTGATACACATAGTTTTAGCAGAATTTTAAGTAAGACAATCTCTGAGGGAAAAAAACACAAGCAAACATACATAGCAATGGTAATTAACTTGGATAAGGGGTACACCCTGAAAGCTTGTCTTGAAAATTTGGATGTTAGTTCAAACACAAAAATATTATGGATAGTACTTAATTGTTTTTAACTGCAATGTTCTAAAATATACTTTTCTTGTTAGAACACTCTCCAGCAGACAAAGTTCCTTTCTGGTGCTCCACTCCAGATTCCAGATTCACTTCTTCCAGGTAGTCCCTTTGGCAAGGTAGTGTAGGCTTGTAGACTCCTAAACTCAGGCCTAGTTTCTTCTGCAAGTGCAGGCCTAGTAGGATATAGAAGAGTTGAACATACAGTATGTCCTCCCCAGACAATGTCTGGGAGGCAAGTGAGCTTCCAGAAGATTGCCTCAAATATTTACACTCTCTCCCAGCATGAACCACTGACAATAATCCTCCTAGTGGTTGAACATGGATGTATAAATGTTTATCACTCCTGAACTTCCTGAAAATTTCACAGAAAGCAGAAATATCAATGAGACATAGGCTGCCTACATTTGGTATAGGGACACTCCTGCTTAGGGTAGGGTCCCTACACTTGCAAAAGGAATGCTCTGATGAGCCTTGAATTGAAGTACACTCATATTTGGAAGGAGGAGCCCTGCTGTGATCTTGTGAATAGAGACCTTTCTGTGCTGGGAGCCTGGTCAGGCAGAAGACTGAGATCTGCTAGTAAACCAGAGTACTAATGTGAAAGGGGACTCAGATTTACTCATGAGAACTCAGGAGGATTGTTTGAATAGTGACGTCTTGCCAATAATCTGCAAGATGAGCTGTAGTACTGTGACCTATTTCTCAGCATTTTAAAGAAATCATGTTTCGAAATTCTGGAGAGCAGATATCTTATATATTTTTTTGTTCCCAAGATCTTTGTTTTGAGATTTAACAGTTAATCAATGGAGTGCTATGACATCCAAAGCTAAGAGACATACAGTATATCTGTACGCATACATACTCTGTCACTCCATTGGCAGCTGAATGCTAATAGTGGACATCACAGCAAGGTTCCATGTGTAGCACCCTCTAGGCTGCTAGATAATGAGTATGATTTTTTTAGTACAGGATAGGTAAATTGTCAGGCTTGGCAGGCTCATGCAGAGCTGGTGACTCACAGGCAGCATCACCAAGACCTCCCATGTCTTAAAAGAATATTCTAGCATCTTCTGTAAAGGAAGGAGGATAGGAAGGGTGGTGCTGCCTGGGGTATTCCGAGGAGCCCTGACCAATCCCTAACTTGGATAGGAGGGGATAGGCCTCCTTAACCGCTTAAGGACCGCCTAACGACGATATACGTCGGCAGAATGGCACGGCTGGGCATAAGCACGTATATACGTCCCCTTTAAGCTGCCCAGCCGTGGGGCGCGCGCGCACCGCTGCCGGAGCACTCGCGACCCGGTCCTGAGCTCTGTGACCGCGCCCGCGTGACCCACGGACCCGATCGCCGCCGGTGTCCCGCGATCGGGTCACAGAGCTGAAGAACGGGGAGAGGTAAGTGTAAACAAATCTTTCCCCGTTCTTCCTAGTGAGAGTGTCACTGATCGTCTATTCCCTGTCATAGGGAATGACGATCAGTGACGTCACACGCCAAGCCACACCCCCACACAGTAAGAATTACTCATTAGGTCACACTTAACATGAAGGGGTGGGTCATATTTAAATTAGGGGGTGCGCGAGTTTAGTCAGGCCTAGGGCAGCACAAAATCTAAATACACCACTGGCCATAGTTCTCTTTTAACAAAAGTTTAAACCAGGTGTTAACCAAGCAAAACAGCACTCCAGCAAGAGGGAGAGGTTCGGAGTGGCCATCTGCAACTTTCAGGGCCAGTTCACACCAGACGCAGTTCCGTACAGTTTTGTGCACATTTTTTCTGCACTAAAAATGCATGCACAGTGTTTTCCATGTATTCCAATGGCTCTAGTTGGCTCTAGTTCACACCATGCAGTCAGTTTCCGGTCAGTTTCCAGTGCAGAAACTGACCGGATACTGACTGCATGGTGTGAACTAGAGCAAGCTAGAGCCATTGGAATACATGGAAAACACTGTGCATGCATTTTGTGCAGAAAAAAAGCATACGGAACTGAACGGAACTGTGTCTGGTGTGAACTGGCCCTCAAGCAAAAAATTAAGAAGAACCAAGCTTGTGGGTGGGAGATACAGTGCAGATATTTGAGACATATGAAGGGTGTTTAGCGCCCCCCCCCAATATTTGTGGGCGCTATGTATATATTATGGGGTAATCTGAGCTAGTAGTTGGGCTCAGATCAATTGATTCTTTATTATTGCTTCTGCTCTGGGTGTGATGCTGCCTGGTAGTAGTGTTCCCTGTTGCCTGTAGGTGGCACTGTCACCACCGGCATAGGTTGAACCACAGGGGGCATCGCAACACCTTGGGTGTCCTCTCTCGGCAGTCGTGCAGTGGGCGTGGTGAACATAAGGGTACATAAGGGGCAGACGCCATTGGCGTGAGGAGTTCCTGAGAACCCATTTGTCCTGTGCGTGCGCCTCATGGCACGGGGTGCGTGTTTTCTGGTCCCGGGCACCTTCAGCCCGAGGCCGCATCGCTGGTTTGTAGGCCCGGCTCTGCTGGCTGAGGCCTATGTTTCAGAAAGGGATCCAAAGCTACCCACCTGCGGGAAGCCCACTGTTAGGAAAGGAGACCAGGGGAGGATCAGTCCCGGAGGAGACTAGCGACAGTACTGCTGTCTCGGGAAGAGGCATGAAAACTCGCCTAAGGAGGGATCCATAATTACAAGCCTTGCAATACGCCAAATCTGGTATAAAGGTTCTTTTCATTATTGCCTGGCTAGGAGGTTTGGGACTTTAAATCCTGTGGCAGAGGATTCCTGATCGTATCCTGAATACAGAAAAAGGGAAGAAAGATTAATTTGTGCTGCATTCCGGCTGCTAGGACCACTAAACGGGAGTATCCGGGTGAACAATACCCACTCAGGCTTGATTGGCGACGAGTGCTATTTAAGTGTTGCATGCCTGAACCTTCACCTGTGTGTCCCTCTCTCGTGTCCTATTCTTCTAAAGTTCACTCAACAAAGGAAAAATAAAGCCAAACTGTTTGGGTTTTACATTGTGTGGACATTGACTTTTCTGAAGACTTTTTCTTACACTCCTGACAACGGAAGCCATGAGGTAATTCGCAGATCCAACAAAACCAGCAGCTCCCTTAATCTGGGTATAAGTGCTACAGGTGATACAGAAGATTCACTTGGAGAAACAAATCAAAGAAGGGGATATTTCCAGCTGCATATATTCATTCAAGAAGTGACAGATGACAGAGGGTCAGGGTTACAACATGGCTCCAAGCAGCAGCGTGATGCTGTGAGCTCCTAGGTGTTCCCACCAAACAAATATGCTAAGTGAGCCTGAACTCCCCCCTATCCCTGGTTGAGCGACCCGCAGTGAGCCATCTACTGGCGTTGTGCTCAATGTCTTCGCAACCAAAGCGGCACAAATGTTGTTGTTTTTTTTTGCAGCACAAACCAGCACAAACGCGGCACAAATGAATGGCGTGTTTGTTTTTAAAATTCAGCAACATGGGGTGCAAAGTGGGCGGGGTTTCAGCAACTATAACGCTCAATATCGCCGCCATTACTGATTACATTACTGATCGCCGCCATTACTAGTAAAAAAAAAATATTAATAAAAATGCCATAAAACTACTCCCTATTTTGTAGACGCTATAACTTTTGCGCAAACCAATCAATAAACGCTTATTGCGATTATTTTTTTTACCAAATGTAGCGGCCTCACCCCCTTCCTCTTCTTTATCGGTTACTCTGGCTCTGATCTAGGGGTACCTTGGAGGGGGAAGTGAGATGCGCCACGGCCCATGTCCTCTAGAGTACAGCATGTAGAGGTGAAGGCCAGCATCAGATTACATTCAGGCTGTGTATATGCTCAGAGCCAAGTCTGTTCTGCTGATAACCCCCCCTTTGCTCCCAGTAATTGGAGTACCACACACTGAAAAAGGTTCAACACGTATTTATTCCATAATGGCAAACAAATAGTCCTTTGCGAGCAGACAGTTTGAGACCCATAGAACAGTCCAGTATTGGTGGGGAGTATGTCAAGGCACAATCCTCAAAGAAAACTAAACCGTTGAGGTTTCACCAATGGTTGCTAAGCACAGTGGCTGTAAAATGTACTTTTTGGCTTCAGAGTCTCTTCCAGCGACTCTAGTGAACAGGAACTGGAGTTACCTTCGCTACGTTGCAGCCCCTGTCAGGGGGAAGACATCCCTCCAAGAAAGTTACCAGAGGCCCCGCCGTCACCGGATTAATGCTGTACCGGGCTATCCGGAAGGGTTACACTCCCCGGCCTCCTCACCTCAGATATGGGTCCCAACACCTTAGGGCCCCTCGGACTCCTCCACCCTCGCGGAACCCAGTCGTAGTTACTGGGTCCCAGGCCTTGGCCGTAGTACCTCACCCCAGGCTTAAGGTGCCTGGGATGGACTCCATCCCTCGCTCCGGCCAGGTCAAGGGCACCTGGGCCCGGAACTCCGGAACGCCTGCACCCAGGCTGAAGGTGCCTGGGCGCGGCCACGTCCTCCAACTCTGAACCCCGAGGTCAGGGCGTCCGCCCCTGTTATCTCCTCTCCCTATGCGTCACAGCGGGTTCCCCGCCCCGCTGTACCAGCGCCAGGAAAGGACAAAAAGGAACAGTCTTGTGATGCAGGTTCAACTCCGGCCCAAGGCGACAACGCCACCTGCAGGCCACAGGGAACCTTGCACCACCAGAGTCCTCCAAGAACCACAAAAGGGATTCTCAGATTCCCTAACAATTAGTACATCTGGGTTGAACAACCCAGATGCTCCCCCCCTCCAAATTTAAATGCCCGCTACACAAAAATATGTAGAAGAATACGTATCGGCCTAAACTGAGGGAAAAATTTTTTATGTATTTTTTGGTGATATTTATTATAGCAAAATTTAAAAAATATTGATTTTTTTTTCAAAATTGACGCTCTATTTTGGGTTATAGCGCAAAAAATAAAAACCGCAGAGGAGATCAAATATCACCAAAAGAAAGCTCTATTTGTGGGAAAAAAAGGACGTCAATTTTGTTTGGGAGCCACGTCGCACGACCGCGCAATTGTCAGTTAAAGCGATGCAGTGCCGAATCGCAAAAAGTGGCCTGGTCTTTGACCAGCAAAATGGTCCGGGACTGAAGTGGTTAAGGATTACCTGAGTCAGTTTACACAATCATTCAATATTATAGCAATATCGGAAACATGGGTCAACACAGAGAACGGGGTGGACTTTGAGCTAGAGAGTTATGAGTTTATGCACAAAATAAAGGTGATGGAGGAGTTGCAATTTATGTGGATAAAAATATTGACTTCAGGCTGTTGGATAATATATTATTAACAATGTGCTTGATTGTATATCAATTGAAATATACACAAAAAACATAAACCCACCGGGTTCTAGTAAGGACCTGATAGAGGGAATGTTGTGGAGATGTTAACATTGATTTGCTTAATCCAAATAAACATAAAACGACAGATGATTTTATCAACACTATATATAGTATGAATCTGTATCCGAAAATTACCAGACCCTTTAGGATAACTTCTCACTGTGCCACTTTATTTGATAATTACAAATGATCGTGTAAACAGTATAACGTATTTTCCGCACTATAAGGCGCACCAGATTATAAGGCGCAGTCTCAATTACGGGGTCTATTTCTGTAATTAACCCATACATAAGGCGCTTTGTATTATAAGGCGCATGCTAAAACATACGGTCTACAAAAAAAAAGGTAACGGAAGCAAAACAGTGAGTTTAGTTGAACTTTATTCTACTATTTAACAATACACTCACATTAATTTTCAGTCTCGTTGCCAGGTGGCTGTTCAGCAATGATGCCGGCTTTCGCGAAAGCTCGTACAACAGTTAAAGCAGATACCTTACTAACGTACTGTACATATTACGTAATGTTCTCTGACTGGTTTATCACTTCCAGCGTAGGTAGTGTACGTATTACGTCCCTGTGTCAGTGGGAAATGGTCCGACAGTCAACCAAGCGGAGCGCTTACCAAAGTCGCACAACAACATTTTTACAGATTTTGGAACTCAGTGCACACATAAGGCGCACCGGATTATAAGGCGCATGGGCGATTTTTGAGAAAATTTAAGACTCTTAGGTGCGCCTTATAGTGCGAAAAATATGGTAATAAGTGGACTATAAATTGGTGACATGATTTGTATTATTATTAGTTTTGTTTGAGTGTGTATGTGCATGTATGTATGCATATATGTGTATGATTGTGTAGTTAGATTATTGGTAATTAGTATGTAGCGGCCTCACTCTCTCTCTCTAGCTTTATCGGTTATACGGCTGTATACGGCTGTTGTCTAGGGGTACCTGGGAGGAGAGAGTGCAGGAACACTACGCCAAGCTCTCACCTCGTATGTGTATGAGGGTTGAGCAAAGTCACTTGAATTACCTTCGGGTCTGTTCTCTGCATACAGAGCCTCTGCTTCCTCCGTGGAGATGTGTCTGCCAGTAATAGAGCCCCACACCATTAAAAGTCCAACACTCTTTTATTTCTCCATTTGCCAGGATGAACATAATCAGTTGAACTCTTGTAACAGATAGACAGGGGTGTGGATACGAGTAGGCCCAGGCACAAATTAACTCTCCTATTCCTTTTTGTGTGCGAATAGGCTTGGCGCACGGTCTCTGCCACCGACCGTGAAGTTGGTAGCTGCCACCTACCGAGTGAACTGTTGCAGCCCCTGCCACAGGCCTGAATGAACGGTCTCTGCCACCGACCTTAGAACATGGACCACCTTCCGTGTGAATACAGCCCCTGTTTGGAAAGGACATCCATCCCAACGGTCTCTGGAGGCCCTGTCCCGGCACTGGCAATCTGCTGCACCAGATCTACGGGAAGGTCACCTGCACGGTCCGTTACGCCTGGATTCAGATACCCGATACTGTGGGCACCTTAGGACGATTCCTCCCGGGCGGGACCCAGTGGAAGAAGCTGGGCCCTAGGCCTGAAGTGATGTACCTCACCCCAGACTGAGGGTGTCTGGGGTGACTCCCGAACTCCACGTGTCCAGGCCTAGGCCGCCTGGACACCGACCGCGGAATGCAGCCCTCAGGCTGAAGGTGCCTGGGGCTCGGACCTCGTGGCAAAGATACCCGCCCCTTTATACCCTCTCCCAGCAAGCACAGCATGTTCCCCGCCCCGCCGTACAACTGCTGCGAGAGGTCACAAAGGGTACGGCACTGCAGTGATGGTTCAACCCCGGCCCAAAGTGACAGCGCCACCTGCTGGGTCGCAGGGAACTAGACATCACTGATGTCTTCACCCGAATTAAACATTCTGAAAAGTACATACCCGCTACAAGTATATTACATTATATTTGAATTATTAATTATTGTATGACTTTATAGTAATGGGCATTGAATAGTTTAACCACTTGCCGACTGCTGCACGACTACATACGTCGGCAGAATGGCTCGGCTGGGCATATGGACGTACCTGTACATCCCCTTTAAGAAGCGGCATTTGTGGAAAAAAAGGACGTCAATTTTGTTTGGGAGCCACGTCGCACAACCGTGCAATTGTCAGTTAAAGCGACGCAGTGCCGAATCGCAAAAAGCTCTGGTCTTTGGTCAACCAAATGGTCTGGGGCTGAAGTGGTTAATAATAACTATGGAGAAGGGGTGGGAATAAATACGTTTACATATTCAAAAAGGAATGAGAAAAAGTGCAAACAAAATAATTTTTTATCGTTTTTTTTTTCTGGTTTGTCTCGATCCCAGGAGTTGCGACCCATGCTGGGCGCCCTCCCTCTCCCCTCCTTTCCACGGGTTGGATTCGGGGGATTGGGCGGGCGTCCCATCACGGGTCGGCGTCACACATTCTGCGCTATGCGTGTGACGTCCTAATTGGACGTCCGACCACGCATGCGTCTGCTATATAAACTTGGTTGACATGAGAAGAGTCACTCCGGCGGTTGTCGGGCTTTCTCTCTTCGCCTGCCATGCCAGCGTGACGCTGGAAGGGATCCTTTGGCTAGGCTGGGCTCAGACTTGCAGTCTCCATTGGTTCACAGTCCACATTCCTAACACAATTGTGTAGCTTCCACACTGGTGTCTCTGGAATCCTTCTTCCTGTTGCACCTCAATTTCTCAACAAGGTAATTTACCAGCCAATATTTACGGATTCTTTTTCACTTGAGCTCCTTTTTGGAGCTACTTTATGTTCACTCTTGTTTTCATTTCTACATTTCCCTCATGTCCCCTCTCACCTTACTTTCCCTTTTGGTTCTGCTATGGATACTTATTACCTGTGCACCCCTCATCACATTCTACTCTTCAATCACGGTTATGGGCTTTATCTTGCATATTTATATATTGATATGGTTATTTATACCATACTACATTATTGACTTTATTTCACATATTTCAGAATACCCATTAACCATCACATGATGCACTCACTCCCTATGGGGAATTGCGGCCGCGCACCTGGCCTCCCCTATCGGATCCCTTCCTCAGTTCCCGGGGGAGACATATTTGGCCGGCCTCTAGTGCACGCCATCATACACCTCAGCTCATATGTGAGTACTTTTAGGTATGGTCAACAATCCTCTAGTAACTCAAGTCCTCTATGATGGTTGATACAACAGACTATAATGGTCATCTATCTTTTTCTTTTTTAGAACAAGGATGCATGGCTCCTGACGAGTGGATACAGTCCACGAAACGCATCGAAACCACCATGATGCATCCAATGTATATTAATAATTTTCATATGATTTTAACAATTTATGTATCTATCAGACTATACTCTGCCTAATATCCTGTATGCATATTTGTCATTGCTATGTGTCATGTAATCAATTATTACTTTTTTTATGTAATTTGACAACTGTACAATGCTTGTTATGCTATAGTGTGTTATGCCATTTTTTTGGTTTAGTAATAAACACATACTTGTTTTTACTTCCATGACATGTTTTTGGTCTCACCACACATGTACCTCATTCGAAGTCCCCAAAAACCCCTCTATATGTTGCTGACAGCACAGGGATGGAGGTGTAAACCTTTTCCTTACGTCTTTTCCTTACGTCAAAGTCCCAAATGTTCTTCCCCCTCTTTTTTATCTTTTTAGATGCATTTTTCTGGAACAGTAAGTAAAAAAATCTTTTGTTCTCTATGATATAAGGGGGCTGTAAAGCTTGGTTTGCGATAATTAACCCTGTCCCTACTGTGCAATAAAATATAATCTCATCAGTTGTACTAGATTCAAACAAAGGGTTAAAGGTTTAGGAGCTGGGCTTCTCCAATATATGTTAATGAGAAATGGGCTTAGCCCTGACTGCAAAAGTGGAATTACATTTTAAGACATCTGAGTGCAATATACACATAAGTAAAGATAAATACTCTCTTATCTTGCTAGTGTAAGTGGCCACATCTTTTTTATGAAGCCTTTGAGGATTACAGAAGTGTTTAGATTTGGACACAAAAGATAAATGCTACTGAAGGCTGTTTTCATTTTACATGCTAGAAATGCATTTAACATGCCCTAACAGGCTTTTTTCAACTACATACAGTATACAGTAGTAGAATAGGTTATGACTGACTAGGTCATTCTTATTCTCCATGCTTTAGTTCTACAAAGAAACCTGAAAAGGGGGCATTTAGAACGAGTCTGATTTTAGTTAATAATATGGATATTTAAATATTGTAATACTTTGTTTGTCAGAAGATCCCTTCCCTAAGCATAAGATATGCTGATTTGGGAAGAAATATTTAGCAATAATTTTTAAACTGCCCATATACTGTAGATGCTTTCTATCTAACAGATGATTGGATGGACAAATATCCCACTGCAGGTATTGTATTTTGACAATCGGTTCTGTCAGTTGTCAAAATACCCAAACAGTGACTGCATTTGATTGAATTGATTTAATTTGACTGCATACATGCACTTTTTGGCTGCCAATCTTGCCTAGGTTCACACTGTAGCAATGCGAGAACCAGCGCGATTACAGCGCCGGTTCTCGCATCAAAGCTCTACCGCAGGCAGTTCACACTGCCTTCTGTGAACTGCTGCAGATGTCAATACAATGTTAATGACACCCCCAGATCAGTTCACAGATCGCAGTGCAAACTGTGAACTCGCACAGGAATCAGATCGCATGGGTGTTCTCACCCATGTGATCCGTTTCCAGTGCGGGGGGGGGGGGGAAAAAGTCCCTTCACCTTTTTTTCTGCAAATCCAATGCGAGTTATGTATGACTGAACTCGCATCCCATGTGATCGGCACCTGCGGTGTGGGTGAGAATCACTTGCGATGTCTGAGATCGCATATGTGTGAACCCAGACAATGTCTGGATTTTTCAGTCGAAGGATGTCAGGTGGAAGGTAGCCAACACAGCCACCCACCGAGCGACTTTCAGCCAGGTCATCAGGAATAATCTGAAATATTTTATTTTTATGGACAGCTTTACAGTATTAGAATAGAAATAAATCTGGCCACAAGTTAGTAAAATCTCATTATGCCCAGCCTGGAAAAAAAAAACAATATAAGGCTTTGCTTTTGTAGTATCACACTTTAGAATTATTACAATCGCATCTTCTACAACACTTGCAACAACTACTAGAGACTCAGCTCTTCTTACCACATCAATTGAATTCGGTTATGAATAATCCTCTGCTGCAGGAGTCTCAAACTAACAGCCCTCCAACTGTTGCGAAACTACAAGTCCCATCATGCCTCTGCCTGTGGGAGTCATGCTTGTAACTGTTAGCCTTGCAATGCCTCATGGGACTTGTAGTTTCACAACAGCTGGAGGGCCGCCAGTTTGAGACCCCTGCTCTACTGGCATTCCACTTAACAGCTACTTTTACTGGTTGGCATATTCAGTTTAGTTCAAAGCCTTATCTTCTTGGGCTGCCTTTTAGACAGCTCTCTAAATATTTGACAAAATTAGTATCACATATTCTTATGATGACCAAATATAGTGCCTTGCGAAAAATATTCACCCCTTTGGGGGGTTTTCCTGTTTCGTTGCATTACAACCTGGAATTAAAGTAGATTGTTTTTAGGGCTTTGTATCATGTGATGTGCATAGCATGTCTACTGCTGAACACCAACACAACTTATCTAATTTGAAAGAGCTGGAATAGTTTTGAAGAAAAGGCAAAAATCCCAGTGGCTAGTTGTGCAAAGCTAATAGAGAGAGACCCCAAAAGACTTGAAAGAGTAATTGCAGCAAATGATGACCTTGCAAAGTATTGACTTTGAAGGGATAAATACATAGACAAATTCAAGATTTTGGTTTTGCTTACCCTATATATTGTTTGTGCCACAATAAAAAAAAAATTACACCTTCAAAGGCATAGCTGAGTATATCATATGGTACAAAGCCTCAAAAAATCCATTTAAATTCCTAGCTTTAATGCCACAAACCTGGGAACACACCAAGGGGGTAAATACTTCTGCAATGTACTGCACTTAAATTTCCTGAGATGAATCCCTAATTAAAATGGTATTAAACCCACAACAGTAAAATCAGAATGTATTTACAGTAAAGCATGTTTGTTATACTCACTGCGGAACTTAAGAGGTTAATAAAGATACTGTTACATGTCACAAGAATGCTCTAAATGCTGATAAAAAAAAAAGGTATTTAGTTTATATTTACTAAAACTATTGCATTCCCATGTCCTGTGTACTGTGGGAGACCAGATATAGTGAATACAGGCTCCTGGGTTTAGTAACACTTTAAGGGATTAATCTGATAAAGAATTTACCCGTCAGATTAAAGGGGTTGTAAACCCTCGTGTTTTTTCACCTTAATGCATCCTTGAGTTGCATGTTTTGAGTTACAGAGGAGGTCTAGGGCTAGAATGATTGCAATTGCGGCGATACCTCTGTATGGTTTGAACACCGTTTTCATATGCGTTCGCTACTCATGTATGCGGTCGCTTCTGCGCGCAAGCTCATCGGGACGGGGCGCTTTGAAAAATAATTTTTTTTTTTACTAGATTTTATTTATTTTTACACTGTTTTTAAAAAAATAAAATAAAAAATGGGTCACTTTTATTCCTATTACAAGGGATGTAAGCATCCCTTGTAATAGAAAAAAGAATGACAGGTCCTCTTAAATATGAGATCTGGGGTCAAAAAGACCTCAGATCTCATATTTAGACTATAATGCAAAAAAAAAAATTGCTTTTGGAAAAATGACAAAAATAAATTGTCCCTTTAAGACGCATTGGCGGAAGTGACGTTTTGACGTTGCTTCCGCCCTGCTATAGTATGGATATGGGTGGGGGCCATCTTGCCCTCACTCGTATCCATGCCCAGCACGAGAAAATAACCGATCGCCTCCCCCGCTGCCGACAGCTCCGGTAAGCGGCGGAGGGCGCAGGAGAGCGGTGGGCCCTCTCCCGCCGCCGATAACAGTGATCTCGCAGTGAATCCACCACAAAGACAACCATTATCGTTTACAGGACCGCCGCCTGAAGAGATGGATGCCTCGGTTGTGGCAGCAGCTGCTGCCGTTACCAAAATATCCCTCTTCAAACTAAGGACGTATATAGTCGTGCGGCGGTCCTTAAGTGGTTAAAACAGGTTTTTTTTGCTAGAAAATTACTTAGAACCCCCAAAAATTATATATATTTTTTCTAACACCCTAGAGAATAAAATGGCGGTCGTTGCAATACTTTTTTGTCACACCGTATTTGCGCAGCAGTCTTACAAGCGCACTTTTTTTTAAAAATTCACTTTTTTGAAAAAAATAAATAAGACAACAGTAAAGTTAGCCCAATTTTTTTTATATTGTGAAAGATTATGTTACGCTGAGTAAATTGATACCAAACATGTCACGCTGCAAAGTTGCGCCCGCTCGTGGAATGGCGACAAACTTTTACCATTAAAAATCTCCATAAGCGACGTTTAAAAAATTCTACAGGTTGCATGTTTGGAGTTACAGAGGAGGTCTGAGGCTATAATTATTGTTCTCACTCTAACGATCGCGGCGATACCTCACATGTGTTTTGAACACCGTTTTCATATTCATATGCGGGCGCTACTCACGTATGGGTTCGCTTCTGCACGCTAGCTCGGCGGGACTGGGAGCGTTTAATTTTTTTTTTATTATTATTTATTTTACCTTTTATTTTACATTTTTACACTGTTCTTTAAAAAAAAAAAAAAAAAAAAATTGTGTCCCTTTTATTCCTATTACAAGGAATTTAAACATCCCTTGTAATAGAAAAACAGCATGGCAGGTCCTCTTAAATATGAGATCTGGGGTAAAAAAGACCTCAGATCTCATATTTACACAAAAAGGCAAATAAAAAAACAAAAGTAAATGTCATTTAAAAAAAAAAATGTGGGCGGAAGGGACATTTTGACGTCACTTCTCCCCTGCAAAGCTATGGAGACAGGTGGGGGCCATCTTCCCCTCTCTTGTCTCTATACCACACAGGGGACAGAACATGATCGCCTCCGCCGGCAGCTCCTGTAAGCGGCATAGGGCACCGGAGAGCGGCGGGAGAGCGCCATGATTTCACCGCGAATATGTGATGTTTGTGTTGGAACACTGTGACCCTTCACCCTTTTTCCTTATGCATGCTGGGGGAGGGGCTGTACCAGGAAGTAGAGAGGGTGTGTGTGTGAGACTGGAAGCAGCAGCAGAAGCGGCAGCATGAATGCATAGATCTGGTAATGACAGAAGCCTGTTGTATTAAGACTCCTCCATGTAACAAGTCATCATGTTTCTGAGTGAGTAATAAACCCTCTCCATGGTTAAGAAGTTCATCTGGCCTGTGTGTGTAACTTGCTGAGTAGATACTGGCAGCATTGCTAGCACCCCGTGTCTAAGGAACATAACAGTGGCGACGAGGATTGTGGATTTTAGCACACATGGCCTTCATAAGGTTTATTCAACCATTTGATCCTGCTGCTGAATCATGGAGCTCCTGGGTGGAGAGGCTGGAGCAGTATATGGAAGCAAATAGTGTGGCTGCAGAAAAGAAAGTTGCAGTTTTCCTCACAACATTGGGTCAAGCTGCATATGGCACTCTCAGAGACCTAATTTCTCCAGACAAGCCGGCCTCTAAGCCCCTGCCTGAGTTAATTCAGAAGCTACATGAGCACTACAACCCAAAGCCATTAGAGATTGCAGAGCGGTTTAAATTCTACAGTAGAAGGCAGCATGCTGGGGAGGACATAAAGACTTATATCATTGCTTTACGCAAACTAGCTGCCACTTGTCAGTTTGGAGACTACCTGCAGACGGCTCTCCGTGACATGTTTGTCATGGGACTCTGCGACCCAGCCATACAGAAACATTCACTCACAGAACCCGACTTGACTCTGACGAAAGCCACTGACCTTGCTACGGTCATGGAGTTGGCTACACGGGACACCACCCTACTGAAGGCACCACCTGAAACTCCTGCAAGCCAGGGAGAGGAAATATTCCATTCTGCTATCACCCGACACCCAAGACGGCCGTCTCCAAATCTGCCTAAACCTCGCCACCCTAATTATTCTGTCTCTAGGACACCAACTTGCTGCCGTTGTGATAACACTACTCACAGTACACCTGCTTGCAAGTTCAAGGATGTCATTTGTTTTCTTTGTGGAAAGATTGGCCATATTGGGCGTGTTTGCCGCAGCTCACGCTCCCCGAACACTACCACAAAAGTTAAACGTAAACAGACATTTCATATGGATACTGACAATAACGGCTCCAGCTCTGATGAGGAAACCTGTGTCCAGCATGTTGGACTGTTTCGGGTAGCTGGGAGTACTCCTGCGATAAAAGTGGATGTCACACTCAATGGCTGTTCTGTCTCCATGGATGTTGATACAGGGGCTGTGTCTGTGTCTGTCATTTCATGGACTGATTTAAAGGCATCGGGTCTGTCCCTACCGCTCCAACCTACAAATCTCACACTACAAACCTACAGCAAGGAACTACTACAGCCCTTGGGTTATGTGAAACCCCTTGTTAAATTAGGCAACCGCAGTCAAACTCTACGCCTTTATGTTGTCAATAAAGGAGGTCCTCCGCTGTACGATAGGGACTGGATCAAAGCCCTGGGCGTGCCTCCTCTTGCCATTGCCCAATGTACATTGCTTTCTGAGGTAGACCATTGGGTGGAATCCCAGAAGTCACGCTTTAAGGCAGTTTTTTATTACTCTTTGGGCACAGTAAAAGGAAAAATGGCCCACCTCCTCTTGAAGCCTGGTGCTACACCTCATTTTTGTAAGGCAAGATTAGTACCTTTTGCCTTGAGAAAGAAAGTGGAAGCAGAGCTGGACCACCTATTGGCTGAAAAGATCATGACTAAAGTTGATGGAAGTGATTGGGCATTGCCAATTGTGCCTGTCAAGAAAAATAATGGAGACATAAGAATTTGTGGAGATTTCAGGGTTGCCCTGAACAACCAACTTCTTGTGGATCAATACCAATTGCCTCGACTTGAAGATCTATTTAGCTCATTGGCTGGGGGGCAAAAGTTTACAAAAATAGACTTAAAGAAAGCTTACCTGCAACTGCAAGTACACCCAGATTCACGCCATCTGTTGACCATTAACACCCATAAAGGATTATTCCAATATAACCGCATGGTTTTTGGCATAGCCCCAGCTCCAGCCATCTGGCAGCAAATCATGGATGAGGTCCTGGCAGGCATACCTTTCACTCAATGTCTACTAGATTACATGCTCATCACTGGTCCCACTGATGAAGAACACAGAAAGAATGTTGAAACTGTGCTAGAGAGATTCCAAAGGTATGGTTTACGCGTCAATCTTTCAAAATGCGGAATTTCTAAAGTCTCGACTGGAATTTTGTGCCCACACTGTGGACCGACATGGGTTACACACTACTGAAGAAAAGGTTAAAGCCCTTACCCATGCCCCTACTCCCCAGAATGTCACACAGCTCAGGTCCTACCTTGGCCTCCTAAATTACTACCACCGTTTCTTGCCGAACCTAGCACACCAGCTTTACCCATTACATTGCTTACTGGATGCAAGAGCTAAATGTATATGGACAGCCAAATGTGAAGAAGCTTTTCGGCTTTCTAAAGAACTCATTCTGTCTTCTCAAGTTCTGGTCCACTATGATTTAAAGAAACACGTCACCTTGGCTTGTGACGCCTCGCCTTATGGACTGGGTGCTGTGCTTTCCCATGTCATGCCAGATGGCACAGAGCGCCCCATTTCTTTTGCCTCCAGGTCTTTAACCTCAGCAGAGCAAAACTACTCCCAGATAGACAATGAAGCTTTGGACATTGTGTGGCCCACCAAAAAATTTCATACGTACATCTATGGTCGGGAGTTCTCACTTATTACTGACCACAAACCTCTGTTGTCAATACTGAACCCTCAGAAAGGAATTTCTACAACAACCGCATCTCGCTTACAAAGGTACGCTTTATTCTTGGGAGCTTATACTTATTCTATCAGACACCGCTCCCAAGATGCCCATGGCAATGCAGATGCATTTTCCAGATTGCCAATTGGAGACCACTCACCAAGAGACGTACGCATAGTGGAAATACACAGGCCGAAATCCTGCATGACCACCATCTTAATTGCCAGACATACAGTCACAGATCCCGTCCTGTCTCAGACATTCTCATATGTTCAGGCTGGATGGCCAGAGAAAGTCCCAGGTGAATTCTGTCCGTACTTTGCCAGAAAATGTGAGCTTGTGACTAATGCTGGTTGCCTACAGTGGGGCAACAGAGTGATTATACCTCAGTATTTGCAACCAACCATGCTAAGGATACTGCATGAGGGCCATCCTGGCGTGGTGCGCATGAAGCAGCGAGCCTGGAGTTATGTTTGGTGGCCACAAATGGACACAGCAATTGAAGATTATGTGGCTCAATGTCCTGGGTGCTGTCAAGCTCAGCGACGCCAAAAGAAAGGAACCCTGCTACCTTGGCCATGGCCGACAGAACCGTGGTCAAGACTCCATCTTGATTTTGCTGGCCCAATCCAGGGTAAAATGTATTTGATTGTTGTAGATGCACATTCAAAATGGTCGGAGGTTTTTCAAATGCCTTCTGTTACCTCAGCTGCTACCATTCTAGTCTTAACCACTTAACGACAGCTCACTGTATATGTACGTCGGCAGAATGGCACCGACAGGCACAATCACGTACAGTGTACGTGATTGCCTTTGTACAGTTGGGGGGTCCGATCGGACCCCGCTCCTATACAGTGAGCGGTCGGTATTCGTTGGGGAGCGATCCGACATGAGGGGACGGCCGATCGATTCCGGCCACCCCCCCCGCGATCGCTCCCGGCGAATGGAAATGCTCCCTCTGCTGTGTAATGTTAACACAGGCAGAGGAAGCAGGAGGAAGTGATGTCATCTCTCATGCGGCGCTCACATATACCGAGCGCCGTACAAGAGAAGACATACAGGTTAGTGCACTAACACTACACTGACACCAGGACACATAGGCACACAAATCTCCCCCCCAGGCCCCCCCAGATCACCCCCCAGCCCCCAGTCACAGTGTCACTGATTGCAGTGACCATTTATTTACTGATCACTGCAATCAGTGACATTTGTGACTGTAAAAGTGTCACTACATTTAGTTTTAGGTCCAGTGTAGCCCCCTAACCCCCCCTAATAAAGGTTTAACCCCCTGATCGCCCCCCAGGTAACCCTTTCACCCCCTATTACCACTGTCACTAAGCGATTATTTTTCTGATCGCTGTCTTGGCGTCGGTGATGCAGATCGGTAGCCAGTAATTTTTTTTAGGTTCGCCGCAGGTTTTTATAGCGTCAGGTACCCCCATAAATGATCTAATAAAGGTTTAACCCCCTTGATCGCCCCCCAGGTAACCCTTTCACCCCCTATCACCACTGTCGCTAAGCGATCATTTTTCTGATCGCTGTCTTAGCGTCGGTAATGCAGATCGGTAGCCAGTAATTTTTTTTAGGTTCGCTGCAGGTTTTTATAGCGTCAGGTACCCCCATAAATTATCTAATAAAGGTTTAACCCCCTTGATCGCCCCCCAGGTAACCCTTTCACCCCCTATCACCACTGTCGCTAAGCGATCATTTTTCTGATCGCTGTCTTAGTGTCGGTGATGCCGATCGTTAGCCAGTAATTTTTTTTAGGTTCACCACAGGTTTTTATAGCGTCAGGTTCCCCCATATATTATCTAATAAAGGTTTAACCCCCTAATTGCCCCTAGTTAACCCTTTCACCAGTGATCACCATATAAGTGTTACGGGTGACGCTGGTTAGTTAGTTTGCTTTTTATAGTGTCAGGGCACCCGCCGTATATATAACCCAATAAAGATTTAACCCCCTGATCGCCCGGTGGGTGATATTAATTAGGTTTTAGCGTCAGAGAGGGTCTGCGTCACACCCCAGGCAGCGTCAGGTTAGTGCCAGTAACGCTAACACCCACGCGTGAAGCATACACCCCCCCTTAGTGGTATAGTATCTGAACAGATCAATATCTGATCTGATCAGATCTATACTAGCGTCCCCAGCAGTTTAGGGTTCCCAAAAATGCAGTATTAGCGGGATCAGCCCAGATACCTGCTAGCACCTGCGTTTTGCCCCTCCGTCCAGCCCAGGCCACCCAAGTGCAGTATCGATCGATCACTGTCACTTACAAAACACAACACACATAACTGCAGCGTTCGCAGAGACAGGCCTGATCCCTGCGACTCCAGTGCTGTAGGAGGTGATTTCACAACCACAGTTAAAAAAAAAAGAGCATATATGCCGAAGCATTGGGGCATCAGGGGCAGAGGAGCGATTTTGCTCCTAATGCCGCGTACATACGGTCGAAATTCCGACGGAGGCTTGCCCGTGGAAAAGTCAGACCATGTGTGTGCGGCATAACTTTTTTGCGGGAGGATGCCCCCATGCTTCGGCATATATAAATGGTGCATGTATGCCCATCATTAGAAGTGGGTGGATGAAGGGCGGTATTCTAATGGTGGGCATACCCACCGATCAATCTCTTTTTTTGTTCAGCCAACTGGCTGCATGAAAAAAAAAGATTACAATACATGTCCAACAAGGACCAGCAACGTACTGGTATGTTGCTGGACTTTGAATGGTTATACCAGAATGATGCCTGAGGGTTTAGGTATCATCTTGGTATCATTCTTTTCAGCCAGCGGCCGGCTTTCATGTAAAAGCAATCCTAGTGGCTAATTAGCCTCTGGACTGCTTTTACAAGCAGTGGGAGGGAATGTCCCCCCCCCGGATATAAAAAGCGCCATTGGGAAATTGGGAAAGCATTTTATCACACCGATCTTGGTGTGGTCAGATGCTTTGAGGGCAGAGGAAAGATCTAGGGTCTAGAAGACCCCAGTTTTTCAAAAAAAGAGTACCTGTCACTACCTATTGCTATCATAGGGGATATTTACATTCCTTGAGATAACAATAAAAATGATAAAAATATATATATATATATATATATATATATATATATATATATATATATATGGAAGGAACAATTAAAAAAAAAAAAGCAAAATTAATAATAAAAAAAAAAAAAAAAGCACCACTGTCCTGCCCTGTGGTCTAGCGTCATATGTAAACAGCAATTGCACCATGCATGTGAGGTATCACCGCGAAGGTCAGATCGAGGGCAGTAATTTTAGCAGTAGACCTCCTCTGTAAATCTAACGGGGTAACCTGTAAAGGCTTTTAAAGGCTTTTAAAAATGTATGTAGTTTGTCGCCAATGCGCGTCTGTGCGAAATTTTAAAGCATGTCGTGTTTGGTATCTATGTACTCGGCCTAAGATCATCTTTTTTATTTCATCAAACATTTGGGCAATATAGTGTGTTTTAGTGCATTAAAATTAAAAAAAGTGTATTTTTTCCCCAAAAAATGCGTTTGAAAAATCGCTGCGCAAATACTGTAGAAAAAAAAATGCAACACCCACCATTTTAATCTGTAGGGCCTTTGCTTTAAAAAAATATATAATGTTTGGGGGTTCAACATAATTTTCTTGCAAAAAAAAAATATGTTTTCATGTAAACAAAAAGTGTCAAAAAGGGCTTTGTCTTCAAGTGGTTAGAAGAGTGGATGTAAGTTTCCTAATGTTGTGTATAAAATGGCAGAACAGTTCAAAACCCCCCCAAATGACCACATTTTGGAAAGTAGACACCCCAAGCTATATACTGAGAGGCATGTTGAGTCCATGGAATATTTTATATGTTGACACAAGTTGCGGAAAAAAGACAATTTATTTTTTATTTTTTGCACAAAGTTGTCACTAAATGATATATTGCTCAAACATGCCATGGGCATATGTGGAATTACACCCCAAAATACATTCTGTTGGTTCTCCTGAGTACGGGGATACCACATGTGTGAGACTTTTTGGGAGCCTAGCCGCGTACGGGACCCCAAAAACCAAGCACCGCCTTCAGGCTTTCTAAGGGTGTAAATTTTTGATTTCACTTCTCACTGCCTATCACAGTTTCGGAGGCCATGGAATGCCCAGATGGCACAAACCCCCATCCAAATGACCCCATTTTGGAAAGTAGACACCCCAAGCTATTTGCTGAGAGGTATTGTGAGTATTTTGCAGATCTCGCTTTTTGTCACAAAGCTTTGAAAAAAAAAAAAAATATATTTTCTTTCTTCATTTTCAAAAACAAATGAGAGCTGTAAAATACTCACCATGCCTCTCAGCAAATAGCTTGGGGTGTCTACTTTCCAAAATGGGTTCATTTGGGGGGGTTTTGTGCTATTTTGGCATTTTATGGCCTTCGAAACTGTGATAGGTAGTGAGGAGTGAAATCAAAAATTTGTGCCTAGAAATCCTGAAGGCGGTGCTTGGTTTTCGGGGTCCTGTACGCGGCTAGGCTCCTAAAAAGTCCCACACATGTGGTATCCCCGTACTCAGGAGAAGCAGCAAAATTTATTTTGGGGTGTAATTCCACATATAACCATGGCATGTGTGAGCAATATATCATTTAGTGACAACTTTTTGTAATTTTTTTTTTTTTTGTCATTATTCAATCACGTGGGACAAAAAAAAATATTCAATGGGCTCAACAGGCTTCTCAGCAATTTCCTTGGGGTGTCTACTTTCCAAAATGGGGTCATTTGGGGGGGTTTTGTGCTATTTTGGCATTTTATGGCCTTCAAAACTGTGATAGGTAGTGAGGAGTGAAATCAAAAATTTGCGCCCTTAGAAATCCTGAAGGCGGTGCTTGGTTTCCGGGGACCCGTACGCTGCTAGGCTCCCAAAAAGTCCCACACATGTGGTATCCCCGTACTCAGGAGAAGCAGCAAAATGTATTTTGGGGTGCAATTCCACATATAACCATGGCATGTGTGAGCAATATATCATTTAGTGACAACTTTTTGTAATTTCTTTTTTTTTTTTGTCATTATTCAATCACTTGAGACAAAAAAAAAAAATTCAATGGGCTCAACATGCCTCTCAGCAATTTCCTTGGGATGTCTACTTTCCAAAATGGGGTCATTTGGGGGGGGGGTTGTACTGCCCTGCCATTTTAGCACCTCAAGAAATGAGATAGGCAGTCATAAATTAAAAGCTGTGTAAATTCCAGAAAATGTACCCTAGTTTGTAAACGCTATAACTTTTGCGCAAACCAATAAATATACGCTTATTGACATTTTTTTACTAAAGACATGTGGCTGAATACATTTTGGCCTAAATGTATGACTAAAATTGAGTTTATTCGATTTTTCTTATAACAAAAAGTAGAAAATATCATTTTTTTTTCAAAATTTTCGGTCTTTTTCCGTTTATATCGCAAAAAATAAAAATCGCAGAGGCAATCAAATACCATTAAAAGAAACCTCTATTTGTGGGAAGAAAAGGACGTAAATTTCGTTTGGGTACAACATTGCATGTCCGCACAATTTACAGTTAAAGCAGCGCAGTGCAAAATTCTGAAATCACCTCTGGTCCTTTAGCTACCAAATGGTCCGGGGCTTAAGTGGTTAAGGAAACTCTTTGCTCAATATGGCTTGCCAACAGCCAGTCTCGGACAATGGGACTCAATTTACATCGCATGAGTTTCAATCCTTCCTCAGTGGCTTGGGCATCCAACACTACAAAACAGCTCCTTATCATCCAGCCTCAAATGGGCTGGCAGAACGGTTTGTGCAGACATTTAAGAAGCACTTACTGTCCACTCTGGACCAGGTCGGACTGTCAGAGGAGAAGCTGCTGGAGTTCTTGACCATGTATCGAAACACAAAACACGCTACTACTGGGCTGTCCCCAGCTATTCTTATGATTTAGTTCGTCCACAGGAACAGTCACCCATACCTCATCCGCCAGGCCGTCCTGGATTCCGTGCCGGTGATCTTGTATGG
This sequence comes from Rana muscosa, assembly GCA_029206835.1. Taxonomy (NCBI): domain Eukaryota; kingdom Metazoa; phylum Chordata; class Amphibia; order Anura; family Ranidae; genus Rana; species Rana muscosa. Next base: position 497,011,513 of record CM055117.1, read on the forward strand.
TTTCGGAATTACAGAGTTTTGCCTCATTGGCTTCCTGGCATTATTGATGGACCTTTTGGACAACGAATGTACCTTGTTCACCTGGAGAATGGCGTTTGTGTTCGAAGACACCTTTCGCAATTGAGAAAGCGCATTTGCCTGCCAGTAGAAACAAACCCGACCTCTCTTTTTACCCAACCACCAGAGTCTACTCAGGGCTCTACTGGTGACATATGGCATGGTGTCTGGCATGATCCCACAAGTTTACAACCAACCCCTGAAGCGGTTGGTCACCATATTCTTGAGGAGCCCGGACATGTGCCTGGAGTTGCAGAGACTGATTTGTCTGTTGGACACCCACTGACATCTCCAGAACCTTTGACAGCCTCTACCCCTCCTGGTGCTGTGCCACTTCGTAAGTCTGCCCGCCAAAGACATCAAACTCCTCGTTGGCAAAGCACTGAAATCTTACGGGACACTTTGGAGGTCAGGAAACAGAGACAAAGGGCTCATAATGTGATGCGGGAGCCACAGAACTAAGTTGGAGATACTACTTGCTGAACTGATCCTGCTTGCCTTGTTATTTGATGTGTTGAGTATTTTGTTCTCTTGTTATGTTTATTTTTTATTTTTTTTGTTTTTTGTTTTTTGTTTTTATGGAAAAAAGAGAAGATGTGATGTTTGTGCTGGAACACTGTGATCCATTACCCTTTTTCTTTATGCATGCTGGGGGGAGGGGCTGTACCAGGAAGTAGAGAGGGTGTGTGTGTGAGACTGGAAGCAGCAGCAGCAGCAGTAGCATGGAAGCATAGATCTGGTAATGACTGAAGCCTGTTGTATTAAGACTCCTCCATGTAACAAGTCATCATGTTTCTGAGTAGATACTGGCAGCATTGCTAGCACCCCGTGTCTAAGGGACATAACAGAATCCGCCGCAGAGACCACTTTTATCTTGAAGCAGACCACCCGCTCTTGAAGAGGATACCGGGGTTATGGTAGCCATCTAGCTGCTGCCATAACAACGATATCCCTCTTCAAAGTAGCGACGTAAAATGAGAGCAGCCAGTCCGGAAGTGGCTAAAGTTGTTGCAAAGGCTCAAGATTTTTACTTTTATGCATTCTATGCATGAAGGTAAAAAAAACTTCTGTGTGCAGCAGACCCCCATAACACTTACCTGAACTCGTTCTTCCTCCTCTAGAGTGTATTTGATTTCTAAGCAGTAAAAACCTAAATAATAAATAAACTTTATATTTAGTAATTAGTGATGGCTGCGTAAGCCTTTTTAGGAGTTCTAATGCTTCCCCACTTTATTCAAAACTTTATCCAAAACTAAAAAAAAAGTGTTTTCTTTAGGTATACTTTAAACATTAGTCCATCATTTAAATCATTTAGATTTTAGTTATGCTTGGGGTCTCATACCAATAGGAGGGCACAAACCATAGGTTTGCATGCTGTAGTATTGCCCCTAACGACCTTCTAATCCTGTGGGAGGCCATCCTTTCTTCCTTCCTTTGTTTATTTTTTCTATCATGATAACTTTTCCTACTACCTTCTCAACTACCCTTACAAACTACTTTTATTTACTTAAGCTAGCTAGGTCTTGTTTTGTTTTGAAGCCAGTATTTATCTTTATTTTTTTATTGAAATAGATTATTTATGTAAGAAATCTTATTAACAATGGACCATTTTTTTTCCTTCCAAAGATTATTATGGTGATTATGATATTTTACCATTTCTGCTTCCAGGATTACAGATTTTGCTCTTCTAGAATCATACAACTGCTGTTATAATAAGCCTCATTATAGTCTATTATACTTGAGTACATTGTGTTACTCCTTATTGTGTCAATCTTCTGTTCCCTTTATTTTAAAATAACTTCAATAAAGACACAATTATACAAAAAAAAAACATTAATTTGGTCCAGCTGACCTAGAATAAAGAGGCACAATCACTGGTAATGAGACCCATGCAGTTAGAGGGTAAGCTTCAACCCGGGATTCCAAGAAAATTAATTTAGATGAGTATCCTTACTACAAGAATCCTCCAATGTTAACCTGAAATGTAAACTTCCTTAAAAAAAGGCAGTTCAGACTGAGAATATACTGAAAAAAGTAGTTCCATCAGTGAAAACCACTGCAATACTACTTGATTCAAGTTTTCCTATAAAGATCTTACAATATTGCAATGTTTCCACATTGGGGGAAGCAGTAGAATGTTCCCAAATTCTATGAGTCAATGCAGATAAAATAATGCAAGTATTATTTTTTTCAATTCCTTTTACATCAGACAGCAAGACAAACCACATTGTGATAAATAATATAGGTTCCACAAAGGGGTATTTTTACATGAACAAAGCAACATATCATCAGTAGTGATGAGCCGAACACCCCCGGGTTCGGTTCGCACCAGAACCCGCGAACGGACCGAAAGTTCGTACGAACATTAGAACCCTATTAAATACAATGGATGCGAACGTTCGAATTCTAAAGTGCTAATTATAACAACTATTATGCATGTTATTGTCCTAAAAAGGGTTTGGGAACCCGGGTTGTGCACCAGGGGACATGTATCAATGCAAAAAGAAGTTTTAAAAACGGTCGTTTTTCGGGAGCAGTCATTTTAATGATGCATAAAGTGAAAAAAAAAAGTCAAATATTCCTTTAAATATCGTACCTGGGGGGTGTCTAAAGTATGCCTGTGAAGTGCCACGTGTTTCCCGTGTTTAGAACTGTCCCTGCACAAAATGACACTTCTAAAGGAAAAAAAAGCCATTTAAAACTGCTTGCGGCTTTAATGTAATGTCTGGTCCCGGTAATATGGATGAAAATCTTTAAGAAAAATGGCATAGCTACCCCATGACCCCCCCCCCTACCCCAGCCCATTACCAGCCCCTTTGGGTCTTGTATGGATATTAAGGGGAACCCCGCACATAAAATAAAAAAGGCCCTATATACTCTGAACAGCCGTATACAGGCGGTGCATACAAGACAGGGACTGTAGGTTTGTTCTTATGTAGAATGTGTTTGTAATTTTGAACAGGTACATTGTTGAAGTGTAGCTCCAGCCCAAAAATCTATTTTTAAACTTTTTGGAAAACATAGGTAAGGGTTATCACCCCTGTAACATTTGTTTTGCTGTCTGTGCCCCTGTTCAGAACATTTCACCTCACTTTCCGTCCCAATGACAACTGTTTTTGAAATGTGGTGTTTTTCTTGAAACAAGGATTGCTGATAAAGCATCAGTACAGAGGAGACACCTTTCTCCCATATTTATTCTTACAGGAGAGAATTTTCCTTCCTAGTGGTAGATTTCCTCTCACTTCCTGTTGTCTTCTTGCGTTTGCAAGTAGGAGTCGTTTGTAAGTTGGATGTTTGAAAGTAGGGACCTGCCGTATATACTCTGCAGAAATAGGCCCCTTAGTTGTTGGTGTTGGCACAACACTGTAAGCACTCACAGTTACTCTTGGTTGGTGCTGGAACGCCCTGCTGTCAACTATTATATCAGGAATTTTAATTACATATAATTGTTGAACAGTGGTAGTAAAAATTGGGCCTTTGATGGTGGTGCTGGTGCCACAACACTGTAAGCCCTGACAGTTACTCTTGGTGGGTGCAGCAATGGGCCCTGCTGTGAATTATTAGATCAAGAATTGTAATTGCATGCCCCTGTTGAACAGGGGCTGAAAAATTGGGCCTTTCGTGGTGGTGGTGGTGGTGGTGGTGTTGCCACAACACTGTAAGCCCTCAGAGTTACTCTTGGTGGGTGCAGCAATGGGCCCTGCTGTGAATTATTAGATCAAGAATTGTAATTGCATGCCCCTGTTGAACAGGGGCTGAAAAATTGGGCCTTAGGCACTGGTGGCACAACACTACAACCCCTCACAGATACGTTACTTGGAGCACAGCAATGAGCCCTGTTGCAAAGTATTGCTTCAAAAATTGTAATGACACGCCCCTGTTAAACAGGGGCTGAAAAATTGGGCCTTAGGCACTGGTGCCACAACACTCCAACCCCTCACAGATACTGTACTTGGAGCACAGCAATGAGCCCTATGGCAAATTATTGCTAAAAAAATTGTAATTACACACCCCTGTAAAACAGGGGCTGAAAAATTGGGCCTTAGCCACTGGTGGCGGCACCCATAAACAAAAATGATCTTCCAAGCTATCATCATCAATCGTATCATTGAGGACTCGGAGGAGGAGGATAGCCAGTCAACATAACAGCACAGGCACTCAGCATCAGAATCAGTCTTGAAGGGATGTGACATGTTAAAATCAATTAGTCTGTTATATCAGCATCAGGTGTGTGGTAGCTGGTGGTGATCCAAGACTGGTTCATCTTGATGAAAGTCAGTCGATCAACCGAGTCGGTGGACAGGCACACCCTGTGATCCGTGACAAATCCTCCAGCAGCACTGAATGTGCGTTCCGAAAGAACGCTGGATGCAGGACAGGCCAGTAGCTCAATTGCATACTGTGCAAGCTCTGGCCAGTGATCCATCCTCAAGACCCAGTAAGCCAGAGGATTTTCGGTGGGGAAGGTGTCCAAGTCTGACCTTGCCCCTAGATATTCGTGCACCATGTTTATCAGACGCTGGCGATGGTTGCTGGAACCGATCATACTTTGGGGCTGCGGACTAAAGAATTGTCTGAACGCATCGGTCAGACGGCCACCTTCCCCACCGCTCCTTCTTTGACTGGCCGAAGCCTCAGCAACTCTTTGTCCAGGACCAGGAGTTTGTAACCTCCCAGTCTCTGGGAACGCGTTGCACAGACCTTTCTGCAAGGCCTCCCGGAGTTGTCTCATCCTCTGCTCCCTCTGCGATGGTAACATAAGGTCCGCAACCTTACCCTTGTACCGTGGATCAAGGAGAGTGGCCAGCCAGTAATGGTCCCTCTCCTTGATCTGAAGAATACGAGGATCCTTCCGCAGACTTTGCAGGATCAGGGAGGCCATGCAGCGTAGGTTTGCTGAGGCATTCGCTCCGGAGTCCTCTGGGTCACTAAGGACGACATGATCCGCAGCCACCTCCTCCCAGCCACGTACAAGTCCACTGGTTTCTTGGGACTGTAAATCATCCCTAAAAGACTGCTGCTGATGATGCTGAGTGCCAGCCTCCACCTCCATGCTGACACAATCCTCCTCCTCCTCCTCCTCCTCTTCCTCTTCCTGTGCGATGGGTGGGACAGAAGGAACACTGTCTGGGTAAAGGGGGCCTTGAGAGGCAAGGAAGTCCTCCTCTTCCTGCCTCTGTTCTGCCTCAAGTGCCCTGTCCATTATTCCACGCAGCGTGTGCTCCAACAGGTGGACAAGAGGTACAGTGTCACTGATGCATGCACTGTCACTGCTCACCATCCTCGTGGCCTCCTCAAATGGTGCCAGGACAGTGCATGCATCCCTGATCATGCCCCACTGGCGTGGAGAAAAAAAACCAAGCTCCCCTGACCCTGTCCTGGTGCCGTAGTCGCACAGGTACTCATTGATGGCCCTCTGCTGCGTGTGCAGCCACTGCAGCATGGCCAACGTTGAGTTCCACCTGGTGGGCATGTCACATATAAGGCGGTTCTTGGGCAGGTTCAACTCCTTTTGCAGCTCAGCCAGGCGAGCACTGGCATTATAAGATCTGCGGAAATGCACACAGACTTTCCTGGCCTGCCTCAGGACATCCTGTAAGCCCGGGTACCTGCCCAAGAACTGCTGCACCACCAGGTTAAGGACGTGAGCCACACAGGGCACATGGGTCAGTTGTCCCTGTCGGAGGGCGGAGAGGAGGTTGGTGCCATTGTCGCAAACCACCATTCCTGGCTTAAGCTGGCGTGGCGTCAACCACCTCTTGGCCTGGCCCTGCAGAGCAGACAGGACCTCTGCCCCAGTGTGGCTTCTGTCCCCCAAACACACCAGCGCAAGCACGGCATGGCATCTTTTTGCCTGCGTACTTGCGTAGCCCCGTGAACGGCTACGGAGCACCGCTGGTTCATAGGACAAACCACAGGAAGAGGCCATGGAGGAAGAAGAAGAGGAGGGGGTGGAGGAGAGAGGTGTGTCACAACCAGTAGTAGCATTTTGGAGGCGTGGCGGTGGAACAACCTCCAACACTACTGCACCTTGTCCTGCATCCTTCCCAGCTGCCAAAAGAGTGACCCAATGGGCCGTGAAAGAAAGGTAACGTCCCTGTCCATGCCTGCTGGACCATGAGTCAGCGGTAATATGCACCTTACCGCTGACCGCCCTGTCCAGCGAGGCCAAGACATTGCCTTCCACATGCCGGTAGAGAGCCGGAATAGCCTTCCGTGAGAAAAAGTGGCGTTTGGGAACCTGCCACTGAGGAACCGCACATTGCACAAACTCACGGAAGGGGGCCGAGTCTACCAACTGAAAAGGCAGCAGTTGAAGCGCTAGCAATTTAGCCAAGCTAGCATTCAACCGCTGGGCATGTGGATGGCTGGGAGTGAACTTCTTTCGACGGTCCAGCAGCTGGAGCAGGGAAATTTGCCTGCTAGAATCGGACGTCGGTGTACTGCTAGCAGAGTGGCCGCAAGTACTTGGCTGTGACACACCTAATTCTACACCTTCATTCCTCTCAGTGCATGTTTCAGAGAGGACTGAAGTTATAGTGGGGTTGGAGATCCCAGCTGATGCGGTGCAAGGAGAGGTCCGCTTTGTTCTTTTGTGTGGGTCTTTGAGGTAGGCTTGCCAACGAGCTGCATGGCAGGTCAACATATGTCTGGTCAGGCATGTGGTACCCAAGCGGCTGATGTTTTGGCCACGCGATATACGCTTGAGACATATGTTGCAAACAGCAGCTGTGCGATCTGATGCACTAGCCTCAAAAAAGGCCCACACCAAGGAACTTTTTGAATGACGGGCAGAGGCTGCGCCCTGCACAGGCGGAGCTCTGCGGTGTGATTCCGTCGGTGTACTGCCCTTACGCTGGCCACCAAAGGGCATCCTGCCTCGTTGGAGATGTGCCTCCTCCTCATCCTCCTCCTCCTCCTCTCTCCTATTAGGCACCCACGTGGAGTCAGTGACCTCATCATCCCCTCCCTCCTCATCACTGGAGCCAATCTGGCAGTATGCTGCAGCTGCTGGAACATGACTGCCAGATTGGTGTCCTTCTTGAGCATCCCCTCTGTCTGCTCTCACGCTACTGCCTTCCTGTAGCTGGGTTTCATCATCAGACCCTTCGAAACGCTGGGCATCCTCCTGGAGCATGTACCCAACACTGTGCTCAAACAGTTCGGGGGACTCCTCAGGAGGAGGACATGGTGGGTCTAGGGAAGGAGTGACTGATGATGAGTCTGACATTGATACCAGGGAAGAGGACGCTTTGGCAGCTGCTTTGCCAGTACCCTGAGCCTGGGTGAGAGAGGATGAGGAGGAGGAGGAGGGCTTGGTCATCCACTCTACCAAGTCTTCGGCATGATGTGGCTCAACATGTCCAGCTGCCGAAAAGAAGGACAAGCGTGTCCCATGGCCATGTGCTGATGACAATGCACCGCGTCCACGACCAGCACTGTTGCCCCCAGACACAGAGCCTGCTTGCCCTCTTTTATTGCCTCCTGACTGTCTGCCTCTCCTTGTTTGCCTTCCAGACATTCTAATAGATGGCCTGCAGGGAGATGGGAAAAAAGCAATAAGGGCTACCTTCAGGTGTCCTTCTCTGTCCCTTTACTTAAGGATTTCTAAATATGGTTGAGGATTATTGCTTTTGCACAGAATAGCACAACGACAATTTCCCTGACTGTCCAAAAAACAAGGATTTCAAAGATGGTTGATGAGGAATGCTTTGGCACACTATAGCACAAGGAGAATTCCCCTCACTTTCCTTCTTTGTCCCTAGAAACAAGGACTGGCACAGTGAAAGAAACTGACACTCTCCCTACCTACAGTTTTCTGTCCCTAGAAAAAATGTTTTTTTAAAGCACACTATAGCACAAGGAGAATTCCCCTCACTTTCCTTCTTTGTCCCTAGAAACAAGGACTGGCACAGTGAAAGAAACTGACACTCTCCCTACCTACAGTTTTCTGTCCCTAGAAAAAATGTTTTTTTAAAGCACACTATAGCACAAGGAGAATTCCCCTCACTTTCCTTCTTTGTCCCTAGAAACAAGGACTGGCACAGTGAAAGAAACTGACACTCTCCCTACCTACAGTTTTCTGTCCCTAGAAAAAATGTTTTTTTAAAGCACACTATAGCACAAGGAGAATTCCCCTCACTTTCCTTCTTTGTCCCTAGAAACAAGGACTGGCACAGTGAAAGAAACTGACACTCTCCCTACCTACAGTTTTCTGTCCCTAGAAAAAATGTTTTTTTAAAGCACACTATAGCACAAGGAGAATTCCCCTCACTTTCCTTCTTTGTCCCTAGAAACAAGGACTGGCACAGTGAAAGAAACTGACACTCTCCCTACCTACAGTTTTCTGTCCCTAGAAAAAATGTTTTTTTAAAGCACACTATAGCACAAGGAGAAATCCCCTCACTTTCCTTCTTTGTCCCTAGAAACAAGGACTCGCACAGTAAAACACACTGACACTCTCCCTACCTATCCTTCTCTTTCCCTAAACTAAAGGAATCCAGGTTAAGCAAGAAAGAAATGTCACTGTCCCTGCCTATGCTTGTCTTTCCCTGCTCCGGAACACACTACACTAGGCCGCCGTGCTGGCGGCCTTTTATAGTGTGGGGCGTGTACTAAACACCCTCAGCAATAATTGGCCACAGGCATCCTGCCTGTGGCCAATCATTGCTCTCCTCGCTGCCGGCGCTGTGATTGGCCAAGCATGCGGGGTCACAGTGCATGCTTGGCCAATCACAGCGCCTGGATGACACTGTGATGGCGTAGTGCATTGTGGGCCGTTCGCGTCACTCGAATTTGGCGCGAACGGCCCAAATCGTTCGATCTTCGTCGAACGATCGAACAGCCGATGTTCGAGTCGAACGTATGTTCGACTCGAACACGAAGCTCATCCCTAATCATCAGAGTCTGTAACGTCATTAAGTCCCATCCACCCCTCATACAGAACTGTTGCAAAAGTCTCTTGTTGTGGAGGTCTATCTCCAGTATTCATGTTGGTTATATTGCACTGTGAGACTCAACAGTGTCCTCAAAGATTAATGTTCTATAACACAAAAGAGACACAAGAGAAACTAAGAGAAAGCTGCGTAAAAGGTAAGCAAAGCATCTATCTTACAAAGCTCCCCTCTATGAAGCTCTCTCAAAGTAATGGGCTTAGCTGGCCCAATAGAAGTAAAGGGGCATAAATCCAGAATTTGCACACAGAGAAAAGTGTGGGAAGGAGAAACAGGAAGGAAGGCTAAAGGAGTGCAGTAAAGGGTAAGGAAGGTGGAAGTATGTAAAAGATGTGACCATAGGTGGTCAATGGTGGAGACCCTTGGCAGTTTGTACCACCAAGGATGAGTGGAACCACCCAATGATATACAGTATATACTGTATAGTATGAGAAGACATAAGTTCCCTTCTAGGAAAGGGGGTAAAGTAATAATCTAGTAGTTTACACTCGCAGTCGGGGTGGTGGTAAAAATAGGTTTTACCACCTCCCCCAACTTTTCCCTTAAGTTACAAAGACAGTTGGATGGGGATGTACACATGTCGTGGTACTTGTGTTATTTGTTATTTGTTATTTGTTACTCGTGTTATTTGTGACCACTGCAAAAATTATACCATCTGTCACATTCCTCAATCCGTACTGCCATCAAACGCGACCAGTTTAGGGCAATAGGGACACATCTCAACTGCCCTACTTTAAAGGATTAAAACTGGTGGTGGGGAGGTGACATAAAGCCTTCCAGTTGTCCATAAAATGTCCTCTGATAAGCAATTCACTATGGATCGGTCTTCAGAGGGTGATGCAAGTGTAAAGGAGCCCCATGCAATTATATGTGTAGCGCCACTTTACTTTTCAGGGGTTTTATGTGCTTAAATTTAGGGGTTGGTCTGAGCTAGTAGCCAGGCTTAGACCACTTTGATTTTTTAGTATTCGCTTCTGCCTGTGTGATGTAGCCTGACGCACAGTTCCCTGTGGCCTGTAGGTGGCACTGCCATATCAGGTCAGGGTTGAACCGTGGGTGATATTGCTATGCCTTAGGGTGTCCTCTCTCGGCAGCAGTGCGGTGGGCGTGGTTGGCCTGCTGTGCATGCTGGGAGAGGATACATAAAGGGCAGATGCCATTCTCTTGGGGAGTCGTGGGAGTCTGGAGTGTGAGCGGTTCGCGCCACCCGGCCCTCCAGGCCAGGGGTGCGCACGTGCATGGGTCTCAGGCACCTTTAGCCTGGGGCTGCAACTCCACTAGTAGGCCCAGCACCTTTAGCTGGGGCCTACCTCCAAAAGAAGAATCCCAAGGTGCCGGGAAAGGGTGGACCCGCTCTAAGAAGAGGAGACCGGGGGAGGACCTTTCTGATGGACCGGTGAGAGTTCACAGTGAAAGAGAGGCCTGGTTACCTTCTGAAGGGATTCAAAGATCCACCAAAGGCCTTGCAACGTGCTATCACTGGCACCTGTCCTTGTGTTGCAACAGCTGAGAAGTTTGGGACTAAAAGATTCTGTGGCAGAGGATCTCCCGATTGTATCTCAAGGAAAACCTAAAGTGAACGTTCGAGCATCACTCCGGCTGCTAGGATCCGCTCTTACAGGGGACTATCCGGGTGAGCTAAACCTACTCGGGATCGAGTAGCGACTATCATACCAGTTTGTGCCTGGACCTATCTCCCAAACCTTGCTGTCCTTTCTCTCATCCACCTTTCCTGTCTGCTGAACTTGAACTTGCTGGTGAAATAAACTCAACGTTGGAGATAAAGTGGTGTGGACATTGGCCTTACTGGGGAATAATAGAGACTTGTCCCTATACTCTAGGGGATGAGAACCAGTCTGCTGGGAGAACCTGCTGCAGGACCCAAAATTGTTAACACCGCTCAACTTCCTCAAACAGGAGGGTACAGGCATATAGCGCGGTGTGCCTTGACCTGTAAGTGAGCCGAAGGCAGGAAAAGGTCCGTGTGCTACATATGCACAGTATGTGCATGTACAGTGAATGCATATAGTGTGTATAATATGTGTACAGTGGTGTGTGTACAGTCTAAATGAGCAGTATGCATGTGTATAGTGTGTGTATATGTGTATAGTGTGTGTATATGTGTATACTGTGTGTATATGTGTGCGTGTTTGTCTGCATAGTTGGTAATGCTGTGTTAAGCATTAAAGAGTCTTGGTAAAATGACAAATAAACAAAGTTTAAAAAAAAAAAAAAAAGACCCAGAGTTTCCCATCCTGGGCAGTACAAATGAGTCCAGTGACCTCCGGACCAAAGACGTAGCAGATTGAGGCCAGGGTCCTTCATTAAGTACAGTCTCTTTCTTCACAACAGGGATTTCCACCCGGGGTGTGATGTCCCCAGAGCTCATGGGTGATCCCTCTTGGAGGCTGCATATTGGGGTGATACATTTTCGATTGTCCCATCCCCTTTCCTGAAACACAGTCTAAATCCCTTTGTCGTCCCCAACATCTGAGGAAGAGTCCAATTCTGAGGAATCCCACTCCTCGGCAGGTAGATAGTTCCGGGTAGCTACAGTCACTTTGCCCCCAGCCTCCTTACCGGTTCCTGACATGGACTTCCCGGAGACTTCACCGCTCACGAGGTCCGTTCCGGCAGGCGCTGGGGTAGGCTTCAACCGAGGCCGCTGGTGGCTCCGTAAGTGTTGCAACATCCACTCCAGGTTCACTTGCTACAGCAGATGCAAGATGCGCGGGCTGTAACGCGGGGGTAAAGGCGACCTCCTCAAGAGTAATGGTGCCTGTAATCCAGTCCACCCGATAAGCACGGGGCGGCACGGTGGGTTGTTCCACCTCAAAGAGAAATTCCCTGCAGGATAGGCATCGACCAAATGGGCGCAACTGCATGGCCAGTCCATCGCATCCAGGGAAGAGCATGCCCAGGGCCTCCACATCCCGGCTTGTATAGAGCGTGAAGCGGCCCGGGGCTTGAGTTGGATCCCTGTATCCGTAAGCGGGGCTCCAAGCTGAGCAGTGTCCATAGTGTTGGGCACAGGGAACATTCTGGGTCCCGATATGACAGGGTCCCATCATACCGAAGACATGCTGCTCTTCTTGCTCAATCCAATAATCTCTGCTCTTTGGCGCCAAACACACTCACGTGTCTCACGCAGGTGACGGGAACTCCTCCTACTTTAGCTCTTTTTGCACGTAGCTCGCAGGCTTTCTTTTTGGCTCCACCCACAAACTACGCAGCCAACAAAGCGATCTGTGCCCCTTGACCCCTTCTTCTTTCGCTAAAAGCACAGTCCAACACTTTCTCAATGGCAGACTTTCCAAAGGCATAAAAACAGTAATCCCGTTGTCAGAGGCAACGGCAAATATCCCGGACGAGCCCCCACGTGTAGCACTACCCCCGTAGGAGCTGCTGGTTAGTTTTGGGTTTTGCACGTTACCTCTTAAGCTTCGTTGTCCGGGTAGGAATGTCTATAGTAAATGCACTGTCCACACAGATGTAAAGCCTTCAACAACCAGGTCTATTTTCTTACGCAGTAAACTTTGAGAGAAAGTAGGAGGTAGAGAAGAGCAGGGGAAGGTTCAGGCACTTGCCACTAAAAATGCAAAAGATCAGTCAATACATTCACCACTCTCAATGTCAGAGTGGGTATTGGTCACCCGTATAGTCCCCTCTCACATGGCCTAGCAGCCGGAGTGACACACGAACCAGCAACAGGGCAGTCTCTTCCACAGACTTCCCAGGATGAATTTGGTCTCTGCCACAGACCTTTTGAAGTTTAGCAAAGTCTCTGCCACAGACCTTTTAATGTTGAGCAAATGGATAGTCCGGGAATCCTCTGCCACAGGATTTCAAAGTCCAAAACTTCCAGCCGTGCAGTGAAAGAGCCTTTAAGCCAATCCGGCGAGCTGCAGGGCTTGTAATATAGTGGATACCTCCTCAATAAAGTTACCAGGCCTCGCCCAAGATGTCAGCACTTTGCCGGTCTCCTCCAGGGCAGGTCCTCCCCTGGTCTCCTTCATTAAGACAGCTTCCTCCCCATTGGATGGACAGCTTTGGATCCCCTCTCCTGATGTAGGCCCCAGCCAGACTAGCTGGGCCTACCAGTAGCGATGGAGCCTCGGGCCAACGTGGCCCCGAGACCAGAACCACACACACACACCTCGCGCCCGGAGGGCCACAAGGCGAAAACCAACCTCCAATAATGGCGTCTGCCCCTTAAGTATCCCCGCCCAGCAGGCACAGCGGGGCGACCACTCCCACTGTACCGTTGCCGAGAAGGATCACTCAATGCACCATGGTCTGCCCGTGTTCCAACAGGTGCCTGAGGTAGTAACGCCACCTTCAGGCAAATAGGGAAACTACCATCGGGTGAACCACAGCTAGAGCAAATCTCAGTATAATTCAACAGTCTGAGCCCAACTACTGGTTCAGACATCCCTCAAAATTTTAGATAGTGTCCCAACCTTTTGGGGAGTGTGCTACATTACCTATAAATGTTAATATCCAGTTATATTGTGTTCATTCAGGAATACATTCAGCTCTTTTTAAAAACAATCTACTGAGCTGATCAGAACCATATCCCTACTTACCAGGACTAGCCATAACACAGCCTCAGCTGATACTATACTATAAAATACTATATTATAAAATAAAAAAAAATCCACATTGCTGGTTCCTATGAGTCTGCCACATTGCTTCTCAAGACTTCAACAAGATGGAACTTAGCATTTTCCCCTTGAACTTGGAACACTTACAGTCATGGCCAAATATGTTGGCACCCCAGAATTTTTTCCAGAAAAATCAAGTATTTCTCACAGAAAAGTATTGCAGTAACACGTTTTGCTATACACATGTTTATTCCCTTTGTGTGTATTGGAACAAAACAAAAAAAGGGAGAAAAAAAAGCAAATTGGACATAATGTCACACAAAACTCCAAAAATGGGCTGGTAAAAATTCTTGGCACCCTTTCAAAATTGTGGATAAATAAGATTGTTTCAAGCATGTGATGCTTCTTTAAACTCACCTGGGGCAAGTAACAGGTGTGGGCAATATAAAAAAATCACACCTGAAATCAGATAAAAAAGAGAGAAGTTCACTTAAGCCCTGTACACACGATCGGTTTGACTGATGAAAACCGTCCGATGGATGGTTTTCATCAGACCAACCGATCGTGTATGGGACCCATCTGTCTTTTTTCCATCGGTTTTAAAAAATAGAACATGTTTTAAATTTTTCCGATGGATAAAAAACCGATTGAAAACTCCGATAGTCTATGGGCAAGTCCATCGGATCAAAAACCCACGCATGCTCAGAATCAAGTCGACGCATGCTCAGAAGCATTAAACTTCATTTTTCTCGGCTCATCGGAGTGTTTTACGTCACCGCGTTTGGAACGGTCGGTTTTTTGACTGATGGTGTGTGGGCAAGACTGATGAAAAACAGTTTCATCAGATTTCCGATGGACAAATCCATCGGACGAAAAGCCATAGGTTATCCGATCGTGTGTACAGGGCTTAAGTCTTTGCATTGTGTGTCTGTGTGTGCCACACTAAGCATGGACAACAGAAAGAGGAGAAGAGAACTGTCTGAGGACTTGAGAACCAAAATTGTGGAAAAATATCAAAAATCTCAAGGTTACAAGTCCATATCCAGAGATCTAGATTTGCCTTTGTCCACCGTGCACAACATTATCAAGAAGTTTGCAACCCATGGCACTGTAGCTAATTTCTCTGGGCGTGGACGGAAGACAAAAATTTATGAAAAGTTGCAACGCAGGATAGTCCGGATGGTGGATAAGCAGCCCCAAACATGTTCCAAAGAAATTCAAGCTGTCCTGCAGGCTCAGGGAGCATCAGTGTCAGCGCAAACTGTCGACATTTAAATGAAATGAAACGCTATGGCAGGAGACCCAGGAGGACCCCACTGCTGACACAGAGACATAATAAAAGCAAGACTACAGTTTGCCAAAATGTACTTCAGTAAGCCAAAATCCTTCTGGGAAAAATGTCTTGTGGACAGATGAGACCAAGATAGAGCTTTTTGGTAAAGCACATCATTCTACTGTTTACCGGAAACGGAATGAGGCCTACAAAGAAAATAACACAGTACCTACAGTGAAATATGGTGGTGGTTCAATGATGTTTTGGGGCTGTTTTGCTGCCTCTGGCACTGGGTGCCTTGAATGTGTTAAAGGCATCATGAAATCTGAGCATTACCAAAGGATTTTGGGTCACACTGTAGGGCCCAGTGTCAGAAAGCTGGGTTTGCGTCCGAGATCTTGGGTCTTCCAGCAGGACAATGACCCTAAACATACGTCAAAAATCACCCAGAAATGGATGGCAACAAAGCGCTGGAGAGTTCTAAAGTGGCCATCAATGAGTCCAGATCTAAATCCCATTGAATACCTGTGGAGAGATCTTAAAATTGCTGTTGGGAAAAGGCGCCCTTCCAATAAGAGAGACCTGGAGCAGTTTGCAAAGGAAGAGTGGTCCAAAATTCTGGGTGAGAGGTGTAAGAAGCTTATTGATGGTTATAGGAAGCGACTGATTTCAGTTATTTTTTCCAAAGGGTGTGCAACCAAATATTAAGTTAAGGGTGCCAAGAATTTTGACCAGCCCATTTTTGGAGTTTTGTGTGACATTATTTGCTTTTTTTCCTCCCTTTCCTCCCTTTTTTCCTCCCTTTTTTTTGTATTGTTCCAATACACACAAAAGGGAATAAACATGTGTATAGCAAAACATGTGTTACTGCAATACTTTTCTGTGAGAAATACTTGATTTTCTGGAAACATTTCTGGGGTGCCAACAATTTCGGCCATGACTGTATTGGTCACAATGGTATCCCCCTGATTGTAGACACTATGCATTGGAAGAACATCAAGTTATAGTCTTGTCAAGTCACCATAGAATATCTGAGAGACCAACTGTGTAGCTCAGGTAAACAGATGAGGGAGTGTAGTATCAAGAGCTGCTGTCAAACCAAAAAAGACACTACTCATAAGCCATGCTTAATTAAAGTGATTCTAAGTGAAAGATTAAAAAAACAAAAAACAAACATGTTATACTTACCTGCTCTGTGTAATGGTTTTGCACAGAACAGCCCCAGGCCTGGCTCCTCCCTTCTGTCGAGTGCCCCCAATACCAAGCCTCTTTCTATGATGGCACTCAAGCAGGCTCGTTCCCGAGTCACGCTCTGTGTATCCATTCACACACAGAATGAGGCTCATGTCCCATTCCCTGCTCTCTCCTCCTTGGCTCACTGGCTTTGATTGACACCAGCAGTAGCCAATCGTTACCACTGCTGTGTGAGCCAATATTAGAGACCCAGGAGAGCCACTGCTCTCATGCACATTGCTGGATGGAGATGGATTTCAGCCAAGTATAAGACCCCTTTCACACTGAGGGTGTATTGCAGGCGCTATAGCGTTAAAAATAGTGCCTGCAATCCGCCCTCAAACAGCTGCTCCATTGTCTCCAATGTGAAAGCCAGAGGGCTTTCACACTGGAGCGTTGCGCTAGCAGGACGGTAAAAAAAGTCCTGCTAGCCGTATCTTTGGAGCGGTGAAGGAGCAGTGTGTTTACCACTCCTCCACCGCTCCTGCCCATTGAAATCAATGGGACAGCGGGGCTATACCGCCCGCAATGCGCTGCTTCAGCAGCGCATTGCGGGCGGTTTTAACCCTTTCTCAGCCGCTAGCGGGGGTAAAACCGCCCCACTAGCTACTGAAATGCGCCGCAAATCTGCCCATAGCGTCGGCGGTAAAAATAGCGGAGTTTTACCGCCGACGCTATGGGAGGCTCAGTGTGAAAGGGGTCTAAGGGAGGCTGGGGGGGATAGCTCCACCCAGAAGGGTTTTTACATTAATGCACAGAATGCATTAAGGTTAAAAATGTTGAGCCTTTAGAACCACTTTAACCACATTACCCAGAGTAGATTACACCCACTTTCTCTGATGTGCCCTTTGTGCCCAAGGCAAAATTTGTTGATCATCAATCAGCTGTCAGGAAGCACCTAACTTATTTTCCTCTTCACGGAGAAGTACTTCATTAAATTTTAACTAAAAACCAGAACAAAAATGTAATATATTGCAGCCAGCTTACTGCTTCTTATATGTGGTAGCTGCTTTCGTTTTTTGTTTTTTTTAGGCTACGTGAGGTTATTGCACATCATTATTGCTCACTGAGGGGTTGCTAGAGATTACAGCAGACATTACTGTTCACTGATTGGTTGCTAGAGGTTACTGCACATCATTATCTCTGCATCAAATTGTGGGTGGAGCTAAACTGCACTAAACAGTGAGGCATTGTTATATACCAGTATTTTAGGAGAGCACTATATACAGACTGCAGGGTTCTGGAGTTTGCTATATGTGCAGGGTTGAGGAGTGCACTACATACAGAGTGCAGGGTTGAGGGGTCCTCTATGGGCAGAGTGCAGGGTTGAGGGGTCCTCTATGGGAAGAGTGCAGGGTTGAGGGGTCCTCTATGGGAAGAGTGCAGGGCTGAGGGGTCCTCCATGTTGCAGCGTGCAGGGTTGAGGGGTCCTCTATGTTGCAGAGTGCAGGGTTGAGGGGTCCTCTATGTTGCAGAGTGCAGGGTTGAGGGGTCCTCTATGTTGCAGAGTGCAGGGTTGAGGGGTCCTCTATGTTGCAGAGTGCAGGGTTGAGGGGTCCTCTATGTACAGGGTTCAGGGGTCCTCTATGGGCAGAGTGCAGGGTTGAGGGGTCCTCTATGGGCAGAGTGCAGGGTTGAGGGCAGAGGCCTAACTAGAACCTTCGGGGCACTGGTGCAAGAAATCATGAATCAGTGCTGCCTATCAATGCTCATCAATGCTGCCCATCAGTGCCACCCATCAGTGTCACCTTTAGGTGCTCATCAATGCCACCTATCAGTGCCTTCTCTGCAGGACTCTGAGCTGGGAGCGTCTCTCTCGTACAGCCCAGAGCCTGCAGTGACAGTTCCCCCTCCCTCCCCACTTTCACGGATGGAAGAGGAAAGAGCCGCTATGCTCCTTTTCCTCCTGCCCCTCTCCCCCTGTGTGTGCACTACAGGAAGTGTGATTGATCCGATTCAGCTGCTGGGCTTCACACTTCTTGTGTGCACACATGAGGAGAGGGGCAGGAGGGGAAGGAGCAGATTGGCTCTCTCCTCTTCCATCCGTGCAAGTGAGGAGGGAGGAACTGTCAGTGAAGGCTCTGGGCTCTATGAGAGAGAAGCTCATAGCCTTGCGGTCAGCATCCCCGCTGGGGCCCCTCCTACAGTGGCGGAAACACCAGGGCCGATTGCAAGTGCAACCTTTGTGACTCCACTGCCCAGAGATCAGTCTGTCCCCTAGTATAATTCCCCCAGGTCAGTCAGACTAACATAGATGGACCCTATTGGGGCACATACTGACATGGGGAGGATTATGCTGGGGAAAAACTGACCTGGGAAATGGGAGGACTGTACTGGGGAACAGACTGGACTGTCAGTGTGCACAAAAGCAATCTAACCCCCCACCCAGATGAGCCTGCCACAGTGTGCATAACCCCCCCCCCCCCAAATCAAGCAGTCAGTCAGTGTGCACAGAAATAATTCAACCCCCATCCAGATCAGCCTGTCACAGTATGCACAGCCACAATCAGTCACAGTGTGCACAATCACTCCCCCATCCATATTTACATACCTAAAAAGCATGTGGAGTTTCTTTTCTCCCATGCTTGTGCAGGTGCATTTAGAATGATATCATTGCCTCGCCCCCTCCCCCGGATGCCGATACCGCCCACACGATGCCGATACTGCCCACACACATGTAGAGATGTGTAGAGCAGCAAGGGTTTTGAACGGCCGCTGACAAAGCACAGCAGCCAGCAAGTGACTAGCGCAGGCTGCGAAACTCCAGCTGCGAAGCTCCAGCTGCCCTGCGCTAAAGACGGCCCTGACTGGGGGGGAGACGTGACATGCGGCCCGCGGGCCACCTATGGCCAGTTCGAGCCTGCTTGAAGTCCAGCCTGGGTAGCAAAAATGGATGCCACCATAGATACAATGGAGGAGTGAGCCTAGCTACTCTAGGACAGGAAGTTTACTAGTCTCCATTTTACTAGGTAACAATAAAAGGGAAAAGGCCTAAAAAAATAAACAAATGCAGCCACCACATCTAAAGTTAGCTTCAATATACTACACTTTTGTCTTTCGTTTAGATATTTTTTTGAGCATAACCTGTGCTCAGAAGATTTTGTAAGTCCTTTCTAAATAATGATACTAACATCTTCCAACTTTGGTCAAAAATAGTCCATTTAGTAAAACTGCATTTGAACTGTTCTTTTTGGGCTGATTTTTTTCTCTAAAAAATATTTTTGAGTGATCTATAAATACATAATGGGGCTGATTTACAAACCGTTTGCGCCATGAGTATCGGCGCATCGGCGTGCGCAATGGCAGTTTTGGTATTTACAAAACAATTGCGCCGGTAACACAGCGCTATTCCCCATTTACTATAGTGTTCTCGGGGCACAAGAGGAGGCGCTCAGTGCGCCACTATGGACCTGGTGCACGGCATCTTCGAATCAAAATATAAAGAAGCTGGAAGTGCCAATATAATGGGGCGATGTGGGGTGATGTGAGGAAGTATAGTGACAACTGCCCAAGTAACAAATATGGCCAAAATAGAATGAGAAAGTAACTTTTTCGGAACCAGCCTGCTGCGCCTGCAAGTACGTTTATAACTGTGAGAGGTGTATTTGTGCACTACGCGGCATTTGCGCTCCTTCAAATGCGCCGGTTCACTGCGCTGGCAAAATCTTAGTAAATGTCAAGTCACTTAAATGCATTTGCATAAGTTGAACAGGCGCTCCTCTAAACTTGCCATTATATAACAGTCTCTGCACAAAATTACATTTCTAAAGGAAAAAAAAAGTAATTTAAAAGCACTCGTGACTATAATGAATTGTCGGTTCCTGTCAATACCGAGAAAAGTCATTGAAAGTCTTTGAAAAAAAAAAAGAAATGCATGGGGGTCCCCCGAATTCCATTACCAGGCCCTTCAGGTCTGGTATGGATATTAAGGGGAACTCCTCGCCAAATAAAAAAAAAATGGCGTGGGGGTCCCCCTCAAAATCCGTACCAGGCCCTTCAGGTCTGGTATGGATTTTAAGGGGACTCCCGTGCCAAACTTAAAAAAAGATTGCATGGGAGTCACACCAGACCCTTATACGAGCACGCAACCTGGCAGGCCTCAGTAAAAAGAGGGGGAACGAGAGAGCGCCCCCTCCTGATTGTGGGGGTCTGCGGGTGGGGGGGCTTATCGGAATCTGGAAGCCCCCTTTAACAAAGGGGACCCCCAGATCCCACCCCCCCTGTGTGAAATGGTAATGGGGTACAAATGTACCACTACCATTTCACACAAAAAAGTGGCAAAAATGTTAAAAATTACAATAGCCGGTTTTTGACAATTCCTTTATTAATGTCTTCTCCTTTCTTCCATCTTCTTTTTCCATCTTCTTCTTCCATCATCTTCTTTTCTCCATTCTGTTTTTTTTTTGGTGCTTTTTGTGTGTGAACAGCACCTGGATGTTTCTGGGCATGCTCAGAGAGTGTGTTTTTTGGGTTAGTAATTGAAGGACATCCTTAAAAGGCGTACCCACTTTGAAGTTCAGTCTCTACAATGGGTGAACTTGCATTTTGGGTGTTTCATGGACTGTGCATGTGTTTTAAATTGCTTCATTAGCACACAAACCTATGTTATATAAAGCTTGCAAATAGCATTCTCTCCCTTGCCCTGAAAAGAGGCAAGATTGTGTGTGCGGCCGGAAAAAAGTACATTTTGGTGTCCTTATCGAGTTTGTAACACATGCATTTTATTTGTTATGTCTTTGCAAAACAGATGTTTGTTTTACTTTTGTAGATTGTATTTTTTTGTGTGGGGGATATGTTCCCCTGAAATATTTTTGATGTTGTTAATGTGTGTCGTT
This sequence comes from Rana muscosa, assembly GCA_029206835.1. Taxonomy (NCBI): domain Eukaryota; kingdom Metazoa; phylum Chordata; class Amphibia; order Anura; family Ranidae; genus Rana; species Rana muscosa. The sequence goes on from CM055117.1 coordinate 497,032,469, forward strand.
TGTTCACTTTGATTTAATTGTCTGTGCTGCATTATTTTGATAAATCTTTCTCAAGATGTTGTGACTAATGTTTAAAATTTACCTTCATGTTTTTGTTTTTTTTTGCTTCCCTTTCTTTTTTCCAAGTCCTGTTTTGTTGACCAATAAAATTTGATGCAAAGTTTGATGTTTGTTTTTTGTTTTCTATGCAACAAATGTGACAGCTGCAGCTTAACTATGCTGCTTGGCATGTCAAAACAAAACAAGTGTGATTTGTCTAACCTGGTGCCTTCATGGTAGCATATGCATGTATTGTGTGCTGCCATGGATAGTCACCAGGAAATGAAAAATACAGAGCGGTAAGTCTTAAATTTTCCCTTTTACTGCAGTGGTTCTCAGCCTCAGTCCTCAAGTACCCCCAACAGGACATGTTTTGTGAATTTATCTTATCGAGAATTGCTGTCCAAAATACCAAACCATTGACTGTGATTTAAAGCACATGTGCAAGATGAAGGAAAACCTGCAAACAAGGCCTGTTGGGGGTACTTGAGAAGCACTGATTTAGAGCACTGTACTTAAAAATAGCTCAAGGCAATACTATTTTAATTGTGGGCATTTTGAGGGAAACCATGTATGTGTTAGAACCCCTGCTTGTTTTTGTTTTTTTATAGGTTGGGCTTTGTGTCCCTTTTAGTAAAATTGGCTTCACTTCCTGTCCCACAGCTAAACAGGAAGTGAAGGTAAAACCCTGCCAATGTCTTTTCTTGGGGACACACAGATCAATCTAACTAGTGTCCCCATTAAGTAAATTGCACTCTAGCACTTTTTTGTGTACACCCCAAATCATTAGGTAGTTTGGGGTTTAGTAAAGGCAAATCCACTCTGCAGTACAAGTGTAGTTGCTGAAAATCTGAGGGGAAGCACTGGTGATTTTAACATCCAATCATGTAGAAGCAAAGATGGTGTTTTTTTGTTTCCTTGCATGTCCCCCTCGGATATCCAGCAAGTGCACTTGTTGTGCAAAGTGGATTTGCCTTTAGTAAATAAACCCCAAAGTCCAAGATACCTAATAATTTGGGGTGTACCCAGCAAAATGCTGGAGTGCAATTGACATAATGGGGAAACTATTTCGATTGACCTGTGTGTCCCCAAGGAAAGATATTGGTAGGGATTTACCCTCACTTCCTGTGTGGCTAGGTGTCAGGAAGTGAATTATTTGGAAGGATAAAGTGGCCAAATACGGGAGTTGTCTTCATCCTATCAGGGGTGCAGACATCCCCAAAAACTGTCCAGACTTTTAATCCCTCTGCACTCTACCCCCAAGCAAAAATAAGAAAGGATTTCATTTAGTTTAACTTTGCAAAGACACATTCCTAAGTTCAATTGTGATGCATGTCAATGGCCCATTTAGACCCTCTTTAACCACTTGAGATCAGCGCTATAGCTGAACAACAGCCACAGCACAGTCCTCAATTGCCGGGAGTCCTCAATTGCGCTCTGTGGTCACAGAGTCACTGAGACTCGGGTGATGACAGATCCGAGTAAGGGGCCGATCCCTGCCCCTTACCATGTGATCAGCTGTCAGCCAATGACAGCTGATCACGTGATGTAAACAAAAGCTTGGTAATGGTTTTTGTTTTCTCCTTGTGCTGACAGGGTGAGCATAAAAAAAGGCAATCACCGACTTATGTGCAAGGGACATCGGGCCCGAAGAGGAAGAGGCAATTCTGCATCATCTGTGACAATCAGTAGCCCCTGCCAGTGCCACTTTTCAATGCCCATCACTGGTGCCAATCAGTCCCACCTATCAGTGCCCATCACTGCCAACTATCATTGCCCAACACTGCCAACTATCATTGCCACCTAGCAATGCCACCTCTCAGTGCCCACCCTTGCCGCCTTATCAGTGCCCATCAGTGCAGCCTATCGGTGCCCATCAGTGCAGTCTCACCAGTGTACATCAATGAAGGAGACAAATTACCTTTTTTCAAAATTTTCGAACTAAATATTGAAATATCCCCCAAAAAATTTTTTATTCGGTCTTTTGTATTTATAAAAGAAAAAACAAACACAGAGGTGATCAAATAGCACCAAACGAAAGCTCTATTTGTGTGGGAAAAAAATGATTAAAATTAAATTTTGGTTACAGTGTTGTATGACCTCGCAATTGTCATTCAAATTTCATCAGCGCTGAAAGTTGAAAATTGGTCTGGGCAGGAAGAGGGTTTAAGTGCCCAGTAAGCAAGTGGTTAATATAAGGCTACATGCACACGGACGTTTTTCCAGCCACTTGTTTGAGCGTTTTTTGCAGCTTAAAAACGGCTCTCCATGCTAGCCTATGGCCTCATGCCCACCATGGCGTTTTTGAGCTGTTAATGGCATAGCTGTTTTTAGGCCCCATGTACATGGGACGCTGGTGCAAAGTCTTCTGAACTAAGGTTGAAACCAGCGTTTATAAACGTGCGTTTTGCCGCGTTTGCATGCCGCGTTTTCATCTATAAGCGTTTATTTAGGAAACATCAGAAGGACCCTCCCTAAGCTCTAAAAACAGTATTATTAACCATTTCAGCCAGTTTGTGAGACCAGAGTGAGTAGCAGCAGCTGAGAGAGCAGCAGTGTACTTGTATTTAGCGTATCACTTGCCACATCACTTGCCACAAGTTGTGGATTGTCCACTTGCCACGTCACCTGGCCACGTCACCTGCCACGTCACCTGGCCACATCACCTGCCACAAGTTGTGGATTGTCCACTTGTCACGTCACCTGGCCATGTCTCCTGCCACGTCACCTGGCCACAAGTTGTGGATTGCCCACAATGCAATGCAAGCAATTACAGGTTTCTTTTATATATTTTTAATGGTTTTTCATCATTTGCCATAATTTTTTAGTTTTTCAATGTACAAAAATAGGTCACCTTTAAAAACGCTTATAAACGAAAAAAGCGTCTAAACGCTGGTACCGTAGTTTAGCGTCTGAAACGTGGAAATCTTTGGTGTCTGAACGCATTTTTTTGCTTTCTGAAAAACTAGGTTAAACGCAACTGGGCCAGTTCACACCTTGGAAACGCAGTCCGGATGCGTTCTAGGTGCTTTTCTGCATGCGTGTTTTTTATGCATTTTTGGTGCAGTCCAGTGCTTTTTTCCCCCCTTTTTTCTTAGGCCTCATGCCCACAGACATAAAAAAGAAAACGGAAATGAAGACGGAAATGAAAAACCGCGCGGCCAATGGTAAAAGATGTAGCTGCCTGCACAACAGATGCACTGTAAATGTGAAACAAGTGAAAAATAGAGAGAGTGCGGCGCTCAAGAAGAAAATATACTCATGAGGTATATGGTGATAAAATGTGTATGAAAGCACAAGAAAATGATACACTGGCTAGTAAAAAGGAATGACGATAATGGTGACAAGTGATATATTGTAAGGTACCTGTGATAGGTAGTGTCCGAAGTGGAACTTGTGTGCTGAGGATTCAGGCGAAAACTTAGTCAGGCAGATTAGGTTGGCAACAGATCAGGCAAAACGGTACACGATCAAAATCCAGAGAGTGGTCAGGCAGGCAAAGGTCATACACAAGCTGGCAGTGAAGAACAAAATCAGCAGGCTAGAGAGTAGTCAGGAATTCAGGCAGAAGTTCAACATGAAAATCAAGATCAAAAAGCAGTCACAACACCCAGGGATCTATTCCACACGAACAGGCGCTGAGAGATAGCATCACTTCCTTTTTATGGGCTGCTTTGATTGAAAATTGTCCACAGCTGGCAGCAAGTGGGGCTAGTGAGTCCAAGGTAATGCTTAATACTGAGAGGACATTTGCAAAAGTCTAGATCTGCTCCGTAGCACAACAGGTAAGGCTGCAGCTGTGGGACCAGGAAGATCCCAGTTCAAATACACCCAGGTACATTACAGGGCCCCCTCCCCAGTGGACCCCTCCGGGGAGCCTAGTGGGGCTTAGTGGGAAAGGAGGCATGGAAGTCTCGAATAAGAGAAGGGGCATGCATATCTATGGCTGAAACCCAGGAACGGTCTGTGGCAGGATATCCCTTCCAATGAACCAGATACCGAAGGCCACGACCCTGTCTTCTAGAATCAAGAATCTTGGAGACTTCAAACTCATTTTGTCCATCAACAAGAACAGGAGGAGGTAGCTGTTGCGTTCTGAAGTAGCGATTGAAAATTGCTTTTTTGAGGAGGGAAACATGGAACACAGGATGAATCCAGAGAGAGGAGGGTAATTTTAACCGATAGGAGACAGGCCCAACTCGAGCAATAATTCTGTAAGGACCAATGAATCGAGGGCCCAATTTGGTAGAAGGTTGTTTCAGTCTCACATATTTGGTTGATAGCCAAACTCTGTCCCCCACCACATATGGAGGTATATGGCGTCTTCGTTTGTTGGAAAAAAGTGCATACTTGCCTGCTGACTTCCGTAGTAATAAGCAAATCTTTTTCCAATGTAGCAGAATATTTTTCACCCGCTGATCTGCTGCTGGTACACCAGAGGAAGGCTGAAGTAGGGAAAAAGTCTGAGGGTGATAGCCTAGGGCTGCGTTGAATGGTGTGGTATGAAGAGCACTGTGCCAACGGGAATTAATGGCGAACTCAGCTAAAGGCAAATACTCAGACCAGTTGGAGTGTAAGGCATTGACATAATGTCGAAGATAGGTTTCTAGGGTCTGGTTCATGCGTTCGGTTTGACCATCTGTTTGAGGGTGATGTGAGGTAGAGAGTGAAAGCGTTACTCCCAGTTTCTTGCAGAACGCTCTCCAGAATCGGGAAACAAACTGGGATCCGCGGTCTGAGACGACATTGGTAGGTATGCCATGATATCTCACAATATGGGAAAGGAAGAGAGTAGACAGTGCTTCCGCTGTAGGTAATCCTGGGAGCGGCACAAAATGAGACATTTTGGAAAAGCGATCCACTATGACCCATATAGCAGTCATGCCCTCGGACTTGGGTAAGTCTGTAATGAAGTCCATAGCCAAATGGGTCCAAGGCTGACGAGGTGCCGAAAGTGGTTGTAACATTCCAGTAGGCAATGTACGGGGTACTTTATTAGCAGCACAAGTTGGACAGGCACCAAAAATAGTCAGTAACATCCCTTTTCATATGAGGCCACCAGACATGACGCTGCAAGGTCTTAAGAGTGATGGTGACACCAGGATGACCAGATAACACACCATCATGTGCCCAGAGGAGTACAGGTTTTCTGAGGCTAGGGGCTATGAACAGGCGACCTTGGTGGTATCTTCAAGCCTTGGGGAACACGATTCTGGGTTTCTTGTAACTGTTGGGAAAGAGCCGTAGAGATCTGTGCGACAATTTTGTGAGGTGGGATTATATACTGCTCGGTAGGTTGGTCTTCTTCAGAGGTAGCAAACTGTCTGGAAAGAGCATCAGCTTTCTTGTTTTTATGCCCAGGAACATAAGAAAGAACAAAATTAAAACGGGAGAAAAACAGAGCCCATCGAGCCTGACGTGAGTTCAAACGTCTTGCAGTCTGAAGATACAGTAGGTTTTTATGGTCAGTGAGGATAGAAAAAGGTTTGGGAGCCCCTTCCAGAAGATGTCGCCATTCAGACAATGCCAATTTGATGGCCAGTAGTTCTCGATTCCCAACATCGTAATTCATCTCCGCTGGAGAAAACTTTCTAGAAAAAAATGCTACTGGATGGATTCTACCGGACTTAGGCTGTCTCTGGGAGAGCACGGCACCTGCTCCTACCTCAGAGGCATCAACCTCAACTATGTACTGGAGATCGGGATTTGGATGCTGAAGAATTGGAGCTTTGCTGAACATGTCTTTTAATTGCTGGAAAGCCGATTCTGCTTCTGAGGACCATACCTTGCAATTTGTACCTTTCTTAGTCATAGCAGTAAGGGGGGCCGCAATGGAGGCAAAACCTTTGATGAAGCGTCTGTAGTAATTTGCGAACCCTAGAAAGCTTTGGAGCCCTCTTAAAGTGGTCGGTTGGGGCCATTGCAAGACAGCGGAAAGTTTTTGAGGGTCCATTTGGAAACCGACAGCACTTATAATGTATCCAAGGAAAGGAATACGGCTTTGATGGAAACTAAATTTCTCAATCTTCGCGTAAAGATGGTTTTCTCTCAGTCGTTGCAATACCTGCTTTACATGCAAGATGTGCTCTAGATGAGTCTTTGAAAAGATTAAAATGTCGTCCAAGTAGATGATCACAAAACTGTTGCTGAAATCATGAAAAATTTCATTCATGAAACGTTGGAAGACAGCAGGGGCGTTACACAACCCAAATGGCATAACCAGATATTCAAAATGTCCATTACGAGTGTTGAATGCTGTCTTCCACTCGTCCCCGTCTTTAATTCTAATCAGATTATAAGCCCCTCTTAGGTCTAGCTTGGAGAAGATAACAGCCCCCTTAAGTACATCAAACAGTTCAAGAATGAGAGGCAAAGGGTAGGAGTCTTTTACGGTGATTTGATTTAACCCTCGATAGTCTATGCATGGTCGAAGACCCCCATCTTTTTTTTCAACAAAGAAAAAACCTGCCCCTACTGGAGAAGAAGAGGGTCGGATAAAACCTCTTTCCAAGTTGTCTTTTACGTATTCCTCCATGGATTTTTGTTCAGGCAAAGACAGGGGATAGGTCCTTCCTTTGGGAAGAGGTGCTCCAGGAATCAATTTAATTGCACAGTCAAAAGAACGATGTGGAGGTAAAACCTCTGCCTTTTGCTTGCAAAATACGTCTGAAAACGCATGGTATTCATGAGGCAAGGTAGGTGGAATGGCCACGGAAGCCAACATACAAGCAGAAAGTCTTTTGGGTTGAGACAAACAGTTTGAATGACAGAACGACCCCCAAGAGGTTAGTTCTCCATTTTCCCAATCAAAACAAGGGTTATGTTGTTGTAACCATGGGTAACCAAGGATAACAGGCAGAAGTGGAGAATCAATAAGACACAAGACAACTTCCTCTTTGTGGAGTATGCCTACCTGAAGGGTGATTGTCATAGTCTCAAATTTTACAATGCCATCTCCCAAGGGTTGTCCATTTACGGTGGTAATGTTTAGGTGTCTAGATTTTGGAACAAATGGGATATTATTTTTTTTTAGCAAAAGTGTAGTCCAAGAATATGCCAGCAGCTCCAGAATCCACAAAAGCCTCACAGGAGACAAGTTTAGAGGGTAAATGGATAATTGCAGGAATGGTAATCTTGGTCTTGGAGGATATACCTGTAAGGTCTAAGCCAGCTCCTCCAACACTGGTTAGACCCTGCTTTTACTGGACGGGAAGGGCAGACAGATAATAAATGTCCTTTAAGTCCACAGTATAGGCATAGGCCCAATGCACGCCTCCTTTGTTTCTCAGACTCAGTTAGGTGGAGACGGCTTACATCCATGGGTTCCACAGGTGCCTGGGGTTCAACTGAGATTTCAGGTTCTGGCTGAGGTGGTGCTTGGAAGTTAGGGGCCAAACGGTAAACTGGCCTAGGAAACTTGCGAGTTCTAAGTCTCTCTTGGCACCTTTCATGATACCGGACATCCAGACGAACACAGAGCTCTATGAATTTCTCTAGGTCTTCTGGGGAATCCTTATAGACTAATTCGTCTTTGATGCGATCTGCAAGACCTTTTCAGAAGGCTGCACGTAATGCCCTTGAGTCCCAAGTAGTCTCAGCAGCAAGGGTACGAAACTCAATAGCATATTGTGCCACAGACCTGGTGCCTTGTTGCATGTCCAAGAGTGAGTACTCAGCTGCAGAAGCTCTATCTGGCTTGTCAAATACAGTCTGGAGAGAAGCCAGAAATTTGTCAGCGTCTTGCAGCACAGGATCATTGCGTTCCAGATAAGGAGAGACCCAGGCCAGGGCCTTCCCCTTTATCAAGGAAATTACAAAAGTCACTTTGGCAGACGAAGTGCTAAAGGTCCCAGGGTTGTTGCGGAAATGCAAACGGCAAACATTTAAAAAGCCTCTGCAGTCCTCAGTATCACCACCAAATTTGTCAGGCAAGGGAAGTTTGGGTGGTACAGAAGAGGCGGGTTGGATCGTAGCAGGAGTAGGATCCGGAGTCTGGACAGTTGCAGAGGAAGCAGGCAAACAAGATTTAAGCATAGTACAAAGTTCATCTAACTTGGCATCCAGGGAAGAAAGATGCTGTTCATGAGCTCCAATCAATTGTCCCTGATGTGAAATCGCCTTAACAATCTCAGCAGGGTCCACTGTCATTGTGGCCCGTTTGTAATGTAAGGTACCTGTGATAGGTAGTGTCCGAAGTGGAACTTGTGTGCTGAGGATTAAGGCGAAAGCGTAGTCAGGCAGATTAGGTTGGCAACAGATCAGGCAAAACGGTACACGATCGAAATCCAGAGAGTGGTCAGGCAGGCAAAGGTCATACACAAGCTGTTAGTGAAGTACAAAATCAGCAGGCTAGAGAGTAGTCAGGAATTCAGGCAGAAGTTCAACACGAAAATCAAGATCAAAAAGCAGTCACAACACCTAGGGAGCTATTCCACACAAACGGGCGCTGAGAGATAGCATCACTTCTTTTTTATGGGCTGCTTTGATTGAAAATTGTCCACAGCTGGCAGCAGGTGGGGCTAGTGAGTCTAAGGTAATGCTTAATACTGAGAGGACATTTGCAAAAGTCTAGATCTGCTCCGTAGCACAACAGGTAAGGCTGCAACTGTGGGACCAGGAAGATCCCTGTTCAAATACACCCAGGTACATGACATATATGTAGACTTACACACCTGCAAAAACCTAGCCAATAAGCCTAAAGGACAAATCTGAAATGGTCAATGAAGGTACATGTGATAACGTAGAGTGCCAAAAATATATAATAATATAAGTGAAGCCAATAATATATGGTGAAAAGAATTGGCATCGACAAGGTGAAAACCAAGTGTAGATATAAAGTCCAAATAATCCAAAAATAGGTCAAATAACTGTGAAGTTAATGAACTTATAAGTGAAGCCAATGATGAATAGTACGTAAAATTTACGTCAGCAAGGTGAAAACAAAATGCGATGATGAATAATAAAATCCAAATAATCCAAAGGTACATCAAATAACTGTGTAATAAGTTGTCTGCAGGTAGTCCACAACCATCTAGATCTGAGGCTTACCAGATATGGTGGACCCAACAAGGCTTACGCCTAGTGAGTCGAACGAGCTTGATGGTGTAACACACCAAAAGGGACGTGCAGCAAGCATGGCTTCCAATAGGGACCAGGGGAATATATATCACAGCAATGACATCAATGAGTATCCACCATGGAGATGGGCAGCGGTACTTCACAAAGAACTCCTCCCAAAGTGTTTAAATGGTATAAGGAGAGAAATGGGGCCACATAGTGTAATTCAGTTTAAAAAGATGAACATTTATTGACAAAATAATAAAATAATAAAATGGTCACATTTAGTAAGACAAGTAAAAGCATTATGATCATAAATGACGCAGTGGCATCAGCAGAGCCCACAGATGTTTTAAAAAACAGGCTGTAAAGCTAGTACAGACGCCAGGAAAAAAGCAGCGTTTTTAACTCGATTTTTTCTGCGTTTTGCATTGAATTCAATGCACGTTTCCCCACGCTAGCTTTCAGACGCTTTTTTCTCTCTATTCAAAATGAATGGTTCCCTATGGGAGCCCATTGATTTGAACAGAGGTCGCACCAGAAGTCGGATCAAGATGATCCGACTTGCGGGGCGACTTGTGTGCGGAGAACCTTGAAGGGGAACCCCGCAAAAAATGTAAAAAAAAATTGCGTGAGGTTTCCCCCAGGATGATACCAGACCCTTCTGTCTGGTATGGATCTTGAGGGGAAGCCCCCACACCAAAAAAAAATGGCGTGGGGGTTCCCCCAGGATCCATACCAGACCCTTATCTGAGCACACAGCCCGGCAGGTCAGGAAAGGGGGGCGAGCGAGCGCCCCCCCCCCTCCTAGACCATACCAAGTCACATGCCCTCAACATGGGGGAGTTGGTGCTTTGGGGCGAAGGGGACTCCTGGATTCCGATAAGCCCCCCGCCCGCAGACCCCCAACAACCAACGGCCAGGGTTGTTGGGAAGAGGCCCTTGTCCCCATAAACATGGGGGCAGGCTGCTTTGGGGTGGGGGGGACGCAGGGAGCCCCCCTGCCCCAAAGCACCCACCCCCATCTTGAGGGCATGCAGCCTGGTACGGTTCGGGGGGGCGCTTGCTCGTCCCTACCCCCTTTTCTGACCGGCCGGGCTGCATGCTCGGATAAGGGTCTGGTATGAATTTTGTGGGGACCCCCACGCCGTTTTTCGGCGTAGGGGTTCCCCTTGAAATCCATACCAGACCTAAGGGCCTGGTATGCTCCTGGAGGGGAACCCATGCCGTTTTTTTTTTTTAAACTTGGCGTGGAGTTCCCCCTCATGATTCATACCAAACACAGGGGACAGCGAGCGCAAGGTGTGCAGTACCCTGTCGCCGAGAACCAGCGCGATGGGATCGCGCTGGAAACATTCTCGCGGGCAGGTACTGGCAAAGAAGCCTGTCCTGGAGGCGACTTCAAGTGTGGTTCATGCTCAAGTCGTGTCCAAGTTGCCTCGCAAAGTCGCGCTGCCCCGTGTGAACCGGCACACGAGCCGCCCTGCAAGTCGGATCATCTTGATCCAACTTCTGGTGCGACCTCTATTCAAATCAATGGGCTCCCATAGGGAACCATTAATTTTGAATAGAGACAGAGAAATGCCGCTGATATTTTTATTTACTATCACATTGCACCGCCGGTTCACGTGCCCAATTAATGATTTATCCGGCGCACCAATTAAGGTATGAACCAGCGCAGCGCAGTGTTGTTAGTAAATCAGCCCCAATGTCTTCTTGTTTTTTTTTCCTTTTCTTTTTCAAGCTACATTGTAGGAAAAACTTTTCTTCGAGTCGAAACTTATAAGTGGGTGATTTGCGCAAGTACTCTGTAGAAGCTTACTGAATAAAAATAAAAATACGTATGTTTTGTTTTTAAGAAAGTTTAAGCAAGGATATTTCAGCTTCTAAAGTTATTTTGTGACGCATCTTTTGACAACATAATGGATCTAATCAACTGCGTAGTCTTTACAATGTGGGAGTAAAATGTTTTATTACTATTCAGTGTCCCTTGTAATTGCAATTTTAGATCTAAAGTTATTAAAGTGAACCTTTCAGTATCTTGCCAAGTCTGTATGAGTAAATTCCTGACATGTTACAAAATGCAACAGCAATATATTTTTCAAAAATGAATAGTACCTTTTAACATTTTAAAATTAATCCCTGAGCTCAAGCCATGTGATTTTGACTAGGCTGCGTTTATGTCATCAGTCTACTTCAGGCAGGAGACATTTCCGCAGTATCCTCTACTCCAGTGATCAGACTGCAACAGGCACTGGCATAGAGGGGGTTACACTCATATTATTGGTCTGTTTTAAATTGCAACAACCAACACACTGTACTAATATCACTATACTGACACAGGTTCACTTCTTCCCTGTCTACAAGGTCCATCCAGGTAGGTCAGGTGATCAGTCAAGAGGTCTTTGATGTCATGAACAAGCAGCGAAAAATTTAGACACAACTGAATTCTATTATATTAATCATCTCACACAGTTGTGAAAGCACTTGTATTGCTCTTACTAAAGAGTTTTGAAGAGTATCTTACTAAATAGAGATTATGTTACCAAGTAACAGAGGGCAGAGCAGAGTAACAGAGGTAGGGATGAGCTTTATGTTTGGGTCGAACATGAGTTCAACCCGAACATTGGCTGTTCGCCCGTTCGTCGAAAAACAAACATTATGGGGCATTCGCAGCAAATTGGAGCGCTGCGTAATGCCCCATAATGCACTGCGAGATCGCAGTGCATTTCTGTATGATGATTGGCCAAAGCATGCACCATGACCTGCATGCTTTGGCCAATCCCAGCGCCCTCTGCTAAGATATCCATAATTGGCCAAAGGCAAGGTGCCTTTGGCCAATCATGGCTCAGGGGGACTAAGTCCATGTCCCACACTATATAAGGCTGCCTGCACGTCGGCCCTGTGTAGTGTGTTGTTGGCGTGGACGGAGAGAGAGTGTGCTTTAGATTGAGCAGGCAGGTTATTCAGTTAGCTGCAGTGTATTTAATATATATACAGCCAGTCTCGTATATATATATATATATATATGTATATATATATATATATATATATATATAAACTCTGCATCCAGTGTAGCCTATACTATATCTGACCGCAGGACATTCCTGGTGTACTTTTCTAATATACTTCAGGCGGTGTATTAATATATATATATATATATATATATATATACACACTCTGCATCCAGTGTAGCCTATATCTGACTGCAGGGCATTACTCGTGTACTTTTCTAGTACACTTCTGGTGGTGTACCGTGCATCCGCATGGAAGAAAACCATCGGGCCTTCCGGAAAATACTAAAGACCCATCTCTTCTAACGATCTCAACGACACTGGATGCAAAGCGCCTTGAGGCGATTTAGTTCGCAATTGCAGCGCTATACAAGTTACTCACTCACTCACTCACTCACTCACTCACTCACTCACTCACTCAGTTGCTACTACTTTTCTGGTGGTGTACACAGTACACAATACAGTGCACCCATACTTGCTATTACACTTCTGTTGGTGTACACAGTACCGTGCACCCCTAGTGCAGTTGCTACTACTTTTCTGGTGGTGTACACAGTACACAATACAGTGCACCCATAGTTGCTATTACACTTCTGTTGGTGTACACAGTACCGTGCACCCATAGTGTAGTTGCTACTACTTTTCTGGTGGTGTACACAGTACACAATACAGTGCACCCATAGTTGTTATTACACTTCTGTTGGTGTACACAGTATCGTGCACCCATAGTGCAGTTGCTACTACTTTTCTGGTGGTGTACACAGTTCACAATACAGTGCACCCACTTTTGGTTCCGGCGCCCCATGGAGTAGCTGCCCTTCACCTCAGCTCACACAGCTAGACTCCTAAAATGGCATATAAAGCCCGCAAACCCGACACACTTACCGACAGCACCTCCACCTAACACCCGGTCACAAGATGGACCGATTCGTGGAAAAAAACGGCCCGCGATCGTACGCGGCCATGATGCCGTGAATGGCACAGCCACAAATCGAGGCCCTGGCTTCGGCCTACACGGATCCCTCCACGGAGACGGCGCCTGAAATGGAGGTAAGCGGCGGTTCGGCCCCTCCTCCTCACAAGCTGACACTGCAACACAGCACATAGGGGACCACAACACAGACCTTATTGCACAGGCTGTGGCAGCTCTCCTCTCACCAATGATAACAGCCTCTGTGGAGAAAGCTGTCAGCGCAGGCATGCAACAGCTCCAGGCCCAGCTAGGGTAACATGCCTCCAGGCTTAATGAGGCTGAGCACTGCATAGCTAATATAGAGGAGGAACTGTATCAGGCACAATCCACAGAACAGGCCCAAGACAAGATGAACAGATACATTCTTGAGAAATTGGACGATTTGGAAAATAGGTCCAGGAGGAGCAATCTGCGATTCGTGGGCATCCCAGAATCACTACAGCCTTCAGCCCTCACGGACCCTTGCGCGAGGGGCATTCCCGAAGCGATAGGCCTCCCAGGCCCCTGCACCATAGAGCGTGCCCACCGCATGAGAATCATTAACTCTGATCGCAAATTGCCCCGACCTATAATCGCCAAATACCTCAATTACTCAGACAAAGCTTTCATCCTACAGAAATTCAGGCAATCCAGATCGACGGAATAAAGATCCTGATTTTCACGGACTACTCCATAGAAGTATCCAAGAAAAGGAAAGCATTCCAACAAATTTGCTCGGAGCTACACCTGCAACAAATCAAATTCACCTTAGCCTTCCCAGCTACCCCCCAGCTTAAAGCCCCTAATGGCGACCAGCTCTCCTTTCATGATCCATCCGAGGCGGTGGCCTTTCTAAGATCACTACACGCAGGTCCGCACCTCAGCCCAGACCAGCTCCTACCAACCATGCTCTAGACCAAAGGAGCCCACGCAAAGACTCTCAAAAACGGTTCAGAGCCTCAGGCCCAGACCAACATCGCTCCACACCTCATTGAGAGTGCTCCTACAGCGCCATTTTGGTCTGAGTCACAATGGCTCTCCAACCGGCCATGCTGGCTCAACCCCAGCCGAGATGTCTCTCACCAATTTTTTTTTATCTTTCTCACAGTTTTGTTCTCTCCTCCTCACCAGGTACCCCACTTACTGGTAGGCCGAACTTTTCTACTGTTTCACATACTACTAAATGTTATAACCTGTTTACTGATTTATCTTATGCCACGATTTTCCCCCCTGGCATCCCTGCGTAGCTTGGACCACTCTCCCCGTGCACAACCCAAGCTGCCAGCATACACCACCCTCTAAAACGTAGGTTAAATACTGCAGTCATTTGATCTTGTAATGGGAGCTGGCCTACTCAGTGACTCCATGCGGAAAAAAGTGAAGTTTCTCAAATATGTTTTATTGTATCTACCTTTTACCTCCTTCCCTCTGAACCCCCCTCTCTCATGACCTTTCATCCTGTGCTACACTTGCACCAAATGACCTTCAATCCATATTCTCAGTCAGCCTAGGCTCCTTCATATTCCCGAATGTACTTGAAGAACACCACCAAATGCTATTGCACACCACTCATGCAACACCAGCCCATACCCCCCTTATGCCCCCCCCCAATATTAAGATAGTCTCCTGGAATGTGAAAGGGCTTTGTTCCCCCAATAAGAGAATGAAAATTCTTTGCCACCTTAAAAGACTAAAGACCGACATCGCCCTACTCCAGGAAACCCACCTTTCCACCCCTGACTTCCAACGTATGAAAAAACTATTGGTGGGTAGTGATGAGCCGAACACCCCCGGGTTCGGTTCGCACCAGAACCCGCGAACGGACCGAAAGTTCGTACGAACATTAGAACCCTATTAAATACAATGGATGCGAACGTTCGAATTCTAAAGTGCTAATTATAACAACTATTATGCATGTTATTGTCCTAAAAAGGGTTTGGGAACCCGGGTTCTGCACCAGGGGACATGTATCAATGCAAAAAGAAGTTTTAAAAACGGTCATTTTTCGGGAGCAGTAATTTTAATGATGCATAAAGTGAAAAAAAAAAAGTCAAATATTCCTTTAAATATCGTACCTGGGGGGTGTCTAAAGTATGCCTGTGAAGTGCCACGTGTTTCCCGTGTTTAGAACTGTCCCTGCACAAAATGACACTTCTAAAGGAAAAAAAAGCCATTTAAAACTGCTTGCGGCTTTAATGTAATGTCTGGTCCCGGTAATATGGATGAAAATCTTTAAGAAAAATGGCATAGCTACCCCATGACCCCCCCCCCCTACCCCAGCCCATTACCAGCCCCTTTGGGTATTGTATGGATATTAAGGGGAACCCCGCACATAAAATAAAAAAAGGCCCTATATACTCTGAACAGCCGTATACAGGCGGTGCATACAAGACAGGGACTGTAGGTTTGTTCTTATGTAGAATGTGTTTGTAATTTTGAACAGGTACATTGTTGAAGTGTAGCTCCAGCCCAAAAATCTATTTTTAAACTTTTTGGAAAACATAGGTAAGGGTTATCACCCCTGTAACATTTGTTTTGCTGTCTGTGCCCCTGTTCAGAACATTTCACCTCACTTTCCGTCCCAATGACAACTGTTTTTGAAATGTGGTGTTTTTCTTGAAACAAGGATTGCTGATAAAGCATCAGTACAGAGGAGACACCTTTCTCCCATATTTATTCTTACAGGAGAGAATTTTCCTTCCTAGTGGTAGATTTCCTCTCACTTCCTGTTGTCTTCTTGCGTTTGCAAGTAGGAGTCGTTTGTAAGTTGGATGTTTGAAAGTAGGGACCTGCCGTATATACTCTGCAGAAATAGGCCCCTTAGTTGTTGGTGTTGGCACAACACTGTAAGCACTCACAGTTACTCTTGGTTGGTGCTGGAACGCCCTGCTGTCAACTATTATATCAGGAATTTTAATTACATATAATTGTTGAACAGTGGTAGTAAAAATTGGGCCTTTGATGGTGGTGCTGGTGCCACAACACTGTAAGCCCTGACAGTTACTCTTGGTGGGTGCAGCAATGGGCCCTGCTGTGAATTATTAGATCAAGAATTGTAATTGCATGCCCCTGTTGAACAGGGGCTGAAAAATTGGGCCTTTCGTGGTGGTGGTGGTGGTGGTGGTGTTGCCACAACACTGTAAGCCCTCAGAGTTACTCTTGGTGGGTGCAGGAATGGGCCCTGCTGTGAATTATTAGATCAAGAATTGTAATTACATGACCCTTTTGAACAGGGGCTGAAAAATTGGGCCTTTCGTGGTGGTGGTGGTGGTGGCATTGCCACAACACTGTAAGCCCTCAGAGTTACTCTTGGTGGGTGCAGCAATGGGCCCTGCTGTGAATTATTAGATCAAGAATTGTAATTGCATGCCCCTGTTGAACAGGGGCTGAAAAATTGGGCCTTAGGCACTGGTGGCACAACACTACAACCCCTCACAGATACTGTACTTGGAGCACAGCAATGAGCCCTGTTGCAAAGTATTGCTTCAAAAATTGTAATGACACGCCCCTGTTAAACAGGGGCTGAAAAATTGGGCCTTAGGCACTGGTGGCACAACACTACGACCCCTCACAGATACTGTACTTGGAGCACAGCAATGAGCCCTGTTGCAAAGTATTGCTTCAAAAATTGTAATGACACGCCCCTGTTAAACAGGGGCTGAAAAATTGGGCCTTAGGCACTGGTGGCACAACACTACAACCCCTCACAGATACTGTACTTGGAGCACAGCAATGAGCCCTGTTGCAAAGTATTGCTTCAAAAATTGTAATGACACGCCCCTTTTAAACAGGGGCTGAAAAATTGGGCCTTAGGCACTGGTGCCACAACACTCCAACCCCTCACAGATACTGTACTTGGAGCACAGCAATGAGCCCTATGGCAAATTATTGCTAAAAAAATTGTAATTACACGCCCCTGTAAAACAGGGGCTGAAAAATTGGGCCTTAGCCACTGGTGGCGGCACCCATAAACAAAAATGATCTTCCAAGCTATCATCATCAATCGTATCATTGAGGACTCGGAGGAGGAGGATAGCCAGTCAACATAACAGCACAGGCACTCAGCATCAGCATCAGTCTTGAAGGGATGTGACATGTTAAAATCAATTAGTCTGTTATATCAGCATCAGGTGTGTGGTAGCTGGTGGTGATCCAAGACTGGTTCATCTTGATGAAAGTCAGTCGATCAACCGAGTCGGTGGACAGGCGCACCCTGTGATCCGTGACAAATCCTCCAGCAGCACTGAATGTGCGTTCCGAAAGAACGCTGGATGCAGGACAGGCCAGTAGCTCAATTGCATACTGTGCAAGCTCTGGCCAGTGATCCATCCTCAAGACCCAGTAAGCCAGAGGATTTTCGGTGGGGAAGGTGTCCAAGTCTGACCTTGCCCCTAGATATTCGTGCACCATGTTTATCAGACGCTGGCGATGGTTGCTGGAACCGATCATACTTTGGGGCTGCGGACTAAAGAATTGTCTGAACGCATCGGTCAGACGGCCACCTTCCCCACCGCTCCTTCTTTGACTGGCCGAAGCCTCAGCAACTCGTTGTCCAGGACCAGGAGTTTGTAACCTCCCAGTCTCTGGGAACGCGTTGCACAGACCTTTCTGCAAGGCCTCCCGGAGTTGTCTCATCCTCTGCTCCCTCTGCGAAGGTAACATAAGGTCCGCAACCTTACCCTTGTACCGTGGATCAAGGAGAGTGGCCAGCCAGTAATGGTCCCTCTCCTTGATCCGAAGAATACGAGGATCCTTCCGCAGACTTTGCAGGATCAGGGAGGCCATGCAGCGTAGGTTTGCTGAGGCATTCGCTCCGGAGTCCTCTGGGTCACTAAGGACGACATGATCCGCAGCCACCTCCTCCCAGCCACGTACAAGTCCACTGGTTTCTTGGGACTGTAAATCATCCCTAAAAGACTGCTGCTGATGATGCTGAGTGCCAGCCTCCACCTCCATGCTGACACAATCCTCCTCCTCCTCCTCCTCCTCCTCCTCCTCCTCTTCCTGTGCGATGGGTGGGACAGAAGGAACACTGTCTGGGTAAAGGGGGCCTTGAGAGGCAAGGAAGTCCTCCTCTTCCTGCCTCTGTTCTGCCTCAAGTGCCCTGTCCATTATTCCACGCAGCGTGTGCTCCAACAGGTGGACAAGAGGTACAGTGTCACTGATGCATGCACTGTCACTGCTCACCATCCTCGTGGCCTCCTCAAATGGTGCCAGGACAGTGCATGCATCCCTGATCATGCCCCACTGGCGTGGAGAAAAAAAACCAAGCTCCCCTGACCCTGTCCTGGTGCCGTAGTCGCACAGGTACTCATTGATGGCCCTCTGCTGCGTGTGCAGCCGCTGCAGCATGGCCAACGTTGAGTTCCACCTGGTGGGCATGTCACATATAAGGCGGTTCTTGGGCAGGTTCAACTCCTTTTGCAGCTCAGCCAGGCGAGCACTGGCATTATAAGATCTGCGGAAATGCACACAGACTTTCCTGGCCTGCCTCAGGACATCCTGTAAGCCCGGGTACCTGCCCAAGAACCGCTGCACCACCAGGTTAAGGACGTGAGCCACACAGGGCACATGGGTCAGTTGTCCCTGTCGGAGGGCGGAGAGGAGGTTGGTGCCATTGTCGCAAACCACCATTCCTGGCTTAAGCTGGCGTGGCGTCAACCACCTCTTGGCCTGGCCCTGCAGAGCAGACAGGACCTCTGCCCCAGTGTGGCTTCTGTCCCCCAAACACACCAGCGCAAGCACGGCATGGCATCTTTTTGCCTGCATACTTGCGTAGCCCCGTGAACGGCTACGGAGCACCGCTGGTTCATAGGACAAACCACAGGAAGAGGCCATGGAGGAAGAAGAAGAGGAGGGGGTGGAGGAGAGAGGTGTGTCACAACCAGTAGTAGCATTTTGGAGGCGTGGCGGTGGAACAACCTCCAACACTACTGCACCTTGTCCTGCATCCTTCCCAGCTGCCAAAAGAGTGACCCAATGGGCCGTGAAAGAAAGGTAACGTCCCTGTCCATGCCTGCTGGACCATGAGTCAGCGGTAATATGCACCTTACCGCTGACCGCCCTGTCCAGCGAGGCCAAGACATTGCCTTCCACATGCCGGTAGAGAGCCGGAATAGCCTTCCGTGAGAAAAAGTGGCGTTTGGGAACCTGCCACTGAGGAACCGCACATTGCACAAACTCACGGAAGGGGGCCGAGTCTACCAACTGAAAAGGCAGCAGTTGAAGCGCTAGCAATTTAGCCAAGCTAGCATTCAACCGCTGGGCATGTGGATGGCTGGGAGTGAACTTCTTTCGACGGTCCAGCAGCTGGGGCAGGGAAATTTGCCTGCTAGAATCGGACGTCGGTGTACTGCTAGCAGAGTGGCCGCAAGTACTTGGCTGTGACACACCTAATTCTACACCTTCATTCCTCTCAGTGCATGTTTCAGAGAGGACTGAAGTTATAGTGGGGTTGGAGATCCCAGCTGATGCGGTGCAAGGAGAGGTCCGCTTTGTTCTTTGGTGTGGGTCTTTGAGGTAGGCTTGCCAACGAGCTGCATGGCAGGTCAACATATGTCTGGTCAGGCATGTGGTACCCAAGCGGCTGATGTTTTGGCCACGCGATATGCGCTTGAGACATATGTTGCAAACAGCAGCTGTGTGATCTGATGCACTAGCCTCAAAAAAGGCCCACACCAAGGAACTTTTTGAATGACGGGCAGAGGCAGCGCCCTGCACAGGCGGAGCTCTGCGGTGTGATTCCGTCGGTGTACTGCCCTTACGCTGGCCACCAAAGGGCATCCTGCCTCGTTGGAGATGTGCCTCCTCCTCATCCTCCTCCTCCTCCTCCTCCTATTAGGCACCCACGTGGAGTCAGTGACCTCATCATCCCCTCCCTCCTCATCACTGGAGCCAATCTGGCAGTATGCTGCAGCTGCTGGAACATGACTGCCAGATTGGTGTCCTTCTTGAGCATCCCCTCTGTCTGCTCTCACGCTACTGCCTTCCTGTAGCTGGGTTTCATCATCAGACCCTTCGAAACGCTGGGCATCCTCCTGGAGCATGTACCCAACACTGTGCTCAAACAGTTCGGGGGACTCCTCAGGAGGAGGACATGGTGGGTCTAGGGAAGGAGTGACTGATGATGAGTCTGACATTGATACCAGGGAAGAGGACGCTTTGGCAGCTGCTTTGCCAGTACCCTGAGCCTGGGTGAGAGAGGATGAGGAGGAGGAGGAGGGCTTGGTCATCCACTCTACCAAGTCTTCGGCATGATGTGGCTCAACATGTCCAGCTGCCGAAAAGAAGGACAAGCGTGTCCCATGGCCATGTGCTGATGACAATGCACCGCGTCCACGACCAGCACTGTTGCCCCCAGACACAGAGCCTGCTTGCCCTCTTTTATTGCCTCCTGACTGTCTGCCTCTCCTTGTTTGCCTTCCAGACATTCTAATAGATGGCCTGCAGGGAGATGGGAAAAAAGCAATAAGGGCTACCTTCAGGTGTCCTTCTCTGTCCCTTTACTTAAGGATTTCTAAATATGGTTGAGGATGATTGCTTTTGCACAGAATAGCACAACGACAATTTCCCTGACTGTCCAAAAAACAAGGATTTCAAAGATGGTTGATGAGGAAGCACACTATAGCACAAGGAGAATTCCCCTCACTTTCCTTCTTTGTCCCTAGAAACAAGGACTCGCACAGTGAAAGAAACTGACACTCTCCCTACCTAGAGTTTTCTGTCCCTAGAAAAAATGTTTTTTTAAAGCACACTATAGCACAAGGAGAATTCCCCTCACTTTCCTTCTTTGTCCCTAGAAACAAGGACTCGCACAGTGAAAGAAACTGACTCTCTCCCTACCTAGAGTTTTCTGTCCCTAGAAAAAATGTTTTTTTAAAGCACACTATAGCACAAGGAGAATTCCCCTCACTTTCCTTCTTTGTCCCTAGAAACAAGGACTCGCACAGTGAAAGAAACTGACACTCTCCCTACCTAGAGTTTTCTGTCCCTAGAAAAAATGTTTTTTTAAAGCACACTATAGCACAAGGAGAATTCCCCTCACTTTCCTTCTTTGTCCCTAGAAACAAGGACTCGCACAGTGAAAGAAACTGACACTCTCCCTACCTAGAGTTTTCTGTCCCTAGAAAAAATGTTTTTTTAAAGCACACTATAGCACAAGGAGAATTCCCCTCACTTTCCTTCTTTGTCCCTAGAAACAAGGACTCGCACAGTGAAAGAAACTGACACTCTCCCTACCTAGAGTTTTCTGTCCCTAGAAAAAATGTTTTTTTAAAGCACACTATAGCACAAGGAGAATTCCCCTCACTTTCCTTCTTTGTCCCTAGAAACAAGGACTCGCACAGTGAAAGAAACTGACACTCTCCCTACCTAGAGTTTTCTGTCCCTAGAAAAAATGTTTTTTTAAAGCACACTATAGCACAAGGAGAATTCCCCTCACTTTCCTTCTTTGTCCCTAGAAACAAGGACTCGCACAGTGAAAGAAACTGACACTCTCCCTACCTAGAGTTTTCTGTCCCTAGAAAAAATGTTTTTTTAAAGCACACTATAGCACAAGGAGAATTCCCCTCACTTTCCTTCTTTGTCCCTAGAAACAAGGACTCGCACAGTGAAAGAAACTGACTCTCTCCCTACCTAGAGTTTTCTGTCCCTAGAAAAAATGTTTTTTTAAAGCACACTATAGCACAAGGAGAATTCCCCTCACTTTCCTTCTTTGTCCCTAGAAACAAGGACTCGCACAGTGAAAGAAACTGACACTCTCCCTACCTAGAGTTTTCTGTCCCTAGAAAAAATGTTTTTTTAAAGCACACTATAGCACAAGGAGAATTCCCCTCACTTTCCTTCTTTGTCCCTAGAAACAAGGACTCGCACAGTGAAAGAAACTGACACTCTCCCTACCTAGAGTTTTCTGTCCCTAGAAAAAATGTTTTTTTAAAGCACACTATAGCACAAGGAGAATTCCCCTCACTTTCCTTCTTTGTCCCTAGAAACAAGGACTCGCACAGTGAAAGAAACTGACACTCTCCCTACCTAGAGTTTTCTGTCCCTAGAAAAAATGTTTTTTTAAAGCACACTATAGCACAAGGAGAATTCCCCTCACTTTCCTTCTTTGTCCCTAGAAACAAGGACTCGCACAGTGAAAGAAACTGACACTCTCCCTACCTAGAGTTTTCTGTCCCTAGAAAAAATGTTTTTTTAAAGCACACTATAGCACAAGGAGAATTCCCCTCACTTTCCTTCTTTGTCCCTAGAAACAAGGACTCGCACAGTGAAAGAAACTGACACTCTCCCTACCTAGAGTTTTCTGTCCCTAGAAAAAATGTTTTTTTAAAGCACACTATAGCACAAGGAGAATTCCCCTCACTTTCCTTCTTTGTCCCTAGAAACAAGGACTCGCACAGTGAAAGAAACTGACACTCTCCCTACCTAGAGTTTTCTGTCCCTAGAAAAAATGTTTTTTTAAAGCACACTATAGCACAAGGAGAATTCCCCTCACTTTCCTTCTTTGTCCCTAGAAACAAGGACTCGCACAGTGAAAGAAACTGACACTCTCCCTACCTAGAGTTTTCTGTCCCTAGAAAAAATGTTTTTTTAAAGCACACTATAGCACAAGGAGAATTCCCCTCACTTTCCTTCTTTGTCCCTAGAAACAAGGACTCGCACAGTGAAAGAAACTGACACTCTCCCTACCTAGAGTTTTCTGTCCCTAGAAAAAATGTTTTTTTAAAGCACACTATAGCACAAGGAGAATTCCCCTCACTTTCCTTCTTTGTCCCTAGAAACAAGGACTCGCACAGTGAAAGAAACTGACACTCTCCCTACCTAGAGTTTTCTGTCCCTAGAAAAAATGTTTTTTTAAAGCACACTATAGCACAAGGAGAATTCCCCTCACTTTCCTTCTTTGTCCCTAGAAACAAGGACTCGCACAGTGAAAGAAACTGACACTCTCCCTACCTAGAGTTTTCTGTCCCTAGAAAAAATGTTTTTTTAAAGCACACTATAGCACAAGAAGAATTCCCCTCACTTTCCTTCTTTGTCCCTAGAAACAAGGACTCGCACAGTGAAAGAAACTGACACTCTCCCTACCTAGAGTTTTCTGTCCCTAGAAAAAATGTTTTTTTAAAGCACACTATAGCACAAGGAGAATTCCCCTCACTTTCCTTCTTTGTCCCTAGAAACAAGGACTCGCACAGTGAAAGAAACTGACACTCTCCCTACCTAGAGTTTTCTGTCCCTAGAAAAAATGTTTTTTTAAAGCACACTATAGCACAAGGAGAATTCCCCTCACTTTCCTTCTTTGTCCCTAGAAACAAGGACTCGCACAGTGAAAGAAACTGACACTCTCCCTACCTAGAGTTTTCTGTCCCTAGAAAAAATGTTTTTTTAAAGCACACTATAGCACAAGGAGAATTCCCCTCACTTTCCTTCTTTGTCCCTAGAAACAAGGACTCGCACAGTGAAAGAAACTGACTCTCTCCCTACCTAGAGTTTTCTGTCCCTAGAAAAAATGTTTTTTTAAAGCACACTATAGCACAAGGAGAATTCCCCTCACTTTCCTTCTTTGTCCCTAGAAACAAGGACTCGCACAGTGAAAGAAACTGACACTCTCCCTACCTAGAGTTTTCTGTCCCTAGAAAAAATGTTTTTTTAAAGCACACTATAGCACAAGGAGAATTCCCCTCACTTTCCTTCTTTGTCCCTAGAAACAAGGACTCGCACAGTGAAAGAAACTGACACTCTCCCTACCTAGAGTTTTCTGTCCCTAGAAAAAATGTTTTTTTAAAGCACACTATAGCACAAGGAGAATTCCCCTCACTTTCCTTCTTTGTCCCTAGAAACAAGGACTCGCACAGTGAAAGAAACTGACACTCTCCCTACCTAGAGTTTTCTGTCCCTAGAAAAAATGTTTTTTTAAAGCACACTATAGCACAAGGAGAATTCCCCTCACTTTCCTTCTTTGTCCCTAGAAACAAGGACTCGCACAGTGAAAGAAACTGACACTCTCCCTACCTAGAGTTTTCTGTCCCTAGAAAAAATGTTTTTTTAAAGCACACTATAGCACAAGGAGAATTCCCCTCACTTTCCTTCTTTGTCCCTAGAAACAAGGACTCGCACAGTGAAAGAAACTGACACTCTCCCTACCTAGAGTTTTCTGTCCCTAGAAAAAATGTTTTTTTAAAGCACACTATAGCACAAGGAGAATTCCCCTCACTTTCCTTCTTTGTCCCTAGAAACAAGGACTCGCACAGTGAAAGAAACTGACACTCTCCCTACCTAGAGTTTTCTGTCCCTAGAAAAAATGTTTTTTTAAAGCACACTATAGCACAATGAGAATTCCCCTCACTTTCCTTCTTTGTCCCTAGAAACAAGGACTCGCACAGTGAAAGAAACTGACACTCTCCCTACCTAGAGTTTTCTGTCCCTAGAAAAAATGTTTTTTTAAAGCACACTATAGCACAAGGAGAATTCCCCTCACTTTCCTTCTTTGTCCCTAGAAACAAGGACTCGCACAGTGAAAGAAACTGACACTCTCCCTACCTAGAGTTTTCTGTCCCTAGAAAAAATGTTTTTTTAAAGCACACTATAGCACGAGGAGAATTCCCCTCACTTTCCTTCTTTGTCCCTAGAAACAAGGACTCGCACAGTGAAAGAAACTGACACTCTCCCTACCTAGAGTTTTCTGTCCCTAGAAAAAATGTTTTTTTAAAGCACACTATAGCACAAGGAGAATTCCCCTCACTTTCCTTCTTTGTCCCTAGAAACAAGGACTCGCACAGTGAAAGAAACTGACACTCTCCCTACCTAGAGTTTTCTGTCCCTAGAAAAAATGTTTTTTTAAAGCACACTATAGCACAAGGAGAATTCCCCTCACTTTCCTTCTTTGTCCCTAGAAACAAGGACTCGCACAGTGAAAGAAACTGACACTCTCCCTACCTAGAGTTTTCTGTCTCTAGAAAAAATGTTTTTTTAAAGCACACTATAGCACAAGGAGAATTCCCCTCACTTTCCTTCTTTGTCCCTAGAAACAAGGACTCGCACAGTGAAAGAAACTGACACTCTCCCTACCTAGAGTTTTCTGTCCCTAGAAAAAATGTTTTTTTAAAGCACACTATAGCACGAGGAGAATTCCCCTCACTTTCCTTCTTTGTCCCTAGAAACAAGGACTCGCACAGTGAAAGAA
The DNA here is from genome assembly GCA_029206835.1 of Rana muscosa. NCBI lineage: Eukaryota > Metazoa > Chordata > Amphibia > Anura > Ranidae > Rana > Rana muscosa. The sequence continues at coordinate 497,057,712 of CM055117.1, forward strand.
ACTGACACTCTCCCTACCTAGAGTTTTCTGTCCCTAGAAAAAATGTTTTTTTAAAGCACACTATAGCACAAGGAGAATTCCCCTCACTTTCCTTCTTTGTCCCTAGAAACAAGGACTCGCACAGTGAAAGAAACTGACACTCTCCCTACCTAGAGTTTTCTGTCCCTAGAAAAAATGTTTTTTTAAAGCACACTATAGCACAAGGAGAATTCCCCTCACTTTCCTTCTTTGTCCCTAGAAACAAGGACTCGCACAGTGAAAGAAACTGACACTCTCCCTACCTAGAGTTTTCTGTCCCTAGAAAAAATGTTTTTTTAAAGCACACTATAGCACAAGGAGAATTCCCCTCACTTTCCTTCTTTGTCCCTAGAAACAAGGACTCGCACAGTGAAAGAAACTGACACTCTCCCTACCTAGAGTTTTCTGTCCCTAGAAAAAATGTTTTTTTAAAGCACACTATAGCACAAGGAGAATTCCCCTCACTTTCCTTCTTTGTCCCTAGAAACAAGGACTCGCACAGTGAAAGAAACTGACACTCTCCCTACCTAGAGTTTTCTGTCCCTAGAAAAAATGTTTTTTTAAAGCACACTATAGCACAAGGAGAATTCCCCTCACTTTCCTTCTTTGTCCCTAGAAACAAGGACTCGCACAGTGAAAGAAACTGACACTCTCCCTACCTAGAGTTTTCTGTCCCTAGAAAAAATGTTTTTTTAAAGCACACTATAGCACAAGGAGAATTCCCCTCACTTTCCTTCTTTGTCCCTAGAAACAAGGACTCGCACAGTGAAAGAAACTGACACTCTCCCTACCTAGAGTTTTCTGTCCCTAGAAAAAATGTTTTTTTAAAGCACACTATAGCACAAGGAGAATTCCCCTCACTTTCCTTCTTTGTCCCTAGAAACAAGGACTCGCACAGTGAAAGAAACTGACACTCTCCCTACCTAGAGTTTTCTGTCCCTAGAAAAAATGTTTTTTTAAAGCACACTATAGCACAAGGAGAATTCCCCTCACTTTCCTTCTTTGTCCCTAGAAACAAGGACTCGCACAGTGAAAGAAACTGACACTCTCCCTACCTAGAGTTTTCTGTCCCTAGAAAAAATGTTTTTTTAAAGCACACTATAGCACAAGGAGAATTCCCCTCACTTTCCTTCTTTGTCCCTAGAAACAAGGACTCGCACAGTGAAAGAAACTGACACTCTCCCTACCTAGAGTTTTCTGTCCCTAGAAAAAATGTTTTTTTAAAGCACACTATAGCACAAGGAGAATTCCCCTCACTTTCCTTCTTTGTCCCTAGAAACAAGGACTCGCACAGTGAAAGAAACTGACACTCTCCCTACCTAGAGTTTTCTGTCCCTAGAAAAAATGTTTTTTAAAGCACACTATAGCACAAGGAGAATTCCCCTCACTTTCCTTCTTTGTCCCTAGAAACAAGGACTCGCACAGTGAAAGAAACTGACACTCTCCCTACCTAGAGTTTTCTGTCCCTAGAAAAAATGTTTTTTTAAAGCACACTATAGCACAAGGAGAATTCCCCTCACTTTCCTTCTTTGTCCCTAGAAACAAGGACTCGCACAGTGAAAGAAACTGACACTCTCCCTACCTAGAGTTTTCTGTCCCTAGAAAAAATGTTTTTTTAAAGCACACTATAGCACAAGGAGAATTCCCCTCACTTTCCTTCTTTGTCCCTAGAAACAAGGACTCGCACAGTGAAAGAAACTGACACTCTCCCTACCTAGAGTTTTCTGTCCCTAGAAAAAATGTTTTTTTAAAGCACACTATAGCACAAGGAGAATTCCCCTCACTTTCCTTCTTTGTCCCTAGAAACAAGGACTCGCACAGTGAAAGAAACTGACACTCTCCCTACCTAGAGTTTTCTGTCCCTAGAAAAAATGTTTTTTTAAAGCACACTATAGCACAAGGAGAATTCCCCTCACTTTCCTTCTTTGTCCCTAGAAACAAGGACTCGCACAGTGAAAGAAACTGACACTCTCCCTACCTAGAGTTTTCTGTCCCTAGAAAAAATGTTTTTTTAAAGCACACTATAGCACAAGGAGAATTCCCCTCACTTTCCTTCTTTGTCCCTAGAAACAAGGACTCGCACAGTGAAAGAAACTGACACTCTCCCTACCTAGAGTTTTCTGTCCCTAGAAAAAATGTTTTTTTAAAGCACACTATAGCACAAGGAGAATTCCCCTCACTTTCCTTCTTTGTCCCTAGAAACAAGGACTCGCACAGTGAAAGAAACTGACACTCTCCCTACCTAGAGTTTTCTGTCCCTAGAAAAAATGTTTTTTTAAAGCACACTATAGCACAAGGAGAATTCCCCTCACTTTCCTTCTTTGTCCCTAGAAACAAGGACTCGCACAGTGAAAGAAACTGACACTCTCCCTACCTAGAGTTTTCTGTCCCTAGAAAAAATGTTTTTTTAAAGCACACTATAGCACAAGAAGAATTCCCCTCACTTTCCTTCTTTGTCCCTAGAAACAAGGACTCGCACAGTGAAAGAAACTGACACTCTCCCTACCTAGAGTTTTCTGTCCCTAGAAAAAATGTTTTTTTAAAGCACACTATAGCACAAGGAGAATTCCCCTCACTTTCCTTCTTTGTCCCTAGAAACAAGGACTCGCACAGTGAAAGAAACTGACACTCTCCCTACCTAGAGTTTTCTGTCCTTAGAAAAAATGTTTTTTTAAAGCACACTATAGCACAAGGAGAATTCCCCTCACTTTCCTTCTTTGTCCCTAGAAACAAGGACTCGCACAGTGAAAGAAACTGACACTCTCCCTACCTAGAGTTTTCTGTCCCTAGAAAAAATGTTTTTTTAAAGCACACTATAGCACGAGGAGAATTCCCCTCACTTTCCTTCTTTGTCCCTAGAAACAAGGACTCGCACAGTGAAAGAAACTGACACTCTCCCTACCTAGAGTTTTCTGTCCCTAGAAAAAATGTTTTTTTAAAGCACACTATAGCACAAGGAGAATTCCCCTCACTTTCCTTCTTTGTCCCTAGAAACAAGGACTCGCACAGTGAAAGAAACTGACACTCTCCCTACCTAGAGTTTTCTGTCCCTAGAAAAAATGTTTTTTTAAAGCACACTATAGCACAAGGAGAATTCCCCTCACTTTCCTTCTTTGTCCCTAGAAACAAGGACTCGCACAGTGAAAGAAACTGACACTCTCCCTACCTAGAGTTTTCTGTCCCTAGAAAAAATGTTTTTTTAAAGCACACTATAGCACAAGGAGAATTCCCCTCACTTTCCTTCTTTGTCCCTAGAAACAAGGACTCGCACAGTGAAAGAAACTGACACTCTCCCTACCTAGAGTTTTCTGTCCCTAGAAAAAATGTTTTTTTAAAGCACACTATAGCACAAGGAGAATTCCCCTCACTTTCCTTCTTTGTCCCTAGAAACAAGGACTCGCACAGTGAAAGAAACTGACACTCTCCCTACCTAGAGTTTTCTGTCCCTAGAAAAAATGTTTTTTTAAAGCACACTATAGCACAAGGAGAATTCCCCTCACTTTCCTTCTTTGTCCCTAGAAACAAGGACTCGCACAGTGAAAGAAACTGACACTCTCCCTACCTAGAGTTTTCTGTCCCTAGAAAAAATGTTTTTTTAAAGCACACTATAGCACAAGGAGAATTCCCCTCACTTTCCTTCTTTGTCCCTAGAAACAAGGACTCGCACAGTGAAAGAAACTGACACTCTCCCTACCTAGAGTTTTCTGTCCCTAGAAAAAATGTTTTTTTAAAGCACACTATAGCACAAGGAGAATTCCCCTCACTTTCCTTCTTTGTCCCTAGAAACAAGGACTCGCACAGTGAAAGAAACTGACACTCTCCCTACCTAGAGTTTTCTGTCCCTAGAAAAAATGTTTTTTTAAAGCACACTATAGCACAAGGAGAATTCCCCTCACTTTCCTTCTTTGTCCCTAGAAACAAGGACTCGCACAGTGAAAGAAACTGACACTCTCCCTACCTAGAGTTTTCTGTCCCTAGAAAAAATGTTTTTTTAAAGCACACTATAGCACAAGGAGAATTCCCCTCACTTTCCTTCTTTGTCCCTAGAAACAAGGACTCGCACAGTGAAAGAAACTGACACTCTCCCTACCTAGAGTTTTCTGTCCCTAGAAAAAATGTTTTTTTAAAGCACACTATAGCACAAGGAGAATTCCCCTCACTTTCCTTCTTTGTCCCTAGAAACAAGGACTCGCACAGTGAAAGAAACTGACACTCTCCCTACCTAGAGTTTTCTGTCCCTAGAAAAAATGTTTTTTTAAAGCACACTATAGCACAAGGAGAATTCCCCTCACTTTCCTTCTTTGTCCCTAGAAACAAGGACTCGCACAGTGAAAGAAACTGACACTCTCCCTACCTAGAGTTTTCTGTCCCTAGAAAAAATGTTTTTTTAAAGCACACTATAGCACAAGGAGAATTCCCCTCACTTTCCTTCTTTGTCCCTAGAAACAAGGACTCGCACAGTGAAAGAAACTGACACTCTCCCTACCTAGAGTTTTCTGTCCCTAGAAAAAATGTTTTTTTAAAGCACACTATAGCACAAGGAGAATTCCCCTCACTTTCCTTCTTTGTCCCTAGAAACAAGGACTCGCACAGTGAAAGAAACTGACACTCTCCCTACCTAGAGTTTTCTGTCCCTAGAAAAAATGTTTTTTAAAGCACACTATAGCACAAGGAGAATTCCCCTCACTTTCCTTCTTTGTCCCTAGAAACAAGGACTCGCACAGTGAAAGAAACTGACACTCTCCCTACCTAGAGTTTTCTGTCCCTAGAAAAAATGTTTTTTTAAAGCACACTATAGCACAAGGAGAATTCCCCTCACTTTCCTTCTTTGTCCCTAGAAACAAGGACTCGCACAGTGAAAGAAACTGACACTCTCCCTACCTAGAGTTTTCTGTCCCTAGAAAAAATGTTTTTTTAAAGCACACTATAGCACAAGGAGAATTCCCCTCACTTTCCTTCTTTGTCCCTAGAAACAAGGACTCGCACAGTGAAAGAAACTGACACTCTCCCTACCTAGAGTTTTCTGTCCCTAGAAAAAATGTTTTTTTAAAGCACACTATAGCACAAGGAGAATTCCCCTCACTTTCCTTCTTTGTCCCTAGAAACAAGGACTCGCACAGTGAAAGAAACTGACACTCTCCCTACCTAGAGTTTTCTGTCCCTAGAAAAAATGTTTTTTTAAAGCACACTATAGCACAAGGAGAATTCCCCTCACTTTCCTTCTTTGTCCCTAGAAACAAGGACTCGCACAGTGAAAGAAACTGACACTCTCCCTACCTAGAGTTTTCTGTCCCTAGAAAAAATGTTTTTTTAAAGCACACTATAGCACAAGGAGAATTCCCCTCACTTTCCTTCTTTGTCCCTAGAAACAAGGACTCGCACAGTGAAAGAAACTGACACTCTCCCTACCTAGAGTTTTCTGTCCCTAGAAAAAATGTTTTTTTAAAGCACACTATAGCACAAGGAGAATTCCCCTCACTTTCCTTCTTTGTCCCTAGAAACAAGGACTCGCACAGTGAAAGAAACTGACACTCTCCCTACCTAGAGTTTTCTGTCCCTAGAAAAAATGTTTTTTTAAAGCACACTATAGCACAAGGAGAATTCCCCTCACTTTCCTTCTTTGTCCCTAGAAACAAGGACTCGCACAGTGAAAGAAACTGACACTCTCCCTACCTAGAGTTTTCTGTCCCTAGAAAAAATGTTTTTTTAAAGCACACTATAGCACAAGAAGAATTCCCCTCACTTTCCTTCTTTGTCCCTAGAAACAAGGACTCGCACAGTGAAAGAAACTGACACTCTCCCTACCTAGAGTTTTCTGTCCCTAGAAAAAATGTTTTTTTAAAGCACACTATAGCACAAGGAGAATTCCCCTCACTTTCCTTCTTTGTCCCTAGAAACAAGGACTCGCACAGTGAAAGAAACTGACACTCTCCCTACCTAGAGTTTTCTGTCCTTAGAAAAAATGTTTTTTTAAAGCACACTATAGCACAAGGAGAATTCCCCTCACTTTCCTTCTTTGTCCCTAGAAACAAGGACTCGCACAGTGAAAGAAACTGACACTCTCCCTACCTAGAGTTTTCTGTCCCTAGAAAAAATGTTTTTTTAAAGCACACTATAGCACAAGGAGAATTCCCCTCACTTTCCTTCTTTGTCCCTAGAAACAAGGACTCACACAGTGAAAGAAACTGACACTCTCCCTACCTAGAGTTTTCTGTCCCTAGAAAAAATGTTTTTTTAAAGCACACTATAGCACAAGGAGAATTCCCCTCACTTTCCTTCTTTGTCCCTAGAAACAAGGACTCGCACAGTGAAAGAAACTGACACTCTCCCTACCTAGAGTTTTCTGTCCCTAGAAAAAATGTTTTTTTAAAGCACACTATAGCACAAGGAGAATTCCCCTCACTTTCCTTCTTTGTCCCTAGAAACAAGGACTCGCACAGTGAAAGAAACTGACACTCTCCCTACCTAGAGTTTTCTGTCCCTAGAAAAAATGTTTTTTTAAAGCACACTATAGCACAAGGAGAATTCCCCTCACTTTCCTTCTTTGTCCCTAGAAACAAGGACTCGCACAGTGAAAGAAACTGACACTCTCCCTACCTAGAGTTTTCTGTCCCTAGAAAAAATGTTTTTTTAAAGCACACTATAGCACAAGGAGAATTCCCCTCACTTTCCTTCTTTGTCCCTAGAAACAAGGACTCGCACAGTGAAAGAAACTGACACTCTCCCTACCTAGAGTTTTCTGTCCCTAGAAAAAATGTTTTTTTAAAGCACACTATAGCACAAGGAGAATTCCCCTCACTTTCCTTCTTTGTCCCTAGAAACAAGGACTCGCACAGTGAAAGAAACTGACACTCTCCCTACCTAGAGTTTTCTGTCCCTAGAAAAAATGTTTTTTTAAAGCACACTATAGCACAAGGAGAATTCCCCTCACTTTCCTTCTTTGTCCCTAGAAACAAGGACTCGCACAGTGAAAGAAACTGACACTCTCCCTACCTAGAGTTTTCTGTCCCTAGAAAAAATGTTTTTTTAAAGCACACTATAGCACAAGGAGAATTCCCCTCACTTTCCTTCTTTGTCCCTAGAAACAAGGACTCGCACAGTGAAAGAAACTGACACTCTCCCTACCTAGAGTTTTCTGTCCCTAGAAAAAATGTTTTTTTAAAGCACACTATAGCACAAGGAGAATTCCCCTCACTTTCCTTCTTTGTCCCTAGAAACAAGGACTCGCACAGTGAAAGAAACTGACACTCTCCCTACCTAGAGTTTTCTGTCCCTAGAAAAAATGTTTTTTTAAAGCACACTATAGCACAAGGAGAATTCCCCTCACTTTCCTTCTTTGTCCCTAGAAACAAGGACTCGCACAGTGAAAGAAACTGACACTCTCCCTACCTAGAGTTTTCTGTCCCTAGAAAAAATGTTTTTTTAAAGCACACTATAGCACAAGGAGAATTCCCCTCACTTTCCTTCTTTGTCCCTAGAAACAAGGACTCGCACAGTGAAAGAAACTGACACTCTCCCTACCTAGAGTTTTCTGTCCCAAGAAAAAATGTTTTTTTAAAGCACACTATAGCACAAGGAGAATTCCCCTCACTTTCCTACTTTGTCCCTAGAAACAAGGACTCGCACAGTGAAAGAAACTGACACTCTCCCTACCTAGAGTTTTCTGTCCCTAGAAAAAATGTTTTTTTAAAGCACACTATAGCACAAGGAGAATTCCCCTCACTTTCCTTCTTTGTCCCTAGAAACAAGGACTCGCACAGTGAAAGAAACTGACACTCTCCCTACCTAGAGTTTTCTGTCCCTAGAAAAAATGTTTTTTTAAAGCACACTATAGCACAAGGAGAATTCCCCTCACTTTCCTTCTTTGTCCCTAGAAACAAGGACTCGCACAGTGAAAGAAACTGACACTCTCCCTACCTAGAGTTTTCTGTCCCTAGAAAAAATGTTTTTTTAAAGCACACTATAGCACAAGGAGAATTCCCCTCACTTTCCTTCTTTGTCCCTAGAAACAAGGACTCGCACAGTGAAAGAAACTGACACTCTCCCTACCTAGAGTTTTCTGTCCCTAGAAAAAATGTTTTTTTAAAGCACACTATAGCACAAGGAGAATTCCCCTCACTTTCCTTCTTTGTCCCTAGAAACAAGGACTCGCACAGTGAAAGAAACTGACACTCTCCCTACCTAGAGTTTTCTGTCCCTAGAAAAAATGTTTTTTTAAAGCACACTATAGCACAAGGAGAATTCCCCTCACTTTCCTTCTTTGTCCCTAGAAACAAGGACTCGCACAGTGAAAGAAACTGACACTCTCCCTACCTAGAGTTTTCTGTCCCTAGAAAAAATGTTTTTTTAAAGCACACTATAGCACAAGGAGAATTCCCCTCACTTTCCTTCTTTGTCCCTAGAAACAAGGACTCGCACAGTGAAAGAAACTGACACTCTCCCTACCTAGAGTTTTCTGTCCCAAGAAAAAATGTTTTTTTAAAGCACACTATAGCACAAGGAGAATTCCCCTCACTTTCCTACTTTGTCCCTAGAAACAAGGACTCGCACAGTGAAAGAAACTGACACTCTCCCTACCTAGAGTTTTCTGTCCCTAGAAAAAATGTTTTTTTAAAGCACACTATAGCACAAGGAGAATTCCCCTCACTTTCCTTCTTTGTCCCTAGAAACAAGGACTCGCACAGTGAAAGAAACTGACACTCTCCCTACCTAGAGTTTTCTGTCCCTAGAAAAAATGTTTTTTTAAAGCACACTATAGCACAAGGAGAATTCCCCTCACTTTCCTTCTTTGTCCCTAGAAACAAGGACTCGCACAGTGAAAGAAACTGACACTCTCCCTACCTAGAATTTTCTGTCCCTAGAAAAAATGTTTTTTTAAAGCACACTATAGCACAAGGAGAATTCCCCTCACTTTCCTTCTTTGTCCCTAGAAACAAGGACTCGCACAGTGAAAGAAACTGACACTCTCCCTACCTAGAGTTTTCTGTCCCTAGAAAAAATGTTTTTTTAAAGCACACTATAGCACAAGGAGAATTCCCCTCACTTTCCTTCTTTGTCCCTAGAAACAAGGACTCGCACAGTGAAAGAAACTGACACTCTCCCTACCTAGAGTTTTCTGTCCCTAGAAAAAATGTTTTTTTAAAGCACACTATAGCACAAGGAGAATTCCCCTCACTTTCCTTCTTTGTCCCTAGAAACAAGGACTCGCACAGTGAAAGAAACTGACACTCTCCCTACCTAGATTTTTCTGTCCCTAGAAAAAATGTTTTTTTAAAGCACACTATAGCACAAGGAGAATTCCCCTCACTTTCCTTCTTTGTCCCTAGAAACAAGGACTCGCACAGTGAAAGAAACTGACACTCTCCCTACCTAGAGTTTTCTGTCCCTAGAAAAAATGTTTTTTTAAAGCACACTATAGCACAAGGAGAATTCCCCTCACTTTCCTTCTTTGTCCCTAGAAACAAGGATTCGCACAGTAAAACACACTGACACTCTCCCTACCTATCCTTCTCTTTCCCTAAACTAAAGGAATCCAGGTTAAGCAAGAAAGAAATAAATGTCACTGTCCCTGCCTATGCTTGTCTTTCCCTGCTCCGGAACACACTACACTAGGCCGCCGTGCTGGCGGCCTTTTATAGTGTGGGGCGTGTACTAAACACCCTCAGCAATAATTGGCCACAGGCATCCTGCCTGTGGCCAATCATTGCTCTCCTCGCTGCCGGCGCTGTGATTGGCCAAGCATGCGGGGTCACAGTGCATGCTTGGCCAATCACAGCGCCTGGATGACACTGCGATGGCGTAGTGCATTGTGGGCCGTTCGCATCACTCGAATTTGGCGCGAACGGCCCAAATCGTTCGATCTTCGTCGAACGATCGAACAGCCGATGTTCGAGTCGAACGTATGTTCGACTCGAACACGAAGCTCATCCCTATTGGTGGGCATGGTCCTAGGTTCTGACTCAAATGGACGCAAAACAGGAGTTCTAATACTCATACATAAACACCTCCCTTGCACGGTCCTATCCGTTGACTCAGATTCCCAGGGACGCCTTTCATCAGCTCATGTTCAAATAGGGACCAGAGATTTGACAATCTCAAACATCTACGCACCCAATAACCCCACTAAACAGTTTCAGTGAACTTTCGACCTGGCTCCTTCGTGACCCACACCTCCCACACATAATCGGCGGGGACTTCTTGACGATAGGTCTTCTCCCCAATGCCAACGCTCCCTCCCGGACACCAATACTCACACTTCTGGCTTCCACGATGGACTCCCTCCATCTCCATGACATCTGGCGCCTCCGGCATCTAGCTGATAGAGAATTCACATTCTACTCTAACCCCCATAATGTTTTTACCAGAATTGACTACCTCTTCTGCTCAGACGACCTTGTCCCACTGATCTCTGATGCTGACATCCACGACATTGCTATATCTGACCACGCACCTATCTCGACAACGCTTGACAACCCTGATCTACATCCAAGTAGGGTTGAGCGAACCCGAACTGTAAAGTTCGGGTTCGTACCGGACTTTTGGGTTTTTGGTACCCGGACCCAAACCCAAACAATTTACTGTATGTTCGGGTTCGAGTTCGGTGTTCGGCAATGTAATGGCGCATTTTAAAAAGCTGCAGGGCAGGCAATCAACATTCGTTTAACTTGTGCGCCCTTAGAAGCCATCACAGCCATGCCTACTAATGGCATGGCTGTGATTGGCCAGTGCAGCATGTGACCTAGCCTCTATATAAGCTAGAGGCACATAGCACAGCACGTCACTCTGCTTTAGATATTGTAGGGAAAGGTTGCTGCTGCTGCTTTGAGGGAGAGAATTAGATAGGAGTCCTGATTCAGAAATCAAATTACTCAGCGATCTACCTTGCTTTTGTTGTGTGGGTGCAGTGCACAATCTTTTTATCCTGCCCTGAGCCCAGTGCCAGAGAAAAGATAACTTTTATCCGTCTGTTAGTTAGGTTGGCGTCGGTGGGAATTTTATGCAAGCTCAGTGCACCAGCACTGCATATGTTACTGTGAGATACACACTTTAGATACTGTTCTCCTATTCAAAAAAATAACAATTTAGGGCCCAAACAAATGTTTTGGTGCATTTTCTGTATATCTGTATGTGTGAGATACACACTTTAGATAATGTTCTCCTATTCTGCTATTAAAAATTTTTTTTTAGGGCAAAAAAATATTTATTGGTGCATTTTCTGCATATCTGTATGTTTAAGATACACACTTTAGATACTGTTCTCCCATTCTGCTATTCCAAATAATAATAATTTAGGGCAAAAAAAAAATTTTTGGTGCGTTTTCTGTATATCTGTACTTGTGAGATACACACTTTAGATACTGTTCTCCTATTCTGCTATTCCAAGATTTTTTTTTTTAGGGCAAAACATTTTTTTTTTGGTGCATTTTCTGCATATCTGTACGTGTGAGATACACACTTTAGATACTGTTCTCCTATTCTGCTATTCAAAAAAATAATAATTTAGTGCAAAAAACATTTTTTTGGTGTGTTTTCTGCATATCTGTACGTGTGAGATACACACTTTAGATACTGTTCTCCTATTCTGCTATTCAAAAAAATAATAATTTAGTGCAAAAAACATTTTTTTGGTGTGTTTTCTGCATATCTGTACTTGTGAGATACACACTTTAGATACTGTTCTCCTATTCTGCTATTCAAAAAAATTGTAATTTAGGGCAAAAAAAAAATTTTGCTGCATTTTCTGCATATCTGTACGTGTGAGATACACACTTTAGATACTGTTCTCCTATTCTGCTATTCAAAAAAATTATAATTTAGGGCAAAAAATTAATTTTGGTGCGTTTTCTGCATATCTGTATGTGTGAGATACACACTTTAGATATTGTTCTCCTATTCTGCTATTCAAAAAAAAAATTTGAAGCCCAAAAAATATTTTTGGGTGCGTTTTCTGCCCCAAAAAATGTTTTTGGTGCATTTTCTGCATATCTGTATGTGTGAGATACACACTTTAGATACTCTTTAGAAACTCTTGTGGACACTTTTGTCCAGGAATACTATGGCATGATATTTAGGGCCTATCATGAAGGTACCATTGATCAATCAACTTCAAATACCGACTTTCTACTCTCTACCGAAGGAACACAAATTCATCCTCCTGGACACCCGATTGTATTGGGTTGTCTCGGTTTAACCGAAAACGCTAGTGCATTAGTCGATCAGTATTTACAACCTCACGTCATTTCCCTATCTTCCTTTGTTACCATAAACTTACTCCGTAACATTGATGGAAAGTAATTTCCGCCTGGTACATGGTTAGTCGCTTTGGATGTGGAGAGTTTATATAACTCTATCCCTCACAATAAAGGCATACAAACTATCCAGAATCAACTGAAGGAAAGAGGCTCATCCTCTGACCAATATAGCCGTTTTGTTCTTCAACTGCTGGTCTTCATTCTCACACGCAATATTTTTTTTTCTTTTTGGCAACTCCCACTTCCTCCAGGTGCAAGGTGTGGCTATGGGGACCAAGTGTACCCCCTCTTATGCCAACCTGTACCTGGGGGGGTGGGAGAGAGAATTGTTTTCCACTAAATCCTTAATGCCTTTGCTTACCCATGTCGTCACTTGGTATAGGTATATAGACGATATTTGATACTCTGGTCTGGCACCAGAGATGAACTCCTGCAGTTGACGAGCAAGCTGGCTATTAATGATTATAATTTATCCTTTACTATGGAAAGTAGTCAACATTCCATCAACTTTTTAGATCTTACGATCCATATTGACCAGGATGGTTTACTCCATTTCTCCCTTTATCGCAAACCTTCAACTGGAAACACTCTCTTACATGCTACCAGTGCACACCCTCAACCTCTCTTAAACAGCATTCCATATAGCCAATTTCTTGGGCTTAGATGCAATTGTACTCGGGACTCTGATTTCCATCAGGCTGCCAATGATCTACGTGATAGACTGATTTCCCGTGGTTACAGTCGATCCCTTCTTAAAAAATCCTTTAACAGGGTTGTCAAGCTAAATAGGACTGATCTAATTAATTCCTTTAAAAAGCCCAAGCAAAACACATCAGTTTGTGTGATTACTAAATCTTCTAACCAACATGGTCAAGTCAGAAATATTTTTCAGAAATTCTGGCCTATCCTATTGGCTGACAACACTGTTAGGAAATACATTAAACCACATCCAGAAAATCACCTTTCGTCGTGCCCCGTCACTTAAGGACCATTTGGTTTCCAGTCATTTTGATCCTTCTAAACCCCCACATTCCACCCAAGGTGGTACATTTTCATGTGGCAAATGTGATGTTTGTTGTTTTCTACCAAATTCCCGAGATGTCCCACTTCCCAATGGATGTATTCATAACATCAAATATCGCATTAATTGTAAAACCGTAGGTGTCGTATATCTAGCAATTTGCCAGTGCTGCTGCTTCTATGTTGGCAAGACTAAGAGACCCTTTTTCAAAAGAATTAGGGACCATGTTTTGCCAATATATAAGAAGCTGACGACTACAGCCTTAAATCCCCACATTGGCTGTCAACACAACTATGACGCTACAGTCATCTCCTTTCATGCCCTTGAACATGTGCCATCACATGTTCGGGGAGACAACATAGATATAGCACTCTTGCAACTTGAAACGAGATGGATACATACCCTTGATGCTGTCAAATACCCTGGACTTAATGAGTATATTAGCTATAAAGCTCTGTATCTAAGTCTTGTCTTGCTTCTGACCTTCCCTTGTTTTCTTCCCTGTTTTCTTCCTCATGGCCACTTAGTATAGATCCTCTTTAACATACTGGGATCCACTGAGATATGTAAAAATGGGGGCCTGAAAAAAAACCCCTCTATTTTCTTCAGTTTTTTCTCAAATGTGTCCTCCACAGACAGTTTACTATTTATGTCTTTATTTTTTGCCCATACTTCATTCAGTGTATGTTTTCTTTCATATATTTATTTGTTTATATTAATCGTTTGATTATATTTTGTTTAGGGTTTTCGCTTCATCGCAAAATTGGGAGATGGGTGCCCTCATCATGAATTGATTTGGCTTTTTTCCATTACTAGATACTGCGGTGGGTTGTTGCATCGCCTGTCCTTCACTTGCTGAACCCATTGGCGTTGGTCTACGGCCTTCATCCTTTGGCTTCTTGGATGCTACCCTGTGGCTGTATGGACACTCAAGGGCATTTGTCTTTGACATCTTGCCCGCCCTGTAGCCACGCCTCCCTGATTTGTTGCCGTGTCTCCATCTCTCCACACCCCATTCTCACCAACGGCGTTCTCTTCTTTCATACGCCTTGGCCGCGTCATTTGATGTCCACTCGCTGAGCATTATGGACCTTGTAGGCTTCTGGCTCACTCGCGCATGCGCGTTGGCTACCCTTACGTCCACTGCCGCTCGGTGACGCAAGACTCTGAGCGGCTGGGGGGCTATTTAAACCACCGCAAACAGCTCTCTTTGCTGTCTGCTGGTGTGGGGCGCTGTTGCATTGTTTAGGCTGACATCAGGTAACTTATTCACCTTGTTTTACCCTAGTTCTGCTAACCTATATAGGCGTTATTTCTATTAGTGTAATTGACTTACTTCCCTGGTCTGGCTGAATGGTCTCTTTATTCCTTTTTCAGATCTATCTAGCACTTTTATTGTTGCTTTCTTGTTCAACTACTTTCCGGAAGCATTGCTGCTATTGGGAATATACTTCATTGAAGCTCTTTTCCTATTTTGCTACAATCAAATTAAAGTTCCAGCCTCTTCCCAATCGCACACCTGGTTGGTGTGCTGTTTTGCATTAAGCTTTTTAGATCTAGGTAAGCTTTTTTCCATTCCTATAGCCGATTTCTGGTCTCTCCTTCACCATTCCAGGTGATCAATGCCTTTATTTATTTTTTTTCAGATATTTTTTGATGCCCTGCTTTGTGTCTGGATTTTCTTGTTCGAGCACTCTATCCAGCGCCCCTCCATTTTTTTATGTGTCCTTCATACATTATTGGGTATGTATTTGAGGCTATGCTAGCCCTTTATAGGCTGCCTATTAGCTGTGGCATTATGTTTTGCTTCAGCAGTCATCCTATTATTTATCTCCATTTATTTTATTATATTACAGTTTTTCTAGTAGCCCCCTGCAGCCACACATTGTCTGGTCTCCTTGTTAGCCATTGGACTGCCTTGGACTGCATGGTCTCTGGATCCTGGTAGGTGAAGTCAGGCGTTGCCCTGACACACTTTTTCCGTTACCCTCTAAGCCTCATCACCTCCTGCTGTGGGCACCCTCTTTGTCTCTTTCCCTGCGATGTGTTTAATATTATGTGAAATTAATTTGTTTGTATTTTTTCTCATAGACCATCTTTTAAGCTACAATGTACAAACCTATTACCCCTGACGAAGCCAATGATTTGGTGAAACATGTTGGGTCACTCCACTGGTCATGTATAATCAGTGTATATTTTGTACTGCTTTCTTGTGTGCTTATGTTAAAATGCTATTGTTGTAACAATAAAATATATATATTTTTATTACATACTCTGGAAAACACATTTTTTTTGGCACCGTTATAATCCCACAGTCCCTTCCCTGTTCTCACACTTTAGATACTGTTCTCCTATTCTGCTATTCCAAAAAATAATAATTTAGGGCAAAAAAAATTTTTTGGTGCGTTTTCTGCATATCTGTGCATGTGAGATACACACTTTAGATACTGTTCTCCTATTCTACCATTCCAAAAAATAATAATTTAGGGCAAAAAAAAACATTTTGGTGCGTTTTCTGCCCAAAAAAAAAAAATTGGTGCATTTTCTGCATATCTGTATGTTTAAGATACACACTTTAGATACTGTTCTCCTATTCTGCTATTCAAAAAAATAATAATTTAGGGCAAAAAAAAAATTTTGGTGCGTTTTCTGCCCCAAAAAAATTTTTTGGTGCATTTTCGGCATATCTGTATGTTTAAGATACACACTTTAGATACTGTTCTCCTATTCTGCTATTCAAAAAAAAAAATTTAGGGCAAAAAAAATAATTATGGTGCGTTTTCTGCATATCTGTACCTGTGAGATACACCCTTTAGATACTGTTGCTCTATTCTGCTATTCGGAAAAAAAAACATTTAGGGCAAGATCCTAAATTTGAGAAATATGAGGAGAACGTCAAATAAGGGACGTGGCCCTGGTTGTGGTGCTGCTGGTGGAGCTCCTGTTGCAGGGAGAGGACGTGGTTGATCTGTGCCAGCTACACACACAAGTGAAACATCTTCCTCAGGTGCGAGTAGGCGACAGAGCCTGCAGCGGTATTTGGTCGGGCCTAATGCGGCTCTACGAATGTTGAGGCCAGGACAAGTAAAGGGCGATAGTAGATTGGGTTGCTGACAGTGCCTCCAGTTCCTTCACATTGTCTCCCACCCAGTCTATTGCTGAAAGATCAGAGTTGGCACCTGCAGCCGATGTCCATCAGTCTTTCACCTCACCCCCTTGCAAATCAGCCAAGCAGTCTGAGCCCCAAGTCATGCAGCAGTCTCTTCTGCTTTTTGATGACTCTGTTAGCAGGGTTTCCCAGGGCCATCCACCTAGCCCTGCCCCAGAAGTGGAAGAGATTGAGTGCATCGATGCCCAACCACTTATATTTCAAGATGAGTACATGGGAGGACCATCACAGCACGTCTTGAATGATGAAGAAACACAGGTGCCAACTGCTGCTGCTTTTGCAATTGTGCAGACCGACAAGGAGGGCATGGGTAAAGACTGGGTGGAAGATGATGTGGAGGACAATGAGGTCCTTGACCCCACATGGAATCAAAGTGATGCAGGTGACTTTTGTATTTCGGAGGAAGAGGCGGTGGTCGCACAGAGCCACCAGCACAGCAGAAGAGGGAGCAGGGTGCAAAAGCGGAGCGTCCGTCCCCTAGACAGTACGCCTGTACGACAGTACGCCCAAGGGACCGAGCACACCAAAGCCAGGTCCAAGGAGTTCCCTAGTGTGGCAGTTCTTCAGACAATGTGCTGATGACAAGACACAACGCTGTGCAATCAGAGCCTGAAGCAAGGCATAGACGTTCTCAACCTGAGCACAACCTGCATGACCAGGCATCTAAGTGCAAAGCACGAGCTGCAGTGGAGTAGACACCTCAAAAACCAAGAAAGGTCTCTGGCTCCTCCTGCTTCCTCTTATGCTGTAGTCTCGGCCTCTTCATCCACATTTGTAGTGACAGTGGCACCTGCCACCCCGCAAACAGAGGATCTCCAAGCAACACTACCACCTGGGTCACCAACCATCTCCACAATGTCCCATGGAAACGTTCAGCTCTCTATCTCCCAAACACTGGAGCGGAAGAGGAAGTACCCCCCTACCCACCTGCGATCCGTGGCCCTGAATGCCAGCATTTCAAAATTTCTGGCCTTTGAAATGCTGTCATTCCGTCTGGTGGAGACACAGAGTTTTAAAAGCCTGATGGCATTGGCTGTCCCACAGTATGTCGTGCCCAGCCGCCACTACTTTTCCAGGTAAGCCATCCCTTCCCTGCACAACCAAGTGGGGGACAAAATCAGGTGTGCACTGCACAACGCCATCTGTGGCAAGGTCCACCTAACTACGGATACGTGGACCAGTAAGCACGGTCAGGGACGTTATATCTCCCTAACAGCACACTGGGTAAATGCAGTGGCGGCTGGGCCGGAGGCGGATAGCAGTTTGGCGCATGTCCTTCCCTCACCGAGGATTGCAGGGCACTTCAGTTTGCCTCCTGTTGCTAACTCCTCCTACTCCGCTTCCTCATCATCTACCGCCTCCTCATCCAGTCAGCGTAACACCTTCACCACCAACTTCAGCACAGCCAGGGGTAAACAACAGCAGGCAGTTTTAAAACTTTCTTGTTTGGGGGAAAAACGCCACACCGCGCAGGAGTTGTGGAGGGACATGGAACAACAGACCGATGAGTGGTTGGTGGCAGTGAGCCTCAAGCCCGGCGATAATGGGCAAAATCTCGTAGCAGCTCTGGGCCTAGCCGGTTTGACACACATCCCTTGCCTGGCGCATGTGCTGAATTTGGTGGTGCAGAGGTTCCTTAAAAATGACCCCGATATGCCAGAGCTGCTGCAGAAAGTGCGGGCCGTCTGTGCGCACTTTCGGTGTTCTCACCCTGCTGCTGCTCGCCTGTCAGCACTGCAGCGTAACTTCGGCCTTCCCGCTCACCGCCTCATATGTGACGTGCCCACAAGGTGGAACTCCACCTTGCACATGTTGGCCAGACTGTGCGAGCAGCAGCAGGCGATAGTGGAGTTTCAGCTGCAGCACGCACGCGTGAGTCGCTCTGCGGAACAGTACCACTTCACCAACAATAACTGGGCCTCCATGCGATACCTGTGTGCCTTGTTGCGCTGTTTTGAGTACTCCACCAACATGGCCAGTTCCGATGACGCCGTTCTCAGCGTTACTATCCCAGTTCTATGCCTCCTTGAAAAAAACGCTTCGGGCGATGATGGAAGAGGATGTGGCACAGGAGGAGGAGGAGGAGGAGGAAGAGGGATAATTTCCAAGGCTTTCAGGGCAGTCATTCACAAGTGGCTCCGAGGGTGGGTTCCTGCACCAACAAACGGCAGGTACACAATTGTCCAGCAACAGTTCTGGAGGATGACGAGGTGAAGGATGAGGAGGAGGAGATGGAGGAGGAGGAACCATGTTCACAGCAGGGTGGCACCCAGACCAGCTCATGGCCATCACTGGTGCATGGCTGGGGGGATACAGAGGACATAGATGATACACCTCCCATAGAGGACAGGTTTTCGTTGTCTCTGGTCAGCCTGGCACACATGAGTGATTACATGCTGCAGTGTCTCCGCAACAACCGCCGACTTGCCAACATTCTAACTGGTGCTGATTACTGGGTGGCCACGCTGCTGGATCCCTGTTACAAGGACAACGTACCATCCCTAATTCCCTCACTGGAGCATGATCGTAAGATGCGTGAGTACAAGCGCATGCTGGTAGACGCGCTGCTGGTGGCATTCCCACCTGACAGCGGGGGCACAGTGGAAGCACAAGGCGAAGGCAAAGGAGGAGGAAGAGGTCGCCAACGCAGCCGGGGCACCGCCAGCACCTCAGAAGGCAGGGTTAGCATGGCCGAAATGTGACAAAAAGCTTTGTCAGCACGCCACAACAACCAGCACCACCAGCTGATATGGAACGTCTTAGCAGGAGGCAGCATTTCACCAACATGGTGAAGCAGTATGTGTGCACGCGCCTACATGTACTGAATGACGGGTCTGCCCCCTTCAACTTCTGGGTCTCCAAATTGGGCACATGGCCTGAGCTTGCCCTTTACGCCTTGGAGGTGCTGGCCTGCCCTGCAGCCAGTGTATTATCTGAACGTGTATTTAGCACGGCAGAGGGCGTTATCACAGACAAACGCAGCCGCCTGTTCAGAGCCAATGTGGACAAGCTCACGTTCATTAAAATGAACCAGGCATGGATCCCACAGGACTTGTCCGTACCTTGTGCAGAAAAGACATGTATACCGGCCCTACCCAGCCATTATAGAAAAAGTTATGGTGACTGCGCTGTGATTAAACTAACCTGAAAAGGGTAGGGGAGGGGCCTGTGGGCCAATCTAATTGGGTGAAAACAGAAGTGAGTGATGTAGTGACATGGAGATGAACAACATAAATGTGAAAAATGCAAAGAGGTATATCACATGGGTATTGACGTGAACACCTAGATCAACAAATACTAAATGAAGGGGGCGTGACGACCGGACTCCAAGATGGCCGCTTAACTCTGGAGCTCCGCTTGTCAGCCTGAGATAATCACAGCCTTCACAGCCCACCGGCGCTCCTGCGAGCCCTGCGGACCACCACTAGATCCCTGAACCGCCGCAGAACATCCCGGTGATGCCCAGGAATCGTAAAAAGCCGCTACAGCCCCAGAAACTGGACAGCTTCTTCGGAGCAGCAGTGAAGGGAATGCAGCAAGATGGCGGCGGCGGCGGAGCGCGAGTCTTACCTCACGCAATGCAGCTAGGAGAGCTGAACACAGGCAGCGGCCCGACACCCGACGCCATCCGCTCGGCTACTGCACACAGCGCATCTTCCTCTGGGACAGCTAGCCCTACAACGCGCAGCCCAGCCAAATCAAGGCCCCGGAGGGACTCCCCAACTAGGCCGCAGCCGAATCCCTGCATGGAGGTAAGCGGGCCGCTATCTCACGGCACAAGCCAGCGAAAACAGGGGGGGGACCCTATATCAGAATTCCCCACTGCAGACAGGCCAGCATCTGACACCATGCTGAAGGACATGCCCCTTTCCCTGAGAACCTCCCTGCAGTCAGATATATATAACGGGATCACTGCATGCCAAAAAGAAGTGCAGGCCATGGGACAAAGGGTCCATGTTATTGAAGCTAAAGTGGAAGAACACACTTCTGCATACAACCTAATGGTGGAAGCCCACATGGCACAAGGGGAGGAAATAGTTTGGCTCAAAAACAAATACTAAATGACATAAACAAATATCACAATGTGTTGTGAGATTGTAGTGGCATAAAGCGGTGAACAGAGCATATAAATGACAATATTACATAGCAAACACAAAGATGTGTTGGAGCTACAAAATATATATAGAATCCAAAGTCCAAGGTGAAAAAAGTTGATATATAAATGATAAAGTCCAGTGTGCAATAAATCCCGTCACCATCAATTGCTAACGTGCTTGACACATTGTGATATTTGTTTATGTCATTTAGTATTTGTTGATCTAGGTGTTCACGTCAATACCCATGTAATATACCTCTTTGCATTTTTCACATATATGTTGTTCATCTTGATGTCACTACATCACTACATCACTCACTTCTGTTTTCACCCAATTAGATTGGCCCACAAGCCCCTCCCCTACCCTTTTACTATATATCACTGTTTATTTGGATTAGACCCCCAGGTGTCTGCTGCAGTGTCCCATTTTCCCCTTTTCCATCATTTGCTTACCCCAGCGAGCGCGGGTGTTTCTCTTTTGACCTACCCAGCCATTGTTGTATTTTTGATCTTTCTCACTCTTTTGGGGTGTACCCTAATTTAAAAAAAAAATCAAATTAAAAACAAAAAACAGTGATGGCTACCTCGTCCTCCTCCACCGCCGCTTCCACCTACACTGCCACATCCAACCCCACCTCAACCTCCTTATTATTTTTTATTTTTATGTATTTTATGTTATTTTAAGTTATTTCTCTATCCACATTTGTTCGCAGAGCACTTGCCATGCTCTTAACAACATTTTGCTGCCATTTGCAGCCCTCTAGCCCTTTCCATTTAATTTTTAGAGCCATTTTAGTCCTCAAAAGTTCGGGTCCCCATTGACTTCAATGGGGTTCGGGGTCAAGTTCGGGTCAAGTTCGGATCCCGAACTCAAACTTTTTTGCGAAATTCGGCCGAACCCGTCGAACCCGAACATCCAGGTGTCCGCTCTACTCTTCACCCGAGTCCTAAATTATGTCGCTTCCCTTCCTACCTTCAAAACAACTCTGACTTCCGGCAGTACATGAAAAATGCATGGTCTGAATATACCTCGACCAAAGCATTGCATTTTGACAACCCATATCTTTTCTGGGAAGCAGGCAAAGCCTTCCTCATAGGTTGCATTATTTCTTATAAAGCCTCTTTCAAAATAAACACTCTCAAAAATTACAAACTGGCCAGTTCCCGACTGCACCAAGCCCAATGATTCCTGTCATGGATATGCAGTAGTGTTTGTCTGTCAGCTTACCTTCCTTCCCATGTGTTCATCTTAGAGGCCGAGCCCTTTCATCTGGCTTCCTTTATAATCTCCTCCCAGCCAGACTCCACCCCAGGCCCTATCACAGAACACTATATTAACCTGTGCACTGCAAGCCTGCTTGGCTGATCAACGTGTTTGTTAGGCATTGTGTGTTTGGGTTCCTGCCTGCCGTGTGCTACGTCTGTCTCTCTGTTACATATTTGGCTTGTCCCCGACTATCCCTGTCTGCTCGTGACCCTTGACCTTTGGCTCGTTCTTTCGTTATCCTTGTCTGCTTGTGGCCCCTGACCTTCAGCTTGTTATTCGGTCATCTCATATCTTGTGCTGCTGCTTCCCCTCTTTTCCCCTTATCCTACGGGGCGTGAGCTAGGAAACTCCAGGGGCCGCGACCTGGTCCCAGCCTGCAGCATAACATCCTCACCACTAGAGGCCCTGGAGAAGACCTGCTGGGTCTTAGACTCCGCGCCCTGGGGAATCTTGGCTCTAGCTTGCGTAAGGATCCCGGTTGTGCTCCTCTGGTCCCGCTTTCCACAACCACCCAGTTTCCTATCCGCAGCAGTCAGCCATAGGGTTCACTACCTTGCGGTGCACTACTGTCCCCCTACGGTGTGCATCTGTCACCTGGCCACAGGTGACCTTGACAGTTTGATCAGCCATGAACCCGGCTGACATCCCGTTACCCGTGGATGATCCGTTGCAGGGCATAGTTTGCAGACTTGAAACCCAGGAATCGAATCAGACTCAGGTGATGCGATTCCTCCAGGATCTGGCTTCTCGCTTTGAGCAGCTTCAGGCCTCCTTGGGAACCCTGAATCCGCAACCTCAAATACAACCAGCGGCTGCACCTATTGCACCAGTCGCAGCCACACACTCACTACAGCTGCCAGCTCCGTCCCGTTTCTCTGGAGACTCCAAGGCTTGCAGGGGGTTCCTTAGCCAATGCACAATTCATTTTGAGCTCCAGCCCCAAAACTTCCTGTCTGATTGGGCTAAGGTAGCCTATATCATTTCCCTCCTCTCTGGTGAAGCTTTAGCCTGGGCAGCCCCTCTGTGGGAACTGAATGATCCAGTGGTTTCTAGCCTGTCTGGCTTCTTGAAACTTTTTCGGAATATCTTCGAAGAACCGGCTCGTGTCTCTTCAGCGGCCAGCGCCCTTTTACGTCTCCGCCAAGAGTCTGCTTCTGTGGGACAGTATGCCCTTCATTTCCGCATACTGTCGGCTGAGTTGAGCTGGAACAATGAGGCCTTAGTCGCAACCTTTTTGCATGGCCTGTCTGATAGAGTGAAGGATGAATTAGCAGGAAGAACCATCCCCACTGATCTGGCCGGCGTTATCTCCTTGTGTAACCAGATCGATATTCGCTTTCAGGAGAGGACCTTAGAAAAGCAACGCCAGCACTCCTTGGTTCTTAGTCAGCCTGAGCTCCCCTCTCTTCGACCCGTAGAGCATCTCCTACCAGCTGAGGAACCCATGCAGCTGGGTCGGACCAGGCTATCCCCCGAGGAACGTGCTAGGTGCAGAACTCTTGGTCTGTGTCTTTACTGTGGGGGCAAAGGTCATTTTCGTGACACTTGCTCTCTTTGTCCAGAAAAACGTTCGGGTCCACTTCATCTGGAAAGTGGAGTATTGGACCCAGAAATATCACCTTCCCCTTCTCGTCTTCTGCTTTCTGTGTTCCTTCATGTTGGTGCTTCTCATTCGGTCTCAGCATATCTGGATTCCGGAGCCGCTGGTAATTTTATGGACTGGGAAATCGCATCGTCCATGAGACTTACTCTTTTGCCCCTCACCACATCATTGGTGGTCTTGGCGATTGATGGTACTGTTCTCCCAGGGGGACCTATCCGCTTCCAGACCCTCCCTGTTAAGATGTCGGTAGGGACACTCCACCAGGAGTGGATATCCTTCCTTATCTTACCCAAGGCCTCAACGCCTATAATTTTGGGTCTCCCATGGTTACAGCTCCATTCTCCTCATGTGGACTGGACTACTGGACAGATCCTGGCTTGGGGTCCCTCCTGTTCCTCGTCCTGCCTACCCAAGGTTGCCCCCTGTGAATCTGAGCCGGTCATTCATTCCAGGTTGCATAACCATTTACATTTCTCTGTCCCTAACCACCCTTGGACGCACAGCCAGGCTAGCTTGTCTACAAGTCCTGCAGTTGCTACGTCTTGCGATGCGATTCAGGTAGTCGCTACACCTGACTCAGCTATTCACTCTGCCTCTGTACTAGTTATGCCAGTCCAGCCCATGCCCAGTGAGCCTCCTACTTTTTCTTGTTCGGGACATTCTGCTTGTCCTTCAGCTATTCAGTTTGACTCCGGCGACATGTCACCTTCTAACCAACCTGACTTCAGGGTTCCACTGACATCTGCCCAGTCTGATGGTCCTGTGCAAGATGACCAGTTCCCCTTTAAGGGTCTAGGGGACCCTCCTCAGATTCCTGTTGATCCTCTCATGCCCTTGCTTATTCGTAGAGAGCCTTTGGTCCTCAATAGATCTTCTTGTCATCTCCCTACCTCGTTTTCGGTCTCTGAGGATAATCTTAAGTACGAGGTTAGACAAGTTCTGGATTCTCGGCTCTGCAGAGGCATTCTTCAGTACCTTGTGCATTGGAGAGGTTTTGGTCCTGAGGAGGCGTCTTGGATCGCTGCATCTGATGTCGCTGCACCTCATCTGTTGAGAAGGTTTCATCAGAGATTTCCCTTTAAGCCTGGGCCCAGGCGGGGGAGGGCCCATAAGAGGGAGGGTACTGTCATGGATATGCAGTAGTGTTTGTCTGTCAGCTTACCTTCCTTCCCATGTGTTCATCTTAGAGGTCTGAGCCCTTTCACCTGGCTTCCTTTATAATCTCCTCCCAGCCAGACTCCACCACAGGCCCTATCACAGAACACTATATTAACCTGTGCACTGCAAGCCTGCTTGGCTGATCAACGTGTTTGTTAGGCATTGTGTGTTTGGGTTCCTGCCTGCCGTGTGCTACGTCTGTCTCTCTGTTACATATTTGGCTTGTCCCCGACTATCCCTGTCTGCTCGTGACCCTTGACCTTCGGCTCGTTCTTTCGTTATCCTTGTCTGCTTGTGGCCCCTGACCTTCAGCTTGTTATTCGGTTCTCTCATATCTTGTGCTGCTGCTTCCCCTCTTTTCCCCTTATCCTACGGGGCGTGAGCTAGGAAACTCCAGGGGCCGCGACCTGGTCCCAGCCTGCAGCATAACATCCTCACCACTAGAGGCCCTGGAGAAGACCTGCTGGGTCTTAGACTCCGCGCCCTGGGGAATCTTGGCTCTAGCTTCCGTTAGGATCCCGGTTGTGCTCCTCTGGTCCCGCTTTCCACAACCACCCAGTTTCCTATCCGCAGCAGTCAGCCATAGGGTTCACTACCTTGCGGTGCACTCCTGTCCCCCTACGGTGTGCATCTGTCACCTGGCCACAGGTGACCTTGACAATTCCTATACACGGACGACTCCCCTGACAATAGGAAGACATGGCTGTCAGCTAAGCAATCCTTTGACACTTGGGCTGAAACTCTTGAAATGGCCAAAAAAGCGCACTTGGATGCCGCCCCTCACAAATTCGGCAATAAGGCAGGCAAATTGTGTATAGAAAATAATTAGTCGCTACTAAAATATAAATAATAGAAAGGTCATCTGCTACAAAGCACTGAAAGGTAATATCCGTGTCCCTTAGTGTGAATGAGTATGTGAAAATAGTGCTGAGCACTATTTTCACATACTCAAGGCAGGCAAATTACTTTCAAGACTCTGCAAGGGCTCCAACCGCCCAACCTATATTACTTCCCTCCAAGACGCATTGGGTACCATTAAAACCACTCAAAGGGGCATAAACTAAGCCATGCTACACTACTATTCCTCCCTATACGTGGCTGACCCCATAGATGCACCGACAGCACTTTCCTTTTTTTTTAATACAAACGTTTTTTTATTGGGTATAGACAGAAAAAAAAAGCACATATCTTATCGGGATGCAACCCACTCATATAACATAAAAATTACATTGCAACATATAATATCGAGAGGAAAAGAGCATAAGAGGATCAGTCACAGGGGCAGAAACTAAATGTGTTACTCGAGGTCAGGCCCAGTGACGGCCCTTCGGTTGCATCCCAGGGTTCAAACAGAAAGAAAATTCTATTAATGCTTAAAAGAAATCAAGAAGGAAACAGGATTAGAGGGGAATGAGGGAGAATCTCCATGGAAGGATAAGAACGAAGGGAAAGAAAGATTAGGGAAAAGAAAAAGCTTAGACAGGTATATGGGTAGAAAGGGGAAAACAACCTGTTGAAAAATAAACTTTAATCTGCTACTTCTGGTATGAATAATTTGACCGACCCAGTATCAAATAAAAAGAAAAAGTATAGGATGTACTCCTCGTTGGGTTGGGATCACATGTCCTGACCATCTCCTAGTATCCCCAGGCCCAGGGCCCAAAGGAAACGGGAGAATATGGGGTACCTCTCCGACCACACAGAGGCGGCCTCCCCAGAGGCAGTGCGTTGGTCACAGTATAGCCGCTCCTGTCGACCACGCCGCCCATTTATTATGGAAGGTCGGCATGGTGTCCATGATAGTGTGATAGATCCTCTCCATAAGACGGATAGACTCCATCCGCTGGAGTACCTGTGTCCATGGAACCGACTGGGACCGCCAATTCAAGGCTATGGCCCAATGAGCTGCACAGAATAGGGTATTCACTAATCTCTGGGTATGGGGAGGCAGACCCAGTATAGTGGCAAAGAGCAAACACATCGGGGCCGTCAGGTCTAGGATGGTGCCCGCAATCTGCGCCACCCTGGATGCCACCTGGCTCCATAGGTGCCCCAGATGAGGGCAACCCCAAAACGTGTGCAGAAGGGTGCCAGGGCTCTGGCAGCCCCTAAAGCACGTCTCCTGAACTGTAGGGTAGTATTTATGAACTCTATCTGGAGTGAGGTACCACCTTGTATGTAGTTTAAGTACTGTCTCCTTAGTGGCTATGGAGCGGGTACATCTGTGCATATTCTGTAGCATGTCGCTCCAGTCTTCTGGGGGGAATGCCACACCCAGGTCTGATTCCCAATGGGTCATAGCCGAGGAATTAACTGGCAGCTGAGAATCATTCAGTGACATATATATTGTAGAGATCGTTCCCTTGCCTCTAGCACCATTCTGGCAGATTGTTTCATACTGGGATAAGTTGGATCTAGTGTTCAATGTGAATAGGGATTCGAAAAAGTGCCTAATTTGTAGGAATCTAAAGAATTCCGTTCCCGGGGCTTCGAACTGCTCTTGGAGTTGTGTAAATGAACAGAAATGTGTGCCTTGCGATAGTGCTTTTAATGTCAAGAGGGAGTTTTGTACCCACCAATGGAAGCTCTCAGGGGATCGGAAAGCAGGGGGAAAACTGGGCGATCCCAGGAAGGTAGACAGGGGGGGTCTGCCAGACCTAAGTTTAAATTTGTGGTGATATAGGGACCAAAGGTGTATTGTCTGACCCACTACCATGTTTAGCATGCCCAGTTCCCTGGGCTTAAGGCCCGTCTGCCAAAGAAGTCCCGGGAGGTAGTATGGGCTGACAGAGGACATTTCAAACTGTAGCCAGGGGATGCTGTCTGGTGCGGCATGCCACTGTGCCGTCTGGGCCAACCTGGCTGACAAGTAATACAACCAGATGTTAGGTAGCCCTAACCCCCCCTGTGAAGAGGGTATGTGTGTGATAAGACCGCCATACCTAGGATGTTTATTGTTCCATAGAAACCCATTAATCTCACGTTGGATCTGCAACAGAGTATGTCGTGATACATAAAGGGGGAGAGCCCTAAAGAAGTAAAGCAATTTCGGTAAAATGGACATTTTTACGGCTGTGACTCTGCCTAGGAGGGTGATGTGGAATGTAGACCATAGGCGTAACCATTGTCTGACTTTGGCGAAGATCTGGGGGTAGTTAGCGTTATATAATTCTCTTAGGGTGGGGGCTAGACGAATCCCGAGGTATTGGAGGGTTTTATTTGATACTGAAAAGCCAAAAGAAGAATTAAGGGCAGAGGTGACTCTGGGAGGGATATTGACAGGGAGGGCCGAACACTTGGAGAGGTTGACGCCAAGGCCCGAAAAAGTGTGAAAGGATTGGAGTGTAGAGATTAAATTAGGAAGGGAAGTAACTGGGTCCTGGAGGAATACAAGGATATCATCCGCGTATAGGCTCACCTTATACTCCCCATCCCCCTTCTGATACCCCCTAATGTTCTGGTCTGTGATGATCGCCCTCGCCAAAGGCTCCACGGCCAGGGCAAACATCAAAGGGGACAGAGGGCAGCCCTGGCGTGTTCCCCTGCCCAGGGGGAAGTAATCCGAAGTGCAACCTGGGAGCTTAACGCGTGTGTGAGGATTGTGGTACAGTGCCCTAAATCCATGAACAAACTCCCCTGAAAAACCAAACCTAGTCATGACCGCGTCCATATATGGCCACAGGACACTATCAAAGGCCTTGTGTATATTCAGGCCCAACAGAAGAACCTTGCGGGAAAATAGCTCCGCATCCTGGATAATGTCCGTCGCCAAGCGGATGTTGTCTGTGATTTGCCTAGAGGGGATGAATCCGGTTTGTTCAGGGCCAACCAGGGTGGAAATTTTGGGGGCTAGTCTATCTGCAAGAACACGACCTAGAATCTTAATGTCATTGTTAAGAACCGAGATTGGTCTGTAATTCTGGGGGAGGGAGTGATCCTTGTTAGGTTTAGGGATTAGGGTCATATTGGCTGCAAGCATTTCCTCTGGAAGTGAGTGGCCTTGCAATACGTGGTTGATTAATTTAGTCAATTTAGGGGCCAACGTACCTGCAAATTTTTTATAGTAAGTCGCCGTATACCCGTCTGGGCCCGGGGCTGTTGACGCTTTGAGCAACTTAATGACTGTCAGGACCTCCAGTTCTGTGCATGGGGCGTTCAAGTTGGTCAGTTGTTCGCGTGTAAAAGTCGGAAGTTGGATGGAGTTCAACCAGTCCTCAACTCCAGCAGGGGGGGGGAGAGGCTGGGGCAGATAGTAGGGAGCTGTAGAACGCGGTGAAAGTGTCAAGCACCTCCTTGGGGTGGGAGACCAGCTGGCCCGAGGTGTTACGCAATTTGTAGATATGGGTGGGCTGAAGGGAGTGATGTAGTTTACGTGAGAACATGGCAGAGGCAGCGTTTGAGTGCAATAGGAATCTCGCTTTGGCCCATCTAATAGATTTTTCAGTGTGGTCTGAGAGGATAGTATCCAATTCCACCCTCTTCTGGTCAATTTGTCTAAGAGTGTCCGGGGCGTGGGATTGTGCGTGTATATGGTACAGTTTTGCAAGGTCTGCAGTTAGGGTTTTAATTTTGGCTAACTTCTGTCTCTTCTTAATGGTGGCCAACTCTATCAGTCGGCCGCGAAGTACTGCCTTATGGGCCGCCCAGAGAATAGAGGGGGTGGTGTCTTCTACATCGTTCAGTCTGAAGTACTCTTCCAACTGATTCGCTACTTGTGTGGCTATGTCAGGGTCCGTCAATAGGGAGTCATTAAGCCTCCAGGAGGCTGTCAGGGGGGAAATGCCTACATGCGAAGTTTTAAAGGAGACCACCAGGTGGTCTGACCATAGGCATGGGTGTATAGTGACCGCTGTGGAGTTGGCAAGTAAAATTGGGGAGCTGAAAATGTAATCTAGCCTTGCATAGCTCTCGTGGGGGGCTGAGTAATGTGTGTATTCCCTAGCTCCTGTATTGAGTGCCCTCCATGTGTCAATAAGTTGGAAAGTCTCCAGGGACCTCACTAGGGATTTGGGGAAGGCCTTAGATGAGTGGGTAACCTTGCTTCTGTCCAGTGTGGAATGGGCGACTAGATTGAAGTCACCACCCACTATCATGTGTGGAGAAGTATATCTGTCCAAAATTTGGGTGAAGGACCTGAAAAAGGAACCCTGAGCAGTATTGGGGGCGTACACATTGGCGACTGTAAAGGCTTTGCCCTGGACATGACCTTGGAGTATCAAAAACCTGCTATCCGGGTCCTTGTAAACATGTTTGACATCAAAATGTACATTATTTCTGACAAATATGGCTACCCCTCTGGCTTTAGAGCTATACGTGGTATGGTAATGTAACTTAAATGACTTGTCAAAATAATTGGGGTGAGACATTGCCGAAAAATGAGTCTCTTGCAGGAGGACAATGTCCGCCCCCAATTGCTTATAATCTCGAAAGGCCTTCCTCCTCTTTTGTGCGGAATTAAAGCCTCTGACATTATGTGAGATAACCTTCAAACCCATAATATGGTTGGAACAAATTTAGCTTGGAGTGAGGTTGGTGAGATAGGTGCGAATGTCAGCCGCATAACCCACAGGCCCAGCACCAAAGCGGGTTGCCAAATTTCTGGATCATAGATCGGGGGCACGGTCAGCAGGTTAAGTGTAGCAGTAAAACCAATAATATAACATTGATAACAGGAACATTGTAGGAAGAAAAAAAAAGGCAAACAAACTAACAGGGGTCTGGATGGATAGGCCATCCAGGCCAGCATCAAATATTTCAAATGACTGAAAAAAAACAGTCTTCCACGTGCACTCAATCTCCCCCAACACTGAAGGGGGGAGAGAGAGAGAGTGGCAAGAGTTCAGTACAAGGTCTCTCCCAAAACAAAAAAGGGAATGGTGGGAGAGAAGTGTTTCTTGGATTGAACACTAACGTGGTTGGGGGGTAAAAGTTCCGGGCGGAAAACGGCAGGATCACGAGGACCGGAGACATAAAGGCTCGTTCAGAACCGTAAGGCTTGGGGGTCCAGAAATTGACAAGTCCAGCGAGACAGGCCAGGGGACATGGGGCTCATGAACAAAAAATAAGGGGGGGACAGGTGGTACCGAAATCATATTTAGTACCTTGACCGCAAGCCTGCGGGAAGATCGTGGTGGAGCCGCGGAGAACTTCCACAGCTGTCTCCAGTCATGGGTTACGGTAGGCTCTGCGTCCCCTCTGAGGAGGTGGGGTGGCCCAGATTGGTGACGGGCGGGGGGTGGACGGGTGCCTTGGTGCTTGTTGAGGTTCGAGGAGGCCCAATTTGACCAGGATGGATTTACCTTCCAGGACCGTGGTGGCGGTGTATGTGGATCCGTTGTGTGGGACCGTCAGTTTGAATGGGAAACCCCATCTATAGCGGATCCGAGCGGTTTGAAGGACGGAGGTGATTTCTTTCATCTGTCGGCGTCTCTCCAGTGTGGTCGGGGAGATGTCCGGATATATCTGAATGGTGACCCCGTCCAGCTGTATACGAGGGGTGTTGCGGGAAGCTCGCAGGATCTCCTCCTTCACCAGGTAGTCCTTCAGGCACATCACCACATCCCTCGGAGACTTCTCCGGGGGCGGTTTGGGTCGTAGGGCCCTGTGGAGGCGGTCACATATGAATGCATTCACCGGTTGTTCTGGGAGGAGGGAGCGAAACAATCTCTCAGTGGCATCAGGCAGATCCATGACTGTTTCAGGCAGGCCACGCACTCTAATATTGTTCCTCCTGTTCCGGTTGTCTAAATCTTCCATACTATTCTGGAGCTGGACAACCGTGTCCGTGAGCAATTCATGGTCTTTGCGGAGGTCATCGTATGCGAGCTGGAGCTCATCATGCTTCCCCTCTAGTACGTCTGTCCTCCCGCCCAGGGAAGTGATCTCCTGGGAGAGGGTATGGGTGGACTTGTGAAGCTCAGCCTGAAACTTGCGGGCAAGTTTTTCATACATTGTCGTCAGACTGTGGTCCAAGTCTGCCTTCGTGAGGTGTGGAGTGTACTCACTCAGCTCTGAAGTCGCAGAAGGGGAAGCCATGGGCTCCGGGGCCTCCAGCATGGACGATTCCTGGTCAGCGCCACTCTGGGACATCCTCGTTTGATCCCGGGCCCGTAGTAAATAATTCGTCAAGGACCGCTGGGCGGATTTCTGCTTATTATATTTTTTAATCGACGGCATGCACAACTGGTCCCTCTAGGGGTTCAGGGTGATTCAAGTAAGATTTGCAGGCAATATAACCCCCTTGGGAGTGCTAATGTCTCCGGTGCCCTCGGATCTCCTTCACTTAGCTGCCCGCCAGTTCCGCGCCGCGCATGCGCCCCCCCTTGAGGATGTGACTTTTAGTTCATCTTGTCACCTTAATACAGGTGAGGGGGTGAGGGGATCCTCCAACCATGGAGCGCTGTCTCCTGTTGGGTTCTCCCAACAGCCCAAGGGAAAGTCGGCAGAGGACCGGATTGTGGGGTTAGTGGCAGGCCAGGAGTCTCGGTTCAGGCAGGGGACGACTTATGGGGAGTTCAAAAACCAGGATGGGAGGAAGTCTCTACTGATGGTGACCCCTGGGGATGTTCTTTCAGGCCAGGCTACTTTAAAAGTGTTGAGGGGGGTGAAACATCTGCAGAAGGATAAGGGAGAGCTCTGTAAATTTGAGGCCGGGTGAAGCAAGATGTCCGCCTGACAGGGTTATGGGAACTGGGCTGCAGCCGAATCCCACTAATAGGAAGGAATCCCACCTTAGTCCTCTACAAGAGCACCGACTTTTATTGAACTGTGAGCCAAGGTAGAGGGACAGGGACAGGGTCTTTAATCTGCTGCAGGGGGACTATGGGGATTGCAGAGGTGTACCAAGATGGCCGCCGTGTGCTAGCAGCACAGACTTTTGTAAGAAGGTAGTAGATAGCCTTATGCATATATTGGGGAGAAGTGATGGATAGTTTCCCCAGCTGTGGCAGAGTCCAGGAAGAGTGACTGGGTACAGGAGATCTGCAGATGTGGCCCGGCCGCGGCCCGCTCCCGCGGGGTACTGCCTCAGGAAACACCGCGGATTCCCAGGCCTGACTAGGCCGCACCGACCGCGGCCTCCACGAATGCCCCCGAGACGTAGCTCTTGCTCCGGATCACTGGAGGTATGTGGATGGGTGTCAGGGAGGGACGAGAGCTGGTCCCTTACCTCAAATACAGCCGCAAACAGGTTTCCTCCGGGAGGCCTCAGGCCTGCAAGATGGCGGCGGCCCCGGGCACTGGATGCGGTCAATCTCGGGAGACCTCCGGTTTCCCCTGGCCGAATTGTCCGAAGATAAGAGTGTGGGATACTGCAGGGGGTCTAGCTGGATGGGATGGTATGCTTTGTAAGCGTGGATGGGCGATACAGAGTACCGATGGTGATGGATGGTACCTGGAGCTCCTCTAGGAAACGTCCGCCGCCACTCACATCCAGGCCACGCCCCCCAGCACTTTCCTTTTTAGAGAAAACAACCCTCACCCAAATCTCTCTCTCTAAACTAGATGCTCTAAACACACCCATCTCCCTTCCTGAAATTTCCAATGCCATTAGGAACCTAGCCCCATCTAAAACCCCAGGTCCTTACGGCTTCATGGGTGAATTCTACAAATCCCTGCAAGCACTCCTGGAACCCACACTCCACGAAGTCTACCATCACATATGGTCAGGCGGTTCCTACCTACCCACAGGCAACCAAGCCATCATTAAATTATTAGGCTCATATAAACCTATTTCACTCTTAAACCTTGATGTCAAGATCCTCTCCAAAATTATTGCAACCAGATTAGCTGCCATCATACCCTCTCTGATACACCCTGCCCAATCAGGGTTTGTGAAGGGCAGGACAGCCACCATGAACATCAGAAAGGTGATGATGGTCCTGGAACACGCCAAATGTAACCCAGAGGGAGATTACGCTATCATCACCCTAAATGCGGAGAAAGCCTTCGATAACATAAGTTTCGAATGGCTCTCCATGGTCATGACTAAAATGGGATTCTCCGGCCCTTTCGTCCACCTTATAAATACCATGTATACTGCCCTGGCAGCAATGGCTGGTAGCGGCAGGCCTCCTATCAGACGAATTCCATCTCTACAAAGGCACAAGACAGGGCTGTTTTTTATCCCCACTCCTTTTCAACATTGCATTAGAACCCCTGTCTAGGTATCTGACTCACATAGCCCCATTGCATGGCATCAACATTGGTAAACACGAACTACGCACCTCACTCTTCGCGGTTGATGTCCTTATATTCTCAGCAAACCCCTCCTCTAACATGCTTATGATCAAATCAATCTTTGACCAATTTAGACTATGCTCGGACCTTCACATTAATTACAACAAAAGTGAAATCCTCCCCATAGGCACCCTATCCAACCCTCCCTGGACTCAAACATCCATCTTCTCAGTCGAAATCCCACATCACTTACTTAGGAATAAAAATAGGGAAACTACCCTCCTCTCTCTATCACCTCAACTATCCCCCCCTGCTCACAAAAATTTCTCAGGAACTATAAATAAGAAGTTGATTTAAAAAGAAGGGCTTGAGGTCACATACCTCTGGATTTTTTGCGGTGTCAAAAGTAAGAATAAATATTGAAAAACCAAAAAGGATCCAATGACAATAGATTTATACAAAAATAGAACAATAGTTTATTTAATAAAAAAGGAAAATAAAGTTTTCCTGAAAGTTCAACATATACAACATTTTAAACTAGGTACATATACAATAACCGTTGACCTCGACATGTTTCGCTCAAACTTGGAGCTTCTTCAGGAGTAATCTACGGTGTAACGGTACACTAAAAAGTGAAGTAAAGAGAAGAACAACGGAACATCCATAAAATGTATACAAAAACACATCTATTGGAATATCCACCAAAAATAGGTTAACAAAAACTGCAAAATTTAATTGCAATGTTAGTTACGTTATGATAATGTTTTATAATGTACACGTCAAATATTTT
Organism: Rana muscosa; assembly: GCA_029206835.1. Lineage (NCBI taxonomy): Eukaryota > Metazoa > Chordata > Amphibia > Anura > Ranidae > Rana > Rana muscosa. The sequence goes on from CM055117.1 coordinate 497,092,262, forward strand.
TATTTTTAATATTTTTAAATATTATAGAATCAGGGAAACATAAATCTAATGAAAATTATTATAAAGTATACTGAAGTGTCAATAAATGATGTGGTCAAACATGGCACCTACCAATTGTATATTAAAGATGAAGGAGATGTTTTAGCAATTCCAAATTAGAATTCTAAGTTGCCCTCCATCTCCAGCTGCGGAAAAGGGATGATCACCAAAATGCCCCAACTGATGGAAATAAACACGACCTCCCAAAACTTGTATGTGAAGAGGCAGTAACTTAGGAGTTTCTCTGTATCATTTCTAGCAGGATTATTATCAATGTTGGTTTTTACTGCCTCTTCACATACAAGTTTTGGGAGGTCGTGTTTATTTCCATCAGTTGGGGCATTTTGGTGATCATCCCTTTTCCGCAGCTGGAGATGGAGGGCAACTTAGAATTCTAATTTGGAATTGCTAAAACATCTCCTTCATCTTTAATATACAATTGGTAGGTGCCATGTTTGACCACATCATTTATTGACACTTCAGTATACTTTATAATAATTTTCATTAGATTTATGTTTCCCTGATTCTATAATATTTAAAAATAAAAATATTTGACGTGTACATTATAAAACATTATCATAACGTAACTAACATTGCAATTAAATTTTGCAGTTTTTGTTAACCTATTTTTGGTGGGTATTCCAATAGATGTGTTTTTGTATACATTTTATGGATGTTCCTTTGTTCTTCTCTTTACTTCACTTTTTAGTGTACCGTTACACCGTAGATTACTCCTGAAGAAGCTCCAAGTTCGAGCGAAACATGTTGAGGTCAACGGTTATTGTATATGTACCTAGTTTAAAATGTTGTATATGTTGAACTTTCAGGAAAACTTTATTTTCCTTTTTTATTAAATAAACTATTGTTCTATTTTTGTATAAATCTATTGTCATTGGATCCTTTTTAGTTTTTCAATATTTATTCTTACTTTTGACACCGCAAAAAATCCCGAGGTATGTGACCTCAAGCCCTTCTTTTTAAATCAACAAACTATTGGGATTTGGTGTCCATCTTGATTTGCTCACTCCCACTTCTTCTATATAAATAAGAAGTGTTCTCGCGCTAAAAGCAAAACAGACAAACTCCAATCACTAAAGTGCAACAGTGTCCTCAATAGTAGAGGTAAACAATACACTAAAGTGCAACAATGGTCTTAATAATCAGTAAGTAATAAGATGATCCAAATTAATAAGTATACAGTGCAACATCAAAGGAGTATAAATCAATATGTGCAAAATCAGCAATAAGTGCAAGTTCAGTAATGGAATGGTAGGTGAACCTGTACAATAAGGTGCTAAATAAGTGCTGGTGAATGCCAAAGAAAATAGATATGAGTCCTGGTAGGTAAATGGTGGCTCTATATCAAAGTCTCTTGGTGTAAAAAGGTATTCAACAGGGAAGGTGAGAAACAATGGAAACTATATCAAATCTGGTTCCAGATCAGAATAGCTGTGACATAAGTGAATCCCGGTGCCAATGGGGTATCCAAAAACTGTCTCCCAAAACTCTCACCTCTATACGGAGTAAATAGGCATCAACTGTAAGCTCCTCCTTCCTCTGTTAGGTCCTCTCTGCTGGATGTTCCGACTGTTATCCTCCTATGTATCCAGTCCTCCCATGGATGTTAATTCATCTAGGGGGGATAACTCCAGAGATACTGCCAGACCGGGAGCGGGGGGAGAGAAAGAAGCCTCTAATAGTGCAGTGGGTTTAGGGTAAAACTAATTTATTATAAAATATCAAATGCTCTTACATCAACATAGATTAAAAAGACGTGTAAACAAGTCACGGCGTTCAAAACGCCATCTTACTAGTCCTTCGGGTACTTCCGGTTCAAAGTGACCTCGCTTTCCCTGATAGATCACTGGATGGATCAGCCCCTTTCGCTCGTGGGAAGAAAGGTCAGTTTTGCACTTCAAACCATTCCCTTACTTCTACACCATAATGACACAAAATTTCTCAATGCTGCCATCTCTAATTTCCTCTGGCGAAACAAACGACCACGTATAGCCCTCACGAAGTTGTATCTTCCCAGACGCAAAGGGGGTATCAGTCTCCCAAACGTCAGAACCTACAACTTAGCCTGCCTATTGAGGACAGGTTTGGACTGGGTAGCCCAAACATCTTGCTACTCCAATTTTCCCTTGGAAACCGCAATGGTTCACCCATACTCCTTAGTGGCCCTCCTCCACTGCAAGTGGAAATCCATCCCACCGCCTCTTCAACATAACCTCCTGCTCCGAGACACAGTCATTGCATGGAGAGAAGTCAGTAAAAGTCTCAAACTCTCACCCTTCATATCCAGCTACCTTCCAATACAAGGAAACCCAAGCTTCCCCCCAGGTCTGGAACATCAGCCTTATGTCACCTGGCAGCAGAATGGCCTCACAAAATTTTCTTCTGTATGTGACCTGGAGACTGGTCGCCCCATCGCGTTCCAAACTTTGGATGACAAGTTCTCACTTCCTCAATCACATGCCTTCCAATATAGACAATGCATCATCTTTCTTAAAAACGCTTGCAGAGAGGATCGCAAAAGGTTCAAATTATCTCTCACGGATACCCTTCTCTCAGAGGGCTCATACAAAATATCGGACATTTATCAGCCTCTTCTCCTGAAAACCACTCCTTCTCTAACATCCTCATCAGCAGCCAACTGGGCAAAAGACTTCCCGGACACCGAGCTAGTGGACAAACTTCTACAAGGTCTCGATACCATCCACAAACTGGTGCCCAATGACACTGGGAGGGAAACCCAATTGAAGATTGTACCGCCCCCATCTCCCCTCTCTGTCAACACCCCAGGCCTTACAAAAACAAAAAAGTGTAGCACTAAACTAAATGAGGACTGCACTTTGATCAAGTGCAGTATAAACAGTGATATGTGATTAAACAATCAACATGACATCTAACACAGATATGTGAAAATGTTCAGATAATCCACCGTGATGAAAATTAAATCAAACAATCCACCGTGATGAGAATTGTATAACATTGAAAATCATCAGAAAAATACTGTCACATACATTACATACATTAAATGACAATATAATAAATGAATATTAAAATGGTGAATGACAATCAAAATAATAGTGCTCCCAAAAAAACTTGACGTGAAGTGACCACCACCAATCGATTGTAGAAAAGGCTTACCGGAGAGAGTGGACCAAAAAAACATACGTTCAAAGGGTCAACCAGGCAAGGGTAAGCCACTGTGAACAGCAAATCCTCAGCAACAATTCAAACGGGAACCACAAGCTTCAATCCAGGATGGAAAAAAGTAATCGCTCCTGTCCGAATGTGCGATGAAACTTACGGACAGTGTCCGATTAGGACCAGGTAGTGTTACCAGATGAGTTGCAAAAAAGTAAAGGAAAGAAAAGGCACATAGCGTGATACTGTATAAAAGGGTAATTTAATGTAGGTAGGAACACTTACATTTAAAAGAGTATAACAGCGCTTGTCAAATAGTCAAAAATGGCAACAGTAAGGTAACCCGATGCGTTTCGCATCCTAATGCATCATCTGGGGTGATCCCCCACTGCTGCCCACCCTGAATATATAGATAATGTGACCCCCTGTTAGAGAGGCCATCCCCTGGGCGTTCCTGTGTTGATAAATCACTTCCTGGTTCAACCAAGATGGAAGCCCCCTATGTGTTCCAAGCCTCTATCTGGGACTCACTCCGTATATGTGATAACATGAAATCTGGAGGTGTACCAACATGGCCGCCCACCATGTGTGTCAAGCCTCTAATTGATTCAAGCAGGACTGGGCTATCTACTAAATGTTTAATCCAAGCCGCACAACGAGCGACCGCATTGCATTGCAGGCTTGTGTATCAAGCCTCGTTCTGGATCCATGCTGCGGATCTAGCCTCGCTCAGATTTTCCGGAAGTAATACAGTGTCGCTTGCGTGCCGTGCCTCGATCCGACGTGCGGGCGCGCACCAAGCCTCACTGTGAACTTACTGACATCGCACGTCCACAATTGACATTGGAGAGGACGACGCAACGTCGCGGGCGCGCACCAAGCCTCACTATGAGGTTGCTGACATCGCGCATCCGCGAGTTTTATAATGGGACAGACGGCACAGCATGGTCTGTGACTGCATGGCGACACGCCCAAAAGAGAAAATATGTTAATAACTGTCAGGCTACGTACTTACCGAGGCCGAGATGCAGAGAGTGGTTCACCCTTGCACCCAAGCGCACTCCGCCCCCTGGAGGTGAGACAGGGAGAGGACAGCACGAGGGAGCACTGGCCACCAGCAGGTAGAGGTGTCTTGCTGAAGAATCTAGCAGGGATGAGTCTGAAGAACAGGCCAGGAGTCAAACACCAAGGGTAGACAGGGTCAAACAGCAACCAGTAGCAAGGCACAAGTCCGTTTAGGGGTTTAGCAGGAAGCACCAGTATAGTCAGGTTAGGCAAGAAGTCCAGGGTACAGGCAGAAGGTAGAGGGCTGGAGACAGGCAGCAGATCCGGGTCACAGGCCGAGGGTCAAGCACAAGGAGAGAGGTAGAAGTCCGTTTAGCAAGCCAAGGGGTCAGGTTCAGGAGAAGCAGAAGCGTAGTCAAATCCGGTCCGGGTCACAGCAGGAGAACTTTAACTTCTTTCAGGCACAAGAAACACAGTAAAGCTGACAAACCAGCAACCAGATAGTGTTACTGCGTCTGTTTAAATAGGCCCGCCTGTAAACCCATTGGCGAGCTATTGCGCACGCGCATTCGTCGTTGCGCCGGTGCGCGCACCCAAGCACGCCGAAGCGCCGTCCCGCCACGCACGCGCATGCGCCGATGCGCCGTTTTGCCGCGCATGCGCACTGAGCGCAGATTGGTGACAACAGACGGGGAATTTCCCTGACAGTGCCCCCCCCGAGGGGCGGACTCCGGACGCCCAGACTGGCCATTAATTCCGGATGTTCTTGGTGAAAGGCTCGTATTAGGCGAGGAGCATGCAAGTTCCTGGATGGTTCCCAGGAGTTGTCCTCCGGGGGGTAACCCTTCCATTTAACCAAGTATTGTAACTGTCTGCCTTTTTTCCTACAGCCCAGGATGGATTCCATCTCAAATTCTTTTTCCCCATCTACTTCAACTGGTGGTGGAGGAGGTTCATCTCTTCCAGGAAAGGCGTTGGGAATGACGGGTTTTAATAAAGATGAGTGGAACACTGGGTGAATCCTATAGGAATTAGGTAATGCTAGTTCAAAAGCCACAGGATTAATAGCTCGTTTGATCTTGAAGGGCCCGATAAATCTAGGGCCGAGCTTTCGAGAGGGAATAGGCAATCTGAGGTTGGCGGCGGAAAGCCAAACTTGTTCCCCGACTCTGAACGCCGGGTTTTCCTTCCTTCCCCGGTCATAAAATTTCTTGTAGGATCCTTGGGCATTCCGCATCATCTCCTGGAGTCTTTGGAAATTCGCCTGGACAGAAGCCACTCGGTCCTGGACCGCGGGAACAGGGCTCTCGGGGATGTTTTCAGGGAGAAAGGAGGGATGAAAACCGTAATTGGCCCAAAAGTGGGTTTGATTGGTAGCAGAATGCATTGAATTGTTATAGGCAAACTCTGCGTAAGGAAGTAGAGATGCCCAGTCATCCTGGGAAGCAGAGCAGAAACAACGGAGGTATTGCTCCAGGGTCTGATTGGTTCTTTCCGTCTGGCCATTGCTTTGGGGGTGGTACGCTGACGAGAGGCAGGTTTTGACTTCTAGTGACTTGCAGAGTTCCTTCCAGAATTTTGAAGTGAACTGGACCCCTCTGTCGGAGGTGATACTCTTTGGTATTCCATGAAGCCTGGTTATCTCCTTAAAAAAGATTTGAGCGGTATCCATGGCTGAAGGTGTCCCAATCATCGGTAAAAAGTGAGCCATTTTTGAGAGGCGGTCCACAACGACCAGAATCGTGGTAAACCCTCCGGAGGAAGGCAAGTCCACGATAAAGTCCATGGACACGTCCGCCCAAGGGCGCTCAGGAATGGGTAAGGGTTTGAGCAGGCCCCAACTCTTGGTGTTTGGCCCCTTGTTACGCTGACACTGAGTGCAGGAAGCGACATAAGACTTGCAATCTTGCCTCCAGCCTGGCCACCAGAAGGAGCGGGAGACAAGTTCCGACGATTTACGTGCTCCGAAGTGACCTGCCAGTTTGAGATCGTGGAAGGTCCTCAAGACCAGCGGTCTTGTTTCCAGAGGGACGAAAATCTTGTCCTGGGACCAGAATAGGCCGTCCCGCTTCTCCAGGGAGGTAGTAACCGGATCAGAGCAGAGCCCGGAAGCGATTTTAATAGAGGTGAGTAGATCGGCCCGGGGAATCAACAGAAAGTTCTGAGCTGACAGAATGGTGCCCGGTTGGGCCGACTGAGGGGTTTCCGGAAACATCCTGGATAGCGCATCCGCCTTCCCATTCTTGGAGCCGGGTCTATAGGAAATGTGAAAGTTGAACCGGGTGAAGAAAAGAGCCCAACGGGCCTGCCTGGGGCGTAGACGTTGAGCTGTTCTTAAGTACTCTAGATTTTTATGATCTGTGAAGATCATGATGGGGTGTACTGCCCCCTCCAGAAGGTATCGCCATTCCTCCAGTGCGAATTTTATGGCCAGTAATTCCCGGTCCCCTACATCATAGTTTCGCTCCGGGGGAGTCAACTTTTTAGAAGCAAAGGCTACTGGATACAGGAGAGCCTTGGGGCCTCGTCTTTGAGAGAGGATGGCTCCGATGGCTGTCTCAGAGGCGTCCACTTCCAGGGTGAACGGCAGTAGAGGATCCGGGTGCTGAAGTACTGGTGCTGAAGTGAAGACATCCTTGAGGCGAGAGAAGGCCTCCTGAGCTTCTGGAGACCAGTGAAAACGGTTATTTTGCCGGGTAAGTTGGGTTATTGGGGCCACAATGGAGGAAAAGCCCACAATGAATCTCCTATAGAAGTTGGCGAAGCCTATAAACCGCTGTACCCCCTTCTTGTCGGTTGGGGCTGGCCAGTCCTGAATGCCCTTCACCTTCTGCGGGTCCATTGCGACCCCATCGATGGAAATGATAAAGCCGAGGAACTGTACGGTGGTCTTTTCGAACTCGCATTTCTCAGCTTTGAGGTAGAGTTTGTGCTTCCGAAGGATGGTGAGGACCTTCATGACATGAGCCCGGTGGAGTTCGATGTTGGTGGAAAAGATGAGGATATCGTCCAGGTACACTACTAAGAAGTCATCAAGGTGCTGTCTGAAAATGTCGTTGACTAGGTGTTGGAAGGTGGCTGGAGCATTACAAAGACCGAACGGCATGACCGAATACTCAAAGTGTCCGAAACGAGATCTGAAGGCGGTTTTCCACTCGTCTCCGGCCCTGATTCTGATAAGATTGTAGGCCCCCCGTAGATCCAATTAGGAAAAGACCCGAGCAGATCGGAAGCGCTGAAATAGCTCCGGAATAAGGGGTAGTGGGTACCTGTTCTTAATGGTTATCTTGTTTAGGTCCCGGTAATCGATACAGGGTCTTAAGGACCCGTCTTTCTTTTCCACAAAGAAGATTCCTGCACCGGCTGGAGAGGAGGAAGGGCGAATAAATCTCTTCTGGAGGTTTTCATCAACATAAGCCTTGAGGGCTTTCAACTCAGTTTCGGACAAAGGAAAGATACGTCCGAACGGAATTTTGGAGCCCGGCAAGAGATCGATAGGGCAATCATAGGGCCGATGAGGTGGTAGATGGTCGGCTTGCTGCTTATCGAACACGTCCCGGAATTCTAGATAGATGGAAGGAACATGCTGTAGGTTGTCCGGCTTGGCAATCATGGAAGCGCAGACCGTAGAGGCAGAGGCAAGACAGTTCTGGGAACAATAGGAGGAGGTGAAGCTAACCTCTTTCTTCACCCAATTTATGAGGGGCTCGTGTGCCTGTAGCCAGGGAAGACCCAGGATGATGGGGAACATCGGGGAAGGTATGAGGTCTAACCGGAGAAGTTCTTGATGACCCGAGTCAGAGATGGCAAGGATAGGTTTGGTTTCCTGCGTGATCAGCCCTGAACGGGGCAAGGACCCATCCGCCAGGTGGATCTGAAGGCAGTGGTCCTTAGGTTGAGTGGGGACATGGAATCTTGAGGCTAAGGCAGAGTCCAGGAAGCAGCTGCAGGCTCCAGAATCAATAATTGCCGGGAGGCGGATTGCCCCTTCCGGCAGCTGTAGAGACACAAAGAGAATGACATAAGACTGAGGGTTGTCAAAGAGTTGATAGTTTAAAGTGTCTTTAGAGATAGACTTACTAGGTCTTACGGGGCAGTTGAGGAGGAAGTGGCCGGCACCCCCGCAATATAGGCACAGATTGGCCTGGCGCCTTCGCTGTTTTTCCTCAGGAGTCAGGGGAGCCCGAACCAACCCGAGCTGCATGGGTTCTGGCTCAGGAAGAGGTGTGACTGCAGGCGCAGAGGTTGGTGGGTAGTGAGGTACAGTCCTGGATGGAGGCCAGTTGGGACGAGGAGATTGAAATCGCTCTGCCCGTCGTTCACGAAGACGCCTATCGAGTTGTATGGCGGATTGGATCAGGTTCTCCAAGGTAGTGGGGGTTTCGATCCTGGCCAGCTCGTCCTTGAGAGTCTCAGATAGTCCCTGGCGGTACTGGTATCTGAGGGCCGCCTCATTCCATTTGGTGTCGGCGGACCATTTCCTAAATTCCGACGTATAGTCTTCCACCGGCCTTCTCCCCTGAGTTAGGTTATGGAGGACGGACTCGGCCGTGGCTGATCGCTGGGGATCATCGTATAATTGAGCCATATGTTCAAAAAATTTCTCTACTGAGTCCAATATGGGGCTTTGTTGCTCCATCAGGCCATGGGCCCAGGCTTGAGGGTCATCCGTTAAGAGAGAGATGATAAACCCCACCTTTACTGCTTCCGAAGAGAAGGTCCTTGGTTGGAGGGCAAGGTAGAGGGAGCAGGCGTTTTTAAAGGCCCGGCATTTTTTGCGGACACCCGAAAAACGTTCCGGAATAGGGACCCTGGGTTCAGGGGTGGCCATCACTACTGTAGAACTCGTAGGTACTTGGGAGTTGGTGGCGGTGTTGGCAGAGGTGGCAGCTGTGGGGCCTGGCCCTAGGAGACCGGTGAGCTGTTGAAGACGGCCATCAATCTGGGTATATCCCTCTTGGAGTCTTTGGACAGTGTCTGTTAGGGTGGAGACCTGCTGGCAGAGGGTGTCAAATGGGGAACGCACTCTGTCGGCCTCAGACATCTGGCTGGTTTGTACTGTCAGGCTACGTACTTACCGAGGCCGAGATGCCGAGAGTGGTTCACCCTTGCACCCAAGCGCACTCCGCCCCCTGGAGGTGAGACAGGGAGAGGACAGCACGAGGGAGCACTGGCCACCAGCAGGTAGAGGTGTCTTGCTGAAGAAGGGGTTTAGCAGGAAGCACCAGTATAGTCAGGTTAGGCAAGAAGTCCAGGGTACAGGCAGAAGGTAGAGGGCTGGAGACAGGCAGCAGATCCGGGTCACAGGCCGAGGGTCAAGCACAAGGAGAGAGGTAGAAGTCCGTTTAGCAAGCCAAGGGGTCAGGTTCAGGAGAAGCAGAAGCGTAGTCAAATCTGGTCCGGGTCACAGCAGGAGAACTTTAACTTCTTTCAGGCACAAGAAACACAGTAAAGCTGACAAACCAGCAACCAGATAGTGTTACTGCGTCTGTTTAAATAGGCCCGCCTGTAGACCCATTGGCGAGCTATTGCGCACGCGCATTCGTCGTTGCGCCGGTGCGCGCACCCGAGCACGCCGAAGCGCCGTCCCGCCACGCACGCGCACTGAGCGCAGATTGGTGACAACAGACGGGGAATTTCCCTGACAATAACGTGAATGCAATCACGTGGTGCCTCGCCAGCCAATTAAAATCTGGACAGCAACATAATAGAAGTGTGTTGTATTCTGGAACGCAATGATAAATGCGTTCCAGCAATGACTGACAGGAGGACTATAAACTATCTGATTAAATCAGTATATAAAAAATCTAATGACAGAATTTTTACTATGCAAGTGGTTCCACCGAAAATTAAAATAAAAACATACAATTTAATGTAAAACCAAGCATAACTCGGCATAATAAAAATTTATTATAAAACTAAAATGATAAAAATGGACGTGACCACAGTCCATAATATGATATTTAGAGATCTGTGAAATGAATCACACTCTCCTACAGAGCTTCAATATAATCCCTGTATTCCTATGTAGGCCATATTAATGTGCAGAAAGTGGTTGGCTTGCAATATAACTAAATAGGTGAGCGCCTCCCCATATATTAGCATTTACTCACGCCCAAGGGATGTACTCCCACAAAATACATAAAGCAACATTATATATTTCTATATGTACATGGCCTACTGGAAACATATCATTAAAAACATGAATGACAAAAATATATATAAAATAAGACTGATAAAATTATTGGTGAAGGAGAAAGATAAAATGAGTCCATGTCTACCTAGGATTTATTAATAAATGAATTAATGTCCCACTCGACATTCAAACCAGAAGGCGTGTGCGACTGTAACTCATAAATCCAGTATGTTTCAAGTTGCGATACACCCCTGGTTTTAGGGCTACCCCTCCAAGGGGAGACAAATTGATCGATTACCAGGAATTGAGTGCCAGCAGGGTTTCTATTGTGATGTGCCCTGTAGTGCCTCGGTACTGTGTGCTGTGTGTCACCACTGAGAATGAGGGCTATGTGCTCACCAACCCGCACAGAAAAAGATCGTATAGTGCGGCCAACGTATTGCTTACCACATGGACAAGTTATAAGATAAACCACATATTTAGTGGCACATGTGTAAAAACGCTTGATGGAATAAGTTTTACCCGTGATGGTGGAATTAAATTCCAAAGTCTTACTTCTCCCTGAAGTGTTAAATTTACACACAGAGCATTTCTTACAAGGGTGATAACCCACTAGTTGATAAAAAAAGGAGGGCCGCACCGGGGGATTGATAATATTAGGTGCGATTTTACTCTGAAGTGTAGGGACACCTCTAAACACCACTTTGGCTTTTTCCCGGTAATACACTGTGTAGAACTCGGTCATTCTTCAGTACTCCCCAATGTTTCGCTATGATGGCTCTAACTTGTTTATGTTGGGTGGAAAAGGATGTAAGCATTGCCCATTTAAAGTTGTTATCCTGTTCTCTTTTCGGTTTAACCTCCAAAAGGGAACCTCTGTCTATTTCTAAGGTCCTCTCAAGGTCCCGTTCAATATCTATGGGGTTATAACCCTTCTCAATAAACCTAAGTTTAAGAACATCAGCCTGTGCTTTGAATGACTCTGTGGTGATACAATTTCTACGGAGTCTTAAGAACTGGCTCCGTGGGACTGAGTTCAACCAGGAACGATGGTGACAGCTGTCAATGGGAATAAACCCATTTCGATCAGTTTTTTTGAAAAAGGTTTGAAACTGAAACCTCTGATCAATAATGCTGATCTCTAAGTCTAGAAATTGTATTTTGTCTCTACTGGCTGTATGTGTAAGAGAGATGCCTCTATCATTATGGTTGAGATGGCACATGAAGGTCTCCAATGACGCCATGTCACCATCCCAAAGGAGGAGGATGTCGTCTATATATCTTACCCACAGCACCAACGACGGAGTGTCATGGGCGTAGACGACATCCTCCTCCCACTTAGCCATAAAAAGATTGGCGAGGCTGGGAGCAAATTTTGCCCCCATAGCCACGCCACGTGATTGCAAATAAAAATGGTCATTAAACCAAAAATAACTATGTTTAGTGGCAAACTCTAACAATTCCATAATAAACTGGCATTGAAATGGAGCCAGAGAAGGTCCCTTCTCCAAGAAATACTGAACTGCCTCAAGTCCTTTAACATGAGGTATACAAGTGTATAATGAAGCGACATCCGCTGTCACCATGATGATGTCGCTGCATATATTAACACTTTCCAATTTTCTAATGGTGGGACCCGTATCACACAGATAGGATGGCACCCGTCTTACCAAGGGCTGTAAGTAGTGATCAATGTACCGACCGACTCTGGAAGTGACCGAATTGATACCACTTACAATTGGTCGACCAGGTGGATGTATGGGGTCCTTATGGACCTTGGGCAAAAAGTAAATAGTGGGAATCCTAGGGACTGTGGGGACTAAAAAAGCTTTCTCCTTCTTATTTAAAATGGATCAATCAAAACCACTGTCAACCAACTTTTGAAGATCAGCTTTAAAGCGAGAAGTGGGGTTAGTAGTTAACATCTGGTATGTACCAGGCTCATTTAAAATCCTGTACATCTCCTTTTCATAGTCACATTTATCTAATATGACTATGCCACCCCCTTTGTCCGCCGGACGAATTACCAAATCTCTGTTGTGACACAGAGATTTAAGGCCGGTATCGGACAAAGGGCGGCGGTGTGTACGGCTCACCGGCAACTCTGCTAGATCTTTAAGTACAAGATCCTTAAAAATACTAACTGCAGGTGCCACCGGGACTGGTGGGTTGAATAAGGACGGATTAGACAAACCCGAGTGAACAGTTCCAGATGTGGCCACTCTATTTTCACTCATGATGGGATTGGTGATAAGGTAACGTTGTATGTTCACTTTACGAATATACTTTTGAATATCGATGAATGTGTCAAATTTATTCAATTTCTTGGGTGGGGCAAACTTGAGGCCCTTATCCAAGACAGTTAATTCATCATTCGTAAAGACCTTGGAGCTTAAATTAAAAACCCCTTGGCCCTTTACATGCGCCTTTTCTTTCCTTTTCTGGATTCTCCTCCCCCCTCTGGTCCCTCTCCTGGGTCGGGGCCCCTTTTGCGTGGGGCTAGGTCCCTGTAAAAATCCCGACCTCTGGTGGAAGAATCTCGATCATAATTAGATGAATGGTGTGGATTCCTGATGTGCGTGTGATAGCTATCATCACGTACCTCACCAAGTGGAGAGAATCTGTTGTAAGTAGAAATGGGTGGAGGGCCATAATATGGGGATTGGTCTCGGTGATACCCGGAATGTGCACCATACCTGGCTGGGGATGAATCATGATAATAATGATCATAGTCATGATTATATTGAACATTAGAAAATTGAGGATACCCTCTGGAATGACCCCTGGTACCCCTGTTGCCTCTAGATTTTCCTCTCCCTCTGTGATGCTGATTTGGAGTGTGAGGACCCGATTGGTGTGCCCTGGTCCAAGAACCTCGAGAATCTCCACCTCGTATATCACGTAGAGGGGGAGCCATAGAAGGCGCAACAGGAAGTTGACTCATATTTGGACCTCTTGAAGAGGTAGGGGCAGATGAGGTGGAAGGCAACAAAGCTGGAGTAGAATCCATATCCGCTCCAGAGGAAGCAGAAAAAAGTTTTTGCCAAGCAAAAACTGTGCCATTTTTGTAATCACCTGTATCCCTAGAATATTTTTTATGTTTTTTGTGCTTTTGATCCCTATCTTCCTTTTCCAGGAAGTTTTGTAGATTAGCTGAGAGGGATGCATACTCTAGAGAGTTTTTATGTGACAATAACTTGTCTTTGAGATCTTTGATCTCTCTATCCAACACCGTCAGCCTAACCTTTTTCTTGGAGATCAAAACGCCCAAAAACGTAATGCCCGCATCATTAAAATAATTAAACCAAGCATCTATCTCGAGATCGCCTTGTTGAGGTTGAACCTCCCACCTAAGGCTTCTCGGGACCATGCGATCTGTAATGTAACGTTCCAAAAACGCAAGGTCCCACTGTAAATGCAGTTCTGAAGACATCACATTTTTCAATCTAGCAAAGAGACCACCTATCTCGGTATCACTACCTGTGGCAATAAAAACACCCTCTGTATTAACAGTATGGGCTGCCCTGGAATCAAACACGTCCATCATAGATGGCACCATAGATGGCATATATCAATGAAGGCCGCTGCAGAATTAAATCAAAGAACAGAAAAAAAACAAATACAAAAAAATTCCGCGCCGCCTAGTGGAATAGCAGCTCACACAACCAGTTGAAAATGGTGAGAACAAACAAAAACAAAAAAGTGTAGCGCTAAACTAAATGAGGACTGCACTTTGATCAAGTGCAGTATAAACAGTGATATGTGATTAAACAATCAACATGACATCTAACACAGATATGTGAAAATGTTCAGATAATCCACCGTGATGAAAATTAAATCAAACAATCCACCGTGATGAGAATTGTATAACATTGAAAATCATCAGAAAAATACTGTCACATACATTACATACATTAAATGACAATATAATAAATGAATATTAAAATGGTGAATGACAATCAAAATAATAGTGCTCCCAAAAAAACTTGACGTGAAGTGACTACCACCAATCGATTGTAGAAAAGGCTTACCGGAGAGAGTGGACCCCAAAAACATACGTTCAAAGGGTCAACCAGGCAAGGGTAAGCCACTGTGAACAGCAAATCCTCAGCAACAATTCAAACGGGAACCACAAGCTTCAATCCAGGATGGAAAAAAGTAATCGCTCCTGTCCGAATGTGCGATGAAACTTACGAACAGTGTCCGATTGGGACCAGGTAGTGTTACCAGATGAGTTGCAAAAAAGTAAAGGAAAGAAAAGGCACATAGCGTGATACTGTATAAAAGGGTAATTTAATGTAGGTAGGAACACTTACATTTAAAAGAGTATAACAGCGCTTGTCAAATAGTCAAAAATGGCAACAGTAAGGGCTCCCGACGCGTTTCGCATCCTAATGCCTCATCTGGGGTGATCCCCCACTGCTGCCCACCCTGAATATATAGATAATGTGACCCCCTGTTAGAGAGGCCATCCCCTGGCCGTTCCTGTGTTGATAAATCACTTCCTGGTTCAACCAAGATGGAAGCCCCCTATGTGTTCCAAGCCTCTATCTGGGACTCACTCCGTATATGTGATAACATGAAATCTGGAGGTGTACCAACATGGCCGCCCACCATGTGTGTCAAGCCTCTAATTGATTCAAGCAGGACTGGGCTATCTACTAAATGTTTAATCCAAATTAATAAACCTTTATTTGTATAAGGCAACAAGCCTGGTATAACCAGGCAGTGCCATTAATATGACAAAAAGCTCATCCAAGCCGCACAACGAGCGACCGCATTGCATTGCAGGCTTGTGTATCAAGCCTCGTTCTGGATCCATGCTGCGGATCTAGCCTCACTCAGATTTTCCGGAAGAAATACAGTGTCGCTTGCGTGCCGCGCCTCGATCCGACGTGCGGGCGCGCACCAAGCCTCACTGTGAACTTACTGACATCGCACGTCCACAATTGACATTGGAGAGGACGGCGCAACGTCGCGGGCGCGCACCAAGCCTCACTATGAGGTTGCTGACATCGCGCATCCGCGAGTTTTATAATGGGACAGACGGCACAGCATGGTCTGTGACTGCATGGTGACACGCCCAAAAGAGAAAACACCCCAGGCCTTCACTGACCCATCGCTTCTGGTTGTGCACCTACATCTCCACCTTCTGGGATCAAGTCCTATCATACATTTTTGAAGTGACCCTGCTGAAACTGCCCAAAGACCCCCTACTTCTCATCTTTGGCCACTGGGACCCCCAGCTACTACCCTGGTCACTCAACTCTACCCCCTCTGGCAAAGACTGGACCCTGATATGCCTACTACTCGCCAGAAGATCCATCCTGAAAAACTGGATCTCCAACATTCGCCCAAACACCTTACAAGTCAAAAGAGATCTCTTACAACTACTCTACAAGGACAAGCTCAACACGGATTTAACGCATGAAAAGACCAAAACACGTTTCTACCACAAATGGCAAGCTTTTATGGTCTCAACACTCACTCCTATGGATATGGCGAATTTCGAGAAACTCTCATTCTCATTTAATGGACCTCCCCCTTCACCATAGGCAAAGCTGCTCTCTCCAAACTGAAAGAACCACAACATAAGGAACCAAACTCCTGTCAAGTCGTGAATCATCATGCAAGACCACTTCTCGCCCACCAACCCCTTCTCTTCCTTCAAACATAACGACGGAGAATTCTACCCTTGAAACCGCAGCCACAACCTCACAACCTCACGCAACTCACAACCTCACCCCATTCTACATCCATAGCATGAACTTGGTGCTCTTTCTCCCCCCCTCCTCTCCTTACCTCTCCCTGCCCCACACCTCTTCTTGGAATCATCCAACAATATCGTCTCTGTAACCCTAGGGACCCTCCCCCTCCTTAGATCCTTCCAGTTACCCCTTTTTTTTTCTTAATCAGAAGGTTAATACCCTTGAACTGTTAATACATCCATGTTGTTACCCCCACATTTGGGGCCCAATTTCGCCACCCCTAGGTTACAAGACTCTTTCTTATTGTTATGTATTTTGCTACTTTCGTCATAATTGCCGTTTTTGTACAAAAAATTACTAATGCTATCGATGTTATACTCTGTATGATGCATCTTTCAATAAAATCTATCTAAAAAAAAAAAAAAAGTGCACCCATAGTTGCTATTACACTTCTGGTGGTGTACACAGTACCGTGCACCCATAGTGCAGTTGCAACTACTTTTCTGGTGGTGTACACAATACAGTGCATCCATAGTTGTTATTACACTTCTGGTGATGTACACAGTACCGTGCACCCATAGTGCAGTTTCTACTACTTTTCTGGTGGTGTACACAGTACACAATACAGTGCACCCATAGTTGCTATTACACTTCTGTTGGTGTACACAGTACCGTGCACCCCTAGTGAAGTTGCTACTACTTTTCTGGTGGTGTACACAGTACTCAATACAGTGCAGCCGTAGTTGCTATTACACTTCTGGTGGTGTACACAATACAGTGCACCCCTAGTGCAGTTGCTACTACTTTTCTGGTGGTGTACACAGTACACAATACAGTGTAGTGTGGTTTTTCTAAACAAAATTTACAGCATGTCCGGAAGGCCACCAAGGAGAGGCAGACGCTCACAGGCCACTAAAAGAGGGCAAGCTGGCTCTGTGCCTACAGTCAACAGTGCTGGTCGTGGACACGGTGCATCCTCTGCATGTGGCCTTGGGGCAAACTTGTCCTTTTTTTTTGTAGCTGGCCGTGTTATTGAGCTACAACATGCAGAAGAGTTGGAGGAATGGATAACAAAGCCATCCTCATCCTCCTCATCCTCTGTCACCCAGGCTCAGAGTAGTTAGCCTGCCAATGCAGCTGCCAAAGCAGCCTATTCCATCAGCTCCATGTCAACAGTCACTCCTTCCCTAGCCCCACCATCATGCATGAAGGAGTTCCAACGAGCAATTTGACCACAGTGTCGGGTACATGCTGCAGGAGGATGCACAGTGATTTGACAAGAAACTGGCAGTCCTGTTCCCCCAGCTGCAGCATACTGCCAAGTTTGCTCCAGTGACGAGGAAGGAGGGGATGATAAGGTCACTGACTCTACTTGGGTGCCTGATAGAAGAGAGGAGGAGGAGGAGGAGGAGGCACATCTCCAACGATGCAGGATGCCCTCCAGGGGGCAGCTTAAGGGCAGCCACCCTATTGCATTACACTGCAGAGCTAAGCAGGTGCAGGGCGCTGCTGATTCCCCGCATATTTTGAAAAGTTCTTTGGTGTGGGCCTTTTTTAACACGTGTGCAGCAGATCGTACTGTTGCTGTTTGCAACCTATGTCTGAAGCGTATCAAGCGTGGCCAAAACAGAAGCCGCTTGGGCACCACATGCTTGACCACACATATGTCATATGACGACCTCCCATGCAGTCCGTTGGCAACAGCACTTAAAAGACCCACATCAAAGAACAAGGCGGACCTCTCCTTACTCCTCATCAGCTGGGATCTCCAACCCTACTATACGTCCAGTCCTCTCGGAAACCTGCACTGAGAGGAATGAAGGTATAGAAATAGGTGTCCCAAGTACTTGCGGCCAATCTGCTAGCGGTACACCAACATCCGATTTTAGCAGGCACATTTCCCTACCCCAGTTGCTAAACCATCGAAAGAAATTCGGTCCCAGCCATCCACATGCTCAGTGTCTGAATGCTAGCTTGGCCAAATTGCTAGCACTGCAACTGCTGCCTTTTCAGCTGGTAGACTCTGCCCCCTTTCGTGAATTTGTGGAATGTGCGGTACCTCAGTGGCAGGTTCCCAAATGCCATTTCTTTTCACTGAAGGCCATTCCGGCTCTCTACCAGCATGTGGAAGGCAATGTCTTGGCCTCGTTGGACAGGGCGGTCAGCAGTAAGGTGCATATTACCCGCTGACTCATGGTCCAGCAGGCATGGACAGGGACGTTACCTTTCTTTCACGGCGCACTGGGTAACTCTGCTGGCAGCTGGGAAGGATGCAGGACAGGGTTCAGTATTGTTAGCTTGTTCCACCACGACACCTCCAAAATGCTAGTGGTGATTCTGCCACAGCTCTCTCCTCCACCCCCTTCTCTTCTTCTTCCTCTATGGCCTCTTCCTCTGCAGATTTTTCCTCTGAACCAGCGGTGCTCCGTAGGCGTTCAAGGGGCTACACAAGCACTCAGGCAAAAAGATGCCATGCGGTGCTTGAGTTGATCTGCTTAGGGGACAGGAGCCACACTGGGGCAGAGATTCTGTCAGCTCTACCAGGGCAGGCTCAGAGGTGGTTGACGCCACGCCAGCTTCAGCCAGGAATGGTTGTATGCGACAATGGCACCAACCTCCTCTCTGCCCTCCGACAGGGACACTTGACCCATGTTTCCTGTTAGGCTCACGTCCTGAATTTGGTGGTGCAGTGGTTTTGAGCAGGTACCCAGACCTACAGGATCTCCTGAGGCAGGCCATAAAAGTCTGTGGTCATTTCTGCTGGTCATATAATGCCAGTGCTCGGCTGGCTGACCTTCAAAGGGATGCAACCTGCCCAAGAACCGCCTCATTTGTGACATGCCCACCAGGTGGAACTCAACATTGGCAATGCTGCAGTGGCTACACACGCAGCATAGGGCCATCAATGAGTACCTGTGTGAGTATCCTGATCCTGCAAAGCCTGCGAAAGGACCCTAGGATTCGTGGTATCAAGGAGAGGGATCATTACTGGCTGGCAACCCTTCTTGATCCACGTTACACGCGTAAGGTTGCAGAACTTATCTAGCCTTCGCAGAAAGAGCAGAGGATGAAACGTCTTCGGGAGGCCTTGCAGAAAGGTTTGTGCAATGCATTTCCATAGCCTGGGAGGTTACAATCTCCTGGTGCTGGACAATGTGTTGCTGAGGCTTCGTTCAGTCACAGAAAGAACAGTGGAGAAGGTGGCAGGCTGACCATTGCCCTCAGACAATTCTTCAATCCTCAGCGCCAAGGTCTGATCAGTTCCAGTAACCATCGCCAGCATCTGAATTACATGGTGTAGGAATATCTAGGGGCAAGATCAGACTTGGAGACCTTTCCAACAGAACATCCACTGGGTTACTGAGTCTTGAGGATGGACCACTGGCCAGAGCTTGCTCAATATGCAATTGAGCTACTGGCCTGTCCTTAATCCAGCGTTCTTTCTGAACGCACATTCGGTGCTGCTGGAGGGTTTGTAACCGATCACAGAGTGCACCTGTCCGCAGACTCTGTTGATCGGCTCACATTCATAAAAATTAATCAGTCTTGGATCACCAGATACCAAGCCCCTGATGCTGATGTAACCGATTGATTTTTCTATGGATGTGGGATCCCTTGAAGACTGCCTATGCTGAGTGACTATCCTATTTCTCCTCCAATCTTGATGATGCTAGCTTCTAAGAATATTTTTGGTTCAGGGCACCACCACCACTGCCTAATGCCCAATTTTTCTGCCCCTGTTTAACAGGGGCGTGTAATTAAAATTTGTGATCTAATATTTCACAGCAGGGCTCGTTCCTGCGCTCAACAAGAGTATCTGTGAGGAGTTGCAGTGTTGTGGCACCACCACCACTGCCTAAGACACAATTTTTCTGCCCCTGTTTAACAGGGGCGTGTAATTAATTTTTTTTATCTAATATTTCACAGCAGGGCCCATTCCTGTGCTCAACAAGAGTATCTGTGAGGCTTTACAGTGTTGTGCCACCACCACCACCACCACTGCCTAAGGCCCAACTTTTCTGCCCCTGTTTAACAGGGGCATGTAATTACAATTTTTGATCTAATATTTCACAGCAGGGCCCGTTCCTGCTCTCAAAAAGAATATCTGTGAGGCTTTACAGTGTTGTGCCACCCCAACACCGCCTATGGCCCAATTTTTCTGCCCCTGTTTAACAGGGGCAGGTAATTAAAATTTTCGATCTAATATTTCACAGCAGGGCTCATTCCTGCGCTCAACAAGAGTATCTGTGAGGGGTTGCAGTGTTGTGGCACCATCACGACTGCCCAAGGCCCAATTTTTATGCTCCTGTTTTACAGGGGAGTGTAATTACAATTTTTGATCTAATATTTCACAGCAGGGCCCGTTCCTGCGCCCACCAAGAGTATCTGTGAGGGCTTACAGTGTTGTGGCACCACCACCACCACCAAAGGCCCAATTTTTAACAGGGGCATGTAATTACAATTCTTGATATAATATTTCACAGCAGGCCCCGTTCCAGCGCCCACCAAGAGTAACTGTGAGGGCTTACAGTGTTCTGGTACCACCAACACCTAAGGCCCAATTTTCCGCAGAGTATATAGGACATGCCGTATAGTATATAAAGGCGGTCCCCTACTTTCAAACATCCAACTTACAAACGACTCCGACATACAAACAGAGGGAGACAACAGGAAGTGAGAGGAAATCTACCCCTAGGAAGGGAAATTCTCTCCTGTAAGTGTTAATATGGGAAAAAGGTGTCTCCACTGACGCTTTATCACCAATCCTTGTTTCCAAAATAACCCAAAATTTTAAAAATTCAATTGTCATTGGGACAGAAAATTAGGTGGAATCTTCTGAACAGGGTCACAGACAGCAAAACAAATGTTACAGGGGTGATAACCCTTCCCTATATTATCCAAAAAGCTTAAAAATAGATTTGTTGGCTGGAGCTACACTTAAAAAATGTACCTGTTCCAAATTACAAACAGATTCAACTTGAGAACAAACCTACAGTCCCTATCTTGCTTGTAACCCGGGGACCGCCTGTATACTGCTGTTCAGAGTATATCCACTTAAGCCCCGGACCAATACGGGCCATTATGACCAGGCCCCTTTTTGCGATTCGGCACTGCGTCGCTTTAACTGACAATTGCGCGGTCGTGCGACGTGGCTCCCAAACAAAACTGGTGTCCTTTTTTTCCCACAAATAGAGCTTTCTTTTGGTGGTATTTGATCACCTCTGCGGTTTTTATTTTTTGCTCTATAAACAAAAATAGAGTGAAAATTTAGAAAAAAATTACATATTTTTTACTTTTTGCTATAATAAATATCCCCAAAAAATAAATAAAAAAAAACATGTTTTTCCTCAGTTTAGGCCGATACGTATTCTTCTACATATTTTTGGTAAAAGAAAAAATCGCAATCGCCGTTTATTGATTGGTTTGCGCAAAAATTATAGCGTTTACAAAATAGGGGATAGTTTTAAGGCATTTTTATCAATTATTTCTTTTTACTAGTAATGGCGGTGATCAGCGATTTTTTTCGTGACTGCGACATTATGGCGGACACATCGGACACTTTTGACACATTTTTGGGACCATTGTCATTTTCACAGCGATCAGTGCAATAAAAATGCACTGGTTACTGTGAAAATGACACTGGCAGTGAAGGGGTTAACCACTAGGGGTGCTGGAGGGGTTAAGTGTGCCTAGGGGAGTGTTTACTACTGTGTGGGGGCGTGGCTACGACTGACACGTCACCGATCTCCGCTCTGATTACACAGAGCGGAGATCGCTGACATTGTCTGTAGAGGAGCGGGGAGATGTTGTGTTTACACACACATCTCCCCGCTCCGAGCCTCCGTGAAACGATCGCGGGGATACCCGCGGCGATCGAGTCCGCGGGACCCGCGGTCCCACTCACGGGGAAGGCAGGGGGGGTCCCGATCGCGCCGCCGGCGGCGCGCGCGCGACCCCGACAGTTAAGGGGCCACGTACAGGTACGTGATTGTGTCTGTACGAGCCATTCTGCCGACGTATATATACCGTGAGCGGTCGGCAAGTGGATATAGGCCCTGGGGGCCCCACGCCTTTTTTTTTTATTTGGGTGCGGGGTTCCCCTTAATATCTGTACCAGACCCAAAGGGCCTGGTAATGGGCTGGGAGGGGGGGACCCATGCGGTTTTTCTCAATGATTTTCATCTATATTGCCGGGACCCAACAATACATTACAGCCGCAAGCAGTTTTAAATGACTTTTATTCCTTTAGAAATGTCATTTTGCTGCAGGGACTGTTCTAAACCCAGGAAAAATGCACCACTTTACAGGCATACTATAGTCACCCCCCAGGCACGATATTTGAAGGAATATTTCACTTTCACTTTTAGTGTTTCACTGGTCCCGAAAAAACTTTTTTTTGCATTGATACATGTCCCCTGGGGCAGGACCCGGGTCCCCAAACACTTTTTATGACAATAACTTGCCTATTAGCCTTTTAAA
Source organism: Rana muscosa (assembly GCA_029206835.1). NCBI lineage: Eukaryota > Metazoa > Chordata > Amphibia > Anura > Ranidae > Rana > Rana muscosa. Next base: position 497,114,783 of record CM055117.1, read on the forward strand.
ATTAGCACTTATTATTTTTCACGTTTAGGTCCCATAGACGGTGTTCGCACAAACTTTTTGTCAGTTCGCATGTTCTGCCGCAAACCGAACCGGGGGGGTTTTCGGCTCATCCCTAAACAGAGGGTGCAGCATCAATCTTTGGCAGTCAAAGGGGCTTAAAATGGTTGTAAAAGCTCAACGTTTTATAGCTCCATGCATTCTATGAGGAGACAGTGGGGGTGGGACCGAGCAACGCTCCATGTGTGAATGGACACACAGAGTAGTGGCTTGGGAGCGAGCCTGCTCGGGTGTCCCCATAGCAAGCTTATGTTACCATAGAGATTATGTTACCAAGTAGCAGAGGGCAGAGCAGAGTAACAGAGGGTACAGCAACAATCTTTGGCAGTCAAAGGGGCCTAAAGTGGTTGTAAAGGCTCAAGGTTTTTCAGCTTCATGTATTCTATCCATGAAGGTTTAAAACCTTCTGTGTGCAGCAGAACCCCCAGCCCCCCCCCCCAAAACTTACCTAAGCCTCATCTCAATCCAGTGATGTGCAGGAGAGCCTCGGCTCTCCCTCCTCATTGGCTGAGACAGCAGCGCTAGCCAATGGTTCCTGCTACTGTCAATCCCAGCCAGTGAGCCAATAAGGAGACGGGACGGGGCCAAACAACGCTCCATGTGTGAATGGGCACACAGAGCAGTGGCTCATCATGCCCTATTGTCACTAATACAGCTACTAACCTGCAGGTAACCCCTCTCTGTGCTGAGTCAGACCAATAACTGTGCAATCAAAAGGGAGCGTGAGCATTTCTGAAAGAAAAGAAAAGTTATCCACTATTCTTGCAGACAGACATACACACACTTGACAAGTACTGAAAACATTTTAAAGATTTTCAGTAAAGATTTTGTAGTAATGGACTGCTCTACTGGTTATTTACAAGGCAATGAGGTATGTAGGAAGGGCACTGATGGAAAATTCTAAATCAGCAAACATTTTTTCATTCTTCTGACTGCTATAAAATAAGGAAACATGAAATTCGATAGATTTTTATGCACTTCACACTTCATCATTTTTCTTTGTGCTTCCTTATTATCCTTCTATTGAATTGTAATTAGCCAAAGAAATCACACTACAAAGATCCCATGCCCACATTGTTACTCTTGCTCTGAGGTTCATGTTGATATTCTGTGGACCTGGTGGGTAAAAAGTAATCTCCGTGACTTGACTGGAATTTATCTATCAACATAATCACAAAAATCCTCACCTGTTTTCTCTGTAAGAAAGTTAATTACAGAGTGTTATGAAAAATGTGGGTGCAGTGCTTAATACTGTGCATACTAATAATACTAAAGGCACCCTCCTTACAGTAAGACAACACACCAATGTTAAAGGTCAAGTATAACAGTTTACTTTGGTTTATTTTGGTTGTAAAAGAAAAGGTTTAAACAGGATATAATACACACAACTGACTTGCAGAGCCCTGCAGCAATCAATATAGCACACAATAATGGCGGTGCGCGGTAATCCACCACGCGTAGCTATTATGGTATACACGCCCTGTGGCGCACTAAACAATATCCTATATCCCCACCCTGGCCAGGCCTGACCCAGAATAAATCTCGGTCCTTTCTATAGGGATTTCTTCGCATGCAAACTTTCGGTGGTGCACTTGATGAATGGTATTTGTAATCCACAACTGGCAATCACTAAGAACACTATGATGGGGGGGACACTTCAACTCTGTCCCGCTACCAGTCCCCCCAGTGGAACAACAAGCAAACAATCGGTGAGCCACGGCAGTCTATAGGCCTAGAATCAGTAAAGTCTATTGGATTGAGCAAGTGCTCGCTCATCACTCTGGGCGCGATCCCAGCCCGGGACTTCCACCTACTGTGTCTCCGCACACAGCGTCTGCAACGATCGGGTCCCCGATCCAACGGATGTCCTCACTCGACAAGTCAGATGCCACCCAGGCTCCGCAGTGGGGTGGAAGGCTCTTTGGAATTTGCGCAAGGTCCAGGCTTCAAGCCTTGCACTGCAGCACATCCGCACAGGAAGAAACTCTTGCTTGCAGCGCAGTGTCCAAAGAGGCCGAGCTCCGCCTCGCTTCCTCCTTAAATAACCCCTCCCATGAGTCTCTGCGGTGGCTAACGTAGTCCCGGGGCCCTAAAGGAGACCCCGCTACACACTCCCCCCACTTAAACTCTTTGGTCCCCAAAGATAACATAAACTTAAATCACAGAACGTACAACATTAATCAAAGTTTCGTATGATGTTGGCAGAGGAAATTCCCACCAAAAACGAGGCAGTGAACTTCCCTGCCCACAGGTCACACTATCAGCAGTGTCCTGCCTAACTGTGCCAGAGAGTGAGCTGGGGTTGCCCCCCACTAAATGAACAGTGGGAGGGTCAGGGTCTTCCGTACTCCTTCTGGCAGTAACCACAGTGTCTTCCGCACTTCTCCCCATCTGTGGGTAAGTTAATCTTCTGGGAGGCTTTATGGCTCTTCGCTTCCTCTGTCCTCTTGGGCTCTCTGTTAGAACAGGCTCCTCCTCTGGAACCAACTCAGGAATTTTCTCTGGTTCGGGAGCACTGGACTCCGGAGCAGGGAGGTACAGAGACTCCCTTGGATCTTCTTCTGGGAGTAAGTCACAGGCACTCTCCCAAGAATCTGACCAAGGACTGGACGGAATGAACTCAGTAGCTTCTGCATTCAGCGTCTGATCTATGGTGTCCTCTTCAGATGGAAGATCAATAGCAGAGGTTCCTGGGGCCTGTGAAGGCCAAAGCCAGTCAAGTTCTTCTCCCTCATCTCCGAGGTCTCTGTATCCCCAATCTGAGGGGTCTGGGACAGAGTGTTCGGTCTGGGAGTATCCAGGATGGAAGTTGGCTCAGGGGAATCCGTCACAGGGGGTATCCGAACTGTCTCCGCTAGTGGGAGTAGGTGGTTCCGATGCCAGGTCTTCAAAAGGTCCCAACCTCCCTTCTGGTTTAAGTCTGTAAACGGGCAGGCCCGGTAGTCTTTTGCAAACAACATAAGGTTCAGGTCTCCATCTATCTGCAAGCTTGTGTTTTCCAGGGACCCCCAAGTTCCGTAGCAACACTCTGTCTCCTGGTTGCAAATCCTGAATCCTAACTTTCAGGTCAAAATTTTTCTTGTTGCGGGCCCCCCTTTGCTCCGAGGCCGCCTGGGCCTGTTCATAGGCCAATTTCAAATTACGTCTGAGCCTATCGATATATCCCTTGTGGGAAGCAGCAGAACAATGGTCTATAGAAGTGCCAAAGGCCAGATCTTCGGGTAGTCTTGCTTCTCTCCCGAACATAAGTCGATAGGGTGAGTACCCTGTAGCATCACTGGTGGTGCTGTTGTATGCATGCACAACTGCCGCTATGTGGTTGCTCCAATGCTGCTTCTTTTCGCTGCTTAGGGTCCCCAGCATGTTGAGCAGGGTTCGGTTGAACCTCTCCAGCTGAGCATCACCTTGTGGATGATAGGGGGTAGTTCTTGTCTTCTTGATCCCCAAAGAATCCAGGAGTTTTCGGATCAATCGACTTTCAAAATCCCTTCCCTGATCTGAATGGAGCCGTTGTGGTAGCCCATAATGTACAAAGTATTTCTCCATCAGCACCTTGGCCACGGTGGAAGCCTTCTGGTCCTTGGTTGGAAAGGCCTGGGCATACCAGGTGAAATGGTCGGTTACTACCAGAACATTTCCTAGTCCACTCAGGTCGGGTTCGAGGCAGAGAAAATCAATGCATACCAGATCAAGTGGGCTTTGACTTTGCAGATGGCCCATTGGGGCAGCTTGATGAAATAAAGTCTTTCTCTGGATGCATCGTGCACATGAGTGGCAATATTCTTCAACTTCAGCCCTCATGCAGGGCCAATAGAAATGGTCCCTAACGAGTTGGAAGGTCCTTTCCGCCCCTAGGTGGCCATGGTTGTCGTGCAGAGCAACCAGGACTGTCTCTTGGTACTTCTCAGGCAAGAACAATTGCCATTTGTCTTCTAGGTCATCAGAGGGGCCCCTTCGGTAGAGCACTCCCTGATGCACCTGCAATCTGTCCCACTCTTTCTTTAATAGGCGAGCCTCCTTTGAAGGGTGGCGTAAGAGTCTATTCGGATCCTGTTTCTCTAGGGCCTCCAAGACCAACCTCCCCATGGGGTCTTCCAATTGGTCAGATCTCAACTCTTTTTTGGACAATTTTGGCAAGTAGTTATCCTCCCCCAGTTGGACTACTCCACAGTATTGCTTGGGAACTCCTACTATGGTAACCCCTATCTCTTCTGCTCTTGAGCCGCCACTGGCTTGGAGTTCAGCCCCTTGGCAGAGGGCCCGCACCCCGTCGGGTGCCACTTGGGTCCAGTCTCCTGTACTGCAAGTGGGAACGTAAGATCTTCTAGACAAAGCATCTGCGTCTCGGTTTCCAGCCCCAGGTCTGTACTTCAGGCCGAAATTGAAGGCAGACAGCGCCGCCAGCCACCTATGTCCTGTGGCATCCAACTTTGCTGTGGTGAAAAGGTAGGTGAGGGGGTTGTTGTCTGTTTTCACTGTGAATTTTGCCCCATACAAATAGTCTCTGTCAACTACCGCCCACTTAAGGGCCAGGAACTCCAACTTATGGGTGGGGTAGTTCTTTTCGGAGGGAGTCAGACTTCTGCTCACATACGCAACAGGCCTCAGTTGCTCTTCATGCTCCTGGTACAACACTCCTCCCAAACCATCATGACTGGCATCTACATGAAGTTCATAAGGCTTCTTAGGGTCTGCGTAGGCCAGGACAGGGGCAGTGGTTAATGTCTTCTTCAACATCTGGAAGGCATTCTCACACTTCTCGTTCCACTGGTCCTTGACTGACTCCCCTGGCTTTCTGGGGCCTGTGTCATCCTCTCCCCCCTCCGTCTTTAGCAGCTCATTCAGAGGCCTGGCTATCCGAGCAAACCCCTACACAAACCTCCTGAAATAGGAACAGAACCCCAGAAAGGATCTGAGCTCTATCACAGTGGTGGGCCTGGGCCAGGAGGTGATTGCCTCCAATTTTTCAGGGCCTGTGGCTACCCCATCTTCAGACACTATGTGCCCCTAATAGTTAACTGATGACTGATAGAATTGGCATTTTTCAGGTGAGAGCTTGAGTCCTTCCTCACTCAGTCTCTTCAAAACTTTCTCCAGCCTCTCTTCATGCTCTTCCAAGGTTTTTCCGAAGACAATGATGTCATCCAAGTATACGAGGACTTTGATGAGGTTCATATCTCCCACAGTCTTCTCCATGAGACGTTGGAAGGTGGCTGGAGCTCCAGACAGACCTTGAGACATCCGGTTAAATTCAAAGAACCCTACCGGGGTTACGAAAGCCGTCTTCTCTTTGTCTTCTGGATGCATCGGGATCTGATAGTACCCGCTCTTAAGGTCCATAACACTGAACCACTTGGCTCCAGACAAGCTCTGTAGGGCATCCTCTATCCTTGGAGTGGTATATTGATCAGGTATGGTTCTCCTGTTGAGGGTGCTATAGTCTATGCACAGCCTCAGTGACCCATTCTTCTTCCGGACCACCACTATAGGGGAGGCATAGGGACTTCTAGATTCTCGAATCACCCCTGTTCGCTTGAGCTCGGCAAGCTGCTCCCTCAAGTCTTCGAGGTCTGCTAACGGAACCCGCCTAACCATCTCCCTGAAGGGCTTGTCTTCCTGGAGGCGGATTCGATGGGTGGCACTCCTAACACACCCCACATCAAATTCATCTTGAGAAAAGATCCTTTCCCACCTGGTCAACTGGGCCTTGGCTCTCTCTTTCCAAGCCCTGGCCAGATTTGGATTCTCCATGGAAAGTTTCTCCCACACAGTACTTTCTCCATCTGTCCTCTCCACATCTGGTGAAGCAACTGGGGTAGCTGGGCTCACCCGGCCCAGTAACAGCCTGGCTGGGATTTCCATGGGACCATCCGTGGTATTTCTGACGCTCACAGGCACTTTACAATGAGCCTTCTTTAGGGCCCTCACCGGGACCACTTCTGGGACTACTTCTAAGCCCGAATGTTCTTCCCTTGGGTCGGGTTCCAACATGACAAAAGGGCCAGGCTGCTCCCAAGTGAGTTTCACTGTGGCTTTCAAGCAGGTTACTTCATCGGGCTGTAGCACTATTCCCCTTCTTCCCAGCCTCCAGACCTTCCCTACCCCCTCTTCCGGGGCCCTCTGTTCCAAGATCAGTCGTTGGTAGGCTGTCTTCAACATTGGGTGGATCTCAGTGACTGTGGGGTCTTTCCTTCTTGTCAGAGGGGCCAAGAGTCTTCGGACCAGATCCGTGTTCATCCCTATTATCAGGGAACTCTTGTTAGCTCCAGGCGGTCGGGGGCACACCACAGCTAAGGTGTCAAACACTTCAGCCTTTCCGGCTATGGACGGGTCAAAAGTCAGTTTTATAGGCAGATAGCCATCATAAGGGAAACTCTCTGTCCCAATTCCCCATATCTCCAACTCTTCAATCTTCTGGATGGGTAGGTGACTTAAATGCTTGTCATAAAAGTCCCGGTACAACAGGGTCACTTGCGCCCCAGTATCCAATATGGCTCTTGTGTAGACTCCCTCCACTTGAACTGGTACTATCGGGAGGGACCCACCAGCTTCTCTGGATATCGCTTCAAGGGGGTCTCTTTCTTTTGATCTTTGCATTTTCCCTTTTGACTTTCTTTCTTCCATTTCTCTTTGGACTTAAGTCTCTCTTGGGCCTGGTATGCATTGATCTCCCTCCTTTTTATGGGTGTAACTACCCGCTGAGGGACACTTTCTTTGGGGTGCGTTCCTCCTGAGGAACCTTGCGTTTCTTCTGAGGGGTCTTCTCCACTCTTTCCATGTGCTTCTCATTCAGTTTGGAGCTCACTGGAGATGATGGGCACCCGGTTGACTCCTTCACCGGGGCCCGCTGAAGTTTTCCGGCGGCTTGCGGTTATTCATCTTTTTTTTCTTTGGGCTGGCACACACTTTGGCGAAATGGCCAGCTCCTCCACAATTGAAACAAATCACATCCCCCCAATCTTCCAGGGATGCGGGCGCTGAGGTGTTGGGAAACAGCTCCTTCCTCTGACTTTCCCTCTCTGGTTCCCTTGACTTCTTTTCCATCAGGGAGGTCAGCATCCCTAATATTTGGGACATCTGTGACTTCAAGGTATCCACCTCTGAGTCTCTTTCCAGGGTCATGGCCGTCCTGACCATCACTGGAGGAGGATTCACCGACTCAACTGGTAGGCTCCTCTTCTTCTCCTCCAGCATAGCTTCTTCCTCTCTGACCACTCGGATCAAGTCAGGGTACTCCAGGCTCTTCCCGTCCTGTCTTGTGCGTAGCGCCAATGCGATGGGGTCCAGGGGCTGAGATCCTCTCATCACCTGTTGAACACGGGCCTCATCCACCTTCCGTGGGTCAATCCCCTTCTTAAGAATCATCTTATGCAGGATCTTATCCAGGCGCCTCATGAACTCTGACAGCTTCTCTCCTGTCTTCTGGTAGTGGTGCTCCAGCTGATAAGTGAGTTCAGTGATTTTCTCTGTTCCACCGAACACATTCTGCAGAATGTCCAGATAGTCCTGTGCATTACAGTCTGTCTTACTCATCTTGAGGTTGCGTATGGCCTCTAGAGCAGGCCCCTTCAAGCTCTCTGCAATTCTCTGCTTCTTTCTGTGGTCTGGGACTTCCCATTCTTCTAGGGCCTGAGTGGCACCGTCTAGCCACTCCTCAAACCCCTTTTCACCCGAAGGTACAGGTTTCCTTCCTGAGAATATCCTAAGCAGGGATGAGCCGAACACCCCCCTGTTCGGTTCGCACCAGAACCTGCGAACAGACAAAATGTTCATGTGAACTTTAGAACCCTATTAAATACAATGGACTCGAACGTTCGAAATCTAAAGTGCTAATTATAAAGGCTTATATGCAAGTTATTGTCCTAAAAAGTGTTTGGGGACCCGGGTCCTGCCCCAGGGGACATGTATCAATGCAAAAAGAAGTTTTAAAAACTGCAGTTTTTTCGTTAGCAGTGATTTTAATAATGCTTAAAATGAAAATATAAAAGTGAAATATTCCTTTAAATTTCGTATCTGGGGGTGTGTGTATGATATGCATGTAAAGTGGCACATGTTTCTCGTGCTTAGAACTGTCCCTGCAAAAAATGTCATTTTTGAAGGAAAAAAAGTTATTTAAAACTCACTCGCGGCTATTAATGAATTGTCGGCTCCCGGCAATACATAGAAAAGTCATTGATAAAAAAAAAAAAAAAAAAGCGTGGGGGTCCCCCAGAATTCAATTACCAGGCCCTTCAGGTCTGGAATGGATATTAAGGGGAACCCCGCCGCAAATTTAAAAAAAAATGTGTGCGGTTCCCCCAAATATCCATACCAGGCCCTTCAGATCTGGCATGGATTTTAAGGGGAACTCCACCCCAAATGTAAAAAAAAAAAATGGCGTGGAGTTCCCCCAAAAATCCATACCAGACCCTTTATCCAAGCACACAACCTGGTAGGCCACAGGAAAAGAGGGGGGGGCGATAGAGCGCCCCCCCTCCTGAGCCGTACCAGGCCACATGCCCTCAACATGGGGAGGATGTCCCCATGTTGATGGGGACAAGGGCCTCAACCCCACAACCCTTGCCCGGTGGTTGTCGGGGTCTGCGGGCAGGGGGCTTATCGGAATCTGGAAGACCCCTTTAACAAAGGGGACCCCCAGATCCCGCCCCCCCCTATGTGAATTGGTAAGGGGTACATTGTACCCCTACCATTTCACGAAGAAAGTGTCAAAAAATGTAAAAAAAAAAAAAACACACAAACACCTTGAAAAAGTCCTTTATTAAAAACAAAAAACAAAAAAAACATTCCAGCTGAGAAATCCAGTGTCCCGTGGCGATCCAATGTCCAGCGCTGTCCGTCATTGGCTGAGCCTGAGCGGACCTGATGGGGAACTTCCTCCGCAGTCTATTACATGTATAGACCCGCCCCTTCTAAAGTTCCCCATCAGGTCTGCTCAGCCAATGACTAGGTGTAAGGCTGAGGACCTGATGCGGAACATGAGAAGGGGCGGGTCTATACATGCAGTGGCGGAACTACCGCCATAGCGACACACGCGGCCGCTATGAGGCCCGCAACCGAGAGGGGCCCGTGGGCTGGGGCCTGTTTCAGTTACTGCAGTGCTCCTCCCTGTCCCCTCTCTCCTGCTCCTGTGCATTACGGAGCTGGCTGGGTCCGTGTGTGTTCTGCGGCGGGCGGCACTGTAACGCGGTCCCGCCCCCCCTAGACCGGCTCTTGTGATAGTAGATGGAATGAGTGTTCAGCCTATCACACAAGCCGGTCTAGGGGGGGCGGGACCGCTTTACAGTGCCGCCCGCCGCAGAACACACACAGACCCAGCCAGCTCTGGGGAGATGCCTGCTGTATGTGCCTGCACTGCCTGGATAGGAGGATCGGATTCGGCAGGGTGGCCGCATATAGAGGAATTGAGCTTTCTACTGTCCTCCATGCAGCCGCTGAATGCTTGCAGGAGGGAGAGGAGGAGAATCAAGCATTCCACGGCTGTATGGAGGACAATAGAAAGCTCAATTCCTCTATATGTAGCCGCCCTGCTTCTCCTCCTATCCAACGTCTTTTGCTGCCCCCCCCAGTGCTCTACCCCCCTCACCACACTCTCCAGCCCCCCCCCCACAGTTCTCTCCACCCCTGTTCTTGCTCCCCCCCCTGCTCTCAAGCTCTCCCCATCCTTCTCCAGCCACCATCCCTGTGCTCTCCACTCCCCCCAGACTGTGCTCTCCCCCCCAGTGCTCTCCACCCCTGTCCCCCCCCCCAGTGCTCTCCACCCCTGTCTCCCCCCCAGTGCTCTCCACCCCTGTCTCCCCCCCAGTGCTCTCCACCCCTGTCTCCCCCCCAGTGCTCTCCACCCCTGTTCCCCCCAGTGCTCTCCACCCCTGTCTCCCCCCAGTGCTCTCCACCCCTGTCCTCCCCCCAGTGCTCTTCACCCTTGTCCACCCCCAGTGCTCTCAACCCCTGTCCCCCCCTCCCCAGTGCTCTCAACACCTGCCCCCCCCCAGTGCTCTCCACCCCTGTCTCCCCCCCAGTGCTCTCCACCCCTGTCTCCCCCCCAGTGCTCTCCACCCCTGTCTCCCCCCCAGTGCTCTCCACCCCTGTCTCCCCCCCCAGTGCTCTCCACCCCTGTCTCCCCCCCCCAGTGCTCTCCACCGCTGTCTCCCCCCCCCAATGCTCTCCACCCCTGTCCCCCCCAGTGCTCTCCACCCCTGTCCCCCCAGTGCTCTCCACCCCTGTTCTTTCCCCCCAGTGTTCTCCATCCCTGTCCCCCCCCAGTGCTCTCCACCCCTGTTCTTTCCCCCCCAGTGCTCTCCACCCCTGTCCCCCCCAGTGCTCTCCACCCCTGTTACCCCCCAGTGCTCTCCACCCCTGTTCTTTCCCCCTCCAGTGCTCTCCACCCCTGTTCTTTCCCCCCCAGTGCTCTCCACTCCTGTTCTTTCCCCCCCAGTGCTCTCCACCCCTGTTATTCCCCCCCAGTGCTCTCAAGCTCCACCCATCGCTCTCCAGCCCCCCTTGCTCTCCACCCCCGTTCTTTTGGCTCCCCCTCCATTGCTCTCAAGCTCCCCCCCAGCACTCTCCGCTCCCCACCCCTGTACTACTCTCCACTCCCCCCTGCATTTGCCCCCACCCACATGCTCTCCAACCCCCGCCAGTGCTCTCTCTGCTCCCCCCTGCATTTTGCCCCCACCCATGTGCTCTCCAACCCCGCCAGTGCTCTCCGCCCACCATAGTGCTCTCCAGGCCCCCGTACTTTCCACCCCTTTTTTTCTGGCCCCCACTGGTGCTCTCAAGCTCCCCCATTGCTCTCCACCCCCCAGTGCTCTCCACTCCCCCCCCCAGTGCTTTCCACTCCCCCCTGCTCTTTGTACCCCCCAGTGCTCTCCAGCCCCCGTGCTCTCCGCCCCTGTTCTTTCTGCCCCCCCTAGTGCTCTCAAGATCCCCCCAGTGATCTTTACCCCCCACACTCTTAGCCCCTTCAGTGCTCTCCAGCCCCCTCTCTCAGCTTCCCATGCTCTCCACCCCTGTTCTTTTTGGCTCCCCCCAGTGCTCTCAAGCCCCCCCCCAGCGATCTCCGCTCCCCACCCCTGTGATCTCCACTCCCCCTGCTCTTTGACCCCACCCATGTGCTCTTCAACCCCGCCAGTGCTCTCTGCTCCCCCTTCTCTTCAGCTCCCACCCAGTGCTCTCACTTTCCCAGGACCAGAGGACAGGCTGTCTGGGGGCAGAAAATGAGGACAGCTGAAGGTGCAGGTGGCCAGGGACCACTCCATCTCACAGCAAACAGATCCTCTGGAAGGAGCACTGTCCCCATCCAAAACTAGAACAGACCCTGCCTGCTGATGGCGATCATGGATATCCTGCTGGCATAGAAGGTACCGTACCGAGCATCAACAAACACACCTACCCACAGACAGGGACTGCAGACTGGGACATGGGGCATAGGAGGGGCTGCAATGATGGGCACAGTGAGGCTGAATTTGTGGGTAAAGTGAGACTGCATTCATGGTCACAGTAAAGCTGCATTTGATGGGAACAGTGATGCTGCATTGATGGGCACAGTGAGGCTGCAATGATGGGCACAGTGAGGCTGCAATGATTGGCACAGTGAGGCTGCAATGGTGGGCACAGTGAGGCTGCAATGGTGGGCACAGTGAGGCTGCATTGATGGGCACAGTGAGGCTGCATTGATGGGCACAGTGAGGCTGCATTGATGGGCACAGTGAGGCTGCATTTGATGGGCACTGGTGAGGCTGCATTTGATGGGCACTGGTGAGGCTGCATTTGATGGATGGGCACTGGTGAGGCTGCATTTGATGGGCACTGGTGAGGCTGCATTTGATGGGCACTGGTGAGGCTGCATTGAGCTCTTGTGTCTGCAGCCTCTGACCATCTCCTGTATCATGTCTGCAGTCTCTGAGGGAGTCTGGAGAGGAGTCAAGAGTGGGAGCACTGCCGGGATGGGGGTCATGGGAGAAGTCAGATGTGTGTGGACTGTAGAGACTATATAGGATAAAACCAGAGCCACCGAGCTGGAGCCGACTGACTGAGCCATGCACGGCGCACCTGAGAGAGGGTCAGTGATGTAAGGGGGGAGTGAATACGATAATGTAAGGGGGCACTTGATGATTGACCACTTTTAACTGGAATTTGCGTTCATATATATGAAGCCCTATGTGATTTCATATCTGTCTTATCTATATATAATACACTCTTCAAATGTGCTTTAAAATGTATGGTTTTCCCTTTCATGAACAAGAAAATAATGATGTTATGCTGTTACGCTGGTATTAAAATGCTGTGGGGCTGGTATGAATTTTTTTCCAGGGCTGGACATTATTCCAAGTCCGGCCCTGCCCGTGGGGAAGAGGAGGAATGCATACTGCCGGGGGGCGAGCACCGCCCGCACGGTTCCCCAGCCAGGGGAAGTGAGGAGAGGAAGAGGCGAGCTGTCCTTACAAGCAGAGAGCCGTTATAGCTTTCATCTGAATGTCCCTGTCCTGTGTTCCTGGGGCTCACCGTCACATAGCCCCATCTCTTGGCCCGGCGCCTTTGATAGACAGAACGCCGGTCCAATGCGGGACATGTGACGTCATCAAAGGCGCCGGGCCAAGAGGTGGGGCTATGTGACGGTGAGCCCCGGGAACGCAGGACATTCAAATGAAAGCAATTATAGCTCTCTGCTTGTACGCACAGCACGCCTCTTCCTCTCCTCACTTCCCCTGGCTGGGTGACTGTGCGGGCGGTGCTCGCCCCCCCCACTCTGAGGCAGCCCCATGCTCGCCAATAGCCATTTGAGAGCTGCAGTATGCATTCCTCATCCTCCCCGGTAGTTCCGCCACTGGCTCGCCTCTTCCACTGCACAGGTGAGGCTACATTGTGCACGGGTCATGCTGCATTGGGCACAGGTGAGGCTGTATTGGGCACAGGTGAAGCTGTATTGGGCACGGGTGAAGCTGTATTGGGCACGGGTGAAGCTGCATTGGGCACAGGTGAGGCTGTATTGGGCACAGGTGAGGCTGCATTGGGCACAGGCCACACTGCATTGGGCACAGGTGAGGCTGCATTGGGCACAGGTGAGGCTGCATTGGGCACAAGTGGGCACAGGTGAGGCAGTATTGGGCACGGGCAGACCACGCTGCATTGGGCACAGGTGAGGATTATTGAAGCGCTAACACCAGGTGTTTGGAGTATCTTTATCTGTTGATTAAACTTTCTGGAATACATATATTGCTATTTTGGTGTAGGATCTGGGTTCTCTCTTTCTCTTTCATCTCAGACTCGAACCACACGCCCTTTAAACCACGCCCACTATTTAATTTAAGTCCGCCATTTTTTTGTGTGGGGGGGGGCCCATACAACATTTTGCTATGGGGCCCTGTGATTTCTAGTTACGCCCCTGTATACATGTATTACAAAGTGAGAGAAGTTCCCCATCAGGTCCGCCCCCTCGGTATGTCGGACCCCGCCTACGTCATTGGCCTGAGCGGGTAAGTTCCTTCACTGTGTAATTTAAATTTACACAGTGAAGGAAGTTTCCCGCTCAGGCCAATGACGTAGGCGGGGTCTGACATACCGAGGGGGCGGACCTGATGGGGAACTTCCTTCACTGCGTAATACATGTATAGAGTCTATACATGTATTACACAGTGAAGGAAGTTCCCCATCAGGTCCGCCCCCTCGGTATGTCAGACCCCGCCTACGTCAATTACACAGTGAAGGAAGTTCCCCGCTCAGGCCAATGACGTAGGCGGGGTCCGACATACCGAGGGGGCGGACCTGATGGGGAACTTCTCTCACTTTGTAATACATGTCTAGACCCGCCCCTTCTCATGGACAGTAGAAAGCTCAATTCCTCTATATGCGGCCACCCTGCCGAATCCGATCCTCCTATCCAGGCAGTGCAGGCACATACAGCAGGCATCTCCCCAGAGCTGGCTGGGTCTGTGTGTGTTCTGCGGCGGGCGGCACTGTAACGCGGTCCCGCCCCCCCTAGACCGGCTTGTGTGATAGGCTGAACACTCATTCCATCTACTATCACAAGAGCCGGTCTAGGGGGGGCGGGACCGCGTTACAGTGCCGCCCGCCGCAGAACACACACAGACCCAGCCAGCTCCGTAATGCACAGGAGCAGGAGAGAGGGGACAGGGAGGAGCACTGCAGTAACTGAAACAGGCCCCAGCCCACGGGCCCCTCTCGGTTGCGGGCCTCATAGCGGCCGCGTGTGTCGCTATGGCGGTAGTTCCGCCACTGCATGTATAGACCCGCCCCTTCTCATGTTCCGCATCAGGTCCTCAGCCTTACACCTAGTCATTGGCTGAGCAGACCTGATGGGGAACTTTAGAAGGGGCGGGTCTATACATGTAATAGACTGCGGAGGAAGTTCCCCATCAGGTCCGCTCAGGCTCAGCCAATGACGGACAGCGCTGGACATCGGATCGCTGCGGGACACTGGATTTCTCCGCTGGAGTGTTTTTTTTTTTTTTTTTTTTTTAATAAAGGACTTTTTCAAGGTGTTTGTGTGGTTTTTTTTTGTTTGTTTTTTTACACTTTCTTCGTGAAATGGTAGGGGGTACAATGTACCCCTTACCAATTCAAATAGAGGGGGGCCGGGATCTGGGGGTCCCCTTTGTTAAAGGGGTCTTCTAGATTCCGATAAGCCCCCCGCCCGCAGACCCCCACAACCACCGGGCAAGGGTTGTGGGGATGAGGCCCTTGTCCCCATCAACATGGGGACATCCTCCCCATGTTGAGGGCATGTGGCCTGGTACGGTTCAGGAGGGAGGGGGGGCCGCTCTCTCATCCCCCCCTTTTCCCATGTGGCCTGCCAGGTTGCGTGCTCGGATAAGGGTCTGGTATGGATTTTTGGGGGGACTCCACGCCATTTTTTTTTTCGGGGTGGAGTTCCCCTTAAAATCCATGCCAGATCTGAAGGGCCTGGTATGGATATTTGGGGGAACTCCACGCATTTTTTTTTATTTGCGGCGGGGTTCCCCTTAATATCCATTCCAGACCTGAAGGGCCTGGTAATTGAATTCTGGGGGACCCCCACGCTTTTTTTTTTTTTTTTTTTTATCAATGACTTTTCTATGTATTGCCGGGAGCAGACAATTCATTAATAGCCGCGAGTGAGTTTTAAATTACTTTTTTTCCTTCAAAAATGACACTTTGTGCAGGGACAGTTCTAAGCACGGGAAACATGCGCCACTTTACATGCATATCATACACACCCCCTAGGTACGAAATTTAAAGGAATATTTCACTTTTATTGTTTCACTTTAAGCATTATTAAAATCACTGCTCCCAAAAAAAAACACAGTTTTAAAAAAAAAAAAATTGCATTGATACATGTCCCCTGGGGCAGGACCCGGGTCCCCAAACACTTTTTATGACAATAACTTGCATATAAGCCTTTATAAATAGCACTTTAGATTTCTCCCATAGACTTTTCAAATTTGCCGCGAACACCCCAATTTGTTCGCTGTTCGGCGAACAGGCAATGTTCGAGTCGAACATGAGTTCGACTCGAACTCGAAGCTCATCCCTAATCCTAAATTTTCTGTATCCTGACATCTGGTAATCTATTGGATCTTTCTTACACTGGGCTACAAGTTCCCCTAGGACCGCGCACAACTCTGCGCTGAGGGTGGCAGATGGCGACCCGGGACTTTCCCTTTTCACCTGTTTTTCTACTTTTGTGGTGGGTGATGGAGATAGTTTCGGTGTCTGAAACCGTCCTCCTGGCTTGAGCGGCAGCGCATGTATTAGGCTATAAGTCTGATCATCTATAGCTTCTACACTTGGGATTCTTGAAATGTTCTGGGACTCCGTCCTTCCACTCTATTAATGCTTGGGTCAGTGAGGAATTCATCCTGACATCCACCACCCATGCTTTCTTATACGGTGACAGTGACATCACTAGCTGCTTCACCGCTTCTTCTTGCCAGATCCCTGGGAGTTCTATGACTACTATCCCGGCTGGATCTGTGCCGACCGTTTTACACCACTGTCCTACTTCTAGTGGGTCCATGCTGGTACTTTTGGCGCGTTACTTGCTGCAACAGGATCCCGGACTCGAGAGCCCCCACGTGTAGCGTTACCCCCAGTTAAGAGAGCCGCTGGATTTGTTTTCGGGCCCTGTGTACAGCACCACCAACCCCCGGCAATCTGCTCGACCCACTCTGGCACAGCTAGTCTAGGGGTTATATTTTCATCATAATCAATGGGTATGGTAAAGGCACCCGTCTTACAGTAAGACAACACACCAAAGTTAAAGGTCAAGTATAACAGTTTACTTTGGTTGTAAAAGAAAAGGTTTAAACAGGATATAATACACACAACTGACTTGCAGAGCCCTGCAGCAATCAATATAGCACACAATAATGGCGCTGCGCGGTAATCCACCACGCGTAGCTATTATGGTATAGACGCCCTGTGGCGCACTAAACAATATCCTATATCCCCACCCTGGCCAGGCCTGACCCAGAATAAATCTCGGTCCTTTCTATAGGGATTTCTTTGCATGCAAACTTTCAGTGGTGCACTTGATGAATGGTATTTGTAGTCCACAACTGGCAATCACTAAGAACACTATGATGGGGGGGACACTTCAACTGTGTCCCGCTACTGGTCCCCCCAGTGGAACAACAAGCAAACAATCGGTGAGCCATGGCAGTCTATAGGCCTAGAATCAGTAAAGTCTATTGGATTGAGCAAGTGCTCACTCACCACTCCGGGCGCGATCCCAGCCTGGGACTTCCACCTACTGTGTCTCCGCACACAGCGTCTGCAACGATCGGGTCCCCGATCCAACTGATGTCCTCACTCGACAAGTCAGATGCCACCCAGGCTCCGCAGTGGGGTGGAAGGCTCTTTGGAAGTTGCGCAAGGCCCAGGCTTCAGGCCTTGCACTGCAGCACATCCGCACAGGAAGAAACTCTTGCTTGCAGCGCGGTGTCCAAAGAGGCCGAGCTCCACCTCGCCTCCTTAAATAACCCCTCCCATGAGTCTCTGCGGTGGCTAACTGCACCCTGGGTGCCGAACGGGGTTCTGGGTAACGTAGTCCCGGGGCCCTAAAGGAGACCCCGCTACACATATAAATACTCACATGTTTTTGAACGAATGTGCAGTATGTGATCAAATCAAATCTGCAGTGCTATTAACCACTTAACGACCGCCCACTGTAAATATACGTCAGCAGAATGGCACCGACAGGCAGAATCACGTATATGTAATTGATGGTCTTTGTATAGTTGGGGGGTCCGATCGGACCCCCCTTCTTTACAGTGAGCGGTCGTTTTACCTTCGGGAGCGATCCGGCATGAGGGGACGGCCGTTCGATTCCGGCCACCCCCTCTCGATCGCTCCCGGCGAATGAGAGAGCTTCCCCTGCCTGCCAGGAAGGAGGAAGTAATGTCATCTCTCCTGGGGCGCTCACATATACCGAGCGCCGTACAGGAGAAGATGCCAGGTTAGTACACAAAACAGCACACTGACACCAGGACACATAGGCACATAAATCGCCCCCCCCAGGCCCCCCCAGACACCCCCAGATCACCCCCCAGCCCCCAGTCACAGTGTCACTGATTGCAGAGACCATTTATTTAGTGATCACTGCAATCAGTGACATTTGTGACTGTAAAAGTGTCACTACATTTAGTTTTAGGTCCAGTGTAGCCCCCTAACCCCCCCTAATAAAGGTTTAACCCCCTGATCACCCCCCAGATAACCCTTTCACCCCCTATCACCACTGTCACTAAGTTATAATTTTTCTGATCGATGTCTTAGCGTCGGCGATGCTGATCGGTAGCCAGTAATTTTTTTTAGGTTCGCCGCAGGTTTTTATAGCGTCGGGTACCCCCATATATTACCTAATAAAGGTTTCACCCCCTTGATCACCCCCCAGGTAACCCTTTCACCCCCTAGCACCGCCGTGGCTATGCGATCATTTTTCTGATCGATGTCTTAGCGTCGGTGATGCTGATCGGTAGCCAGTAATTTTTTTTAGGTTCGCCGCAGGTTTTTATAGCGTCAGGTACCCCCATATATTATCTAATAAAGGTTTAACCCCCTGATCGCCCCCCAGGTAACCCTTTCACCCCCTATCACCACTGTCGCTAAGCAATCGTTTTTATGATCGTTGTCTTAGTGTCGGTGATGCCGATATGTAGCCAGTAATTTTTTTTTAGGTTCGCCGTCAGGTTTATATAGCGTCAGGTACCCCCATATATTACCTAATAAAGGTTTTAACCCCCTAATTGCCCCTAGTTAACCCTTTCACCAGTGATCATCATATAAGTGTTACGGGTGACGCTGGTTAGTTAGTTTGCTTTTTATAGTGTCAGGGCACCCGCCGTATATAACCCAATAAAGGTTTAACCCCCTGATCGCCCGGCGGGTGATATCAGTTAGGTTTTAGCGTCAGAGAGGGTCTGCATCACACCCCAGGCAGCGTCAGGTTAGTGCCAGTAGCGCTAACACCCACACGTGAAGCATACACCCCCCTTAGTGGTATAGTATCTGATCAGCTCAATATCTGATCTGATCAGATCTATACTAGCGTCCTCAGCAGTTTAGTGTTCCCAAAAACACACTCTTAGTGGGATCAGCCCAGATACCTGCTAGCACCTGCGTTTTGCCCCTCCGTCCAGCCCAGGCCACCCAAGTGCAGTATCGATCGATCACTGTCACTTGCAAAACACAACACACATAACTGCAGCGTTCGCAGAGACAGGCCTGATCCCTGCGACTCCAGTGCTGTAGGAGGTAATTTCACCACCACAGTTAAAAAAAAAAGCATATAATATATGCCGAAGCATTGGGGCAGCAGGAGTGGAGGAGCGATTTTGCTCCTAATGCCGCGTACATACGGTCGAAATTCCGACAGAGGCTTGCCCGTGGAAAAGTCTGACCATGTGTACGCGGCATAACTTTTGCGAGAAGATGCCCCCATGCTTCGGCATATATAAATGGTGCATGTATGCCCATAATTAGAAGTGGGTGGATGAAGGGCGGTATTCTAATGGTGGGCATACCCACCGATCAATCTTTTTTTTTCGTTCAGCCAACAGGCTGCATGAAAAAAAAGATTACAATACATGTCCAACAAGGACCAGCAACGTACTGGTATGTTGCTGGACTTTGAATGTTTATACCAGAATGATGCCTGCGGGTTTAGGTATCATCTTGGTATCATTCTTTTCAGCCAGCGGCCGGCTTTCATGTAAAAGCAATCCTAGTGGCTAATTAGCCTCTGGACTGCTTTTACAAGCAGTGGGATGGAATGTCCCCCCCCCCGGATATAAAAAGCGCCATTGGGAAATTGGGAAAGCATTTTATCACACCGATCTTGGTGTGGTCAGATGCTTTGAGGGCAGAGGAAAGATCTAGGGTCCAATAGACCCCAGTTTTTTCAAAAAAGAGTACCTGTCATTACCTATTGCTATCATAGGGGATATTTACATTCCCTGAGATAACAATAAAAGTGATAAAAATAAATAAATATGGAAGCAACAGTTTAAAAATAAAATAAAAAAGCAAAATTAATAATAAAAAAAAAACAAAAAAAAAAAAGCACCCCTGTCCTGCCCTGCTCTTGCCCAATGGCGAACGCAAGCGTCGGTCTGGCGTCATATGTAAACAGCAATTGCACCATGCATGTGAGGTATCACCGCGAAGGTCAGATCGAGGGCAGTAATTTTAGCAGTAGACCTCCTCTGTAAATCTAACGGGGTAACCTGTAAATGCTTTTAAAGGCTTTTAAAAATGTATGTAGTTTGTCGCCAATGCGCGTTTGTGCGAAATTTTAAAGCATGTCGTGTTTGGTATCTATGTACTCGGCCTAAGATCATCTTTTTTATTTCATCAAACATTTGGGCAATATAGTGTGTTTTAGTGCATTAAAATAAAATAAAAAGTGTATTTTTTCCAAAAAAAATGCGTTTGAAAAATCGCTGCGCAAATACTGTGTAGAAAAAAAAAATGCAACACCCACCATTTTATTCTGTAGGGCCTTTGCTTTAAAAATATATATAATGTTTGGGGGTTCAACATAATTTTCTTGCGAAAAAAAATATGTTTTCATGTAAACAAAAAGTGTCAAAAAGGGCTTTGTCTTCAAGTGGTTAGAAGAGTGGATGTAAGCTTCCTAATGTTGTGTATAAAATGCCAGAACAGTTCAAACCCCCCCCAAATGACCCCATTTTGGAAAGTAGACACCCCAAGCTATATACTGAGAGGCATGTCGAGTCCATGGAATATTTTATATGTTGACACAAGTTGCGGAAAAAATATATATATTTTTTTTTTTTTGCACAAAGTTGTCACTAAATGATATATTGCTCAAACATGCCATGGGCATATGTGGAATTACACCCCAAAATACATTCTGTTGCTTCTCCTGAGTACGGGGATACCACATGTGTGAGACTTTTTGGGAGCCTAGCCGCGTACGGGACCCCAAAAACCAAGCACCGCCTTCAGGCTTTCTAAGGGTGTCAATTTTTGATTTCACTTCTCACTGCCTATCACAGTTTCGGAGGCCATGGAATGCCCAGATGGCACAAACCCCCCCAAATGACCCCATTTTGGAAAGTAGACACCCCAAGCTATTTGCTGAGAGGTATTGTGAGTATTTTGCAGATCTCGCTTTTTGTCACAAAGTTTTGAAAATTGAAAAAAAAAAGAAAAAAAAAAAAAAATGTTCTTTCTTCATTTTCAAAAACAAATGAGAGCTGTAAAATACTCACCATGCCTCTCAGCAAACAGCTTGGGGTGTCTACTTTCCAAAATGGGGTCATTTGGGGGGTTTTGTGCTATTTTGGCATTTTATGGCCTTCAAAACTGTGATAGGTAGTGAGGAGTGAAATCAAAAATTTGCGCCCTTAGAAATCCTGAAGGCGGTGCTTGGTTTGCGGGGTCCCGTACGTGGCTAGGCTCCTAAAAAGTCCCACACATGTGGTATCCCCGTACTCAGGAGAAGCAGCAGATTGTATTTTGGGGTGCAATTCCACATATAACCATGGCATGTGTGAGCAATATATCATTTAGTGACAACTTTTTGTAATTTTTTTTTTTGTCATTATTCAATCACTTGGGACAAAAAAAAAAATATTCAATGGGCTCAACATGCCTCTCAGCAATTTCCTTGGGGTGTCTACTTTCAAAAATGGGGTCATTTGGGGGGGTTTTGTACTGCCCTGTCATTTTAGCACCTCAAGAAATGAGATAGGCAGTCATAAATTAAAAGCTGTGTAAATTCCAGAAAATGTACCCTAGTTTGTAAACGCTATAACTTTTGCGCAAACCGATAAATATACGCTTATTGACATTTTTTTTACTAAAGACATGTGGCTGAATACATTTTGGCCTAAATGTATGACTAAAATTGAGTTTATTCGATTTTTCTTATAACAAAAAGTAGAAAATATCATTTTTTTCAAAATTTTCGGTCTTTTTCCGTTTATATCGCAAAAAATAAAAATCGCAGAGGCAATCAAATACCATTAAAAGAAAGCTCTATTTGTGGGAAGAAAAGGACGCAAATTTCGTTGGGTACAACATTGCATGTCCACACAATTTACAGTTAAAGCAGCGCAGTGCAAAATTCTGAATTCACCTCTGGTCCTTTAGCTACCAAATGGTCCGGGGCTTAAGTGGTTAAAGTGGTCTCAAAATAATTAAGATCTCAATGGGGTTGATTTACTAAAACTGGAGATTGCTAAATCTGGTGTAGCTCTGCATAGAAACCAATCAGCTTCCAGGTTTTATTGCCAAAGCTTAATTGAACAAGCTGAAATTAGAAGCTGATTGGCTATCATGCACAGGTGCATTCGATTTTGTACTCTCCAGTTTTAGTAAATCTCCCCCAAAATCATTTCTAGTGTCCAATACAATATATATACAGTATAAAGTGTCCCCAGTCCTGTGAAAAGTTCATCAAACTCCTGCGTAGTTATATCCTTCTGAGTCCATGAAAAAATTATGATATGTACACATTGTTGTGTGAGTGTTTCTGCTGTTTATGATCGCTAGGAGGCGTATTTACATTTTGATTTTAGTATGATTTATGCACAGTATTTAGTGCTGCACCCACTTTTGTTTTATAGCTATGCTCACAAGTAGCCCAATAAAGGTTGAACACAGCTTAGTGTACAGCATCAGAAAATATGATTTCTCCATTGAACGTAGGATATTATACACTGCAGCTCCGGAAGATTTTACCCCCTTCATGACCAGGCCATTTTTTGCTATTTGGCACTGTGCTACTTTAACCACCTCAATACAGGGCACTTACACCCCCTTCCTTCCCAGGCAATTTTTCAGCTTTCAGGCCTGTGGCACTTTGAATGACAATTGAGCGGTCATGCTACACTGTAGCCATGTGACATTTTTATCATTTTCTTCCCACAAATAGAGCTTTCTTTTGGTGGTATTTAATCACTTCTGGGTGATAGTTATAGTAAGTAGGTAAGGGTACCTTTATATTGTATTGCAGTTGCAGTTCAGCTTTCAACAAAATTAAAAAAGAATGGGTGGAACACGCCATTATTAATGCTGTAAACATGCTTTTACAAAAATTAGGCTTCATTAATAACATTTAATCAATTTGTATGTTTTTTTCTAAAAGCACTATGCGGCGTTCAAGCATCCAACTTCATTAAAAGTGACGTTTATTTGAAAAGTATAAACATTTATACTCACCTATGTAGATGCAGCTTCGGTAACTGAGTGATCAAAGACGACTGATCGCTCAGTTTTTGGGTCTAGTCTGAGCAGAGAACAGAGAACAGTGACTGTCAGTCACTGATCTGTGCTCTGCCCCTCCAGCGCTCACTGGAGCGCTGGACTGTGGAGGAAGCAGGAGCCATTGGCTCAGGCTCTCAGCAGCACACTGACAGGCACACTGAGAGGTTGAGCCAGCTGCTGGTCAGGCATCTGGGCAGGTCCCGACATTATTCTCAGGATCCCTGCAGAGCTTGGACTGGCTTTGTGATATCTGCTGTCGGCTGAATCCAGGTCACAGGAATGCAGAACTAAGTGCACTCCTGTGATAAAGGAGGAGAAGAATAGTCAAAAGAGTTTAGGCCATACTTCTCCTTTAGTGGGGCTCTGAATGTAAGCTGGTAAATACTTTTTTTCTGGATTGTTGTCTCCGGTAGTTCATATGTAGAATATTGAAAACTACTGTAAACTCAGCAGAAATAAATTTATACAATACATACATACTATTTATACAATACATACAATATATTTTCCTGCGTACTTGGTATATTGGAAGAGACTTCCCCACTGCAAGTGGTGAAATCTCTTCTCGCATTGAAGAAGGTTGTGCAGTCGGTTATCCATTTCATTATAGAGGAATTTCATCCATTTAAAAAAAAATGTAAAGTTCAGCAGCTACAGATACATTGTAATGTAGCTACTGACTTTTTAAAAATCAGATACCTGGAGTCCAGTGCTGTCTTCCCACAGCCAATTTTTCTCACCGCTGCTGGTCCCCAGTGGCGTCATCTTGGATTTGGGAGATTTTGCGATATCACATGGCATAGTGACACTGGTCCTGCAGCGACCTGAGATGTGTGACATGTTCCAGGAGGCTGCAAGCTAAGAAGAGGGCAGGACAAGTGATGTCACTTTCACTTAGATGAGAACTGGGGGAGTGGCAGTGGGTACATGAAAAAAAAAAAAAAAAACTCAAATGTATTAGAGACAGGGATAGGGAGGTGATTGGGCAGCAGGGCCATCTTTTCCATTGGGCACGCTGGGCAGTTGCCCGGGGGCCACACTTGCCTGGGGGGCCCCACCGGCTGCCCAGCGACCCCAGTAAGAAATGGTGGGAAGCGGCGGGTCAGAACTGTGCATGCGCAGTTTGCGCAAATCGCCGAGAAGATCCGATCCTCCATGAGTGCTGCCTCTGTCTGTCCGCCGATGATGATGTTAGCCACACCCACCAGACTTAAAAGAAAAAAAAAGCAGGAGGAGCTGAGGGTGAATGGACAGAGTAGAGTTGTCAGAGCAGACAGCACAGCAGGCTTGAAGCAGAGTGTGGCGGAGTCGGACCCCTGTCGGCAGTGCCGGTTTTCGTGAGCCTGTAACCTGCCCAGCCACCAGCCAGTACAGACACAGAGTGCCCTGGTCGGTGTCGTACGGTGAGTGGCTGTCTGGCTGACTGTGCAGCTTGCAGAAAGAGATCGGGGGGGTGTTCTGTTGCTCTGATGTAAGTGGGAACTCTGATGTAAAGAGAAAGCAGTGGACTCTGATATAAGGTGGTCTCTGGTCACCACAGCCCCCCTTACATCAGCGTTTCCCCTTACATCATGATCTGCAGCGTTCCCCTTTACATAAGAGTTCCCTTTCACTGTAAGGGGGAATCCTGCAGACTCTGATGTAAGAGGAAACTCTGTGCTGGCTGGATTATAGTAACCTGACCTTCATGTCAATAAAGAAATGTTTTTTTTTTAACTTTTGTTTAACTTAAACACATTGCTAATAGCACGATCTATATGTTTATAGTTTAAATACTGACATTTGTACTGTTTGGCACTGAAAACTGTAATTTTAGGTACCTTTTTGCAGTGTCAGTAAAAAATGTGGTTCTGCCAGTAAATGTCATGATTTTTGTCAGTAAAAAATTCTCGTGCGTGATTGTGTAGACAGGGCCCCAGTGCACCGTATTGCCCGGGGGCCTATAATGCTCTTAAGATGACACTGTTGGGCAGTGCATTCACTTTTGAGTGAAGATTCACTTTAAATAAAGTTTGACAATGTACTCTTGCTTGTATCTAGGCAACAGTCTCTGAGTCATCAGCTGATGCCTACTTTGATAAAAAGAAAGTTTTACTCACAAATGATTTTTATATTAAATATTAACAATTTTTTTCTTAGAATTTAAAGGAAGCCTATCCTAAGAGAAGCATGGTGTCCATTTCAGACATTTTATGAAAAATGCTAGCTCTCTGTCATGTTGATTCAGATATGCAGCTATGGAAAGTAAAAGTACTTCTCTGTATGCTTTTCTAGGTCAGTTTTGAAGAAAAGGGTCAGCAATGGCAACCAGGCAAACAGCAATTTTCAGAGTGGGGGGCAGTATAATACAGGAGGAATCTTACTGGCCAGATCACCAGGTGAAATCAGAGGGGAAAAAAGCCTAAAAAAAAGAAAACTAATGTAGCCACACGATCGTTTTTCATGCCATTTTTTTAACCAACGTTTTTCTCGTCGTTTTTTTTCATGTTTCCTCTCAAGCCTATCTTGCATCCACACGATCATTAAAAAAAACGCTCGAGCAAAGCGCAGTGACATACAACACGTACGATGGCACTATAAAAGGGGAAGTTCCATTCGAATGGCGCCACCCTTCATGTTAGTAAACTTTGTTGAGCGGCGATTCGCGCTTTTCAGCCTCGTGCTTTTCAGTCCGTTACAGCGTGATGAATGTGCTATCTCCATTACGAACGCTAGTTTTACCAGAACGAGCGATCCCGTCTCATACTTGATTCTGAGCATGCGCGTTTTTTTTCCCCCCGTAAAAGCATACACACTATCGTTTTTCACGTCGTTAAAAAAAACGACATGAAAAACGACGTGAAAAAATAGAGCATGTTCGAAATTTTTAATGCCCGTTTTTCACGCCGTTAAAAATGCTCTGGAGCATACACACGATCGGTTTTAATGGCCATTTTAAAAAAATTGCATTTTTTAACGGCATGAAAAACGATCGTGTGTACGCCGCATAAGTATCAGTAAGTTGCAATACTGTATATTATAATAATATCTGTGGGTTTAATATCGCTTTAACAGGCAGACAACATCACCAAGTTCATAAAGGCTGATAAACAGTCCAACAGAAACTGTCCGACATTCTGTCAGTGTGTAGAGCAGTCTGTCCAACAGAATCCGGCCTAACGTTCGGCTTCTGACGAATAGGCATGCTGGAAAACCAGCAGTCGACCTGCATCCGATCAGTGCTTGCAGCCAATGGCATACCTCCCAACTTTTTGAGATGGGAACTGTAACGTACCTTAGGTGTGAGCCTGACGTGCGGAGAGGGACCTCCCATACAACCCCAGCTCGGAGACCACTGGAGTGGGGACAGTGGTGGTAAGAGCACGGTGAGGTAAGGGTGCCTGTCTGATCCTCACTGCTTGGAGTGGTGGAGCCAAGTGGAGACTGGAACGGCTGGTTCCGGAAGCCGCGGATGCAGGTCAGCAGAGCAGAGGATGCAGGTCAGCAGGTGCCGGTTTGCAGAGTCAGACAAGCCGGGTCATACACATCAAGGTAAACATCATAAGTGGCAGGCAGAGAGTAGTCAAAGTCCAGGCTGAATCTTGGCAACAGGCAGACTGGCAGATAACTGAGCAGGGTCAAACGAGCCGAGGTCAGGACTGGAGACAGAAGCGTGGTCAGGAAGACGGGTCAAACACAGGAACAGGATACAAGCACAGAACCAGGAACTCAGGGAACAGAAGCAGATCAAACCGCAAGGGGCAACATCTCTGGAATGTCTTTTATAGGAAGTACATGGGAGGAGCAAGGGGTTCAGAGTTCAACAGTAATTAAGACACCAAGCAGAGTAGTCTAATGGATCAGATAGGTTATCCAGCAGATCAGGCAGGGAGCTGTCCAGCATCTCAGATAGCTCCATTGGAAGAGTCAATGGCAAACACAGAAGAGGTCCCAGGTTCATGCCCAGCACGTCCCTGACAGTGCCCTCCCTTAAGGACAACCTCCGGGTGCCCAATAGAGCTCTTTTCTGGGGGTGACTGCGAAAAAAGGCCTGGATTAACTCTCGGGCGTGGATGTTCTGTTGCGGTTCCCAAGAGTTCTCCTCCAGACCGTACCCCTTCCACTTGATCAGGAATTGAAGCTGGTTCCCTCTTCTTCGGCAGTCCAAGACGGCCTCCATCTCGAACTCCTCATCACCGTCAATGATTACAGGCTCGGGTGGTCCCGATCCCCTGTCTGGGAACGGGTCGGGCACTGCGGGTTTCAGCAAGGAAACGTGAAAGACTGGGTGAATCTTCAACGACTCCGGTAAGGCAAGTTCATAGGAGACCTCGTTTAATTTCCATTTTACTGGGAAAGGACTGATGAACTTGGGTGCCAGTTTCCTTGCGGGGCAAGCCATCTTAAGGTTGGTGGTCGATAACCATACTTGATCACCCTGTTGCAGGCATAATTCCCCTCTCCTTTTCCTGTCAAAGATCCTTTTATTGGCTGCTTGTGCCTTAGTCATGGCTTCCTGCAATATCCTGCTGTTACGGGTCAGGAAATCAACGATACTCTGGACCGCCGGGACTGTTGAATCAGGGATGAGATCAGGTAAGAAGGTCGGGTGAAACCCGTAGTTGGCAAAAAATGGCGATTGACCTGTAGCCGAATGACTGGCGTTGTTAAAGGCAAACTCTGCCAAGGGTAGTAAAGCTACCCAGTCGTCTTGAACGAAGGTGGTGAAGCATCTGAGGTACTGTTCGAGCGTCTGATTCGTTCTTTCGGTTTGCCCGTTAGTTTGGGGGTGATAGGCCGAGGACATGGACAACTCAATCTTCAGGACCTTGCACAAAGCCTTCCAAAAGCGAGAGGTGAACTGCACCCCTCTATCCGAAACGATGTCTGCAGGGACCCCATGTAGCCTTACTACTTCCCTAATGAAGACCTGGGCAGTTTCCATGGCAGAGGGCGTGCCTTTGAGAGGCACGAAGTGGGCCATCTTGGATAGACGGTCAACCACTACAAAGATGGCTGTGCAACCTTCAGACGGGGGGAGTTCCACTATGAAGTCCATGGCAATCATTTTCCAGGGACGGTCAGGGACTGGTAAGGGTCTGAGCAGACGCCAGGCCTTGCTTCTAGTGGTCTTGCTACGGATACAGGTGGCACATGAACCTACATATTCCCTGCAGTCTTTTTCAAGATCCGGCCACCCAAACGTGCGTTGAATCAGTTCAAGGGTTTTATGCATTCCGAAATGGCCTGCCAGGGGATGATCATGACACAAGTTTAACACTGTGACTCGAACTTCTTCTGGCACAAAGATTTTGTCATTCTTCCAAAGTAACCCGTCCTGGGGTACCAGAGTGATTCCAGAGGGACCAGACACACCTGTAGAAGCTTGCTTCAAGCCAGACATCAGGCTAGTTTGTAAAAGTAAGAAGTTGCCTTCTGATAGAATGGTATCTGGAGCTGACACCTCTTTTGGATCATAAAACATGCGGGAAAGAGCGTCTGGTTTGGTGTTCTTGGAGCCTGGCCGGTAAGTTATGTGGAACGAGAACCTAGAGAAAAATAGTGCCCAACGTGCCTGGCGTGGTCTCAGACGTTTGGCAGCTCTCAGATACTCTAGGTTCTTGTGGTCTGTGTAAATGAGTATAGGATGCGCTGCTCCCTCCAACAAGTACCTCCACTCCTCAAGGGCAGATTTAATGGCCAGGAGCTCCCGGTCTCCAACATCATAATTCCTCTCAGATGTGGTAAGCTTACGGAAGAAGAAGGCTACCGGGTGTATCAAGTCCTTGAGACCTTGGCGCTGGGAGATAACAGCTCCAACCGCTGTCTCTGAGGCATCTACCTTAAGTAGATAAGGTAGGGCAGGATCGGGATGACTTAGGATAGGAGCAGACGTAAAAAGTATTTTTAGGTTTGTGAAAGCAGCCTGTGCTTCAGATGTTCACTGGAATCGAGCATTTTGCTTCGTTAGCTGCGTAAATCGGGAAAATAATAGCAGAGAATCCCTTGATAAACCTCCGATAAAAATTGGCAAAGCCAACGAAGCGCTGCACCCCCTTTTTGTCTGAAGGTGCAGGCCAATCCAGAATGGCTGAAACCTTCTGTGGGTCCATCTTGAATCCCTCTGTAGAGATCACTAGGCCAAGGAACTGGATACTCTGTCGCTCGAATTCACACTTTTCTGGTTTTGCGTACAGTCCATGCTGGCGGAGACGACAGAGTACACTCTTGACGTGTTGTCAAGGTAAACATCATAAGTGGCAGGCAGAGAGTAGTCAAAGTCCAGGCCAAATCTTGGCAACAGGCAGACTGGCAGATAACTGAGCAAGGTCAAACGAGCCGAGGTCAGGACTGGAGACAGAGGCGTGGTCAGGAAGCCGGGTCAAACACAGGAACAGGATACAAGCACAGAATCAGGAACTCAGGGAACAGAAGCAGATCAAACCGCAAGGGGCAACATCTCTGGAATGTCTTTTATAGGAAGTACATGGGAGGAGCAAGGGGTTCAGAGTTCACAAGTAATCAAGACACCAAGCAGAGTAGTCTAATGGATCAGATAGGTTATCCAGCAGATCAGGCAGGGAACTGTCCAGCATCTCAGATAGCTCCATTGGAAGAGTCAATGCCAGACACAGACGAGGTCCCAGGTTCAAACCCAGCACGTCCCTGACAGGAACGAGGGACACCTATTAGCAAAAGTATGTAGGCATAAGACGCACCCCTTGCCATGCCCCCTTAAAGGAAAATTATACAAAAAAATTATTAGGTAAACCCACCCAAAGAAAAAGAGCCACTGCTCCAGGTGTATGATGATAACCTGAGGTGGAATGTCTCGTAGAGTGCCAGCCCCGGCCCGCCTCCATGGGAAACTTGTAAGAAAAGAAATGGCTGCACATCCAGGAATTTCGATTGCCTTTTATTGTTCAAAGTGATAACACCAAAGAGACCAACACGAGGTCACGTAAACACGTTTCACACAAACATCTTGTGCTTAATCAATAAACCCACCCAGTGCTTTTTTTTTTTTACCACTGCTATTCCTTTATATTGGCTTTTGAAAGTTACAAATGCAGCAATTTAGAATTTGGATGAAAGGTTTAGCACTGGGAAACACTTTTTGAAAAATAAAAAGTGCATTTTATAGACAACTATATAGCTCAGACCAAAAGGAGGGACAAATGAGGAGGAAAGAGTGACAGTTGGGAGGTATGGCCAATGGCAGTGTGTCCTGGCAGGGGAACAATCCTCCTGTCAGAACACAATAGCACAGCGGGGCAGATAGCTGTGCAACATCACTTGTGTTAGTACTGGGATCTGTCTTTTTATTTTTCATTCAGCCCAGCAAAAAAAAATATATATATATATATATAGTATATACCCCGCATATGTTTTTTGACTTGCAACATTTTTTTAAATTGTACTTTAGATAATGATGTGTAATCAATTCCCAAACTGTTTTTTTTTTCATAGGGAGTTTATAGCTTTTCCATTTATTTTAAAATAAGGTAAAGAAGTAAAAGAGGTGAGCTTGATTTAGATATTCCAGCACGCTCCAGCCTCTTCTGAGTCACATCTGTGTCTCTAGTATACAATCAACAAAAGTAATGTTCCCTGCTGAATGAAGATCCATAGCTCTGATTCAGCATGGGGCATGTCAGAGCACTGCAGATAGACTCATGCTTTTACAAAGAGAGCAAGGGTCCTTCTCTACAGCACTCTGGCAGAGACAGGCTTTTCTACACTAGGCAAGAAAATGCAAAAGTGGAGCTGGTACCTAATAGAAAAAGGTGCCCTCTACCAGAAAACAAAATAAAAAAAACAAAATGATAGGGTCAGGGGAGGAGGTGGATGAGTGAAGCTTTCACTTTTAAAAGAAGTTCTGATTTAATCTGGTGTTACAAAAGAGAAAACAAATGTAAAAAAATTTAATACATACAGAATTCTGTAAAGTGATGATGGAGTTAATAAACACTAATCAGGGTTAATAACAATTAGGGAGAAGGGTGCACATTGTGGATATAAATGGAAGAAAACATCCACATAGTGAAAATCCGTAAAAACACTCTTTAGCCCAGGTTCACACTGGGCTGTTGGCATGAAGTACTGCGAGTTCAGCTGAACTTGCACAATTTCACTCCTGCTTGTCAGTTCCGATTTCGGACGCGATTTCAGAGACATTTGTGCAGGTTTCTGCACAGATGTCAATGTAAATTGCGGCCCGAAATCGCAAAAAGTAGTACAGAAACTACTTTTTTAAATCGGTGCAGCGTCGCAGATGCGGCGACGCACCGATTAGGACAGTGTCATTGCCGGCAAATGCCGCTGATTTGACATGCGATTTGACATGTCTAATCGCATGTCAAAACGCACCAGTGTGAACCAGGGCTTAATGTTGCAAAAAGGGATTAAAGGTACTCACATTTGAATAAAGGTAACAAGCATAAAAGCAATCCATGCATGGAAATAGATGAGTCTGTAAACACAGGAAACAGAGTGGCAACGGCAACATTAAAGAGTGTTTTTACGGATTTATACTATGTGGATGGTTCTTCCGTTTATATCCACGATGTGCACCCTTCTCCCTACATCCACGAAGAATCACTTGAGGCACTAGACACTTCATGTTCCGGAAAGGATATGTGATCCTGGATTCTTGCTGATATATTACACTGAGCACATTTGACTCCGTAATAGAGTCCTGCAACTCTGGTAAGAGTCCATCTTACACTGGGTGGTGATTCACGTGGTGGATTTTGCTCACTTATACTTTCTGAACATTTGATTCTGCACAGCCTTATGAACTATTTTCTGGATGGTTTTTCGTTAGATTTTTGTTTGACACAAATTTGTTGTTATTATTGACTCACCAATTCATGGACTTTTTTTGTTGCTTTTACAAGCGCTACATATTCCTAGTATTATTTGTTACACTTTACAGTGTAAAAAACTGACCGACTGACAGTTTTTTTGCAAGTGGCTTTCTTCACCATTTTTTGATTTCTTCTTATTTGCACTAAGTTATCAGAATGAATATTCTTAAAAAAATGAATATTGAACATAAAATAAATCATCTTCTTTTTCTATGACTACAGAATTCCTAAAGATTAGATAGTTTTCAAAACTTGTGAATAGTCCAGAAAGGACTCGATTTTGCATCAATGGGAAAATAAAATGTAATGAGCATAGAGATCCTGATTCTGCATTGCTTACAAAATCCTATAAGTTTGTTGACATTTTTTTCACATAAGAGGAGTATCAGTGCTTATGGAAACATTCTGATCTGTGACCCAAGGACTAGCTTGACAATTTAAAAGTCATTTCAACTTTGTTTTGCTGCCACGTCACTTTTTTTATGGCAAGTGCTTATTTTGATGGAAATGCTTGAACAGAAACATTGATGGATAAAATATTAATACAGTACAGTTTTTTTGTTTATCCTAGAGTGACATATTACACCATACAAAGCTTAATCTGAAACTTTGGTTACAATGTTCCACAAGTAGTGAGCTAATAAATATTGTGTATCTAAATATACAAAAATAGTTAGACGTTAACTAGGTGGTCACTAGGTGGTCAAAAGGTGGTCAAAATGGGTCAAAACTAAATAAGTTTAGGTAATCATCTATTTCAAAGATGCTTAATAGGTAGATCATGTTAAGACAGCAATAGAGTTGAGCGGATACCTGGATGTTCGGGTTCGACGGGTTCGGCCGAACTTCGGAAAAAAGTTTGGGTTCGGGACTGAACTTTAACCCGAACCCGAACCCGAACCCAAACACCATTGAAGTCAATAGGAACCCGGACTTCTAAGGACTAAAAAGGCTCTAAAAAAGTAATGGAAAGGGCTAGAGGGCTGCAAATGGCAGCAAAATGTCGTTAAGAGCATGGCAAGTGCTCTGCAAACAAATGTGGATAGGGAAATAACTTAAAATAACATAAAAAAAATAAAAAAATATGCTGGAGGCCCCCTTTTCAGCAGAAGAGGTACAGGAAGTCATTAAGAACCCCAGAAACTCAACGGCACGATGCCACACATATGGTGGGAATGCCCCAGAATACGCCCATTCTGGAATAAATTATTCAATTTAATGGATAAGCTAGTGGGAAAATAAAATACTTTGAAATAAAAATGTAGCGGGGTGCTAAATTTAAGGGAAGTGTTTGAGTGGTAAATAGGCTCAAACACCATAATTCTGTAGGATTCATGGACCATTTTGTCCTCAGGGGACAGTATTGGTGTGCAGTTCCCTGCGGCCTACAGGTGGCGCTGCCATGGTAGGCTAGGGTTGAACCGCCGATACAGTGCTGTGCCTTTTGTGTCCCCTCTTGGCAGTAGTACAGCGGGGCGGGGAACCTGCTGTGCATGCCGGGAGAGCATATAAAAGGGGCAGACCTTTGGCCTGGGGGCTGATGTCCAGTGGGGTCCACGCCCAGGTGCCTTCGGCCTGGGTGCATGTGTTCCTGTTCCATCTCGGGTACCTTTAGCCCGGGGTGAGGTACTATCCTGGAGTTCCTGCTGCCCTGGGTATGGAGGCCTAGGTGCGGGAGTAAAGCCTGGAGTCCAGAGCCTTCGTCTGGAGTCCGCTAAGGGTTGAGGAGTCTTAGGGTGCTGCCTCGTGTAGGGGACCATGTTCCAGGGAAGGGAGGATCATTCTGATGGACCGATGCGGGAGTCACGGTGAAGGAAGGGTCTGTTGACTCCCTGGAGAGATGTCTTCCCCTTGATATTGGCTAGGTTTGTAGAAGGAGAAGCTCAAGGTCATCTTGACTGTATCAGAGGCCTTATTCACCCGGCCCGTGGCAGGGGCCTTATACACCCTGGTCTGTGGCAGAGACCAAAGTTCTCCAGGTCCGTGGCAGGGGCCTTGTACACCCGGTCTGTGGCAGAGACCAACCTCAAGGTCTGTGGCAGAGACCGTGCACCTAAAACTGTTTGAGAAACCTAAGCAGCGAAGTGAATGTGCTACGTTTGTGCCTGGACCTCCTCCACACCTTAAGCTGTCCTGTTTCTTTGCTCTAACCTTTTCTATCCGAGTAGAGTTTATTTTGCCATGAGAGAATAAGAGTTATAATTTCAGCTGGTATGGACATTGATTTTACTGGGAATTAAAGGACTTGGCTCTACCTACAGTAGAGGTGAGAATCATCCTCTGGAGGAGTTTTGACTCCGGCTGTGGAAACGGCCCGTCAAGTACACCGCTCAACCTCTTTATATAGGAGGGTACGTGCTGGTACGTGAGGAGCCAACAACATAAAGGCAGGTAAGGGGGAAAGGATCTGTGCGCTACAAAAAAATAAAATAAAAATTATAATCTTGACCTAGGAGGACGAGGTCCATATAGAGTAGGAGGTTGAGGTGGCGGCGGTGGAGGAGGACGAGGTGGCCAACACTGGTTCAAAAATACAACAATGGCTGGGTAAGGCCGTGTCATGGATATGCATTAATGTTTGTCTGCCATCTTACCTTTCCTCCTCATGTGTTCATCTTAGAGACCAGACCTCCTTCACCTGGCTTCCTTTATAATCTCCTCCCAGCCAGACTCCACCCCAGGCCCTATCACAGAACACTATATTAACCTGTGCACTGCAAGCCTGCTTTGCTGATCAACGTGTTTGTTAGGCATTGTGTGTTTGGGTTCCTGCCTGCCGTGTGCTACGTCTGTCTCTCTGTTATACATTTGGCTTGTCCCCGACTATCCCTGTCTGCTCGTGACCCTTGACCTTCGGCTTGTCCTTCGTTTTCCTTGTCTGCTTGTGGCCCTTGACCTTCAGCTTGTTATTCGTTACTCTTATATCTTGTGCTGCTGCTTCCCCTCTTTTCCACTTATCCTATGGGGCGTGAGCTAGGAGACTCTAGGGGCCGCGACCTGGACCCAGCCTGCAGCATAACATCCTCACCACTAGAGGCTCTGGAGAAGACCTGCTGGGTCTTAGACTCCGCGCCCTGGGGAATCTTGGCTCTAGCTTCCTATAGGATCCCGGTTGTGCTCCTCTGGTCCCGCTTTCCACAACCACCCAGTTTCCTATCCGCAGCAGTCAGCCATAGGGTTCACTACCTTGTGGTGCACTCCTGTCCCCCTACGGTGTGCATCTGTCACCTGGCCATAGGTGACCTGACAGGCTGTACTGCGCTTGCTCAGTATGTAGGACAAGGGGATTTCGAAAATCTCCCAAGACGAACGGCGCCTGCGTGGTGAGTTCAGGTGAAGGCCACACCATCCGTGGTTCAAGCCGAGCCAAGTGAGGCCGTGCCCGAAGCGTGGCGATCGAACCGAGCCCGTGAGGGGCCCTGTTACTATGTGCTACCGTATGTCCACTTGGATGGTGGGGCTTGAACCTGCACTCACGGCGCAGGCGCCGTTCATCTTCAGAGATTTTGTGAATCTCCTTGTCCTCTGTACTGCGCAAGCGCTGCGCCTTCGCAGTATGGGCCGGACACAATCCGATGGCCGGACAGTTTTTGTCACAACACCGGTATACATGTCTATTCTGCAGAAGGTACGGACAAGTCCTGTGGGATCCATGCCTGGTTAATTTTAATGAACGTGAGCTTGTCCACATTGGCTCTGGACAGGCGGCTGCGCTTGTCTGTGATAACGCCCCCTGCGGTGCTAAATACACGTTCAGATAATACACTGGCTGCAGGGCAGGCCAGCACCTCCAAGGCATAAAGGGCAAGCTCAGGCCATGTGCCCAATTTGGAGACCCAGAAGTTAAAGGGGGCAGACCCGTCATCCAGTACGTGTAGGCCTGTGGACACATACTGCTCAACCATGTTGGTGAAATGCTGCCTCCTGCTAAGACGTTCCATCTCAGCTGGTGGTGCTGGTTGTTGTGGCGTGCTGACAAAGCTTTTCCACATTTCAGCCATGCTAACCCTGCCTTCTGAGGTGCTGCCGGTGCCCCGGCTGCGTTGGCGACCTCTTCCTCCTCCTCTGCCTTCGCCTTGTGCTTCCACCGTACGCCCGCTGTCAGGTGGGAATGCCACCAGCAGCGCGTCTACCAGCGTGCGCTTGTACTCGCGCATCTTACGATCCCGCTCCAGTGAGGGAATTAAGGACGGTACGTTGTCCTTGTAACGGGGATCCAGCAGGGTGGCCACCCAGTAATCAGCACCAGTTAAAATGTGGGCAACTCGGCGGTCATTGCGGAAACACTGCAGCATGTAATCGCTCATGTGTGCCAGGCTGCCCAGAGGCAAATAAAAGCTGTCCTCTGTGGGAGGTGTATCGTCTGTGTCCTCTGTATCCCCCCAGCCACACACCAGTGATGGCCACGAGCTGGTCTGGGTGCCACCCTGCTGTGAAAATGGCTCCTCCTCCTTCTCCTCCTCCATCTCCTCCTCCACCTCGTATCCTCCAGAACTGTGCCCTTTCTGCCGGACAACTGTGTACCTGGTGTTTGTTGGTGCAGGAACCCACCCTCATAGCCACTTGTGAAAGACTGCCCTGAAAGCCTTTGAAATGATCCCACTTCCTCCTCCTCCTCCTCATCCTCCCGTGCCACATCCTCTTCCATCATCGCCCGAAGCGTTTTTTTAAGGAGGCATAGAACTGGGAT
Organism: Rana muscosa; assembly: GCA_029206835.1. Lineage (NCBI taxonomy): Eukaryota > Metazoa > Chordata > Amphibia > Anura > Ranidae > Rana > Rana muscosa. Next base: position 497,151,107 of record CM055117.1, read on the forward strand.
AGTAACGCTGAGAACGGCGTCATTGGCACTGGACATGTTGGTGGAGTACTCGAAACAGCGCAACAAGGCACACAGGTCTCGCATGGAGGCCCAGTTATTGGTGGTGAAGTGGTGCTGTTCCGCAGAGCGACTCACGCGTGATTGCTGCAGCTGAAACTCCACTATCGCCTGCTGCTGCTCGCACAGTCTGGCCAGCATGTGCAAGGTGGAGTTCCACCTTGTGGGCACGTCACATATGAGGCGGTGAGCGGGAAGGCTGAAGTTACGCTGCAGCGCTGACAGGCGAGCAGCAGCACGGCGAGAACGCCGAAAGTGCGCACACAAAGCCCGCACTTTCTGCAGCAGCTCTGGCATATTGGGGTAATTTTTAAGGAACCTCTGGACCACCAAGTTCAGCACATGCGCCAGGCAAGGGATGTGCGTCAAACCGGCTAGGCCCAGAGCTGCTACGAGATTTCGCCCATTATCGCACACCACCAGACCGGGCTTGAGGCTCACTGACAGCAACCACTCATTGGTCTGTTGTTCCATGTCCCTCCACAACTCCTGCGCGGTGTGGGTTTTTTCCCCCAAATAGGAAAGTTTTAAAACTGCCTGCTGTCGTTTACCCCTGGCTGTGCTGAAGTTGGTGGTGAAGGTGTTACGCTGACCGGATGAGGAGGCGGTAGAGGATGAGGAAGCGGAGTAGGAGGAGTTAGCAACAGGAGGCAAACTGAAGCGCCCTGCAATCCTCGGTGGTGGAAGGACATGCGCCAAACTGCTATCTGCCTCAGGCTCAGCCGCCACTGCATTTACCCAGTGTGCTGTTAGGGAGATATAACGTCCCTGACCGTGCTTACTGGTCCACGCATCCGTAGTTAGGTGGACCTTGCCACAGATGGCGTTGCGCAGTGCACACCTGATTTTGTCCCCCACTTGGTTGTGCAGGGAAGGGATGGCTCGCCTGGAAAAGTAGTGGCGGCTGGGCACGACATACTGTGGGACAGCCAATGCCATCAGGCTTTTAAAACTCTGCGTCTCCACCAGACGGAATGACAGCATTTCAAAGGCCAGGAGTTTTGAAATGCTGGCATTCAGGGCCAGGGATCGCGGGTGGCTAGGGGGGTACTTCCTCTTCCGCTCCAATGTTTGGGAGATAGAGAGCTGAACGCTTCCATGGGACATTGTGGAGATGGTTGGTGACCCAGGTGGTAGTGTTGCTGGCAGATCCTCTGTTTGCGGGGTGGCAGGTGCCACTGTCACTACAGAGGTGGATGAAGAGGCCGAGACTGCAGCAGAAGAGGAAGCAGGAGGAGCCAGAGACTTTTCTTGATTTTTGAGGTGTCTACTCCACTGCAGCTCGTGCTTTGCACTTAGATGCCTGGTCATGCAGGTTGTGCTCAGGTTGAGAACGTTTATGCCTCGCTTCAGGCTCTGATTGCACAGCGTGCAAACCACTCGTGTCTTGTCATCAGCACATTGTGTGAAGAACTGCCACGCTAGGGAACTCCTTGGACCTGGCTTTGGTGTGCTCGGTCCCTTGCTGTGTTGGGCAGTAGCAGACATACTGTCTAGGGGACAGACGCTCCGCTTTTGCACCCTGCTCCCTCTTCTGCTGTGCTGGTGGCTCTGTGCGACCACCGCCTCTTCCTCCAAACTACACTGGTCACCTGCATAACGTTGATTCCATGTGGGGTCGAGGACCTCATCGTCCTCCACATCATCTTCCACCCAGTCTTCACCCCTGCCCTCCTTGTCTGTCTGCACAATTGCGAAAGCAGCAGCAGTTGGCACCTGTGTTTTGTCATCATCCGAGACGTGCTGCGATGGTCCTCCCATGTACTCATCATGAAACATAAGTAGTTGGGCATCGGTGCACTCAATCTCTTCCACTTCTGGGGCAGGGCTAGGTGGATGGCCCTGGGAAACCCTGCTAACAGAGTCATCGAAAAGCAGAAGAGACTGCTGCATGATTTGGGGCTCAGACTGCTTGGCTGATTTGCAAGGGGGTGAGGTGAAAGACTGATGGACATGGGTTTCAGGTGCCAACTCTGATCTTTCATCAGAAGAGTGGGTGGGAGACAATGTGAAGGAACCCGAGGCACTGTCAGCAACCCAATCTACTATCGCCTGTACTTGTCCTGGCATAAACATTCGTACAGCCTCATTAGGCACGACAAAATACCGCCGCAGGCTCGGTCGCCTACTCGCACCTGAGGAAGGTGTTTCACTTGTGCGTGTATCTGGCAGAGATCCACCACGTCCTCTCCCTGCAACAGGAGCTCCACCAGCAGCACCACGACCGGGGCCACCACGTCCCTTTGACCTTCTCCTCATATTTTCCAAATTTAGGATCTTGCCCTAAATGGGTGTTTTTGGAAGAGCAGAACACACCCACAGTACGTAACCGCTGAATCGCCCAGCTACAGAACTGCAGAAAATGCTATTAAAAAAAAAATGTTTTTTTTTTAGTATAGCACAGTAGAAGAAAACTATATAGAAATTGTTTATTTCACACACCTCCACATATGTATAACACACTGCAAAATATTTTTTGTGGCCCTAAATGGCGTTTTTTGGAAGACCACAACACACCCACAGTACGTAACCGCTGAATCGCACAGCTACAGAACTGCAGAAAATGCTATTCAAAAAAAATTTTGTTTTTTTAGTATAGCACAGTAGAAGAAAACTACAGGTCCTTCTCAAAAAATTAGCATATTGTGATAAAGTTCATTATTTTCTGTAATGTACTGATAAACATTAGACTTTCATATATTTTAGATTCATTACACACAACTGAAGTAGTTCAAGCCTTTTCTTGTTTTAATATTGATGATTTTGGCATACAGCTCATGACAACCCAAAATTCCTATCTCAAAAAATTAGCATATCATGAAAAGGTTCTCTAAACGAGCTATTAACCTAATCATCTGAATCAACTAATTAACTCTAAACACCTGCAAAAGATTCCTGAGGCTTTTAAAAACTCCCAGCCTGGTTCATTACTCAAAACCGCAATCATGGGTAAGACTGCCGACCTGACTGCTGTCCAGAAGGCCATCATTGACACCCTCAAGCAAGAGGGTAAGACACAGAAAGAAATTTCTGAACGAATAGGCTGTTCCCAGAGTGCTGTATCAAGGCACCTCAGTGGGAAGTCTGTGGGAAGGAAAAAGTGTGGCAGAAAACGCTGCACAACGAGAAGAGGTGACCGGACCCTGAAGAAGATTGTGGAGAAGGACCGATTCCAGACCTTGGAGGACCTGCGGAAGCAGTGGACTGAGTCTGGAGTAGAAACATCCAGAGCCACCGTGAACAGGCGTGTGCAGGAAATGGGCTACAGGTGCCGCATTCCCCAGGTCAAGCCACTTTTGAACCAGAAACAGCGGCAGAAGCGCCTGACCTGGGCTACAGAGAAGCAGCACTGGACTGTTGCTCAGTGGTCCAAAGTACTTTTTTCGGATGAAAGCAAATTTTGCATGTCATTCGGAAATCAAGGTGCCAGAGTCTGGAGGAAGACTGGGGAGAGGGAAATGCCAAAATGCCTGAAGTCCAGTGTCAAGTACCCACAGTCAGTGATGGTCTGGGGTGCCATGTCAGCTGCCGGTGTTGGTCCACTGTGTTTTATCAAGGGCAGGGTCAATGCAGCTAGCTATCAGGAGATGTTGGAGCACTTCATGCTTCCATCTGCTGAAAAGCTTTATGAAGATGAAGATTTCATTTTTCAGCACGACCTGGCACCTGCTCACAGTGCCAAAACCACTGGTAAATGGTTTACTGACCATGGTATTACTGTGCTCAATTGGCCTGCCAACTCTCCTGACCTGAACCCCATAGAGAATCTGTGGGATATTGGGAAGAGAAAGTTGAGAGACGCAAGACCCAACACTCTGGATGAGCTTAAGGCCGCTATCGAAGCATCCTGGGCCTCCATAACACCTCAGCAGTGCCACAGGCTGGTTGCCTCCATGCCACGCCGCATTGAAGCAGTCATTTCTGCAAAAGGATTCCCGACCAAGTATTGAGTGCATAACTGAACATAATTATTTGAAGGTTGACTTTTTTTGTATTAAAAACACTTTTCTTTTATTGGTCGGATGAAATATGCTAATTTTTTGAGATAGGATTTTGGGGTTTTCATGAGCTGTATGCCAAAATCATCAATATTAAAACAAGAAAAGGTTTGAACTACTTCAGTTGTGTGTAATGAATCTAAAATATATGAAAGTTTAATGTTTATCAGTACATTACAGAAAATAATGAACTTTATCACAATATGCTAATTTTTTGAGAAGGACCTGTATATAGAAATTGTTTATTTCACACACCTCCACATATGTATAACACACTGCAAAATATTTTTTGTGGCCCTAAATGGCGTTTTTTGGAAGACCACAACACAGCCACAGTATGTAACTGCTGAATCGCACAGCTACAGAACTGCAGAAGATGCTATTCAAAAAAAATGTTGTTTTTTTAGTATAGCACAGTAGAAGAAAACTATATAGAAATTGTTTATTTCACACACCTCCACATATGTATAACACACTGCAAAATATTTTTTGTGGCCCTAAATGGCGTTTTTTGGAAGACCACAACACACCCACAGTACGTAACCGCTGAATCGCACAGCTACAGAACTGCAGAAAATGCTATTCAAATTTTTTTTTTTTTTTAGTATAGCACAGTAGAAGAAAACTATATAGAAATTGTTTATTTCACACACCTCCACATATGTATAACTCACTGCAAAATATTTTTTGTGGCCCTAAATGGCGTTTTTTGGAAGACCACAACACACCCACAGTACGTAACCGCTGAATCGCACAGCTACAGAACTGCAGAAAATGCTATTCAAAAATTTTTTTAGTTTTTTTAGTATAGCACAGTAGAAGACAAATATATAGAAATGGTTTATTTCACACGCCTCCACATATGTATAACACACTGCAAAATATTTTTTGTGGCCCTAAATGGGTCTTTTTGCAAGCGTACATTAAAGTGCAAATTTTTATTTTTTTTGCCCTAAAAGGGTATTTTTTTGCACAAGCAAAATAAAATGCAAATTTTTTATTTTTTTTGCCCTTAATGGGTCTTTTGGAAAAGAGCACAATAAAGTGCAATTTTTTTTTGCCCTAAATGGATCTTTTTCCAAGAGCAGAATACACACACAGTATGGAAACGGTGTATCTCTCAACGTAATATATGCAGTGCTGGTGCACTGAGCTTGCAGATAAAAGGTAGATTTTCTCTGACACTGGGCTCATGGCAGTGTAAAAAGACTGCACTGCAACACAAACAGGTAAACCTATGCAGATCGCTGAGTTATATCTCTGAATCTGGACTCCTATTCCTATATAATATATTTCTCTCCCTGAAAGCACCAACAGGAACCTGGCCCTACACTACACTGTCTCTCTATCTTTTCCCTCAGATTCCAGAATCAGGACTAACTCATGTATTTTTCAATCTCTCCTTAAAAGCAGCAGCAGCAGACAAGATCCTCTCCCTATCTATTCTGAAGCAGAGTGACGTGTGTGCTGTGTGCCTCTAGCTTATATAGAAGCTGGGTCACATGTTGCACTGACCAATCACAGCCATGCCATTAGTAGGCATGGCTATGATGGCTTCTAAGGGCACACCAGCTAATCAAAAGGTGATTGGCTGGCCCCTGAAGCATTTCTAACTGCGCCATTAGATTGCCGAACCCGAACCCGAACCCGGACTTTCGCGCAAAGTCCGGGTTCGGGAAAAAGCTAAAGTTCGGTACGGACCCGAACTTTACAGTTCGGGTTCGCTCAACCCTAGACAGCACACATTTTTAATGCCTAGAATTAAAATGGTACCTATTTGTTAGGGTTAAGAGTAATGCCCCGTACACACAATCGTTTTTCATGCCGTTAAAAATGCCATTTTAAAAAATGGCCATTAAAAATGATCATGTGTAGGCTCCAGAGCATTTTTAACGACGTGAAAATGGCCATTAAAAATTCCGGACATGCTCTCTTTTTTCACGTCGTTTTTCATGTCGTTTTTTTTAACGACGTGAAAAACGATAGTGTGTATGCTTTCACGACGTGAAAAGAAACGTGCATGCTCCGAAGCAACTATGAGACGGGAGCGCTCGTTTTGGTAAAGCTAATGTTGGAAATGGAGATGGCACATTCGTCACAGTGGAATTAATAGCATTGTTTTAATGCTGCGCATTCCATTCTTCTTTTGATAATGCTTTAAAATTACCCTCTTTTGATAATGACATTGAGAGTTATGCCAAACTTGTTTCTAAAGTAATTCCAAATTGCTCTAATGATTATAAAATATTATTTATAAGCCGCACCTCCCTCCTAAATAATACTAATAATAATAAAATAATGTAATTTTTTGTGGCCTTTTTTTTATTATTTTGGCTTAAATTTTTCTGTAAAGTTACCACAACAACCTTCCAAATGTGTCTCATTTGGCCTCAGGGAGGTTTGTGTCCCCTGATAATAACAATAATATAATTTGAGATGTCCCTGCCTGCTCCCTAGCAAGCTCTCTTTTGAAATACAAATCACATAGTCAAGTATTTTAAGGGCATTCAAATTTTTTTTATTTCAGAACATTAACAAATTAAAGTGGAAGGCAGCACTGGAGAGCCTGCTTGCATTTGTGCATCCCTTTGACCCCACAACAACCATACAAGATGTCCAAACCAAAATAGAGATTAGATCCCCCAAAAAAATGAGCCCAATCTTGTCTTGAGCTCCCAGAGGTCAGGAGCCACAGCAGATAAGTCCTATATGTCCCCAGTCTGTGGTACTACAGCAGGCATTATTTTCTCCTCTTCCTTGTAGCCTTCTCTCCAGCCTTCTCTGCAGCCTTGGTTGGTTTCTTCCTTGGAGGCTGGGGATCAGGAGGAGAGGTTGTGGCAGGAGGAGTAGTAGGAGGAGGAGGAGGAGGTGGAGGAGTAGGGACAACCTCCGTTATGTCCGTGTACCTAGTGAGTTCACCCAGCATGCCCTTATTGATGACTTTCAATAGCAGGGTCTCACTGAAATTTTTTTGCTGCAACTCCATTTGCCCTAGTTTGTGGGCGAGGACTGCGGCAAATCCCTCATCAACAGAGGGTGCCTCTCTGAGGGCCGCTGTTGCCTCTCTGAGGAAGGCCCTGGTTTCCTCCTCCACCTGCCTACCTCTCCTTGGCCCTCGTGGTTTAACTACCAGGGGAGGCATCTGGGCTCTTGTGCTGGGCCAAGCCTCCTCCTGGGTGCCACTGGGCCCAGCCTCCTCCTGGGTGCCACTGGGCCCTGCCTCCTCCTGGGTGCCACTGGGCCCTGCCTCCTCCTGATCCCCAACATCACCCTCTTCCTGGCTCTGCTCTGGCTGTAAAAAAAGAAAGGGACATTATTTATTTTGCCACATCATCATTCACAGACATTGTTCACCTCTAGACATTGTTGAAATCAATGCCAAAAGTTATGTCATTTTCATTGATTCCGCATCCTGGTTTTGTTGTCTTGTGCACATAAAATTAGGCCACTACTGTATCTTGCTCTTCACAAACTTTATTGGTAGAAGTGTACATACCTTTAACAATACTAACATCTATTTAAATTCAACAATTTTGTACGATATAAATATAGATATCAATACTTTACCTGGCTCCATATCTCCAAATCTGCCTCCTCAAGGCCCTGATCTTGATCCTCAGAGGAAGCCAGAGCAGGGTTGACAGGAAGGCTGGAGGACTGGCTGCAGGGAAGGCTGGAGGGTTGGGTACAAGGAAGGCTGGATTGACCTCTGGGGGGAAGGGTGGAGAGAGATTCCCGCACTTCCAGCTGGTCATCCAGAAAAGCAAGCTTACTGTAGTACCACAGACTGGGTTTATAAACCTTATCTGCTGGTGCACCTGACCTCTGGGACCTCAGGACCATAGTCCTCTGGGTCCTGTATGTCCCTCTGATGGTCGCAATTTTGTTTTTGACATCTTGGAGAGTTGTTGTGGGTATCTTTGTTTGCACAAATGCAAGCAGGCTCTCCAGTGCTGCTTTCCTGGCGTCTTTATTTTTATTACCACCACTTTTTGTTTGCCATAATATAGGGAGCTCTTACCATGTGTCGATGAACTCCCCCATGAAGTCTGGGTTTTTAAAAGTATTCATGATATCTGTAAAAGCGAGAAACCAAAAAAAATATATATTTCAGGCAACATTCCTCAACTGTGCATTGTCTACATATTTTGAGCACACAAATCTCCTCGTCTGATGAACCTCAAAAAGTAAAATTGTTAGGTACCTTGGTCACGACGTTCGTTGCTAACTCCCTCACCCGACAAATGAACGTATTTCCCAGACATGGATCTTCACTTGATATACACAGCGCATGCATGAAACTCCGCACACTTTCCCCGCCCCTGACGTTCGATATTGTACTTTCCCCGCCCCTTCTCGCTCGTAGTGCTGAACAAAACATGCCGGAGACACAGGTGGCTGAGATTACCTCTACAGAGGATGAAATTACAGAGGAGCCCAAATCAAGACCCAGGAGATATAAGGCATCCAACATGTCATTCGAGGAAATGGTGGAGATGGTCGCCATTTTAAAGAAGGAGGATTATGATGCCAAGCATGGTCCGTATAAAAGGCCTAATCTGGTCAAGTCCAGAATTATGGGCAAAGTGGTCAAAAGTCTCCACAAAAAATTTGGGGTGTGCAGAACGAAGGAACAGCTCAGAAAACGATGGTCAGATCTGAAGTTGCGGGAGGCCGACCAATATAAAAGAATCAAGAAAGTTATATTAAAAAGTACGTTTTTTTTTTTTGAGTTTCCATGGTACATATTATTTTCTTGTATTCTGTCGTGTATTTTTAACTTTCATATAGTACACTGAAAGATACCATCTTTCAGGTTCGTCCGCACAGTAAACGGACGTATTAAACCTCTTTCTCCGTACAGTTCCTCAAACGATGTTTTAGGATCATCCAGTGTGAACACCCATGTATTTTGGTTTATTTGGGGGAGTAAATTTGGGCCACACTTATTTTTGGTGTGCTAATCCAAAGGACATTTGTTCATTTGAAAAAACGATATGCATGGTAATGTTAAAGGGAGTGAATGCTCAGCAGCTGATGAAACATCTGAACGCAGTAGTACAAGTGTGGGCCTAAAGCCAAAAAGCTTGAGGGAGTCACACACAGGTGATCCAGTGTAGATACTTTGGGGTGTTACAATGTTTCAAATTTGTGTTCAAAATGTATATGCTCTGTTTTGGGCTATGTATCCAATCATTTGTCCCGGTTGGCACAGGGGGTAAAATTTAAAATGGAGCATGCTTCAAAAGAATGATTACAAAGTTTTTTTTCATGTTTCTTATTTTAGCAAAATTGAGTCGCTACTAATGAAACTATTCCTTTTATTTCAATCTCCCTAGGGATTCGAAAAGCTACCTCAGATGAGACGAGAATTGCAATACCTACAACAATACCCCCAGAACCCCAGGATGGAGAGGAATGTGATGTTGTGGAAGTGGAAAGTGGCACCACCACAGGTCAGAGAGAAACCAGACACATGCATGTTAAATAGATGTAGGCCTACATATTCTATCCTACATATTTCTTTTTACATTTAGGTGCAGTTCTGGCCGAAGATCCCAATAAGTTGACACATCACAGTGCCCAGATCCTGATCCAATACCTGATGGTCTGCTGTCGTGACCTCGAAAAAATTAAGGGAGACTTGCTAGAGATCAGGGCAAATACAAAGCGGGTGGAGGAAAGGCTCCAAAATATCATGGCTGTGCTTGGGCGTGTCTAATGTTTTTACACCAAATAACGTTTTACTTGCAGAGTTTTCTATGTTTTTTTGTTATTTTACCCTTTAATGACTAGCACATGTTTAGCTTTTTCAAAATTTTGACAAATATAGTTTGTTTATGCATGGCTGGTCATGCGTTTTAATACACCCGAAATTAAGGGAACATCCACATTTCTAAGGAAGTTGCCCACCTAAACAAAAAAAATAAAGGTATTTTTACATAACAAATCATTGTGGCTTCATTATGTAAATGTGGTGCTGAGTGAACTAATCAATGTTTGGTGTTTACACTGACAATGAAGGCTAATTAAAAGATTGTTTAATCCACATGGCAAAACAAGTGCACTAGGTAAACCTACCAGAAACATCAAACATTATACAATAAAAAATACAAACCAATCTTTACTCAAGAAAAAGTTTTATTTTTTTGGTCTAAAATTATTATAGATTGTCTGGCATTTCAATGGCCCCCCTACCCATAAAATAGTCCACATATTGGTTACGGACCTCACGTCCGGTTGGGGGGGCCAAGCCAGGACGGCCAGGTTCCAGGGCCACCAAAGTTTCTGCATTGATTAAAGAGGCCTCAGGCCCACTCAAAGATATATAACTCGTTGAATGCACCCTTAGGAAATTATGCAGCACACAGCACGTCATAACCACATGGTTCCATTTGTATGGGGCAAGGTGGATGGAGGTAAGGAAGAGGCGAAATCGGCTGGCCATGATCCCAAACGCATTTTCCACCACCCTTCTGGCTCTGGCCAGCCGATAATTGAAAACCCTCCTCTCAGGGGTGAGGGTGCGTTGCGGGAATGGCCTCATCAAATGGGGTCCGAGGCCAAACGCCTCATCCGCCACAAACACAAAAGGTAGTCCCTCCACATTCTGCTCCGCTGGTGGCAAGGCCAGCAGATCCAAAAGGAGCCATTCTCCAAACTCCGTCTGGGCAAAAACTCCTCCATCAGACATCCTGCCATTCTTGCCAACGTCCACATAGAGGAACTCGTAGGTGGCCGACACCACTGCCATCATCACGACGCTGTGGAACCCCTTATAATTATAATAAAAGGATCCCGAATGGGGTGGTGGGATGACCCGAACATGTTTGCCGTCGATGGCTCCTCCACAGTTCGGAAAGTTCCATCGCTGGGCAAACTCGGAAGCCACATTCTGCCATTCATGTGGCGAAGAAGGGAACTGTGGAATTAAAGAAATAACAAATTAATACTTGGAGCCAGAAACATTGAAAGCTGATTTCATACACACATTCATGGCCAACATTGGTAGAAACTGTTCAAAACATAAAAAATTGGAAGCAAGAAAAAAAAAAAAAAAAACATTATGGGGGGGGGGGGGGGGGTGGTTGGGTTGAAGATGAGTTGGGAATATCACACATGAAGGCTGTAGCACTCTGTATTGAAGTTAACAAAAATGAAACATTCCTAGGCAAAATTTAGGGTGCGTTTTGGGTAAAGCACTACGATGGAACACATAATAAAAAACATGGAAATGACTAGGCAAGGTAGGTATGGCCCCAGGATAGCATGCTGAAGAGGTTAGGTAAGCCAAATTTACAGGTAGGCCTCAAACCCCAAACTTTAAATAATAAAACATGGGGAGAAAGGGGACATTCCCTGCAGCTAAGAATCATGTGAATTAGGGACTGCAAATAAAGCAAATTAAAAATATCCAAAAATAAAAACCATACAATGTGAATTTTTGAAGAAGAACACTTACCTTAATATAGTCCTCCTGCAAAACTTGAAGGATGGCAGAACAAGTCTCTGGTATAATGATCCCCAGAGCCTGGGGGGATATGCCTGTGGAGAACTTAAGGTCCTGCAGGCTTCTCCCAGTAGCCAGGTATCGCAACGTGGCGATGAGCCTCTGCTCAGCACTGATGGCTTCCCGCATAATGGTGTCCTGCCTGGTAATATAGGGGGACACCAAAGCCAACAGCTGCTGAAATACGGGGTCAGACATCCTGAGGAAATTCCTGAAATCATCAGGATTATTCTCCCTGATCTCCCGCAACAAAGGCATGTGACAGAATTGGTGCCGCTGGAGCAACCAATTCTTGGTCCATGAACTCCTCCTGACCCTGCTCATGGCATAGAGTCGGGATACAGCATGAACCCCTGCACCAACTACAGCACGAACTCTACGACGAGTACGTAGCCGCAACATGGCTAGATAACGGTCGGCTGAACAGAACGAACTAGAAGAACGCACGGAAGAACAGCAAGGCCTATGAAGAACAAGCTGAAAAACACGAACGTGCAGAGCAGACCGCACTGAATAAACAGATATGAACTGACTACAAGCAGTGCTAAACAGATACGAACCCACAGGCGCAAACTGAACTCCCGAAAACGATCTTCAAAGCACGAAGACTGAAAAGCGCGAATCGTCTCTCACCAAACTTTTACTAACACGCGGAAACACGGAATTAGCAAAAGCGTCCCAAAGGGTGGCGTCATTCGAACAGAACTTCCCCTTTATAGTGCCGTCGTCACTGCGCTTTGCTTGATCGTTTTTTTTTAATGATGGTGTGTACGCAAGGCAGGCTTGAGAGGAAACATGAAAAATAAACGAGGAGAAAAACGTCGGTTTAAAAAATGACATTAAAAACGATTGTGTGTACGGGGCATAATAGTACTGTGTTTGATCCATTATTCTACTTTTTGTATGTCTTGTGATAAAAAAGTAAAACTACATAGCTAGGCTACATACAACATATAAAGTTAAAAGCTCACATATTTAAATATAGATCGACTAAGTAGATGTGTATCCTTACTGAATGACATTTTGTTGAATAAAGCAGTCTGCATGATAAAATTTTGACAATTTTTTCTATTAAATACTCCTTTTCACCTTTTATTATCCTTTGCAGTAATGGCTGTATGGCATTTCTCAGGGTGGGTTTTCTGATGGACCATGTCTAAATAATGTGTGTTGAAAAGGTCTCCTGTAGTCTCCATCAGAAGTCTATGTGATAGGGTGCTAATGCAGGAGCAAAACTGAGAGACAGGAATGGAGCATTGGTCTAAATGCCAACTCAGTTATCATTGTTTCCATCTATTTATAAGGACTGCAAAACCTGTTATTTTAACAGAGGAGAGGGAAAGGTGTTCTTTAGTCCTACTCCAAGTAACAATGCTGCTCCTCCATAGCACTAATCACTGTAGGACAAGTGTGTTACTGGCAGGGTGAAAATAAAGAAAAGCAAAAAAATATACATATATACAGGTGATACTCGAAAAGTTAGAATATCGTGCAAAAGTTCATTTATTTCACTAATGCAACTTAAAAGGTGAAACTAATATATGAGATAGACTCATTACATGCAAAGCAAGATAGTTCAAGCTGTGATTTGTCATAATTGTGATGATTATGGCTTACAGCTCATGAAAACCCCAAATCCACAATCTCAGAAAATTTGAATATTACATGCAATAAATGAAACAAGGATTGTACATAGAACAATATCGGACCTCTGAAAAGTATAAGCATGCATATGTACTCAGTACTTGATTTGGGCCCCTTTTGCAGCAATTACTGCCTCAATGCGGCGTGGCATGGAAGCTATCAGCCAATGGCACTACTGAGGTGTTATGGAAGACCAGGATGCTTCAATAGCGGCCTTCAGCTCTTCTGCATTGTTCGGTCTCATGTCTCTCATCTTTCTCTTGGCAATGCCCCATGGATTCTCTATTTGGTTCAGGTCAGGCGAGTTTGCTGGCCAATCAAGCACAGTAATCCCACAGTCATTGAACCAGGTTTTGGTGCTTTTGGCAGTGTGGGCAGGTGCCAAGTCCTGCTGGAAAATGAAGTCAGCATCCCCATAGAGCTCGTCTGTGGAAGGAAGCATGTAGTGCTCCAAAATCTCCTGGTAGACGGCTGCGTTGACCCTGGACTTAATGAAGCACAGTGGACCAACACCAGCAGATGACATGGCTCCCCAAATCAACACAGACTGTGGAAACTTCACACTGGACTTCAAGCATCTTGCAGTGTGTGCCTCTCCATTCTTCTTCCATACTCTGGGTCCTTGGTTTTCAAATGAGATGCAAAATTTGCTCTCATCATTACGAGGACTTTGGACCACTGAGCAACAGACCAGGTCTGTTTTTCTTTAGTCCAGGTAAGACGCTTCTGACGTTGTTTGTTGTTCAGGAGTGGCTTGACAAGAGAAATACGACATTTGAAGCCCATGTCCAGGATCCGTCTGTGTGTGGTGGCTCTTGATGCACTGACTCCAGCCTCAGTGTACTCATTGTGTAAGTCCCCAACACTTTTGAATGGCCTTTTCCTGACAATCCTCTCCAGGCTGTGGTCATCCCTGCTGCTTGTGCACCTTTTTCTTCCACACTTTTCCCTTCCACGTAACTTTCTATTAATGTGCTTTGATACAGGTTTTTTGAGGGTGTCAATGATCTTTTTCTGCACAACTGTCACGTCAGCAGTCTTTTCCATGATTGTGGTTTCTACTGAACCAGACTGAGAGACCATTTAAAGGCTCAGGAACCCTTTGCAGGCATTATGGCTTATTTAGCTGCTTAGAGTGGGACACTTTGGGGTTGATTTACTAAAGGAAAATCCACTTTGCACTTGAAAGTGCACATGGAAGTGCAGTCGCTGTAGATCGCTGTAAATCTGAGGGGAAGCTCTGAAATTAGGGGAAGCTCTGCTGATTTTATCATCCAATCATGTGCAAGCTAAAATGCTGTTTTTTATTTTCCTTGCATGTCCCCCTCAAATTTACAGCATCTGCACTTCCATGTGCACTTTTAGTGCAATTTCAAGTGCAAAGTGGATTTTCCTTTAGTAAATCAACCCCTTTGAGCCTAGAATTTTGCACCTTTTCTCAATATTTTAATTTTCTGAGATTGTGGATTTGGGGTTTTCATGAGCTGTAAGCCATAATCATCACAATTATGACAAATCACGGCTTGAACTATCTTGCTTTGCATGTAATGAGTATTTACTTTCACCTTTTAAGTTGCATTAGTGAAATAAATTAACTTTTGCACGATATTCAAATTGTTCGAGTTTTACCTGTACAACACAGCCACCTCCTTGAAGGACTGGTAAGATGCAATATTTTACACTTTTGTTGTCGGTTTAGGTATGCAATTTGAAAGTTATATTTCTGAGTTATGTTCAATAAACTGCCATTGTTTGAAACCAGCAATCAAGTTTTACTTTCACAACAGTCTTGGACAAACGTTTTGATGATATGGACGGACAAACTCACACAACTAGATTATTGGCCTACAAACACTCTCACCAATTCCTCCTAAGTGCCTTTTCAATAAAGACTGTTGACTCAGTGAGGTATTTAAAACATCATGATTTATATAAGGTTAGCAACTATTTATCAACATTAGGATATAAGCATAATTTTGACTACATTTTCCAGTTTAGCGTTAAATATTCTTTTGGGCCTCCTTTTTTAGGACAGTTATTTTATTGCCTGGGAGATTGGATTGTCAGTACTATTAAAACTAATACATGGGAGAGCTCTCGTTATAGTGGGACATTTGGTGGATGTTTTTTTGGGGGCTGTTATAGCTTGGTATTTTTAAGCATTTTTGTACAATAAGGCCTCGTTCACACAGGCGTACACTGTAGTACGTCCATAGGCCTTATTGAGCAAAAATCACAAAAAAATTAAATAAAACATTTTACTTCAGGGGTAGACCTGACCAGACCTGAAAAATAAATTGCTGCTGAGCTAGGTACAGCAAAGTAAAAAAAAAAAATGTATCCAGCCTAGGGCAGGGTGCTACAAAAATAAAACATTTCAGTGGCCATACACCCTTTACGGACCATTTAGGCATGATTCACACCAGCGTAATAAAGCATACACTTGTGAGAGGGCCATGTTTACCTGTGCGAATAATTCATAAGTGTTCTGTGCATTCCCTTGCAAGTAGTCCCATTCATATCAGTCGGGACATAGCCACTGCTTCCAATTTCACATCTGTGTGGGTGTGGATGCATGGGCCTAACGCAGACAGTGTACCTTCAAGGCCAGTAAACAAGGCCCTCACACAAGTTTATGCTGTAGTATGCCAGTGTGAACAAGGCATAAATGGTCTCTAAAGGGAACATTGCCACTGAAGTGGTTTTTTTTTCTTTCTGATATGTGATATTATTGTTATTGCTAAATGATATCCATTAATAAAACCAAAGTACCTTCAATGTAGGACTACTAAGCAGGACTATCCTCCATATACATATATATTTAAGAACATACACAAATAATATTAGGTACTTAAAATAGCATATGCTGAATGCCATAAACTGATCCCTGTATTGAGTAGGTCCTGCATGCTATATGTGAGGGACAGCAGATACCAGGCACTGGAATGCAGAATGTTCCAGCACCCAGCTATCCCAGGCACTTTTAGGGTTTAATCTGTTGCCTGATGGTTTCTGTATAGTCTGGGACATTAAATCACAAAAAGGGGTGCTGTGGCGCATGGAGCTTGCACAAGTAAGCAAGTAACTACTGTAGTTTGTCTTTTATTACTAATACCAGTGCTAGAGGGCCTTTACCTGTTCCCACTGACACCAATGCTGTGGAGCTTTTATTACACCCACTGACACTGATGCTGGGGAGACTTTTTGAATCCCACTGACACCAGTGATGGGGCACCACTACTCCTACTGACCTCTGATGCAAGGGCATTTTTTTCTCATAATGACAGATGATTTAGTATTTAATTTCACCACTGACACTGGGGCATGTTTTATACTCCTATTTACAATAGGACATTTACTACTACTACTGATGAAGGAGCCTTTTGTACTTCCATTGACCACCAATATAAGGGCATTTTGATCTGCCACTGACCAATGATGTATTTTACTTCCACTGACCTCTTTTTTTTCTATGCCTACTGACTCTTACCCCTAAAGAGTCTGAAATACAATGAATTAGCTCTTTGTTAGAATTTTTTGTGGACCTAAATCCAAAGCCCTATTCTGGGATACCAGGGTACCTCACATAACTGGGCTTGGTTTGCAGAATGTTCTCTGAACAGCTCACAAGTTTTGAATTTGAATCCAAACTCGGATGAAGCTTATGGGAGACAAATCCAAGTCATGCCAATTTGGACCAATTTTAATGCTAATAGGCAAGGAATTGACAAAAAAAAATTGGCATGTTCCTTTCAAACATTCTTGGGAATGCTTTAAACCTTCCTGTGCATCTGTATGATGTATACAATGTACTACAGCAAAACTGACTTTTACAAGCAAAAGAAAACACCTAAATTGCTGATAAATTACATTCCCCTGCCAGCTTAGTTTTCTTTGCAAAAAATGGAAAGGGGATCCCCCAACATACTGTACATACCAGGCTGGTATTAATTTTGGGGGGGTCTTTTACAAAAAAAAGAAGTTGGCAGGGAAATGTAAATTATTTGCAATTATTTTTTTTTTAACTGTCACTTTTGTTGTAGTGCATCCTACAGCAAGTCCCACAATGTTAATCCATTATCATCATGTTATCCAGTGATATAGATCCCCCTTGGTCACGATAAACGGTGGCTGCCAAAAACAAAAAACACAAGCTGACACATCCGCTCCCAACAGAGACTCACGCTGAATGATCTGTCCTGGGCTGACAGCTGATCTGTAAACAAAGGCCTATGTCATTGACCAAATATGGACATGGCCATATTTGGTCAGTAATGTCAACCACCATCCATGCTCATTGGCTTACATTTTTCTGTCAGCCCAAGAATCCCCGGTCGACAGCTGAATGGGCAGGCAGGGATAAGTCACTAGTTGCTAAAAAGCTAGTGGCCACCTGCTCCCTAACAACAATCCTGAGTAATTCCACTGATAATATGGACCCATTATTGCCTTCAGAACTGCCTTCATTCTTCCTGTGATAGATTCAAAAAGGTGCTGGAAACATTCCTCCAAGATTTTGGTCAGGCCATATTGACATGATAGCACCCTGCCTTTGGCAAATCTTTGGCTGCTAATTGGCCAAAGCATACAGGTCAGGTGCATGCTTTGGCCAATCAGCAGCTGTCAATGCACTGTGATCTCGTAGTGCATTATGGGGCGTTCCGCGGCGCTCTAATTTGCCGCAAACGCCCTATATGTTTGGTTAGTCTGCGGAAAAACGAACACCAGGTGTTCGAGTCTAACTTACGTTTGATTCGAATATCAGGACCATCCCTACAAGGCAGGATGGATCCATGCTTTCATGTTGTTTATGCCAAAATCTGACCCTACCATCTGAATTTCGCAGCTGAAATTGAGACTCGTCTGACCAGGCAACGTTTTTCCAATTTTCTAATGTCTAATTTTGGTGAGCCTGTGCAAATTGTTCTTAGCTGACAGGAGTGCCACCCGGTGTGGTCTTCTGCTTCATGGTTCGATGTGTTGTACATTCAGAGATGGTATTCTGCATACCTTGGTTGTAACGAGTGGTTATTTGAGTTACTGTTTTCGGACCATTCTCTGTAAACCCTAGAGATGCTTGTGTGTGAAAATCCCAGTAGATCAGCAGTTTTTGAAATACTCAGACCAGCCCGTCTGGCACCAACAACCATGCCATGTTCAAAGTCACTTAAATCCCATTTCTTCGCCATGCTGATGCTTGGTTTGAACTTCAGAGAGTCATCTTCACCACGTCTAGATGCATTGAGTTGCTGTCATGTGATTGGCTGGTTAGCAATTTTTGTTACCAAACAATTAAACAGGTGTACCTAATAAAGTGGCCTCTGAGTGTATATATTGTAAATAAAACCTGTAAAACAGCTGCTGTTTATTTTTAACATTGCTTGTTTGTCAATTATTCTTATTATTTTTTTGCACAAAAAATTCTGGAAAAAAAGAAAGAAAACCATGTCAACAGACAAATTCATAGGAACTGCAAACTGTATATAAAAGGGAAGAACATGAATAAAATTATCACCGAATTTCAATCATATTAGCAGGGAATTTAAGCTCTCTTTAGTTTAATGAGTAGATTCCTTAAACCACAGCAGAAATAAGTTAAACATTGCTGAAGACAGCAGAAACTGAAAAATAATTGAAAACAGAGTGGGAAACACAAAGTTCAAAGAAAATTACTAACTAACTGCCCATAATGAAAAAAAAAAAAAAAAGTCTAAATCTGCCTGAATGTTTGTTTAATGATCTCTCCAATACAGCTGCCGACATTACAGTAAAGATACTATAAACGCTAAGAGCCGGTTCACACCAGGGCGGCGCGACGTGGCACGACTTGTGGGGGCGACCTCGGCGGCGCGATCTCAAGACGACTTGAGACGCCCGCCGAGGCGATTTGCATAAGACTTCTGTATAGAAGTCAATGCAGGTCGCCTTGGGTCGCCCCCAAAAGTAGTACAGGAACCTTTTTCTAAGTCGGAGCGACCTGAGTCGCTCTTACTTAGAACGGTTCCATTGAAAAGCATGGGACGCTACTCGTCAGGCGACCGAGTCTCCTGACGAGTCACCCTGGTGTGAACCGGCTCTAAGATTGAATGGTTCACTGGAAAATTCTGGATATCACAGATGTATGCTTCGGTTTCTGTAAACCATCTTCTGTATTATATAAATCAATGAGTGGAGGAAGAAAACATTTCTGAGATAGATTGTTTATTATTATAATAATTGTACAAAAGCCATTCTTTGTTGAGTCAGTTGCCCATTTGTTTATTGCATACATTACTACATTCATTAGTGTCTGAAAGAAAGTGATTGTTTGTTTTATGCCCTTTACAAACCTTTTCTTTTATTGCCCTTTCCAATGGGACTGGTGCATTTCAATAAAAATCTATGTATTATGCATGGAAAAATTGTGTTAACCATCTGGATCTGCATGTAAGCACATGGTACAAATAGACTCAAATACATCAGAAACATAAGCTAAGTGATATTTTTTCACGTGCTAATTCAGCCTGTTGGGCCCTGTATAACACATTGCTATTAACTTTAATAACTTTAATAATTAAGGACTGATTTAGAACAGTTCCCGAAAAGGATATGGATCAAAGAGATGCCCTTCTAATTAACTGTATGTCTCCAAGGCTTTGTTATCATTATAATGGCATATTTTGATGGTTACAATAAAACAGATTACTAATACGTCCAGAAATGAACATCTGCTGGTCTCTCTCATGTAGATTAAACCTTCTGTACATCATCTGTAAGCCCTATTAAGCATTCATCTGTCATATCTCACTAATGTATGAAAGATCAATGACATTCTATAGTCCACATTAATATTCTTTGAAAGATAGCTTATTATTAGAAACCTGGCTAATATTAATAGCATTCATTATGTGCATTGACAGTAAATACATGAAGGTAATTTGTTACACTAACCTATCCATTCTGAGCAGCAAAGGTGTCCATTCAGATATTATGTGTGTCACATGAAGCAAAAGCCCTGTACACACGGCCGAGAATCCCGTCAGGAAAAAACGTTGTTTTTTCTGACGAGATTCTTGGCAAGCTTTTTTTGCAAAGCCATGCATACAGATGGCCATTCAAAAGAACCACCGTTCTTTTGAATGGCTAGAACGCGGTGACGTCATCGACTACGACGAGCATGCGCTCGTCACATTTGATGCCATCGCCGCCATCTTGCTTCACCCTACACTACCCTTGTAAGCTACCGCACATGCGTCAAAGTCTCATCGAGCATGTGCAGGCTTACCGAAGGACAGGTAAGCTTGTAGCCTCGTACACACACACAGTTTTCCCGACAAGAAAAAACGAGAATCCTGACGAGAAAATAGAGAGTCGGTTCTCTATTTACCTCTTCAAGATTCCTGGCAGTTTTCTCGTCAAGAAAACATACACACGAACGTTTTTCTCTGCAAAAAGCTCTCCCAGCAGTTTTCTTGCTGGTTCTTGCCGAGAAAACCGGTTGTGTGTACGAGGCTTAAGTCATAAATTGAGCATGTGTGATTATCTTATAGCCTGTTTCAAGATCATTTGTAGTTCTCAGTTTATTCTCAGCTTAAAATAAACTTTTCTAAAATCTGGGCAAACTGAGTATATGATGGAAACATGCAGATGCATGACAAAACCATCAGCAGGTCCAGAGATACAGTAAAACCTTGGTTTGAGAGTAACTTGGTTTGAGAGCGTTTTGCAAGACAAGCAAAATGTTTTAATAAATTTTGCCTTGATATACAAGCGATGTCTTGATATAAGAGTAGCGTCATGTCACAACTGAGTATAAAAAAGAAGAGAGGAGCCTCTAAGTGGAGCAATATGGTTACATTTAATGAAGGTACAACATTTAGCAACTTATTGCTACACTTAGAGGTGCCTCTCTTCTCTTTTATACCCTGTAAAAAAAATGCTTTGATATACAAGTGCTTTGGATTACAAGCATGTTTCTGGAACGAATTATGCTCGCAAACCAAGGTTTTACTGTATAAGCTGAAGTTATATGCAAGTCAGCATTTTTATGTAGAAACCAGATTTGTCTCTCCCATCATAAAAGTTATCTAACTGGTCAGTAAAATTGGTCAGTGAGATCTGTTGGCAATTAACATGACCAATAATAACACTCAATAAAAGGAAAGGGTGGAGTCAAGATCAAGAAAAGTTTAGATTCTCACACAACTTTAGCTACTTCTTATTTAACTAATCGTTTTGACATGCAGTTTTCACAAAACATCAGCTCATTCCTATCGTAGAGCAGTACACAAAATCACAAGGGTGAAGAAGAAGCTACTCTCACATTGGCATTGATTTACTAAAGGCCATCCTGTGGGTTTTTATTTCCTTCCCTTCCATCACTTCCTGGCCTGCCTCCTAGTTTTCTTGCCTATATAAGATATGCTCAGTGTAACCCACCTTGCCTTAGCAACTTCACAGACTTCTGAGCTTCTGCTCGCTTGTCACTTCTGTATTCTGTGCCTGACTACCCATGTACCGACCCCGGCTTTGCTACCTGCTCTGACCTTGGCTTGTCTTCTGGATTTTCTGTTGTCTACTGCTGCTTGTACTCTGCACACGAAAGTGGTCTCTGCATTCTCAGCTGGGCGTACCTGGGGGCTGCAACCTGGTTTCAGCTTGATGTAAGTCCATCCCCACCATTAGGGGCTCTGGTGAAGAAAAAGGCTGAGGCTAAAGCCTCGTACACACGACCGAGTTTCTCGTCCAAAACCGGCAAGAAAAGTGGCGCGAGAGTTTTTTTCTCGAGAAAACCGTTCGTGTGTATGGTTTTACGATGAGAAAACTGCCGTAAATCTCGACAAGAAAATAGAGAACCTGTTCTCTATTTTCTCGTCTGGATTCAAGATTTCCTCGTCGTGTTTCTCGTCGGCCTGTTTTGTGACGAGAAAATGGTTCGTGTGTATGCTTTTACGACTCTTCCAAAAGCGTGCATGCTCAGAAGCAATTATGAGACGGGAGCGCATCTTCTGCTAAATCAAGCCTTCGTAATGGAGATAGAACATTCGTCACGCTCTAAATTATTGCATCGTTTAAATTTTGTGCATTGAAATCTTCTTTAGAATGTTACATTAATCAAAATGAATGAACTTCTTTTGCTGCTGATATTCACACAGAGTTATGACTATCTTTTTTTAACCTTTTTCATGCTGCTCTTCAGAAGATATATGTGTATTATATTGTGCAAGATCTTCTGAATATTTTACTGTTTTATATTTATCAAACAGATGTTAATAGTAATTTGCCAATGTTTTGATAGTGATCTCCTATTGAATATTTTAATATATTTTTGGTAAGTTTTACACCCTCTATTTTCAAAAATATATTTTAATTCTTTTTTTGGGGGTTGTTATCTGTCCCTTTTTTTGGCTGTCAAATGTATCTGCTTACTCCAAAGCTAAATTAAAAAATTGTAAAAATAAACATAGTCAAGTATGAACTTAAACAAAAATAACATTTATTCATGTTTGAAACAAAATAAAGAGAAGGCAGCACTGGAGAACCTGCTGCCATTTGTGCATCCCAGGGACCCCAGACCACACATCAACCCTGTGTGGACACTAAAATTGGGAGCTTGAGAAGGCCAACAGTTCTGAGCACAATCTGATCCTGGCCTCCCAGAGGTCAGGAACAGCAGCAGGTGATATATATGTCCCAAGTGTGTGGTACTACAACAGGCTGCCTTCTGTCCGACCACAATGAAGCAAGGCCATCACTTCCTCGTCTTCTTGGCAGCCTTCCCTGCAGCCTTCCCTGAAGCCTTCCCTGCAGCCTTCCTTTTTCGTGTGGCTGGAGGCTGGGCCACTGGAGGGGTACTCCTGTCAGGAGGAGGAGGAGGTGGAGGAGAAGGGGGTGGCGCAGAAGAAGAAGGTGGAGGAGGAGGTGGAGGAGAAGGGGGTGGGGCAGAAGAACAAGGTGGAGGAGGAGGTGGAGGAGAAGGGGGTGGCGCAGAAGAACAAGGTGGAGGTGGAGGAGAAGAGGGTGGGGCAGAAGAACAAGGTGGAGGAGAAGGGGGTGGGGCAGAAGAACAAGGTGGAGGTGGAGGAGGAGGTTGAGGTTGTGAGAGTTGTGCCACCTCACAAATTGCGGTATTGGGGGTAATTTTCTCCATCACCCCCTTGTTCAGCAAGGTGATGAGCAGGGGCTCGCATAGGAGGCGTTGCTCCATGCTCATCACCTTGAACTTTGCCTCCACTAGGCCGGCAATGGCCTCTTCAGGGGATGTGGGCTCCTTGAGGGTGGCATGGGCCTCTCGAATAAGGGCCATTGCTGCCTCACTGGTGGTCCTGTCCCTCCTGCTTCTTTTGGAAAGTCGGATGGGAGGCACCTGTGATGTTGTGCTTCTCCTTTGGCCGGCCACCTCCTGCCTGCCACTGGGCCCTGCCACCTCCTGGCTGCCACTGGGCCCTGCCTCCTCCTGCCTGACAGTTTCCTGACCCTCCTCCTGGCTGATTTCATCCTGTATATGAAAAAGGGACATAGTTAAATTTTTTGTTTTATTGTTTTCATCCAACTTTCAGCTCATGTTTGAAGCAATTAGAATGTAAATCCAGATTTTTTTTTTAACAATTTACAACTACATCAGATTGACTATTTTGCACCCAATTTAGGCCAGACTAATGTCTAGAGATCTTGATTTCACTTGTGGAACACAAAATAGTTTATGTTTGTCATCTTGACATATTTGTCAAACATTAGGTTTATCACAATACATTTTCTATAAATACTATACCTGGCTCCAGATGGCCAAATCAGGTTCATCCAGGATGGCTGCCTCCTCTTGCTCCAGAGAAGGCTCAGGTTGGCTGCAGGGAAGTCTGGGGGGAAGAGTGGAGAGTGATGGCCTTGCCTCAATGTGGTCATCCAGAAAGGACATCCTGCTGTAGTACCACAAATTCGGGACATAAACATCATCTGCTGCTGCTCCTGACCTCTGAGAAGCCAGGACCTTAGAGCGTTCAGTCCTGTATGTGCCTCTCAAGCTCCCAATTTTAGTGTCCACCTGTTTTTCTGTGGCTGTGGGCACCTTGGTCTGCACAAATGGGAGCAGGCTCTCCAGCGCTGCTTTTCGTACCCCTTTTTTTTATGGATGGGGTTTTTGGTCTCCCACAGAGCGGGCAGCTCCCTTACCCGGTCTATAAATTCCGCCAGGAATTCTTTGTCGCTAATAAAGACATTCATATTGTCTCTGCAAGTTAAAAAAATAAAATTTAACTAATGTGAGGCACACAGTCTAACCTCCTTAAAATCGTATTCACCATATATATCCTCCAACATTCTCAAGACAGTATAGGCCAACAATTGTTCAAAGTCACAAAATCACATACCTTCGTTCGCACGTCCGTCACTTGAACTCCTCTCTCCGCACACCGAACGTAGTATAGTCACATGTGTGTTTGCTATATATACACCATGCATGCGTGAAACTCCGCACACGTCGCTCCGCACACGTCGCCCGCCCATGACGTTCTAACTAACATCTTTTCCCCGCCCCTTCTCTTTCAGCGCGCAGACAGATATGGCGGATTTACAGCAGGTGTCTGATAATTCCTCAAATAACGAGGAGGAGACAAGCCCGGAGACTGAGGAAACGTCACGATCAAGGAGGAGATTCAAGGCATCTAATATGTCTTATGCGGAGATGGTGGACATATTGCTAAAGTCGGATTATGACGCAAAGCATGGGCCGTATAGCAAACCAAATAGAAGGAAGGCCAAAATCATGAAGAAAGTCGTGAAGAGTCTGAAGAAGAATTTTGGGGTGA
This sequence comes from Rana muscosa, assembly GCA_029206835.1. NCBI lineage: Eukaryota > Metazoa > Chordata > Amphibia > Anura > Ranidae > Rana > Rana muscosa. The sequence continues at coordinate 497,176,099 of CM055117.1, forward strand.
AACGCTCAAATGAGAAAGAGGTGGTCAGACCTCAAACTGAGGGAGCCGGAGCAGTTAAGGAGCATTAAGAGAATGCTAGCAAAAAGTAAGTAAATTTTTCACTTTTATGCTATTAATTTATTTCTCAACTTCCATGTTGCTCCATTTTTTTTTATTTCCTATTGTACTCCCTTTCAAAATGTCATAGCTTGAACTTGGTTTGGCACAGTAATCGTTCGTTAAAGACACATCGTTCGGCCACTCTCCTCTTTTTTGGGTTATTTTTCAGCCTCAAATGTAATTAGACATCTGCCGGATTTCTTTAAATTGTTGGCTAGATGATGTGTTTGTAAGGAGAATGAAATGCAAACTTTAATCAGTGTAAAGGAGAGGACACTCAGCAGCTGCTTCCACATCTGTACTTTTGAGCACTATAGTGTGGGCCACTAAAACCGCCTTTTTGGGGTGTCCCACACAGGTGCATCAGTGAATTTTTGTGCTGCCTCCATGTCTGAAAATTGACAGCCAAAGGTGAATACTAAACCGATTCTTGGACATATATAATGCATTCATGTTTATATTCCTCACAAACACACACTTGTACCCCACTTTCAAGCAATTTAGCCTGTTTTCATTTTTTCATAGAGAATTTCAGTGTGATAACTAGACCTTTGGTTTGCTTCTCATAGGGGAGAGAAGACTGGGAGGAGAACACTCCAGGGAGCACATGAAACCCATAGCTTCGAAACAACCCCAAACTCCCAAAGACCCACAACCTGAGGGTGTTGAGGAAGTTGAAGAGGTGGAGGAAGGAGAAGTGCAGGAAGGAGAGGTGGATGACGTGGTGGAACTGGTCACCACAACAGGTCAGTATCTGTCACCACAGCTTCAGGTAAGAGATGTAGGCCTGCAGAGTTATAATACCTTTTGTATTTTGTTTTTAGGGGATGTAAATGTTGTGGTGAAGGATAGTACACGTTTCTCTGCTGACAGTGCCCTCCGAATAATACAGCAAGTGATGGAATGTAGCACAGACCTGGACAGAATTAAACAAAGAATTCATGTGATGGATCAAACATTTAAAGACATTCTCAATGTTTTGGGGAGAATTGAATAAGGCATCAAAACCCCAATTTTTGTTTAATGATTGTTCTTCCCCCTTTTTATTATCTTTTTGACAATCAAACCAGCCAAAAATTGAATATGCACACAGTGTGTCAACATGTGCCATCTGCCATCAGGGGATATCCATGTACGGCTTTTGTGGGTGCAACCCCTTCCTCGTATCTCAAGTAGGTGAACTGAAGAAGGGGTTGCACCCACAAAACACGTCCATTGATTACCCCTGTTGGCAGATAGCACATGTTGACAATAGGGATCAGGAGTCTTAAATCCCTATTGGAAATGATTTCAAAATGTGAGCATATTCAATTTTTGGCTGGGCAAGGGGTGGCAAGACCCCATATTAGGACGGGCACATAGAGACATAGTTTGTGTACGTGAATGCCTCATATTGCTCAGAGGTATCCAATGTTGTACTTTTTGCAATGCAACTGATGGTTTTCTATTTTCATAATAAAAAAATTGCCGGTTTGTGGCCAGCCAAAATCCCCCAAAAAAAAAAAAAATTACCATGTGTGTGAATGTGCACAGAGTAAAATGTTTGAACACAAACAACGTGTAGCTTCTTTTTCAAATACGCTCTAACCTTATTTTTTATTTTTTTTGGGGTTACATAGTGAAATGGTTGGAATTTACTAAAGGAAAATACACTTGGCACCACAAATGCACTAAGACAAACTAGGAGACATGAAAAAACAAAAGTTAAAAGATTATATCAGATTTTTATTGAGTTCGTTCTCCATGCATCTTTACACATGGCCTGGCATAGGAATTGCCCCCCTACCCATGAAATATTCCAGATACTTCTCACGAACCTCACGGGCATTTTGGGGGGGCAAGCCAGGACGGGCAGATTCGAGGCCCGGCAGCCAATTGCCAGAGGAAAGTCCTGCCTCCGGCAATACTGAGGCCATATAAGAAGTTGATTTTCTGCTGAGAAAGTTATGGAGCACACAGCAGCATAAAACTACATAGTTCATTTTGTAGTCCGCCAAGTGGATGGGAGTCATAAAAAGGCGGAACCGGCTGGCCATTATCCCAAAGGCATTTTCAACGACTCTTCGGGCCCTGGCCAGCCGGTAATTGAACACCCTCTTCTCTGGGGTCAGGGTCCTCTGTGGAAATGGCCTCATGAGGTGCGGTCCAAGTCCGAAGGCTTCATCAGCCAAAAAAACAAAGGGGAGTCCTTCAACATTCCCTGCATCCGGTGGCAATGCAAGGTCGTCACTCTGGAGACGGAGGGCAAACTCCGTCTGGATGAAGGATCCCCCATCGGACATCCGGCCATTCTTCCCTACATCAACATAGAGGAATTCATACCATGCTGACACCACCGCCATCAGCACAATGCTATGAAACCCCTTGTAGTTGAAGTAGTAGGACCCAGAACGGGGTGGCGGCACGATGCGGACGTGCTTCCCGTCTATGGCACCACCGCAGTTGGGGAAGTCCCACCGCGTGGCAAACTCCGATGCCACAGTCTGCCATTCCTGTGGCGTGGAAGGAACCTGGGGAATCAAACAAGATGAAAAAAAATTAGAATTAAAAAATTGAACATTACAAACAGATTATAAGAAATTACAATAGAGGCCAACATCAATAAAAATCTCAGTTTAAGGTGTTTTTAAGAAGTATAATGGAAGGCTCATGTTTCATATTCATCGCCCCCTCTGATGGTCCATTCTTAAAATATTTTGGGGTGGGGGGGTAGATGTGTTTGGCCACAGGATAGCATTGCAGTGGTGGTGCGTCCAGAGTGGGCGCTGGAGCACTGCCCCCTCTATCCTGCGCCCGTCACTCAGAACAATACATAGGTTCATGCGTTGCAGTAACCTATGTATTGTCAATGCCGCACAATATTCAGGTGGGTGGCCCCCTGTTAAGCGACCGACATATGAAGAACTGCGGCATTTATGGGGTGAAAATTGCATATCAGAAACATGGGGGCAAATAGGCTTGCAAAATCCAGCCTGAGGGATGTAATTGGCTTGATAAAAGTAAAATTGGGGATGCAGGGGGGGGGACATTCCTTGGGTAAACACTGACAGGCTGCTCTGCCAATCATGTTCACCAAGTCTGTTTTATGGTTACATGATTGGCTGGTGCAACATCGAGGGCAGGAAAAGACATCAAGGACAGAAGAAGGATGGTGCTGACCAGAAGAAGGTAAGTGCAGGGCTGGGGGCAAACTGGCTGCATTGGAGGGGACAAAATGGCTGCATTGGAGGGGGCAAACTGGCTGCACTGGAGGGGACAAAATGGCTGCATTGGAGGGGACAAAATGGCTGCATTGGAGGGGACAAAATGGCTGCATTGGAGGGGACAAACTGGCTGCATTGGAGGGGACAAAATGGCTGCATTGGAGGGGACAAAATGGCTGCATTGGAGGGGACAAAATGGCTGCATTGGAAGGGGCAAACTGGCTGCATTGGAGGGGGCAAACTGGCTGCATTGGAGGGGACAAAATGGCTGCATTGGAGGGGACAAAATGGCTGCATTGGAGGGGGCAAACTGGCTGCATTGGAGGGGGCAAACTGGCTGCATTGGAGGGGGCAAACTGGCTGCATTGGAGGGGACAAAATGGCTGCATTGGAGGGGACAAAATGGCTGCATTGGAGAGGGCAAAATGGCTGCATTGGAGGGGACAAAATGGCTGCATTGGAGGGGACAAAATGGCTGCATTGGAAGGGGAAAACTGGCTGCATTGGAGGGGGCAAACTGGCTGCATTGGAGGGGACAAAATGGCTGCATTGGAGGGGACAAAATGGCTGCATTGGAGGGGGCAAACTGGCTGCATTGGAGGGGACAAAATGGCTGCATTGGAGGGGGCAAACTGGCTGCATTGGAGGGGGCAAACTGGCTGCATTGGAGGGGGCAAACTGGCTGCATTGGAGGGGACAAAATGGCTGCATTGGTGGGGACAAAATGGCTGCATTGGAGGGGGCAAACTGGCTGCATTGGAGGGGACAAAATGGCTGCATTGGAGGGGACAAAATGGCTGCATTGGAAGGGGCAAACTGGCTGCATTGGAGGGGGCAAACTGGCTGAATTGGAGGGGACAAAATGGCTACATTGGAAGGGGCAACTGGTGGCGTTTAATAGGCACAGTCGCTAAAAAGGAGGAAGTTTAGTTCCTAAAATTGGGGGTGGACCACCAAACATTTGTAGCAACAGACGCCCCTGCTGGAAAGCTTAGTGAAGGGAAATATGCATGGAGGAGAAAAAAGGGGCATTTAAAAGCTTCCAACATGCATGGGGACAAAGGGGACATTCTCAGCATATTACAATCATGGTAATTAGGGAAGGATGAAAGAAATACAATACAATACATTATCATACATGAAATACATAAAATGTGATGTTAATGGAGAAAACTTACCCTAATATAGTCCTCCTGCAGGACTTGTATAATGGCAGAACAGGTGTCTGGGATTATGAGGCCCAGAGCCTGGGGGGAGATGCCTGTCGTGAACTTCAAGTCCTGAAGACTTCTCCCTGTCGCCAGGTAACGTAACGTGGCGATGAGCCTCTGCTCAGCACTGATGGCTTCCCGCATAACGGTGTCCTGCCTGGTAATATAGGGGGACACCAAAGCCAACAGTTCCTGAAAAATGGGGTCAGACATCCGCAGAAAATTCCTGTAGTCCTCAGGATTATTCTCGACGATCTCCCGCAGCAGAGGCATATGGCAGAATTGGTCCCGCTGGAGCAACCAATTCTTGGTCCATGAACTCCTCCTCACACCGTTCATGGACTGGTCTTGGTCCAAAACAAGCAGACCAACACCAAGCGCACGCACAGCACGAACTCGACGACGAGAACGTCCAGGCGACATGGCTAGGAAACGGTCGTCTGATCAGAACGTACAGAACAGAACGCACTTTAGAACAGCAAGGCCTATGAATAACGAACTGAAAATCAGAAACGAACGGGCAAGAACGCACTGTAAAACAGATACGACCTGCCTAGACGCCCTGAAAGACAATATACGAACCCACAAGCACAAACTGAACCTCAGAAAACGAACTGAAAAGCACGAAGACTGAAAAGCGCGAATCGTCTCTTCCCAAACTTTTACTTCACACGCGGTAACACGAGATCAGCAAAAGCAGCCCAAGAGGTGGCGCCAGGGAAATTGATCTTCCCCTTTATAGTGCCGTCGTACGTGCTGGACGTGACCGCGGAGAACAACGAGGAAATTGGCAAATGTCAGTGTGTACGCATGGAAAGCTTGACGAGAAAATCGTCAAGGTTAACAAGAATCTCGTCGAAAAAAACGACGTGTTTCTAACGATGAGAAAATCGGCCGTGTGTACGAGGCTTTAGACTCTGCGCCCTGGGGAACCCCGGGTTGGCGATCTACAAGGACTTACTACCCATAGGTGTGCGTAGCCTATTGTATTAGGGTGTGCACCCCAATGCTCAAACACACATGCCCTTCTCTGCAGCCTCAGCTGCACTGGGCAGTAAATAAATGGGAAGTAATCTGTGATGAGCAGCTTCCTGTTAATTCACAAACTGAAGCACAGCAAACACAGTTTACTATGCTTCTGTTATGAATGGACACAGTGAGCATGTGTTCACAGTGTTCATTTAGAAAAGGAAGGGGGCGATAAGTTGCATATTTACTAGCCCCTTCTCTCCATCCTGAAGGGAGGAGAGGAGGGGCGAGCGGGGCCAACAAGGGGGGAAGCCTGGGCAGTAGGGGGAATTGACACCGCCCACAGTGATTAGGGTCTGCCCAGGCACACCTGGCACACTCCCTGCGTACGCCTATGTCACTACCACAGGCGCTTGACAGGCATAGTGAATAGATGTCACAAAATTCCAGGAAGTAAATGTGTGGGGATCTTCACAAAGTATGTTTAAACTTTAAGATTATTCAGATTAATAAGAGTGGACTAGAAATATATACGTATCAAAATGGAATTTAGTATATGATTTTACATAGATACTCTTTAAAATCATACATTCATTTCCACATTATATTTTAATTATTTCTAGCCTGATTGATTGATTTAACCAGTGGCGGACCGTCCATATGGGGCGCAGGGGCGCCGCCCCCCTAATCCTTGCACCCGGCCCCTAATCTACATGCAGGGCGCCGGACGCATGGATTTCAATAGGGTTGTTTTTTTAAGCACATGATTAGAGCCTCAGGCTCTAATTGGCTTCACTTGCTTCACTTGTGTGACAATAGCAAAATAATATTCGCTATTATCTTCCTGATTCTCCTCCCGGCCAATCAGGAAGCAGCTCATGAGCTCCCAATCGTGTCTCAGGACACACTGGCCAATCGTTCCTGTTCAGCCCAGAGGAGAATTGAGAGGAGAATGGCCCGGCTCTTCATTCCCCCTGCCTCCTATGTTAGGCCCCTTTCACACTGAGGCGTATTTCTGGCGTTTTAGCGCTAAAAATAGCGCATAAATAACGCCTGAAATACTCCTGCCCCAGTATTCTCAATGTGAAAGCCCGAGGGCTTTCATACTGAGGTGATGCGCTGGCGGGAGGAAAAAAAATCTCCTGCAAGCCGCATCTTTGGAGCGGTGAAAGGAACGGTGTGTATACCGCTCCTTTATAGCTCCTTCCCATTGAAATCAATGGGACACCGCGGTAATACTGCCCGCAACCGCGGCTGTAGCCACGGTTTTCGGGCGGTGTTAACCCTTTTTCGGCTACTAGCGGCCGAATATCGCGGTAAATATGATGGTATAGCGGCGCTGAAAATCGTTATACCGCCACCGCACCTGCCCGCCCCAGTGTGAAAGGGGCCTTAAGGTTAGTCTCCGCCGGGGTGGTTGTCTTTAATTTGCCCCCCCCCCCCCGAAATATTTAGCACCAGCCGCTACTGGATTTGACAATTTTTTTTTTCCTTTTTTCTCTTTTGTTTTCTCTATGTATGCAATTTGTAGGATGTGAACTAATAAATAAACATATGTGCAAGTATCCTTACTTTACGGTTTAGTTTAGTGCATAGCACTATATACAGTATGTGAATATAAGCCACTGTGTTATCCATTAAGCCGCTGTGCTGCTCCTTGAGAGTGAGATTTTTATGTGCTAAAATCTTCATCAGTGCCATGTCTCTGACATTCTCAGAAAACAGAGGGTCAGATGGCCATTCTTTCAGATGCTAATACAGATATCAAAATTAATGATATCTATCTATCTATATACTGTATATATACTGTATCTCACAAAAGTGAGTACACCCCTCACATTTTTGTAAATATTTTATTATATCTTTTCATGTGACACTGAAGAAACAACACTTTGCTACAATGTAAAGTAGTGAGTGTACAGCTTGTATAACAGTGTACATTTGCTGTCCCCTCAAAATAACTCAACACACAGCCATTAATGTCTAAACCGCTGGCAATAAAAGTGAGTACACCCCTAAGTGAAAATGGCAAAAATGTGAGATACTGTATTAGATACTTTATTAGGTACACCTTGCTAGTACTGGTTTGGAGGTCCTTTTTCCTTCAGAACTGCTTTAATTCTTCATGGGATAGATTCAACAAGGTGTTGGAAACATTCCTGAGAAATTTTAGTCCATATTGACATGATAGCATCACGCAGTTGCTGCAGATTTATCGGCTGCACATGCATGATGCAAATCTCCAGTTCCACCACATACCAAAGGTGCTCTAGAGATTTGGTGACTGTGGAGGCCATTGGAGTACAGTGAACTCATTGTCATGTTCAAGAAACCAGTTTGAGATGATTTGAGATTTGTGACACGGTGCATTATCCTGCTGGAAGTAGCCATCAGAAGATGGGTACACTGTAGTCATAAATGGATGGACATGGTCAGCAACAATACTAAGGTAGGCCGTGGCATTTAAAGCGATTGTAAAGTCTTGTTTTTTTTCCCTATAAAAATAACAAACATGTTATACTTACCTGCTCTGTTGCAGTGGATTTGCACAGAGCAACCCAGATCCTTCTCTTCTCGGGTCCCTCTTCTGTGATCCTGGCTCCTCCCTCCTTTTCATTTCCCTGACAGCAAGCTGCTTGCTGTGGGGGCATCTGAGCTAAGTCACAGCTCCCTGTGTCAATTTAGACACGGAGCCCTGAACCCGGCCCTGTCCCATCTCTACCCTGATTGGCTAGCTGACTTTGATTGACAGCAGCGGGAGCCAATGGAGCCACTGCTGCCACTTCTGACCCTACCATCTAAATGTCACAGCTGAAATAGAGACTTATCCAGGCAACATTTTCCCAATCTTCTATTGTCCAATTTTAGTAAGCCTGTGTGAATTGTAGCCTCAGTCTTCCTGTTTTTAGCAGACTGGAGTGTCACCCGGGGGGGGGGGGGTCTTCTGCTGCTGAAGCCCATCTGTTTCAAGTTTCGATGTGTTGTGCATTCAGAGATGGTATTCTGCATACCTTGGTTATAAGGAGTGGTTATTTGAGTTACTGTTGCCTTTCTATCGTGTCCAACTAGTTTGACCATTCTCCCCTGTTTAAAGCAATTAAAGTGTTTCTAAACTCAAGAAGTATTTATTTTTTGCGGCTTATTAGTTCTTTGAAGACTTTCTTTTCCATGATAGGACTGATAATACTGCTTGCAATTTCAGTGCAGCAGAGGTAGTAGTACACAATACATTAGAAGCTTACTGGATTTCTAACAGGATAAACAGGTATTTTTCTGTACTGGCAATGTTTTGAATAAATGTGCTAAATATTTTTTTTTTTCAATCTATTTTGCCCATATATACACTTTAAGAGGTTAGTTCAATGTGGTTTTATGTTAATAGTATCTATTCTTGGCAAGAATGCTTATCACTATAAAAATTGTTATTGCATATTGTCTGCTCACCAATGTAATTAATCAGAGCATTTGATGTGATTTTCAGACTTGTTCTGTGACTGCTATCAGAAGATATCTTTGAAGTACAGCACACAGATAATAAAACTGCCAAAAATTGTATAATCCTTTAACTTTAATTTCTACAAAAGCAGAAAGGTTCTGAAGGAGCAAGGTCTGGGTCAATGATATTTTACAATTTCACTGGCTTCAAGCTAGGAGTGGCCCATACATTATATATTTCAACTGGCTGCATATATATGTTTTTAATAAATGGAATTAATCATTTATACTGAAAAGGAGCCTTTTTAGATTCTGTTCCGTAAACAGGCCTTGTTGCTACAACTGATAATAGAGGTTAAAAATTTGGAAAAAGGTAAACAATTTTAAAAATGTAATTACATAAATAGTTGATAACACACAGACAGCCATTATAAAATTTGTTCCACAGCTAGGCAATAGTAAACAGGAGCAGTAAGGGAGATCTGAGATAGATTTCAAGTAACACTAAACTCTGGTTTAAAAAAATTATATTAACGTACGTATTCTTAACTCAAAAAAGTATATTCTATTGCTCAGCCTGCTCCAAATCTCCAAATTCCTTTTTCTTTTTCTTTTTCTTTTACTGTTTTGATACAACTTCCTGTTGGAGGGTAGCTTTGTTTGTTCTCCATAGTCCCACTATATGTAGGAAGGTAGCCAAGCTCTCTTTCTTGCTCCTGAGATGGACTAGGGAATATGATCAATGGGATTTGTACTGTGCATAAAGCAGTGTACATGACCACAACTAATGTGCACTGTACCTGTTTCAGACCTCTGGTTCATCTTTCTCAGACCTGTTGGAATGTATTACAGTTGGTTGCGAATTGCGGAGGACAAATTGGACACCTAACTGACTTTTGACACTTTTTAGGGACCAGTGACACTAATATAGTGATCAGTGCTAAAAAATATGTGCTGTCACTGTACTAATGACACTGGCAGGAAAGGGGTTAACATCAGGGGCTCTTAAAGGGTTAAATGTGTTCCCTGGAAGTGCTTACTAACTGTGGGGGAAGTGCTTTGCTTTGACTGGGGGAAGGTAAAGATCTGTGTTCCTGCTTAGCAGAAACATAGGATCAGTACATTCCCCTCTCACAAAATGGCTGTTTGCCCGCTGATTGACTCTTGCTATGCCCAATCAGAGCGGGAGCGGGTTGCCCCAGACTTTCTAGGTATGTGATCTGGCACAGAGCGGCCGCCCTGTCGCAGTATATGTGCACGGGGTGGTCTGTAAGCGGTTAAAGATAAAAAAAGGCCTTTAAAAAATATAAGGTAGAGCGGTCGTTGTTGGCATTGTAACACTACAAGGAATGCAATAAGAAGTGTAGCGGGGTTCCAAATTTAGGGACTGCTATACCAAATTTAGGGGTGGTTTGAGTGGTAGTTGACTCAAATCTTTTCAATTTGCTGGACTCTGTCTTGTTGCTATTTCACCTGGTGTGCAGTTCCCCTAAGAAGTATGGGTGGCGCTGTCATCTATACTCGGGGTTGAACCACAGGTGATAGGGCAGCGATTTGGTGTCTCCTCTCGGCAGCCGTACGGTGGGTGTGGTGGACCTGCTGTGCATGCCGGGAGGGGGTACAAAACGGGGCAGATGCCAAAGGAGTTGGAGTGGGATCTGGAGTGGAGTTGCCACCCCGGGGACCTGTACCCGGGGGAGGGTGTTGTGTGGAGTCCAGTTTCGAGTGCATGGCCCTCCAGGTCATGGGGCCACGTGTGCCTCAGTCCCAGGCACCTTTAGTCCTGGGACTGCAACTTCAGCCCTGGACCCAGCACCTTTAGCTGGAGCCCACTTCGGGAGGAAGAATCCCAGGGTGCCGCCTTGTGAGGGGACGCGTTTCTGGAAGAGGAGGCTGGGGGAGGACCGTTCCGAATGACTGGTGAGAAAATCACAGTGAAGGAAGGGGCCCAGTAACTCTCCGGAGGGATGTCATCTATCCGGAAACCAGGGGCCTAACATCTGGACTATCAGGAGGTTTGGGGTACCATAGATCCTGAGGCAGAGGATCTCCTGAACGCATCCATTAAGGAACAAAATTGACTGTTCGAGCTACACGCCGGCTGCTAGTGCCATTGGGTGACTATCCGGGTCAGCTGTACCCACTTTGGATTAAGTGGCGATGAAGCCAGGAGTGCCTGAATTCCATCTGTCTTCCTAACACCTTTCTCCTTTCATGCATAAGAAAATAAAGCTCTACGTTGGAGTGATATACTGGTGTGGACCTTGGAGTTACTTGGGGCATGGAGACTTTTGTCCTTATACACTAGGGAAACCAACACTGAGGGGATTGCTGCAAAGACCCGTAGTGAAACTAAGTGTGCCTAACCTTTGCAACCCAGGGGGTACGGGCATGGAGGCGACCACGCGCTCCTTCCTCTCTAGTGAACGAGCCAAAGAGCTGAGATGGAGGGAGGCGTGGGCGCTTCAGAAGTATAAGAACACAGGGAGGGTGACTAAATTAAATGAAAGACACATAGCGGAGTAGAGGGGAAAAAGATTCTAAAAATCTTTAAATATATTTATAGGTACATTGGACCCATAAAGGATGATCAGGGGTATGTGCAGCGACGGAATTATCAGGGTCGCAGCAGTCGCACTTGCGACTGGGCCCTGTAGTTTTGCCAATTCAGGGGGGCCCACCCGCCGCCGCCCGTGTGTGAGGGGCCCACCTGACTGTGTGTGTCCACTCTCGCTGCTGTTGTGAGGGCGGCATGTGTCAGTTCGTTACGCCGCGGGGAGGGGGGGCTTTTCGTCTGCTGAGGGGGAGAGAGAGAAGGCAGAGGCAGTGCTGAGACTGTGGACCGCCCGCCCCCCGCCTATCCAGAGACAGAGAGAATGTAGGGGGGCGGGGCGGACACTGCTGACACCAATTGAGAGAAGGTGGGGAGGAGCTGCAGGAGGTCGCGGCCGCTGTGTGAAGAGTAGAAACACGTGGAGCCGAGAGAGACATGAAGCAATGCAGGGGAAACCGAGTGGACACTGACAGCAAGTAAGTGTCTCTGATCCCGGCACCCAGCGCTGCCAATGTACCCAGTCCCCACCTCCACCGCTGATTCCATCCCGTCCCCACCACCGCAGCCACTCATCCCTCCCCCCAGCACTGACACTCATCCCCCCAGGACTGACAATTATTCCACCCCCCCACCAGCACAGCCACTCATTCCTACTCATCCCTCCAGCACTGACACTCATCCCTACCCCCCACCACTGACACTCATCCCCCCAGCACTGACACTCACCCCTACCCCCCACACTGACACTCATCCCCCCAGCACTAACACTCATCCCTACCTCCCACCACTGACACTCATTCCCCCAGCACTAACACTCATCCCTACCTCCCACCACTGACACTCATCCCCCCAGCACTGACACTCATCCCTACCTCCCACCACTGACACTCATCCCCCCAGCACTGACACTCATCCCTACCTCCCACCACTGACACTCATCCCCCCAGCACTGACACTCATCCCTACCCCCCACCGCTGACACTCATCCCCCACCACTGACACTCATCCCTACCCCCCACACTGACACTCATCCCCCCAGCACTAACACTCATCCCTACCTCCCACCACTGTCACTCATCCCTCCAGCACTGACACTCATCCCTACCTCCCACCACTGACACTCATCCCCCCAGCACTGACACTCATCCCTACCCCCCACCACTGACACTCATCCCCCCAGCACTGACAATTATTCCACCCCCCCCACCAGCACAGCCACACATTCCTACCCCCCCACCACTGCCACTCATCCCCTTAGCACTGACACTCATTCCTACCCCCCAGCACTGACACTCATCCCCCCAGCACTGACACTCATCCCCCCAGCACTAACACTCATCCCTACCTCCCACCACTGACACTCATCCCCCAGCACTAACACTCATCCCTACCTCCCACCACTGACACTCATCCCCCCAGCACTGACACTCATCCCTACCCCCCACCACTGACACTCATCCCTACCCCCCACCAATGACACTCATCCCCCCACCACTGACACTCATCCCTACTAGGCTTGTGCAATTCGTTTCGTAACGAATCGAAATTCGTCCGAATTTAGCAACTTTCGGACATTCGGAAGCATTCGAATTTCCGAACAAAGCAATTACGAATAAAACCGAATCCGAAATAAATTATACCGCAAAATAGCGAATGCCCGAATGTCTTCGGCATAATTCGTTATGAAAAAAGTTACGAATGTACGAATCCATTCGAAGCACAATAACACTCACTCTGCTTTCTGCTTCTCCCTCACCATGCTGAACTCCCTCTCAAAATGGTGTACAGGGGCGGAGGCTATAGCCGCATGAAAAAACGAAAGTAAAATACGAGATTTCGAATCCATTCGAAGCACAATAACACTCTGCTCTGCTCTCTGCTTCTCCCTCACCGTGCTGAACCCTCTCAAAATGGTGTACAGGGGCGGAGGCTATAGCCGCATGTAAAAAACGAAAGTAAAATACAAGATTTTGAATCGTTACAAATAACCGCTATGTATTTAGAAAAGTACAAATCCATTCGAAGCACATTAGGCATAATAGGCAGCGTCGTTGTGAGAGAGACACGGAAAATTCCGAATCAACGAACCCAAAAAAAGTTACGAAAGTAGGAGTGTTGTCCAGAATCAAAGAAAAACAACGTACCCTACCGAAAGTACGAATTATAAATCAACTAAAAATTCAACGAAAAATGACGCTTGCGAAAATACGAATTAGTCCGAACACGAAAAATCCCGTCTAGCAAAATTACGAATGATTACGAATCAACAGAACCGAAAAGAAACTAACCGAAACTAAACAAATTTTTCTGTTGTGCACAAAAAACGAACCGAAACTAAACAAATTTTTCCGTTGTGCACAAGTCTAATCCCTACCCCCCACCACTGACACTCATCCCTACCCCCCACCACTGACACTCATCCCTACCCCCCACCACTGACACTCATCCCTACCTCCCACCACTGACACTCATCCCTACCTCCCCACCACTGACACTCATCCCTACCCCCCACCACTGACACTCATCCCCCCACCACTGACACTCATCCCTACCCCCCACCACTGACACTCATCCCCCCACCACTGACACTCATTCCTACCCCCCACCACTGACACTCATCCCTACCCCCCACCACTGACACTCATCCCCCCACCACTGACACTCATCCCTACCCCCCACCACTGACACTCATCCCTACCTCCCACCACTGACACTCATCCCTACCTCCCACCACTGACACTCATCCCTACCTCCCACCACTGACACTCATCTCTACCTCCCCACCACTGACACTCATCCCCCCAGAACTGACACTCATCCCTACCCCCCCACCAAAGTAAAAAAAAAAATGTTGTAGGGTCTCCCCCAGTCCCTTCGGGTCTGGTATGGATTTTAAGAGGAACCACGCCAAAATAAAAACAGCCTGGCTATGCCACCTGGTGGCACCGCCCCCTTGTAATGTCACTGACCCAGCATGCACCAGTCCGTAATATTAGAGAGGGAGGGCGGTGCCCATAGATGATTCCACCAGGTGGCCCCGCCCTTACCTATATAAGAACTGTCAAATGACGGGGCCTGCAGTAGGTGACCAGCCTTCATAGAAGACAGGAGCGTTTTTTTTTTCCGATTGTGGCGGGCGGCGTGATTGATGATGCCTTTACATCGGGGGACACTGTTTTTTTTATTAAGGAATTGTCAAAAATTGTCTCTGTGTTTTTATTACTTTTTTTCACTTTTTTGGTGAATGGGACGGGGTACTAGTGTGGGGCTGCCTCGGAGGGGGGGGGGGGAAACACCGCCGGCAAGCGGGGTTGATTGGGAGCCGTTCTTCCTGTGGGACTATGTGACTGTGAGCTCTAAGAACACCGGGCATTCAAGTGAAAGTTATTACAGCAGTCAATGCCTGTTCTCTGATGATCCAACCGGCTCGCCTCTTCCTCTGTACAGGTGAGGCTGTATTGCTGGGCACTAGTGAGGCTGTATTGATGGGCACTGGTTATGCTGAATTGATGTGCACAGGTCACGCTGCATTGATGGGCAATGCTTATGCTGTATTGATGGGCACTAGTTATGCTGTATTAATGGGCATAGGTCATGCTGCATTGATGGGCACTGTTTATGCTGCATTAATGGGCACTGGTTATTCTGCATTGATGGGCACTGCTTACGCTGCATTGATGGGCACTGGTTACACTGCATTGATGGGCATAGGTCAGGCTGCATTGATGGGCACAGGTCATGCTGCATTGATGGGCACAGGTCATGCTGCATTGATGGGCACAGGTCAGGCTGCATTGATGGGCACTGGTTACGCTGCATTGATGGGCACAGGTGAGGCTGCATTGATGGGCGCAGGTGAGGTTACATTGATGGGCACTGGTCAAACTGCATTGATGAGCACAGGTCGGGCTGCATTGATGGGCACTGGTGAGGCTGCATAGATGGGCACTGGTAAGGCTGTGCTCATGGGCACTGATAGGCTGCACGGATGAGGCTGCATTGATGAGCACTGATGAGGCTGTGCTGATGGGCACTGATAGGCTGCACTGATGGGCACAGGTCATGCTACATTGATGGGCACAGTTCAGGCTGCATTGATGGGCACTGGTTACGCTGCATTGATGGGCACAGGTGAGGCTGCATTGATGGGCGCAGGTGAGGTTACATTGATGGGCACTGGTCACGCTGCATTGATGAGCACAGGTCGGGCTGCATTGATGGGCACTGGTGAGGCTGCATAGATGGGCACTGGTAAGGCTGTCCTCATGGGCACTGATAGGCTGCACGGATGAGGCTGCATTGATGAGCACTGATGAGGCTGCGCTGATGGGCACTGATAGGCTGCACTGATGGGCACTGGTGAGGCTGCACTAATGGTCACTGATAAAGTTGTTGTTAATATTTATTTTTGTAACTTAATTCTGCATAAAACATTTAAGTGTAGATTCATGAGATGATTTATGAGGGCGTGTTTAGGGGCGGGATCAGGGGATGGGCATGGTAGGGGTTCGGTGGGGCAGGATATCTGGGTGCCCCCTTGTTAAAGGGGGCTTCCAGATTCCGATAAGACCCTTTTCGCATACCCCCACGACCACCAGCCAGGGTTGTGGGCAAGAGATGGGGACAAGGTGCTTTTGGGCAGGGGGCAGAGCCCCCCTATGTTGAGGGCATGTGGCCTGGTATGGTTCAGGAGGGAGGGGGTGCTCGTCCCCCCCCTTTGCTGACCTGCCAGGCTGCTTGCTCAGATAAGGGTCTGGTATTGATTTTGGGGGGGACCCCACGCCATTTTTTTTCTGGCATGGGGTTCCCTTAAAATCCATACCAGAATTGCAAGCGCAAGACAATTTAAATGTGATTTGACACATTTTTTTTTAGAAATGTAATTTTTGCTGCAGAATGTTCTATATATGCTACAGATGCACCACAAAATCACTGCTCCCGAAAAAAGGATACGGTAATTAAAAAAAAATTTTTTTGCATTGATATGTGTCCCCCAATGCAGTACCCAGACCCCCATACCCCTTTTATGGACAATTATTTGCATATAAGCCTTCAAAATGGGCAATTTAGATTTTTCCTGTTTGGCTCCCATAGACTTCAATAGAGTTCGATATTCAGGTTAGAACTTTTCCCCTGTTCGGGAGTTCTGCTGCAAACCGAACAGAGGGGTGTTTGGCCCATCTCTAGTAATAATCAGCATGGATTTACAAAAAGTCGTAAGCTGTTAATATTCTATGAGGAAGTGGGCTGCCATTTAGATAAGGGAAGACCTGTGGACGTGGTGTACCTGGATTTTGCAAAAGCATTCAATGCAGTCCCCCATAAACCCTTAATTTACAAACTGAGGTCTGTGTGCATAGACCATAGAGTTTGTACAATGATAGATTATTGGTTACAGGAGCACGTCCAAACGGTGGTAATAAATAGCGTGTACTCAGAATGGTTTGGAGTGGTAAGTGGGGTACCCCCAGATTCTGTCCTGGAACCAATTATGTTATCTGTCGACACAAAGCTAAGCAGAGCAATAACTTCACAGCAGGATATAGAAACTGTACAAGAAGACTTTAATAAAATAAATGGGTGGGCAACTACATGGCAAATGAGGTTTAATGTTGAAAAGAGTAAAGTGATGCACTTGGGGGCTAAAAATATGAATGCAAGTTACTCACTAGGGGGAGAACCTCTGGGGGAACCCAGGACTGAAAAATAAACCGGGAGGTCCTAGTAGATGACAGGCTTAGCAAGGGCATGCAATGCAAAGCTGCAGCAAGTAAAGCAAGCAGAATATTGGCACGCATAAAAAAGGATATTTACTCAAGAGATAAAACAATAATCCTGCCACTTTATAAAAACTCTAGTTCAGCCACATCTGGTGAATGCTGTCCAGTCTCGTCACCAATCAGCAGAAAGGATGTGCTGGAGCTGGGCATGGGGGGAGGAGGAGAGCACAGGGGGGGCTGGATAGCACGGGGGCTAGAGAGCACTGGGTGGAGGTGGAGAGCACAGGGGGGGCTGAAGAGCATGGGGAAAAAGAGGAGGGCACAGGGGGGCAGCGTAGAGCATGGGGGAGGTGGAGAGCACAGGAGGGAGGTGGAAAACACAGGGGGAGATGCGGAGGGCACAGGGGGAGAGGTGGAGGGCACAGGGGCAGCGTAGACCAGGGGGAGGTGGAGAGCACAGGAGGGGCTAGAGAGCACTGGGGGGCTAGATAGCACTGTGGGGGACTAGAGAGCACTGTGGGGGGCTAGAGAGCACTGGGGGGCTAAAGAGCACTGCAGCAGGTGTCTCCTCTAGCTCCTCCCCCCTCCTCCATGGCCACACCCTCTGGAACCGACGGCTGAACTATACTGACGACCATGGAGAGGCCAAAGATGTCTCTTCTAGCTCCTCCCCCTTTATGTTTCTGTCCCCCTGGTGCCGATGGCTGAGCCTGAGCTGAACTGGAAGCCGGGCATCCGCGTAAAGTTCGTGGGATTGGCATGGGCTCAAAGAGCAGCCTGCCTTGGGACCCGCAAGCAAGGACATGTGGCCCGGCCCACCGGGCAAGTGCCCAATTTGCCCTATGGCCAATCCAGGCCTGGTGGTGATTACATAGTTACATAGTTACATAGTAGGTGAGGTTGAAAAAAGACACAAGTCCATCAAGTCCAACCTATGTGTGTGATTGTAGTCAGAGTCTTCAAGTAGGAAATGCGATAACCCTAACAACCAAGGCCTGAGGTGTGCCTTGGCCTAGCTGGTCAGTATGCCTGAAAAGAGGGCATACCCTGAATGTAAGAATAAGAAAAAAGTACAATGAGTTTAAGTATGTATGAAGGCTGGGGGAAATGGATGGGTGGGAACCCTGAAAGTGACGCCAACGCTGGACCCGACAGAGGAGGAATATTATGTACCCCTCAGACTCCTCCAACAAACACAGGCTAGCCTCCGGCCAGCCTTACACTTGTAGTCAGAGTCTTCAAGTAGGAAATGCGATAACCCTAACAATTATGGCCTGAGGTGTGTCTTGGCCTAACTGGTCAGTATGCCTGAAAAGAGGGCAAAAAGACACGTATTTAGGTGAAGAAGGGTAGGTAACAATCCGTCAAGTAGAGTAGCGCGTGCCCGGATGGCAACGGTATATGTATCCGGTAACAGGGGAAACCCACCGACTCATGACATGGTGATAAGAAGGAACCCCCTATTGAACCTGCGAAGCTGCCCAGAACCCAACTAAACATCTCGTGAAGGATTGAAATTGAGCCTGATGTCCGAGACAACCCAGGCATGAGAATGAACTGCCTGTGAATGAGAGGATACGTGGGGGAAAGGGAGCAAGGGCTGGCCCGAGGAGCCCCTGCAAATAATGGCAGAGAAGATCGAAATATGAATATAAGATCGATTATATGTCAGTATTACCTTGTATATCCCTGTATGTTGTGGTCGTTCAGGTGCTTATCTAATAGTTTCTTGAAACCATCGATGCCCCCCGCTGAGACCACCACCTGTGGAAGGGAATTCCACATCCTTGCCACTCTAATGCCCCGTACACACGCTCAGGATTTCCGACAGAAAAAAGTCAGCCTGGAATCCCGACGGGAAAAAAGAGAGCTGACTCTATTTTTTTTTGGCCGACGGGTTTGGCAGTTGTCCCGTCAGAAAAACTGCGAGGGAACATACACACAGCCAGGATTCCCGGCCAATATCTCTCCATGCAGTTTTCCTGTCAGAAAACCCGGTCGTGTGTACGAGGCATTACAGTAAAGAACCCTCTACGTAGTTTAAGGTTAAACTTCTTTTCTTCTCATTTTAATGAGTGGCCATGTGTCTTGTTAAACTCCCTTCCGCAAAAAAGTTTTATCTGTATTGTGGGGTCACCAGTATGGTATTTGTAAATTGAAATCATATCCCCTCTCAAGCGTCTCTTCTCCAGAGAGAATAAGGTCAGTGCTTGCAAACCTTTCCTCATAACTAATATCCTCCAGACCCTTTATTAGCTTGGTAGCCCTTCTTTGTACTCTCTCCATTTCCAGTATCCTTCCTGAGGTTTGGTGCCCAGAACTGGACAGCATACTCCAGGTGCGGCCGGACCAGAGTCTTGTAGAGCGGGAGAATTATTGTCTTCCTTTCGTTTTATCTTTTTTCATCCTAGATTCCCCCAGAGATTCTCCCCCTAGTGTATAGATTGCATTCATATTTTTGCCACCCAAATGCATTATTTTAAATTTTTCTACATTGAACCTCATTTGCCATGTAGTTGCCAACCCCATTAATTTGTTCAGATCTTTTTGCAAGGTTTCCACATCCTGCCGAGAAGTTATTGCCCTGCTTAGCACTTAGTATCGTCCGTAAATACAGAGATTGCACTATTTACTCCTTCCTCCAGCTCATTTATGAGCAAATTAAATAGGATTGGTTCCAGCACAGAACCCTGAGGGACCCCACTACCCACCCCTGACCATTCCGAGTACTCCCCATTTATCACCACCCTCTGTAGCCAGCTTTCAATGCATGTACTCACCCTATGGTCCAGACCAACGGACCTTATTTTGTACAGTAAAAGTTTAGGGGGGAACTGTGTCAATTGCTTTTGCAAAATCCAGATACACCACGTCTATGGGCCTTCCTTGGCAAAGCAAAGCATCCTGGGACCTGGGATGTCAGCACACCTTGTACTGTCTATGCTACGCTGCGATCCACGGTGCGGTCCATCGAGGATCCCGGAACAACCAGAGGGCTTTAGAGGACCTCCTCCATTCACCAGCCCTGCTTCCCTACAGTGTGAGACATCTGGGCATACGAGGAGTACACAGACGGACCACCCAGCGATTACATTGTCCAAGAGCCTGAATTATATCTACCTCCTGTGAGTAACCCAATATGGGGGCTATAATAAATTGTACTAAAATACTACACTTAGTGGTGCTTCGTTCTCTTATTTTTATCTGTTTACTACAGAGTGGGCTGCCCTCTCCTTTGATCTATGCTTGTGTGTTTTTTTGTTGTTGCGCCTTCTACCCAGTTTAACAGTTTAGTGTGAAAGCCAAAGGGAAACTGTAAGGGCCCATTCACCCATTCGATAATGATTGATTTATACTCTTCTGTGTGCATGCAACACATATGGTAATGCATATGTATAGACATCTGCGTGTGTATTACTATATATGCTGTATGCACACAGAAGAGTATAAATCAATCATTATAGAATTCAGCTTTATTGAAAGTTGTTGCCCTTAAAATAGCATGTTACAGCCTCTTACCAAAAGTCCCCATCTGTATACAGCACACATGGTTTTCAAACACACACCCCCTCTCTACTTTGAAGATGATTGCAAAGAAGAGGAGGTAAACAATTACTACTGCAATTCACACTGTATATGGAAGTTACCATTTTGCAATTCCGTTTCTACTAATAAAATTTCCCTAAACAATATACAGAAATGCTCTAGTATCCAGTTGAGTATTGGCTATGCAATTTTTTTTTATTGTGGCACATTGTGTGCATGGCAATCCCTGTACTATTGATTCATATATCTTAAAGCAATTTAGACCTTTTAGACTGGTCAATTAAACACAGTCTGCGATATCCTGTACTTCCGATTGGGTCATGATATGTCCAGCCACAATAATTATGGAAAAATATAACACACACTACAATGCAGGTTAAAAATCGATGTTGCATGTTTAGCCAGGTGCCTTGCTGGCTGTGTCGATGCCCCCCCTCAACCCTATCGCTGCTGGGATCTGTGAAAACAGTGGGCTGTGTGTGCAGAAGCCGCCTCTCACCCTGAGCTTCCCTGTTGTGCAGATTCAAAGCAGATCTGTGTTTGCTTGATCCCCCTCCCTCCTGGCAAGCAGCAGAGGGACCAATCATGAAAGGCTGGAAGAGGGTCATGGGGCATGCCCCTTGGGAGTGCTGCCCACTGAAAGTAATGCCAGACCCTGCAGAAAAAGGAGGCGAAAGCTGTATTTTTCCAGGCTGTAGAGTGCAAAGCTTCCACTTGTCGTGAGAGAGCCCGGAAAGTGCATATATCTGTCCAGGGTGCACCATTACCATCACAGCTGGAGCGGTATCCAGAGTGCTAAGTTCGAAGGTGCCAACAGCCAGAGTCACCTGGGTGCAGGGCA
This sequence comes from Rana muscosa, assembly GCA_029206835.1. Taxonomy (NCBI): domain Eukaryota; kingdom Metazoa; phylum Chordata; class Amphibia; order Anura; family Ranidae; genus Rana; species Rana muscosa. Next base: position 497,197,677 of record CM055117.1, read on the forward strand.
GAGAATGAACAAATCAGTGTTTGTGACCAGATGGTGAGCTGGGACTAGTGAGCTGCTGTTGTGGGGATATATTAGCTGCTGCTAGAGGGACTGAGCCATTCATTGCTGCCTGCAGGCTTGACTGGGACTATTCTCATGTGCATTACCAGTACAACTGGGCCCCAATGCTAACCGGCTGAAGAGTTAGGACTAAAGACTGCCCCTTTATAGATGCTACACAGAGACATTTGCCTTTTGCTTATGCTGGGATGTGCCTCTCAGGGTATATTGCACCATATCTTAGCCATTCTTCTAGATTGCACTCTAGACTAGTTATAGTATTATTATACTGTACATATTGCAGTTAATGCTTATATGCACTTTTTATTGCTGACTTTGCTAATGTATGTGTGTCTAGTGGTACAGAACTCTATTCTAAGTTATCGTGGCATAGTGAGTGTACTGTCTAGTGGACTGTGGGGTTAATTTACTAAAACTGGAGAGTGCAAAATCTGGTGCAACTCTGCATAAAAACCAATAGGCTTTCATTTTTTTTTTGCTAAAAGCTTAACTGAACAAGCTGAAGTTAGAAGCTGATTGGCTACCATGCACAGATGCATTAAATTTTGCACTCTGCAGTTTTAGTAAATCAACCCCTGTGTCTGAACCTTCTTTCTGCATGTTCATTTATGCCAAACCACCATTTGTTCTAACCTATACCAATACATTGAATTCATTTACCACTGTCTATTTCCTGGTGCTAATTCACAGCCAAGTTAACCACTTAAGGGCCGCCGCACGCCGATGTACGTCGGCAGAATGGCACGGCCGTGGGTCGCGAGCACGCCGCCGGCGGTGCGCTCGCGACTCGGTCCTCTTCTCCGTGACCGTCCCGCAGGAACAGCGGACCCGATCGCCGCCGGTGTCCTGCGATTGGGTCACAGAGAGCAAGAACGGGGAGAAGTAAGCGTAAACAAACCTCTCCCCGTGCTTCCTAGTGAGCCTGTCACTGATGGTCTGTTCCCTGTCATAGGGAACGATGATCAGTGACGTCACACGCTAAGCCAAGCCACAGTAAGAAACACACATCAGGGCACACTTAACCCCTACTTTGCCCCCTCCTGGTTAACCCCTTCACTGCCAGTGTAATTTTTACAGTAATCAGTGCATTTTTATAGCACTGTTCGCTGTAAAAATGACAATGGTTCCAAAATAGTGTCAAAAGTGTCCGATGTGTCCGCCATAATGTCGCAGTCATGATAAAAATCACTGATCGCCGCCATTACTAGAAAAAAATAAATTATTAATAAAAATGCAATAAAACTATCCCCTATTTGGTAGACGCTATAAATTTTGCGCAAACCAATCAATAAACGCTTATTGCGATTTTTTTTACCAAAAATATGTAGAAGAATACGTATCGGCCTAAACTGAGAAAAAAAAAATGTTTTTTTTATATATTTTGTGGGGATATTTATTATAGCAAAAAGTAAAAAATATAGATTTTTTTTCAAAATTGTTGCTCTATTTTTGTTTATAGCGCAAAAAATAAAAATCGCAGAGGTGATCAAATACCACCAAAAGAAATCTCTATTTGTGGGAAAAAAAGGACGTCAATTTTGTTTGGGAGCCATGTCGCACGACCGCGCAATTGTCAGTTAAAGCGACGCAGTGCCGAATCGCAAAAAGTGGCCAGGTCTTTAAGCTGCATAATGGTCCGGGGCTTAAGTGGTTAAAGGCACTTATACTTGTGTTCTTATCAGTGCTTACAGTGACTTTCATTCAAACAGGTGTGTCTAAAGGGCTGAGGGTGTTCTTGGAGTCGAGGTATAGAACAGAGATAAACCCAAATAACCAAGCGGCTTCTTCAGCAATAGCACTACACGGTATTTAAGTATACACCAGTGTACTGTAGATGTGTGATGGCATGCAATTAACTCTAAATGGCAACACATCTCCACACACATACTGTATAAAGTGTGCTACGATAACGGGTGTCATGACACATGTTGTAACATGTATTATGGTGTAAATGAGCCATAAATCATATTTACATCAAATATGATGTTCATAAACAAAATAGTGAAATGCACATACCATTGGCAAAAAAAATTGGAAGTTGTTGCCCAGAACAGAACAGCATACTGCAATTTATAACTGGAAGTCTGAATTTGCATACAACGCTTACGTTTTTCATCCCTCCAGAAACCAAGAACAGAAAAAGCAAAGAATCATTGTTCTTTGATCTGCACAGGTTTTCTATTTGGAAAATTTCAGCTCTGTTAACAATATCCCTGAAGCATCTAAAGATTTTATCAATGCCTATTGCAGAACCTTACTTGCATCTGCTCTGGAAATAAATCAAACATTATTTTACTGTGGAATTCTGAAACTGTTTAGAATAAGACCAGCATGGGGAGGTGTGGGGCTAGGGCAGTGATGGCAAACCTTGGCACCCCAGATGTTTTGGAACTACATTTCCCATGATGCTCAACTACACTGCAGACTGCATGAGCATCATGGGAAATGTAGTTCCAAAAATCTGGGGTGCCAAGGTTCGCCATCACTGGGCTAGGGTATCTTCAGAGGATCAGATCATCAAGCCAGTATTTTTCATCACATAGATGCTGAAAAGCAAATAGGCTGTTCACTTTGCAAAGGAAGTTTCACTTTTTAGGGGAATTTGCCCGAGAGCTAAGTGGATGTGGTGAAGATTTTCTTTGCAAAAAATGCCCAATCACCTGAAAGGAAATAGATAAACAGATTTTTTTTCTTGGGTATGATTGGATGACAGAAATCAACAGAGCTTCACCTCATTCACGAAGCCCCTGGGAGAATTATTTTGCAACGTGTAACTTCCCCTGCAAAGTAAACGGTATATTCTCTTTCAGTAAATCAATCCCTATGTTTTGGTACTAACAGGTTATGCTATGTATGAAGCCTTAGTTCTAACTCACTGATCACACAGTTTATCAATCCGTGTGGCAAATCACTCACACTCCTTGAACAATTAAGCCCACACAATCGGATTTCCTATGGATTCAAATCCGATGGATTTTTCCATCGGAATTCCGACGAAGCTGACTTCCATCAGTCTTGCCTACACACCATCAGTTAAAAATCCGACCGTCCCAAACGCTGTGACGTAAAACACTCCGACAAGCCGAGAAAAATGAAGTTCAATGCTTCTGAGCATGCGTCGACTTGATTCTGAGCATACGTGGGTTTTTTCTCCGATGGAGTTCCACAGACGATCGGAATTTGCTATTGTTTTTTTTCCATCGGATAAATTTAAAACATGTTCTATTTTTTCTCACCGATGGAAAAAAGACCGATGGGGCCCATACACAATCGGTTTGTCCGATGAAAAAAGTCCATCGGACTGTTTTCATCGGTAAAACCGATCGTGTGTACAGGGCATAACACTATTTATTGCATGACTCTCAAATTTCAACTTAATATTTATGCCCAATTACCTCCTGGAAGATGGAGAGGTCAAAACAGTTTCTAAACTTCTAATATTGAATAACTTTTTTAAAGCATGTGTAGTTATTTTTTTTTTTTTTTAATTGGGACAAGCAATGATACTTGCATTGAATGAGAGATGTCCATTGTGCTGGTGGCTGTTCTCTTTGTTTAAAGTAGAACAATAGCCAAAACTTTTTTTGGATAGAGCAAGGGAAGGCTATAATCCCTGTCAGATTTTTTTGCACCATCTGTGTCGCATTGCGGACATTTCCCTTCACTTCCTGTCCCATAGCCAAACAGGAAGTGAGAGGAAATCCCTACAAATTAAGGGAATTCCTGGGGGACTACCCAGGTCCCCATTGGAAGATTCCCCCTCTATTACTTTTCTGGGTACAACCCAAAATTTGGGTTCTTTCTTTTACTTTTAATTTCAATGATAACGGTAAATATGGCAAATAGAGAGTGTGAATCTCCTCAACGTGGGCACAGACAGCAATAAAAACTGACAAGCGTTCTAATCCCTCTCCACTCTATCTAAAAAAAAAAAAAAAAGCTTTTCCTTTAGTTATTGTTTAAAAATTCAGACCCCCCCCCCATATCCTTACAGCTGTGATCTTTTGGTGCTGAGGCGGGTAATATGAGGTGCTGGACCTGCCATGGCCACTCATGCTGACTATGTCAGCTCTTTCAGCCCCACTCTTCTATTCATAGAAGCTGTACTATCGTTTTTATCAATGATAAGCATGGATGGTTGGATAAATGAAATGTCTATCTCCTCCATTCATAGAGGGCTTTTCAATTTGGAAAGCTATAGTACAGCTTTTATGAATGAAAAAGGGGGGCAGAAAGGGCAGGCATGATGAGTGCCTATGACCAGTCCAGCAACTCATATCAACCATTTAGTTAGATGACTAAAGATTTAAATGAAAAAAGCAGCAAACATCACACGGCACACTTCTTATTCAAAATAAGTACCTTGTGCTAATTAAAAAGATGTAACTAATGCTGGCCATACACTATAAGAAAAATCGGGCGAAAATCGGTCGTTCAGACAGTTCTTTCGTTTTTCGAACAGTTAATGGGCACAAAATCGATAATCTTTGGGACGTTTTTGAGCCGAAAAAACTAAGGACAGGTTTGGAAATTTTCTGTCGAACGAACGATAAATCGGAAGGTTAATGTGTTTCCCGTCCGAACTTTCTGCACTAGATATATGTAAAAAAAAAAAAAAAAAATGTTTTTATTTATGTCCACTGAACGATTTATCGGTCATTACATGATGGCACTATTGTTTGCGCTCACGAACGAACTTTCGTTTTTATCGAAAGTTCGTTCGGACGATTTTTCGTATAGTGTATGGCCAGCATTAGTTTAAGCTTTAAATTGAGTTTAAAAATTTGACATAGAGAACAATAGAAACAATCTGGAAAAGTTATATGCATGTATATGGTAATGATTTATATCCCAGTAGTGGTTCTAAATATATTTTTTGCCCAGACGGTGGCAAATCACTTTAAATGTACTTTGTAAGTAGATTAAAATTCTTGGATGTGTGAAATCTGTTCAGGGATTTCGTTTAGCACACACTTATGCATGTAGGGTTTATTTTAGCTTTTCTATTTTGGGCAAATGTGATCACCTGAATAACATGTATCCATGGGATTACTAAATATCTGAATTGGAAAAATTAAAGTCCGCTTGAATGAATTTCACAGTTATCTTCAAGAAAAGTGCTTATTTTTTTTTCCAGAACTGTAGCAATATCTAAGTAGTGGGTTAACTCAAACTACAATTGAGTCTCTCTGTGACTGTAAATTGTGAATACAAATGCAGTGAACTGTAAAGTAAGTAGATTGAATTGGAAAAGCAGTAATAAAAGACTTTTAGAAGCTTCAGCAGTGCTTCTTCTCCAAAATCTCAGTCTTTTGCTGACCCGAATGATAATGAGCTGATATAAAAAAAAAAAGTTTTTAGTTTCTTACAAAGCATTTATGTTTTAAGTATATGTGCAGGTAATATTGTTTGCTGTTGCTACTTTTACCATGGTGTACAAGTATTGAGAGAAGTAGAAATTAATTCTAGGAAAGTCAGAATGGTCTAGGATTACCTTTAATTTTATTTTGTTACATATACAGATTTTCAACTGATGTTTCATTTTTATTATATGTAATATTTTTTATTGAACAAGCTTTTCATACAGATTTTACCCATACCACAGATTTTGCAGAGTATTCTGAGCATTCTAAAGAAATAGCAGCAGTAGCTTCTCCCTATACTTGGTGTATGTAACTGCATTATAGTCAAACGGTCTGCATTATGTAGTGTACAGCACAAGGAAGCACATCTGCCAGCATTACAATAACTAAGACAAAAAGAGGGGGAAAGGGGTTGTTGGGACTTTAAATGAGGTACAGGGGGCGTTCAGATCCCCTCCTCCATCCCGGTTTAGTATTCAAATTAAAATTAAAAGACTGAGAGGGTTTCACATCCTAGGACTGGAGTATATTTATCATTTGTATCAGTCTTTCTTTAATAAAAACTTTATGCAGAGGCATAAAATGCAGGGAGGGAGGAGGGTGAATCGTATTTTTCTGACTTTTTTTCAGTTATTGATTTGTAACCTCTCTTCTATTCTGATAAAAAAAAATAAAAAAATCAACAAAGCAGTTAAAGTCCTTCAATAAGCATTTTTTTTTTAATTGCCTCTACTTGGTTAGTCCTATGCTGTCAATCACAATGCCCGAGGGAGAAGATGGGCATTGCCAGAGCTGATTGGCATTAATCCAGATAGCAAAGATAACTTGCCAAAAATGTGTGGCCCCCCAGCCCCCCGTTTTACTTACCTGAGCCCCTTCATTCCCTCGGCGGAGATGCGCTCTACTTCTCTGCACGGGGTCCCCACTCTTGATTGGATAGATTGATATCAGCGCAGCCATTGGCTCCCGCTGCTGTCAATCAAATCCAATGACACAATCGTCGGGGGGCGAGGCCAAGTCCGACATTCGTGTTTATGGACGCAAATGCTGGACTCAGGAGCGCGCTCCTAGGGGGTTATCTGATGCGAGGAGGAGCCGTGAGCGCCGCCGGGGGACCCCAGAAGAGAAGGATCGGGACCACTCTGTGCAAAACTAACTGCACAGTGGAGGTAAGTATGACATGCTTGTTATTTAAAAAAAAAAAAACACTAAGGTTTAGTCTCACTTTAAATTGTAAGTCTTGTAAACTTGCTGCACATTTTCACTGGGCAAGTTGTACACTTGCAGAGCACTTGAAGCACAAGTTCTAGTTAACACTTTTCCAAATTCTGCCACAGGGACCCCTGTGGTGGGATGACTATTGCACAACATAACTGAACCAGAACTTTCAGAATGTTTGCAAAGAAAGTTGATCTGGAGTCATGCAATGCAGACTTGCTGCAATTGTGCAACAAACTTGTGAAGCCTGGCAAGTCTAACAATAGTTTAGCAAGTCATTTTCAAATTTGCTGCTCAATTGCTTGTTATGTGGGAAGGAGGATTTTCAGCAGTAAAAATGTTAAGAATGCTCCTCTACCCGTGCAGTGGCATAGCACTCAAAAGGGTGACAACGCTGCAATGATTTCACTGTAGGGGACTCAGCATTACCATTCTGTTGAAGGAAGCCCCAAGCTTAAGAAGGATCACCAGGTATTTAAATACAATACCACAGCATATTCACAGCTAAGCTGTGATGTATAGAAATGAATGAAATGTACTTTTGACATTTCAATAAAGTTCAAATAAAATTAAAAGGAAACAGTGCTTACCAATCGCACTACCAATTTCCCAACCTTCCACTGACAGGTACCTGCACAGTAAAACTCTGTATGTTACTGTGCAGGTCAGTGGGAACAGACCCTCACACACTAATATTCAAGCTGCCACCACAACTTACAGGCTTGTGAGAAGCCCTTCTCCTTAAACCTTCCGTCAGTACACTCTGCACTCTAATGGATTGGCACAAAAGCTTTTACAAACCACACACACTGCTTTCACTAGCAACTACAGGTTAACCAAACCAGGCAATAACACTTACAGAGTAAGTGCAAACACCCACTCGCAGTCTCTTTAGAAATATGCTTTCTTTAGAGCAGCCTTTTTCAGCCAGGGTGCCCAGGCACAAATTGTATACAAGCTAGCAGGTGGATAAAGCCTGACTTTTAGTTACACGAAGCCACAGGTTTTTATTATGCACCATTATGACTTTCTAGACACTGGCATCCTAACAACCAATTATATCATCAGTTGATAAGGAGGATGTCTGTTGCTTCCCGAGCATCATTGTTTGACCCTCATGTGCCCCTCTTCCTCTGCAAAGGGGTGACATTCGCTGACTGATGGAGAGAAACTAATGGAAAAGAGAAACATTGGAATACTAGTCAGTTACCAGTGTATTTACTTTGGAATAATAAACCTCTAACGTTGGGTCCTACATGTGGATTTTGCTGCATTATTTAAAGCTATTCGAATATTTTTTTACATTTTAGAATAGGGTGCCTTTGAGATAATTTTAAAGACTGCCTTGAGATTGTCTATCATTTTAAAGAGTGCCTTAATTTAAAAAAAGTTGAGAAACACTGTATTAGAGCAATTGAAAACAGTTATTAATTACGGATGTCATATCCTGCTCATGCAATGCATAGGAAGTTACAAAAAACAGAAGTTAAAAAAAAAATACCACATAAGCAAAGAGTACCAAAAATAAAAGGGATAAAACGCACAGCAAAACGTACATAAAATGTAGGGATGGAATATGCAGATCACACCCCTAACATAGACCCCTCAGATTTGATTGCAGATCTCAACTTTGTAGTTTGGAGATGAGCCCTACTAACCTGTTTAATTGAAAGAAAGGGGCTTGCCGTTGCTTCTTACTGAATTGGCACATGTCAAGCCTCGTACACACGGCCGAGATTCTCGTCGGAACATGTTGTTTTTTTCGACGAGATTCTTGGACAAGAAACTTGTCCCGGCCGAGTGTACACACGCTCGATTCAAAGAACCCGCGGTTCTTTGAATGGAGCGTACGCGGTAACGTCATCGACTACGACGAGCATGCGCTCGTCACATTCGATGCCGTCGCCGCCATCTTGGTATACCCTACCTATGCCTAGGAAGCTACCGCGCATGCGTCGAATTCATTTCGAACATGCGCGGGCTTCCGGGAGGACAGGTAAGTGTACACACACTCACTTTTCTCGTCGAGAAACATGCCGACGAGAATCTCGACGAGAAAATAGAGAGCAGGATCTCTATTTTCTCGTCTAGATTCTTGTCGCTTTTCTTGACGAGAAACCATACACACGAACGAATTTCTCGGCAAAAAATCTCTGCCAGCAAGTTTCTTGCTGGTTTTTGCCGAGAAACTCGTTCGTGTGTACGAGGCATTAGATTTGGGTAACCTTCAAAAACCCATAACCAAGTTGGGTTATGAATTTGAAACTAGGAGTAATGCTCTCAATTGCCATTCTGTTATGTGTAGAAATTACTGATGCTTTACAGCTAGCAGATTGGTACAAAAATATAAAGACCCGAGTTATTAATACTTTACGATAATCTGCCACAAAGCTGGCACATTTGTTTGGAGTCTAACATCTCATCTCAGCGCAACCAGGCTTTTGCAAAAAGTTTTATAATTGTTCACTGTGGATCTCCAATGTGGGTCCAAAGCTTTATTCAGTGATCACATTGTTATAACAAAAGCAACATTTCGGACCCTTGCAGGACCCCTTCATCCGGCATGTGACCTGATCCGAAAGGTTGCTTTTGCAAAAACAATGTGATTACTGAATCAAACTTTGGACCCACATTGGAGATCCATGGTGTACTGGTGACGTTCTTCTGCATTTGTCTAAAAGAACACCTGGCCTGTGCAATTTGCATGCAGATACATAGAGTGATGATAAAGTTACCCCTTGCTGTAAAGTTATACAAATTAAACATTTGGCCTTCCTTCAACACTTTATTGGTAATATGTTTATCTATATTTTTATATGTTTATATATCTATCTATATAGATAGATATATATATATATATATAGATATAGATATATTGTCAAAAGTATTGGGACACCTACCTTTACACGTACATGAACTTTAATGGCATTCCAGTCTTAGTCAGTAGGGTTCAATATTGCATTGGCCCACCTTTTGCAGCTTTAACAGCTTTAACTCTTCTGAGAAGGCTGTCCACAAGCCCAACCCCTGAAAAACAACCCAACACCATAATCCCCCCTCCACCAAATGGTTTGGACCAATGCACAAAGCAAGGTCAATAAAGACATGGATGAGCGAGTTTGGGGTGGAGGAGCTTGACTGGCCTGTGCTGACTTCAACCCGATAGAACACCTTCGGGATGAATTATAGCGGAGACTGTGAGCCAGGCCTTCTTGTCCAAAATCAGTTCCTGACCTCACAAATGCACTTCTGGAAGAATGGTCAAACATTCCCATAGACACACTCCTAAACCTTGCGGACAGCCTTCCCAGAAGAGTTGAAGCTGAAGGATGAAGTTGAAGGGTGGGCCAACTCAATTTTGAACTCTACGGACTAAGACTGGGATGGTGATAAAAAGAAATAAATGCGCTACCCAAAAACACATAAATAATAACAACTCTATAGAGGGAGGTGAAGCAGCTGTGCTGGAATGTGACAAATTCAAACAAAGTGGAAGGTAATAGTACAGCGCTACATATAGGCCAGCAAAAACTGGACTGTAACTCAAATGTGACCATAAATGGAAACACAAAAAAGTGAGAAGGAGCAGGCTGAACGCCCTACCCAATATATATAAAATGTCCACAATAATAAACAAAAACAAAAAAATTAAGAGTGTCCAAAACAGTGGGTAAATAACAAGGAATGGATGTAAAACTTCTGGCACGATTCTTCACGTGGATGGTGACATTTATGTGTGCTTACCAGAAACGTTGGACCTGAATGTCATACGACAGCGGATCAATCGAGCTTGAGAGTATCTCCAACGGCTGCTCCACAGGAATGTCCCCGGATCTCTGATGGATGTAGAGGTATACCGGCTAGACGATCGGATGTCTTCAATCCTGGGTGGAACTGATGGATGAAGTACTTCTCGGGTCTCCAATACCCCCAAGGCTGGAGATCCCACCAGAAGACTGGCACTCTGGATCCCTGTATTCAACCGGACGAAGGGATACGATCAAACTTAAATGGAAAATACCCCGACAAGGGTATTGTAGAAGGACCAACTGGAGAAAACTGAAAAAACTTTTCCTCACCGATTTCATGCAAAGAGAAGAAAAAAATAGGGGGCTCCAATGGTGTAGGTCAAAAAAATTGGGTTTTTAATCAGAAAAACACCAACATACAAAGATAAAAAGTGATCACAGTTCATATAAGACTGGGATGCCATTAAAGTTTGTGTGCGTGTAAAGGCAGATATATATATATATATAGATTTAACTGTGTCCTGACTGGTTAATGACAGACTTGTACTGTGGTTTTAAAAAGGGGTTTATGAAAATTTGTTCACGGTCTATATACTCATGCCTTACAGCATGGCAATCCAAGGCACAGTGAATACTATATCTGAACTCTAATGCCCTGTACACACGATCGGAACTTCCAATGAAAAAAGTCAGATGGACTTGTTTCATCGGAAACTCTGATCGTGTGTGGGCCCCATCGGACTTTTTTCCGAAAAAAAACGATAGGAAATTCCGATCGTGTGTACAGGGCATAAGTGATATTAATGAGAGCTGTGCAAGATTATCCCCATTATCTGCTAAATTATAAAACTTGCCTAGGACAAATCATAAAATAAAGTTAACACAGTTGTAAACATAGAGAGTTTTGCCTACTGCATAAACAGAATACGATGTGCCTTAGTAGCTAAGACTATTAGTGATTTATTGTACGCATTTGGTACCTTTATCTAAAGAAACTGTGACAAAATCAGCCAGCAGGCATGAGTCATAACAAATCATTCAACAGGAGCTAGCTCTTTGAAGCACAAGCACATCTTTGGCAAAGCTGTCTGTTAGAAGTAAGGCTGACCTGTACTGTAATAATTCCTTATATGTTTGCTGAGCATAGTTCTCCTTGACCTCATTTTTGATCTTAAAATGTATAAAGGAATGGGATGCAAGCAAGAGTAAATTAGAATCCCTCAGGACACAGGCAGGTGTATGCAAGTGAAGCAGCAGATGTAAACATTGTTATCGTACCAGTAGAACTAGTGGAAGGGCATAGTGTTGGATTGTAAAAAGGCAGCCATTTTCTATCAGATAAAATCAAATGAGTGGAAACTGACATGTTGACTAGTCTGCTGCATAAATCCAGTGAAGCATATGCTGCTTTTTCATCTGTCTGAGTTTTTTCCTTTTGTTATTTGACAGACCCCTTGGTAAGCTGTTGTTATTTAAAAAGCCAGACAATCCTGTCATTCTTTTTCAAAGCTCTTCACAAATAGTGGAAAACAATTTATAGAAAATCTTTTGCATTTATACAAAATATTTGCTATAATAAAAGGTTAAACATACACATTTGGAGAGTGCTCTACTCTTTATACATAATTAGTTGGCCCTGGTTATAGTCAGGGTCCACTGGCTTATTAGTTAGCAATGAAGAAACACCTCTCAATATTAGACATGTGCACACTGAAATATTTCGTTTCGGAATTTCGTTTTCGTCCGAAAAATAAATTTATTTAGTTACTCCCGAAATTCGATTTTATTTATTTCGTTTTTCGTTAGAAATTGCATTCGTCCGAAAATCTGAATTAATTAAGGTCGTTTCTGTCATTGAAGGCTTATGGTGTCTGTCGAATGTTCAAAGAAGATTCGATGGAGCAGCGAAACTGTACGACGCTGCAGTCATACATTTCCGGTCGAATGTTTCGCCTACAAGCTATAGTAGAATTCTAATGTTGTATGACTAGTAATAATTATATTTATTAATTACTATTACTAGTCAACCAATATTAGGATTCTTCTATAGCCTATGGGCAGATGCATTTGACCGGAAATGTACGATTGCAGCGTTGTACAGTTTAGCTGCACCGCCGAATTTTCTAACTTTCGACAGACACCATTAGCCTTCAATGAATAAAAAATAAAAAAACTTCCGCGCCAAAAAACTAATCAATGCTACCCTATATATAATATGTGATAAAAATAAGCAGCTCCCCTAAAAGCAATGAAGTATACACTCCTATTGAATGGTAGTATAAAAATGAAAGGTAGGGGGCGCTAGTTATTAGAATTAAAGTGAAATAACTGTGAACAAACAGTAATTATAACAATCCTATAAACACTAGTGACAGTGCAACATAATGACCGAATTAGGATCTAAAAAGTCCCAATAGTGGAAAAAAATTTTTTTTAAATGGATATCTCAGTCCAATCCAGAAAAATAAATCATCAAACAAAAACAAACGAATCTTGCTGTGATGATAAATGTAGATCTTCAAGTAAAGTGCATTCCAAATCCTCCACCACACAGAAATAAGGAAAATTATTCAACACCCAAAGTGCTCAGGTTAAGTAGTAGGCTTACCAGAATGTGTAGACTTCTTTATTTAAAAAGAAAGTCACACTCGCTTTGACAGGTTGGTGCCTGTACACATACAATTGGCTGGATGAAAATGTATTCCCTCTCTCCTCCGACAATTAAGGACATGACATGGAATATAAGCAGAAACTTCTCATAGTGCAACCCATTTATTTAAAAATCGAAAATTAAAATAACACAGCCAAATGGCTTCTTACATTATCCTGTGCCTCTCCCGGCACTGGGGCTGCATGCATGTAATGGATACTCCAGGCTCAAGCCACCTCCGCAGCGGCGTGCGTTCCAATGCAGCGTGCAGACAACCTTTTCATTTTTATATTAGCCTTCAATGACAGATTCGACGTTTGTATGTTTTTCGATGCTTTGTCGAATCTTCGACGTTCATGTTGAATTGTCAAGTTAGTTCTAGCTATTTTACTGCTCCTCCTCTTTGGTTACAATCAGCCAATAACATTTATCATCATCATTATTTTTATTTTACTTCCCCCACCCAATTCCAGCAGCGATCTTTTCTCTCTATGTCGAATCTTTTCTCTCTATGTCGAATCTTTTCTCTCTATAATGTCAAATCTTTTCTCTCTATGTCAAATCTTTTCTCTCTATGTCGAATCCTTTCTCTCTATGTAGAATAATCTTGGACTAATAGAGTTAAGGTTAGGTACATTCGACCACAGGTTCGATAGACACAGATTGTTATTGTCAGCGTCACGTCGAATCTCCTATCTATATCGAACTGTTGTTGCAAAAAAAATGAAAATGAAGCATTTGTTTATGTCGGATCTTTCGGTTTTCGGATTCTGTGCTTTCGTTTTTGTTTGTTAAAACGATAACGAAAATACCTGAAATTCGGACGAAAATGCATTCGGACGAAAACGAATGCACATGTCTACTCAATATAGACTTTTTCCCATTGCCCAACCCACAAAGAGAATTATTATAACAATCAAGTGTGGGTAGTATAGGTAATATAAACATACAACTTTTCCAGGACCTAGGTATGAGATAAATTGAGATTTTATGCTTTGCTGAAACGTTTGCAAAACAAGTATTTATTAAAAAATTCCACTTTAGCTAAATGCATTAGGGTTGATGGTAAAGACAAATTTAAAGTAGTATTAAACTGAAAAACAAAAATTTCATATATTACAACTTACCAATGCTTTTTTTCCTTAATTTTTACATTGTGATCTTGCCGGTAACAAACATCCTGTCTTGGGATATTTTCACTCCCCTGAAGAAGCCACGGAAAAACGTTTGAATTGCAGCATTGTCCATTTGGGGAGAGGGTAGTGTTGAGCTGAACTTACATAGAGCAAATTTTGCACAGTGGGGTCACCTCCTGCCCAATAACCCTTGATAAAAAAATAGAAGGAGCTGGGTGGGAAGTTGGCGGCCGAACAGTGCCTGCATCTAATCAGATGCTGGCACTGTATGAAAATTTTGAACACTGACAGAGGCTGGCTTTCAAATTACTATACCTTCAGTTGGAGAACTGTCCATCTCCGCCGTATTGTGTGAATAAGGAAATCTATTGGCTGAACAGAAAAAACTGTTTCTGTGTGTGGCCAGAATTAGATGCACTAGTCAAGGATTTGACTAACAAATTTAAAATGAACTTCAGCTAACAATGTTTAAACAGTTACAGCAATAGCTTGGTGTTTAATTAGGCAGATGTCTCTTTCAAGTCCTGTCTTATAGACTTAGCAGAGGATATCTTAATAAAGTGAGAGGTTGTCTTTGTAATGTGAGGGAAATCCCCTCTTAGTCTAGGATCTCATCTAGGCGGTTGCGGTTGATGTGTTTTTCAGTCACGTTTTGTGGTGCGTTTTTTTTATAATGTGTTTTTGCATGCATTTTTCATACATTTTGTGTGTTTTTTTTTATGTCACTTTAAAAACAGTGTATATAGCTAATTGCTAAGGAGCGGGCCGGGAAGCCGTCCGTCGCGACCTTAACAACTGATGAGTCATCAGCTAAAGAAATTGAGAAAAAAAGGGCGTGGGTTCTCCCCCCAAATCCATACCATGCCCTTCGGGTCTGGTATGGATTTGGATGGGGCCCCCACGCCAAAATAAAAAATATGGCATGGGGTTCCCCCACAAATCCATACCAGACTCTTATCTGAGCCTGCAGCCCCTCCTGAACCATACAAGACCACATGCCCTCAACATGGGGGGTGCTTTAGGGCAGGGGGGACTCTGCACCCCCACCACAAAGCACCTTGTCCCCATCCTGGGCAGTGGTTGTGGGGGTCTGCAGGCATGGGGTTTTGCAGAATATGTAAGCCCCCTTTAATAAAAGGGGGCCCCCGGATCCCAGCCCCTCTATGTAAATGAGTATAGGGTACATTGTACCCCTACACATTTACCAAAAAAAAAGCAGTGTAGTGTTACAAAAAAACAAGAGATGGTTTTTGACAAGTCCTTTATTGAAATGCCGTAGCTCCCTGGAACGTGGATATTTCTGAGGATGAGATTGCCCAGGCCATTAAGTTGCTAAAGCCCTCCAAGGCCCCTGGACCGGATGGGTTTTCAGGACCGTATTATAAGAAGCTTGCTACCCTCCTGACTCCCCACCTCACTGCATATTTTAACTCATTGAAACAAAGTTCTCAGCCCTCCCCCAAATCCCCTAAAGCTTGTGCAGTGCTTAGCCCCATTTAAGGGACCGGCTTGTTTTGTTTTGGGTCATGCAAACTACCTCCATGGCTTCCGTTGTCAGGGTATAGAAAGTCTCTAGAAAAAGTCAATCGCCACTCAAGCCTGAGAGGGTATTGCTCACACGGATAGTCCCTTTCACTGGTCCTAGCAGCCGGGATGATGCACCGATCAACTTTATCTGAGAATTTAAGGATGCGATCAGGAATCCCCTGCTACAGGATTATCAAAGTCCCGAAACCTCCCAGCCTAGCAATAGAGAGAACCTTTATGCCAGATCTGCGTATTGCAGGGCTTGTAGTAATGGATCCCTCCTTAGGTGAGTCTCCAGGCCTCCTCCCAAGACAGTAGTACCGTCGCCAGTCTCCTTTGGGGCAGATCCTCCCCTGGCCTCCTTCCCTAAGAGTTGGCTCCCCGCAGGTGGGCAGCTTGGGATCCCTTCCAAAGGCATAGGCTCCAGCCAGCAGAGCTGGGCCTACCAGGCAGTGATGCAGCCTCGGGCTGAAGGTGCCCGGGGCTGGAACACACGCACGCACCCCGTGCCATGCGGGCCACGAGGCGCGCACACAGGAATGACCCTCTGCCAATGGCGTCTGCCCCTTTATGTACCCTCTCCCAGCATGCACAGCGGGTTAACCACGCCCACTGCACGGCTGCCGAGAGAGGACACCCAATGTGCTGTGATACCCCTGTATTTCAACCTGAGCCGGTGGTGGCAGTGCCACCTACAGGCGAACAGGGAACACAACTGCCAGGCAGTATCACACACAGAGCAGAAGCAAATTTCAACACAATTATCCAGGTCTGAGCCCAACTACTGGCTCAGACTACCCCTAAATTTAACATATGGCATCCCAACCATTTGGGAAGGGCACTACACTTATATCTCTATGATTCCTAAAACAACCAACGAGGCCTCTGAGCCGCAGGTGTTCAGACCCATCTCTTTGTTGAATGTGGATCTGAGGATTCTGGGGAAGGTCCTCAGTACCCGTGTCAAAAAATCTCTCCAAACTCTCATACACAGAGAACAGATGGGCTTCATCCCAGGCAGGTAGGAGACAATATCCGCAAGGTTATTCAATTAAACACTTTTTTTTACGTCAACGTAAGATACAATTAGCTTTCCTGTGATTATTTAGAATTTGCACTTACACGGTGGGGATTTGCCAGTGACTTTCTGGCCTGGATTAAAGCCCTATACTCGTCCCCCACGACTTCTGCTAAATATACCTGGTTCCTCTCCTCGCTTTTTTTTATTTTCCAGGGTACAGGGCAGGGCCGTCTACTGTCACCAGCACTCTTCATTCTTGCATTAGAACCATTGGCCATGGCACTCCGGGATAATACCGATATATCTTGTGTTCCTTATGCAGGCAACCACTACAAGGCAAATTTATGCGGAGGATGCCCTCCTGGTCCTCACTAATCCTATTACTACTCTTCCCAACTTGCAGGCGATATTGGATAATTTTTCAGGCATCTCTGGACTCCATATCAATCTTTCCAAAATGACTTTTTGAATATCATCCTCCCCTGCTGACCTGGTCACACAATTTCCCTATTGCTGGGTACCCCACTCAATAGATTACTTGGGGATTAAACTTACTTACTCCTATTCCACCTTGTTTACGGCAAACTACTATCCCTTGCTGCGCTCCTTGACATTTTTTCTCCATCCTTTGCAATTCCCGTCTCTCTCTTGGGTAGGCCGTATCCATGCAGTCAAGATGACTATCTTGCCAAAAGTTCTTTATTTCTTTCAGACCCTCCCTATACACGTCCCATCTTTTTACAGAAATGAGTCCTCCAGTTTGAATGGGCTCATAAATGCCCCAGAGTACCTAGATCGATGTTCTATACCCATAGGTTGCAAGGTGGCCTGGGAGCCCCTAACCTGGTCAAATATTATTTGGCACCACAGATTTCTCAATTATCTATGTTACATGCCACTTCTGACATCCCGTTGTGGGTGCTCCTGGAACTACCTAACTGCACCCCGATTTCTCTACAAGTGTTGCTTTGGCTTCCTCATAATTTACGCCCCCTGGCACTAAGCCCTCTTATGCTTCATGGCTTGGATTGTGTGACTTTGTTTGATATTTATTGCTCTTTTACCAACCCTCTTTTTCTGCCGGAGCTGGAACAACCTTGTTCCTTCTCTTGGTGAACCTCCAATGGCTATACCGGTGTGCATAATTTTTTATTATATGCTAATTTCCATCATGGGAGGCCTTCCGGGAGACACACGATATCCCTAGGCAGTAATATTTCCATTATTTGCAATAGCACAACTGGATTTTTTTCTCTCCTTTCTTCTTGAAAGTTTAAGACCCTTGGATAACTTACTCCTGCCTGACCCTGCCCCCAACTAGCTATGATCGACTGTAAACTTTGCTTGTGCAGGTCCCATGTCCGTGGTACTCGCCCTCTCCTGGGGCCCCTCTGTTTTTCTTCTTTCTCCTTTTTGCTTCCTCCTCTGTCTTTCTTTTCCTCTTCATTCCTGATATGAAGGCTATTAGACGAAGACTGATTTTCCTTAGGGGACAATACAGTAGAGCTTGTGATACTTACCTTACCTCTACCCTGGTCCTTTAGGGTCCTGGTAACAGTTTACAGATATGTTAATCAATCTACATACATACGCTGTTTTTTGTATGTGTCTGTTCAATATTGCCCCTGCGTGAGCACACCATGGCTTGTCATACTCTTTTGAAACGTAATAAAAATATTGAAACAGAAATGTTGTAGCTCCATTGTCAATCACAATGTCTTCTTTCTCCCCTTCCTCCACCAATGTATTCTTTCTTCACTTCCTCCACCAATGTCTCCTTCCTCTGCCCCCACCGCTGCCCCCAAACCACTGAAAATAAAAAAAAATCATGAGTCTGACAGTTATTATATAGTTATGGGGCGTGGCCATGTGGTGATGTCCCCCAGAGACCCAGCCCCTTGTAACGTCACGGACCCATCATTCTCAGGTTAGTGGTGTCTCAAGGGGGCGTACGCCTCTGGGTGACATCACCGGATGACCACACCCCATAGCTGTATAAGAACTGTCAGACACTGGACCTGAAGGAATGGTGGGAGCCAGCATCAGAGGAGGAGCATGTTTTTTATTTTCAGCGGCTCGGTTGCGGCGACGGAGGAAGAAGACATCGGCGGAGGAAGCGGAGAAAGAAGCTATCGGCAGGGGAGCGGAGAAAGAAGACATTTGGAAGTAGAGAAAGTAGATATCACAATTGACGTTGGAGCTACAATGGGGGACATTCTTCATTTTTAATAAGGGACTTGTCAAAAACCGTCTATTGTTTTTTGTAACACTAAACTGCTTCTTTTTTTTTTTGGTGAATGGGTAGAAGTACAATATAAAAACAATGTACAAATGCACAAAAAAGTGCATAGGTGTGCACGTAGGGTTAAACAGATCTCATAGGAACAAGTGTCCCCATGGAAGATTTCCCCATTCATTCCAGTTTTAGTGGCAACTCTAAGTTGTGAATGTACCCTCTCATTTTGAAATACTTAGTGGGGCACTGGTTAGATTGTAACTTTGTTAGATTGTAACTAAAGATGTATTTTGTGGGTGGTGGCGCGGCGCAGATTCTCACGGGTGGGGCGCTGGTCCCCGGTTCAGCCCCTGTGGGGAAATCCTAATTTGCCTCACTTTCGAACCATACCAGATCCTCAGGTGTGGGCGAAATATGGCATCAAGACGTTAAGAGATATGACATTTTCCCAGCTGACCCAGACCTATGGCTTGCCCGGCTGGATGTACTTTCGTTATGCCCAGCTTAGGCACGCGGCTAGGGCCCAATTTCCCTCGCCCCCATGTCTTCACTTAGACCCGGTGGAAGACCTATTGTCCTGTGATGGCCTACAGAAGCCTCTCTCTGCTCTTTATAGCACCTTGCTTCCCATTGACTCCCTCAGGATGGATAGACTCTGGGAGGCCTGGAGGGCGGACTTGCCAGCGTTGGAGAGGGAGGACTGGGAGGAGTGTCTGGAGTGGGGTCCTAAGCTGGTTGTATCTGCGGGTGATAAACTAATACAAACCAAATTCCTCCACAGAGTTTACTTTACCCCGGTGCATCTGTCCAGAATCTATCCAGACAGGGACCCGCAATGCCCACGGTGTCGGACGTCCCAGGGCACCTATATTCATATGTTCTGGACATGCCCTGCTCTGGAGTCTTTCTGGTCTGGGGTATTTGAACAATTAAATGTTAGACTGGAGCTGTCTGTCCCCATGACGCCTGAATTAGCTTTGCTGGGTATCATTGATGATGAGCAAAGGTCCCATCACAATAAACTGCTGATTTTCTACATTCTGTTTTATGCCAAAAAGGAAATCTTATGTCAGTGGACTTCCCCCTCCCCTCCTTCTGTTTCTTCCTGGGAGGGCAAAATCAATGCGGCTCTACCTCTGTACAAATTGACATACATTAGTCGTGGATGCCCCTGGAAGTATGATAGGGTCTGGTTGCCTTGGACAGCATTCTGAGGCTCTGGAGATATCTGACTGTGGTCCCTTTCCTCCCTGTCTGCCCTCCTTCTGCCCCCACTTCTTCCCTCCCCCCCTGGAGTCCTCGCTTCCCTCTGGTCCCCCCCCTCTCTCTCTCCCCCCCTCTCTCTCCCCCCCTTTTTTTTACCCCCCCCCCCCCCCATCCCCCTTTTTTTTTTTTTTTTCACCTCCCCTCGTCCTTTTCTCCCCTGGGGATCTGAGATCAGGTATCCTGCTTTTGCTGTGTCTTTTTCTCATCTGACCCTACTCTTTTTTTTATCTCTTGCCCGTAACTTGGTACTTGCAGTGAGTCTCGCTATGCTAGATCCAATCTTGAGTTTGAGCAATGTACATACCATGTGCTGTATTTAGTGATTGTACTGTGTTACTTCTAACTTTTATTGTTCTCCTTTGTGCTTGACAAAAGTCTGTATGGCTGACCTACTGTACTGTACTTATCCTTCAATAAAGCACTCCTGTTTTGTTAAAAGATGTATTTTGTGTCAGATCTAACCCTTTGTTTCGTACTAACCTCAGGATTATTTATGTGTTTAGTGGCAGATAAATGTGGTTATAATCTTTGTGGCTGCATTCTCTGTTTGGTATTATATTGTGCTAATTGTCATTGATTATCTCAATGCAAGTCTTCAGTTGAAACCCATAATGATTCACTTGAAGCCCAACTGCACCTTGATATTTATTATTGTAGTGTAGTCAGGTTGCATATACAGTAATAAATATGATTTGCTACTCTTTATTTAATTAATAGGTGCTGCAGCAAGGGTTAAAATACCCTGTGCATCGGACTGTGGCTCTCTCACACAAAGCAGCAACTCGGCTGACCCATGATCCAATACCTGCTGAACAGTGCAACAAGCGACAGCTCTCTCACTACTTGAGCCATGCTGTTGATTTGTGCACTGTTCGGGGGGAGATGTGTCAGACCACTAAAGAGCTGGACCACACCCTTGTACGAGCTGAAGTCAGGCTTTGCAGAATGCTGTGTTATTAGGTATTTTACCCATTGGTGCAGCAAATACTAGTTAAAAAACAGTAAATGAAGATCAGATTTATTACTTTATATGCAACCTGACTGTTTTAAAGTTATAAAATGTGAGGGTTTAATTGGGCTTTAACACAGTACAAACACCCTGCCTTTGGCCAATTATGGCTCTCGCAGCAGAGCACGCTGTGATTAGCCAAAGCATGCAGGTCAGGTGCATGCTTTGGCCAATCTTCAGACGTCAATGCAATGCGATCTTGCAGTGCATTATGGGGCGTTCTGCGGCGCTTCAATTTCCCGCGAACGCCCCATATTTTCAGTTCATTTGCGAGCAAACACTCGATGTCGAACTTACGCTTGCCGTGAACCGCTGGCTCATCCCTAGCAGTGGCCTCTGCTTTCCCTTTCTGGTCATGTATTATGTCACAAGACAAGGGGGATTGTAAGAAGGGCAGCCTACAGATGCCTGTGTGCCCGTCTTTGTTCTTAGCCTGCCCGCTCTCCTGCTCACATTACACTGCTCCTGGTGGTGGGGGGGGTCACAATTTTCCCTCCAGGAGCTATCACGACCCTACTGCCCCCTCTCCACACTCCAGGTGCTGCTTCTGATTCTACCCCCCCCCCTTACACACCTTGTCCTGGCCTCAACCTCATTATAGAACTAAGCAGACAGAATCTGCAGCAGTTGTGCTTGGCAAACAATCAGCGTTTATCTTTCATTTTCAAAGCTTAACTGAACAAACTGAAGGTAGAAGCTGATTAGCTGCCAAGATTCTATCTGCTCCAGTTTTGATAAATTCCCTCCTTCACAGTTTCCATTTAAAATATATATTTAATTAAAGTTAGAAGAGTAAAGAGCAAGACAGCGACTCTATTTAGCACAGCATTAGATTAGTGAGGTAAAAGTAAATCATTTTGTCTCTACAGTGCTAAATAGGAAAAAGTACAACAGTAAAAACTATACACAATATAATGTTGTCACTGATCTTAACTGGGCATGACATGAATCCCACACAGTTGTATTTTTTTTGTGCGGAAATGCCTTTTATAGAGCAAAAGAAAATTATCTCATATTCGCATGCTTAAAATTTTCATAAACACTTAATTTTAAGAGATGTTGGATTCTGGAACATGAAAGAACGACATTGTTCTTGAGTTTTGACCCAGAAAAATAGTGTCAACAATTCTGTAAATACACAGGATATTTAATAGTCTCCATTATTTAAAATATGCCTATCCCATAAATCAAGATTAGTTCTGGCAGAGTACGTTTAGTAAAGATAATTCACATGAATTTATCTTAGCAGCAAAATGTATATAAGATAATTAGTGCAAGTCAGTTGATGACAAATTAGCATGAAAACAGTTATGAATATCTGCTTCACTTAATCCAGAAATATATGTATTGTGTTAAAACCATGAAAAAGAATTACTTTACTCATAGTAATTCTGGTTTAGAGAAACCATGCTCTTTCTATCCACCTCCAGCGCTAATGGTGTTCCTGCTATAAGTAAATAAAATATAGGGGTTGATTTACTAAACGCTTTTCATTTTGCAAGGGAATTCTTCCCATACCTTTGTAAATGTGATGAAATTTCACTTTGCAAAGAATAATCACATGCAGAGAAAATAAACAAAAAATAATTTTTGCTTGCACATGATTGGATGATGGAAGCCAACAGAGCTTCAACTCATTCACTAAGCTCTGGCAAATGCAAATGCAATTTGAACAGCTTATTTGCCTTTCGTAAATCAACCCCATATAACTGATCCAAGGCCAGAAAGACTAGACAGGCCATTTACAAAGCATCGTCTTATTCAATATGCTTTGTAGAAAGCAGTATAGTAGGAAAGAGCATAAAAACAAAACTGGTCAATAGGCCACTGTAGAAGCCAAACATATTATCATGTAATAAATGTTAGGGACCCAAGGATTATTATGATACTGATTTTAAGAAAAAACAGGCTGTTTTGGGACCTCAGGAATATGTAATAGAAAAATATAAATAAATGTGTAGGGACCCTGCCCTGAGCGGGAGTGCCCCTATATTTTAAATTTAGCGTTGAAATGCTGTGATCAGCCTAGGCCTTAATTTATTGTTTTCTTTCTGTCGTTTTTCCCCTAAATTCAGGCTATTGTTTGCTTCTGTTTGCTGTTGCAGAGTTTCTCTGGCAATAGCATAAGAAGATCCAATAGCCTCAGTTATATTTATTTCTCCCTGGCCAACCATTAGAATCTGTATTGTCAGTGGTGCATGTTTGGAATTGGCATAGATATTTGGCGTAACTTTCTGGAATCTCTTTTGCCTTTCAGACTTTGCCTGGAGAGGGTGTGTGTGCAGTGTGAAGACAGGATATCAAGGCCTGAAATCAAAGGTGTGGGTGGGGAATTAATAACATGACAATAAATCTTCTCCCAATGTGAAGGTTCCAATTGTAGCTGGAAAGGGTTAGTGGCCCGTAACACTTGGTTTTTGAGAGAGGCTGATTATCCACAGAAATCAGGTGGACAGTACACTTTAGAGCAGGGTTCTCCAAACTATGGCCCTCCAGTTGTTTGGGAACTACAATTCCCATCATGCCTAGTCATGTCTGTGAATGTCAGAGTTTTACAATCCCTCATGGGATGTGTAGTTCCGCAACCTCTGGAGGGCCATAGTTTGGAGATCCCTGCTCTAGAGCATGAGTTTTCAGAGACAAGTGAGTGACCAGTGCTTTTTCAATAAATTTTCCAGTGGCTCTGAAATCCACAAAGGCCAGTGGCTCATGAGACCCAGTCCCGTAGTAGATAACAGTGGGGATCTTTAAGCGCTTGTCCTTTTCATGACCTAGGGAGGGTGATTTTTTTCACAATCGTCTGGGGTCCTGGAGTAGGCTAAGTGCAAAGCACATGACCCCTAAGGCTACAATAGAAACAAAGTCCTATGTCACGATGGTGAGTAGATAAATGGGTTGAACCTAGCTGTATAAGTTTCTTCTCAGACATTGCATTGGTAGTGGAGGAATTGGGTGTCAAGGAAAGTACAGGTTAGGCCTCAGCTGCCACCTAATGTTCATAGGGCAGCAACGACTGGTGTGTAGGAGTAGCAAGTTAGAGCAGGCTAAGTAGTAACAGAGACTCTGATCGCAAAGGAGGGTAAGGCAGAAAGGTAGTCTAGACAAGCCAGGTCACACACGTGTAGATAAGGGTCAGGGTACACAATCACAGCAAGGAGAAATTAGGGTCAGAGAATGCCCGGTCATAGATGATAATACACAGGGCAGATAGAAGTTGGGTCAAGCAATAGCACACAAGGTAGCTTTTTATTAAAGCAAAACTAAGCAGGAGAACACACCATATTCTGTTATCTGGCTGTACTGGGAACCCAGTGTGCTCTCCTCCAATGATATGACTTGTCCTGAAACCCCCACCCAGTCTATCACTGGGAAGATCAGTGTACTGCTGTTTTAGCCTCCACTAGCTTTTATGCACCAGGGAACAGTGCTTATAAAAAGAGGAAAAAAGGTGTTTAGATTTTTTGTATCTATACACAAATTTTTTTCCTTTCATTTTTGTTTAGGTTGTTTTACAAGGTGAGGGTTTACAATCCCTTTAAAGTGGTTGTAAACCCACTTATGCAACTTGCACCTACAGGTAAGCCTAGATTAAGGCTTACCTGTAGGTGCAAGAAATATTTCCTAAACCTACACGGTTTAGGAGATTTTTGCAAAAAAGACATTCACCGATGTCTACGCCGCATGCGCGCCGTAGACAACGGTGCATTCAGTCAGAATCCCCATTCACAAATCCGGCTTTTCTGGATTTGACGGCTCCCGCGCGGCGCTGTGATTGGCCGGAGCGGCGATACCCGGAAGTAACCTTCCTGGTATCTGTGGAGTGATGGCTGCGGCTGGATGGGGAGACGAGGATGGCTTCGGGGGCCCCGATCTAAGGTAAGTGATGCATAATGTGCTAGTATGCTAGTCATACTGGCTCATTATGGCTTTGTCTTGCAGGTGGGGTTTTTTTTTTAAACGGGTTTACAACCACGTTAAGGAGACTGATTTACCTAACATTGACATTATAATCTAACTGTACAATGGTTGTACAATCTCCTTTAGATGATAAAACAATGTAAAAAGAGAACCTACCTAAACTATCCAATCAACCTGTTGCCAATCAGATAAGCTAATACAATACATAGGTTTTTTTTTTTTAATACATAGTTTTTGACAGTTAGATTGCAACATTTGTGCAACATTTGTGGTGAGCTAAAAGGAATAATTTCAACCTAGTCTGTATCCACCTCAAATCCCACACAAATACAAGAAAGGAAAAAAAACAACTAAGAAAAAATATAACTTAGCCCTAGAAGTATACATGGGGTCTACTTATATTTTTTTCACCCAAGATTCACCTATTTTTCTAATTGGATTAAATTAGGAAAATTTTTGAATCCTGGATGAAAGTTGTGTAAATTTTGTATGAAAACATAAAAAACTGACCTCTTTTAGCAAATCAGCTTCATCATAATACTAATATACCCACCAGAGCATATTCCCATGGAATGTAATATGTGCTATAGTTAAAGTGTCGCTAAACCCACATCATACAAAAAATATAAAATATAATAAATGCTGTATTACATGCTGTTCATACTCACTCAGTCACTATAAAATTTGTTTTCTGTATTCTGCAAAAAACCTGGTTGATCCTGTTGCTCTCTATCTCCACCTTCTGTTCGTGTTCCCAATTAAGCTGTGAGTCTCAAATGTGGGTGTATACACAGTGGTAAATGACAGCCCACTCCCTCCCTCCTCCTCCATGCCCACTAACCAGCTAAACACAATGGGAGTGGGATAATAAATGTAGATAAATGGAGGCTTCACCTCCCTCTTATTCTACGACACAGGCTGGAGAAGCATGACACAGCCTGTAATCTGCCCACACCATGTTATTTCCACAAAATAATAAAGATCAAATTTCAAATATATATTTGTATGCTAATTTAAAACAATTTATTGAAATTATTTATTTATTTGTACTCAGTATTCCAAAGTCAGTTTTTTTTTGTTTTTTTTAGTTTCAATAGTTTATTTATTGAATTTTCGATTACACATGAAGCAACATAAAATGAAGTAGGATAAAATAAAATGCAGAACAAAATAAAATGAAGAAGAAGAAGATGTTCCGTTGATACAATAGATTGTCCGGTAACATTGTTTTACAATTCTAATATCACTTATCGAAAGAAAAACACTTGTTGGGATAATGGGTGTCTCCCCTATTTGGGTACTAGCTATGTATAACCACTTACGATCTCTCTAATTGGTCGCAGTGGTCAACTGCGGATAAGGAAATGTGTATCCCTGAAGCCATATATTGTCATACATTGTACTCTAAGATATCTGAGGTATCCAAATATCGTAGCAAGGAACAAACATAACAAGTAACTTAAAATAACAGTACAGATACATTAATCTATGCACTGTTTAGCCAATATGGTTTTCTTTGATTATCAATAATCAACTAATCAACTAATCCCCCTCTCTGACCTCCAGTTGTGCCAGGGAGCCAACAGTTTGGAAATTTCCTCAAATTTACCCATTGCGGACGCATAGAGTATCTCGTATGTACTGTGTGTTTGTACTATATTTATACCTTCTGATATTAATGGAGCACCAATGTCTTTCCAGTGTCTAAGAGTAGATAGGCGAGTTGTCATCAATATATGCGAGACTACAGTGGTATAGGGTGAAGGAATCTAATCTAGTTCTAGTAAGAGTATGGCCATACTAGGTTGCAATGGTTGATTGAGAGGTGAGATGTCTGCTAGTAGACTCTCCACTTGGGACCACAAAGGTTTAATCCCCGGGCAATCCCATAGTATGTGGATCAATGTGCCTCTCCCCCACTTAGTTTCCAACACCCTGGTGAGGTTTCCGGGAATATCTTTGAGAGATGATGCGGGATGAGATACCACCTAAGGAGTATCTTATGGTGCATTTCCCACAAGTTGGTACTCTTGGTAGAAGCAAGCTGAAGTCTGATTGATTTCTCCCAGTGTGTAACTGCGTACTCTGTCCCTAGTTCTTGTTCCCATGCTAGAATATTTTGAGTTTTAACCAATGTGTCCTTTTCCTGAAGCCCCCTATAGATAATTGATATACCTTTGGACTTGTTTGTGGTTTGTTGATAAAATTGGGCTATTTTCATCGGAAGGTGTTTAAGAGTTAGGGGGTTCTTTTTTAGCAGTTGTACTAGTTGCATATATTTGTATTGTTCCCTTTTTGCCAGTTGGTACTTTTGTTGCAAAGTGTAAAATGGTTGTAGTTGGGAGTTTACAAGTACTTCTTCTGGGTAGTTTATTCCTTTCTCCTTCCAATGAGTAAGATTGATGTCTGGGATTATATATTGGATAGCTGTTATAGGAAGATTAAAAGACACTGTCTTGCCCTCCCATTTGTGTGCTGTGCGTAGATGAGCCCAAGCTCTCAGTGAAGCAAAGATAGGTGGCCCTAATTCCTTATCTAGGGACTTACTATGATGTGCTGTCATTAAAAAGTCCCTAAGATTCCCCTTTGGTATTTTATTTTGTTCTAATTCCTTCCATAATGCATTGGAGTTTGTTGCCACCCAGTGTTTGAGCTGAGTCAGGATAGACGCAAAATAGTAATCTTGTAAGTGTACATGGCCTATCCCCCCTGCTGACCTACTCTTAATTAATTTGCTGAAGGCACATCTGGCTTTTTTCCCCTGCCACAGGAAACTGTTAAGAATTGATTGTAGAGAATTAAAGTAGATGTTGGGTAAGGGGATTGGAAGAGTTCTGAAGATGTACAACGGTTGGGGCAGTATTAGCATCTTGAAAGCTGCTAGTTTACCTAGGCAGGACAACTCGGATTGTGCTAGTTTGTGTAACTTATTTTTAAGGGAGTTCAGGAATGGCGTATAGTTGGCAGCAATTAAGTCATCTGGATTGGAAGTCAGTGTGATACCTTAGTAATTTATACCTTTTTTTTCCATATGTAAGGGAATTTGCTTTGTAGAACTTTCCTGGCTTCTGCATCTATACCCAGATTTAGTATGTAAGATTTATTCTCATTCACTTTATAGTACGAGACTGCAGTAAAGGTTGTAATGCTTCATAAACAGCAGCCAAGGACTTATTTGCTTTGGTAAGTATTAAGATTATATCATCAGCAAATAAGCTGATGACGTGGCGTCTAGAGCCCACCTCTAGCCCTGTAATTTGGGGGTGAGTTCTCAGATAAGTGGCCAGTGGTTTCATCAGCAAGTTAAAAATAAGCGGTGAGAGAGGACACCCTTGGCGTGTCCCATTAGTTATCGAGAATGGGGTTGATATTGCTCCTGCTATAAAAACCTGAGCCGACGGTTGGGTATATAATGCCATAATGGCTGTGAATATGAGACCACTAAATCCAAACCTGTGTAGGACTTCTGCCAAGAACCCCCAGTGTATTCTGTCAAACGCCTTCTCTGCGTCCAATGAAAGGAGAAGAGAAGGCGTTCCCTTCCTTCTAGCTATGTGAATGATGTTTATTAAGCGTCTAGTGGCGTCAGCTGTCTGCCTCCCCTTGGTGAACCCAGACTGATCTATATCCACAATTTCAAGCATAATGTCCACCAGTCTAGTAGCCAGAAGCTTAGCATAGATCTTAACGTCATTGTTTAACAGTGAAATAGGTCTAAAGTTTTGCGGTGCGTCCGGCGACTTCCCTGGCTTTGGTAGTGCTATAATTGTTGCTTTACGCATTTCTGGGGGAAACGAGGAAGACGCAGCAGCAGAGCCAAAAACTTTGGTTAGGTATGGGCAAAGAATGTCTTGGAAGGTCTTATAATATTCCCCCATATAACCATCAGGGCCCGGGGACTTATTGAGTGGAAGAGACTGTGTAACCCTTTCACCTCCAGTTCAGTGATAGGAGAGTTAAGACATTGAAGATGGGCATGTGTGAGTTTGGGAAGGTTAATCTTGTCTAGAAAGACATTGATGTTGTCTTTCGTTGATTGTGGTATGGAAGTGTCATCTTTAAGGTTGTATAGCGAGCCGTAGTACTGGCTGAATGCATCAGCTATCGCCTGAGGGTGAGTTTGTTTAACCTGAGTTTTAGGCTGTAATATATGTGAAATTTGAGTCTTGGTTCTATGCCCTTTTATCTTATTGGCCAGGAGTTTCCCTGCTTTGTTGCCACTGGTATAATAGGCTAGTTTTAATCTCCTGGATGCTTTTTAAATGTCCTCTAGGAATTTGAGCCTGAGCTCCGTGCGTAGATGTGTTATCTTATCAGTCAATAGGCGAGAAGGGTTAGTCATATTTTGTCTGTCTAATTTTTCTATTTGGAAAATGAGTTGCTCGGTCTGCTGCTGCCTTTCCCTCTTATTCCTCGCCCCTTGTTGAATCAGAATACCCCGCAAATATGCCTTATGGGCATTCCATATTACAAATGGGTCTGATACTGACCCTTGGTTGGTGTCAAAATACTCTAGTAGCCGCTGTTCAATGTGGGACCTGGACGGACCCGCCTGGAAGAGACAGGGATTTGCTCTCCACAAAGACACAGGATTTTGGAGGGAGGAATCTCCCACGGTTAGTCTCACTGAGGCGTGGTCCGACCATGTAATACCATTGATTTTGGCTGATTTACATTTGAAAAGCAAAGATCTATCAACCAGGAGTAAGTCAATTCTACATTAGATCTATGGCAATTTGAAAAAAAGGTATAATCCCTTTCATTAGCATTAAAGCATCTCCAGGAGTCATAAAGTTCGGAGGTCTGTAATGTCTCTTTCAGGGATGGTGGAGATCTTTTTGGTGATGAGGTGGAGTCTATAGTTGGGTCTGGTGTAATATTGAAGTCTCCACAAATCACCAACATCCCTTTCTGCACTGACCGCACTTTTTTCATAATCCTGTGAAAAAATCTGATCTGCCTGACATTAGGGGCATATATATTCGCCACAGTATTCGTGATGGAATTTATGTAGCAAACTAGAATAAGATAGCGATCTTGTGGGTCAGAAATAACATCATGGAGGTGGAAAGCTACAGAGTCCCTTATCGCCACCATCACCCCCTTTCTTTTTGCATTGGCATTTGCTTGATATATGTGGGGGAGTTTGGAGTGTGTACATCTCAGAGGTGAATGATGAATGAAGTGTGTCTCTTGAATACATAAAACGTCACATTTTTGTTGCAATGCCTCTTTCCAGAGAGATCTCCGCTTGGCCGGATGGTTGAGGCCTTTAGTGTTCAAAGTTAGAAAGTTCACCGCCATGTGTGCATGCTAAAGTTATGTTTGAGGTTGTAGTGGTGTAACTTGGCAATTACATGTGGTGGTGGTAGATCCCACAGGAGCGTGCACGTGGACCGTCGGCGAGGTCTCAAGGGTTCTGTGCATGTCCCAGCACTTGTGCTCCTCATCCTGGAAGGCGTAATGGTGTATCTGGCTGACAGGACAAAAGGAAGTAGTTCATAAGAAACAAAACAAAACAAAACAGTGGCTAGAAGCCTAGTAATAGAACTTAATTGGGTGTGACACATAGTCACTCAAAAGGTAGTTGGGGAAGTAGGGAGAGAGGAAAAAAAAACTTGGATCAGAGAAGAATTTCTCCACAGCGGGTAATCCTGAGTAGAAATATTGACTCAATCTAGGTCAGTTGTGAGAACAAGCATTTTTGCGGTCAACTGTGTGCCATTCGGGTTTCAGATTCTTGTTGTCGCTCCTCTGGTGCGATTGTGTTGGAGGGTCAGGAACTATCCCCCATGATTTCAATAGTGCCATTCCCTTAGCCAGAGAGTCCAACACATACTCCTTGTCACCTTTCGTGACTATCAGCTTTGTCGAGAAGCCCCATTTGTAACTCAATTTGTGGTTTCTGAGGGCCTTTGTAACCGTATTGAGGTTTCTGTGTTTTTGGAGGGTGTATTGCGACAGATCCGCATAGAATTGGAGATTGGAGTAAGGCGCTGGGATCTGATCTTTTTGTCTTGATATGGCCATTCATTTCTCCTTAGTATGATAGAAATGTAGCCTAAAGATGACATCCCTAGGAATGTTTTCAGATAGATAGGCGGGCTTAGGAAGTCTGTGTATCCTGTCTACAGTAAAGTCCAGCTCGGACAGGTCAGGCAATACTGCAGCAAACAGTTGGGCAACATAATTGCGCAATTCTTATTGTTTAACAGATTCAGGATCCCCTGATCTTGACATTGTTCCTCCTGGACCTGTCCTCCATTTCCGCCACTTTAGCTTTGAGAGTTTCAATGTCATCCTCTGTATTTTCATTAGCACCAACTAAAGCGTTAATTGTGGATGCATACTCCCCCATCTTGTTCTCTACGTATGAAACTCTATCCGCAACATTCCTCTAATCTGTGCTAAATCTGTGTACACATGAAACCATGTCAGAGTGAAGAGAACTTCTGAGTGACACCAGCATTTCCTTCAGTACTGTGTATAAGACAGGTTTGTTGTTAGTGGGCAAAAGGTCCATAGAGTCAGGTAGCTCTCTAGTGTAATCCCCTGATTCTATGGGAGAGCTCACATCTGTTCCATCATCCGCGGCATCCATCCAGAATCTTGCCTTCTCCGGGCTCCCAGATGATGGGGTTGCAGGTGAGGAGTGAGTGCTTTTAGGAGGGCTGCTCCTTTTCATTGTTTTTCCCTTCTGCGATGTATGCTGAGAGGCACAGTGCAGTGGCGTGGATGATGAGCCGGTGCCATCTTGTTTGGCCTCCAGGGTGAAGAACTCCGTGAGCTTGGTAGGTCGGTTCCCCTCCTTCTTACGCCTGGTCATGTTGGCGATCATCTCTGTGGGTGTTGTGGAGGTAGATCGCTGTGGTTTTACAATTTTTAACTGCCTAGGTGAGCCGCAGTGAGCTGCTGAGATACCGCTGGATCCAGAGCTCAGCTACAGCGCGTCCATCTCAGTCCCTGGCTAGCTCCGCCCCCTCTGTTTTTTTTAAACATATGACCAGCAGCAGAGGATTAGAAGCTCCTCCTGCTTATGTTTCCCTACAGACAGGCTGAGAAAGAGCTGAGTCATGTGGCAGCTGTATATTGATTAGGACAACTTAGATTTTTTTAATTAAAATAATTACAGTGCCATCGTCCACATACAGAAATAGAAGGGACAATGTAAATCAAACAGTGTGTGATTAGTATCACATATGTACAGTGGTTGGGTCATACAAAGGCTTTAACAATCTAAGGGTATTTAGTCTAAATTTTCACAATGGTATACAAGTAAAACAGAAGTATTCTTAGAAATAGTTAAACCCTGATGGGTTTTACTTCCTCTTTATTTCCCTGCAAAGGTAAAGCATAATGGGCTACTATGCATCGCATAGTAGCTCATTATGTGTCACTTACCTAAGTAAATATGAATACAACCACCTCAAATAAACACAGTGCAATAACCAACCCTAAAACCAAGACCCACAGATAACAATAGACATATATGTACAATGATGGGAGATACTGTAATCGTAAACAAGCCAGACTGAGGTCATACACCAGGAGATCAGAAGATAGGTAAGGATGGGAGATCAACAGGAACAGGGAGAGGACGGATGGATAGACTGCAGAGCAGGGATCCAAAGTAATCAGGTAACAGGAGGACAGGTATCCAAGGTAATGGGGAAGCAGGAGGGACAGAACCAGGATGGGCTCGGGATAGGGATCAGGTCAGATCAGAACGGGTCAGATACAGGCTCAGAAGTCAGGATCGCAGGGTCAAGGTCAGAGAGAGAGAGATACCAAGGCAAACATGTGAGGGCTTGCCGGGTATTTAAGTATTTGCCAGTGATTAGGCTAGGTGACACCTAGGTGACACCTGTCCGCAGGAAGAG
Source organism: Rana muscosa (assembly GCA_029206835.1). Taxonomy (NCBI): domain Eukaryota; kingdom Metazoa; phylum Chordata; class Amphibia; order Anura; family Ranidae; genus Rana; species Rana muscosa. The sequence goes on from CM055117.1 coordinate 497,230,710, forward strand.
CAGTCCGCTCCACACTGCTAGGATCCATTCGCTGGTGGAGACCAGTACTGCGTCCCAAAGTTTATATAATACCAGCAGGGAGAAGTTCTCCTGACAGTTCCAAACTGCCAGGAGACACCTGCTGGTGGACCACAGTACTGCAAGCCAAATAATAAATATTACCAGCGGATGGAACCTTTCCTGACAGTACCCCCCTCGAAGGAGTGGCCTCCGGACGCTCCAACTAACTGTTGCTCGGGAAAGTCCATGGCGACAAGCTGGGCAACAGGCAAAGTCACATCAGGTTGGGCATGAGTAAAGACCATGGCTTTAAACTGAACAAAATGCAGCTTGAGCTGAGCAGCGGGTACAGACACATCTGGGCAGGCAGCGGGCACATCCGGGCAGACAGCGGGCACATCAGGCTGGAAAGCGGGCACATCAGACTGGAAAGCGGGCACATCAGACTGGAAAGCGGGCGCATCAGGCTGGAAAGCAGGCACATCAGGCTGGAAAGCAGGCACATCGGACTGGAAGGCAGGCACATCGGACTGGAAGGCAGGCACCGGGACATCAGGCTGGAAAGCGGGAAAATCAGGCTGGAAAGCGGGCACCGAGACATCAGGCTGGAAGGCAGGCACCAGGACATCAGACTGGAAGGCAGGCAACAGGACATCAGACCGTTAGGCAGGCACCAGGACACCAGACTGGAAGGCAGGCACCAGGACACCATACTGGAAGGCAGACACTGGGACATCAAGCTGGGCAGCAGACAGGAACACATCAGGCTGGGCTGCAGACAGTGGCTCATCAGGCTGGGCAGCAGACAGTGGTTCATCAGGCTGGGCAGCAGACAGTGGCTCATCAGACTGGACAGCAGACAGTGGCTCATCAGGCTGGGCTGCAGACAGTGGCTCATCAGGCTGGGCAGCAGACAGTGGCTCATCAGGCTGGGCAGCAGACAGAGGCTCATCAGGCTGGGCAGCAGACAGTGGCTGTTTAGGCTGGGCAGCAGACAGTGGCTCATCAGGCTGGGCAGCAGACAGAGGCTCATCAGGCTGGGAAATGGGCACCACAACCTAAGGCCGGGAAACGGGCACCACAACCTCAGGCCGGAAAACTGGCACCACAACCTCAGGCCGGGAAACGGGCACCACAACCTCAATTTCGGAAACGGGCACCACAACCTCAGGCCGTAAAATGGGCACCACAACCTCAGGCCGGGAAATGGGCACCACAACCTCAGGCCAGGAAACGGGCACCACAACCTCAGACTGGAACGCTGGCTCTAGCTCTTCAGGCTGGAATGCTGGTACTGGTTCCCCAGGCTGGAACGCTGGCACTACGGGCTGGAACACTGGCACCTCGGGCTGGAACACTGGCACCTTGGGCTGGAACACTGGCACCTCGGGCTGGAACACTGGCACCTCGGGCAGGAATATTGGCACCTCAAGCAGGAACACTGGCACCTCGGGCTGGAACACTGGCACCTCAGGCTGGAACATTGGCACCCCGGGCTGGAACACTGGCACTCCAAACCGGGCAGCAGGTACTGGAGTTTCAGACTGGGTAGCTGGCACTGGGACGTCAGGCTTGGTAACAGGCACTGGGACGTCAGGCTGGGTAACAGGCACTGGGATGTCAGGTTGGGCAACAGGCACTGGGATGTCAGGCTGGGTAACAGGCAAAGAGTTGGTAGATTTAGGTGGGTCATCAGGTTTAACTGGCGTGAATGCAGGCTGGAGTAGGTTGGTTGGTGTGGAGGCAGGTTGGGTTACTGGCAGGATTGTGTGGGTCGGAAAGAACTTTTGTCTCTTTTTTGGCTTAGCCGTTGCAGATTTGTAAGTAACTGGAGAAATGTAAGAAAAGGAAAAGGAAGGGCTGGAATGCGGTGGAGACACGGGGACAGTGGCTGGAGGAGATTTTTGTGGAATAGTTACAGGTGGAAGGGAAGAGGCAGGTGGATTGAAGGCAGGATAAGTGCAGCAAGTAGAGACTGGGTAATAGTACTTGGTGGGAAGCTGAGTATACTGGGCTGTAGCTGAGGTTGCCATGGGTGACGGGGAGATAGATTCTTGGGAAGGCAGGTGACTTATGGCAGAGCTGGGTTGTTGTGGCTTGGCTAAATACAGGAGATCTGACCATGCCTGTAGCACAGGTTGAACAAAAGCTGGTTCACACACACCCTGTCAGAGATTGTACTGAACAAATGCAATCAGATAGCACCTGCTGGGAACAGGAGGAATAATGTTCATCAAAAAAGGCCAGATCGTCCTCCAACAACCATACCAGGTATTCAACTTGGTCACGACTGAAGGGAGGAGAGAAATCATCACTTCCTTCGGCTTTACACATAACTGGATTAGAGGCTGAACATCCTCAAATAACATATGACCCCGATCCACTAGGGAATGAGCTGATCGGATGGCTTCCATCAGCTGGTCACTAGTCCACCCTTTTAAAATCTGGCGACAATATTCACCATCCTCTGCTGCCAGCAGAGAAAAGTAAACGATTGCATCCATATAAGCAAAAATGCAAAACATCAGGATGGTTCCTTTATGCAGCCACATCTTATCAGAGATGGCCTTGGTATACTGTCAGGGAAGTTATCAGACCAGACTGTGTGGACTGCACAGAGGAAACCAAAAACGCATGTGAGTGAAAATATAATAATAATTTATTTAGGTAAGTAAATATGAATACAACCACCTCAAATAAACGCAGTGCAATAACCATCCCTAAAACCAAGACCCACAGATAACAATCCGCTGGTGGAGACCAGTACTGTGTCCCAAAGATGATATAACACCAGCAGGGAGAAGTTCTCCTGACAGTTCCAAACTGCCAGGAGACACCTGCTGGTGGACCACAGTACTGCAAGCCAAATAATAAATATTACCAGCGAATGGAACCTTTCCTGCGATGTCACTGCTGTCGTCGATCTTTACCCCTCTTCCTTCCGGGGCCACAAACTCTGGCTCTGTGACTGTCCGGAGTCGCGTGACGTCACTCCCGCACATGCACGCGGGAGCCACCAGTCACGGCATGACCTCCTTTAGAAACGGCACGATCGCCATTTCTAAAGTGCGCCTGTTCCGTTGTCTACGGTCCATGCACCGTAGACATCGGCGCACATCTTTATTGTAAATATTTCCTAAACCTTGGCGGTTTAGGAGATATTTCCAGCACCTACAGGTAAGCCTTAATTCAGGCTTACATGTAGGTAAAAGTGGTTGTACAGGGTGTACAACCACTTTAAGAACTGTATATAAAATGAAAAAAAAAATGGATTTTGAATATCTGAGTAGTTCAATATGACTTTCAAAAACAAATGGATTGTGATTAATTTTTTATAAGAGGTAATCTTATTCAGGGCATAAGGTAACTTTATTTTGTTTTATTGTGCTTCCTGACACAGATTCTTTACATAAGCCAAACACTATTATTTTTCAATTGTGCCAGCAATTCTTACTTATTTTAATATAAAATCTGCTCACTTTGATATTTTCATGTTTGTAGGTTGCTTACCAGTGCTATCTTCAATTTTTAATGTGCCAATAATAGCTGTTCTGCATTTGCAAATTCAGTTTCAGCTTAGGCACCGTGCCAATAAGTTTCCATTTTCTGTACTACCTATAATACCAACAAATTGTCTCTGTCTGTGTTAGTTATATGTATAGTCCTTCAGCCAGAGATACGGCAAGAAATGTGTGTGATGTGTACAGATAAAATAATGTTTCTTGTGGCTGTTTATTGTAGGAACATTTTGCACAAACATGGAAATGTCTTTTATGTATTAAAGAGTATACCCAGGACCTGCCTAGAAGAAACACCATTATAGTTGATCTGAGATCCACTGAGCAAATTTACATATAATCTTAATATTTAAAAGTGACTGGAATCCTGTGTTGAGACACATAATAGAGCTTTTAGATACAAGAAATGTTGAAGAGAACCAGTCACAATGGGGCTTTTTCAAGAATCTGTATACTGTATTCAGGTTTTAAGTGAACCTGGTGTTTGCCCATATGTGGTTTACTTTAATAGTACAATTAGTACATACACACCTTTTCCTTGCTCCTAAGTCCTAAGTCACTCAGGTCTTCTGCTGGGAGAAAAGAAAATGCCTTGTGGCTCTGGGTAGAAAAGTGATTACTTCACTTACTTCTATGTAACAGTACTGGTGATTAGTAACTGGTCACTAGGGATGAGCTCCGCGTTCGAGTCGAACATACGTTCGACTCAAACATCGTGTGTTCGAACGTTTTGGGTCGTTCACGCCAAATTCGAGTGACGCGAACGGCCCAAAATCCCGGCGCTGTGATTGGCCAAGCATGCACTGTGACCCCGCATGCTTGGCCAATCACAGCGCCGGCAGCGAGGAGAGCCATAATTGGCCACAGGCAGGATGCCTGTGGCCAATTATAGCTCGGGGGGTTTAGTACACGCCCCACACTATAAAAGGCCGCCAGCGCGGCGGCCTTGTGTAGTGTGTTCCGGCGTGCAGGGAGAGAGAAGGATAGGCAGGGACAGTGATAGTGAAATTGTGTGTAGGGAGAGAGAAGGATAGGTAGGGACAGTGTCAGTGTGATATTCTGCTAAACCTTGTGTGTAGGGAGAGAGAAGGATAGGTAGGGACAGTGTCAGTGAATTCTGCTAAACCTTGTGTGTAGGGAGAGAGAAGGATAGGCAGGGACAGTGTCAGTGATATTTTGCTAAGCCTCCTGCACAGTATACACCTGAAGCTAGCCCTTATTGCTGTGTTTTCTGTGTGTGTCACACTAACAGGCATCTGCAGCACTTACAGTGGGCGTATTGTGCTTCTTGCAAAATATACACCTGAAGCTAGCCCTTATTGCTGTGATTTCCTGTTGAGTAACACAGGCAGGCATCTGCAGCACTTACAGCGGGCGTATTGTGCTTCTTGCAAAATATACACCTTAAGCTAGCCCTTATTGCTGTGATTTCCTGTTGAGTAACACAGGCAGGCATCTGCAGCACTTACAGCAGGCATAGTGTGCCTCCTGCACATTATACACCTGAAGCTACCCCTTATTGCTCGTAGTTTTTTTTCTTTTGTGTTACACTAACAGGCATCTGCAGCACTTACAACAGGCGTATTGTGCTTCTTGCAAAATATGCACCTGAAGCTAGCCCTTATTGCTGTGATTTCCTGTTTGAGTAACACAGGCAGGCATCTGCAGCACTTACAGCAGGCGTATTGTGCTTCTTGCAAAATATACACCTGAAGCTAGCCCTTATTGCTGTGATTTCCTGTTGAGTAACACAGGCAGGCATCTGCAACACTTACAGCGGGCGTCTTGTGCTTCTTGCAAAATATACACCTGAAGCTAGCCCTTATTGCTGTGATTTCCTGTTGAGTAACACAGGCAGGCATCTGCAGCACTTATAGCAGGCGTAGTGTGCCTCATGCACATTATACACCTGAAGCTACCCCTTATTGCTCGTAGTTTTTTTTCTTTTGTATTACACTAACAGGCATCTGCAGCACTTACAGCAGGCGTATTGTGCTTCTTGCAAAATATACACCTGAAGCTAGCCCTTATTGCTGTGATTTTCTGTTTGAGTAACACAGGCAGGCATCTGCAGCACTTACAGCAGGCGTATTGTGCTTCTTTCAATATATACACCTGAAGCTAGCCCTTATTGCTGTGATTTCCTGTTGAGTAACACAGGCAGGCATCTGCAGCACTTACAGCGGGCGTATTGTGCTTCTTGCAAAATATACACCTGAAGCTAGCCCTTATTGCTGTGATTTCCTGTTGAGTAACACAGGCAGGCATCTCCAGCACTTACAGCAGGCGTAGTGTGCCTCCTGCACATTATACACCTGAAGCTACCCCTTATTGCTCGTAGTTTTTTTTCTTTTGTGTTACACTAACAGGCATCTGCAGCACTTACAGCAGGCGTATTGTGCTTCTTGCAAAATATACACCTGAAGCTAGCCCTTATTGCTGTGATTTTCTGTTTGAGTAACACATGCAGGCATCTGCAGCACTTACAGCAGGCGTATTGTGCTTCTTGCAAAATATACACCTGAAGCTAGCCCTTATTGCTGTGATTTCCTGTTGAGTAACACAGGCAGGCATCTGCAGCACTTACAGCGGGCGTAGTGTGCCTCCTGCACATTATACACCTGAAGCTACCCTTATTGCTGGTTTTCCCATCTCCCTGCTGGCCTTTAGAATGTCTGGAAGGCAAACAAGGAGAGGCAGACAGTCAGGAGCCAATAAAAGAGGGCAAGCAGGCTCTGTTTCTAGAGACAACAGTGCTGGTCGTGGACGCGGTGCATCATCATCAGCACGTGGTCATGGGACACGCTTGTCCTTTTTTTCGGCAGCTGGACGTGTTGAGCCGCATCATGCCGAAGACTTGGTAGAGTGGATGACCAAGCCCTCCTCATCCTCCTCATCCTCTCTCACCCAGGCTCAGGGTACTGGCAAAGCAGCTGCCAAAGCGTCCTCTTCCCTCGTATCTATGTCATCATCAGTCACTCCTTCCCTAGACCCACCGTGTCCTCCTGAGGAGTCCCCTGAATTGTTTGAGCACAGTGTTGGGTACATGCTCCAGGAGGATGCCCAGCGTTTCGAAGGGTCTGATGATGATACCCAGCTAGAGGAAGGCAGTAGCATGAGAGCAGAGAGAGGGGATGTTCAAGAAGGACACCAATCTGGCAGTCATGTTCCAGCAGCTGCAGCATACTGCCAGATTGGCTTCAGTGATGAGGAGGTAGGGGATGATGAGGTCACTGACTCCACGTGGGAGGAGGTGCCTGATAGGAGAGAGGAGGAGGATGAGGAGGAGGCACATCTCCAACGAGGCAGGATGCCCTCGTGGGGCCAGCGTAAGGGCAGTACAACGACTGAATCACACCGCAGAGCTCTGCCTGTGCAGGGTGCTGCCTCTGCCCGTTATTCCAAAAGTTCTTTGGTGTGGGCTTTTTTGAGTCGAGTGCATCAGATCGCACTGCTGCTGTTTGCAACATATGTGTCAGGAAGGGCATGCCAGCACTCAAGATGGTGGCCGTGGAAGACGCCCAGGAACCTCAGCTATTGCTAGAACGCCAAGTGCGCGCGCGCATTCAGTGACAGGCCTTGGCACCAAGCAGGCTTCTTAAACTGGGTCAGTACCCAAACTCAGTGCTGTTTGCTCTACAGCGTTCTGTGTACCCTACGTTCCAGTATCTGATACCTGTTCCTGATATCCGACCCGGCTTGTCCTTGACGTTCCTGTTTTCTGCCCGCACCTGACCCGGCTTGTTGACTTTGCATCTGCCTGCTCCTTCTGCTACCTTGCTGCCAGCCTGATAGTAAACCGGCCTGTATCCTGACTTCCCTCCAGCCTATGCCCCTGTCCCGGACTTGTCCGCCAGTGTGTGATCCGGCCAGCCTGCACCTGCCATCCTTGCAGCCCTTCGGAGCCCTGCTGAGCTCCCATCCCACCTGCTGTCGCATCTGCTCCTCTGCCTGTGGAGTTCCTGTACGAAGCCAGTACCTGCCTTCCACTGACCGAGGCTCCTGATCTTCTCTGCACCGGTGTTCCTCTGCAGTCTCTTCTGGGATCCCAGTCCGGCTCCATCACCAGAGATCCTGCCAGGCACCCGTGCGAATCTGCACTCCTGCGCCTCCTGTTTACTCTATCAGGGGCCTCGAGTCAGAGGTGTAAGGGAGGCCATCCTCTGCATAATCAGGCTCTACCGCCAGGTACGTGACAATATGTCTCAAGCGTATCTCGCGTGGCCAAAACATCAGCCGCTTGGGCACCACATGCTTGACCAGACATATGTTGACCTGCCATGCAGCTCGTTGGCAAGCCTATCTTAAAGACCCACACCAAAGAACAAAGCGGACCTCTCCTTGCTCCGTATCAGCTGGGATCTCCAACCCCACTATACCTTCACTCCTCTCTGAAACCTGCTCTGAGAGGAATGAAGGTGTAGAATTAGGTGTGTCACAGCCAAGTACTTGGGGGAACTCTGCTAGCAGTACAACGACATCCGATTCTAGCAGGCAAATTTCCCTGCCCCAGCTGCTGGACCGTCGAAAGAAGTTCACTCCCAGCCATCCACATGCTCAGCGGTTGAATGCTAGCTTGGCTAAATTGCTAGCACTTCAACTGCTGCCTTTTCAGTTGGTAGACTTGGCCCCCTTCCGTGAGTTTGTGCAATGTGCGGTTCCTCAGTGGCAGGTTCCCAAACGCCACTTTTTCTCACGGAAGGCGATTCCGGCTCTCTACCGGCATGTGAAAGGCAATGTCCATGCCTCGCTGGACAGGGCGGTCAGCGGTAAGGTGCATATTACCGCTGACTCATGGTCCAGCAGGCATGGACAGGGACGTTACCTTTCTTTCATGGCCCATTGGGTCACTCTTTTGGCAGCTGGGAAGGATGCAGGACAAGGTGCAGTAGTGTTGGAGGTTGTTCCGCCGCCACACCTCCAAAATGCTACTACTGGTTGTGACACACCTCTCTCCTCCACCCCCTCCTCTTCTTCTTCCTCCATGGCCTCTTCCTGTGCTTTGTCCTCGGAACCAGCGGTGCTCCGTAGGCGTTCAAGGGGCTACGCAAGTACGCAGGCAAAAAGATGCCATGCCGTGCTTGCGCTGGTGTGTTTGGGGGACAGGAGCCACACTGGGGCAGAGGTTCTGTCAGCTCTGCAGGGGCAGGCTGAGAGGTGGTTGACGCCACGCCAGCTTAAGCCAGGAATGGTGGTTTGCGACAATGGCACCAACCTCCTCTCCGCCCTCCGACAGGGACAACTGACCCATGTGCCCTGTGTGGCTCACGTCCTTAACCTGGTGGTGCTGCGGTTCTTGGGCAGGTACCCGGGCTTACAGGATGTCCTGAGGCAGGCCAGGAAAGTCTTGTGCATTTCAGCAGATCATATAATGCCAGTGCTCGGCTGGCTGAGCTGCAAAAGGAGTTGAACCTGCCCAAGAACCGCCTTATATGTGACATGCCCACCAGGTGGAACTCAACGTTGGCCATGCTGCAGCGGCTGCACACGCAGCAGAGGGCCATCAATGAGTACCTGTGCGACTACGGCACCAGGACAGGGTCAGGGGAGCTTGTTTTTTTTTCACCACACCAGTGGGGCATGATCAGGGATGCATGCACTGTCCTGGCACCATTTGAGGAGGCCACAAGGATGGTGAGCAGTGACAGTGCATGCATCAGTGACACTGTACCTCTTGTCCACCTGTTGGAACATACGCTGTGTGGAATAATGGACAGGGCACTTGAGGCAGAACAGAGGCAGGAAGAGGAGGACTTCCTTGCCTCTCAAGGCCCCCTTTACCCAGACAGTGTTCCTTCTGTCCCACCCATCGCAGAGGAGGAGGAGGAGGAGGAGGATTGTGTCAGCATGGAGGTGGAGCCTGGCACTCAGCATCATTATCAGCAGTCTTTTAGGGATGATTTACAGTCCCAAGAAACCCATGGACTTGTATGTGGCTGGGAGGAGGTGGCTGCGGATCATGTCGTCCTTAGTGACCCAGAGGACTCCGGACCGAATGCCTCAGCTAACCTACGCTGCATGGCCTCCCTCATCCTGAAAAGTCTGCGGAAGGATCCTCGTATTCTTCGGATCAAGGAGAGGGACCATTACTGGCTGGCCACTCTCCTTGATCCACGGTACAAGGGTAAGGTTGCGGACCTTATCTTACCATCGCAGAGGGAGCAGAAGATGAGACAACTCCGGGAAGCCTTGCAGAAAGGTCTGTGCAATGCTTTTCCAGAGACTGGGAGGTTACAAACTCCTGGTCCTGGACAACGAGTTGCTGAGGCTTCGGTCAGTCAAAGAAGGAGCGGTGGGGAAGGTGGCCATCTGACCGATGCGTTTAGACAATTCTTTAGTCCGCAGCCCCAAGGTAGGATCGGTTCCAGCAACCATCGCCAGCGTCTGATATACATGGTGCAGGAATACCTAGGGGCAAGGTCAGACTTGGACACCTTCCCCACCGAAATCCTCTGGCTTACTGGGTCTTGAGGATGGATCACTGGCCAGAGCTTGCACAGTATGCAATTGAGCTACTGGCCTGTCCTGCATCCAGCGTTCTTTCAGAACGCACATTCAGTGCTGCTGGAGGATTTGTCACGGATCACAGGGTGCGCCTGTCCACCGTCTCCGTTGATCGACTGACCTTCATAAAGATGAACCAGTCTTGGATCACCACCAGCTACCAAGCACCTGAAGCTGATATAACAGAATAATTTATTTTCAAATGTCACATCCCTTCAAGACTGATGCTGATGCTGAGTGACTGTCCTGTTATGTTGACTGACTATCCTCCTCCTCCTCAATGATCCGATTCCTGATGATAGCTTGAAAGAACATTTTTGTTTCTGGGTGCCGCCACCAGTGGCTAAGGCCCAATTTTTCAGCCCCTGTTTAACAGGGGCATGTAATTACAATTTTTTATGCAATGCTTTGCAGCAGGGCTCATTCCTGCACTCCAACTAGAGTATCTGTGAGGGGTTGCAGTGTTGTGGCACCAGTGCCTAAGGCCAAATTTTTCTGCCCCTGTTCAACAGGGGCGTGTAATTACAATTTTGGATGCAATACTTTGCAACAGGGCTCATTGCTGTGCTCCAAGTACAGTATCTGTGAGGGGTTGCAGTGTTGTGGCACCAGTGCCTAAGGCCCAATTTTTCTGCCCCTGTTCAACAGGGGCGTGTAATTACAATTTTTGATGCAATACTTTGCAACAGGGCTCATTGCTGTGCTCCAAGTACAGTATCTGTGAGGGGTTGCAGTGTTGTGGCACCAGTGCCTAAGGCCCAATTTTTATGCCCCTGTTCAACAGGGGCATGTAATTACAATTCTTGATCTAATAATTCACATCAGGACCCATTCCTGCGCCCACCAAGAGTAACTGTGAGGCCTTACAGTGTTGTGGCAACACCACCACCACCATAGGCCCAATTTTTCAGCCCCTGTTCAACAGGGGCATGCAATTACAATTCTTGATCTAATAATTCACAGCAGGGCCCATTCATGCGCCCACCAAGAGTAACTGTGAGGGCTTACAGTGTTGTTGCACCAGCACCACCACCAAAGGCCCAATTTTTCCTACCACTGTTCAACAATGGCATGTAAATACAATTCCTGATATAATAGTTCACAGCAGGGCGTTCCAGCGCCCACCAAGAGTAACTGTGAGGGCTTACAGTGTTGTGGCAACACCTACATCTAAGGGGCAAATTTCTGCAGAGTATATACGGCAGGCCCCTACTTTCAAACATCCAACTTACAAACGACTCCTACTTGCAAACGGAAGGAGACAACAGGAAGTGAGAGGAAATCTACCCCTAGGAAGGGAAATTCTCTCCTGTAAGTGTTAATATGGGAAAAAGGTGTCTCCTCTCTACTGATGCTTTATCACCAATCCTTGTTTCAATAAAAACCCCACTTTTCAAAAACAGTTGTCATTGGGACGGAAAGTGAGGTGAAATGTTTTGAACAGGGGCACAGACAGCAAAACAAATGTTACAGGGGTGATAACCCTTCCCAATGTTTTCCAAAAAGCTTAAAAATAGATTTTTTGGCTGGAGCTACACTTAAACAATGTACCTGTTCAAAATTACAAACAGATTCTACTTAAGAACAAACCTACAGCCCCTGTCTTGTTTGCACCGCCTGTATACTGCTGTTCAGAGTATATAGGACCTTTTTTATTTTGTGTGCGGGGTTCCCCTTAATATCCATACAAGACCCAAAGGGGCTGGTAATGGGCTGGGGTGGGGGGGGGGGTGATGGGGTAGCTATGCCATTTTTCTCAAAGATTTTCATCCATATTACTGGGACCAGACATTACATTAAAGCCGCAAGCAGTTTTAAATGGCTTTTTTTCCTTTAGAAAATTTAATTTTGTGCAGGGACAGTTCTAAACACGGGAAACACGTGCCACTTCACAGGCATACTTTAGACACCCCCCAAGTACGATATTTAAAGGAATATTTGACTTTTTTTTTTCACTTTATTCATCATTAAAATGACTGCTCCTGAAAAACTGCCGTTTTTAAAACTTTGTTTTGCATTGATACATGTCCCCTGGTGCAGAAACCGGGTTCCCAAACCCTTTTTAGGACAATAACATGCATATTAGTCGTTATAATTAGCACTTTAGATTTCGAACGTTCGCATCCATTGTATTTAATAGGGTTCTAACGTTCGTGCGAATTTTCGGTCCGTTCGCGGGTTCTGGTGCGATCCCGGTGGTGTTCGGCTCATCCCTACTGGTCACTCATAAACTCAGCACTTGCATGTGAAGTTTAAGAAAGAATTCTCTCTTCGACCAGCTAAACAGCGCTGCAGAAGAATGGTAAGAATGTGCAGCACTAAAGTAATCCTATTGCTTTGCTCTTCATGGGCAGAACAAAAGTCCACTTTACACTAGTACAATTTTGCAGAGTTGCCAAGTAAAGATTTATACTTACCATCTTTTTAACTTACTTTGGTATGTCTTGGCTAATGATCAAAGCAGTTTATAAGAGGATGCACATAAATATTTCACAAGCAAGTCTCCACGTTTCTAAATAAAAAAACTAAATATGCAGGTTCTTTCATAAACTAAACTACCTCTTGAGATAATTCCAACTCCGTATTTTTGCTAAAAGCCTTCCAGACCCACTGCAACATTTAGACATTTCAGTCCAATAGAAAATATATATTAAGAGTGCTAGGGATAAGGAATATATACAAATTGGTGCCTTCGTCCCATTAAACGTTATATGGAGAGAAGAAGAATGAGGCTAGTGTGGACTGTGTTGGCACCATATGAGGACTGATAAACAGTTGAAGATAGAAGTTTAAAAGAATTTTATTACAAAATTTTATATACAAAGAATTTATACATTTCATAGAAACAAAAAATGATTCTGTGACATTCCATATATCATACCATTACAATCAATGGAGAAAAATACAACTGTACATACATGATATGTGGTGCTCTACATGTTTCACAATAAGATTCAAAAGAGAAGAGGGAGGAGCCTAGTAATGGCGCCGACAGCCTGCTGGAGCAGGTAGATGAGACGCCGGGTCTCCAGACCCCTCTCCAGGAAAATGAATGACCGACCCTAGGACACCTCGCCCCACAGCCCGTCTAGCCCCCCCGCTCCGAAGCATGCTGATCCTCTCCGCACACTCTGGAGCAGTCAGCTGTGATCTAGCAGCCCGCTTTATGGGAACACAGCCAGCAGGCAAAACGGCGCTGAGAGTGAGAGCCGGGTGAGCCGGGTGACCTGTAGTAGCCGTGCCAGACAGAGCGGGGATACCATATGAGATCCGGAAAGAACGGTGAGGAAGCTGGAGACAAAGACGGGCAGCAGAGGTAGTGAGAAAGAGGCTGAGTCGTAGCTCCGACGTTTCCAAAATACGGGACCCCCACCCCGGGCATGCTCGCTCGGATCCCAAAAGCTCCACTCGCCCTCCACAATCCACCTTTCACCAGGAGTGCCCCCTGTTACACCAAACGAGGAAGCGATGAGTACAGGGAAAGTACCGAAGACATCTGAGTAACACTTATATGGAGATCTTTGAGAAAATGTGGACTTCTGAGAAAGTGCTATATGCTTAGAAAGCATTTTGAAAGTGAACAATATTGATTGTTGTGATTGCCTTTTTCCTTAATATTTTTTTTTCCCCCTAAAAAATAGCCGAAGGAGACTGTGCGATAGCAATGAGCAGAGAGCAGTAGAAATCGCACAGATAATCAGCCACTAATTTGCCATTATTGCTACTATTGCCTGTACACAGCTATCTGAATTTGAGCTGATTAGACCCACATGCAAGTAGCGAGCAATATAAAAAAAGGGGAACGGTTACAACTGTTGGCCTAGACATTTCTGTGCTGGACTGAACTTGAACTGCGCCAACAGTAAGTCTATAAAAGAGCAGGACGCTGTGCCTTCTTGTTTTGTTTGTTGTTCTATTTCCCCTTCTGCCTTCTTCACCGGAAGATTTGGCTAACGTTATTGGTAGCTGCTTGATACATATTTTTCTGTGCTGCCTAAGCTGTGCTGTTTAAGTTTGGAACATTTTTTTTTTTTGCACTCCTTCCCCGAAGTTCTGGCTAATGTTACTGGTAATTGCCTGATATTACCTGCCTGATATTAACGTTGTGACCTAAAGCTTGGAATAGAGAAGAAGGTACTACAGGGACGGCAAGACGGCCATAGCGGGAAAGTAGAGAGAGGTGCAGTAACAGACAGTTGGCTGGAACTTAGCAGAGGGGATAAGGCCCCAAGGGAAGAGTTTAAAGGAAACACCATGAGCACGCGGGGAAAGGAAGCAAGAGGGGGAGCAACCCCAAAATCCCCCCGCCTAAGTCTGATTCCTAGCCCGGGTCCAATGAATAAGTACGTAACTCATGGTGGAAATGGAGACAAACAGGCGGCGGAAAAACAGCAAGGAGTTAAAAGTAACCAGACAGACAATAAGGAGAAGAAAAAGGAAAAGAAAAAAGCGCAGAACAAAAAACTCGGCGGAGACAGACACACTAGTCCAGAATAGAACAAGAGACCGAAGTAGAGCCTGAGCAGAGAAAAGAAGAGGTACAACAAAATAAAGCTCTACTACCAAGAAAAGTAGAGGCTTTGGAAAAATCATTAAAATTGCAAATGGAGGTAAAACAGGAAAATATGGGGTACCTGCCCGAAAGAGTGGAGGGAGTGGAAGAGAAAACAGAAGGCAATGAAATCACTTTAAAAAAACTTGAGGGAGAAATAAAGTCAATAAGGAGAGAACAACAGGAACAAGCATACAAATTGGAGGACCAAGAGAACAGAGATAGAAGGAAGAACATAAGAATTTGAGGGATACCCGAGTCACCCCAACCAGAGAACCTACCAGAAATAATAATGAAAATCTGCAATTTATTGCTAGATAGAGAAACAACATCTCCAATAAAAATTGAGAGAGCTGACAGAATAAGAAGACCAAAGGAAATATCGCAGGAAAAACCGTGAGACATCATTGTGCGATTTGAAAGTTGGTAAGAAAAAAGTCAACTATGGAGAAACCTAAGGGGAAAATCACCATTAAAAATGGAAGAAAACCAGATTAAAATTTTCCAGGATCTGTCTCAAGAAACGCTGAACAGAAGAAGGAACCTAAAACCTTTATTGAAGGTACTCCAGGAACACGAGATCCAATACAATTGGGGTTTCCCAGCATGCCTGATTGGAAGAACAAACGTAATTTCTGCGAGACTGAGGTTCATAGAAGAGATACCGGAATTCTGTAAAAAGCTGGAAATTCCAACACCAGATATTTAGATGGGGGAGGGTGACGGGGAGAGGAAATTCTCGGTTTTCCCGCTCTCTCTCTTTCCCTTCCCCCCCTCCTCTCCCTCCGTTTTCTATATCTCGGTTTCCTCTTTCTTTTTTTTGGAGATGTAGAGGAGGGGGGGAGGGGGATGAGGGGGGTGAATTAAATAGAAATAAAGAGTCATGGAGAGGGAAAAGGAGACCTGAACTCATTGACTGCTCGGGAACCATTTCCCCAAGTAGCAGGGGAGAAGGGTCTAAGGGTGCCAACAGAACTCCACCTCGGGCCTAGGAGTGCAGAATGCCCAAAGGGGCTCTAAAGGAAAATGAAAAAAATCCTGCACTAAGACCATGAGGTCAAGGGTTCAACGAGGGAGGGGGGAGGGGGGGAGATGGGGAGGGGGGAGTGGGGAGGGGGGTGGGGAGGTGGCAATGAGGGAGGAAATAGGATCTGTTCAATTTAAGAAAGGAAAAAGAGGAAGGGCGGAAGATGACTGACGTAAATTTTATCACATACAATGTAAGAGGTTTGAACTCCCCAGAAAAAAGGCACATGATATTAAGGGAGCTTGAAAAGTATTCCGCAGAAATCGTATTTCTTCAGGAGACACATTTAGCACTAGACTCTAATACAAAAATGTATTTGCGTGCGATCCCTATCTGGTATTATGGAGACTCCCCAAATAAAAGAGCAAAGGGAGTAGCTATAGGTATAGGGAAGAATATAAACTTTACAGTAGAAGATAGAAGAGTTGACCCAGAGGGCCGGTACCTGTTCCTAAAAGGAAAACTACAGGGAAAAAAATATACGCTAGCAAATGTATATTGTCCAAATAGTTACCCTAAAAAATACTTGAATGGAATCTTAAACACTTTAATGGACTTTAAGCAAGGATATGTAATTCTCGCTGGAGATTTCAATTTCTCAATGGATCACAGGTTAGACAATACGTCTGGTGCACCAATACGAGACAGCAAACAATTAAAATTGGTAAAAAAAAAATACATAATCATCAATTAGTAGACCCTTGGAGAGTGGCACACCCAAGTAAAAAAGATTATACCTATTATTCATCGGTGCACGACACGTATTCGAGATTAGATTATATGCTTGTGGACCATGGGCTCCTGGAAATGTAGTAGAAACCTCGATAGGGGTAAAATCAATCTCAGATCACGCCCCAGTAATGGTGAAAATTAGATTCAATAACATAGAACAAAGAAAGGGTACGTGGAGTCTAAATGAAGACCTCTTAGATGTAAAAGAAGTAGGAGAGATAATATCAAGGGAAATCTGAGAATATTTCAAAATAAATAAAACACCAGAAGTAAGCGTGGCAACAATATGGGAAGCCCACAAGGCATATATAAGGGGCAAATTGATCTCCATAGGGGCGGGGAAAAAGAAGGAAAGAGATCAAAAGAGGAAAAATTTGCTAAAGGAATTACATGATCTGGAACAAAAAGATAAAAAACAAGATAGAGAAATACATCAAAAAATAATAATTAAGAGGGGTCAACTCAGAGAAGTGATGGAACAAGAAACCAGAAAAGTATTTAAAAATGTAGCAAAGGAAAGATATAAATGGGGGAACAAGCCCGGAAAGTACCTTGCAAAAGTAGTGTAGCGCCCTCCACGCTCTCTCTCTTGCTCCGGTTTCTTTCTCTCTGGCTTTTGTCTAGGGGTACCTTGGAGGAGAGAGTGCGGGGTCACCATGCCAAGCTTTCACCGCAGATGTTTGTGTGGTGTGAGCAAAGTTTCTTTACCTTTGGGTCGGTGTCCGGTGTTTGGAGCCTCCGCTTCTTCTGTGGGACAGTGTCTGCCCCACACCAATAAAAGTCCAACACTCCTTTATTTTCAATGTCCCGGCACTGGCAATATGCTGCACCAGATCAACGGGAAGGTCACCTGAGCGGTCCATTGCGTCTTAGATTCAGGTACCCGGTCCGTTGGGTACCTTAGGATGATCCCTCCCTGCGGAACCCAGTGGAAGTAGCTGGGCCCCAGGCCTGGAATAAAGTACCTCACCCCAGACTAAGGGTGTCTGGGGTGGCTACCGAACTCCTGGTGTCCAGGCCTAGGCCACCTGGACACCGACCACAGACAGCAGCCCTCAGGCTAAAGGTGCCTGGGACTCGAAGACCCCGTGACAAAGATGGCCGGCTCCTTTATACCCTCTCCCAGCAAGCACGGCGGGTATCCCTGCCCCACCATACAACCGCTGAGAGAGGCCAAAAAGGGGTACGGCACTCAGCGATGGTTCAACCCCAGCCCACAGGGACAGCGCCACCTGCTGGGCCACAGGGAACTATACATAACTGGTGTCTCTGCCAGTTTTAAACATATAGAAAAGTACCTACCCACTGCAGTAGTAAAAGAGAAAAAAAACTGAATTTTATAGACAAAGTAAAGAACCAGAGAGGAGAGATGAAATTCAAAACATCTGAAATTGCAGAAGCGTTTAAGACATACTATAGCGCACTATACGACATTAGAGTAAAAGAGACACGTCAGGAAGAGGAAACCAGGAAAATAAGAATACAGGAATACCTCGAGCAAACTAATCTACCAAAGATAACAACAGAAAGTGCAGAGCTCTTAGAAGACCCAATTACACAAGATGAAATAAATAAAGCTCTCCAAGAAACAACAGGGAGGAAAAGCCCAGGACCAGATGGGTTTCAGATTAAATACTATAAAAAATTTAAAGATCAGCTAGTCCCAGAATTGTGTAACTACTTTAACAGAATGGGGGAAGACCTAGAAATAAGGAAAGAATCTCTCCTTGCCAATATCTCTGTCATACCAAAAGCAGGAAAGGATGGAACAATATGTTCCAACTATCGGCCTATAGCCCTATTGAATACAGATACCAACTTATACGCAAAAGTATTGCCAACGAGATTAAAAAATTTAATGCCAGAATTAATTAATGCAGATCAGGCGGGCTTTGTAGCAGGGAGAGAAGGTAGAGATAACAGCATAAGAACCCTATTACTAATCCGGAAAAAGAAGGAGAAGAAACCCCCAGTCGTACTCATGTCGATAGATGCTGAAAAAGCATTCGACCGAGTCGACTGGGGGTTTATGATGGATACACTTCGGTATGTTGGTGTGGGACCAAAGTACATGAAATGGGTTAAAAACCTATATACCCACCCGACAGCCAAAGTAAAGGTCAATGGGAGTGTGTCGTCGGTGTTTGAGATGCATAATGGAACGAGACAGGGGTGCCCGCTCTCACCCCTCCTATATGTGTTAGCGTTGGAACCGTTGTTGATAAACATACGGAATAATTGAGACATAGGGGGGGCGAGAATAGGCGAAGATGAACACAAAGTGGCTGCATATGCAGACGACATACTCCTATACCTAACGAAACCAAGATTGTCTTTGCCCAATATAGTAAAGGAAATAAAAAAATATGGGGACCTCTCAAACGTTAAGATTAACCCAATAAAAACCGTAATCTTGAACTTAGGAATAGACAAAAGGGAAGAAAGATTACTACAGAAAGAGTTCCCGTTCACTTGGGAGACAAAAAAATTAACATATCTAGGAATCAAAATAACAACAACGTTAGAAGAACTGTATCCTGCCAACTTTATCCCCTTATTAAATGAACTCAAAGTAGAATTAAAAAACATCTCCAAGAGACCCATTTCATGGACTGGAAGAATTAACATATTAAAAATGTTGATCCTCCCGAAAGTGACATATAGGCTGCAGATGCTCCCAATTGATATACCCCAACCATTCTTCAAGGCAATGAAAACAATGATTTTGAAATATATATGGCAGGGTAAAAAGGCCAGAATAAAGTATACACTATTAACCCGAGGGAAAAAAAACGGGGGCATGTCCTTACCAGACATAAAAAGATACCATAAGGCGATAATCTTAGCTAGACTAGCGGGATGGGCAAACGCACATACAAAAAAGAAATGGGCACAAATGGAAGATATATTAAGCACGACGCATTTACAAAAAAGTATATGGGTTCCACCGAAATTCAGAACACTGGGTACAGATACACACAATATAACTAGGAAGATATTTAAAATATGGGACACATTGCACCGGCACGAAAAATGGAAATATAACTCTCCATTAATTCCGTTAGCAGGCACAGCATTTTTTACACCAGGAAACGGGACACGATTAGGAAAGCTACTGGGAACTGCACAATTAAAAGACATAACCACACTAGGTAAAACAAGAACAAGACAAGATTTAATCACAAAGTATGGGTGGAGTCAGCTCAGTGACTGGGAATATTTTCAATTAAAGCACTTAGTGAGCACTATCCCACAACCAATAAGAAACCAATATGCACTAACCCCAATGGAAAAAATATGTGATAAAGGAAAGCCCCTGAGACATGGTATATCACAGGTGTATAAAATGTTAACAGAATTAGAAACAAAAGGACCGTTATCCTTTATAGAAAATGGGGGCAAGACCTGGGCAAAGAAATAGAGGAAAAGCAAATGATAGAAGCAATATACAGTTTTGCCTCTGACTCAACCACGATAGAAGCAAATTATAAGAACATGGTATGCTGGCACCTGACACCAGAGAGAATGAATAAAATTCATCCTAACAATTCCCCATTATGTGAGAGGGGCTGTAAGCAACTGGGAACAACAAGGCATATGTGGTGGGATTGCCCAATAATAAAGGAGTACTGGGCAGAGATTCTGGACTATATTGAAGCAGTAACAGGGGAAAAAATCTTACAAAATGTGTGGACATGTTTATTTCATGGCACAAACAAAACAAAAAAGCAATATCGGAAAACATTAGTCCCACCCCTGCTTAACGCGGCAAAGGGGCTAATCCCCAAAAACTGGATATCAACAAAAAAACGGCCATAAAAGAATGGATACAGCGGGTTGAGTACATCTCTGAGATGGAATATCTGAGCCAGGGAGAGCAGGGAAAAGGGGAAAGATATAGAGCAATCTGGGGAAAATGGAGAATCTTTAAAATGTCAGATACATATGCTCAGGGAATGACAGAAAAAGATAAGGAATAAAGCAAAATAAGAAAGGAAAAGGACAGATCGGGGAGGGGGAGGGGAGAGGGGGGAAAGGATCGGGTGGGGAGGGTAAGAGAGAAGGGAGGGGGGATGGGGAAGGGGTAAAAGGGAAAGTAAAGAAATATGTAAAAGTTGTTATTTTTGTACCAAGTTTTTTACACCATTGTGGGAGTGTGTTGTATTTGATAAATAATTTCCCAATAAAGAATAAATGTTAAAAAAAAAAAAAGATTCAAAAGAGAATCCGCTTCTTCAGGAGCTATATCTAAATATGTATAGGTTCTCAATAGACATATGAAAAAATTGTGTTGTCACGTCACTATAAATTAAAAGAAAACATGATAATTATTATGGATATGAAAAATACAATTTCAAGATAGAAAGAACAACCAGGCTACTCCCAAACCATAAACGCCAGACTCTGTCAGACAGTCTTACCATGGGTGCTGAACCAGAGGGGACCAAATCGCGGATCAAGTTTCCGGATATGTCATATGGGGTTGGTAACCCCACCATAGACACAGAAATCAGGAGGTATAGGTAATCTGCAATTATTGAAGAAACTATATCAACATAAAATATTACATAAAATATCTATAGGCCAAGCCATATAGGGCGGCTATATAGAGTATGTTTAGAAAAAATGATGAATTTCAAATGTAGATATCACCAACCTCCTAGGAGGACACATCCAAGAGCATCTCACAGATAATCGACATGACGATTGAAATATATAAAGAGGAAGGTGAAGACCTGACCTGACCTTCCTCTTTATATATTTCAATCGTCATGTCGATTATCTGTGAGATGCTCTTGGATGTGTCCTCCTAGGAGGTTGGTGATATCTACATTTGAAATTCATAATTTTTTCTAAACATACCGTATTTGCCAGCATATAAGGCAACTGGGCGTATAAGACGACCCCCTAATTTTCCAAGATAAAATTTGGGTTTTGGGATATACTCGCCATATAAGACGACCCCCTTCCGACTAGCCATGCCTCACCATACCTCACTGTGCCATTGCATACCTCACTGTGCCATTGCATACCTCACTGTGCCCCTGCATGCCTCACTGTGCCCCATTGCATACCTCACTGTGCCCCATTGCATACCTCACTGTGCCCCATTGCATACCTACTGTGCCCCTCGACAATCACATACCTTATCACTGGCATGTAGAATCTCCAGTCAGACCACGGCCGTCCATTTTTCAAAAGCCGCGCCTCCTCCTCGTGCTGTTCTGTGATAGGCGGAAACACTCAGCTTCCCAGCAGACACTGTGTTCAGTGTTCCGCCTATCACAGATGCCCTCTCATCCGAGGACGAGAGGGCATCCGTGATAGGCGGAACACTAAACAGAGGCTCTGCTGGGAAGCTGAGTGTTCCGCTTATCACGAAACAGCACGAGGAGGAGGCGTGGTTTTTGAAAAATGGACGGCCGCGGTCTGACTGGAGATTCTACATGCCAGGTACCGGCATATAAGACGACCCCCGACTTTGGAGAAGATTTTTATGGGGTAAAAATTTGTCTTATACGCCAGAAAATACGGTACTCTATATAGCCGCCCTATATGGCTTGGCCTATAGATATTTTATGTAATATTTTATGTTGATATAGTTTCTTCAATAATTGCAGATTACCTATACCTCCTGATTTCTGTGTCTATGGTGGGGTTACCAACCCCATATGACATATCCGGAAACTTGATCCGCGATTTGGTCCCCTCTGGTTCAGCACCCATGGTAAGACTGTCTGACAGAGTCCGGCGTTTATGGTTTGGGAGTAGCCTGGTTGTTCTTTCTATCTTGAAATTTTATTTTTTATATCCAAAATATTTATCATGTTTTCTTTTAATTTATAGTGACGTGACAACACAATTTTTTCATATGTCTATTGAGAACCTATACATATTTAGATATAGCTCCTGAAGAAGCGGCTTCTCTTTTGAATCTTAACGTGAAACATGTAGAGCACCACATATCATGTATGTACAGTTGTATTTTTCTCTATTGATTGTATTGGTATGATATATGGAATGTCACGGAATCATTTTTTGTTTCTATGAAATGTATAAATTCTTTGTATATATAATTTTGTAATAAAAATCTTTTAAACTTCTATCTTCAACTGTTTATCAGTCCTCATATGGTGCCAACACAGTCCACACTAGCCTCATTCTTCTTCTCTCCATATAACCAATAGAAAATATATTCTTACCTATCATAGGGAACGACGATCAGTGACATCACACGGCAAGCCACGCCCCCCTAAAGTAAGAATCACTCACTAGGGCACACTCAACCCCTACAGCGCCACCTAGAGGTTAACCCCTTCACTACCACTGTCATTTTTACAGTAATCAGTGCATATATATAGCACTGTCTCGCTGTAAAAATGACAATGGTTAAAAACTTGTGAAACAAAAAAAAAATGACAATGGTCCCAAAAATGTGTCAAAAGTGTCCGATGTGTCCGCCATAATGTCGCAGTCACGATAAAAATTGCTGATCGCCGCCATTACTAGTAAAAAAAAAATATTAATAAAAATGCCATAAAACTACCCCCTATTTTGTAGACACTATAACTTTTGCGCAAACCAATCAATAAACGCTTATTGCAATTTTTTTTACCAAAAATATGTAGAAGAATACGTATCGGCCTAAATTGAGGAAAAAATATTTTTTTTATATATTTTTGGGGATATTTATTATAGCAAAAAGTAAAAAATATGTAATTTTATTCAAAATTGTCGCTCTATTTTTGTTTATAGCGCAAAAAATAAAAACCGCAGAGGTGATCAAATACCACCAAAAAGAAAGCTCTATTTGTGGGAAAAAAAGGACGTCAATTTTGTTTGAGAGCCACGTCGCACGACCGCGCAATTGTCAGTTAAAGCGACGCAGTGCCGAATCGCAAAAAGGGGCCTGGTCCTTTAGCAACAAAATGGTCGGGGGCTTAAGTGGTTAATGAAAGCCATAGTTGTTGTGGCATGTCTGTATTGTCCAGCGGGCAGAAGGCAGTTGGTACTCAGTGGCTGGCTACTGATTTATTCAGCCTGCAATTGTATTTAGTTAAACCTATGAAATATATTTGAGATAATGCATTATTTCTTACCAACTAACCACTATCTAATGTCTGTGACTAGTGATTCCTACCTTAAGTGTTCAAATGCTAAGGTCTGTCTGATCCTTGGCAGATGTTAACCATCTCTTTAGGCATGAAACGATTCAGATGTGACAGACAATATACAGTAGTTTCTTTCATTATTCAAACTACAAGATTGAGATAAAAATGCTGCACTACTCTTTACATCAAAGTGTGTGGCTCTATTGAATAGTATACAAGTGTTCGCGCTATTGCACAGAACTGCAGATAACAAAAGAGAAATTACAAAGAGTACTCAACACATCGATTGTAATAAATCAATGTGGCATTTTTAAACTATTTTTCATACTAAACACAGAAAGTAAAAATTAACTAGCGAAATGATTTCCAACATGTAAACACAAAATTAAAGTGGCATTAAACCAAAACCATAAATTAATTATTTTGCAACTTACTAATCATTAGATGAAGTGGTTGCATTATTGTATTAATTTTTTTTTTTTACTTTTACCTTCTGTTTTCACCTGGTGATCTGGCCAGTAACACTGTATCAAGGTGCCTATGCTCTGGATGAAGGAGCAGCAGAAACATATTTGGACAGCAACATTGTCATTCTGGAGGGAGAGGAGTTTGGTGTACTAGAAGATTTAGATACATTAACAAATTAAAGCCAAACTCCTTCTAATAATTTATAAGCAGTTACAGCAACAGTTTTTTAACTTTTGGGATAAAGGTTTTACATACATATGTAGCACCCTCCTCACTCCCCTCTTATTCTTCAGCTCATCTGTCTCTTGTCTAGGGGTACCTTCAGAGGGGAAGGGAGGGGGATACACCACGCCTGGCCTTCACCACAGGTGTCAGTGTGGCGTAAGCAAAGTTCTTTTACCTTCGGGTCAGTGCTGTGCACCTGGAGCCTCCACCGAGAGTTACCTTGAACAATGTCTGTCAGGAATTGAGCCCCACACCATTAAAGTTCAACACTCCTTTATTCCTCTCGAATGAACACAATCAGTTGAACTCCCTTGTAGAAACAGAACAGAAAAGGAGGTGTGGATGCGAGTAGGCCCAGACACAATGTGTTCTCCACTTTCCTCCCTGAAAGTGAGTTGCGGTCTCCGAGCGAGGGGGAATTTCCTTCCAGGTGGTCTCCGATGAGAGTCTCACCCGTCACTGGCAATATGCTGCACCAGGTCTTCGAGTGAGGAGCTCCCCCCGGTCCATTACGCCTTCCGAATTCGGGTACCCAATCCCTGGGTACCCTAGGATCTCCTTCCCTCGCGGAACTCAGTGTTGGGCACTGAGCTCCAGACCTCCATCCGAGTACCTCGCCCCAGGCTAAAGGTGCCTGGGATGGAACATGACCTCCGGCTGTCCTCTAGGTCTAGGCCCGCCTAGAGAACCGACACAAACCACCGCCCACAGGCTGAAGGTGCCTGGGACTCGACCCCATGACAAAGATGGCCGGCCCTTTATACCCTCTCCCAGCAAGCACGGCGGGTTCCCCGCCCCACCATACCGCTGCAGAGGAAGGACAAAAAGGAGGCACAGCACACAGAAATGATTCAACCCCAGCCCAGGGTGACAGCGCCACCTGCTGGGCTGCAGGGAATTACACATCACTGATGTCTCTGCCAAGTTCAAATTACACCCGGGAAAGTACATACTACACTCTCCCCTTGTGGTTTGACACTGGTCCCCAGTGTCTGGAGTAAATCATGCCCTCAACGGCTGACATAATCCAATCCAGAGACCAACTAACAATTGTACAAAAATAAAACTTTTAGGAAAAAACTACCCAACTGAAACATTGTGTCTGAGCCCTGTAATAAAAAGGGAATAAAGACAGAAGAGAAAAACAACAGCATTAAACCATAACTTGGAATCACATATTCACATTTTACTTTTCCCACCCATCCTGACTAAGACCCACCCCATACTCAGTGGTCTCGATGGGATGCTCTCCTGCAGAGGGAAAAGAAAAGGATTAACACACATAACCCTGACACATGTATTCGTGGGAGGGAAAAGAAACTTCTCCAGGAAGAAATCCCTTTTCTCCAAAGAGTGAGTGCGTGAAAAGTGTTTAACGTTGCACAACACTGCCACCTAGTGACAGCACCGCGGTAACTGCACTCGTGGAACTTTTCCTCTTCTCTGTGGCCCTATCTACCCAGAGTCCATGATCTCTTGTAGGAAAGTTGAAGAACAACAGGAACAGTCCTTCATTCCTCTGGGCACAAAAGCAACGGGCCCCAGAAAGTTCAGCAGCATAACAAGAACGGAGTCTTTTCTCTCCTACAGGTAAAAATGGGGATGCGGCAGAACAAGTGGCTTCAAGTGTTGATCCATGGTCTCCAGATGATACTCCACATCTTCTCCTTCCTTGCGCCGGATCAACACCTTGTCTGCATGGATGTGCTGTCCCAACATCCACTCTGCCTTGCAGTCTTTAAAACGTTGAGAGGCCTTTGGAGAGCATGCCAGGTACCTGGGGCGTGGGGAACCTGAAGGTGGGTCCACACAAAGTCATTGCACCAGCGCTCCCGACACACTTCCACCTCATAGAGCAGTTCCTTCGACAAGTATGGATACTCCCATCCGTACTCTGCAGCAACCTTCTGGCCAAATAGGCGTTGTAGTCTCGCTAAAGGAGGCATGGTAGCTTTGTCCCCTTCGCCAGGCAAAACTATTGAGTCCGGGTGGCGAGGGACCTTGATCACATCTGATCTGGGCATTGGTGCCCGCAGTAACAGTCTCTTTTCCCCTGTCTTCGGTACAGATGGCACCGGGGATGTAGAGGCAGGCTGGGGGCGGGACCTCTCTTCAGGCGCTGGTGCCTCCACCCAGGGTGTACTTTCCCCTGTAGACATGGGTGGATCCATGGTCCTCCGGAATGAAGCGAGAGGTACTTTGTCCCAGCCCTTTTCTGCAAACAGTTCATCTATTGCAACGTCGTCTCCCATGTCCGAGAGCGACTCTAGGTTAGAGGTGTCACACTCCTCCGCGGGCAGGTAGCCTGTAGTGGAGACTGAGTTTTCACCTCTTCCCACACACCAAATCTCTTCGCCTGGCTTACCTCGACCTTTACTTGAAGCGGGACGTCCGGAACTCTTGTCGACGGATCCATCCGGGCCGGGCGTAAGCGGGCGAGACGGTCCACCACAACCGCTGGTCGGGGCTACCATACCGGTCTTTCTCTTCGGTGGTGGACGCTGCGAGACAGTGGTGACCGAGTCAGCATCCTCGGATTTCTCAAGTTGAGTTTTCACTACCTCCTCCGCGGTCGCTGCAGTGTGCGTAGGGGTGGCTGTAAAAGCAGTGATTCCTCCTCTGTGAGTGGTGTTGCCGGTAGCACGGCCAGGGTAGATGGTTCTCGGCTTCTCAACCGCCGGATCCACTTCGAACAGGAACTCCCCACAGGCCTCACATCGCCCGAATGGCTTCAGTTGGCACACCAGTCCCGAACAGCCGGGACAAATCACACCCAGGGCCTCAACGTCCATGCACGAATACAGGGTGAATCGACCCCTTGGCTTTAGCCGGATCCCCGTATCTGTTACCGGAGCAGCAGCAGTCAATGTCGTGGTGGAAGGGTAAACTGGAATCCACAATGTATGTCCGAAAATGGCGACCTGTTGCTGATCCATCGCACACTGCAAAGTTTTTGCGCCAACGTCCCACGTGTAGTCCTTCACACGTATTGGACTCCTCCCCTTTGCTCCAGTTTGCGGGCTTTTCTTCTTTTCTGTTTCTGAGTCACGCCCACGAACTAAGTTATGGGGGTGTGCCTGGTGGCGCAGTGCAATAGATGCCCCCACGTGTACTACTTCACACGGCTGAGCTTCCTCCTTTTTCCACTCTTCTGCGTGGGCCTTTCCCTTCATTGGGTCATGTCCACGACTTCGAGCACTTCGGCCAATGAAGGCCTGCCTACTCGTAACTCCTCCGGGCAGACACGTTCAATTCCGTGGTGCACAAACACTATACCGGACCCGAGCCCCCACGTGTAGCACCCTCCTCACTCCCCTCTTATTCTTCAGCTCGTCTGTCTCTTGTCTAGGGGTACCTTCAGAGGGGAAGGGAGGGAGATACACCACGCCTGGCCTTCACCACAGGTGTCTGTGTGGTGTAAGCAAAGTTATTTTACCTTCGGGTCAGTGCTGTGCACCTGGAGCCTCCACCGAGAGTTACCTTGAACAATGTCTGTCAGGAATTGAGCCCCACACCATTAAAGTTCAACACTCCTTTATTCCTCTCGAATGAACACAATCAGTTGAACTCCCTTGTAGAAACAGAACAGAAAAGGAGGTGTGGATGCGAGTAGGCCCAGACACAATGTGTTCTCCACTTTCCTCCCTGAAAGTGAGTTGCGGTCTCCGAGCGGGGGGGGATTTCCTTCCAGGCGGTCTCCGATGAGAGGCTCACCCGTCACTGGCAATATGCTGCACCAGGTCTTCGAGTGAGGAGCTCCCCCCGGTCCATTACGCCTTCCGGATTCGGGTACCCAATACCTGGGTACCCTAGGATCTCCTTCCCTAGCGGAACTCAGTGTTGGGCACTGAGCTCCAGACCTCCATCTGAGTACCTCACCCCAGGCTAAAGGTGCCTGGGATGGAACACGACCTCCGGCTGGCCTCTAGGCCTAGGCCCGCCTAGAGAACCGACACGAACCACCGCCCACAGGCTGAAGGTGCCTGGGACTCGACCCCGTGACAAAGATGGCCGGCCCCTTTATACCCTCTCCCAACAAGCACGGCGGGTTCCCCGCCCCACCATACCGCTGCCGCGGAAGGACAAAAAGGAGGCACAGCACACAGCAATGATTCAACCCCAGCCCAGGGCGACAGCGCCACCTGCTGGGCTGCAGGGAATTACACATCACTGATGTCTCTGCCAAGTTCAAGTTATACCCGGGAAAGTACATACCCGCTACACATAAATAAAAGCTGACCATAATAACCACTTGCCAACCGCCTAACTGTAAATATACATCAACATTTTGATGTTAAATACCGGGGTTATGGCAGCAGCTAGCTGCCATAACCCTGGTATCTTTATTCAGATGAGGTGGCCAGCTTTCATATAAAACTGGTCCCAGCAGCAGATTCACTGCAAGATCACTTTTATAGGCTGCAGGAGAGGTGCCCCCCTCCCAACGCTTCCCGAGCTTACCGAAGCCGTCAGTACTCCGGGTACCGATTCGGTGCAGCCGATAGCTAGGCAGGAAGCCAAGTGAGAGCAAGATAGCCCCTACATGACTCTATGCCCTTGGAGGATTGAAGCAATGTCTGATGTCACTTCCGCCTTTCGGGCTTAAAGGGATCATTTTTTTTTTCTTGAAGGCAAAAGTTTTTTGGAGTTTGTCCCTTCGGGAATTTTCGTACGAAAATTTGGAACCGGCTGTCAAAAGTTGAGTACACACTATACGAAAAACATACGAAAATTCTTTGGATGAAAATGTTTGCCCGATTTTCTTATAGTGTATACAAGCCTTTACAGTCCTTAAATCAATGAGAGGCACAGGCACAAGAGAAGACAAAGGGAGGGGGTGCAGATGATGGAAAAGCAATTAGCCCTGCTTTTTAATGGACGCATGATTCCTCAGAATTGCAGCCATTGTCTCTGGCAGCAGCTTGTGGCAGAAATTGGGACTAGTACCCTCAGGCAAGCACAACTGTTTGTGTAAACCAAAAATTTGTGCGCTACCACATAAATGACAAAACAGAAAAATGTGTTAAATTCTTATATAAAAATGGGGATACGGTCCTAAAGAAAAAAAGTTGATGGAAGCAACTTCACAGTTCCCAGGATCCACACATACAACCGAATAACAGCTTGTCTGCAGGTAAGGTAAGGTAAGATTTTCTGTTCATCAAAGAAAGTAATACAATCACTACCGCTTACCAGATTTGTTGGATCTCAAGTTATAGAGATCAAAAGGGCATGTCAGAACACCACCAGCCAGATGAGGATCAGCTTCAACGGATTCCAATGAAGGTGCAGACATCCCGTCTATATTGTGTAAGACTCCTGTTTGCAAAGAATCCTGCACGCCAAATGGATATCCCGACTTGCTCACCGCACCGGTAATATTAACAAGGGAAGAAGAAGGAAGACTTCATGGTGTAGTTAATTTTAAAAGATTTATTCCTCAAAATCAGGACATAACACCAAACAAAGTTAAAAAACAAAGTTCAAAAAGCACGATCACGGCTCACAGCCTGACCGGCTCAAGTGTAACGTCTAGGATAGTGACTCCACCCAATGCATTTCCCCATACAAGGATTCTTCAGGGAAAGGAGATTGTCAACTGTACAATTGTTTCCCCAATCCTATCAAAATCTGCTGGATTGGAGGACTTTTCTGTTTTATTTTTCCAATAGGCTGAGTGCAGTAATTGGGAACAGGCTGCTATAAGCTACCACATGTTAAACGTTCTTATTACTCTTTCAACTGTCTTACAAAATAAACCCTTTTTTCCATAAAATGCACTCTATGACTGCTTTCAAGACTGGGAGGAAATACAAAACATATTCTGCATAGTTTATACTACACATGAACAAATGTTTGAGTCTATTGGGACATTCGATAAGGTAAAATTAATATGATTGTCATATCTGTGAACTTTTAGAGCCTGAAATCTAGTAGGCGGTGAACGCCAGCCAAACAGCTAAACAGCCATATGAAATACATGTAGAGAATCAGTTTTATCTCCAAAAGGATTTGTTTTTCTTACCATTCAATTCTTATGTCGCGTACACACGACCATTTTTCCCGTCGAGAAAAATTACATTTTTTCCTTTGGACGAGAAAAACGATCGTCTGTGGGCTTTTTGTCGTTTTTCTCGACGGGAAAAACTGCATTAATCACGACGAGAAAAATTAGAACATGCTCTAATTTTTCTCGTCGTGATTCCCGTCGTTTTTTTCCGTGGCAGTTTTCCCATAGGGAAACACTGCCGCGGAGCCCACACACGGTCGTTTTTTTCGACCAAAAAAAAAATTTCATTTAAAACGGCCGTGTGTGGGGGGAACAAGCTGTCGATTGTGTGTACGCGGCATTAGATTTACACAAATTTGTCACAACCCTGCCAAGCAGGAAATAAGACCTGATTTTTATCTGCTGGAGTTCAGTAATGTTGCAGGCCTTGCACCTGCCTTCACCCTGTTAATGAACAACAAGGGATCATACACACAGCCATAACTAGCCATATAGTGTAATCACCAGGGAGCCCACATGTGTTGTGTACAGTCCTTATTTAAGTCAATGGGCATACACTGGTTAGCTTATCACTCTGTCACTTCCACGTTGCACTGCAACAAATCTGATTGGGTCATTGTGCTGATTTTTCTTCCTGTGGTGACCTCCTGTGTTAATAATGCAGCAAAACAGTCACTCAGCACAGGATCCAGAAGCTAATGGAGATCACTGGTGTAGTGGTACCTAATACAGTGAATTTCAGTTTTTTGAGGGATCCCACAAGTAAATTTGTTTCAAGCTGGACCAATGTAACTATGAAAAATATCCATACCTGGATGGGTCTTTAAAGAGATCCT
This sequence comes from Rana muscosa, assembly GCA_029206835.1. Taxonomy (NCBI): domain Eukaryota; kingdom Metazoa; phylum Chordata; class Amphibia; order Anura; family Ranidae; genus Rana; species Rana muscosa. The sequence continues at coordinate 497,261,694 of CM055117.1, forward strand.
TTCACCAACTTAAAAAATGCAGGAATTTTACATGCATACTACTCACATAGCTTTTACTTTCCAAAAACAATATTTTTATTCTCTTGCAATTCTCCTTTTCTAGATTACTTCAGGAAGAGCCAATAACCCATGTCATAGCCCTTTTCTCTTCTGGGAGTGTTTAATTAATTATTGCGCTAGCCCAAAATAAATCTTTTAATTGTCAATACATCATCATCTTCATAAAACAGCACAACAGTTTTGAGCCTCTGAACTCTTCACTGGGGACAATAATAATTAAAATGATTCTAAAGGCAGAAGTTTTTTTATCTTAATTGCATTCCATGTGTGCAGCAGCTCCCCCCAATACTTACCTGAGCCCCATCTCGATCCAGCGATGTTGCACGAGCGCCTAGATTGTCCAGGACTCTCCCTCCTCAATGGCTAAGACAGCAGCAGGCGCCATTGGCTCCCGCTGCTGTCAATTAGGATCAGTGAGCCAATGAGAAGAGAGAAGGGGCAGGGCTGAGCCGCGGCTCCGTGTATGAATGGCTGCTTGCTGTGGGGGCATTCGGCAGAAGGGAGGGGACAGGAGCGCCGACGGGGGACCGGATAAGAGGAGGATCTCGGCTGCTCTGTACAAAACCACTGCAACAGAGATTGTAAGTTTCACATGTTTGTTATTTTTAAACAAAAAAAAAACAAGACTTTAATGTCACTTTAGCCAAACAAGCAGCTCAATTAAATACAACTGCATAATGTAAGTCACTCAGTAAAACAGTACTGACTGTTCCACCAGCTAGTGTTCAAGTAAAAAATAGTAACAAAAATATGACTCAAAGTATCTCATCCCTGTACAACACAGATTCATTGTATCAAGACATTTCAACCTTGGTGATATATTGTATTAATGTATCCACACATCAATCATAACCAAAGAATCAAGAACAATGTATCTCAGGAGTCATCTGTAGCCGCTGAAATTCCCTAAAAAAAAGATACAGAAATACTCATTGTCATAAAAATAGATGTAAATCACAATCTTTGTTTAATCTGTCAGAATGGAATGATTTGAATCTTTTTATCCACCACACTTCCCGTTGTCAAAGTGAAAATGAGGTTATCTAATATGGGAAAAAATAAGGAAAACTTCCCAAAAAATGTTAAGGACATACTTGCCCAACATACAGTAGGCATTTAATCTGTAAAAGGATTGCAACATTTCCTGACTCTGGCATTTTTCAGAAAAGGGTCATTCTGAAACAGATCTCCATTTCATGATCTTGGGTGAAGTGCCCAGATTGAGAAGAAGGGGTGACCACATTTTCGCATTGAACAAAGAAAACCGAAAGTGTAATAAATGAAAAGATTAAAATCATCTCTGCTTCCTTGGTTGCCGGGTGATGAAAGTCTGAAAACTGAAATAAGGAACAATGGAATTAATTTTAGGAAACCATTATTATTTTTTTACACAAGTTTACATAACCCTTCTTGAGTGATTTAGGGATTTTTTGGAAAATTATAAAAATATACCAAGACCTTATCACTTTTGACAATTTAGACTTTGTAAAATATTGTCTTAGCAGTTACTCTATGACCTTCAATTGCCTTTGTCAGTCCAGCTGTGTCATGTTCTTGTAATCATATCTGTACAGTGCATAGGTCTTTCTCATTACCATTTTTTGACAAACCATTGCAGTTTCTGTTTTGCTCTTTCAGTCAGACATTATCAAAACCCTCACTGGCACCTGGCATCAAGTACTGCAGAACTCTATGGAGATTTTTACTACCAACTGTTCTGCACATAGAAGTATTTGTCATCAACAAAACATTTGTGTATGTAAAATCCATGGGTAACCAAAATGAGCCTATACTGTACATTGCATGTAGAAATGGTACATTATGGGTTCAACAAAAATAACTTTACTAAATGTTTGGACAAAGATTGACTACTTTATTGTTCATTATAGTAATACTTCATATTGTACATGCAGTATATATCTTTGCATATGTTATTTTAAGATTTTATTTAACAAAAAATCCCAAAAAACAATGCAGCAGGCAATAAGGCATGAAGGCATTTAGCAGTGGGAAATTTCAACAGTTACCTAAAAGGTGTTAGGCAGCTGAAGTAAACACTGTACTAAACTTATTTTCTAACCACTAGGGCTCAACATTTAAAGCACAGTTTATATGATATAAAGATATGAAAACACCTTAAGATATGGGGAAATTGTCAGGCTATGTCAGTGTAGCATCCTCCTGGTTAGTGCAGATTGTTAGCTCCTCTATAATCAGTGTAGCAAGGGTTGATTGTTTCAGTCTGCTCAGTGTCTCACAGGCTTCTGATCTGATTGCTTTCCCCTGCATTCTAGAGAATTCTAGAATTATAGTGGGAGGAAGAATAGAAAGGCAGCTTGAATAATAATCAGGATCCAGCCAATCTCTAGGGGGGTTGTCACATACCTGGTTGGAGGCCAAAGTGATGAGAGGGCTCCCCTTGTGGCTGAGTGCAGAGCACCCCTAAAAGTAGAGACAGAGAGTGCTGCACCCAAAGAAGCATGGGTTGTCAGCTGTGTAGTTGCCTGAAGATCAGAGTAGATGAGGCACCAGAGGGAGACATGACCATTCAGTGATGTCAGCAAGGCAGATGGCACTCTAGGTGTGCAGATGAAGTCTTGATCATGCAGAGATATCAGCAGGGCGCGTGACACTCTAGATGTACAGGTGGATCTTGACAGATGAGTGGAACAGGAAGCAGAGTCAGGAGCCAGAACCAGGGTCATACACAGGTGGTCAGTCAGGAACAGATGCGTAGTCAAGATCAAGCCAGGGTCACAGTAAGCAGGCAGCTGACAGCTGGGGTCAGAGCCAAGAGAAAAGCCAGAACAGGTCCAAGGGCAAGCCAGGTCAGCAACAGGAAATCCAAGAATACAGCAACACAAAAGCACAGGATACAAGGGGCTGACAATCATCCAACAACTCGTGAGCCAGACTGCTGTCTTTAAATAGGCCACTGGGTGCCAGAATCTGTCACGCTTTGCGTGCGTCATCGCATCCAGGCATGTGTGACATGCAGTGCCGGCCCAAGACATTGTGCTGCCTGGTACCAAGAATGAAATGCTGCCCCCCCCCAAAAAAAAAAATCACGCCCACCAAAATGCCCCCACATCCATCATTTTATATCATGATAACTAAAGTGGACCTGTCATGGCTCTATAAAAAGGACCTGTTATGGCTCTATTCATGTATACAGGAGTATAAAGAGGTCATGGCATTATACGTGTATATAGAAGTATAATGAGGACCTGTCATGGCTCTATACATGTACCGTATTTTTCCTGTCTATAAGACGCCCCCATGTACAAGATTTTTCCAACCCAAAATTAAGAAATCAATATTTTACACATAGGTAAAACAGAACACATTTTTATTTAGTAATTACCACAGGTAACGTTTAAATACTAGTATATTATGCAGCGGTTGTTCTTCCTGTTTTCTCCACTGTCTGATCATATACTCAGTGGAGGCAAGTCCAAACTGTTTCTCTGCAGCTCTATTCCCATGCTCTTTTTTGCATAGCTGGCTACATTTGGTTTGATTTGGTAGAGTAAGACAATCACTTACTTTTATTAGTTTCTGACATCTTGGTCCCAGAACACTCCGGTCCCTGTTGCATCTGTGCATCTCCACTTCCAACAGGATTGCATCTGATCACTCTCCACCTCCACCCCCAGCTCTAGCTGACGTCAGTAACATACGGCTCGTGATTGGAGGAAGCCGCTTGACAAGCTATGGGCCGCGACGCACCTGCGCGGCTGTCTCCCAGGCTGACTGACCGTGTATAAGACGCTGTTCGATTTACAGGCTATTATTTTAGGAAAAAAAAGCGTCTTATACACGGAAAAATACGGTATATAGAAATATAAAGAGGACCTGTCATGGCTCTATACATGTATGTAGGAATATAAAGAGGACCTGTCATGGCTTTATACATGTATGTAGGAGTATAAAGAGGACCTGTCATGGCTCTATACATGTATGTAGGAGTATAAAGAGGACCTGTCATGGCTCTATACATGTATATAGGAGTATAAAAGGACCTGTGCGTGGCCGGCGGCCGCGATGTCACCGGCCACACGTAGTGGATTGTCACTTGCCATGAGGCCACCTGTCACACATTGCGGATTGTCACTTGCCACAACGTCACCTGCCACACGTTGCAGATTGTCACTTGCCACGACGTCACCTGCCACACGTTGCAGATTGTCACTTGCCACTTGCTGTGTCCCAGAATAAAGGCAGGCAGCAGAGAGATAATGTAATCTCTCTGCTGCCCGCACAGTGGGGGTGGAACTGCAGTGATGCAGGGCGGACAGTGAGAGATGATGTCATCTCTCTGCTCCCCCGCCCGCTGTTTGGCCAGCAAGCCCGCTCACCTGCTGACTGTCCCGCCCGCTGACTGTTCCCCTGTTCTGCCCGCACGCTCCATTCACCTGGGCCCAAAGCCCAGGTGAATAGAGCGCGCGGGGAGCGGAGCGGGCTGGCCGGCGGGCGGGCATCCAATTTGCCTCACAGTGGAGCGCGGAGCGGGCGGAACGGGTTGGCGACAATTTGCCTCACAGTGCAGCGTAGGGTTGCCACCTTTTTGTCAAGCAAAACCCGAACACATTAGCAGCGCACGCCAATATATATATTTTTTTGTAGTACATTAAATTCATTACCTCTGTACAAAGCAATGCACAGCTAATTTTTTTTATTTAGTATACACTGTACATATATTTTTGTGATTAAATAAAATTTCTAATCATATGGAGTTAATCATAAGAGTCCCCCTTTATATCAGAGTCAACAGAGTTCTCCTTTAGATCTGAATCCGCAGAGTTCCCCTTTACATCTGAATGCACAGGGTTCTGCAGAAGAGAAGTGCAGAGGGTAAGATGGGGGCAGTATGTACAGGAGAGGAGTGCAGAGGGTATGATGGGGGCAGTATGCATAGGAGAGAAGTGTGGAGGGTATGATGGAGCAGTATGTATAGAAGAGGAGTTGGGAGGGTATGAGGGGGGCGGTTTGTACAGGAGAGGAGTGTGGAGGGGATGATGGGGGACAGTATGTACAGGAGAGGAATGCGGAAGGGATGATGGGGCGGTATGTACAGGAGAGGAGTGTAGAGGGTATGATGGGGGCAGTATGTACAGGAGAGGAGTGTGGAGGGTATGATGGGTGCAGTTAATACAGGAGAGGAGTTCGGAGGGTATGATGGGTGCAGTTAGTACAGGGGAGGAGTTCGGAGGGTATTATGGGTGCAGTTAGTACAGGAGAGGAGTGTGGAGGGTATGATGGGGCGGTATGTTCAGGAGAGAAGTGTGGAGGGTATGATAGGTGCAGTTAGTACAGGAGAGGAGAGGAGTTTGGAGGGTATGATGGGTGCAGTTAGTACAGGGGAGGAGTTCGGAGGGTATGATGGGTGCAGTTAGTACAGGAGAGGAGTTCGGAGGGTATGATGGGTGCAGTTGGTACAGGAGAGGAGTTCGAAGGGTATGATGGGTGCAGTTGGTACAGGAGAGGACTTCGGAGTGTATGGCGGTGGCAGAATGGGGAGGGATTTCTTGTGGTGTCTATGGGGTGACCAGGGAGTGATGTTGGGAAGATAGGGGAAGAAAAGTGACCATGAAATGATGTCCCTCAGCTGGGGGGGGGGGTAGGAAGCAGCTCTGAGTGACGTCTGTATAAAGTGGTCTGGGGGGGGTGATGCCAGCTGGGGGGAGTTGAGAAGTGGTCAGGTCGCGATGTATATAATAAAAAAAAAAAACTCATCCACTAACAACATACAACAATAAATCATACAACAGTACTACTAATCCAGCTCCTAGCACTCTGTATACCCAGATAATGTGAAGGTAATTGATGACCATTCATATAACCCTGTGGTATCCAGGCTCTGAGTCTGGACAATCAGAGGGGTGAACTCACCACATATATACAGGTTACATGAATGGTTATAAATGACTTCACATTATCAAGTCTGAACAATTGGATTGGAGGATGTCTGCACAGACTTTTCATGCTTAGAAGTGATCTGTTAAATGTGATAGGGCTGGTGCAGACCCCCCTCCCCCCCACACTCAAACTCACTATCTCCTCCGATTCTTCTGTCAACTTAACCCTTCACTGCATCTCCTGAAGAAAAAAACACTTTGAAAGCAACTACTATCCACCCTAGAAAACTTCTCCCAGAAAAAGTCAGCTCACCTCCTCCCTTCCTCTGGCCAGCCCGACAGGAGATCCAGTGAGCTCCGCCTCCCAGTTCTCTCAACACTCCGCACTGGTGATTGGAGGGGGGGAGGTTGATGTCAGAGATAACAGGGACCCCGCACGGCAGGAGACTGGAGGGAGGGGGAAGAGACAGGAAGGAGCTTTGAATCCCGAACACACACCGCAGCCGCAGGCACAGTGTATTCTTTACAATGCCGCTGCTCAGGGGAGGGCTGGCAGCCTTAGGCCTGGGGGGCAAGTCCAGTCAAGTGGCCCATTGAACCACCGAATCAGCTCACCATTCATGCCCACCTGGTTTTTCAATGCAGCCTGATTAGTGTCCATCCAATGCAGCCTCACCAGTGGCCATCAATGCAGCCTCACCAGTACCTATAAATGCAGCTTCACTAGTACCTATAAATGCAGCTTCACCAGTGCCCATAAATGCAGCCTCATCAGTGCCCATCCCATCAGCTCAGCTTTACCTGTGACCATCAATTTAGCCTGATCAGACAGCAGTGCCCATTAGCGCAGCCTTGCCAGTGCATGGGGACAGGGGAGAGAGGAGAACCGCTGGTTTACACAGTGCGGGTATCTCTCGCTTACCTGCCCATTGTCAAATTAAGTCCTGCCTGCTGGACTGGCTCCTAAGATGGACATCACACGTCCCTGCATTGGACCAGTATGACGTCCATCACAGAAGCTGGTCCAAGAGGCAGGACTTCATATGTCTCTCGGCCGCGTCGGGTAAGTGGGAGATGGAGATCCCCGCTCTGTGTAAACCGACTAGCCTAAGTTCACATCTATGCGTGTGGGTAACGCATGCAAAATTACATGCTTCCCAACATGCAAGGAAATGTGCTGTCCTTAAGCAGATGTGCAGCAGTGCCATTTTTTGTTATTGACACCTCCATGCATCTGCAAACATGTGGACCAAACTACAGGGTGCCGCACACTTTTTGAAAATATTCAGGACTTCTTTTCCATGTTGCTCGTGTGTAGGGCAGCCCATTGAAATTAATGGGCTGCCCTACACGTAATGCATGAAAACCACGCCTGTGCACGTGTGTGTGAAAAAAGCCTAACTGAGTAGATGCAAAATAACAATTCTCAATAAAAAAAAAATTCTCTAGATAATCAGCGTTCATACAATTGCACCACCATATAAATAACTGAACACTGTGCTCTGCTCTGTTTATTGAGGACAGGTAACATGTATATAGAGTGTTTAGTGTATGTGGGGAATTTACATGTTGATTGTACAGAGTTTGGAGAACACAGGGTTAAACTGAATGCTTATAAAGTTTGTTCACATTATCTGGACATACACAGAGGGTGGGGGTTGTTTATATAGTGATATGAGCCAGCTCCCAAGATATCTGTTTGCTGTGAGCAAGGCTCAGCCGACTCCCCCATACACACTCTGCTCTTCCGATCCTTTATCATTCTCATCACACTGCAAACAAATCCTCCTGAATAGTTCTGATGTGAAACTGCCAACTTACCTCTCCAGACTGACATTTCTTAGAACATCAGCTCTGCTCACCCCCTTCCCTGCACAGTGTCAGCAGCACCTGGCAGTAGCAGTGCCCCGCCTCCGGGTTCTCTGGGCAGACGGCACTGGAGATAGGGGGAGGATCTCAGTAAATGAGGGCACAGATAGAACATACAGGAGACTCGCGGGGGAGATAGAAAAAACGAGATGCAGACTACAACACCCAGAATGCACTGCAGCAGCCAGCCAGCCAATCAGCGGCCGCCGCGGCCGAATTTTACAATTTACAGGAAAAAAATAGCAAACAGGCAGCGCGGCCGTTTTGAATATAAGGTAGCCGGCCTGGGGGGAAATCTCCACCCTTCCCCCCGCCCAGCCCGCCCCTGCCGCTGCTGCTGTTTCACAGTGATAGGTGGAGTGGGGGAGAGGAGCGGGCAGGCGGCAATTTGCCGCCCCCCTGATTGTGCCGCCTGGTACAATGGTACCATCGGGTCCCATGGTAGGGCCGGCCCTGGTGACATGCATGTGTGCAGGCTCACACCAAAGCACTCATACACAACATCTTTGGGCATTTCCACGCACATTAACACGACCATGTTGAGCATTGCCAAATATGCCAGTTCTTCTGCGGTTTATCCTCTGACAGAGGTGTGTCCAGTAAGTGGCTGGAGAGCCTGGGACGGGTGGGAGCCTGGGTCCAGTCCTGCACAGAGGAGATCCCTGTCTGGAAGGCTCTGTCCTGCCTTACTTCTATTTAGTTATTAATAATAATAACAGTTTCAAATGGCTACTCCAAATTGCAGCAATTATGTATATTACTGTAGCGATACCCCCCCCCCCCCTCTGAGATCGAGCTGCTGGTTTTGATTTGGGTCTGCGAATTACCTCCATAGCTTCCGTTGTCAGGGTGTGAGAAGAGTGTTCAAAAAGGCCAAAGTCCACACAATGTAAAACCCAAACAGCTAGGCTTTATTTTTCTCTTGCTGAGGAAACTTTAGAGGAAGAGTAGGACACGAGAGAAAATAACGCACAGGGGAAGGGTCAGGCACGCAACACTAAAATAGCACTCGTCGCCACTCAAGCCTGAGTGGGTATTGTCCCGTTTAGTGGTCCTAGCAGCCGGAATGCAGCAGAAATCAATCTTTCCTTTTTGTATTATGGATACGATCAGGAAATCCCCTGCCACAGGATTAAAGTCCCGATCCTCCCAGCCAGACAATTATGAAGAGAACCGGTAGGCCAGATTGGCATATTGCAGGCTTCTGATTTTTGGATCCCTCTTTAGGCGAGTTTCCAGACCTCTTCCCGAGACAGCAGTACCGTCGCTAGTCTCCTATGGGACTGATCCTCCCCTGGTCTCCTACCCTCTCCCAGCATGCACAGCGGGCATGGCTGCCGAGAGAGGACACCCAAGGTGATGTGATACCCCCTGTGGTTCAACCTATGTCAGCGGTGACAGTGCCAGCTACAGGCAACAGGGAACACTACTGCCAGGCAGCATCACACCCAGAGCAGAAGAAATAATGAATAATCAATTGATCTGAGCCCAACTACTAGCTCAGATTACCCCTAAATATATACACAGCGCCCCCAAATATTGGGGAGGGTGCTACACACACCCCCTCCTTAAAAAGACACTGTCCCCAGTGGCTGGGGAAATCAAAATCCTTCAATCCTGAAGGCTGTTGATTTACTAATAATTAAAAAAAAAAATTTGAACTTGGTACCTGAACCAAAAAATTTTGGGAGGGGAGAAAGAAAAGAAAAGAGAGAACATACAGAATAATATTACATTTTCCAAAGAAGACATTTAAATTCAAATATACAATCCACCCATCACTGACTATCTATCCCACCCCATTCTCCGGTGGTCTTGATAGTAGCTTCCGGTACCTGCAAGAAAACACAAACATCAGGCATAATAAAAAAAAAACATCCTAGCTTACAAAAGAAGCAGACTGTTTCCCCGAGAGGAGACAGTTTCCTTCTATAAAGTTTTTAATGCTAAGCCTAGCATAAAATTTCCCAAAGTGCCATATCACCGTTAAAGTCTCTTCATTCCTGCAGACCACTGCCACCTAGAGTTAGCAGAGTCTCACCAAAAATAAAAAAAAATCTTGCGCAGGGGTTTGTAACACAACACACTGAAAATCCCACTGTTGAGCGTGGCGTCTTCTTACCACAACACTCTAACTAACTACCCCAAAGTTCGCTCAGAGGAAAAACTGTCCCGTTTCCGGAGAGAAAGAAAAAGCAAACATACTCTCCGTCTTTTCCTCCTTTAGAGCGGACATCCTCTTTAGCAGAGGGCAGAGTCACCTAGATCCAGAACACGGTTTATCCGTGCAGAGACAGGATATAAAAGCAGAAAAAAAACAAGCTCTTGTCTTCAAATTTTTAAAGGTAAAACGTTGGATCTGGGAGGGTAATTGACTTCCCCTGCTTGTCCAGAGTTGTCACAGAATAAGTCACATCATCTCTCTTTGGGCAGCAAATCACAACTCAGTCAGCGTGAATATGCCGACCATAGTTCCAGTCCCTGCGGCAACATTTGAACCTATCAGTCATGGCAGCTGAGCAGGCAAAGTATCTGTATGGCTTGGGCACTTTGAGGTAGTTCCAGATAGCTTCCTCGTACCACCGTTCACGACAAGCCTCAATCTCAAATAATATTTCCTTGGGTACGTAGGGGTACTCCAAGCCATACTCATCAGCCACTCTTTTCATGAGGATCCGCTGTAGACTAGCAAGCTTAGGCAGGGTCGCAGGCTCTCCTGCTCCAGGCATCACAAAAGAATCCGGGGACCTCCGGACCAAAACCGTAGTAGGGTCCAGCGAAAGTCTCTTATTTATCACAACGATAGCCTTCTCTGTTATAGCGGGGACTTCCACCCGGGGTATGGTTTCCCCAGAGCTCATGGGTGATCCCTCTCGAAGGCTGCGGACTGAAACAATACTTTTTTTCTTGTCCCATCCCTTTGCGAGGAAGATCTCGTCTATCTATACATCATCCCCAACATCGGATGACGAGTCAATATCTGAGGAATCTACCTCTTCAGCAGGCAGGTAATTCCTGGCATTTTCAGACACTTTTCCCCCAGCCTCCTTACCGTCTCCTGACGTGGACCTCTCAAGCATTTTCTCACTTTTAAAGTCCGGTTCCGGCAGGCGCTGGGGCAGGCCTCGACCGCGGCCGCGGGAGGCCTTGACATATCCCACCTTCCATTTTGCTGACGGGCTATGGACTTCCGTAGTGGCAGAGGCAGCGTCCGCTGCGGTGTCCACCTATGGCTCTGCAGCGGCAGAGGCATCCTCCTTGGTCACATCCATGGCAACCAATGCGATGCGCGTGGGTTCAGCTGTAGTGGCATAGGCATCTTCCTCCAAAGTAACACCACCTGTAACACAATTGACTCGGTAGGCCCGGGGTGATTCGGTGGGCTGGTCCACCTCAAATAGGAATTCCCCACAGGACAAACATCGTCTGAACGGCCATAGCTGCACGGCCAGTCCACCGCATCTAGGACAGAGCATGCCCTGGGCCTCCACATCTCTGCAAGTGTACAAAGCGAAGCAGCCCTGGGGCTTGAGCCGGATCCCCGTATCCGTGAGTGGGGCTGTAAGCGGAGCAATGTCCATGGTAGTAGGCACTGGGAACATCTGGGGTCCCGATAAGGTTGAGGTCCATGGAAATGTAGACATGTTGCTCCTTTCACTTGATCCAGTCTCTCTCTGCTCCCTGGTGCGCCAATACACCCATGTGTAGCACGCAGGTAGCGAGAACTCCTCCCTTTTTTCTCTTCCTGCACGTAACTCACGGGCTTTTCTTCTTTTGGATCCACCCACGAACTACGCAGTTAGAAAAAGAATAGTTCTCGTACCCCTTAACCCCTTCTCTCGTTCCAAAAACACAGTCCAATTTCCTCAATGGCTGATTTTTCCAAACACATAGAAATCAATCCACTTGCGATAGGTAACCGCAAATCCCGGACTCGAGCCCCCACGTGTAGCGATACCCCCCTCTCTGAGATCGGGCTGCTGGTTTTGATTTGGGTCTGCGAATTACCTCCATAGCTTCCGTTGTCAGGGTGTGAGAAGTGTGTTAAAAAAGGCCAATGTCCACACAATGTAAAACCCAAACAGCTAGGCTTTATTTTTCTCTTGCTGAGGAAACTTTAGAGGAAGAGTAGGACACTAGAGAAAATAACACACAGGGGAAGGTTCAGGCACGCAACACTAAAATAGCACTCGTCGCCACTCAAGCCTGAGTGGGTATTGCTCACCCGGATAGTCCCGTTTAGTGGTCCTAGCAGCCAGAATGCAGCACAAATCAATCTTTCCTTTTTGTATTATGGATACGATCAGGAAATCCCCTGCCACAGGATTAAAGTCCTGATCCTCCCAGCCAGACAATAATGAAGAGAACCGTTAGGCCAGATTGGCGTATTGCAGGCTTCTTATTTTTGGATCCCTCTTTAGGTGAGTTTCCAGGCCTTTTCCCGAGACAGCAGTACCATCGCTAGTCTCCTATGGGACTTATCCTCCCCTAGTCTCCTTTCCTAACAGTGGGCTTCCCGTAGGTGGGCAGCTTGGGATTCTTTTCTTGAAACATAGGCCTCAGCCAACAGAGCTGGGCCTACAAGCAGCGATGTGGCCTCGGGCTGAAGGTGCCCGGGACCAGAACACACGCACCCTGTGCCATACGGGCCACGAGGCGCACGCACAGGACCAATGGGTCCCCAGGAACGAACGAACCCCAATGGCGTCCGCGCCTTATGTACCCTCTCCCAGCATGCACAGCGGGTAGACCATGCCCACTGCACGGCTGCCGAGAGAGGACACCCAAGGTGCTGTGATACCCCCTGTGGTTCAACCTATGCCGGCGGTGACAGTGCCACCTACAGGCAACAGGGAACACTACTGCCAGGCAGCATCACACCCAGAGCAGAAGCAATAATGAATAATCAATTGATCTGAGCCCAACTACTAGCTCAGATTACCCCTAAATATATACACAGCACCCCCAAATATTGGGGAGGGCGCTACATTACCATTACCAGTTTAATATTTATTTTACTTGACAACCTAATGGCATAGTGTCTTACTAACAAAGGCAATGACTGAAGCTTTGCCAATGCTTGACAAGCTCTGTCGGAGAAATTTTCTCTTCAATAAAATCCTACTAGAAGATTATGTTGATGTTAGGCCAACTTTGGAAACAGTAAAATAAAATACAAACTGGGTGGTCTTTGTCAGTGAACAACAACAACAAGAAGTACTTATTAAGATAGTTCTTTGTTTTTATTGGTTTTAATAGGTGCAAATGGTAACAAAACATCATCAAAACATGACATGCAGTAAATACATGTGTTAAACGTACATGCATAATTAAGCTGTGTAACATATTCAGCAAGTCATCCATAATTTTTAAAAGTGTTTCTATCAAATAAATCTTTCAATTATTTAGTCTACCCCAAAGAACATCTCCTGTCTCATATTCAGTGCCTTGAAAAAGTATTCATACCCCTTGAAATTTTCCACATTTTTTGATGTTACAACCAAAAACGTAAATGTATTTTATTGGAATTGTATGTGATAGACCAACACAAAGTGGCACATAATTGTGAAGTGGAAGGAAAATGATAAATGGTTTTCAATTTTTTTTACAAATAAATATGTGAAAAGTGTGGTGTGCATTTGTATTTAGCCCGCCTGAGTCAATACTTTGTAGAACCACCTTTCATTGCAATTACCGTCCTTTTGGATATGTCTCTACCAGCTTTACACATCTAGAGAGTGACATTTTTGCCCATTATTCTTTGCAAAATAGCTCAAGCTCTGTCAGATTGGATGGAGAGCCTCTGTGAACAGTAACTTTCAGGTCTTGCCACAGATTGATCTTAAATCTGGACTTTGACTGGGTCATTCTCACACATGAATAAGCTTTGATCTAAACCATTCCTTTGTAGCTCTGGCTGTATGTTTAGGGTCGTTGTCCTGCTGGAAGGCGAACCTCCACCCCAGTCTCAAGTCTTTTGCAGACTGTAACCGGTTTGGAGCCCTGCATTTGGCTCCATCCATCTTCTCATCAACTCTGACCACCTTCCCTGTCCCTGCTGAGGAAAAGCATCCCCACAATATGATGCTGCCACCACCATGTTTCATGGTGGGGATGGTGTGTTTAGGGTGATGTGCAGTGTTAGTTTTCCGCCACACGTAGCGTTTTGCTTTTAGGCCAAAAAGTAAAATTTTGGTCTCATCTGACCAGAGCACCCTCTTCAACATGTTTGCTGTGTCCCCTTCATGGCTTCTCACAATCTGCAAATGTGACTTCTAATGGCTTTCTTTCAACAATGGCTTTCTCCTTGCCACTCAAGGCCAGATTTGTGGAGTGCACGAATAGTTGTCCTGTGGACAGATTCTCCCACCTGAGCTGTGTATCTCTGTAGGTCCTCCAGAGTTACCATGGGCCTCTCGGCTGCATCTCTGATTAATGCTCTCCTTGCCCAGCCTGTCAGTTTAAGTGTCAGTTTAAGTGGACGGCCATGTCTTGGTAGGTTTGCAGTTGTGCCATACTCTTTCCATTTTTGGATGACAGTGCTCTGTGAGATGTTCAAAGCTTGGGATATTTTTTTATAACCGAACCCTGCTTTAAACTTCTCCACAACGTTATCCCTGACCTGTCTGGTGTGTTCCTTGGCCTTAATGATGCTGTTTGTTCACTAAGGTTCTCTAACAAACCTCGGAGGGCTTTACAGAACAGCTGTATTTATACTAAGTTTAAATTACACACTGGGGGACTCTATTTACTAATTAGGTGACTTCTGAAGCAAATTGCTTCCTCTAGATTTTAGTTAGGGGTATCAGAGTAAAGGGGACTGAATTACATATTTATTTGTAAAAAAATCAAAAAACATTTATCATTTTCCTTTCACTTCATAATTATGTGCCATTTTGTGTTGGTCTATCACATAAAGTCCCAATAAAATACATTTACGTTTTTGGTTGTAACATGACAAAATGTGGAAAATGTCAAGGGGTATGAATACTTTTTTAAGACACTGTCTGTATTACCTGTACTGTGGTTCAGCCTAGTGGCCATCACCTAAACCTATGTCTTGATACACTTGTGTTGCTGCCTGTAAACAATTTTCTATCAAGATTAACAACTTAACGACCGCCCACTGTAATTATACGTCGGCAGAATGGCGCCGACAGGCAGAATCACGTAGATCTACGTGATTGCCTTTGTATAGTTGGGGGGTCCGATCAGACCCCCCTTCTTTACAGTGAGCAGCCGTTATTCATTTGGGAGCGATCAGGGATGAGGGGACAGCCGTTCGATTCCGGCCACCCCCTCGCGATCGCTCCCGGCGAATGAGAGAGCTTCCCCTGCCTGTGTAATGTAAACACAGGCAGAGGAAGTGATGTCATCTCTCCTCGTGTCGGTCTTTTCGATCCGGCGCGAGGAGAGAAGACATCACATAGTAAGTGCATCAACAGCCCACTGACACCAGTACACGTAGGCACACTTACACCCCCCAGTCACCCCCAGATCACCCCCCAGATCACCCCCCAGATCACCCCCAGTACCCCCAGTCACAGTGTCACCGTTTGCAGTGGTCATTTTTTTACTGATCACTGCAATCAATGTCATTTGTGACAGTAAAAAGTTGCAGGGCAGTTAGGTTTAGGCCCCTTTAGGTCCAGGGTAGCCCCCTAACCCCCCCTAATAAAGGTTTAACCCCTTGATCGCCCCCCAGGTAACCCTTTCACGCCCTAACGCCAGCGTCACTAAGCGATCGTATTTCCGATCGCTGTATTTAGTGCCGGTGGTGCCCTAGATAGCCAGTTATTTATTTTTAGTTTTGTCGCAGGTTTTTATAGCGTCAGGTACCCCCATATATTATTTTAACCCCCTGATTGCCCCTAGAGTTAACCCTTTCACCAGTGATCACCGTATAAGTTTTACTGGTGACACTGGTTAGCCAGTTAGTTATTTAGTTATTTAGGTTACCCGTCAGGTTTTTATATAGCGTCAGGTACCCCCATATATAACCCTATAAAGGTATTAACCCCCTGATTGCCCCTAGTTAACCCTTTCACCAGTGATCACCATATAAGTTTTATGGGTGACGCTGGTTGGTTAGTTTGCTTTTTATAGCATCAGGGCACCCGCCGTATATAACCCAATAAAGGTTTAACCCCCTGATCGCCCGACGGCTGATATCAATTAGGTTTTAGCGCCAGAGAGGGTCTGCGTCGCCCCAGGCAGCGTCAGGTTAGTGCCAGTAACGCTAACACCCACGCGCAAAGCATACACCTCCCTTAGTGGTATAGTATCTGATCAGATCTATACTAGCGTCCCCAGCGGTTTAGGGTTCCCAAAACTGCAGTGTTAGCGGGATCAGCCCAGATACCTGCTAGCACCTGCGTTTAGCCCCTCCGCCCAGCTCAGCCCAGCCCAGCCCACCCAAGTGCAGTATCGATCGATCACTGTCACTTACCAAACACAACACACATAACTGCAGCGTTCGCAGAGACAGTCCTGATCCCTGCGATCGCTAACAGTTTTTTTGGTAGCGTTTGATACATTTGCTGACAGTCAGGTGCTTTTTTTACCTGTGAATCTTACTAGTGTACCCCTAAATTTAGAGCCCAAAATGGCAAGACGAAGGTACACTAGTAAAGAGGCCTACGAGATTCTGAGCATGACAGATAGTGAAGAGGAGGTCACGCATCTGTCAGATTAAGGGTCAGAATATCTTCCCGTAGAAGACAGTGACGTCAGCGGCCCCACGTCAGATAGCTCTGACGACGAAGTTGAGGTCCCTGCTAAGGTCAGGCGTACCCGATCCCGATCTTCTGAGGTTGTTGAAGAGCAAGAACCACAGGTCTCTCGTATCATGGAGCAGAGTAGTACTAGCGCCGCTATTCTTTCTGGGGAATTGGCAAGCACCAGCGGCCTAGTACAGCCTGGGCGTACATCCAGCACTTCAGTATCAGGTGGTGACGTGGCGAGTCCCATAAGTGCAGTTCAAGCTGGCGAGGTGGCAAGCAAAAGTAGTGTCCCGCTGCCACCAAGAAGACAAAGGCAGGCCCGTCGTGCCCATAGTGCCCTTCCTGCAGAATTCGCCTATCCTGATTGGGTCCCCACCACTTCTGCAGAACCCGTACTTCTCCCATTCACTGCCCAACCCGGTATTCAGGTGGAAACAGCTGATTTTATGCCAATTGATTTTTATTCGCTGTTTTTCACGGAAGATCTCTATAGATCTATTGTGGACCAGAGTAATTTATATGCTGGTCAATTCATCGCCGCTAACCCCCAGTTGCCTAAAATTGCCAAAGATTGGAAACCAATTAAGGTTTCCGAATTTAAGACCTTTCTGGGCCTTTCCCTCAACATGGGCACACATAAATTCCCGTCATTGCGTGCTTATTGGTCCACGCACCCAATTGACCACATGCCCGTGTTCTCTGCCTCTATGCCCAGGACTAGGGATGGGCCCGGTGCTCGATTCGAACCCATGTTCGAATCGAGCATCGGGCGTTCGCTCGCTCGTCGAGCCCAGAACTATTTGGGCCGTTCGCATCACATTCGTGTGATGCGAGCGGCCCCGCAATGCATTGCGGCCGGCGCGGCCGGCGCAGTGCATTGCTGGCTGATGATTGGCCAAGCATGCACTGTGACCCCGCATGCTTGGCCAATCACAGCGCCCGAAACTCGGAGAGCAATAATTGGCTACAGGCAGGACGCCTGTAGCCAATTACAGCTCAGGGGCTTTAGTACACGCCCCACCATTTAAAAGGCCGCCACGCCATCGGCCCCGGTCACATGAGTTCCGGCTTTAGGAGAGATTAGTCTGCTGATTCTGTCTTTGCTTGATACTGAAAGATTTGCTCTTCTTTGCTAAACCATTGGCTGTTTCTTTGCTAAACCATTGCTACCTAAGTCATTGATCGTTCATTGCTGCTGATTGCACAGTTAGTGTGTTATTAGCTGCTGCTGGGGATTAGTCTGGTGCGTGCTTACTGTTAGTACAGTATTGCAGTAGTACCAACCGCAGTGCTGTTGGCACAGCATTGCACCCCAACAGCACCCATAGGACTTCTAGTGTGTTAGTGGCAGCAAACAGAGCTCCTATATTTTCTTCTCAGCAGCACCCATAGGACTTCTAGTGTGTTAGTGGCAGCAAACAGAGCTCCTATATTTTCTTCTCAGCAGCACCCATAGGACTTCTAGTGTGTTAGTGGCATCTCACAGAGCTCCTATATTTTCTTCTCAGCAGCACCCATAGGACTTCTAGTGTGTTAGTGGCAGCAAACAGAGCTCCTATATTTTCTTCTCAGCAGCACCCATAGGACTTCTAGTGTGTTAGTGGCAGCAAACAGAGCTCCTATATTTTCTTCTCAGCAGCACCCATAGGACTTCTAGTGTGTTAGTGGCAGCAAACAGAGCTCCTATATTTTCTTCTCAGCAGCACCCATAGGACTTCTAGTGTGTTAGTGGCATCACACAGAGCTCCTATATTTTCTTCTCAGCAGCACCCATAGGACTTCTAGTGTGTTAGTGGCAGCAAACAGAGCTCCTATATTTTCTTCTCAGCAGCACCCATAGGACTTCTAGTGTGTTAGTGGCAGCAAACAGAGCTCCTATATTTTCTTCTCAGCAGCACCCATAGGACTTCTAGTGTGTTAGTGGCAGCAAACAGAGCTCCTATATTTTCTTCTCAGCAGCACCCATAGGACTTCTAGTGTGTTAGTGGCAGCAAACAGAGCTCCTATATTTTCTTCTCAGCAGCACCCATAGGACTTCTAGTGTGTTAGTGGCATCACACAGAGCTCCTATATTTTCTTCTCAGCAGCACCCATAGGACTTCTAGTGTGTTAGTGGCAGCAAACAGAGCTCCTATATTTTCTTCTCAGCAGCACCCATAGGACTTCTAGTGTGTTAGTGGCAGCAAACAGAGCTCCTATATTTTCTTCTCAGCAGCACCCATAGGACTTCTAGTGTGTTAGTGGCATCACACAGAGCTCCTATATTTTCTTCTCAGCAGCACCCATAGGACTTCTAGTGTGTTAGTGGCAGCAAACAGAGCTCCTATATTTTCTTCTCAGCAGCACCCATAGGACTTCTAGTGTGTTAGTGGCAGCAAACAGAGCTCCTATATTTTCTTCTCAGCAGCACCCATAGGACTTCTAGTGTGTTAGTGGCAGCAAACAGAGCTCCTATATTTTCTTCTCAGCAGCACCCATAGGACTTCTAGTGTGTTAGTGGCATCACACAGAGCTCCTATATTTTCTTCTCAGCAGCACCCATAGGACTTCTAGTGTGTTAGTGGCAGCAAACAGAGCTCCTATATTTTCTTCTCAGCAGCACCCATAGGACTTCTAGTGTGTTAGTGGCAGCAAACAGAGCTCCTATATTTTCTTCTCAGCAGCACCCATAGGACTTCTAGTGTGTTAGTGGCATCACACAGAGCTCCTATATTTTCTTCTCAGCAGCACCCATAGGACTTCTAGTGTGTTAGTGGCAGCAAACAGAGCTCCTATATTTTCTTCTCAGCAGCACCCATAGGACTTCTAATGTGTTAGTGGCATCACACAGAGTTCCTATATTTTCATCTCAGCAGCACCCATAGGACTTCTAGTGTGTTAGTGGCATCACACAGAGCTCCTATGTTTTCTTCTCAGCAGCACCCATAGGACTTCTAGTGTGTTAGTGGCAGCAAACAGAGCTCCTATATTTTCTTCTCAGCAGCACCCATAGGACTTCTAGTGTGTTAGTGGCATCACACAGAGCTCCTATATTTTCTTCTCAGCAGCACCCATAGGACTTCTAGTGTGTTAGTGGCAGCAAACAGAGCTCCTATATTTTCTTCTCAGCAGCACCCATAGGACTTCTAGTGTGTTAGTGGCAGCAAACAGAGCTCCTATATTTTCTTCTCAGCAGCACCCATAGGACTTCTAGTGTGTTAGTGGCAGCAAACAGAGCTCCTATATTTTCTTCTCAGCAGCACCCATAGGACTTCTAGTGTGTTAGTGGCATCACACAGAGCTCCTATATTTTCTTCTCAGCAGCACCCATAGGACTTCTAGTGTGTTAGTGGCAGCAAACAGAGCTCCTATATTTTCTTCTCAGCAGCACCCATAGGACTTCTAGTGTGTTAGTGGCATCACACAGAGCTCCTATATTTTCTTCTCAGCAGCACCCATAGGACTTCTAGTGTGTTAGTGGCAGCAAACAGAGCTCCTATATTTTCTTCTCAGCAGCACCCATAGGACTTCTAGTGTGTTAGTGGCAGCAAACAGAGCTCCTATATTTTCTTCTCAGCAGCACCCATAGGACTTCTAGTGTGTTAGTGGCAGCAAACAGAGCTCCTATATTTTCTTCTCAGCAGCACCCATAGGACTTCTAGTGTGTTAGTGGCAGCAAACAGAGCTCCTATATTTTCTTCTCAGCAGCACCCATAGGACTTCTAGTGTGTTAGTGGCAGCAAACAGAGCTCCTATATTTTCTTCTCAGCAGCACCCATAGGACTTCTAGTGTGTTAGTGGCATCACACAGAGCTCCTATATTTTCTTCTCAGCAGCACCCATAGGACTTCTAGTGTGTTAGTGGCAGCAAACAGAACTCCTAAATTTTCTTCTCAGCAGCACCCATAGGACTTCTAGTGTGTTAGTGGCATCACACAGAGCTCCTATATTTTCTTCTCAGTAGCACCCATAGGACTTCTAGTGTGTTAGTGGCAGCAAACAGAGCTCCTATATTTTCTTCTCAGCAGCACCCATAGGACTTCTAATGTGTTAGTGGCATCACACAGAGTTCCTATATTTTCATCTCAGCAGCACCCATAGGACTTCTAGTGTGTTAGTGGCATCACACAGAGCTCCTATATTTTCTTCTCAGCAGCACCCATAGGACTTCTAGTGTGTTAGTGGCAGCAAACAGAGCTCCTATATTTTCTTCTCAGCAGCACCCATAGGACTTCTAGTGTGTTAGTGGCAGCAAACAGAGCTCCTATATTTTCTTGTCAGCAGCACACATAGTACCTATAGTGTGTTAGTGTCAGCACCCATAGGACCTACAGTGTGTTGTGAGCACACATAGGAGTTCTATTTTTTATACTATATACACTACCGACTACAATGGCTGGAAGACCGCCAAGGAGAGGCAGAGCGTGCCGAGGCAAGAACACAGGGCAGGCAGGCTCTGTTTCTAGAGACAACAGTGCTGGCCGTGGACGTGGTCGTGCATCGTCATCAGCACGTGGCCATGGGACACGCTTGTCTTTGTTTTCGGCAGCTGGACATGTGGAGCCGCATCATGCCGAAGGCTTGGTAGAATGGATGACCAAGCCCTCCTCATCCTCCTCATCCTCTCTCACCCAGGCTCAGGGTACTGGCAGAGCAGCTGCCAACGCGTACTCAATGGCATCATCAGCCACCCCTTCCCTAGACCCACCATGTCCTCCTGAGGAGTCCCCCGAACTGTTTGAGCACAGTGTTGGGTACATGCTCCAGGAGGATGCCCAACGATTCGAAGGCTCGGATGATGATACCCAGCTTGAGGAAGTCAGTAGTGTGCACGCAGAGAGAGGGGATGCTGAAGGACAGCAATCTGGCAGTAGTGTTCCACCAGCTGCAGCTTACTGCCAGGTTTGCTCTAGTGGTGAAGAGGGAGGGGATGATGAGGTCACTGACTCCACGTGGGTGCCTGAAGGGAGAGAGGAGGAGGAGGAGGAGGATGCAGCGTCACATGTCCAACGAGGCAGGATGCCCCCTGGAGGCCAGCTAGAGGCCAGCACAGCAACTGTACCACACCGCAGAGCTCCGCCTGTGCAGGGCGCTGCCTCTGCACGTTATCACAAAAGTTCTTTGGTGTGGGCCTTTTTTGAGACGAGTGCATCAGATCGCACCACTGCTATTTGCAATATTTGTCTCAAGCGTATCTCGCGTGGCCAAAACATCAGCCGCTTGGGCACCACAAGCATGAGCAGACATATGTCGACCTGCCATGCAGCTCGTTGGCAAGCACACATAAAAGACCCACACCAAAGAACAAAGCGGACCTCTCCTTGCTCCTCATCAGCTGGGATCTCCATCCCCACTATATCTTCAGTCCTCTCTGAAAGCTGCTCTGAGAGGACTGAAGGTGTAGAATTAGGTGTGTCACAACCAAGTACTTGCAGTACACCGACGTCCGATTGTAGCAGGCAAATTTCCCTGCCCCAGCTGCTGGACCGTCGAAAGAAGTATACTCCCAGCCATCCACATGCCCAGCGGTTGAATGCTAGCTTGGCTAAATTGCTAGCACTTCAACTGCTGCCTTTTCAGTTGATAGACTCGGCCCCCTTCCGTGAGTTTGTTCAATGTGCGGTTCCTCAGTGGCAGGTTCCCAAACGCCACTTTTTCTCACGGAAGGCGATTCCGTCTCTCTACTGGCATGTGGAAGGCAATGTCCATGCCTCGCTGGACAGGGCGGTCAGCGGTAAGGTGCATATTACCGCTGACTCATGGTCCAGCAGGCATGGACAGGGACGTTATCTTTCTTTCACGGCCCATTGGGTCACTCTATTGGTAGCTGGGAGGGATGCAGGACAAGGTGCAGTAGTGTTGGAGGTTGTTCCGCCACCACGCCTCCAAAATGCTACTACTGGTTGTGACACACCTCTCTCCTCCACCCCCTCCTCTTCTTCTTCCTCCATGTCCTCTTCGAGTGCTCTGTCCTCGGAACCAGCGGTGCTCCGTAGGCGTACAAGGGGCTACGCGAGTACGCAGGCAAAAAGATGCCATGCCGTGCTTGCGCTGGTGTGTTTGGGGGACAGGAGCCACACTGGGCCAGAGGTTCTGGCAGCTCTGCAGGGGCAGGCCGAGAGGTGGTTGACGCCACGCCAGCTTAAGCCAGGAATGGTCGTTTCTGATAATGGCACCAACCTCCTCTCCGCCCTGCGACAGGGACAGCTCACCCATGTGCCCTAAATGGCTCACGTCCTCAACCTGGTGGTGCAGCGGTTCTTGGGCAGGTTCCCAGGCTTACAGGATGTCCTGAGGCAGGCCAGGAAAGTCTGTGTGCATTTCCGCCGATCTTATAATGCCAGTGCTCGGCTGACTGAGCTGCAAAAGGAGCTGAACCTGCCCAAGAACCGCCTAATATGTGACATGCCCACCAGGTGGAACTCAACGTTGGCCATGCTGCAGCGACTGCACACGCAGCAGAGGGCCATCAATGAGTACCTTTGCGACTACGGCACCAGGACAGGGTCAGGGGAGCTTGGCTTTTTTTCCCCACGCCAGTGGAGCATGATCAGGGATGCATGCACTGTCCTCTCACCATTTGAGGAGGCCACGAGGATGGTGAGCAGTGACAGTGCATGCATCAGTGACACTGTACCTCTTGTCCACCTGTTGGAGCATACGCTGCGTGGGATAATGGACAGGGCACTTGAGGCAGAACAGAGGCAGGAAGAGGAGGACTTCCTTGTCTCTCAAGGCCCCCTTTATCCAGACAATGTTCCTTCTGTCCCACCCATCACACAGGAAGAGGAGGAGGAGGAGGAGGAGGAGGAGGATTGTGTGAGCATGGAGGTGGAGCCTGGCACTCAGCATCAGCAGCAGCAGTCTTTTAGGGATGATGTACAGTCCCAACAAACCAGTGGACTTGTACGTGGCTGGGAGGAGGTGGCTGGCGATCATGTCATCCTCAGTGACCCAGAAGACTCCGGACCGAATGCCTCAGCTAACCTACGCTGCATGGCCTCCCTGATCCTGCAAAGCCTGCGGAAGGATCCTCGTGTTCTTCGGATCAAGGAGAGTGACCATTACTGGCTGGCCACTCTCCTTGATCCACGGTACAAGGGTAAGGTTGCGGACCTTATCTTGCCGTCGCAGAGGGAGCAGAGGATGAGACATCTCAGGGAGGCCTTGCAGAAAGGTCTGTGCAACGCGTTCCCAGAAACTGGGAGGTTACAAACTCCTGGTCCTGGACGACGAGTTGCTGAGGCTTCGGTCAGTAGCAGAAGGAGCGGTGGGGAAGGTGGACGTCTGACCGATGCGTTCAGACAATTTTTTAGTCCGCAGCCCCAAGGTATGATCGGTTCCAGCAACCATCGCCAGCGTCTGATATACATGGTGCAGGAATACCTAGGGGCAAGGTCAGACTTGGACACCTTTCCCACCGAAAATCCTCTGGCTTACTGGGTCCTGAGGATGGATCACTGGCCAGAGCTTGCACAGTATGCAATTGAGCTACTGGCCTGTCCTGCATCCAGCGTTCTTTCCGAACGCGCATTCAGTGCTGCTGGAGGATTTGTCACCGATCATAGGGTGCGCCTGTCCACCGACTCGGTTGATCGACTGACCTTCATAAAAATGAATCAGTCTTGGATCACCACCAGCTACCAGACACCTGAAGCGGATATAACGGAATAATTTATAATGTCACATCCCTTCAAGACTGCCTATGCTGATGCTGAGTGACTGTCCTGTTATGTTCACTGACTATCCTCTTCCTCCTCCTCAATGATCCATGCCACCACACCAGTGCCTAAGGCACAATTTTTCAGCCCCTGTATAACAGGGGCGTGTAATTACAATTTTTTAAAAAGATGCTTCGCAACAGGTGTGACTGCTGTGCTCAGAGTACAGTATCTGTGAGGGGTTGCAGTGTTGTGGCACCAGCACCAGTGCCTAAGGCACAATTTTTCAGCCCCTGTATAACAGGGGCGTGTAATTACAATTTTTTAAAAAGATGCTTCGCAACAGGTGTGACTGCTGTGCTCCAAGTACAGTATCTGTGAGGGGTTGCAGTGTTGTGGCACCAGCACCAATGCCTAAGGCACAATTTTTCAGCCCCTGTTTAACAGGGGCGTGTAATTACAAATCTTGATCTAATAGTTCACAGCAGGGCCCATTCCTGCGCCCACCAAGAGTAACTATGAGGGCCTACAGTCTTGTGGCAGCACCGTCCACCACCACCACCACCACCAAAGGCCCAATTTTTCTGCCCTGTTCAACAGGTGCATGCAATTACAAATCTTGATCTAATAACTCACAGCAGGGCCCATTCCTGCACCCACCAAGAGTAACTGTGAGGGCTTACAGTCTTGTGGCAACACCGTCCACCACCACCACCACCACCACCAAAGGCCCAATTTTTCTGCCCGGTTCAACAGGTGCATGCAAGTACAAATCTTGATCTATTAACTCACAGCAGGGCCCATTCCTGTGCCCACCAGTCTTGTGGCTACACCAACATCTAATAGGGCAAATTTCTGCAGAGTATATACGGCAGGCCCCTACTTTCAAACATCCAACTTACAAACGACTCCTACTTGCAAACGGCAAGAGAAAACAGGAAGTGAGAGGAAATCTACCCCTAGGAAGGAAAATTCTATCCTGTTAGATTTAATTTGGGAAAAAGGTATCTCCTCTCTACTGATGCTTTATCACCAATCCTTGTTTCAATTAAAACCCCACTTTTCCAAAAACATTTGTCATTGGGACGGAAAGTGAGGTGACATGTTCTGAACAGATGTGCAAAGACAGCAAATGTTACAGGGGTGATAACCCCTCCCTATGTTCTCCAAAAAGCTTAAAAATTGATTTTTTTGGGATGTAGCTACACTTCATAATGTACCTGTTCAGATTCTACTTAAGAACAAACCTACAGTCCATGTCTTGTTTGCACCACCTATATACTGCTGTTCAGAGTATATAGGGTTGTAGGTATAGGGTTTTATTTTGGGTGCGGGGTCCCCCTTAGTATCCATACAAGACCCAAAGGGGCTGGGGTGGGGGGGGGCTGATGGGGTAGCCATGCCATTTTTCTCAAGGATTTTCAGCCATATGGCGGCCAGGACAAGACATGACATTAAAGCCGCAAGTGGTTTTAAATGGCTTCTTTTTTTCCTTTACAAATGTCATTTTGTGCAAGGACAGTTCTAAACACGGGAAACACATGCCACTTCACAGGCATACTTTAGACACCCCCCAGGTACCATATTTAAAGGAAAATTTCACTTTTTTTTTTTTCACTTTATGCATCATTAAAATGACTGCTCCCGAAAAAACTTTAGTTTTTAAAATTTCTTTTTGCATTGATATATGTCCCCTGGGGCAGGACCCGGGTCCCCAAACCTGTTTTATAACATTAACATGCATATTGGCCGTTGTAATTAGCAATTTTGATTTCGAACGTTCGCGTCCATTATAACGAATAGGGTTCAAAAATTCGCGCGAACTTTCGGTCCGTTCGAAGGTTCTGGTGCAAACCGAACCCGGGGGTGTTCGGCTCATCCCTACCCAGGACACGATACGAGCAGATTTTGCGGTTCATGCACTTCAACGACAATGAACTTTGTCGTCCACGTGGAGACCCTGAATACGACCGGCTCTATAAAATTCGGCCCCTCATAAACCACTTCAACGAACGTTTTGCATCCTTGTTTATTCCCGATCAAGTTGTCTGCGTTGATGAGTCCCTGATTACATTTTCTGGCCGCTTGTCTTTCAAGCAGTACCTTCCCAGCAAGTGTGCCAGATACAGGGTCAAGCTCTATAAGTTCTGTGACAGGGCAACAGGCTATGTATTGAGCTTTACGGTTTATGAGGGAAAAGACAGTCAGGTTGAGCCAGTCAACTGCCCGGATTACATAGGGAGCGCTGGCAAGATAGTGTGGAACTTGGTGTCACCCTTATTCGGAAAGGGGTACCACTTGTATGTGGACAATTATTACACGAGCGTGCCACTGTTTAGTCACTTGTTTGATCATCAGATTGGAGCATGTGGCACCGTGCGACCTAATCGCCGGGGCTTTCCCCAGCGGCTTGTAGATGCCTGTCTTAGGCTGGGGGAGAGAGCCTGCTTGAAGTGTAATAACTTGCTCGCTATGAAGAGG
This sequence comes from Rana muscosa, assembly GCA_029206835.1. Classification (NCBI taxonomy): domain Eukaryota; kingdom Metazoa; phylum Chordata; class Amphibia; order Anura; family Ranidae; genus Rana; species Rana muscosa. The sequence goes on from CM055117.1 coordinate 497,288,325, forward strand.
AGGGACAATAAGAATGTTTTCCTTCTTACCTCCCTTCATGCAGACACGACAGTCCAAATTCGTATGGCGACTGGTGTTGTGGAGAAACCCCTCTGTGTCCACGAATATAACCAAAATATGGGAGGGGTGGACCTCAACGACCAGTTGTTGGCGCCGTATCTAATTGACCGTAAGGCGAGACGCTGGTACAAAAAAGTGTCTCTATCTTTATTCCAATTGGGTTTGCTGAACGCTCATGTGCTATACAGAGCTTCAGGCGGGACGTTATCTCTTCTAAAATTCCAGAATGAGATAGTCACAGAACTCCTGTATCCAGGCGGTTCTGCACCTCACCATTCCCAACCAAATGCAGTAAGCCGGCTGCATGAGAGGCATTATCCGTATGCCCTCCCGAGTACCCCTACCCAACGAACCCCCCAAAAAGATGTAGTGTCTGTAGCAAGCGCGGATTTAGGCGTGACACCCGTGTTTTTTGTCAACTCTGTCCTGACAAACCTGGTCTTTGCCTTGGTGAATGTTTTGAACGCTACCACTCAAAAGTGAAGTTTTAGCGTAGGGTACAGCATTTCACAGACTAGGACACACTTACACAGGGTCTCCCAAGATGCCATTACATTTTGAGAGACCCGAATCATTACAGTTGTTAAAGTTACAAAAAAAAGTGTAAAAAAGAAAAAAAAAAACATAAAAAACAAAACACCAAAAACAACAGCGTTTGCTCCCACGATACATAAAGCCGTGACTCCAGTGCTGTAGGAGGTGATTTCACCACCACAGTTAAAAAAAAAGAGCATATATGCCGAAGCATGGGGGCAGCAGGGGCGGAGGAGCGATTTTGCTCCTAATGCCGCGTATATACGGTCGAAATTCCGACGGAGGCTTGCCCGTGGAAAAGTCCGACCATGTGTACGCGGCATAATTTTTTTCCGGGAGGATGCCCCCATGCTTCGGCATATATATATTTTAGGCACAGGTTGCGTTAAAAAAATGTTTTATTTTTTACTAGGTTTTGTTTTGGTATTTGCTTTGCAGGTATGGTATGGTAAGGTCTTACTGTTGTACTGTAATGTTACTTTGTTTTAATGTTAACCACCATTTGCTTAGCAGGTACGCCATTCAGTTGCAGCGCGGATCTATTTATCTTGACAGCAACAGCGTTTGCTCCCACGATACATAAATGCCGTGACTCCAACGCTGTAGGAGGTGATTTCACCACCACAGTTAAAAAAAAGAGCATATATGCCGAAGCATGGGGGCAGCAGGGGCGGAGGAGCGATTTTGCTCCTAATGCCGCGTATATACGGTCAAAATTCCGACGGAGGCTTGCCCGTGGAAAAGTCAGACCGTGTGTACGCGGCATAACCTTTTATGCTGCGTACATACGGTCGAAATTCCGACGAAGGCTTGCCCGTGGAAAAGTCAGACGGGCATAACTTTTTTGCGGGAGGATGCCCCCATGCTTCGGCATATATAAATGGTGCATGTATGCCCATCATTAGAAGTGGGTGGATGAAGGGAGGTATTCTAATGGTGGGCATACCCACCAATCAATCTCTTTTTTTCGTTCAGCCAACAGGCTGCATGAAAAAAAAGATTACAATACAGTACATGTCCAACAAGGACCAGCAACGTACTGGTATGTTGCTGGACTTTGAATGTTTATACCAGAATGATGCCTGCAGGTTTAGGTATCATCTTGGTATCATTCTTTTCAGCCAGCAGCCGGATTTCATGTAAAAGCAATTCTAGCAGATAATTAGCCTCTAGACTGCTTTTACAAGCAGTGGGAGGGAATGTCCCCCCCCGGATATAAACAGCGCGATTGGGAAATTGGGAAAGCATTTTATCACACCGATCTTGGTGTGGTCAGATGCTTTGAGGGCAGAGGAAAGATCTAGGGTCTAACCCCCCAATTTTTTTCAAAAAAAGAGTACCTGTCACTAATTATTGCTATCATAGGGGATATTTACATTCCCTAAGATAACAATAAAAATGGTAAAAAATAAAAATATGGAAGGAACAGTTTAAAAATAAAATAAAAAAGCAAAATAAATAATAATAAAAAAAAAAAAAAAAAAAAGCACCGCTGTCCCCCCCTGCTCTTGCGCAAAGGCGAACGCAAGCGTCGGTCTAGCGTCATATGTAAACAGCAATTGCATCATGCATGTGAGGTATCACCACGAAGGTCAGATCGAGGGCAGTAATTTTAGCAGTAGACCTCCTCTGTAAATCTAACGTGGTAAGCTGTAAAGGCTTTTAAATGCTTTTAAAAATGAATGTAGTTTGTTGCCGCTGCGCGTTTGTGCGCAATTTTAAAGCATGTCGTGTTTGGTATCCATGTACTCGGTCTATGATCATCTTTTTTATTTCATCAAACATTTGGGCAATATAGTGTTTTTTAGTGCATTAAAAATAAAAAAGTGTGTTTTTCCCCCCAAAAATGTGTTTGAAAAATCGCTGCGCAAATACTGTGTGGAAAAAAAAATGCAACACCCAGGCTTTGTCTTCAAGTGGTTAGAAGAGTGGATGATGTGTGACATAAGCTTCCTAATGTTGTGCATAAAATGCCAGGACAGTTCAAAACCCCCCCAAATGACACCATTTTGGAAAGTAGACACCTCAAGCTATTTGCTGAGAGGCATGTTGAGCCCATTGAATATTTTTTTTTTGTCCCAAGTGATTGAATAATGACAAAAAAAAATTTATGCCCTTAGAAATCCTGAAGGCGGTGCTTGGTTTTTGGGGCCCCGTACGCGGCTAGGCTCCCAAAAAGTCCCACACATGTGGTATCCCCGTACTCAGGAGAAGCAGCAGAATGTATTTTGGGGTGCAATTCCACATATAACCATGGCATGTGTGAGCAATATTTCATTTAGTGACAACTTTTTGTACATTTTTTTTTTTGTCATTATTCAATCATTTGGGACAAAAAAATAAAATATTCAATGGGCTCAACATGCCTCTCAGAAAATAGCTTGGGGTGTCTACTTTCCAAAATGGGGTCATTTGGGGGGATGTTGTGCCATCTTGGCATTTTATGGCCTTCAAAACTGTGATAGGTAGTGATAGGTAGTGAGGAGTGAAATCAAAAATTTATGCCCTTAGAAACCTTGAAGGCGGTGCTTGGTTTTTGGGGTCCCGTACGCGGCTAGGCTCCCAAAAAGTCCCACACATGTGGTATCCCCGTACTCAGGAGAAGCAGCAGAATGTATTTTGGGGTGTAATTTCACATATGCCCATGGCATGTGTGAGCAATATATCATTTAGTGACAACTTTGTGCAAAAAAATAAGTTTGTCATATTCCCGCAACTTGTGGAAAAATATAAAATATTCCATGAACCCAACATGCCTCTCAGTAAATAGCTTGGGGTGTCTACTTTCCAAAATGGGGACATTTGGGGGGGTTTTGTGCTATTTTGGCATTTTATGGCCTTCAAAACTGATAGGTAGTGAGCAGTAAAATCAAAAATTTACGCCCTTAGAAATCCTGAAGGCGGTGCTTGGTTTTTTTGGGCCCCGTATGCGGCTAGGCTCCCAAAAAGTCCCACACATGTGGTATCCCCGTACTCAGGAGAAGCAGCAGAATGTATTTTGGGGTGCAATTCCACATATAACCATGGCATCTGTGAGCAATATATCATTTAGTGACAACTTTTTGTACATTTTTTTTCTTTTTGTCATTATTCAATCATTTGGGACAAAAAAAAAATATTCAATGGGCTCAACATGCCTCTCAGCAAATAGCTTGGGGTGTCTACTTTCCAAAATGGGGTCATTTGGGGGGGTTTTGTGCCATCTTGGCATTTTATGGCCTTCAAAACTGTGATAGGTAGTGAGGAGTGAAATCAAAAATTTATGCCCTTAGAAACCTTGAAGGCGGTGCTTGGTTTTTGGGGTCCCGTACGCGGCTAGGCTCCCAAAAAGTCCAACACATGTGGTATCCCCGTACTCAGGAGAAGCAGCAGAATGTATTTTGGGGTGTAATTTCACACATGCCCATGGCATGTGTGAGCAATATATCATTTAGTGACAACTTTGTGCAAAAAAATAAGTTTGTCATATTCCCGCAACTTGTGGAAAAATATAAAATATTCCATGAACCCAACATGCCTCTCAGTAAATAGCTTGGGGTGTCTACTTTCCAAAATGGGGTCATTTGGGGGGGGGTTTGTGCTATTTTGGCATTTTATGGCCTTCAAAACTGTGATAGGTAGTGAGGAGTAAAATCAAAAATTTACGCCCTTAGAAATCCTGAAGGCGGTGCTTGGTTTTTTTGGGCCCCGTACGCGGCTAGGCTCCCAAAAAGTCCCACACATGTGGTATCCCCGTACTCAGGAGAAGCAGCAGAATGTATTTTGGGGTGCAATTCCACATATAACCATGGCATGTGTGAGCAATATTTCATTTAGTGACAACTTTTTGTACATTTTTTTTTTTTTTGTCATTATTCAATCATTTGGGACAAAAAAATAAAATATTCAATGGGCTCAACATGCCTCTCAGCAAATAGCTTGGGGTGTCTACTTTCCAAAATGGGGTCATTTGGGGGGGTTTTGTGCCATCTTGGCATTTTATGGCCTTCAAAACTGTGATAGGTAGTGAGGAGTGAAATCAAAAATTTATGCCCTTAGAAACCTTGAAGGCGGTGCTTGGTTTTTGGGGTCCCGTACGCGGCTAGGCTCCCAAAAAGTCCCACACATGTGGTATCCCCGTACTCAGGAGAAGCAGCAGAATGTATTTTGGGGTGTAATTTCACATATGCCCATGGCATGTGTGAGCAATATATCATTTAGTGACAACTTTGTGCAAAAAAAAAAAAGTTTGTCATATTCCCGCAACTTGTGGCAAAATATAAAATATTCCATGGACTGAACATGCCTCTCAGTAAATAGCTTGGGGTGTCTACTTTCCAAAATGGGGTCATTTGGGGGGGGTTTGTGCTATTTTGGCATTTTATGGCCTTCGAAACTGTGATAGGTAGTGAGGAGTGAAATCAAAAATTTGCGCCCTTAGAAATCCTGAAGGCGGTGCTTGGTTTCCGGGGTCCCGTACGTGGCTAGGCTCCTAAAAAGTCCCACACATGTGGTATCCCCGTACTCAGGAGAAGCAGCAGAATGTATTTTGGGGTGCAATTCCACATATAACCATGGCATGTGTGAGCAATATATCATTTAGTGACAACTTTTTGTAATTTTTATTTTTTTGTCATTATTCAATCACTTGGGACAAAAAAAAAATATTCAATGGGCTCAACATGCCTCTCAGCAATTTCCTTGGGGTGTCTACTTTCCAAAATGGGGTCATTTGGGGGGGTTTTGTACTGCCCTGCCATTTTAGCGCCTCAAGAAATGAGATAGGCAGTCATAAATTTAAAGCTGTGTAAATTCCAGAAAATGTACCCTAGTTGTAAACGCTATAACTTTTGCGCAAACCAATAAATATACGCTTATTGACATTTTTTTTACTAAAGACATGTGGCTAAATACATTTTGGCCTAAATGTATGACTAAAATTTCGTTTATTCGATTTTTCTTATAACAAAAAGTAGAAAATATCATTTTTTTTCAACATTTTCGGTCTTTTTCCATTTATATCGCAAAAAATAAAAATCGCAGAGGCAATCAAATGTCATTAAAAGAAAGCTCTATTTGTGGGAAGAAAAGGACGCAAATTTCGTTTGGGTACAACATTGCATGTCCGCACAATTTACAGTTAAAGCAGCGCAGTACAAAATTCTGAAATCACCTCTGGTCCTTTAGCTACCAAATGGTCCGGGGCTTAAGTGGTTAATGGTTAATAAATAGCAAGGAGAAAACAGGTGAGACAAGTTACAGTGTATGTAACATTAAGGTAGGATGTATCACTATTGTTATCAAAACAGGAGCAAAGGGAAATCTTTTTGATCTGGTGATAACTGCAAAAGAGAAAAATATTACTTTACATTGAGATTTCTTCTCATTTTCTCTTGTGTCTCATGGACAGGAAGTGGGGAAAAATCTCCCCAAGAGGACACAAAGATCACAAAAAACTGACATGGGTTTTATCTATAACCCGCTATACCCCAGAGTAAAAATTGCTAGAGATACATTTTAAGAAGAAGAAAGAGAGAAAAGCAAGCATATTTTTCATTTTTTTTTATTCTCAAGCATAAATCTGAATTTAATCATCAACAGTGCAGAGCTGTGCCCCTGATGATGTCACATATGACAAAACGTGTTAGACGGAACCCGAACACACACCTCTGCACAAGCTCGAACCAGCCGCAGTCATCTTGGTTTCTGTTAGACGGATGAAGTATGTTATGTGAAGTGCCTGTTTATCACCCATTCATTTTAAGTGCATATACTAAACTAAAACTATTCATTTCTGGTTTACATTATGGCAAGTGTTTATTTTTTCCTTATAATACCGCTTTTACATCGAGTTCAATTGTAGCATTGTTTCAATTGTCAATAGCAAGAGAATTTATTTTTGGTTGTTCTTTGGTGGTAGGTTATGGAAGTAACAAGAAATATACAGCTACATTTAAAAAGGTTTTTGTTTTTTTTTACATTTTTGGGCTTTTGATAATAAAAAATAAAATCAGGAGATATCCATAACTATTTACTACCAAATGAAAGTACAATTTGTCCTGAAAAAAAAAAACAAGGTGTAATCCTTCTGGATGCACAAAGTAGTTGTGATGATATGTACAGTTTTACTAACACATGTCGAAATTGCAAAATTGCGCTTAGGCATTTCGATTTGTTTTACCCTTAGCTGTAAAGGGGTTAAAATAATGTAGTTTAACGTTTTTCAAATTGCATAAAAATGTCTATGTGTGGCCAGTATAAGAGAGAAGGCACAATGATTGGTTTCAATTTCACTGCAAAAAGACAACTTGGCCTATCCAGGATATGGTTGGTCACTTGTCACTTCTTTCATATTTGTGATAGCCTCTGATACGCTACCCCACCAATAACATAAATTATAGACTCCAGTGGTATTATGTCATTGATAAGTGTTTTACTTTTTCCAGCATAGAATAATCTTAGGGCAACTTCGCAGAATGTGTTCAACCTTTTTTTCAGTGCTTGTTCAGCAATTATTAGGTAAAGCCAGGTACAACTTTCTGGAGTACTGAATACTGAATGGGGTTGATTTACTAAAACTGGAGAGTACAAAACCTGGTGCCACTGTGCATGGTAGCCAATCAGCTTCTAACTTCAACTTGTTCAATTAAAGTGGAGTTCCACCCAAAAGTGGAAAATCTGCTTATCTGACACATTTGGCACCTTTCAGGGGGAGGGGGAACGGGTACCTGTTTTTGACCAGTGCCCTTCCTAACTTCCAGAGACTGCATCATGGCGCCGTCCCCCGGAAGTTCGGCCTCCCTCCTCCTTCCTCTGCCACCTGGGCCAATTAGAAAGCACATGCACAGCAGGGAACCGGCCGTGAAACCGAAAGGCTTCACTGCCGGTTTCCCTTATGACGAATGGTGTCAGCAGCATCCGACAGCTCATCTGAAAATCGGCTGGGGTGCCGACATTGCGGGCTCCCTGGACAGGTAAGTGTCCATATATTAAAAGTCAGCAGCTACAGCTTAAGCTTTGACAAAAAAAAACTTCTAGATTTCTATGCAGAGCTGAACCAGATTATGCACTCTCCTGTTTTAATAAATCAACCCTACTGTGTTTGTATGCCATTCATTTGCAGTTGACCCAATTTACTTTCAATTTTTTCAGACTTAGTTATTGGTCCACATATTTTTCCTATTTCAGCAAATGCTTATGCTTCTTAAAAGTGTAATTTAACAGATTAGGATACAACATATGATTAATATAAAGTGTTTTTTTTATTTTTTTTGCTTAATCACGTTTACAGGCTAATCCAAAGAGAGTGAGTTTTGAAAATGTTCTTGTTTTAACAAAGATAAAACCATAATATCAGATTTGTAGGAATGTCAAGTAGGTTTGGGGTGTTTAAAGTTTGAGGAGAGATCAGTCCTTAAAATCTGTAATATTTCCCAATCTAAATAAGGAATGAGATATGAGATGCTATCTGGAATTGTCAGTGTAAATACAAAAAATGGTCATTGTAAAATTTTCAAATGGAAGCTGGGAGTACTCTCTTTATCAAATTTGATTGGGCCTATTTTTTATTTTAACAATGCATTTATACTATAAAACAGGTTAGGATTCAGAAGTGCAAAGCAGACTATATGTTTAATGTGTGAATGGGGGAAATCAAGTCTTTTTTTTTTTCCAATCAACCCAGTGGGTTGAATGAAAAAAAAAAAGACTCATCTATGGCCAGCTTTATACCGAGGAATATTGAGGCTACAATTAGTAATTTGTTTTTTAACATGCTGTCTCTATCTACACAACTGGCTAACTTTCCAGAACAAGCATCCTAATGAAGTTGTTTCTTTTAAATGTATTGTTAAATAGTATTTTACTACCTCAGGAGATAAGAGTTCTCCTTGATTTTTGCATAGAGAAACAGGGGAGGGTGGGACTAGAAGGGTAGTTGCTGAGGCTAGCCCTACAAATAATTCCCGCCCAATTGGGTATGGTGGACTATCTCGGTACTGATACACAACAACATAAAGCTTATATAAAATAAGTTATTTATTACATATAAAATGACATACAAAGTTATTATTTTTTTTAAAAGAGAAAGGATTAGATAATCAATGAACAAATACTCAAGGTTCCCCCAAGAGGTATCTGTTGATGAAGTACGTCTCATAAATTGATCTTTTCTCTACTAGTTTTGCGGTACACACGCCGCTTCCTCAGGAGGACTAATCTATAAAACAAATAATTGGATAAAGCACAAGGCAAAACAAATAAACTACAATGCACCAATTTAAACAATCATAATTCAGCAAATGACATAAGAAACAGATTGCTCACCCGACATGTCAGTGACCAATTGTGGAGCTAGGCCGCTCGAACAAAGATTCCCCCGCAGCGGACAGGGGGGATTATGCGGAAATGAGTTCTGGATAAGAGAGAATAATGATAATAGGAAGACAAGGACAACCGTGGGTAAAGGGATGTCAATCCCAAAATTTGGTTATAGTTGTTACACCTGAGGATAAGGGAAGAAGAGAGGGAGATAAGGGAAGGGAAGGAGGAAAAGGGGGGAGGGGGAAGGAAGGGCAGGAGGGGGGAAGGGGAAAGGAAGGGCAGGAGGCGGAAGAATGGGAAAAAGAAGGAGGGGAACAGCAGGAGAATAGATAAAAATTGAATACTGAAGAAAGGAAAAACAGATGGAGGGGAGATAAGAGGGTAGAGGGGGAGAGAGCAAAAAGGGGCGGAGGGGGTAAAGGGGGAGGACAGGAAAGGGGGAGAAAAAGAGAAAAAAACTGAAAAGGGGAAGAGGGAAAAGGAAAGGGGTTAGGAAGGGGAGGAAAAAGGAAGGGGGAAGAGAAAAGTGGAGGGGAGGGAAAGAGAGGGGGGAAAAAGGGGAAAGTGTGGACGAACTGACTATGGAGTACACCAGGGAGACATGTAACTAACCTATAGGTCGATAATACCAAAAATCACAATACTCCAGGGGACGACAGTGGGTCCTGACAGGTAGAGGTGAACAGTCAGATAGTGATGTCGGCAAATGGCTAGCTTAATCCTATGGTATGGAAGGAAAAATAGAGGCTGCAGGATGGTAAAACATCCAGCCACAACTTGGCACAGCGTACCTTAGGTATCTGAACAGCCTGAAACCAGGAATGTTAAATGGAACCTGCAGAGTTGGAGGGTGGATGGATATATAACAACCGCATAAGTAAGGCATAAAGGGGAAGAAGAGGGGAGAGAGGAGGGATTTTTTTGTGTTAGCCCCCCATCCCATCCCCCAACAAGCCACCAATAATATCCTACCTGTCCGTCAGCTGTCATGCATATGCCACCTGGAGCGACAGTCCGCTGCGCTCATCCACGGGCCTAACTGAAAAACATTGAAAGTACACGTGAACCCTTACCTTGTAAAACAACCCATTCAGTTTAACCACTTCAGCCCCAGAAGAATTTACCCCCTTCCTGACCAGGCCATTTTTTGTGATACGGCACTGTGTCGCTTTAACGGACAATTGCGTGGTCGTACAATGTTGTACCCAAACAAAATGTATGGCCTTTTTTTCCCTACAAATAGAGCTTTCTTTTGGTGGTATTTGATCATTCCTGCGGTTTTTATTTTTTGCGCTATAAACAAAAGAAGAGCGACACTTTTGAAAAAAATACAATATTTTTTACTTTTTGCTATAATAAATATCCCCAATTTTTTTTTTTTAAAACAAATTTCTTCATCAGTTTAGGCCAATATGTATTCTTCTACATATTTTTGGTAAAAAATCGCAATAAGCGTATATTGATTGGTTTGCTCACAGGGGCGGAGTTATAGCAAAAGTTATAGCATTTACAAAATAGGGGATAGATTTATGGCATTTATTATTACTTATTTTTTTACTAGTAGTGGCGGCGATCAGCGATTTTTGACACTTTTTTGGGACCATTGACATTTATACAGAGATCAGAGATAAAAAAAAGCCACGGAATACTGTATAAATGTCACTGGCAGGGAAGGGGTTAACACTAGGGGGAGATCAAGGGGTTAAATGTGTTCCCTCTGTGTGTGTTCTAACTGTGGGGGGTGGGACTGACTGTGGGGGGAGATCGATCGTTGTTTCTAAGCATTAGGAACAACAGGTCTGTCTCCTCACCCCTGACAGAATGGGGATTTGTGTGTTTACACACACAAATCCCCGTTCTGGCTCTGTCGGGAGAGATCGTGGGTGCCCGGCAGACATCGGGCATCGGCTCCTAAGTGACGCATCCGGCACGCCCCCTATAACCCTTATAGCAGCCGCCGTACAGCTTTAGCGATTCGTGCAGGGGAGCCATTCTGCCGCCGTCAGATGATGGCGGGCGGTCGGCAAGCGGTTAAAATAGAAATGAAAGGCAAAACATTTGTGTGTATATTATATATATATATATAAAAAAAATATATAAATACCTTTTTTTCATAAGTGATCACATAATCTCTGTTCTCAGCTTCATAAGCGCTTGGAGAGGTGGGAAAAAAATGCAGAACACTGATCTTCCCAGTGAATGATTGGGAGGGGGCGTGTTAGCAGAATTCTGATCAGTGGAGGACAAGCAGGCTCCCAGCACAACCAGAAAATGTACCATGTTGGGATGGATGTTTCCTCTAATGCCTAGCCTGGTCAGTTTGAAATAGGAAAACAGGAGGACTGGCAGGATCACCTGGTATTGCACATAAAGCAATACAAACAACAGGATACTTTTTATTAACAAGTACATGGTATAACTTACACATCAGGAATATGAAATCTTGGGGAAACGTGCTTTAAGAAGCCTCCCTTGTGTGTAAAGCCTCGTTCACACAGGTGAGAATCCCGTTGAAAAAAAAAGTTTGTTTTCTCGACAGGATTCCTAGCAAGCTTGTCTTGCCAAGCCCTGTGTAAACACGCACATTCAAAAGAACCGCCGCTCTTTTGAATGGCAAGAACGCGGTGACTTCATCGACTAAGACGAGCATGCGCTTGTCACATTCAATGCCGTCGCCGCCATCTTGCTACACCCTACACTACCCTTGTATGCTACCGCGCATGCGTCAAAGTCTTTTCGAGCGTGTGTGGGTTTACCTGGAGACAGGTAAGCATACACACGCACGGTTTTCTCATTGGGAAACAGGCCAATCTCGGCAGTTTTCCAGACGAGAAACCATACACAGGACCAGTTTTCTCTGCAAAAAGCTCTCCCAGCAGTTTTCTTGCCGAGAAAACCGGCCGTGTGTACGAGGCTTAAGTGTCTGCTGTAGAGTAATAAAGTATGTAACATACAACCTAGTGTACAGAGTGCAGGAGTCAGGAGGTTGAAACATAAGAAGAAAGCCCCAGTATTGGTGACAAGTGGGAGAAAATAATTTCCCAGCATCAGTGTACAGTGGAATAAATGTCCCAGCATCAATGGTGAGTAGGAAGCATGCCTAGCATCAGTGGTCAGTAGGAAAAAAAAAGATGCCCAAACATACTGTACGTGCAAGTAAATAATGCCTTGTTGATTCTCTTTGGGACATAAAAATGCATCAAAATCAGTTGGTCATGAAAGAAAGACTGCTCCAGTGTCAGTGGCCAATGGCAAAATGTTGGTGGTAGTGGCAGAAGAACATTTTCCCATGTTTGGTGTCAGTGAGAAGACTGCCCTATCATTTGCATCAATGTAATTAGAACAACCCTCAGCATTGGTGTCAGTGGTCACTTACCTTGCAGGTCCCTGCACACTGGCTGGTCAGATGATGCTTTTAGTGCAGTGGTTCTCAACCTGGGGGTCGGGACCCCCTCGGGTCTCGAATTATGATTTGCCAGGGGTCACCGAATCCTGGGCTGGTCCTGAAGCCCGCACCACTCTCCCAGACTTTTTCCGGCCACCCAGCAAGGCTATCCCTGGAGCCTTTGGCCGCCCAGCTGGGCTGTTCCTGGAGCCTGCAGCTGCCCACTAAGCCTCTTATCAGGCGCCTATTCAGTTCACGGCAGAGCTGGGGGGCAAAGACTAGAGGTCAGCTGACTGGTGAGGAATGTGAAGTGGGAGGGGCTGGAGGAGACCCTATCTCCTGATTTTGGCATAGGTGTCACTGATACGAGACACCACAAAGTCAGAGACACAGTGAAGCCGGAGACAGTGAGTTAAACTACCTGTGATTATAGTTGACATTAAGACTCGGGTAGTGCTGAATGTCTGTGGGTCAGGGGCGCAAATTACTTGTCTTACCTTGGGTGCGGACAACCCACGCCACAAAAATAATTTTACTGTTAGGGGTCCCCACAACTTAGAAAATTTTATCAAGGGGTCACGGCACTAGAAGGTTGAGAACCACTGTTCTAGTGGAACTTTGCAGGTACTTTTGGGCAGGAGATCACACTACCCAACTGTGCTGGTATAGGCGCAATATGGCGGGGTTCTGTATTGCATAGTGTTGCCGTTCTGCAGACAGGGATTTGAGGTGATCATTGAGAAGGTCCAGGGCCTTCTTATTTCAGAAGCGTAAGACTATATCAGTAGATGTTCTCTTAAAATGCAAAGTCCACCTTTTACAAAAATGTAATAAATGCACCCAAATAATATAATAAAGCAGACATTTGATACATTTTGCATACAAGTCTGCACAGCATTTTAACCGCAATTAGTGCTTTGTGGGTGCAATGCACAGGCTTCTGAAATGTTTACACCCAGCTACAGATCCATATGGAGGCACAGACCTTCTGTTACAGGATTTATATGAAGTAAACTGTGGTCTACAAGTGAAGTTATGTCACTACCATGATGTTGGTGTGATCTGTGAGTCCCTATGCTACGGTGGCAGATGGTACTTGTGGTGTTCCCCATTTACAGATCCCTATGAATGGATGATACTCCACTAACACAGCCGTGCTAAATAAAAAAAAATACAAATCTCTGCAGGGAGAAGCACCCAATGATTCAGCTAAATGGGGTGCAGCTTGAGGATGTTAGGCTGGGGCATGTAATCAGGTTTTATGTTGCACCCTAAATATGGGTTTAGCATGAAATATCATATGAACTATGGTGTACTATGCAACTTACAATATTTCATTCTTGAGAAAGGGTTCATAATAATTACATAGGAACCTAGAAGGTGAGACCTAATAAGTCAACTACAATTGTATACTTCAATCAGGGTTAAAGGGGAAATTGTTTGGAAGCGAGGATTTACCGTATATATTTGACTTATTTCTAGTCAGATGTTATAGATCTGTTTTAGAGCTTCTATTCACCTATTATTTAAAACCCCAATATTCTTCTTTATGTTCTACACATAATAGTAATTCAGATACACAGATAGATAGTTACTAATCCCAGAGAGACATTTTTAATTGTACAAAACCTAATTAACGAATTCAGCGGGAGCTGGAAAAAAACTGTTGATCAATCAAAACCTATTTACTTTTTTTGTGTGCTTCTCGAACATCCTTTTCACCCTATGCCTGTTTTATTTTTCTTGAGATTTGAGATTTCTTGAGATTTTAGCTTACATCTATCTGTTAAATATACTGTAGGTCTGGTGTTTTTTACCACTCAAACAGTACATAAGTGTTTTGATAGCCGCGTCTTTTTATGTTGTGTAGTTCCAGATATATTATTTTATTCTGTTATATATGTTAATGTGTGTGCATGCTATGCTTATATGCAATACACTGCATAAATTTAAAAAGCACAAAAAAGAAAATTCATCATTTAATAAACATGCACTGCAGTTAAATAAATCACTGTAATATAAAACAAAATATGCAACAGGAACATATACCCGCTGTAAATGTTTGATGAATGTCACATAAAAGCGGAGTTCCACCCAAAAATAGGAACTTCCACTTATCCGATTCCACCCCCCTTGGGTGTCACATTTGGCACCTTTCAGGGGGGAGGTGGGAGCACAAACCTCTCTAATACAGGTATTTGCTCCCAGTTCTGGCCAAAGATCGCTGCAGAATCCGCGGTGATCTACGCCAGGTTATGCCCCTCCTCCGACCCCCCGCTGTCTTCTGGGAGACACACAGGTCCCAGAAGACAGCAGGGACCGGTCAGAACGCATAGCGCAACTCGTGCATGAGCATTATGGAAAAAGGCTGTGAAGCTGCGAGGCTTCACTTCCTGATTCCCTTACTTAAGATGTCGACGTCTGCACCCGGGAGCCGAGGGACAGTTCGGGTGAGGACATTGCGAACGCCCTGAACAGGTAAGTGTCATTATTTTAAAAGTCAGCAGCTGCAGTATTTGTAGCTGCTGACTTTTAAAAAAAATTGCAGGCAGAACTTTGCTTTAACTGTTGTATAAATAAACCTTATAATTGCTGTAATCACTGTCATATATTGCATGTGTAATTTTTCTCAATGATCTTTATCTTTTGCCCTTTGATTGTTATTTTTTTGTAGCTTGTTGGCTCTCTCTAAAATAACTGCTGAATGAATTCTACCTATGATCTATAATTTTAGAGTTCTGTATGTTTTAGGTTGTTAAAAAAATGCTTTATGGCCTACTGCCATTACTGCATGTGTGAGTTTTTTCCTTGTCAAAAAAGGTTTATTGATTGCACAATAAAATGAAAGTACATTGTTACATATACAAGGATATATATAAATAAGCTCTTTTGTTAAACAATAAAACAATAAAAATAATATATGTAGGTAACATAGTATGTTTTGTTTGTGTTAAACTTAATCACACGCAATTAATTAATTGCTCTTTTACTTTATCATGTTAGTATGAATATTGTAACTATTAATACCTAACAAAGGTTATCCTAAAAGACTTTGTATACAGGTCCTTCTCAAAAAATTAGCATATTGTGATAAAGTTCATTATTTTCTGTAATGTACTGATAAACATTAGACTTTCATATATTTTAGATTCATTACACACAACTGAAGTAGTTCAAGCCTTTTCTTGTTTTAATATTGATGATTTTGGCATACAGCTCATGACAACCTAAAATTCCTATCTCCAAAAATTAGCATATCATGAAAAGGTTCTCTAAACGAGCTATTAACCTAATCATCTGAATCAACTAATTAACTCTAAACACCTGCAAAAGATTCCTGAGGCTTTTAAAAACTCCCAGCCTGGTTCATTACTCAAAACCGCAATCATGGGTAAGACTGCCGACCTGACTGCTGTCCAGAAGGCCATCATTGACACCCTCAAGCAAGAGGGTAAGACACAGAAAGAAATTTCTGAACGAATAGGCTGTTCCCAGAGTGCTGTATCAAGGCACCTCAGTGGGAAGTCTGTGGGAAGGAAAAAGTGTGGCAGAAAACGCTGCACAACGAGAAGAGGTGACCGGACCCTGAAGAAGATTGTGGAGAAGGACCGATTCCAGACCTTGGAGGACCTGCGGAAGCAGTGGACTGAGTCTGGAGTAGAAATATCCAGAGCCACCGTGAACAGGCGTGTGCAGGAAATGGGCTACAGGTGCCGCATTCCCCAGGTCAAGCCACTTTTGAACCAGAAACAGCGGCAGAAGCGCCTGACCTGGGCTACAGAGAAGCAGCACTGGACTGTTGCTCAGTGGTCCAAAGTACTTTTTTCGGATGTAAGCAAATTTTGCATGTCATTCGGAAATCAAGGTGCCAGAGTCTGGAGGAAGACTGGGGAGAGGGAAATGCCAAAATGCCTGAAGTCCAGTGTCAAGTACCCACAGTCAGTGATGGTCTGGGGTGCCATGTCAGCTGCTGGTGTTGGTCCACTGTGTTTTATCAAGGGCAGGGTCAATGCAGCTAGCTATCAGGAGATTTTGGAGCACTTCATGCTTCCATCTGCTGAAAAGCTTTATGGAGATGAAGATTTCATTTTTCAGCACGACCTGGCACCTGCTCACAGTGCCAAAACCACTGGTAAATGGTTTACTGACCATGGTATTACTGTGCTCAATTGGCCTGCCAACTCTTCTGACCTGAACCCCATAGAGAATCTGTGGGATATTGGGAAGAGAAAGTTGAGAGACGCAAGACCCAACACTCTGGATGAGCTTAAGGCCGCTATCGAAGCATCCTGGGCCTCCATAACACCTCAGCAGTGCCACAGGCTGGTTGCCTCCATGCCACGCCGCATTGAAGCAGTCATTTCTGCAAAAGGATTCCCGACCAAGTATTGAGTGCATAACTGAACATAATTATTTGAAGGTTGACTTTTTTTGTATTAAAAACACTTTTCTTTTATTGGTCGGATGAAATATGCTAATTTTTTGAGATAGGAATTTTGGGTTGTCATGAGCTGTATGCCAAAATCATCAATATTAAAACAAGAAAAGGCTTGAACTACTTCAGTTGTGTGTAATGAATCTAAAACATATGAAAGTCTAATGTTTATCAGTACATTACAGAAAATAATGAACTTTATCACAATATGCTAATTTTTTGAGAAGGACCTGTATATGTAAATCTATCATGTATTAATATAGAGCTGATATAGATAAACAAATCTTATACATTAACTTAAAAAGAAAAGAAAAAAGAAAGTTAAGAGAAAAAGGGGGGGAAAGAAAGAATAGTGAGAGAGTAAGTTCACAAGGTCGGTCCAGGTACCAGGGCGTGGTTCAGTATAGTTATTCCATGTATAAGTAGAAGTGTGGTTACACGGTTTTGTTAAATAATCAGTTACCATGGCTGAAAGACTGAATCATTAAAATTTGGGGGTAAATGAGTCTTTATCCATGGGTTCCACATTTTCTTGAATTTCGGAATATTGTTACCTTCAATAGCTGACATTTTAGCATGGGACATTGCAGAATTCATTCTGTTCTTAGTTTCAGCCAATGCCAGTATTTGTGATTTCCATGCTTTCACCATTATTTCCTTAGCAGCGGTTGAAAGTTGAACAAAAAGCTTAAATTGGGAGAATGTTAGATGATCTGGTTTCAGATTAAGTAATGCTATGGCAGTGTCTGGTGCTAGCGGCTTTTGGAACATTTTGGAGGCTAGTTCAAAGATTTTCCCCCAAAAGGATTGTGCTATTGGACATGTCCACCATATATGCATGTGTGTACCTGTATCTGTACAGCCCCTGAAACAAAGGGCTGAATGATTGGGAGTGTATTTAGCCACTCTGGCAGGTACAAGATTCCAGCATGTTAGGACTTTATAATTTTCTCCCGTCGCCGTAACATTAGGTGAGGAAGATTTAGTAGTTAACCATATTCCGGACCATTCTGCATCATCCAGTTTTCGTCCCAGATCTTCCTCCCACTTCTAGACATATGTTAATTTATCAGGTTTTGAATTAGTCAAAAGTTGTGTATACAGAGATGATATCATTCCTTTAGCAAGTGGGTAATTTTTGCACATTGATTCAAAAGTGGAAAGGCGAGGGAAGAGCTATTCAGCATTTGTAAGGGGGTGCATTTGTAGATATCTGAACAGCTCTGACTGCGGTAAACCATAGCTTTCCCTAAGTTCCGGGAAGGATCGGAAGGATTTAGGAGTGACAAATTCATGGTGCATTAAGAGGTTGGCATTTGACCAGGCTTTAAATGATTTTGGGTAAATCCAAGCTGGGTAGAAGGCAGGATTTTTGAGGAAGGATAATAGGGGATTATGTTTTGATTGTAGCTAGTATTTTGTTTTCAGGCTGTCCAAAAGAGATACAAAGTATTTAGTTATAGGGTTGCTTAGTGTATGACGGTCTTTAAGGTTGGAGCCATAGTAAATTAGAGATTGAGAGTGGGTCACATTCCAACGCTTCTATTACTACCCATAACGGGATTTCCTTTTTTATATGATACTTGGTGATACTGGCCAGGTGGGCGGCTTTGTAGTAGCTGACGAAATTGGGGTGACCCAGCCCTCCGTTGGTTCTAGGGACAAATAATGTGTGTGCCGGTATGTGTGGTTTGATAGGGTCCCAGACAAATTTTGTTACTCTTTGTTGCACCAGTCTTAGATAATAAGATGGGATAAAAAAGATTAGGACCTGAAATTTGCAGGGATGACAGGAAAAGAAGGATATCGTCTGTGAATATGCAAAGTTTATGTTGCAGACCTCCTACTTCAATGCCAGTAATCGTGGGGTTGGTCCTAATGAATTGAGCTAAGGGTTCTAAAATAAGAGCGAACAAGAGAGGGGATAGTGGGCATCCCTGTCCTGTTCCTCTTTCGATATTGATATTGAATGATTCGGATTTGTATCCTGCATATTTTATGTACGCCTTAGGCTTATTATATAGTGCCGTTATCCATTTTATGAAATGCGGGCCAAATCCCCATTTTTTTAAAGAGTATTTCAGGTATGGCCATGAAACCGTGTCGAATGCCCCCTTGATGTCCAGTGATAGATAGGGGGTGTGGTCTTGGAGCGGCAGAGCGATGGTGGAGTGAGGAGGAACACGCTGCAGCTGTAGCCCTCTGACTCTCCCCCGGACACTCACTGATGTGAATAGTAGTTTTTGCTCAATATAGCTCCATATAGCTCCTTACAGCCCTAAGAACAGCCCTATGTGGAAGCGGTAGCCCGGTAATTAGTAGCCCAGCATACCTGGGATGAAGAAGAGAGAGAAAGTGGGGAGAAAAATGGGGGCGCAATCGCAACTGCAGCCGGAGATCGAATCCTTCTTTCCCCGCACACGAGCCGCGCTGTCCAGGCTTCAAGTGTCGGAGACACGTGGGGGAACAAGCGGTGAGAAGGAACAGTGCAGGCGCTCTGGAGAGCGACGGAGCGAGGAGACGCACAGTCTGGAAGCACAGGAGGAGGCAGCAGCTCACAGCCCACAACTGCAGATGCAGGTGCAGGTACAGGGGGCAATGGAAGGGGTGATGCGGACTGAGCAAGGGGGGCAGGAGTATGGCCCCCGGGAGCCCCAGGATAAGAAGTCCCAGGGAACAGCTGATGTGGGAGACTTGGATCTTAGAGCCCTGTTGCAAGCCCTGCCAACTCGTGCGGACATAGAATCCCTCCCGACTCGTGAGGATATAGAGTCAATGTTGACACGGTTGGAAGAGATGCATCGAAGGGAATGGAATCAGATGCACACTGAGGTGAAGCATATCTCAGAGAGACTGTCTGAGGAGGAAGGTCGGGTAACTACCCTAGAGAAACGGGTACAGCAGTTGGAGCTGGTACAGGGTTTACACTCTGTACATGCTACCTCAACACAATTACAGCTAGAGGAAATTGAGGACCGTGGTCGTCGCCTGAATTTACGGTTTAGAGGGGTCCCTGAGACAGTAGGGAGAGAAACGCTACATGCAACAATTTTAGCGATATGTGAGCGGTTGGCTACCCCAGCACCACCCCAAACATTGGAATTTGAGAGATTACATAGGGCCCTGGGACCCCCCTCAGTAAATATGGACAGACCAAGGGATGTAATAGGCCGTTTTCACCGATACGCACATAAAGAACTAATAAGTCGCATGGCTTGGGAAAAAGGTGAAATGGAGCATGAAGGATTCAGGGTTAAAATCCTGCCAGACCTCTCACGAGCTGCACTGCAGAGAAGGGCTATGTTACGCCCACTCTTGGATAAAATCAAACTTTTGGGGGGGTCATATCGGTGGGGATACCCTATTTCCTTGATAGTAAAAAAGAACTCCCATACATTTACTTTGCGGCATCCAGGGGAATTACTAGACTTTTTTTCCTTTATGGAGATGGAAGCTATAGAGATCCCAAATTGGTTGCAGGAAATTCCAGGAACTGGAAGAAAAATGGGGACAATAGGGGACAGGAGATTCAGGGCTTCAAGGGGGAGGGGAGAAGGAAGTAATAAAGAATCTACCCCCCCAAAATAAAATAAAATAAAAGGTATAGGAGTAAGGGGAATAGGGGGATAGGGGTAAAGGGAACAGACCTGATGTTTTCCCCCTCTCTCCTCCTCTTTCCTCTTTTTTTTTTTTTTGGGGGGCTAGGATTAGAGGAGTTCCTCTAAAGGAGACCTGCCCTAGCACTCTCTTGCCCTCTGGAAGAGGAAAGGGGGAAGTGTCCCTTTTTTTTTGGAGTCCCTATATTGGGTATTTTTGAAAGAGGGATTTCTTTTTTTTTTTTTTCTCCTCTCTCCTGACTGGGTAATTTTTTTTTTTTTGTTGTTCTGGATGCTACTCCAGTAAACGGGGCCTAAATATATATCCCCCTCCCTTTTTTTTTTCCTCTCCCCACTTTTAAGTGGTTTTGGGAGACTTTTGGAATATGGAACTCTGGAACTATGGGAAATGCCTCCACCCCTGTCATCTGCCTCTCCCCCCTCATTTATTACTATTGTTGAATAGAGAAGAAAGAAAGAAAGGAAGATAGAAAGAGAAAAGAGGGAGGAAGAGGGGAGGGAGAATGGAGAGAAGAGAGAAAAGAGGGGAAAAAGGGAAAACATGTTTTTTTTTTTGTTTTTTTTTGGGGGGGGAAGGGAAAAGGGGAGGGAAATGAAAGAGGGGGAGGGGGGGATTTTGGGTTTGTTTTCCGATGTTTCGAGTTTGGGTAAAGGGGACACTGTAAAGGGTGATGAGAAATAGGATGTGCTATATGGAGGATACTGGAAAATGTAAGATGTAAAGTGATGACTGTTATGACCGCTTTGCAGGTTTTGTATTCACTTATTGCCCCCATGGAGGGGAGCTCTTGGGGGGGGGGTCTACCCCCCCCAACTATTAATTTAAATACACTGGAATTAGGGGATGGTATGGTTAAGGATGTTTTTTTTTGTTTTTGTTTTTTTTCTCTCCGTACTCTTGGTAGGAATTAGAGGGAGCGTGGAAGATAATTTACGAAGTCTTAATAATGTATAAATATGATATAATGTATAAATGTAAAAAAAAACGTGTACAAATGCTGTATGATGAAATGAAGGGGGGAGAAGGATTTGATAAGAAGCGACTTTGAAAAAGAAGGGGTACAGGAAGGAGATAACAATAAGTAGGGTATCAGAAATAAGAAAATAAGAGAAGAGAATAACAGAAACCAATGGAGTATTGGAGAGAGGAAAAGGGGAGGAAGAGGGAGAGGGGAAGAGAGGAATGGGGTTCCCACAATGGAATGGAATATTCAAGCAAGGGCATTGGCCTGAATAGAAGAAAGTGAAGATAACGCCAAGTGTGGGGGGTGTAAATGTTATAGATATCACACAAAAGACACACATCTATTTTAATAGATTTAGAAAGATACACAAAGACACGTAAACATATAACAGTGGGAATAGGTTTGGACACACTGGTTAAGAAAGGAGTAAACAAGAATCAAACACATAGACACAAGGGGTAAGTGGGGAAACAGGGAGGTAGATAGAGGGTTGATAGAGATAACAAGGGTAGAAGGGGGGTGAATAAACAAGGGTAGGGGGTGAAGATTTAGGGGAGCTCACGAGAGGAAAGACTCGTAAAGAGTAGGAAGAGGGGGGTATTCACATATCGCACTACACATAATTATATAGGATAAATAGGTGGTACACACACTTGGATATAAATGGATATGATTAAGGAGGCCAGTGGCTAGAGGTTAGAAAGAGGAGGGAGCCCCAAGCAGGGAAATGGAGTAAGTTAGTAACCAAAAGACCCATTACTAGGAAAGAAGGAAGGGGGGAGGGGGTAGAGGGACTAGGGTAAAAGAAGTAAAGGGAAACAGTACAGAGGAAATGGGAAGAAAGGTGAGAAAGGAGGGAAAATGGCCCTGTTATACGGTAATTAAATGAAGCTATACTAAATCCTCCAAAGTAAGAAGGTTATAAGTATTATATGTATACAAATATAAACAAAAACAAATGTAAATGTGATATGAATGACAAATATTACTTGTTTATTTTAGGACAATAAGGGGGAAAAATTAAGAGAATTTAGGGAATAAGTAAAAGACGGAGGCACCCTCGGATTAAGGATTTATAAAGTAAGAGAAGGCGAGGGGAGGAGAAAAGAGGAGAAGGGAGAGAGGAAGGGGGAGAAGAAATGGAGAGAGGAGCTGAAGAGAGATAGAAGAAAGGGGTGTCCGGGGGGGGGAGGGGGATGCACCTCTGCCGTACCAACCCTACACCCCAATTAGGCGTGCACCCACCTGGACCGTAAGGCTAAAGGTCCAGGAGGGGGTGCCTCCCTTGGGGGCGAGGGTAAGGGGGGAGGGTTTAGTTGAATATTTAAGGGAGGGGAGAGGAACGGGGGGGTTTGTTGTTGTTCTTTCTTCTTCTTCTTTTTTTTTTTTTTTTTTTTTTTTTTCTCTCCCCACACTTTGTCCTTTGAATCTTTAGGGATGGAGGAAGTAAGGATAACCACCATTAATGCCAAAGGACTTAATGTCCCACAAAAAAGGAGAATGCTCCTGAATGAGTTAAAAGGAACCCGTTCAGATGTAGTATTTGTGCAGGAAACACACTTTAAGATGGGTGGACTCCCGTACCTACAAAATAGGTTCTACCCATGTACATACCACGCATGTAGCCAGACATCAAAGTCCAAAGGGGTGTCAATTTTAATCTCCAATAGGATACCTTGGTCCCTGCTGGATAAACGAGTAGATGTAAAGGGCCGTTTAATTTTTCTGAAAGGACATATTGGAAGTACAAAGGTGACACTGGCGAATGTTTACGTACCAAATACACATCAAGACGCCTTTTTGAGTAAAACCCTGGATAAGCTGGTAGGGTTTGCAGAAGGGAAGCTAATAGTAGGGGGAGACCTTAACACAACATTGGAACCTAAGGTTGATACATCAACGGGGGTCTCCTCCATATCAGGGGGGACCAGGAGGAATATTCTGCAGAAGTTGCGGGAATTGCAGATGGTAGATGTGTGGAGATTATTACATGTCGGGGAAAGAGATTATACATTTTTCTCCAACCCACACCAACGGTATTCTCGTATAGACCTCTTCCTGGTACCACACTATCTGTTGACGGCGGTGAAAGAAGTAAAAATTGGGAATATAACATGGTCAGATCACGCACCAGTGACGCTACATATTGCGCTGTCCGACTCATCTACGGCTCCGAAGTGGCGTTGGCGTCTAAATGAGAGTTTGCTGCAGATCCCCGAGGTTCGGGAAGATGTAGCAAAAGAAATGGAGGCATATTTCCGGACGAACGACACCCCGGGGAGTGATCCGGGAATGATATGGGAAGCGCATAAAGTAGTAATGAGAGGGGTTTTGATAAAACATGGTTCCCGGTTAAAAAGAGCGCGAGAAAGACAGATAGCTAACCTGTTAAAAGAAATCCAAGCATTAGAGGTACAACATAAAATAATACAGATACCGCAAGTGGGGATAGAACTGGCCCACCTGAGGAGACAACTAACAGACTTACTTAGATACAAAGCAGAAGTGGCAATACAAGTAGGGGAAAAAGTAACCTATGAACTTGGGGAAAAATGTAGTAAAATATTAGCGGGGAAACTTAGAGAGAAAGGGAAGACAGTATATGTACCCCATATAAAGGGGAAAAACGGGCAGCTGATCTCATTCCCTAAAAAGATCACGCAGAGATTTAGAGAATACTACTCCTCCCTTTATAACTTAACCCCAACCCAGGTGCCTCAGGCTAAGATGGAAGAGTACCTCCTCTCAGCAAACTTGCCTAGGTTGGCCCTAGAAGACCGTAATAAACTGGAGATACCTATTTCAGTAGGGGAACTGGAGACAGTGATAAAGACAGTTAAACGAGGGAAGGCGCCGGGCCCGGATGGCTTTACTATCCAATATTACAATTTTTTTTTACCAATACTAGGGGCTCAAATGACAAAGGCATTCAATGAGATCGGCCGGGGTCCCGCACTACCGCCGGATGCCCTTACGGCACACATTTCGGTTATTCCGAAGGAAGGGAAGGACCCGGCGGAGTGCGGGAGCTATCGCCCGATCTCACTGCTAAATACAGATTTAAAACTTTTCACTAAACTACTTGCCTCCCGTCTTCAGCCGTTCTTGAATCAGTTGGTACATCAAGACCAGGTTGGGTTTATCCCAACCCGTGAGGCCAGGGATAATACCGTAAAGGTCCTCAACCTGGTACACTATGCTAATATTTCAAAAACGCCTAGTATTTTTTTAAGTACCGACGCTGAGAAAGCGTTCGATAGGATTAGCTGGCGATTTATGTTTGAAGTATTGAGGCAAATGGGACTGGGAGAACATATACGGAGTTGGATAGCGGGGGTTTACGCTACACCCCAAGCCTTAGTAAAAGTGAACGGAGTTTACTCTGAGCCATTTAAAATCTCAAATGGCACGCGTCAAGGGTGCCCACTCTCTCCGATGTTGTTCTCCCTCTCTCTAGAACCCCTATTAAATAGGATTCGGCAAAATTCAGACATACAGGGACTGCAAATAGGTAAGCAAGAATATAAAACCTCTGCTTACGCAGATGATCTGTTGTTTTCCCTATCAAGACCCCATGTTTCATTGCCAAATTTGATGAAGGAAATAGAAGGATATGGGAAATTAGCAAATCTAAAAATTAATTACGTAAAATCGGAAGCGATGGGGGTAGCCCTTTCTAGGGAAGCCCAGCAAAACTTACAGCCAAATTTTAAGTTTAAATGGGTAGGGTCTTCACTAAAATACTTAGGGATAAATATACCAGCAAGATTAGAGAAGGTGTTTGCTGTAAATTTTCCCCCACTATATAAAGTAGTCAGATCCTTATTAGATAAATGGCAACAGGGATTCCACTCATGGTTCGGCCGATGCAACGCTATCAAAATGAATATCTTGCCCAAATTTTTGTATTTGTTTCAAGCTGTACCAATTAGAATTGACAAGGCTTACTTTCAGCAAATAAATGCACTTTTCACTAAGTTTATATGGGCCAATAAGCGACCACGGATTAGCAGAAGTCAAATGACCCTCCCCAAGTGTTACGGGGGCTTAGCAGTCCCAGATATATCTAAATACCATCAAGCAGTTCACTTGGGGAGGGTCATAGACTGATGCAGACATAAAGAACTTAAACTATGGATAAAAGTGGAGCAGGAGATCAGTCAGATACCACTGGGTAGAGCCCCTTGGTGCTATACAAAATTACCAGACACACTCAAAAAACATCCCTTGATAGGGCCGACACTGTCTATAGGGGTTAAGACGTGTCGAAACCCTAAATACTCGCCAAGATATTCCCCACTGTACCCAATACTGGGAAACCCAAGTTTCGAGCCGGGGATGGAGAAAAGGGCATTTTGGAGACTTCGAGAGAAGGGATATACGCAGGTATCGCATTTTACGCAAGCAGAAATATGGCCAACAATAGCGGAATTGACAAAAGTAGGTGGCCAATTCGAAGTAGAGTATTGGCAGGCAATACAACTCCGACACTACCTGGGGACACTAGGGCCAATAAGTAACTTTAAACGGGAACTAACTAGGTTTGAAGTATATTGTGAGGAGAAGGAACCCATCAACCGAATAATATCAAAGATATATACGATGCTAACGACCCCATCAGAGAATTTTGAAATGACAGCAATTAGAAAGTGGGAGAGAGACCTTGGAAGGACTTTCACACCAGCTCAACACCAGAAGATAATATACCTTGCGTTACACTCATCAATAAGCACGAAAATGCAAGAATCAAATTATAAATTATTGACGAGGTGGTACTATACGCCTTCAAAACTAGGTAGGTTCTATCCCGATATTTCTGATAAGTGCTGGAGATGTAATAGGGAGCGGGGAACCTTGTTCCATATATATTGGACATGTCCTCGAATTAGACAATATTGGACAGAGGTACGAAGGATTGCTCAAAGAATTGAGCCTTATTTTGTACCAGACGACCCAGGCTTTTTTCTACTGCACGAAACGCAAATACCCACACAAACCTATAAAAACTCAGTATTATGTCACCTAGTTAATGAGGCCAAGGCATGCATTGCGAGAGGCTGGAAACGTTCCAACCCTCCTACAATTGCAGAATGGCTTAATAGGGTCAGGAAAGTGGGAACTATAGAGGAATTGGTGTTTTCGGCCCAAGACAGAAAAGAGCAACATATTAAGATCTGGGCACCCTGGAATAAATTTATGCAGACAGAAGAAGGGAAAAGACTAATGGGGATGTGAGCCCGCCCGGTCAAAGAAGTAATTAAGAGGTTGCGGTTTACTTAGAGGTGGAGAGGGAAAGTGGGGGAGAGAAATTCCTTTTTTTTTTTTTTTTTTCTCCTCGTTGTTTGGGTTTGCTTTGGGAGGGAGGCAGGGGGGAATAAATAAAAAGGAAAGGGAGAATAAGTAAGGTTGTGAAAATTAAAGATATCAAAGATAACTTAGTATAGAAAGGGACTCTGTGTGCCTCTCCGGCTAAGGAGAGACATATAGAGGACATAAGGGCAGGGAACCCATTGACATGGAGGTCTCGAGGTGAGACTGATGTTTAAATAAATAAGATTGAAGTAAAGGATTGGGATGAGAAATATATTATGAATAGATATGCAATGGAAAAGGTATAAATAATGTATTGGATGTATCCCTTTTTGAAGTATAAATAAAGAATATTTAAAAAAAAAAAAAAAAAAGAAAGCAAGAAGGGATACAATGTTTTTTGGCGATATGTGCCATTAGCAGTGCCCTACGCACGTTATCGCCCGCTTGTCTGTGCGGCATAAAACCGCATGTGTGAGTTTTTAAACAGTTTTCCAATCTCTGTCTTTTTAAACCTGCTGGTTTAAAAATGCTAATTTTTGTAAGTAATGGGGCTGATTTACAAAATGTTTGCGCCATGAGTATCGGCGCATCTGCGCGCGCAATGGCTGTTTTGGTATTTACAAAACATTAGCGCCGGTAGCGCAGCCCTATTTGCCATTTACTATAGTGTTGTCGGCGGACGGGAGAAGGCGCTCAGTGCGCCACTATGGACCTGGCGCACGGCATGTTAAAATCTAAATATAAAGAAGCTGGAAGTGAGAATATAATGGGGGTGATGTGAGGTGATGTGAGGAAGTGTAGTGACACCTGCCCAAATAACTAATATGCCCAAAATAGAGTGAGAAAGTAACTTTTTCAAAACCAGCCCGCTGCGCCGGCAAGTACGATTCGAGCTGCGGGAGTTTTTTTTTAGCTAGGCGCGGGAATTTTCCTTGTTTTCTTGCGCCAAGACACTGCGCCGGCAAAATCTTTTTCCACAAAAGTATATTTTATTAAGGTAAAAACAGGGTTACATTTCAATACGTTTTACAAGGTTGTCATGAACAGAAATGCGGAAGACTAGGGTCTTCTTTTGGCAAATAACAACGTTTGAAATATCGCATAGTGTGTTATAACAAACAAATGGTGCAGAGAATAACACATTTGGGTAATTGTATTGTCATGGAGATCTATTCAGCATATAGGTTGAACAAGAACAACGAGCATATCAGCCATTTTAGGGAAGAGCACCCCATTCATGTCAAGTCATATCATATTTGTAGGCATTACCACGTAGGCCAACCTCTACAGGCCTAATCGTGGCACTTAGATGAGGGCAAGTAGACTGGATTCCCGAATGGGATGGGAATAACTTGGTGATTATGTCGGAGCTTCCATTTAGAGAGAGATTCAATGTCGTTGTGTGATTTAAGGAAGGGGGGGGAAATGGGGGTGAAAAGGGAAGATAATTAATGAGAAATTGGGAGTTTGGGGGGAAAGTGAGAGTGTAAAGGTAAGAGGGGGTGAGAGAAAAAGAAAGACAAAGAGGTAAGAGAAAGGAAGAGAGACAGGAGCCGTTCCTCGCCCCCGCCCCCCCGGGTCGCCTTAAATCGCAGGCCATACCGAATTCAAGGCAGGGAGCTCCTCCAGGTATTTACTGCGGTAGGTAGGCTTTATAGAGGTCTGACGATTTGAAGTGATACCAGCATGCCCATGTTTGCGTAAATTTCTGTACGCGTTCCTGAGAGGAGAATATCAGTTCCTCCATTTCTTCTATCTTGGCTATCCTAAGCAGCCATTCTCTGATGGTAGGTGCCTGTGATGAGCGCCAGTGAACAGGTATGCATAGTCGAGCTGCATTAACCATGTGCATGGCCAATGATTTAAAGTAGGTACGTTTAGCAAGGGTTGTGTGATGTAAGAGGTATTGTGCAGGGTTGTAATCCAGCTCATAAGTGGTCACGTGTTTGATAATGGCGTGGACCTCAGTCCAAAAAGGTTGAATGGAGCTGCACTCCCACCAAATATGGATCATGGAGCCTATTGCTGCCTTGCATCTCCAGCAGATGTTCGAGATTGAGGGTGTGAATTTGTGTAGGCGTGAGGGGGTTCTGTACCATTTGGTTATGATCTTATACCCATTTTCTTGGATTGCTATATTCATCGATCCCTTATGGGCGTGTGTAAAAATTGTTTCCCACTCCCCGTCAGTCAGAGTCAGGTTTAGGTCTTTTTCCCACGAGGTACGCGTGGGTTTAGTCGCTGGATGGAGGGAGTCCTCCTGGAGAAGAGAGTATATGTAGGATATGAGATGTCATTGTGGTGTGCTGCGTAAACAGAGGGCTTCATATGGAGTAGGTTGTCTGGACCACGTCACACTTGGAGTTTTGGATGTGAAGAAATGTCTCATTTGTCTGTAAGACCAAAAAGGGAACGAGTGTGTGCGCGATTCGGACAATAAGTCCTCATATGCTCTGATAACACCTCCCCGGAAAAAATGTTGCGCTCGTATTTCATCGTGGGGCCATTCTTTCTGGAGGAACGTAGGGTCTCCAGGCGGGAAATCCGGGTTCCCTCTCAGGGGGGTCATTGGTCCTAGGTATGAGGAAAGTTTGTGGATCGAAATTGCTTTGTCAAGGGCCATTAAGGAGGGGTATATTAGCGGGTGTGTCTTAACTGCGAGGGGCCATAGACGGGGTGGGAGCCATGGGAGTACATGAGTAGG
This sequence comes from Rana muscosa, assembly GCA_029206835.1. Lineage (NCBI taxonomy): Eukaryota > Metazoa > Chordata > Amphibia > Anura > Ranidae > Rana > Rana muscosa. The sequence continues at coordinate 497,317,639 of CM055117.1, forward strand.
TGTCTGTATGAAATGTTTTTCTAAGGTCACCCAAGTCTTTCCCCGGTAGTGAACCCTCCAATCCACGATTCTAGTCAGGTGACACGCAAGATAATATTTTTGGAGGTCTGGTAGGCCAATGCCACCCATGGTCTTTGAGAGGGTCAGGCGAGAGTATTTAATGTGCGGGAGAGAGTTCTTCCATAGGAAAGTTGTGCAGGCTTTCCTATAGGTAGCAAAGAAGGAAGGGGGTAAATGGATTGGGATTGTCTGCATCAGGTATAACAAGCGGGGGAGTACCACCATTTTGATTATGGCTGCACGGCCGAACCAGGATACATTCATATTAGTCCATTCTTTAAGATGGGTCTGTATTTTTGAAAGGGCAGCTAAGAAGTTATGACCGTAGAGATCGACAGTTTTCCTCGTAATTTGGACACCTAAATATGTAAGGGCTACAGTCTTCCACTGAAATGGGAAGAATTGTTGGCAGTGTTCTACTTCCTGCGGGGGTAGGGAAATATTTAACGCATGAGACTTTGAGTAGTTAATTTTGAGATTTAAAATCTCGCCAAAGTGTTGTATGTCCTTCAGTAAGTTGGGCAGGGAGGTTCGGGGGGATTGTAAGGAGAGTAAGATATCATCCGCAAAGGCAGCTACTTTGAATTCTCTGCGTGCTATGTTGATGCCCTTGATGTCTGCATTGCTGCATAGTCTGTTTAAGAGGGGTTCTAGTGTCAGAACAAAGATTAAGGGGGATAAAGGGCACCCCTGTCGTGTGCCGTTGCTGATAGAGAAGGCGTTTGAGAGGAGGCCATTGGTCCTCACCCTCGCCGAGGGATTAGTATAAAGGGCGTTAATGTGCGAGAACATGCGGGGTAGGAGGCCTATTCCCTTCAGGACCTCCTGCATGTAGTCCCAAGCCACCCTATCAAACGCCTTCTCAGCATCTAGGGATAGAAGAAAGCCTTTGGAACCCGAGGAGTGTAACCAATGTTGTATGTTCAGGGTGCGTATGGTGTTGTCCCTGGCCTCCCTGCCCGGGATGAAACCTACCTGGTCGGCTGTTATGAGGTCAGGGATAAGAGGTAATAGTCTGTTGGCTAGGATTTTCGCGTACAATTTGATATCTACATTGAGTAGGGAAATAGGTCTGTAGTTTGAGGCTAGTGTGGGGTCTTTTCCATCTTTTGGGATAACTGTTATGTGGGCTTCTAATAGTCTACCTGTTGATGTGTGAGGATCCGCTAGAGAGTTACACATTTTAAGTATCTCGGGAGTCAGTATATCCTGAAAGGATTTGTAATATATTAGTGGGAGACCATCAGGGCCAGGGCTCTTTCCTACTTTCATTTGTTTTATAGCTACATGGAGTTCCTCCTTAGAAAATGGAGTTTCCATGGCCTCCGCCTGCTGTGGGGAGATAGGTTTGGGGCAGTATTGGGCTAAAAAGTCCTTTATTTGGGAAGTACGTTGGGCTGCCCTAGTCCCTTCTACGCCATGTTGGGGCAAGTTGTACAGTTTAGAGTAGAAGTGTTCGAAGTGATTGGCTATCTCCTCATTTCTAGAGAGGAGTGTGCCTTGGGTGTCTCGTACTTCATGAATTCTAGATGTGAGCCTAGCTGCTTGTATAGTGCGTGCCAGCAATCTGCCACTCTTGTTACCGTGTTCATAGAACACCTTTTGTTGGAGGACATAGCGTCTCCTTGTGCGTTTTCCTAGTTCATCTAGAAGTACTGATCTAGCGTGTAGTAGGTCTTGCAGCGTGGATTGCGAAGTCGATTGTTTGTGGGCATTTTCAAGTCTGTGAATTGTGTTGATGAGTGATCTAAGTTGCTCTTGGTGTCTCTTTTTGGCTTTAGTTGCTAAGGAGATAAGTTTCCCCCTCACCACACACTTGTGTGCCTCCCATAGTGTGACTGGGGAAATATCTGGGGTGGAATTTTCTTGGAAATAGAGTTGGATATGGGATCTCATCTGGTTGATGATTTCTGGGTCTTTTAGTAGGGTGGAATTCAGGCGCCAAGATTTGGAAGTCTTGGTCCGTTCAGGGAATGTGAGTGTCATGGAGATTGGGTGGTGGTCGGATAAGAACATTGGTTCTATGGTGGCCTGAGTAAGAGAAGATAAGTCTGTCTGGGAGAGAAAAAAAGTAGTCGATCCTAGAATATTTTTGGTGTGGGGGAGAAAAAAAGGTATAGTCTTTGTCGTTTGGAAAAAGGGTGCGCCATGTATCATGGAGAGTCAGGTGTTGGAGTTGCAGTTTAATCTGGCGGAGTGCTCGGTAGGATAGTGCAGAATTACCTGATGAGGTGTCCAGTGCGGGGTTCAGTGGTACGTTAAAATCCCCGCCCAGGATTAGCATGCCTTCCTGAAAGGTAGTAAGAAGGTCACCTACTTTTCTAAAGAATGCGACTTGGTGGTCATTGGGGCTGTAAATGTTTGCCAGGGTTATTGGTTTGGAGGCATATGTACCCTTAAGAAAGATGTATCTGCCCTCGGGGTCAACCAAAGAGTCTGCTAATTGAAAATCTGCGTGTTTAGAAATAAGAATGGAGACTCCCTTAGTTTTGGAGTCTGGGCTTGTGGAGTGCAGTGCTTGTCTGTAGAGATGATTTGCTAATTTAGGAATGGCATCAGACCGGAAATGTGTTTCCTGAAGTAGTAGAAAGTGTGCTTTGTGTTTAGACAGGGCAGAGAGAACTTGAGATCTTTTTTCTGGGAGGTTTAGACCTTTAACATTTAGCGACACACATTTAAGGGATAAGTGCCTGTGTTTGGACAGCTGGTCAGGTAGCATTTTGTGGGGTAGTGGGTTAGGTTGCCTCAAGCCGTTCGGTTAACAAGGCTTACTATGTAGATACAACGACCCACGAATGGGGGAACGAGAGCGAGGAGGGGCGTTCTCCAAAAACGCTTAGAAAAGAGAGAAAAAAAAGAAAGAGAAAAAAAAAAAAAAAAAGGGAGGAGGGGGGGTGATTAGAAAAAAAAGGAGAGAATAGAGACCAGAAAGAGAAGAGAGGTATAGGTTAGAGCTTGGGGTGCAGAACTTTGGGTAGTAGGATCTCAGGGGGAAGAAGGAATGGGGGGAAGGTGGTAGATGGTATCGGACCGTAGCGTGGAATCTACCAGTCCTATGTAGAGGGTCTCCGGAGGTAGAACTAGGTATACCTAGTCACCTAAAGAAAGAAGTCCGGGGTTCCAGCTGTAGTCCTACTGGACCGCTGTGTGTGGGCAGTAAACCGGGAAGGGGTCAAGAGGTGGGCACTAGAGAGGACCATGAGTGCTTAAGGATACGAAGTGGGGGAAAGTCTATTACTTGTAGAGTGTGGGCTCTGAGATCAAAATATGCAGGATATCCTCGGTGGAGAGAATTGAGGTAAGGTAATCCAGCAATACATTTAAGCAAAGCGCGGCAAGGTAAGACTGACAGTCAACATCCCATATTGTTATAAAACTTATCATATAACTGAACATTCAGTACAGGGTATAACTTACTTATAACTCACCACAAGGGGGCTGCGTGTAAAGAACACTAACTAAACCTAGGTGGTATTAACGCATACCAGGTTCTCAGGTGGTTCATTGCAGTTACCTCCTCCCTACCTCACCTCTTCAACCAGGGTAATGTGCATAGATGTTTACGGGTTAGAGCTGTGTTACAACCGACGCTGTATATTCCTAGGAGTAGGAGGGGTCTTATCAGGTTGCTTCCATTAAATAGCCTGTGGGTTTTGCAGTTAGGTAGATGTGTGGATTTGAAAACGTGTCAGGTTTAGTTGGTAGGGGTGTGTCATTCGTGAGATCTGGTTTTCATCGGAAGCCTAAAAGTAAGAACCATTTCCGAGATGTCACAGACATCGATCAGGTGGTGCGGTTGTGGATTAGTATGGTAGGGGCCTACCCACGTATGTACGCCCAGATATTTTACCCGTCCGGTTCTGTTTTCTTATTCTCTTTCCTTCCCTTCCTTACAGCTATAGAGGCTACTAGGGATGAGCTCGGTGTTCGAGTCGAACATACGTTCGACTCGAACATCGGCTGTTCGATCGTTCGACGAAGATCGAACGATTTGGGCCGTTCGCGCCTAATTCGAGTGACGCGAACGGCCCACAATGCACTACGCCATCGCAGTGTCATCCAGGCGCTGTGATTGGCCAAGCATGCACTGTGACCCCGCATGCTTGGCCAATCACAGCGCCGGCAGCGAGGAGAGCAATGATTGGCCACAGGCAGGATGCCTGTGGCCAATTATTGCTGAGGGTGTTTAGTACACGCCCCACACTATAAAAGGCCGCCAGCACGGCGGCCTAGTGTAGTGTGTTCCGGAGCAGGGAAAGAGAAGCATAGGCAGGGACAGTGACATTTATTTTTTCTTGCTTAACCTGGATTCCTTTAGTTTAGGGAAAGAGAAGGATAGGTAGGGAGAGTGTCAGTGTGTTTTACTGTGCGAATCCTTGTTTCTAGGGACAGGGAAGGACAGTGAGGGAATTCTCCTTGTGCTATAGTGTGCTTTAAAAAAACATTTTTTCTAGGGACAGAAAACTATAGGTAGGGAGAGTGTCAGTGTGTTTTACTGTGCGAATCCTTGTTTCTAGGGACAGGGAAGGACAGTGAGGGAAATTCTCCTTGTGCTATAGTGTGCTTTAAAAAAACATTTTTTCTAGGGACAGAAAACTATAGGTAGGGAGAGTGTCAGTGTGTTTTACTGTGCGAATCCTTGTTTCTAGGGACAGGGAAGGACAGTGAGGGAAATTCTCCTTGTGCTATAGTGTGCTTTAAAAAAACATTTTTTCTAGGGACAGAAAACTATAGGTAGGGAGAGTGTCAGTGTGTTTTACTGTGCGAATCCTTGTTTCTAGGGACAGGGAAGGACAGTGAGGGAAATTCTCCTTGTGCTATAGTGTGCTTTAAAAAAAACATTTTTTCTAGGGACAGAAAACTATAGGTAGGAAGAGTGTCAGTTTCTTTCACTGTGATAATCCTTGTTTCTAGGGACAGGGAAGGACAGTGAGGGAAATTCTCCTTGTGCTATAGTGTGCTTTAAAAAAACATTTTTTCTAGGGACAGAAAACTATAGGTAGGAAGAGTGTCAGTTTCTTTCACTGTGATAATCCTTGTTTCTAGGGACAGGGAAGGACAGTGAGGGAAATTCTCCTTGTGCTATAGTGTGCTTTAAAAAAACATTTTTTCTAGGGACAGAAAACTATAGGTAGGAAGAGTGTCAGTTTCTTTCACTGTGATAATCCTTGTTTCTAGGGACAGGGAAGGACAGTGAGGGAAATTCTCCTTGTGCTATAGTGTGCTTTAAAAAAACATTTTTTCTAGGGACAGAAAACTATAGGTAGTGTGACAGCAGGAAGGTAAAGTCACCTGGTTGCATCCAGGGGGGTAGATATATTTCGCCCAGATTCAGGCTTTACGCCGACTTATACAACTAGGTGGAGAGTTGTATAAGGCTAGTGGGCTCATGGATGACTCATACCTCTAGGGAGAGTGTGGGGCGTCGTGCAGACAGAGATGAGGAGACCAGCTGAACCTTGTCAGCTCATTTAGGCCTCTATAAGAACTCCCAGCTTCATTAGATGTATGCTCATGCCTGGAACCAGACCTGTGTGGACTGTCTAGGGAGAGTGAACCCCTGTGCGGTGAGGCAAAGCCTGTGTGGCTATTTGTTTGGACTTTTACTAAACCAGGGACTTAGGGACTAGGACAGCACTAGGCTGATCCCAGTTGTTAGTTAGGAAACCTGTATGTTTAGTCAGAGGTCAACTTGACCAGGATTTATTTTGGTTATGTTTCTTTTGCTTTGCTGTGTTTTGTCACTGTAAATAGAAAATAAACCGCACCTTTTTTTGATTTTGAAAACCACAACCTCCGTTTGCTGGGCCTGTTTTGTGTGGGGAGCCCATCCCGGGGGTCACACACACCCGCTGCCGAGCTAACCCCCTCACAGTTGGTGGAGAACCAGTGGCAGTTTTTTTTAAGCCAGCATGGAGGAGATACTGAAGCAGCTGGCTCTAGCAAATGCCAATCAACAGCAGACAAATGCAGGTTTGCAAAGGAGCCTTGCAGCCCAGCAGCAGACAAACGCAACTTTGCAACAGAGTCTGGAGGCTCAGCAACGAGCCCAGCAGCAATCTGAGGCCCGCTTCATAGACCTGTTGCAGAAGCAAGAGCAGAGACTACAACAACAGATGGAAGCAGTAATGCAGCAACGTCCGCAGACCAGTGAGGAAAGCCGTCCCACTAATACCGCGTCCTTTGGGGTGAGTCGTTTATTGACAAAAATGACTGGAGAGGATGATCCAGAGGTATTTTTGACCACATTTGAAAGGACCGCTGAAAGAGAAAAGTGGCCTGAGGAGCAGTGGGCTGGACTGGTGGCTCCTCTGTTAACTGGTGAATCGCAGAAAGCTTACTATGACCTAGAGCCTAACCAAGCAAAAGACTATGTGATGCTAAAAGCTGAAATATTGGCAAGGCTGGGTGTCACCCAGGCTGTCCGGGCTCAGCGTGTGCATAACTGGACTTTCCAGCTTGGAAAACCCCCCAGGTCTCAAATGTATGATCTCATTCACCTGAGCAGAAAGTGGCTACAGCCAGAGACTTTGTCCGCACCAAAGATTGTGGAACGTGTTGTAATGGATCGGGTTTTTGAGAGCTCTTCCTACTGCCATCCAAAAGTGGGTAAGCCATGGAGACCCAGAGACGGCCGATGGTCTTGTGGATCGTGTGGAGAAATACTTGGCTACAGAGAACCTGACGGCCTCTTCCAGAGACACTCGGACTTTCCACCCTAAGACCAGACCATCCCCAGGGGCGGATAAGAGGATTCCAAGGGGTGAGGGTGGAGAGAGTGAGAGGGTGGGAGCTCTACCCCAAGTTTGGCGAGAACAGCCTGGGAAATCAGCGGCTCAAGAGGCCGCAAGAAGGATCGTTTGCTACCGCTGCCGGCAAGCGGGACATATTGCAGCCAATTGCCCGGTTGTGGAGGAACCCATGCAGTGTGACTTTCTGACGGGCAGACGTCAGTCGCTGTGTGCGACAGTCGCATGCACTGCCATTCGAGGAACTGAGAAACATTTATGCAAAATGTGTGTTAATGGTAGAAATGTTGTGGTATTGCTGGATTCAGGTAGCCTTGTGACCCTGATAAAGGCTGAGTTAGTTAAAACAGAGGTCTCTGGGAATAGCAAGGTAGCTGTTATTTGTGTGCATGGGGACACCCGAGAGTATCCAGTGACTACAGTGTGTTTCGAGACCCCCAAAGGTACCCTCTCTCATCCAGTGGGCTTAGTATCTCAGTTACCGCATGACGCCATTGTGGGAAGGGATTTTCCGAAGTTCTGGGAACTGTGGGATGATCCTGAGCCCCTCACTGGTGCCCCTATGTACCAGGAATGTGATAGCCAGAACTCCCCTGAGAGTGGTGAGGACTCTCCAGAATTTCCCTTATCAGTATTGGCAGGGGAGACTCAAGAAACTGGAGAGGAGCCCACCTCCTCAGACGAAAACCTACCGTCTGTGGAGTTTTCTGATCTTGAGGTTCACAGGGAAAACTTTGCCACAGAACAGTTGAAAGACCCCGCCCTAATAAAGGCACGGGAAAACGTAGTGAAAATAGATGGTGAGTTAGTGAACCCAGATAATACCTGCACTTACCCATACTTCAGCGTAGAGAAGGACCTACTGTATCGGGTGGCAAAAAGGGCAGAAGAAACCGTTGAGCAGCTTGTGGTGCCCAAACCTTACAGGAAGTTGGTGTTGGAGTTGGCCCATGGGCACATTCTTGGAGGTCATCTGGGGACAGAGAAAACCCGAGAGAGGGTATTACAGAGATTCTATTGGCCGGGGGTGATGAAGGACGTAGAAAATTATTGTTCCTCCTGCCCTGTGTGTCAGAGGTTGGCCCCGATGCCACATTTCCGTAGCCCGCTGGTCCCTCTACCCATCATTGAGGTCCCGTTTGAGAGGATCGCCATGGATTTGGTAGGTCCTATAATCAAGTCCGCTAGGGGGCACCAGTACATATTAGTTATAATGGACTATGCCACCCGTTATCCAGAAGCGATCCCTCTCCGAAATACCTCGGCCAAAACCATAGCCAAAGAGCTATCTCTTGTTTTTAGCCGGGTGGGTATTTGTAAAGAACTGCTTACGGACCAAGGTACACCCTTTATGTCCCGGGTTATGAAAGAGCTGTGTAAATTGTTCAAAGTGACGCAATTGCGTACGTCTGTGTATCACCCCCAAACCGATGGGCTGGTTGAAAGATTCAACAAAACCCTAAAACAAATGTTGAAGAAAGTGGTGGATAGAGATGGAAAGGATTGGGACTGTTTACTTCCTTATTTGATGTTTGCTATTAGGGAGGTGCCCCAATCCTCTACGGGATTCTCCCCCTTTGAGTTACTGTATGGGAGACACCCAAGAGGGCTGTTGGATATTGCCAAGGAAACTTGGGAAAGTGAGAGTTCTCCCCACAGGAGTGTGATTGAGCATGTCGCCCTGATGCAAGATCGAATTGCACAGGTAATGCCCATCGTGAAGGAACATTTGGCCCAAGCGCAGTTGGCACAGCAGAGAGTGTACAACCGTGGAGCCAAGACCCGTACCTTTTCCCCGGGGGATAGGATATTGGTACTTGTCCCTACGGTTGAAAGTAAATTCCTTGCCAAATGGCAAGGCCCCTACGAGATAATGGAAAAAGTGAGCGAAGTGAATTACAAGGTCAGACAACCAGGAAGGCGAAAGCCCGAACAGATCTATCACGTTAATCTGTTGAAAGCCTGGAGGGATAGAGAGTCCCTAGTCGCAGACACTTGGTCACCAGCTCAAACTGGTTGCGTGATTCCTGAGGTTGGAATAGCAGCCACCTTGTCACAACCCCAACAACAGGAGGTTAAGGAGTTTGTGCTTCGCAACAAGGAGGTATTCTCTGAGCTGCCGGGACAAACATCTGGGGTAGAGCATGACATCATTACCCCGCCCGGTGAAAGGGTGAAGTTAAAACCCTATCGGATCCCAGAGGCTCGACGGGAGGCAATACGGGAGGAAGTACAGAAAATGCTGAACTTAGGGGTGATAGAGGAGTCCCAAAGTGATTGGTCTAGTCCCATCGTGTTGGTGCCTAAACCGGATGGGAGCTGGCGATTTTGTAACGATTTTCGTCAGTTGAACAAAGTTACAAAATTTGACACCTACCCCATGCCACGTATAGATGAGTTGATCGACCGGCTGGGAACAGCCCGATACATGACGACTCTTGACCTCACAAAAGGGTATTGGCAAATCCCCCTGGCCAAGTCGGCCAAAGAGAAAACCGCATTTGTAACCCCAGACGGGGCGTTCCAATATAAAAGAATGCCGTTCGGGTTACAGAATGCGCCGGCCACATTCCAGCGGAAAATGGACCAGATGCTGAGGCCCCATCGGAAGTATGCTGCGGCTTACCTGGATGACGTAATTGTCCATAGCACAGATTGGGCCTCACATCTGCCAAAAGTGCAAGCAGTCCTGGACTCTGTTCGGGAAGCGGGGTTTACGGCTAACCCCAAGAAGTGTACCATTGGGCAGGAGGAGGTCAAATATCTTGGGTACACCATTGGGAGGGGAGTAATAAAACCCCAACTCAACAAAGTCGAGGCCATCCAGAGTTGGCCACGTCCCAACAGCAAGAAGCAGGTACGAGCCTTTCTGGGAATCGCTGGGTATTATCGGCGATTCATTCCCCACTTTGCTTCTAAGGCTGTGCCCCTAACCAACCTGACGAAGGGGAAAGGGTCGGTCATGATTAAATGGACCCCCGAGGCTGAGGCAGCATTCCAATTCTTGAAACAAGCCTTATGTAGCCAGCCAGTGTTGTACTCACCCGACTTCTCTAAAGACTTTGTCGTACAAAGTGATGCGTCAGATGTGGGGTTAGGAGCAGTATTGTCCCAGGTCTGGAACGGGGAAGAGCACCCAGTCATTTACCTCAGCAGGAAGTTGAAGTCCCATGAGGTAAATTACGCCACCGTTGAAAAGGAGTGTTTAGCGGTGAAGTGGGCTCTAGATTCCCTTCGGTACTACCTGCTAGGTAGGCACTTTGACATGGTTACGGATCACGCTCCGTTAAAGTGGATGGCTCAAAACAAGGAAACAAATAGAAGAGTGAATAGGTGGTTCCTGGCCCTCCAGGAATTCAACTTCACAGTAAAGCATCGCCCTGGCGTTCAAATGGGGAATGTGGATGCTTTGTCTCGAGTACATGAATGCCTGATTGCTGGTGTTCCAACCCCGAGGTTAAAACAAGAGGGGGGGGTATGTGACAGCAGGAAGGTAAAGTCACCTGGTTGCATCCAGGGGGGTAGATATATTTCGCCCAGATTCAGGCTTTACGCCGACTTATACAACTAGGTGGAGAGTTGTATAAGGCTAGTGGGCTCATGGATGACTCATACCTCTAGGGAGAGTGTGGGGCGTCGTGCAGACAGAGATGAGGAGACCAGCTGAACCTTGTCAGCTCATTTAGGCCTCTATAAGAACTCCCAGCTTCATTAGATGTATGCTCATGCCTGGAACCAGACCTGTGTGGACTGTCTAGGGAGAGTGAACCCCTGTGCGGTGAGGCAAAGCCTGTGTGGCTATTTGTTTGGACTTTTACTAAACCAGGGACTTAGGGACTAGGACAGCACTAGGCTGATCCCAGTTGTTAGTTAGGAAACCTGTATGTTTAGTCAGAGGTCAACTTGACCAGGATTTATTTTGGTTATGTTTCTTTTGCTTTGCTGTGTTTTGTCACTGTAAATAGAAAATAAACCGCACCTTTTTTTGATTTTGAAAACCACAACCTCCGTTTGCTGGGCCTGTTTTGTGTGGGGAGCCCATCCCGGGGGTCACACACACCCGCTGCCGAGCTAACCCCCTCACAGTAGGAAGAGTGTCAGTTTCTTTCACTGTGATAATCCTTGTTTCTAGGGACAGGGAAGGACAGTGAGGGAAATTCTCCTTGTGCTATAGTGTGCTTTAAAAAAACATTTTTTCTAGGGACAGAAAACTATAGGTAGGAAGAGTGTCAGTTTCTTTCACTGTGATAATCCTTGTTTCTAGGGACAGGGAAGGACAGTGAGGGAAATTCTCCTTGTGCTATAGTGTGCTTTAAAAAAACATTTTTTCTAGGGACAGAAAACTATAGGTAGGAAGAGTGTCAGTTTCTTTCACTGTGATAATCCTTGTTTCTAGGGACAGGGAAGGACAGTGAGGGAAATTCTCCTTGTGCTATAGTGTGCTTTAAAAAAACATTTTTTCTAGGGACAGAAAACTATAGGTAGGAAGAGTGTCAGTTTCTTTCACTGTGATAATCCTTGTTTCTAGGGACAGGGAAGGACAGTGAGGGAAATTCTCCTTGTGCTATAGTGTGCTAAAGCATTCCTCATCAACCATCTTTGAAATCCTTGTTTTTTGGACAGTCAGGGAAATTGTCGTTGTGCTATTCTGTGCAAAAGCAATCATCCTCAACCATATTTAGAAATCCTTAAGTAAAGGGACAGAGAAGGACACCTGAAGGTAGCCCTTATTGCTTTTTTCCCATCTCCCTGCAGGCCATCTATTAGAATGTCTGGAAGGCAAACAAGGAGAGGCAGACAGTCAGGAGGCAATAAAAGAGGGCAAGCAGGCTCTGTGTCTGGGGGCAACAGTGCTGGTCGTGGACGCGGTGCATTGTCATCAGCACATGGCCATGGGACACGCTTGTCCTTCTTTTCGGCAGCTGGACATGTTGAGCCACATCATGCCGAAGACTTGGTAGAGTGGATGACCAAGCCCTCCTCCTCCTCATCCTCTCTCACCCAGGCTCAGGGTACTGGCAAAGCAGCTGCCAAAGCGTCCTCTTCCCTGGTATCAATGTCAGACTCATCATCAGTCACTCCTTCCCTAGACCCACCATGTCCTCCTCCTGAGGAGTCCCCCGAACTGTTTGAGCACAGTGTTGGGTACATGCTCCAGGAGGATGCCCAGCGTTTCGAAGGGTCTGATGATGAAACCCAGCTACAGGAAGGCAGTAGCGTGAGAGCAGACAGAGGGGATGCTCAAGAAGGACACCAATCTGGCAGTCATGTTCCAGCAGCTGCAGCATACTGCCAGATTGGCTCCAGTGATGAGGAGGGAGGGGATGGTGAGGTCACTGACTCCACGTGGGTGCCTAATAGGAGAGAGGAGGAGGAGGAGGATGAGGAGGAGGCACATCTCCAACGAGGCAGGATGCCCTTTGGTGGCCAGCGTAAGGGCAGTACACCGACGGAATCACACCGCAGAGCTCCGCCTGTGCAGGGCGCTGCCTCTGCCCGTCATTCAAAAAGTTCTTTGGTGTGGGCCTTTTTTGAGGCTAGTGCATCAGATCACACAGCTGCTGTTTGCAACATATGTCTCAAGCGTATATCGCGTGGCCAAAACATCAGCCGCTTGGGTACCACATGCCTGACCAGACATATGTTGACCTGCCATGCAGCTCGTTGGCAAGCCTACCTCAAAGACCCACACCAAAGAACAAAGCGGACCTCTCCTTGCACCGCATCAGCTGGGATCTCCAACCCCACTATAACTTCAGTCCTCTCTGAAACATGCACTGAGAGGAATGAAGGTGTAGAATTAGGTGTGTCACAGCCAAGTACTTGCGGCCACTCTGCTAGCAGTACACCGACGTCCGATTCTAGCAGACAAATTTCCCTGCCCCAGCTGCTGGACCGTCGAAAGAAGTTCACTCCCAGCCATCCACATGCCCAGCGGTTGAATGCTAGCTTGGCTAAATTGCTAGCGCTTCAACTGCTGCCTTTTCAGTTGGTAGACTCGGCCCCCTTCCGTGAGTTTGTGCAATGTGCGGTTCCTCAGTGGCAGGTTCCCAAACGCCACTTTTTCTCACGGAAGGCTATTCCGGCTCTCTACCGGCATGTGGAAGGCAATGTCTTGGCCTCGCTGGACAGGGCGGTCAGCGGTAAGGTGCATATTACCGCTGACTCATGGTCCAGCAGGCATGGACAGGGACGTTACCTTTCTTTCACGGCCCATTGGGTCACTCTTTTGGCAGCTGGGAAGGATGCAGGACAAGGTGCAGTAGTGTTGGAGGTTGTTCCACCACCACGCCTCCAAAATGCTACTACTGGTTGTGACACACCTCTCTCCTCCACCCCCTCCTCTTCTTCTTCCTCCATGGCCTCTTCCTGTGGTTTGTCCTCGGAACCAGCGGTGCTCCGTAGGCGTTCAAGGGGCTACGCAAGTACGCAGGCAAAAAGATGCCATGCCGTGCTTGCGCTGGTGTGTTTGGGGGACAGAAGCCACACTGGGGCAGAGGTCCTGTCTGCTCTGCAGGGCCAGGCCGAGAGGTGGTTGACGCCACGCCAGCTTAAGCCAGGAATGGTGGTTTGCGACAATGGCACCAACCTCCTCTCCGCCCTCCGACAGGGACAACTGACCCATGTGCCCTGTGTGGCTCATGTCCTTAACCTGGTGGTGCAGCGGTTCTTGGGCAGGTACCCGGGCTTACAGGATGTCCTGAGGCAGGCCAGGAAAGTCTGTGTGCATTTCCGCAGATCTTATAATGCCAGTGCTCGCCTGGCTGAGCTGCAAAAGGAGTTGAACCTGCCCAAGAACCGCCTTATATGTGACATGCCAACCAGGTGGAACTCAACGTTGGCCATGCTGCAGCGGCTGCACACGCAGCAGAGGGCCATCAATGAGTACCTGTGCGACTACGGCACCAGGACAGGGTCAGGGGAGCTTGGTTTTTTTTCTCCACGCCAGTGGGGCATGATCAGGGATGCAAGCACTGTCCTGGCACCATTTGAGGAGGCCACGAGGATGGTGAGCAGTGACAGTGCATGCATCAGTGACACTGTACCTCTTGTCCACCTGTTGGAGCACACGCTGCGTGGAATAATGGACAGGGCACTTGAGGCAGAACAGAGGCAGGAAGAGGAGGACTTCCTTGCCTCTCAAGGCCCCCTTTACCCAGACAGTGTTCCTTCTGTCCCACCCATCGCACAGGAAGAGGAGGAGGAGGAGGAGGAGGAGGATTGTGTCAGCATGGAGGTGGAGGCTGGCACTCAGCATCATCAGCAGCAGTCTTTTAGGGATGATTTACAGTCCCAAGAAACCAGTGGACTTGTACGTGGCTGGGAGGAGGTGGCTGCGGATCATGTCGTCCTTAGTGACCCAGAGGACTCCGGAGCGAATGCCTCAGCAAACCTACGCTGCATGGCCTCCCTGATCCTGCAAAGTCTGCGGAAGGATCCTCGTATTCTTCGGATCAAGGAGAGGGACCATTACTGGCTGGCCACTCTCCTTGATCCACGGTACAAAGGTAAGGTTGCGGACCTTATGTTACCGTCGCAGAGGGAGCAGAGGATGAGACAACTCCGGGAGGCCTTGCAGAAAGGTCTGTGCAACGCGTTCCCAGAGACTGGGAGGTTACAAACTCCTGGTCCTGGACAACGAGTTGCTGAGGCTTCGGCCAGTCAAAGAAGGAGCGGTGGGGAAGGTGGCCGTCTGACCGATGCGTTCAGACAATTCTTTAGTCCGCAGCCCCAAAGTATGATCGGTTCCAGCAACCATCGCCAGCGTCTGATAAACATGGTGCACGAATATCTAGGGGCAAGGTCAGACTTGGACACCTTCCCCACCGAAAATCCTCTGGCTTACTGGGTCTTGAGGATGGATCACTGGCCAGAGCTTGCACAGTATGCAATTGAGCTACTGGCCTGTCCTGCATCCAGCGTTCTTTCGGAACGCACATTCAGTGCTGCTGGAGGATTTGTCACGGATCACAGGGTGCGCCTGTCCACCGACTCGGTTGATCGACTGACTTTCATCAAGATGAACCAGTCTTGGATCACCACCAGCTACCACACACCTGATGCTGATATAACAGACTAATTGATTTTAACATGTCACATCCCTTCAAGACTGATGCTGATGCTGAGTGCCTGTGCTGTTATGTTGACTGGCTATCCTCCTCCTCCGAGTCCTCAATGATACGATTGATGATGATAGCTTGGAAGATCATTTTTGTTTATGGGTGCCGCCACCAGTGGCTAAGGCCCAATTTTTCAGCCCCTGTTTTACAGGGGCGTGTAATTACAATTTTTTTAGCAATAATTTGCCATAGGGCTCATTGCTGTGCTCCAAGTACAGTATCTGTGAGGGGTTGGAGTGTTGTGGCACCAGTGCCTAAGGCCCAATTTTTCAGCCCCTGTTTAACAGGGGCGTGTCATTACAATTTTTGAAGCAATACTTTGCAACAGGGCTCATTGCTGTGCTCCAAGTACAGTATCTGTGAGGGGTTGTAGTGTTGTGCCACCAGTGCCTAAGGCCCAATTTTTCAGCCCCTGTTCAACAGGGGCATGCAATTACAATTCTTGATCTAATAATTCACAGCAGGGCCCATTGCTGCACCCACCAAGAGTAACTCTGAGGGCTTACAGTGTTGTGGCAACGCCACCACCACCACCACCACGAAAGGCCCAATTTTTCAGCCCCTGTTCAAAAGGGGCATGTAATTACAATTCTTGATCTAATAATTCACAGCAGGGCCCATTCCTGCACCCACCAAGAGTAACTCTGAGGGCTTACAGTGTTGTGGCAACACCACCACCACCACCACGAAAGGCCCAATTTTTCAGCCCCTGTTCAAAAGGGGCATGTAATTACAATTCTTGATCTAATAATTCACAGCAGGGCCCATTCCTGCACCCACCAAGAGTAACTCTGAGGGCTTACAGTGTTGTGGCAATGCCACCACCACCACCACCACGAAAGGCCCAATTTTTCAGCCCCTGTTCAAAAGGGGCATGTAATTACAATTCTTGATCTAATAATTCACAGCAGGGCCCATTCCTGCACCCACCAAGAGTAACTCTGAGGGCTTACAGTGTTGTGGCAACACCACCACCACCACCACCACCACGAAAGGCCCAAATTTTCAGCCCCTGTTCAACAGGGGCATGCAATTACAATTCTTGATCTAATAATTCACAGCAGGGCCCATTGCTGCACCCACCAAGAGTAACTGTCAGGGCTTACAGTGTTGTGGCACCAGCACCACCATCAAAGGCCCAATTTTTACTACCACTGTTCAACAATTATATGTAATTAAAATTCCTGATATAATAGTTGACAGCAGGGCGTTCCAGCACCAACCAAGAGTAACTGTGAGTGCTTACAGTGTTGTGCCAACACCAACAACTAAGGGGCCTATTTCTGCAGAGTATATACGGCAGGTCCCTACTTTCAAACATCCAACTTACAAACGACTCCTACTTGCAAATGCAAGAAGACAACAGGAAGTGAGAGGAAATCTACCCCTTGGAAGGAAAATTCTCTCCTGTAAGAATTAATATGGGAGAAAGGTGTCTCCTCTGTACTGATGCTTTATCACCAATCCTTGTTTCAAGAAAAACACCACATTTCAAAAACAGTTGTCATTGGGACGGAAAGTGAGGTGAAATGTTCTGAACAGGGGCACAGACAGCAAAACAAATGTTACAGGGGTGATAATCCTTACCTATGTTTTCCAAAAAGTTTAAAAATAGATTTTTGGGCTGGAGCTACACTTAAACAATGTACCTGTTCAAAATTACAAACAGATTCTACATAAGAACAAACCTACAGTCCCTGTCTTGTATGCACCGCCTGTATACGGCTGTTCAGAGTATATAGGGCCTTTTTTATTTTATGTGCGGGGTTCCCCTTAATATCCATACAAGACCCAAAGGGGCTGGTAATGGGCTGGGGTAGGGGGGGGGGTCATGGGGTAGCTATGCCATTTTTCTTAAAGATTTTCATCCATATTACCGGGACCAGACATTACATTAAAGCCGCAAGCAGTTTTAAATGGCTTTTTTTTCCTTTAGAAGTGTCATTTTGTGCAGGGACAGTTCTAAACACGGGAAACACGTGGCACTTCACAGGCATACTTTAGACACCCCCCAGGTACGATATTTAAAGGAATATTTGACTTTTTTTTTTTCACTTTATGCATCATTAAAATGACTGCTCCCGAAAAACGACCGTTTTTAAAACTTCTTTTTGCATTGATACATGTCCCCTGGTGCACAACCCGGGTTCCCAAACCCTTTTTAGGACAATAACATGCATAATAGTTGTTATAATTAGCACTTTAGAATTCGAACGTTCGCATCCATTGTATTTAATAGGGTTCTAATGTTCGTACGAACTTTCGGTCCGTTCGCGGGTTCTGGTGCGAACCGAACCCGGGGGTGTTCGGCTCATCACTAGAGGCTACTAATTTAAGTGAGCATCAGGAAGGATATTAAGCTAGGTGGGTTAGCAGCCTGTCTTCTACATAACTCTACTAATCTGGTGTGGTTAACTGTCTATCCGTCGCTGCTAGGATTGGGCACACAACTTACAAATCAAGGGTAACTCGTATACCGTGAGGCCTAAAGAGAAATTCAGCTAGACTATTTAGACATAGTAACATATAACCAGCATCATCAGACCTTAAAAAAAAAAAAAAAAAAAAAAAGGGAGGGGGGGGTGTAAAACCCCTGGGAGAGGGTGGGGAGGGGGAGAAGTCAAAGCATGGGATTACTTAAATCTTGTGTCCCATCCTTTGGCTGTAGCACATAGTCTCTGGGTCGACACTTAACACCAAGTGGAGGTGTCAAAAAGCCAAAGGGGTGAAATAGGGCTCACCATGGAGCACGGCATCAGTACTCATAGTTCCTTAGGTGCAGATCCAGCCGGATGTAAGCCTAAGGTGTAATGAAAACAGTACCTGGATGATAGTAGGCTGTGGGAGAGGTCCTCGATCCTGGTGAAGGGGTTGGAGGAAGGAGTCATCACGCTGCGACCAAAGTCCCCGGTTGTTCGTTGTGGTGCGGGGGTAGAAAAAAACAAATGGACAAAAGTTACAAATGAGTAAAAAAAAAAAAAAAAAAAGCAGAACTCAACTTACTGACCCACGGGTCAACCATCACATATCAGGCCGGGCGCAAGTCTCTGTCTCCCCTGCGTGGGGTGTCAGCATTCCCAGGAGGGTGTGAGGAGAGATCTCGACGAGAGAGACGTTCTCCTGGCGAAGTGGGGTCTAGCCTGCGGCGTCTGGATTTTTGTCGTTGCGCTTTGGGTGATGATACGTGTGAAACTGGCTTCCAGGGTTCCGTGGGGAAGTAGAATGAGTGCCATTCAGGTATGTCTACAGGTGGTAGATCCAGTTGCTCGCAGAAGGTAGGGAGGTCTTCCGGTGTCCGGAGCAGTGCCGTGCGTCCCCTGGCGGTTGTTGACAAGCAAAATGGGAATTTCCACCTGTATTGGATGTTACGGGAGCGCAATGTGTCCAGCAGGGGTCGCAAGGTGCGCCTATTCTGTAATGTTATCTGGGACAGGTCCTGGAAAAGCTTAATGTCGGCGCCATTGTGAGAGATGCGTCCCCTTTCCCTCGCTTTCCTGAGTATCTCCTCTTTCAGGGGGAAGTTTACAATGCAGCAAACTACATCTCTGGGGGGTTCAGCATCTCTAGGAGGGGGTCTGAGGGCACGGTGCAGTCTCTCCATCTCTATGGGGGAATCTGCGGGCCTATCGAGCAGGTCATTAAAGATGGCGCATATTGTCTGTGATAGGGAGGCCTGTTCAATGCTCTCGGGAACCCCCCTAATCCTTATATTGTGCCTGTGCCCCCTATTGTCTAAATCTTCCACTTGTCTGTGCAATTCAAACATGTATGGTAGGTGCATATCGTATGTCTTTTGCACTTGCCTGATCGCTGCAGCTTGGAGCTGTGTGGTTTCTTCCACTTCAATCAGGCGGTTATTCATCCCCTGTATTTCCGTCTTAAGGTCCGATATGGCAGCTGTCAGGGTGTGTTTAATGTCCAGGGAGAATAGCTGCAGGTCTCTCTGCAAGTCCAGGAGGCTCGGGTTCGCGGCTCTATTAATATCCATGAGCGGCTCGGTGGAGTTTCTAGGCGAGCTCGGGGATGAGGCCTGTGAGGCCTGTGAAGCCAGCAACTCCGCGTGGTGCGTTGCGGCCCGGGTTCGGAACATCTCCGGTATGTTGCCGCTGAATTGCATGCCGGAGTCCTTGAGGGAGCGGGGGGTCGAGGTGCTTCTGTGCGTTTTGCCCATTCCTAACAGAGCATGGAAATCCCCCAAAAATAGCTTAAAAGATCCTCAGAGTGCCGGAGCTCTCAGATCATGCGGCCATCTCGCGTCCCGTCCAAGCCACGCCCCCCGCGCCGGCAAAATCTTAGTAAATGTCAAGTCACGTAAATCAATTTGCATAAGTTGAACAGGCGCAGCTCTGAACTTCCCAGTGCGCCTGCAAAATTACATTTCTAAAGGAAAAAAAAAGGCATTTAAAAGCACCCGCGGCTATAATGAATTGTCGGCTCCCGGCAATATAGAGAAAAGTCATTGAAAGTCTTTGATAACAAAAAAAAAAGCGTGGGGGTCCCCCCAAATTCCATTACCAGGCCCTTCAGGTCTGGAATGGATATTAAGGGGAACCCTGCCGCAAATTTAAAAAAAAATGCGTGCGGTTCCCCCAAATATCCATACCAGGCCCTTCAGATCTGGTGTGGATTTTAAGGGGAACTCCACCCCAAATGTAAAAAAAAAATGGCGTGGAGTCCCCCCAAAAATCCACACCAGACCCTTATCCGAGCACGCAACCTGGCAGGCTGCAGGAAAAGAGGGGGGGATGAGAGAGCGCCCCCACCCCCTCGTGAATCGTACCAGGCCACATGCCCTCAACATGGGGAGGATGTCCCCATGTTGATGGGGACAAGGGCCTCATCCCCACAACCCTTGCCCGGTGGTTGTGGGGGTCTGCGGGTGGGGGGCTTATCGGAATCTGGAAGACCCCTTTAACAAAGGGGACCCCCAGATCCCAGCCCCCCCTATGTGAATTGGTAATGGGGTACATTGTACCCCTACCATTTCACAAAGAAAGTGTAAAAATTTAAAAAATGACAAGAGCCGGTTTTTGACAATTCCTTTATTAATGTCTTCTCTTTTCTTCCATCTTCTTCCATCTTCTTCTTCCATCTTCTTCTTTTCTCCATTTGGGTTTCTTCCTCCATCTTGTTCTTCATCTTCATCTTCATCTTCCTCTTCATCTTTATCTTCATCTTTATCTTCCTTCTTCCTTCGGTCTTCTCGTCCGCATCTTGCTCCGGCTTCTTCTTCCCTTCTTCTTTCTTCTTCGGACGCTCAGTTTGAATTGGAGGTTCCCGCTGTGTGATGATTCAGTTCTCCTCTTGGTCCGCTGCCACCCGGAGGGGGGCGGGGTCACCGGGTGGCAGCGGACCCAGAGGAGAACTGAAGAACTGAAGCGTCGCACAGCAGGAACCTCCAATTCAAATGGAGCGGCCGAAGAAGAAAGAAGAAGCCGGAGCAAGATGCGGACGAGAAGACTGAAGGAAGAAGGAAGATGAAGATGAAGATAAAGATAAAGAGGAAGAGGAAGATGAAGATGAAGAACAAGATGGAGAAAGAAACCCGAATGGAGAAAAGAAGAAGATGGAAGAAGATGGAAGAAAAGAGAAGACATTAATAAAGGAATTGTCAAAAACCGACTCTTGTAATTTTTAACATTTTTTACACTTCCTTTGTGAAATGGTAGGGGTACATTTGTACCCCATTACCATGTCATACAGAGGGGGGCCGGGATCTGGGGGTCCCCTTTGTTAAAGGGGTCTTCCAGATTCCGATAGGCCCCCCGCCGGCAGACCCCCACAACCACCGGGCAAGGGTTGTGGGGATGAGGCCCTTGTCCCCATCAACATGGGGACATCCTCCCCATGTTGAGGGCATGTGGCCTGGTACGGTTCAGGAGGGAGGGGGGGCCGCTCTCTCGTCCCCCCCTCTTTTTCTGCGGCCTGCCAGGTTGCGTGCTCGGATAAGGGTCTGGTATGGATTTTTGGGGGTACTCCACACCATTTTTTTTTTAAATTTGGGGTGGAGTTCCCCTTAAAATCCACGCAAGATCTGAAGGGCCTGGTATGGATATTTGGGGAAACCGCACGCATTTTTTTTTAAATTTGCGGTAGAGTTCCCCTTAATATCCATTCAAGACCTGAAGTGTCTGATAATGGATTTTGGGGGGACCCCCACGCTTTTTTTTTTTTTGCTATCAAAGACTTTCAATGACTTTTATCTGTATTGACGGGAACCAGCAATTCATTACAGCTGCGAGTACTTTTAAATGACTATTATTTTACTTTAGAAATGTAATTTTGCTCTGGAACTGTTATAAACATGGAAAACATGCGCTACTTTACAGGCATACTATAGACACCCCCCGGGTATGATATTTAGGGCCAGTTCACACAGGATGCAGTGCAGTGCGTTTTTGTGATGCATGAAAAACGCAAAGAAAGTTGATCACATTAATGCCAATGGCATAGTTCACACCACTGCAGTCCGTTCCAGTGCGTTTCAGAAAGGAATAAAAAAATGGTCATGCTGTATTTTTTAGGTACAGAACTGTACTGGACCGCAGTAAAACACATCCAAAACGCAACGGAACGTACCAAAAACGCACTGGAATGCACCTAAATGCACCAAAGACGCACTGCAACACACTTGTCCTAAGTGAAAAGAGGGGGGAAAAAACACTGGACTGCATCAAAAACGCATCAAAAATGCACTGGAACGTGTCAAAAACGCGCATGCAGAAAAGCACCTGGAACGCATCCAGACTGCGTTTCTATGGTGTGAACTAGGGCCAGTTCACACCATAGAAACGCAATCCGGATGTGTTCCAGGTGCTTTTCTGCATGCACGTTTTTGATGCGTTCCAGTGCATTTTTGGTACGTTTTTGATGCAGTCCAGTGCTTTTTTTTCACCCCTCTTTTTTATTAACCCTAGATAAGGACAAGTGTGTTCCAGTGCGTTTTTGGTGCATTTAAGTGTGTTCCTGCGCGTTCCAGTGCGTTTATGATGCGTTTTGCTGCATTCCAGTACAGTCCAGTGCATGTAAAATGCAGCATGTTCTACTTTTTTGGTGGAACTGGAATGCACTGGAACAAACACTGCCATTTAGGACCATATAACCAACTTTCCATGCATTTTTGATGCATAAAAAACGCAATGGACTGCATGTGGTGTGAAATGGCCCTTAAGCAATTTGGCATATTTAAAGACACTTCTCCTTGTTTTGTTTTTGGTGTTGTCCAAATTGGTGACATTGATATATGTCTCTTAGGGTGGGACCTGGGCCCCCATTTTATGGCCAATAACTAGAAGATAAGCCAGCCAAGTGGGGACTAGCAAAATTAACATGTCAGTTCCCATAGACTGCAATGGTATTTGTTGGGGGGGGTGATTGTCCCATCCCTAATTTTGTAGCATGCTGGATGATGTGCTTAATTTTGGATAGGGGGGGGGGGTATTTTCTGCTAGCTGCATTTGAGTTCTTCTGCCCAGCCTGTTAGATTTTTTTTGGTGCTTTTTGTGTGTGAACAGCACCTGGACATTTCTGGGCATGCTCAGAGAGTGTTTTTATGGTTTAGTAATTGAAGGACATCCTTAACAGGTGTAGCCACTTTGAAGTTCAGTCTCTACATTGGGTGAACTTGCATTTTGGGTGTTTCATGGACTGTGCATGTGTTTTCAATTGCCTCATTAGCACACAAACCTATGTTATATAAAGCTAGCAAATAGCATTCACTCCCTTACCCTGAAAAGAGGCAAGTGTGTGTGAGTGTGTGTGGGGGGCAAAAGTACATTTTGGTGTCCTTATCGAGTTTGTAACACATGTATTTTATTTGTTATGTCTTTGCAAAACCGGTGTTTGTTTTACTTTTGGATTGTATTTTTTGGTGTGGGGGAAATATTCCCCTGAAATAATTTTGATGTTGTTAATGTGTGTCGTTTGTTCACTTTGATTTAATTGTGCTGCACTATTTTGCCAAATCTTTCTCAAGATGTTTTGAGTCTGTAACTGTTTCAAATTGACCCTGTTTTTTTTTTATTATTATTATTATTCTTTGTTTTGTTTTTTTTGTTGACCAATAAAATTTGATGCAAAGTTTTGAGGTTTGTTTTGCGTTTTCTTTGCAACAAATGTGACAGCTGATTGGCATGTCAAAACAACAGGTGTGATTTGGCTACCCTGGTGCCTTCATGCTAGCATATGCATGTATTGTGTGCTGCCATGGAAAATCACCAGGAAATGAAAAATACAGAGCGGTAAGTATTCAATTTTCTCTTTTTACTGCAGTGGTTTTCGGCCTCAGTCCTCAAGTACCCCCAACAGGACATGTTTTGTGAATTTATCTTATGGAGAATTGCTGTCCAAAATACCAAACCATTGACTGTGATTTAAAGCACATGTGCAAGATGAAGGCAAACCTGCAAACATGGCCTGTTGGGGATACTTGAGAAGCACTGATTTAGAGCACTGCACTTAAAAATAGCTCAAGGCAATACAATTCTAATTGTGGGCATTTTGAGGGAAACAAAGTAAGTGTTAGAACCCCTGCTTGTATTTTTGTTTTGTTTTTAGGTTAGGCTTTTTTTTTTTTTAAGGTTGGGCTTTGTGTCCCCTTTTAGTAAAATTGGCTTCACTTCCTGTCACACAGCTAAACAGGAAGTGAAGGTAAAACCCTACCAATGTCTTTTCTTGGGGACACACAGATCAATCTAACTAGTGTCCCCATTAAGCAAATTGCACTCTAGGACTTTGTTATGTACACCCCAAATCATTAGGTAGTTTGGGGTTTAGTAAAGACAAATCCACTCTGCAGTAAAAGTGTAGCTGCTGAAAATCTGAGGGATCACTGGTGATTGTAACATCCAATCATGTAAAAGCAAAGATGGTGTTTTTTTTTTGTTTGCATGTCCCCCTCGGATATCCAGCAAATGCACTTGTAGTGCAAAGTAGATTTGCCTTTATTAAATAAACCCCAAAGTCCAAAAAATCTAATAATTTGGGGTGTAAACAGCAAAATGCTGGAGTGCAATGTACATAATGGGGAAAGTATTTAGATTGACCTGTGTGTCCCCAAGGAAAGACAATGGTGGGGATTTACCCTCACTTCCTGTGTGGCTTTGTGACAGGAAGTGAATTATTTGGAAGGATAAAGTGGCCAAATTTGGGAATTGTCTCCACCCTATCAGGGGTGCAGACATCCCCAAAAACTGTCTAGACTTGTAATCCCTCTGCACTCTATCCCCAAGCAAAAATAAGTAAGGATTTAATTTTTTTTTTTTTTTTTTTTCTAAAAAGTAAGTTCTCCAACTGTTACCAAGCTCGTCATCCTCCGACAACAGGGTGAGCCAAAACGGATTCAGGCGCCACGTACGGGGCGGTTTGTCTAATGGGATGGAGAGGCTAATGAAATATGGGCTATGGTCTGAAAGTAATCTGGGGGCAAATTCAGCTTCCAGTAATCTTGGGGCAAGGGTACTAGAAATGAATATAAAATCTATACGGGACATGGTGTTATGGGTAGTTGAGAAACAGGAGTAAGCTCGAGTGAGCGGGAATTTAAAACGCCAGGTGTCAGTGAGATTAAAGGAAGAGATAAGTCGGGAGAATCTAGTGTGGGTTGGAGCTGTAGTAGATAATGGCGAGGGCGACAGTTTGTCTAATGTAGGGTTCAACGTAGCGTTAAAATCCCCCAGCCACACCGCCTGAATCGAAGGATGACGAGTCATATATAGCAAGCCCTCTGTGACTATAGTAGAATTAAATGGTGGAGGTACATAGAATGCCATCAGTAGGAAAGGTTCACCATACAATTTAACCGAAAGAAAGACATAGCGCCCCTGTGGGTCAGACTGAACATCACACAGCTCAAAATGTACCGTCTTGGCAATCAAAACTGAGACTCCGCGGGCGTGGGACGAGTGGGATGAATGATATGCCCACCCAATCCATGGCCGGCGGAGTGCCATCTGGAGCCGACCCTCAACGTGTGTCTCCACTAACACCACAATGTCGGCTCGTTGTTTTTTGAGAAATGAGAAAACTGCAGATCTCTTTACCTTGTCCCCAAGCCCACGCACATTCCAAGTGAGCAGTTTTATCGATGCCATAATTCAAACATTAAAACATATCGTGGGACAGTAGCATTACATGAATACAAGGTTTGCCATCTATGCAGTATCAATGTTAGCATGCACTTCGTTGTATTGCAGTCCATCAAGAAAAAACGAACCTCCCCCTCCCCCCTCCCCACCCTGCATCTTCCCCAACTGATGCGGGTATGTTCCCAAAACCAAAAGAAAGTAACAACCGGTAGCAGATAAAACCAAAATATCTTGCTGTTACGTAAAAGATCTGCAGCGATCTCCTCACATGGGAGGTGTGGAAGATCCAATGCCCGCAAATAAAGAGCAACAGGCTCTTCTTGTACTGTGAACCAGAAGTACAGTGCGGGGTCGGTGGTATAGAAAGTTCTGCAGTCACATAATAAAGAGATGCGTGTTCCGGTTGCTGGGGGGCGAAAATTCGCTGTGTTAGGCATGTGGAGTGTAGGACTGATTGTGCTCCGCAATTACAGTCTCCAGGGTAGTTACATGGATCAACCAGTCAGTGGGGGCCCTAAGTATGGGAGACCCCCTCTGCAGGTTACAATTGAAAGAGGATTATAGCAGGGGAAGGCAAAAGGGGGTCCCAGGGGTAAGGAGCAATAGGGTATGCGCCGCGGGCAGTAAAGGGGAGACAAAAAAAAAGGGGGGGGTAACATACCAGGATTTGCAGACTCCCGCTGCGGCGTATAATGTGCTGGTGATGATGACAGGCAATCAATAGTGCTGATGAACATGCTCGGTCAGGTCACTCCGCCGCCCCTCTGGCGGGCCCCGGACGCTCCAACCAGGCAATGACTTCCTGAGGATCCTCAAAAAAGAACACACGGCCGTCCCTTTCGACTCTAAGACGAGCTGGAAATAGCATAGAGTATTTAAGATGTTGTATCCGGAGCCTCCTCTTCGCCTCCATGAAGCCTTGGCGGCGGCGCTGCACCTCGGCAGAAAAGTCGGGGAAGATAGCGATCTTGGAGTTTCCAAGGTGGATGTTACCTTTTTCCCTGGCCATGCGCAGCGCCGCATCTCTATCTTTGTAATTCAAGAATTTTGCTATAAACGTGCGGGGGGGAGCCCCCTGAGGAGGAGATCTGGCAGGCATACGATGAGCCCTCTCCACCGCCAGGGTGGGGGAGAAGGCCTCGCGGCCATAGGTGTCAACAAGGAGTTTCTCCAAGAAGGTGGTAGGATCTTTGCCCTCAGCTCCCTCGGGGAGCCCGATGAAACGGAGGTTGCACCTCCGGAGCCTATTTTCCATATCATCTTGCTTGCTTAGAATCTGATTGATTTGGAGCTGCATTCGATCGGAGCTGACTTGGAGCGGCGTAACGGTGTCCTCCACCTCTCCAATGCGGGTTTCGGCAGTCGTGACACGCTCACGAAGTTTCTGGAAGTCTTGTCGCATGAGTGAAAGGTCCACCTTGACCCCCTCTATTTGCGCCGTCAGGGACGTCCGGCAGTATGTGATCGCCTCGAGCAGTTTAGCTGTGTCGCCTCCCGTAGCGTCCTGCTCACCGCCTGCGGCACCGCCATCTCTTTCCTCCTCCTGGCGGCGGTACTGGTCCAATTTCGCCAGGGTGGCCTTTGGCGTTTTTGGCGGAGTCATGGCAGGTATCCGCTGTGATCCCTCCCCCCTCCAAAGCAGGCAGCTCAGTCTATACCGAATGGTAGGGAGCTGTAGGGCTGGTGGGCCAGGAAGAGTCACTAGTCAGCAGGCCGGGTGAAGCAAGATGGCCACCGACCAGCACTAGGCCGAAGCCGGGGCCTTTCCTGAACGCGGCGGCCGCGCAGTCAGAGGCTGATGTATCTGCCTCTGTGGGTGTGAGGGGTCCTCAGGGGGACTCGGTGGGCCCCTGCAGGCTGTTACCTGAGAGCAGGAGGGCCAGGAAGCAGCACAGGCGGCAGGTCGGGTGGAGCAAGATGGCCGCCGACTTCCAGGGCTAGGCCGAAGCCGCGGACTTTCCTAAATGCGGCACCCGCGATCGGGATCGTGGCCCTGCGGAGGCCGCCGTACGAGCGGAGGATGGTGGATTTGCGGCCACGGATGTTCAGGGTCCCCAGGGGGTCCCGCTGGGCTGGTGCAGGATGACGCTGAAGGTCAGGATGGGCTGTACAGGAGTAATGGACGGAGCTCAAATCATGCACGTCCTACTCCATGCTATGTCAGGCCACGCCCCAGTAAGGATTTAATTTAGTTTAACTTTGCAAAGACACATTCCTAAGTTAAATTGTGATGCATGTCAATGGCCCATTTAGACCCTCTTTAATCACTTGAGATCAGCGCTATAAATGATCGACGGCCACAGCATGGTCCTCAATTGCCGGGAGTCCGTCAATAAACGTCCTCCCCTGTGGTCACCGAGCCACTGAGACTTGGGTGATGACAGATCCAAGTAAGGGGCCGATACCTGCCCTTTACCATGTGATCAGCTGTCAGCCAACGACATCTGATTACGTTATGTAAACAAAAGCTGGGTAATGGTTTTTGTTTTCTCCTTGTGCTGACAGCGTGAGCATAAAAAAAGGCAATCACCGGCTTATGTGCAAGGGACATCGGGCCCGAAGAGGAAGAGGCAATTCTGCGTCATCTGTGACAATCAGTAGCCCCTGCCAGTGCCACCTATCAATGCCCACCACTGCTGCCAATCAGTGCCACCTAGCAGTTCTGCCTATCAGTGCCCATCACTGCCAACTATCATTGCCACCTAGCAATGCCACTTCTCAATGCCCACCAGTGCCAACTAGCAATGCCACCTCTCAGTGCCCACCCTTGCCACCTTATCGGTGCCCATCAGTGCAGCCCATCAGTGCAGTCTCATCAGTGTACATCAATGAAGGAAAAAAATTACCTTTTTTCAAAATTTTCGAAATATTACCCACTTTCCTACCGCCCACCGTCAAATGACATCCTTGGCTTTGTGTGGTGACATCTGAATGATGCCTGCAGTTACAGGCATCATTCAGATATCATTCTTTTCAGCCGGCGATTCTGTGCACGATAAAAACAATCATAGTGGCAGTTCCGCCGCTTGATCGTTCTTATAGGTGGCGGGAGGGGACGACCCCCCCCTCCCGCCGCCATCCGGTGCTTCTCCGGGCTCTCCCGTGCCATCTTGGGCTCGGAGAACGATTTGGCCGGCGCCGGATGGGAAGCATAGAGATGACTGGTGACCAGATGGTCACCAGTAATCTCTATGACCGTCGGAGGCCCGGCCGCAACGTTATGACATCACGCCGGGTTCCCGTATGTAAACCAAGCCGTGATCTCGGCTGTCAGCATGAGTATGATGAATTTTTTTGACCGATCTCATGCTTTCCAGCATGGAGGAGAGATGTGGGGTCTTATTGACCCTGCATCTCTCCATAAAGAGGACCTGTCACAATAGATTCCTATTACAAGGGATGTTTACATTCCTTGTAATAGGAATAAAAGTGATCCAAAAAACAAAAAAGTTAAAAAAAGAGTAAGAAATCCAAAAAAAGAAAAAAAAAATCCAAAAAAAGAAAAAACGCCCATGTCCCCGGTAGCTCGCGCTCAGAAGCGAACACACACGTAAGTCCCGCCCACATATGTAAACGCCGTTCAAACCACACATTTGAGGTATTGCTGCGTGCGTTAGAATGAGTGCAACAATTCTAGCACTAGACCTCCTCTGTAATGCCAAAATGGTAACGTGTAAAAAAAATTCAAGCATCGCCTAGGGAGATTTTTAAGTACTGAAGTTTGGTGTCCTTCCATGAGTGTGCACAATTTTAAAGCGTGACATGTTAGGTATCTATTTACTCAGCATAACAACATCTTTTACATTATCCCCAAAAATTGGGCTAACTTTACTGTTTTGTAATTTTTTTACATTCATGAAACCATTTATTTACCAAAATAAAGGCATTGGAAAATGTATTACGCAAATACCGAGCGAGATAAAAATTTGCAATGACCGCCATCTTATTCCCTAGGCTGTCTGCTAAAAAAACATATATAATGTTTGGGGTTTTGAAGTAATTTTATAGCCATAAATGTATGATTTTTACATGAAGGAGAGAAGTGCCAGAATAGGCCCAGTGCTGAAGTGGTTAAAATATCCATATATTTTTTTTTTTAACTCGGTCTTTTGTATTTATAGAAAACAAAAAACCGCAGAGGTGATCAAATAGCACCAAAAGAAAGCTCTATTTGTGTGCCAAAAAATAATACATTTTCGTTGGGTTACAGTGTTGTATGAGCGCGCAATTGTCATTCAAAGTGCATCAGCGCTGAAATGTGAAAATTGGTCTGGGCAGGAAGGGGGTTTAAGTGGCCAGTGCGCAAGTGGTTATAAGGCTACATGCACACGGACGTTTTTCAAGCTGCTTGTTTGAGCGTTTTTTGCAGCTTAAAAACGTCTCTCCATGTTAGCTTATGGCCTCATGGCCACCATGGCGTTTTTGAGCTGTAAATGGCATAGGTGTTTTTAGG
This sequence comes from Rana muscosa, assembly GCA_029206835.1. Lineage (NCBI taxonomy): Eukaryota > Metazoa > Chordata > Amphibia > Anura > Ranidae > Rana > Rana muscosa. The sequence continues at coordinate 497,347,106 of CM055117.1, forward strand.
CCCCATGTACACGGGACGCTGGTGGTACATCGTACCCCTACCCATTCACCTGGTGGCAAAAAAAGTTAATAAAAACACAACACAGGTTTTTAAAGTAATTTATTAGGCAGCTACGGGGGTCTTCCTGCCGGGCGCCCCGCTATCTTCTTCCAGCTCTTTTGCTAGCGGGGTCCTGGGCTTTCTTGTCCTCTTCTTCTGACTTCGGGGGTCTTCCTGTCGGGCGCCCTGCTATCTTCTTCCAGCTCTTTTGCTAGCGGGGTCCTGGGCTTTCTTGTCCTCTTCTTCCGACTTCGGGGGTCTTCCTGTCGGGCGCCCTGCTATCTTCTTCCAGCTCTTTTGCTAGCGGGGTCCCGGGCTTCCTCGTCGTCTTCGGGGGTCTTTCTGCCGGGCGCCCCGCTATCTTCTTCCAGCTCTTTTGCTAGCAGGGTCCCGGGCTTCATCGTCGCCTTCTTCCGACTTCGGGGGTCTCTTGTTCTGTTCTCCGGTGTCGTCTCCGCGCTCTCCGCTGACCCTGCCCCGTAGCACGTCACAGTCCCATCATTCCTCAGGACTGTGACATCATATGGGGGCGGGGTCAGCAGTGGCATCACCCGGTGACCACGCCCATGTCAATATAAGTGGGCGCGCTTCGCGCCCAGAGCATTGTAACGGCGGACAGGGACGAGGCAACATCGGGCGAAGAGAAGAGGGAAGAAGGCGACGATGAAGCCCGGGACCCCGCTAGCAAAAGAGCTGGAAGAAGATAGCGGGGCGCCCGGCAGAAGGCAGAAAGAACCGGAGATCGTGGAGAAGGCACCGGAGAGCGGGAGAAGAACCGGAGAGCGCGGAGACGACACCGGAGAACAGAACAAGAGACCCCTGAAGTCGGAAGAAGGCGACGATAAAGCCTGGGACCCGGCTAGCAAAAGAGCTGGAAGAAGATAGCGGGCGCCTGGCAGAAAGACCCCCAAAGACGACAAGAAAAGCCCGGGACCCCGCTAGCAAAAGAGCTGGAAGAAGATAGCGGGGCACCCGGCAGGAAGACCCCCAAAGTCGGAAGAAGACGACGAGTAAGCCCGGGACCCCACTAGCAAAAGAGCTGGAAGAAGATAGCGGGGCGCCCGGCAGGAAGACCCCCGGAGCTGCCTAATAAATTACTTTAACCACTTCGCGCCCGGGCAATGCTCAAAAGACGTCTGCATTTCGGCGCCGAAGTGCTGACTGGACGTCCATGGACGTCCTCCTCTTCCCCCCCCCGTGCGCCCCCGCGAGCGCGCATCGGGGAAAATCTGTGTTGGCCGTGTCCCTTGGACACAGCCAATCACAGATCGTGCTGAATGGCCAATCACAGAGGCCATTCAGCACTCGATCTCACTATCCAATGAGAGATGATCTCAAATGTAAACATATGAGATCATCTCTCATTGCCGGCTTTCTCTCCTCACACAGAGACAGCGTGTGAGGAGAGAGATCTGTGCTGCAGCTTGTAATAGTGAGTGATAAAATACACACACACACAAGTAAAAAACAGTGCCCACAGTCCCTGCCAGTGCCATCTGCTACCAGTGCCACCTGCCAGGGCCATCTTCCACCTGCCAGGGCCATCTGCCAGTGCCATCTGCCAGGGCCATCTGCCAGTGCCATCTGCCAGTGCCATCTGCCAGTGCCATCTGCTGCCAGTGCCACCTGCCAGTGCCATCTGCTGCCAGTGCCACCTGCCAGTGCCATCTGCCACCGCCATCTGCCACCAGTCCCATCTGCCACCAGTCCCATCTGCCACCAGTGACACCAGTCAGTGCCACCTGTGCCACCTGCCAGTGCCACCTGCCAGTGCCATCTGTGCCACCTGCCAGTGCCATCTGTGCCACCAGTCCCATCTGCCACCAGTCAGTGCCATCTGTGCCACCTGACAGTGCCACCTGCCAGTGCCATCTGTGCCACCTGCCAGTGCCATCTGTGCCACCAGTCCCATCTGCCACCAGTCCCATCTGCCACCAGTCCCAACTGCCAGTGCCACCTGCCAGTGCCATCTGCCATCAGTGCCACCTGTCAGTGCCATCTCATCAAATGGCTAAAAGAGTATTCTCAGCCGAGGAGGCGTATGAAATTCTTGCGGCCGACGGGAGCAACGGGGAGCGCTCCGATTCGGAGTCCTCCGCATATTCAGATGAGTCTGACGTGGACTATGAGCCTGTCATAAGCAGTGGATCAGTGACGGAGGAGACGGAGACGGCAGAGGAGGAGGAGGAAGAAGAAGAAGAAGAGGAGGAGGGCCCGCCCGCCAGACGAAGGCGTTCTGCTGAGGAGGCAGTGCCATCCACCAGCACCGCAGTGCCATCCACCAGCACCGCAGTACCTCGAGAAGCAAGGCCACGTACCAGTGGGGTGTCACCTCAGCCCCAAAGGGTTAGGTCCCATGCCAGCCTTCCCTATTCCTTTCAGTACCCTTTGTGGCTTCCTCCAAATTCAGGAGAAGCCAACATTCCCCCTTTCACTGCCCAGCCAGGAGTCCAGGTGGATACAGAAAACTTTTCCCCAATAGATTTTTTTAATTTAATTTTTACTAACGACATGCTGGCAACAATTGTGGCCCAGTGCAACTTATATGCCCAACAGTTTATAACCAGCAACCCAACGTCCTCTTATGCCCGTCCCTACGTGTGGAAAGCCCTTACAGTGGAGGAGTTTAGGATTTTTTTGGGCCTCACATTCTGCATAGGACTAAATGGAAAAAATCAATTACGTTCATATTGGTCATCCCGCCCCATATATCACATGCCCATCTTTTCCTCAGTAATGCCCAGGTCCAGATATCTAATGATTATGAGATTCCTACACTTCAATGATAATACCCAGTGCCCTCCCCGAAATGACCCAAATTTTGATAAACTTTATAAAATTCGGCCGCTACTAACTTATTTTTCTGAAACCTTCCCCCAGTTGTTTACCCTAGACAAACACATATGCATAGATGAGTCCCTTATCAAATTTTCTGGCAGGCTGGGCATAAAACAATTTATACCCAGCAAAAGGGTCCGCTATGGGGTGAAGCTGTATAAATTGTGCAACAGAGAAACTGGGTATGTGTATGGCTTCATCATATATGAAGGGAAGGACTCCGAACTGAACCCCCCTAATTGCCCAATCTACATTGGAACCAGTGGGAAAGTAGTTTGGGAACTCATAAACCCACTCCTAGAGAAAGGATACCACTTGTATGTGGACAATTTTTATACCAGTTTGCCCCTGTTCCGAAATTTGCACAGAATGAAGACTCCAGCATGCGGCACCGTACGGACGAACCGGAAGGGCTTTCCTCAAAGCCTGGTCACCAAAAAATTGAGAAGAGGGGAGACGGCGAGTTTGCGTAATGAGGAGATTTTGGCTGTGAAGTGGAGGGACAGAAGAGACGTGTACTTGCTTTCTTCCATCCACAACAATGAATTTGTTGAAGTCACCAGGAGGAATGGCCGGATCCAAAAACCCAAATGCATCTACGATTACAATAAGTTCATGGGGGGTGTCGACTTCAACGACCAGATGCTCGAACCCTACCTTTCCACAAGAAGATCATACCAGTGGTATAAGAAAGTTTCAATTTATTTGTTCAATTTGGCCATGTACAACTCATATGTAATATATCGAAAATCCACTAGAAGACCCAAATCCTTCCTTTTCTTCCAGGAGGAAATCACCACTGCCCTTTTATACCCGAACAGCCCACCAGTAAACATAAGATCCGATGTCGTTAGCCGTCTCTCCGAGCGCCACTTCCCAGATAAAATCCCTCCCAGACCAACAGGCCAAAAACGCCAGAAAAAATGCCAGGTGTGCTCCAAAAGAGGAGAGAGAAGAGACACCATTTATCATTGTGCCCAATGTCCTTCAGAACCAGAACTCTGCATAGGCAACTGCTTCCGCCATTACCATACCAAAATAAATTATTAGTTCACTTCCTGCCATTTATGTTCACACCCCTTATGCCTCTGCTTTCTCTGTAACTGACCCTGGACTGTTATTTGACCACGCTTCTGCCTAACGATTCTGTTTATACCTCTGCCTGATCTGGAACTGACCCTGGACTGTTATTTGACCACGCTTCTGCCTAACGATTCTGTTTATACCTCTGCCTGATCTGGAACTGACCCTGGACTGTTATTTGACCACGCTTCTGCCTAACGATTCTGTACATACCTCTGCCTGATCTGGAACTGACCCTGGACTGTTTGACCATGCTTTTTGCCTGCCTCTTGGACTGATCTTCTACCCTGCCAGTGGACTAGTGGGATTCATAACACAGGGGTCTCACATATGTGAGGGGCTCCAGAATTGTTTTTCTGGATGAAGAAAACAATTGTTTTTGTTTTTCTCATTCCCAGATTAGGGTCTGGAGACTCGGAGGCTTCAAAGAGATTTGGGTGGGAGAAGCCTCTACCCCTGTCCCCATTCAGTCCTGAACGAGGCCCTACTTCTGCCAACTGCCTGTAGGACCTATGCCATCATGCCTCTGCCTGTCGGATGAACTGACCACACCGCTTTTGCTGACCAAGTCCCTGCCTCTTGCCTGGACCAGTGCTGTCCTCCTGTGGAAAACTGTGCTACTAAAACCACAGGTAATCTTTTGTTTACCATTTGCTCAGCAGAATGTATTTTGGGGTGTAATTCTTGGTATGTTCATGCTATGTGTCCCTAGAACACCTGATGGTGTACCTTGCATGTTGGGCCTCTGTATGTGGCCAGGTTGTATAAAAGTCTCACACATTTGGTATCGCCATACTCAGGGGGAGTAGCAGAATGTATTTTGGGGTGTCATTTTTGCTATGTACATGCTATGTGTTGGCAATATCTTATAAATGGACAACTTTGCGTAAAAAAATTGCGTTTTCATTTTTTTCCCGCAATTTCCAAAAACTTCAGGAAAAAAATGAACCGTTCAAAAGACTCATTATTCCTCATAGATTATACGTTGGGGTGTTAGCTTTCCAAAATGGGGTCACTTTGTGGGCGTTTCCATTGTCCTGGTGCTCCAGGGCATTCAAAAGTGTAATAGGTGGTTGAGAAATGAGATGTGTAATTTATGCTCCTAGAATGCCTGAAGGTGCCATTTCAATATTGGGCCTCTGTATGTGGTATAAAAGTCTCACACATTTGGTATCGCCATACTCAGGAGGAGTAGCAGAATGTATTTTGAGGTGTCATTTTTGCTATGTACATGCTACGTGTTGGCAATATGTTATAAATGGACAACTTTGCGTAAAAAAATTGCGTTTTCATTTTTTTCCCGCAATTTCCAAAAACTTCAGGAAAAAAATAAACCGTTCAACAGACTCATTATGCCTCATAGATTATACGTTGCGGTCTTAGCTTTCCAAAATGGGGTCACTTTGTGGGCATTTCCATTGTCCTGGTGCTCCAGGGCCTTCAAAAGTGTAATAGGTGGTTGAGAAATGAGATGTGTAATTTATGCTCCTAGAATGCCTGAAGGTGCCATTTCAATATTGGGCCTCTGTATGTGGTATAAAAGTCTCACACATTTGGTATCGCCATACTCAGGAGGAGTAGCAGAATGTATTTTGGGGTATCATTTTTGCTATGTACATGCTATGTGTTGGCAATATCTTATAAATGGACAACTTTGCGTAAAAAAATTGCGTTTTCATTATTTCCCGCATTTTCCAAAAACTTCAGGAAAAAAATGAACCGTTCAAAAGACTCATTATGCCTCATAGATTATACGTTGGGGTGTTAGCTTTCCAAAATGGGGTCACTTTGTGGGCGTTTCCATTGTCCTGGTGCTCCAAGGCCTTCAAAAGTGTAATAGGTGGTTGAGAAATGAGAAGTGTAATTTATGCTCCTAGAATGCCTGAAGGTGCCATTTCAATATTGGGCCTCTGTATGTGGGCAGGCTGTATAAAATTCTCACACATTTGGTATCGCCATACTCAGGAGGAGTAGCAGAATGTATTTTGAGGTGTCATTTTTGCTATGTACATGCTATGTGTTGGCAATATTTTATAAATGGACAACTTTGCGTAAAAAAATTGCGTTTTCATTTTTTTCCCGCAATTTCCAAAAACTTCAGGAAAAAAATGAACCGTTCAAAAGACCCATTATGCCTCATACATTATACGTTGGGGTGTTAGCTTTCCAAAATGGGGTCACTTTGTGGGCGTTTCCATTGTCCTGGTGCTCCAGGGCCTTCAAAAATGTAATAGGTGGTTGAGAAATGAGATGTGTAATTTATGCTCCTAGAATGCCTGAAGGTGCTATTTCAATATTGGGCCTCTGTATGTGGGCAGGCTGTATAAAAGTCTCACACATTTGGTATTGCCATACTCAGGAGGAGTAGCAGAATGTATTTTGGGGCGTCATTTGTGGTATACACATGCCATGTGAGAGAAATAACCTATTATAATGACAATTTTGTGGGGAAAAAAAAAAATCTTCATTTTGCAAAGAATTGTGGGAAAAAATTACAACATCAAAAACCTCACGATGCATCTTACTAAATACCTTGGAATGTCTAATTTAAAAAAAGGGGTCATTTGGGGGGTATTTGTGCTTTGCTGGCTTGTTCGGGTCGTAAGAAATGAGATAGGCCACCAGTACATTAGGTGTGATCAATTGTTTATGATCCGCACCACAGCTTGTAGACTCTATAACTTTCACAAAGACCAAATAATATCCACTAATTTGGGTTATTTTTACCAAAGATATGTAGCAGTATAAATTGTGGCTAAATTTTATAAAGAAAAATTAATAATTTGCAAAATTTTATCACATAAACTAAAAAAAAGCGTTTTTTTTTCAAAATTTTCCGTGTTTTTTCATTTATAGCGCAAAAAATAAAAAACCCAGAGGTGATAAAATACCACCAAAAGAAAGCTCTATTTGTATGAAAAAAAGGACAAAAAAATCATTAGGTTACAGTATTACATGACTGAGTAATTGTCATTCAAAGTGTGAGAGCACTGAAAGCTGAAAATTGGTCCGGGCACGAAGGGGATTTAGTGCCCAGTTGTCAAGTGGTTAAAAACCTGTGTTGTGTTTTTTATTGACTTTTTTTCCACCAGGTGAATGGGTAGGGGTACTATGTACCCCATACTCATTCACATAGGGTGGGGGGGCTGGGATCTGGGGGCCCCCTTATTAAAGGGGGCTCCCGGATTCCGAAAAGCCCGCCTCCTGCAGACCCCGACAACCAACGGCCAGGGTTGTCGGGAAGAGGCCCTTGTCCCCATCAACATAGGGGCAGGGTGCTTTGGGGTGGGGGGGCCGCAGGTCGCCCCCCTGCCCCAAAGCACCCACCCCCCTATGTTGAGGGCATGCGGCCTGGTACGGTTCAGGAGGGAGGGGGGCCGCTCTCGGCCCCCCTCTTCCCCTGCGGCCTGCCAGGTTGCGTGTTCGGATAAGGGTCTGGTATGGATTTTTGGGGGGACCCCCACACTGTTTTTTTGGCTTAGGGGGTTCCCCTTTAAATCCATACCAGACCTATGGGCCTGATATGGATTTTGGGGAACCCCCACGCCGTTTTTTTGGCTTAGAGGGTTCCCCTTAAAATCCATACCAGACCTAAGGGCCTGGTATGCTCCTGAAGGGGAACCTATGCCGGTTTTTTCATAAAAATTCGGCGTGGAGTTCCCCTTCATGATTCATACCAAACACGGGGCAGCGAGGCTGCCGAGAACCAGCGTGATGCCATCGCGCTGGAGATATTCTCGGCCAGCTAGTCGCCTCTAGGACACGACTTGAAAGGCTGCTTCACGCTCAGGTCGTGTCCAAGTTGCCTCGCAAAGTCGCGCTGTCCCTGTGTCAGCCGGCACACGAGTCGCCCCGCAAGTCAGATCCGCTTCATCCGACTTCCCGGGCGACCTCTATTCAAATTAATGGGCTCCCATAGGGAACCATTCATTTTCAATAGAGCGCTGCTGACATTTGTATTTACTATAGCAGTGCGCCACTGTGCGCAGCTGGTTCCTGCGCCCAGTGAAGGAGTTATCCGGCGCACCAATTAAGGTTAGAGCCAGCGCAGCGCACTGTTATTAGTAAATCAGCCCCAATATGTCAAAGTTAATTAGCTTAAAAATATTTTTACCATTATTTTTGTAGTACTGCTTAAGCAAATAAAAACAAAAATATGTACAGAACCACTAACATACAATTTAAAGATGCTGTATAAGATTACAACAAAAGTTCTGAAAACAAATCTGCAATTTCTTTTTGTACTGTCCCTAAAGGAGCAGAAATTTTCACATTTCCAAGTGAACTGAGCTTAATTAACAAGGTGAAGCTATTTTCACATAGAATACTTAATCATGTGTAAGGCTGGGTTCACACTAGTGCGACACGACAGCCGTCCTACTTTGGATCCGACTTTGCCCCGTGACATGAAGCCGACATATGTCCGACTTTCAATGAACGGGGATCCGACTTGGATCCCCGCCAACACCAGGCACTGTTTGGTATGAATCTTGAGGGGGAACTCCAGGCCAAATGTTAAATAAAAAACCGGCATGGGTTCCCCCTCCAGGAGCATACCAGGCCCTTGGTTCTGGTCTGGATTTGAAGGGGAACCCCTACGCCGAAAAAACGGCGTGGGGGTCCCCCCAAAATCCAAACCAGACCCTTATCCGAGCACGCAACCTGGCAGGCCGCAGGGGAAGAGGGGGGGACGAGAGCGGCCCCCTCCCTCCTGAGCCGTACCAGGCCGCATGCCCTCAACATGGGGGTTTGGCTGTGGGTTGTGACTGTGACGTCATGAGAAGCCTATATTAATTCAGAGCGGAGCGAACAGCCAGTATTACAGCGGGAGGAAGCGACGCGTCAACATCGAGGAGGAGAAGAGAGAAGAAGACGGCGACGGCGACGGGAAGACCGGCCCCTCCACTAGCAAAAGAACTGGAAGAAGATAGTGGAGGGGCCGGCAGAAGGACAACGGTGAGCCGGACGAGACGACGGGAAGACCGGGCCTCCGCTAGCAAAAGAGCTGGAAGAAGATAGCGGAGGCCCAGCGGAAGAAAGAGCCGGAGAGCGAGAGAAGAACCGGAGAGTGGGAGAAGAAGAAGGCGACGGAGAAGACCGGGCCCCGCTAGCAAAAGAGCTGGAAGAAGATAGCGGAAGCCCGGCGGAAGAAAGAGCCGGAGAGCGAGAGAAGAACCGGAGAGCGGGAGAAGAAGAAGGCGACGGAGAAGACCGGGCCCCGCTAGCAAAAGAGCTGGAAGAAGATAGCGGAGGCCCGGCAGAAGAAAGAACCGGAGACCCACGAAGTCGGAAGAAGACCCCCGGAGCTGTGCAATAAATTAATTAAAAAAGCCGTGTTGTGTTTTTATTGACATTTTTTCCACCAGGTGAATGGGTAGGGGTACGATGTACCCCATACTCATTCACATAGGGTGAGGGCCGGAATCTGGGGGCCCCCTTATTAAAGGGGGCTCTCGGATTCCGATAAGCCCCCCCGCCCGCAGACCCCGACAACCAACGGCCAGGGTTGTCAGGAAGAGGCCCTTTCCTCATCAACATGGGGGCAGGGTGCTTTGGGGTGGGGGGGCCGCAGGTCGCCCCCCTGCCCCAGAGCACCAAACCCCCCATGTTGAGGGCATGCGGCCTGGTACGGTTCAGGAGGGAGGGGGGGCCGCTCTCGTCCCCCCCTCTTCCCCTGCGGCCTGCCAGGTTGCGTGCTCAGATAAGGGTCTGGTTTGGACTTTGGGGGGACCCCCACGCTGTTTTTTCGGCGTAGGGGTTCCCCCTTCAAATCCAGACCAGACCTAAGGGCCTGGTATGCTCCTAAAGGTGGAAACCATGCCTGTTTTTTATTTAAAATTTGGCCTGGAGTTCCCCCTCAAGTCGCATGCCAATGTCGGATCATGCAAGACTGCGGTCCGACTTTGATCCGACTTCAATGATAGTCAATGGGCTGAAGTTGGATCAAAGTCGGACCGAAGTAGTACAGGGAGCATTCTCAAAGTCGGACCGACATGTGTCGGACCAGTTAAGACGGCTCCCATAGGGAAACATTGATTTTCACACGTCATGCGACATGAGCTCCCAATGTCGGAGCGTTTGTCGTCCCAGTGTGAACCCGGCCTAAAGGGAATGCTTTTTAAAAAAAAATGTTTTTGCTTGTGTATGATTGGTTGATTGAAATTATCAAAGTCTCACCTTCACCTTGTTTGACCATAAACACACATACAGATGCATAAATAAATCAACCCTTAACAACAATTAGCACAAATGTCTAGAGTCAGGATGGGGGGGGGGGGGGATTTCCCACTCAACTCGCAAACAAAAGTAGCTCAAACCCAACCCTACTGCACACAGCATGGAGAAACATTTTGTATGGATTTGCTCAATAATTCATTTTCATTCTACATGGACCAAGCATAGTGTCCCCTAATAATATGTTCCCAGAAAAATGAGTGTTAACACAAAGTTCCCCATCTAAAAATATGTCATGATTGTCTCACAAGATGATTGATGTGTAATAATAAGTAATCTATTGATATCATATGGTTTCTGTAGATTGTTAACTTCTTGAAAGATTGATTTGCACAATTCACATTGCAATAGACTCAGAGACGTAACTAGAACCCTCTGGCCCCGGTGCAAGGAAACCATGATGGGCCCCCCTGACCCCCCCTTCCATCCATCCGAGCCCCTGCTTCCAATTTTGGGAGGGCGTCCATGGACATCCTCCCAGAATCCTGTCTCCCACGTGTCTCCTGAGACGGGCATCCAGCGCAATTTACAGCAGCTCTTTACCATGTGATCAGCTGATCACATGTAAACAGACTTTCTGGTTATCGGCAGCCAGGGGAGGGCTGGGCCAGGGGGCAGGGTGGCAATTGCCTCCCAAACCGCCCTTACTTATGTTCAAAATGGCCGGCAGCCGCTGCCTGCTAGCATTTTCTTTTTTATTCTGGTCTAGGAAGTCGGGCCGCGGGCATGGCCATGGAGGCCAACCACTAGCTGTTGCATTCCGGGAGTTGTAGTCCTCACTCAAGATTCTGGTGGGTGTAAAACACAGCAGCGCAGAGGAAACTACAACTCCCTGGGACCGGATTCTTGGAAGCAGGCAGAGGCAGGGCGCGCCAGGAAGTCGGGACGCAGGTCTGCAGGACTGGGCGCTGGTTGCAACTTGACCCCAGGATCAGGAGCGTTACCCCCCCAGGAGACCGTGGCATGCAAAGACCTGCTGAGCTGAGATCGCTGAGGTGAGAGACCCTGACACCCCTAGCTGACCCCCCATCTCCCCCCCATACACCCCATGTAACCTTCCCCAGTGATCAGGCTGCATTGATGGGCACTGGAGTTGGCTGCACTGATGAGCACTGGTGAGGCTGCATTGAAAAAACAGGTGGGCCATGGATAGTGAGCTGATTCGGCGGTTCAATGGGCCACTTGACTGTACTTGCCCCCCAGGCCTAAGGCCGCCAGCCCTCCCCTGTCGGCAGCCCTTTCCTCCCACGCTGTATCTGTGTGAGGAAATGAGAGGCAACAGTGTCAGTAAATTGTTGAGTGCTATGTGCTATGAATGCTGCCTATCAATGCTCATAAATGCTGCCTATCAGGGCAGCTTATCAGTGCTGCCTATCAGTGCTCATCAATGCCACCTATCAGTGCCACAATCATTGATCATCAATGCTGCCTACCAGTGCAGCTTATCAGTGCTGCCTATCAGTGCCCATCAGTGCAGCCTATCAGTGCTCATCAAGGCCACCTATCAGTGCCACCTATCAATGCCATCTACCAGTGCAGCTTATCAGTGCTGTCTATCAGTGCCGCCTATCAGTGCCTCCTCATCAGTGCAGCATATAAGTGGCCATTAATGCTGCCTATCAGTGCTCAATGCCTATCAGTGCTCATCAATCCCACCTATGAGTGCCCATCAGTGCCACCTATCAGTGCTCATCAATGCCTCCTACAGTGCCACCTATCAGTGCCCATTAGTGCCTACTATCAGTGCTCATCAGTGCTGCCTATCTGTGCTCATGAATGCCACCTGTCTCAGCACGGCTCTGAGCGGAGAGCATCTCTCTCATACAGCTCAGAGCAGATGTTCTATTGAATACTGTCTCCTGTCCTCCCTCCCCCCTTCGTCCTCTCTCAAACGGTATGAGAGAGGAGACAGATGGTCTGCTCATTCCCCCCCCCCCCTGACTCTCTCCACCTATGTGTGCTTTGCGGGAAGTGTGAGCTTGTTAGCTTCACACTTGACTTCCTGGAGTGCACACAGGAGGAGAGAGACACTCTCTGCTCAGAGCCATGCGACTAGCAACCCCACTGGGGCCCTCCGACAATGGTGGAATGCCAGGGCCTGGTCGCAAGTGCAACTGTTGCAACCCTGGTAGTTCCACCACTGAAAAGACTGGAGAATGACTGTCTAGATAAAAATGACAAAATATAAACAAAAGTTCTTTACTTCTATCCTTCTGGGTGAACACATCTTACACAATTAGGCCATTCATATTTATGTACTAAATTGAACTGTGTTTTGAAAAGTGAGACATTTTTCTGTGCATTTTTCATGTTGCTGTGAGGCCCATATAAGTATATGGCAATGCATGAAAACGCACTTAAAGTGCATTTTAATGACTTTGTATGCATTTCCTGTCCCTTGAAATACTGTGGATCCTTTCAAAGACCACAACAAGAACACCAATGTAGGAAATCAATTCTGAATGACCAAACCAAAAATGCATGATGAATAAAAACTTGTATTAAAGCATCATGAATGCATTGAATTGCACCACGATGCAAAATAAAAAAACACATTTCAAAAGCTCTGTAATTTGGATTTTTTAGTAGTGCATCTTTGTAGTGCACATTTGTCCATGTATTATACTTTTAAAAATGATGCATGTACAGTAACCCAGAAACAAGGAAGGATAATGGAAATGAGGAGATGGGTAGGGGTTCTGTAGACCAGCAGGGAAGGGTAGGTAGCTAGGGAATATGGCACTGCTTAGGATTTTAGTGCAACAGAGGCACTGTGTTGTTATACAACACATGAAGTTAGTGGCACACTGGATTTCTGGAAGATCAACAAGTATTTCCCAGAAATAAAACTTGACTTAACAGGAATGAGTCACGAGCACATTTCTCTGTAAGATACACAGCACATAGTCATCTTCGTAAATGGGTGATTATGTGTCCCCAGTTGGAAGCCTGTAAAATTCTCCTACTGTTAAATATGTCAAAACAATGTATCTATGAGCAGTGAAGCAAATTGTAACCCCAAAATAGTCAGCCAGGACTGCTTGTAAAAAGTATGATGATATACATCCCATGGACAAGGTTGAGTAAATAGAATTAGTAGTGATGAGCCAAATGTACCTGGTTTTGGTTTGGGGTACATTTGTTGCACTTTACCTAAGCTCAGATGCTGAATCTGAACTCCTTTGAAATTGATGGGTGTTGAATCTTAGAAATCATAAATGACTGTTTTCTTGGCAGATAGGTAAGAGATTGTAAAACAAAGTAGTGGTGGTGGTGGGGCTAGGGAGTAGGGGGCACTTCCCAGGGGAACATGTACCAAAGCAAAGAAAAAATAGTTAATGGGGAACCCTACTCAAGAAAAAAAATGGCATCAGGTTCCCCCGAAACATATATACCAGAGCCTTATTCTAGATGAGAGTCTAGTGTAGATGTCAAGGAGACCCTATGCTAAAAAATAGAAAAAAAATTGGATGAGACCCCCTAAAATTCTTACCAGACCCTTATCTCAGCATGCAGCCTGGCAGGCCAGGAAAATGGAAGCAAGCATACAGCCCATCCCCTCTTGAACTATACTAGGCCACATGCCCTCAACCTGGGAGGGTACCGTGCTAAAGAGGGCCTATTTTAATGAGGACAAGGCCTTCTTATCCTCAACCGGTAGTTGTGGAGGTCTGATGGTGATGGGCTTATCTGAGTCTGGAAAGTCCCTTTGAAATAAAGGGGCCCCAGATTTTTGCCCCCCACAAAAAAATTTCATGTAAATAAAAAATCAGTCAAAAATCATTGGGTCCAGTGATGTAGAGGCTCTTTACCTAAAGTGGAGATGCGGTGTGTCAGACTGACACACCACACCACCAATTGCCGTGCAGCGTGCCCCTGCAGGCGCGCAATTGCATTTTATCCTGCTGGACGTCATAAGACGCCCAGTCAGGATAACTGAACCACTTCCCGGCTGTCATTCTGCTATAGGCCGGGCGGGAAGTTGATAAAGGTCTGGTATAAATTTTGTGAGGGACCCCATACCATTTTTTTTACCTGTCAGACACCATCGGTGCCCTTTGTTTTCATTCACGAGTCAGCCAGGAAGATCCAAGGGGGGCAGGCATACACCACTGGTTTCCAGGAAGCTGGTAGCCGCCAGCTCTCCAACAACCAGTCTGGTCAGGAATCTTTCATTGCTAAATGTTTCACTTCCAACTGCAGCCAGAGGTTCTCCAAACATGCACATTTCAGACTGGAGATGGGTTCAATCCAAATCTGAAACAGATTCCTAAATCTGATGTGTTGAAACATGGGAGGAGTGGACGTGTGAGGTGAGCGCTCACACACCCGGGTCACGTAGAAGCGACGCAGAGCTGTATGAAGTGAAGCGTGAGGCACTTGGAAGCCTGGCGTCCGGAGTCTGGAGCAGGGAGAAGTGCGGCTGAAGCATGTGAGCACTGTGGGGAGAGGTGGGGAGAGGAGTGAGCACCGCCGCAGACATCACGGCCATATCCACGGCTATACCCGCTTCCGCTGCCCCTGCCCGCTGCCACCGCCGCCGTTATACATTCCATCTTTTGCCCCTAAGCTTAAAGCTTGAAGTTGGATGCTGGATGGCGACACGCAGACGCGCCACACTACAGCCTGGGGGAGGCGGCAGTAGAAGCCCGATTGGAGGGATTAGAACATACCTGACCACGCCAGGGATGGAGAACGGCCCTGCAACCCGGACTCGAGATGGAGGGGGGCAGCCAAGAGGAGGTCCGGGTACACCACTTTCGAGCCCCAGCACAAGCAGGCAGGGATGGAGCCCCCCTGCGGGGGGCGTGGAAACCGGACCTCTAGTGGTGGAGAGCTGAATGTCAGAGGGGGGACGCAGAGGCCGGAGCAAAAAGATCTGAAGACATCAAAAGGTATGGAGATGTGGCGGGGAAGTGGGGATAGGAGAAGCACCCCAGGAGAAACTTTACATACCCCACATATACCACATATATCTCATGCACCCCATACCTCAGGAAAATCAGACATGGATGTAACAGCAGAAGGGGGGGGGCAGGTTGTATATGGTGGTAGGGAGATGCAGCAGATACCAAAGGAAACCGCAGCCCCCACTAACCCCACCAGCCCCACTAACTCCACCAACCCCATTAACTTCATTAACCCTGCAATAAGTATAAAAGACTCCTTAGCCTCCGCAGACATAGTGGATCCGAACCCAAAGCAGGAACTGGAGAGGGGGGCTATAGCGGGGCCAAATATTGGAGGAAGTGCTGTGTTATACCTGGAGGAAGGCCTGGAGGATGTAAGGTGGATAGCTGATACAGAAATAGCAGAGTCAAAGCATGATGACCGGGACATTAGAGACCTTATAAAAGAACTTATAGAAACCTTACCCTCGAAATCAGACATACAACAACTGATATCCACAGTAGAGAGATCCTGTAAGCAAGCAGTGGAGGATATGAGGGAGGACGTTGTAGCTGTAGGTAACAGAGTGGAAACACTGGAGAACAACCAAGAAGCAATAACACATGCAGTAATAAAGACGCAAGACATAATTAAACAACAGGAAGAATTAATGAACACATATAGAGATCAGTTAGATGATTATGAAAACAGAGATCGCCGCCAAAACATAAAGATACAAGATCTACCGGAGAGATATAAAGCTGATGAGTTGTTAATAACAGTACAAAGACTATTTCAGCAAATTGTGGGGGAAGAGATATCTGAACCAGTGGAAATAGACAGAGTACACCGCATCACCCCACCACCTAACCAGAATAGAGATAGGCCAAGAGATGTGATATGCAGACTTCACAAGTACTCTGTGAAAGAGACAATAATGCGGACAGCACGGGACATGTCAGAGATTAAGTATGAGGGAAATCAAATCGCATTATTCCCTGATATAACGCGACGAACATTGATGCAGCGAAGAGCAGTGCGCCCATTATTAGAAAATATGCGGAAGGCAAATGTCCGATATCGTTGGGGGTTCCCGTTCCGACTGACAGCGACACATGATGGGAAAACAGCAACACTAAGAACCAAGGACGATTTAAAATCATTTTTGGACATTTTGAACCTGCCCCCAACGGATTTCCCCGACTGGAGAACATTAAATATGAGTATTCTAAATATGAGTACTCTATTGCAACGCTCGGAGGCATGGTCCCGTGTACCAGAGAAAAATCAACAGGGGACAGAGGGTTCAACGGGCGGGCGTAGATCTGGGGAAAATGTATAGTGTTGGGGTTTGTTGTTTTTTGTTTTTTTTTCCACTGGATGACCCTTTCTCTCTTTTTTCCCCTCTTTTTTTTTTTTTCTTTTTGAGAAAAAGGGTCAAATTGCTACACCTGGTGCTTCTTGCTGTGTTTCCCCCCTCCCCCCCCTCCCCATCCTCCCCTTTTTTTTTTTCCCTTAGCTACTGGTATAGCTACTGGCTTGGATGTTGATGGTGATTATGATTGGGGATGTGGGGGGGGGGGGCGATTTATAGATCCACAGATTTATGGATATTATATACTTATACACGAAAATAGAAGCCTTGACCCGGGGCAATAGAGGTAAAGAGACAAAAACTCCCACTCTTTTTAAGATAGGAGTAGGAAAGTCCCGATAAGGGGCTGTTTGAACTGCGAAATGCAGTTAGGAGGGAGGGTTCGGGAGGGTCAATTAGTACCTGCACGGGCTCACTCACCTAGTAGATGGTACACTCTAATAGTTAGAGTGATGTATTGTATATTGTATTGTATGTTGTATGGTGTGATATGTTGTAGTAGACCTAGGAATATGTCCTATCTATTTATAAGTCTCCCAGAGGAGGAAGGAATAGGGAGGAATGTTACAAGCCAGAAGAGAGCAAAAGCATTTATAATAACTATAGGAATAAGAGATGGCTAATTTATTAAAAATTATAACATATAATGTAAGGGGCTTGAGCTCCCCAAACAAAAGGGGGCGTTTATGGCAGGAATTGGAACATTACGCAGTAGATGCTGTGTTTATGCAGGAGACACATTTTTTGCTAAATAAGATACCCAGATTACCATTGACATCGTTTAACCAGTGGTTTCACGCAGTATCACCAGTGGCAAGGTCCAGGGGAGTAAGCATAGCCTTGGGAAGGGGGTGCCCTTTAATTCCTACAGCAACACAAATAGACCCCGAGGGGCGGTACCTCTTTGTCAAGGGTATGCTTAATGGGTGTTGTTATACGTTGGCAGCTATATATGCCCCCAATGTAGGTACGGTGGACTTTATAGAGAAAACTGTGAAAAAACTGAACATGTTCAAAGAGGGATGTGTAATAGTAGGAGGGGACTTCAATACTATATTAGACCCCAAACTAGACACAACAGCCGGAAAATCAGCATTGTCATTTAGAGCCCTTAGACATATAAAAAAAACTTTTCAAACTCATCACATGGTGGATAGCTGGAGGGCATTAAATGGGGAGACAAAGGACTATAGCTACTATTCCAAAACACATAAGGTGTATTCGAGGTTAGACTTATTCCTGGTGGACGAGTATTACCTTGAAAATGTGAAAACAGTTCAGATAGAAAATATAACAATATCTGATCATGCCCCAGTGTTGTTGACAATTTTGTTAATGAAGGCAGGCTACCATGAAAGAACATGGAGATTAAATGAGACCCTACTAGATGACAAATGGGTAGTGGATGACATCAGAAAGAAAATGAAAGAATACTTTGAGATAAATACAGTAGGGGAGGTATCAGAACAAACGGTCTGGGAAGCCCACAAGGTGGTGTGAGGGGGTTAACTCGGTAGCGGGTGTGTGTGACCCCCTGGTTGGGCTCCCCACACAAAAACAGGGCCAGCAGACGGAGGTTGTGGTTTTCAAAATCAAAAGGTGCGGTTTATTTCTCTATGTACAGTGACAAAAACACAGCAAAGCCAAAAAGAAACAAACAAAATAAATCCTGGTCAGTTTGACCTCTGACTAAACATGCAGGTTTCCTAAACTAACAACTGGGATCAGCCTGGTGCTGTCCTAGTCCCTAAGTCCCTGGTTTAGTAAAAGTCCAAACAAATAGCCACACAGGCTTTGCCTCACTGCACAGGGGTTCACTCTCCCTAGACAGTCCACACAGGTCTGGTTCCAGGCATGAGCTAACATCTAATGAAGCTGGGAGTTTTTATAGAGGCCTTAAACGAACTGACAGGCTTCAGCTGGTCTCATCAACTCCCTGCCTCACGACGCCCAGCACTCTCCCTAGAGGTATGAGTCATTCATGAGCCCACTAGCCTCAGCTGGGCTTCATCAACTCCCTAGTTGTATAAGTCGGCATAAAGCCTGAATCTGGGAGAAATATATCTACCCCCCTGGATGCAACCAGGTGACTTTACCTTCCTGCTGTCACATACCCCCCCCTCTTGTTTTAACCTTGGGGTTGGAACACCAGCAATCAGGCATTCATGTACTCGAGACAAAGCATCCACATTCCCCATTTGAATGCCAGGGCGATGCTTTACTGTGAAGTTGAATTCCTGTAGGGCCAGGAACCACCTATTCACTCTTCTATTTGTCTCCTTGTTTTGAGCCATCCACTTTAACGGAGCGTGATCCGTAACCATGTCAAAGTGCCTACCTAGCAGATAGTACCGAAGGGAATCTAGAGCCCACTTCACCGCTAAACACTCCTTTTCAACCGTGGCGTAATTTACCTCATGGGACTTCAACTTCCTGCTGAGGTAAATGACTGGGTGCTCTTCCCCGTTCCAGACCTGGGACAATACTGCTCCTAACCCCACATCTGACGCATCACTTTGTACGACAAAGTCTTTAGAGAAGTCGGGTGAGTACAACACTGGCTGGCTACATAAGGCTTGTTTCAAGAATTGGAATGCTGCCTCAGCCTCGGGGGTCCATTTAATCATGACCGACCCTTTCCCTTTCGTCAGGTTGGTTAGGGGCACAGCCTTAGAAGCAAAGTGGGGAATGAAGCGCCGATAATAACCCGCGATTCCCAGAAAGGCTCGTACCTGCTTCTTGCTGTTGGGACGTGGCCAACTCTGGATGGCCTCGACTTTGTTGAGTTGGGGTTTTATTACTCCCCTGCCAATGGTGTACCCAAGATATTTGGCCTCCTCCTGCCCAATGGTACACTTCTTGGGGTTAGCCGTAAACCCCGCTTCCCGAACAGAGTCCAGGACTGCTTGCACTTTTGGCAGATGTGAGGCCCAATCTGTGCTATGGACAATTACGTCATCCAGGTAAGCCGCAGCATACTTCCGATGGGGCCTCAGCATCTGGTCCATTTTCCGCTGGAATGTGGCCGGCGCATTCTGTAACCCGAACGGCATTCTGTTATATTGGAACGCCCCGTCTGGGGTTACAAATGCGGTTTTCTCTTTGGCCGACTTGGCCAGGGGAATTTGCCAATACCCTTTTGTGAGGTCAAGAGTCGTCATGTATCGGGCTGTTCCCAGCCGGTCGATCAACTCATCTATACGTGGCATGGGGTAGGTGTCAAATTTTGTAACTTTGTTCAACTGACGAAAATCGTTACAAAATCGCCAGCTCCCATCCGGTTTAGGCACCAACACAATGGGACTAGACCAATC
Source organism: Rana muscosa (assembly GCA_029206835.1). Lineage (NCBI taxonomy): Eukaryota > Metazoa > Chordata > Amphibia > Anura > Ranidae > Rana > Rana muscosa. The sequence continues at coordinate 497,366,879 of CM055117.1, forward strand.
ACTTTGGGACTCCTCTATCACCCCTAAGTTCAGCATTTTCTGTACTTCCTCCCGTATTGCCTCCCGTCGGGCCTCTGGGATCCGATAGGGTTTTAACTTCACCCTTTCACCGGGCGGGGTAATAATATCATGCTCTACCCCAGATGTTTGTCCCGGCAGCTCAGAGAACACCTCCTTGTTGCGAAGCACAAACTCCTTAACCTCCTGTTGTTGGGGTTGTGACAAGGTGGCTGCTATTCCAACCTCCGGAATCACGCAACCAGTTTGAGCTGGTGACCAAGTTTCTGCGACTAGGGACTCTCTATCCCTCCAGGCTTTCAACAGATTAACGTGATATATCTGTTCGGGCTTTCGCCTTCCTGGTTGTCTGACCTTGTAATTCACTTCGCTCACTTTTTCCATTATCTCGTAGGGGCCTTGCCATTTGGCAAGGAATTTACTTTCAACCGTAGGGACAAGTACCAATATCCTATCCCCCGGGGAAAAGGTACGGGTCTTTGCTCCACGGTTGTACACTCTCTGCTGTGCCAACTGCGCTTGGGCCAAATGTTCCTTCACGATGGGCATTACCTGTGCAATTCGATCTTGCATCAGGGCGACATGCTCAATCACACTCCTGTGGGGAGAACTCTCACTTTCCCAAGTTTCCTTGGCAATATCCAACAGCCCTCTTGGGTGTCTCCCATACAGTAACTCAAAGGGGGAGAATCCCGTAGAGGATTGGGGCACCTCCCTAATAGCAAACATCAAATAAGGAAGTAGACAGTCCCAATCCTTTCCATCTCTATCCACCACTTTCTTCAACATTTGTTTTAGGGTTTTGTTGAATCTTTCAACCAGCCCATCGGTTTGGGGGTGATACACAGATGTACGCAATTGCGTCACTTTGAACAATTTACACAGCTCTTTCATAACCCGGGACATAAAGGGTGTACCTTGGTCCGTAAGCAGTTCTTTACAAATACCCACCCGGCTAAAAACAAGAGATAGCTCTTTGGCTATGGTTTTGGCCGAGGTATTTCTGAGAGGGATCGCTTCTGGATAACGGGTGGCATAGTCCATTATAACCAATATGTACTGGTGCCCCCTAGCGGACTTGATTATAGGACCTACCAAATCCATTGCGATTCTCTCAAACGGGACCTCAATGATGGGTAGAGGGACCAGCGGGCTACGGAAATGTGGCATCGGGGCCGACCTCTGACACACAGGGCAGGAGGAACAATAATTTTCTATGTCCTTCATCACCCCAGGCCAATAGAATCTCTGTAATACCCTCTCTCGGGTTTTCTCTGTCCCCAGATGACCTCCAAGAATGTGCCCATGGGCCAACTCCAACACCAACTTCCTGTAAGGTTTGGGCACCACCAGCTGCTCAACGGTTTCTTCTGCCCTTTTTGCCACCCGATACAGTAGGTCCTTCTCTACGCTGAAGTATGGGTAAGTGCAGGCATTATCTGGGTTCACTAACTCGCCATCTATTTCCACTACGTTTTCCCGTGCCTTTATTAGGGCGGGGTCTTTTAACTGTTCTGTGGCAAAATTTTCCCTGTGAACCTCCAGATCAGAAAACTCCACAGACGGTAGGTTTTCGTCTGAGGAGGTGGGCTCCTCTCCAGTTTCTTGAGTCTCCCCTGCCAATACTGACAAGGGAAATTCTGGAGAGTCCTCACCACTCTCAGAGGAGTTCTGGCTATCACATTCCTGGTACATAGGGGCACCAGTGGGGGGCTCAGGATCATCCCACAGTTCCCAGAACTTCGGAAAATCCCTTCCCACAATGGCATCATGCGGTAATTGAGATACTAACCCCACTGGATGAGAGAGGGTACCTTTGGGGGTCTCGAAACACACTGTAGTCACTGGATACTCTCGGGTGTCCCCATGCACACAAATAACAGCTACCTTGCTATTCCCAGAGACCTCTGTTTTAACTAATTCAGCCTTTATCAGGGTCACAAGGCTACCTGAATCCAGTAATACCACAACATTTCTACCATTAATACACATTTTGCATAAATGTTTCTCAGTTCCCCGAATGGCAGTGCATGCGACTGTCGCACACAGCGACTGACGTCTGTCCATCAGAAAGTCACATTGCATGGGTTCCTCCACAACCGGGCAATTTGCTGCAATATGTCCCGCTTGCCGGCAGCGGTAGCAAACGATCCTTCTTGCGGCCTCTTGAGCCGCTGATTTCCCAGGCTGTTCTCGCCAAACTTGGGGTAGAGCTCCCACCCTCTCACTCTCTCCACCCTCACCCCTTGGAATCCTCTTATCCGCCCCTGGGGATGGTCTGGTCTTAGGGTGGAAAGTCCGAGAGTCTCTGGAAGAGGCCGTCAGGTTCTCTGTAGCCAAGTATCTCTCTACATGATCCACAAGTTTACCGGCCGTTTCTGGGTCTCCATGGCTTACCCACTTTTGAATGGCGGTAGGAAGAGCTCTCAAGAAACGATCCATCACAACACGTTCCACAATCTCCGGTGCGGACAAAGTCTCTGGCTGTAGCCACTTCCTGCTCAGGTGAATGAGATCATACATTTGAGACCTGGGGGGTTTTCCAAGCTGGAAAGTCCAGTTATGCACACGCTGAGCCCGGACAGCCAGGGTGACACCCAGCCTTGCCAATATTTCAGCTTTTAGCATCACATAGTCTTTTGCTTGGTCAGGCTCTAGGTCATAGTAAGCCTTCTGCGATTCACCAGTTAACAGAGGAGCCACCAGTCCAGCCCACTGCTCCTCAGGCCACTTTTCTCTTTCAGCAGTCCTTTCAAATGTGGTCAAAAATACCTCTGGATCATCCTCTCCAGTCATTTTTGTCAATAAACGACTCACCCCAAAGGACGCGGTATTAGTGGGACGGCTTTCCTCACTGGTCTGCGGACGTTGCTGCATTACTGCTTCCATTTGTTGTAGTCTCTGCTCTTGCTTCTGTAACAGGTCTATGAAGCGGGCCTCAGATTGCTGCTGGGCTTGTTGATGAGCTTGCTGCTGGGCTGCAAGGCTCCTTTGCAAACCTGCATTTGTCTGCTGTTGATTGGCATTTGCTAGAGCCAGCTGTTTCAGTATCTCCTCCATGCTGGCTTAAAAAAAACTGCCACTGGTTCTCCACCAACTGTGAGGGGGTTAACTCGGTAGCGGGTGTGTGTGACCCCCTGGTTGGGCTCCCCACACAAAAACAGGGCCAGCAGACGGAGGTTGTGGTTTTCAAAATCAAAAGGTGCGGTTTATTTCTCTATGTACAGTGACAAAAACACAGCAAAGCCAAAAAGAAACAAACAAAATAAATCCTGGTCAGTTTGACCTCTGACTAAACATGCAGGTTTCCTAAACTAACAACTGGGATCAGCCTGGTGCTGTCCTAGTCCCTAAGTCCCTGGTTTAGTAAAAGTCCAAACAAATAGCCACACAGGCTTTGCCTCACCGCACAGGGGTTCACTCTCCCTAGACAGTCCACACAGGTCTGGTTCCAGGCATGAGCTAACATCTAATGAAGCTGGGAGTTTTTATAGAGGCCTTAAACGAACTGACAGGCTTCAGCTGGTCTCATCAACTCCCTGCCTCACGACGCCCAGCACTCTCCCTAGAGGTATGAGTCATTCATGAGCCCACTAGCCTCAGCTGGGCTTCATCAACTCCCTAGTTGTATAAGTCGGCATAAAGCCTGAATCTGGGAGAAATATATCTACCCCCCTGGATGCAACCAGGTGACTTTACCTTCCTGCTGTCACAGTGGTCATAAGAGGGGAGTTAATAGCTCATGGATCCAGAATAAAAAATAAATAAAAGGAGGGAGATGGAGGATCTACTAGGGGAAATACAAGAGTGGGAGGGAAAACATAAAAGGGGCACTGATTTAGAGGTAGACAGAAAGTTGGGACTATTGAGGGACAAGCTTGTCACTTGTTTGGACAGGAAAGTTAAGGACAAACTGTCAGGGTCACCTGTGGCCAGGTGACAGATGCACACCGTAGGGGGACAGGAGTGCACCGCGAGGTAGTGAACCCTATGGCTGGCTTCTGCGGATAGGAAACTGGGTGGTTGTGGAAAGCGGGACCAGAGGAGCACAACCGGGATCCAAACGGAAGCTAGAGCCAAGATTCCCCAGGGCGCGGAGTCTAAGACCCAGCTGGTCTTCTCCAGGGCCTCTAGTGGTGAGGATGTTAGCTGCAGGCTGGGACCAGGTCGCGGCCCCTGGAGTTTCCTAGCTCATGCCCCGTAGGATAAGGGGAAAAGAGGGGAAGCAGCAGCACACGATAAGAGAGAACCGAATAACAAGCTGAAGGTCAGGGGCCACAAGCAGACAAGGATAACGAAGAACGAGCCGAAGGTCAAGGGTCACGAGCAGACAGGGATAGTCGGGGACAAGCCAATAACGTAACAGAGAGACAGACGTAGCACACGGCAGGCAGGAACCCAAACACACAATGCCTAACAAACACGTTGATCAGCAAAGCAGGCTTGCAGTGCACAGGTTAATATAGTGTTCTGTGATAGGGCCTGGGGTGGAGTCAGGCTGGGAGGAGATTATAAAGGAAGCCAGGTGAAGGAGGTCTGGTCTCTAGATGAACACATGAGGAGGAAGGTAAGATGGCAGACAGACATTAATGCATATCCATGACAGTACCCTCCCTCTTACGAGGCCTCCCCCTTCCCCGCCTGGGCCCAGGTTTGGAGGGAAACTTCAGATGAAACTCCTTTAACAGACGAGGTGCAAAGACCTCAGATGCAGTGATCCAAGACCTCTCCTCAGGACCAAACCCTTTCCAATGAACGAGGTACTGAAGAACGCCTTTACAGAGTCGGGAGTCCAGAATTTGACTGATCTCGTACTCCTGATTATCCTCAGAGACAGGCGCCACGGTAGGGAGAGGACGAGAGAATTTATTGAGGACTAAAGCTTTAGAAGAGCAACATGAAAGGAGTTAGTGATTTTAAGGCTCTTAGGAATCTGGAGTTTGAAACAAACCGGATTCAGTTTAGCAGTTACCGTGTATGGACCGATGAATCATGGAGCAAACTTCAGAGAAGGAACTCGGAGCTTGATGTTCCTGGTAGAGAGCCAGACTTTGTCCCCTGGCTGAAGAGAAGGCGGTTTACGCCTGCGGCGGTCGGCAAAGCCTTTGAATTTTTCAGCAGCTGCCCGGAGGGAATCATGAACGTGACCCCAAACGGAATTGAGAGACTCCTGAACCGAAGCCAAAGCTGGAATGTCTGGAGAACAGATCATGGGAAGAGGAAGTTGAGGGTGTTTTCCATAAACTGTGAAAAAGGGTGTCTTCTGCGAACTGGTATTCACATGATTGTTATGGGAGAATTCTGCCCACGGGAGTAGAGAGGACCAATCGTCATGGTGAGAAGACACAAAGGTGCGAAGAAAGACCTCTAACTCCTGATTAACCCTCTCAGTCTGTCCATTGGATTGGGGATGGTAAGAAGAAGAAAAATCCAAGACAATATTGAGGGATTTGCAAAAGGCTCTCCAAAAACGAGACGTGAATTGGACTCCCCTGTCGGAAACAATATGAGAAGGGACCCCATGTAGGTGGAGAATTTCCCGAATGAAAATGGGAACCAAGGCAGGGGCAGAAGGAAGACCAGGAAGAGGAACAAAATGAGCCATCTTGGAGAATCGATCGATTACCACCCAAATGACAGTATTATTCTCAGACAGTGGGAGATCGGTGATAAAATCCATGGCAATATGGGCCCAGGGTTCCTTAGGAATGGGCAAGGGCATGAGGAGACCAGCAGGAGCTTGTGTGGAGGATTTGGACTGAGCACAGACATGACAAGCTTTAACGTAGTATTTGACGTCTGAGCGGAGATTAGGCCACCAGTAGTGACGACTGATGAGTAGGAAGGATCGGAGGAATCCAGAATGCCCTGCCACCTTGGAATCATGTCCCCAACGAAGGATCTTAGCTCTTAGCTCAGTGGGGACAAAGGTCTTACCAGGCGGAATTTTTGACTTCAGGGTGGTAGAGTGGGCAACAATGCATGAGGTGGGAATGATCGGCTCAGGTTCAGGGGCGGACTCCTCGTCCAAAGTGTCAAATGACCTAGAGAGCGCATCAGCCCGACCGTTGCAGGAACCAGGTTTGTAGGTAATCGTGAAATTAAAACGGGCAAAGAAGAGACTCCACCTGGCCTGTCTAGGATTCAGACGTTTAGCATTCTGTAGATACTGTAAATTCTTGTGATCGGTAAAGATCGTTATGGAGTGAGGGGAACCCTCCAAGAGATGACGCCACTCCTCTAACGCCAATTTAATTGTGAGAAGTTCCCGATCACCAATGGCATAATTCCTCTCTGCCTGAGAATTTTTTTTGGAGAAGAACGCACATGGTTGGCGTCTCTTCTCAAAGATTTGAAGAAGCACAGCTCCCACCCCCATTGAGGAAGCGTCCACTTCAATAAAAAATGCATTCCCAGGATTTGGTCTCCTCAAGAGGGGGCCAGAAACAAAGGCCTGTTTCAGGTTGTGAAATGCAGAGACAGCTTCGGGAGGCCAGTCTCTGGCATTCACACCCTTCTTGGTCAAAGCGATAATAGGCGCGGCAATGGAAGAGTAATTCCTTATGAACTGCCTATAATAATTAGTGAAGCCAAGAAAGCGCTGTGTGGCCTTGAGGCTAGCAGGAAGAGGCCAGTTGGTGATAGCCAAGACCTTCCCAGGGTCCATACGAAGACCCGAACATGAGACGAAGCACCCCAAAAACAGGACCTCAGAACATTCAAAGGAACATTTCTCCAGCTTGGCATAGAGATTGTTCTCTCTAAGACGTTGAAGTACAGTGCGGACATGGTTTCTGTGGACAAGCAGATTTTCAGAAAAGATCAGAATGTCATCCAGATAGATGACAACAAACTGGTACAGCAGATCTCTGAAGATTTCATTGACAAAGTTTTGAAACACGGCTGGAGCATTACACAGACCAAAAGGCATCACCAGATATTCGTAATGCCCGTCTCTAGTGTTGAATGCAGTCTTCCATTCGTCACCCTCCCGTATTCGAATGAGATTGTACGCGCCTCTGAGATCCAACTTGGTGAAAATGGAGGCACCCTTCAACCTATCGAATAGCTCAGATATTAAGGGTAAGGGGTATCGATTTTTAATAGTAACCACATTTAAACCCCGATAATCGATGCAGGGTCTTAAGGTACCATCCTTTTTGGCAACAAAGAAGAACCCTGCCCCTGCAGGCGATGAGGATTTCCGGATGAAACCTCTCTCCAGATTCTCTGCGACATACTCCGACATGGCCTGGGTCTCTGGGATGGACAGAGGGTAGGTACGACCCCTGGGTAGAGTTGCTCCAGGGACAAGATCAATAGCACAGTCAAAAGACCTGTGGGGAGGAAGCACCTCAGCTGATTTCTTACAGAACACATCCCGGTAATCGCTGTATGCAGCAGGAAGATCAGAAGAAACAGAAGTGGCAGCAACCGGAAGACTCTCCTTGGGGGTCACCTTGAGAAGACACGACGAGAAACATGAGGAACCCCAGGCCAGGATCTGCCCAGAGACCCAGTCCACATGTGGAGAGTGGAGCTGTAGCCAAGGGAGGCCCAATACAACTGGGGTAGAGGCCTTGGGTAGAATAAGAAAGGATATCCACTCCTGGTGGAGAATCCCTACCGACATCCTAATGGGTAGCGTCTGGAAGCGAATAGGGCCCCCTGGGAGAACAGTGCCATCAATTGCCGAGACTACCAATGGGGTAGTGAGAGGTGAAAGGGCAAGCTTCATAGAAGAAGCAGTTCTCCAATCCATAAAATTGCCGGCAGCCCCGGAATCCAGGTATGCAAGGGTTGACTGAGGAGAAGTGCCTACATGAAGGAACACCGGCAAGAGCAGGCGAGAAGGTGATGTTTCTGGGTCCAATACTCCACCTTCCAAATGTATTAGACCCGAGCGTTTCCCGGACGAAGCGAGCAGGAGTCACGAAAATGACCCTTGCCCCCACAATAGAGGCACAAGCCCAGAGTTCTGCGCCTATCACGTTCTTCGGGGGTTAGTCTGGTCCGGCCCAGCTGCATAGGTTCTTCAGCAGGTAGAGGATGCTCCACGGAATGAAGGGAGGGGAGCTCAGACTGGCTAGGACCCAGAGAGTGCTGGTGTCTTTTTTCTAAGGACCTCTCTTGAAAACGAATGTCGATCTGGTTGCATAATGAAATTACATCGTCCAGACCGACGGGAATGGCTCTTCCCGCTAATTCGTCTTTCACTCGGTCAGAGAGGCCATGTAAAAAGGTAGCGACCAGGGCCTCATTATTCCAGCTCAATTCAGCTGTGTGGATACGGAACTGAAGAGCATATTGCCCCACTGAACTAGATTCTTGGCGAAGACGTAAGACAGCACTAGCCGCTGAAGAAGACCGAGCCGGCTCTTCGAAGATGTTACGGAAGAGCTTCAAGAAATCGGACAGACTGGAAACCACCGGATCGTTCCTCTCCCACAGGGGGGCAGCCCAGGCCAAAGCTTCACCGGAGAGGAGGGAAATGATATAGGCTACCTTAGCCCGGTCAGACAGGAAGCTTTGAGGCTGAAGCTCAAAATGAATTGTGCATTGGCTGAGAAACCCCCTGCAGGCCTTGGAGTCCCCAGAGAAACGGGACGGAGCTGGCAATCTTAGTGAGTGTGAGGCTGCGACTGGTGCGATAGGTACAGCCGCTGGTTGTACTTGGGGTTGCGGATTCGGGGTTTCCAAGGAGACCTGAAGCTGCTCGAATCGAGAAGCCAGATCCTGGAGGAATCGCATCACCTGAGTCTGATTTGATTCCTGGGTCTCAAGTCTGCGAACTATGCCCTGCAATGGATCATCCGCGGGGAGCGGGATGTCAGCCGGGTTCATGGCTGATCAAACTGTCAGGGTCACCTGTGGCCAGGTGACAGATGCACACCGTAGGGGGACAGGAGTGCACCGCGAGGTAGTGAACCCTATGGCTGGCTTCTGCGGATAGGAAACTGGGTGGTTGTGGAAAGCGGGACCAGAGGAGCACAACCGGGATCCAAACGGAAGCTAGAGCCAAGATTCCCCAGGGCGCGGAGTCTAAGACCCAGCTGGTCTTCTCCAGGGCCTCTAGTGGTGAGGATGTTAGCTGCAGGCTGGGACCAGGTCGCGGCCCCTGGAGTTTCCTAGCTCATGCCCCGTAGGATAAGGGGAAAAGAGGGGAAGCAGCAGCACACAATAAGAGAGAACCGAATAACAAGCTGAAGGTCAGGGGCCACAAGCAGACAAGGATAACGAAGAACGAGCCGAAGGTCAAGGGTCACGAGCAGACAGGGATAGTCGGGGACAAGCCAATAACGTAACAGAGAGACAGACGTAGCACACGGCAGGCAGGAACCCAAACACACAATGCCTAACAAACACGTTGATCAGCAAAGCAGGCTTGCAGTGCACAGGTTAATATAGTGTTCTGTGATAGGGCCTGGGGTGGAGTCAGGCTGGGAGGAGATTATAAAGGAAGCCAGGTGAAGGAGGTCTGGTCTCTAGATGAACACATGAGGAGGAAGGTAAGATGGCAGACAGACATTAATGCATATCCATGACACAAACACAGATTCCTGGCACACCGTTTTTACGAACACGGAAATAAATGCGGTAAATTACTGGCTAGACAGTTAAAAAAACAGCAAGAGCTATCCCATGTCCATGAAATACGAATCAACAACAACCAGATAATGGACACAAAATCAATAGCTAATGAATTTAAACAATTTTATACAAGTTTATATAATATACACCCGGTAGTGGTAATAAGTGAGAGAGAGAAACAAGTAGAAGAAATAAAAGAGTATATTAAAAACTCAGCACTACCATCTCTCCCCTTGGATGTGGTGGAAAAATTGGAGGAAGATATTACTATAGACGAAATAAAAAAAGTAATAGGGGAACTACCAAATGGGAAAAGTCCGTGGCCAGACGGCATAACAAATGCATATTATAAAAAAATTACAGACATTTTGACAGCACCACTATGTAATTATCTCAATAAAATCCGAGCAAATAATCCCCCATCCCCCGAAACATTATTAGCATACGTGACGATTATCCCAAAACCTGGGAAGGACCCACAATAGTGCGCAAACTACAGGCCTATTTCTCTCCTGAATACAGATATCAAAATACTATCAAAAATAATAGCAAGGAGATTTCAGGATAAAGTAGTACAACTGATCCATCTGGACCAGACGGGCTTTGTGATGGGGCGGGAGACTAAGGACAATACCATTCGAGCCCTTCACCTATTCTATTGGATGCAGAAGGGACCCAGTAAAGAACCAAAAGTAGCCCTGTTGATGGATGCCGAAAAGGCATTCGACAGGGTGAATTGGACATATATGATGGAAGTACTGAGGGGAATAGGCCTGGAGGAGCGGATGATGGGTTGGATAGCAGCACTGTATGCAAGCCCTAAAGCCAGGGTTAAGGTAAACGGAACCCTGTCGAGTAGCTTTGAAATCACCAATGGCACCCGACAGGGATGTCCTTTGTCACCAATATTGTTGCCTTGACCCTGGAACCAATCCTTTGTAGAGTAAGGGCAAATAAAAGAATAACAGGAGTGGAAATGGGCCCTAGAGAACATAAAGTGTCAGCATACGCGGACGATTTATTATTTTATTTATCGAAACCACAGGAATCAATATTAGCATTGATGCAGGAAGTAGAAAGATATGGGAAGTTATCTAATTTTAAAATAAATACAGAGAAATCCATAATACTTCCCAGCCATGTACCCCCACTAGGGATGGGCCCGGTGCTCGATTCGAACCCATGTTCGAATCGAGCATCGGGCGTTCGCTCGCTCGTCGAGCCCAGAACTATTTGGGCCGTTCGCATCACATTCGTGTGATGCGAGCGGCCCCGCAATGCATTGCGGCCGGCGCGGCCGGCGCAGTGCATTGCTGGCTGATGATTGGCCAAGCATGCACTGTGACCCCGCATGCTTGGCCAATCACAGCGCCCGAAACTCGGAGAGCAATAATTGGCTACAGGCAGGACGCCTGTAGCCAATTACAGCTCAGGGGCTTTAGTACACGCCCCACCATTTAAAAGGCCGCCACGCCATCGGCCCCGGTCACATGAGTTCCGGCTTTAGGAGAGATTAGTCTGCTGATTCAGTCTTTGCTTGATACTGAAAGATTTGCTCTTCTTTGCTAAACCATTGGCTATTTCTTTGCTAAACCATTGCTACCTAAGTCATTGATCGTTCATTGCTGCTGATTGCACAGTTAGTGTGTTATTAGCTGCTGCTGGGGATTAGTCTGGTGCATGCTTACTGTTAGTACAGTATTGCAGTAGTACCAACCGCAGTGCTGTTAGCACAGCATTGCACCCCAACAGCACCCATAGGACTTCTAGTGTGTTAGTGGCAGCAAACAGAGCTCCTATATTTTCTTCTCAGCAGCACCCATAGGACTTCTAGTGTGTTAGTGGCAGCAAACAGAGCTCCTATATTTTCTTCTCAGCAGCACCCATAGGACTTCTAGTGTGTTAGTGGCAGCAAACAGAGCTCCTATATTTTCTTCTCAGCAGCACCCATAGGACTTCTAGTGTGTTAGTGGCATCACACAGAGCTCCTATATTTTCTTCTCAGCAGCACCCATAGGACTTCTAGTGTGTTAGTGGCAGCAAACAGAGCTCCTATATTTTCTTCTCAGCAGCACCCATAGGACTTCTAGTGTGTTAGTGGCAGCAAACAGAGCTCCTATATTTTCTTCTCAGCAGCACCCATAGGACTTCTAGTGTGTTAGTGGCAGCAAACAGAGCTCCTATATTTTCTTCTCAGCAGCACCCATAGGACTTCTAGTGTGTTAGTGGCAGCAAACAGAGCTCCTATATTTTCTTCTCAGCAGCACCCATAGGACTTCTAGTGTGTTAGTGGCAGCAAACAGAGCTCCTATATTTTCTTCTCAGCAGCACCCATAGGACTTCTAGTGTGTTAGTGGCAGCAAACAGAGCTCCTATATTTTCTTCTCAGCAGCACCCATAGGACTTCTAGTGTGTTAGTGGCAGCAAACAGAGCTCCTATATTTTCTTCTCAGCAGCACCCATAGGACTTCTAGTGTGTTAGTGGCAGCAAACAGAGCTCCTATATTTTCTTCTCAGCAGCACCCATAGGACTTCTAGTGTGTTAGTGGCAGCAAACAGAGCTCCTATATTTTCTTCTCAGCAGCACCCATAGGAATTCTAGTGTGTTAGTGGCATCACACAGAGCTCCTATATTTTCTTCTCAGCAGCACCCATAGGACTTCTAGTGTGTTAGTGGCAGCAAACAGAGCTCCTATATTTTCTTCTCAGCAGCACCCATAGGACTTCTAGTGTGTTAGTGGCAGCAAACAGAGCTCCTATATTTTCTTCTCAGCAGCACCCATAGGACTTCTAGTGTGTTAGTGGCATCACACAGAGCTCCTATATTTTCTTCTCAGCAGCACCCATAGGACTTCTAGTGTGTTAGTGGCAGCAAACAGAGCTCCTATATTTTCTTCTCAGCAGCACCCATAGGACTTCTAGTGTGTTAGTGGCAGCAAACAGAGCTCCTATATTTTCTTCTCAGCAGCACCCATAGGACTTCTAGTGTGTTAGTGGCAGCAAACAGAGCTCCTATATTTTCTTCTCAGCAGCACCCATAGGACTTCTAGTGTGTTAGTGGCAGCAAACAGAGCTCCTATATTTTCTTCTCAGCAGCACCCATAGGACTTCTAGTGTGTTAGTGGCAGCAAACAGAGCTCCTATATTTTCTTCTCAGCAGCACCCATAGGACTTCTAGTGTGTTAGTGGCAGCAAACAGAGCTCCTATATTTTCTTCTCAGCAGCACCCATAGGACTTCTAGTGTGTTAGTGGCAGCAAACAGAGCTCCTATATTTTCTTCTCAGCAGCACCCATAGGACTTCTAGTGTGTTAGTGGCAGCAAACAGAGCTCCTATATTTTCTTCTCAGCAGCACCCATAGGACTTCTAGTGTGTTAGTGGCAGCAAACAGAGCTCCTATATTTTCTTCTCAGCAGCACCCATAGGACTTCTAGTGTGTTAGTGGCATCACACAGAGCTCCTATATTTTCTTCTCAGCAGCACCCATAGGACTTCTAGTGTGTTAGTGGCAGCAAACAGAGCTCCTATATTTTCTTCTCAGCAGCACCCATAGGACTTCTAGTGTGTTAGTGGCAGCAAACAGAGCTCCTATATTTTCTTCTCAGCAGCACCCATAGGACTTCTAGTGTGTTAGTGGCAGCAAACAGAGCTCCTAGATTTTCTTCTCAGCAGCACCCATAGGACTTCTAGTGTGTTAGTGGCAGCAAACAGAGCTCCTATATTTTCTTCTCAGCAGCACCCATAGGACTTCTAGTGTGTTAGTGGCAGCAAACAGAGCTCCTATATTTTCTTCTCAGCAGCACCCATAGGACTTCTAGTGTGTTAGTGGCAGCAAACAGAGCTCCTATATTTTCTTCTCAGCAGCACCCATAGGACTTCTAGTGTGTTAGTGGCAGCAAACAGAGCTCCTATATTTTCTTCTCAGCAGCACCCATAGGACTTCTAGTGTGTTAGTGGCAGCAAACAGAGCTCCTATATTTTCTTCTCAGCAGCACCCATAGGACTTCTAGTGTGTTAGTGGCAGCAAACAGAGCTCCTATATTTTCTTCTCAGCAGCACCCATAGGAATTCTAGTGTGTTAGTGGCATCACACAGAGCTCCTATATTTTCTTCTCAGCAGCACCCATAGGACTTCTAGTGTGTTAGTGGCAGCAAACAGAGCTCCTATATTTTCTTCTCAGCAGCACCCATAGGACTTCTAGTGTGTTAGTGGCAGCAAACAGAGCTCCTATATTTTCTTCTCCGCAGCACCCATAGGACTTCTAGTGTGTTAGTGGCATCACACAGAGCTCCTATATTTTCTTCTCAGCAGCACCCATAGGACTTCTAGTGTGTTAGTGGCAGCAAACAGAGCTCCTATATTTTCTTCTCAGCAGCACCCATAGGACTTCTAGTGTGTTAGTGGCAGCAAACAGAGCTCCTATATTTTCTTCTCAGCAGCACCCATAGGACTTCTAGTGTGTTAGTGGCAGCAAACAGAGCTCCTATATTTTCTTCTCAGCAGCACCCATAGGACTTCTAGTGTGTTAGTGGCAGCAAACAGAGCTCCTATATTTTCTTCTCAGCAGCACCCATAGGAATTCTAGTGTGTTAGTGGCATCACACAGAGCTCCTATATTTTCTTCTCAGCAGCACCCATAGGACTTCTAGTGTGTTAGTGGCAGCAAACAGAGCTCCTATATTTTCTTCTCAGCAGCACCCATAGGACTTCTAGTGTATTAGTGGCAGCAAACAGAGCTCCTATATTTTCTTCTCAGCAGCACCCATAGGACTTCTAGTGTGTTAGTGGCATCACACAGAGCTCCTATATTTTCTTCTCAGCAGCACCCATAGGACTTCTAGTGTGTTAGTGGCAGCAAACAGAGCTCCTATATTTTCTTCTCAGCAGCACCCATAGGACTTCTAGTGTGTTAGTGGCAGCAAACAGAGCTCCTATATTTTCTTCTCAGCAGCACCCATAGGACTTCTAGTGTGTTAGTGGCAGCAAACAGAGCTCCTATATTTTCTTCTCAGCAGCACCCATAGGACTTCTATGTGTTAGTGGCAGCAAACAGAGCTCCTATATTTTCTTCTCAGCAGCACCCATAGGACTTCTAGTGTGTTAGTGGCAGCAAACAGAGCTCCTATATTTTCTTCTCAGCAGCACCCATAGGACTTCTAGTGTGTTAGTGGCAGCAAACAGAGCTCCTATATTTTCTTCTCAGCAGCACCCATAGGACTTCTAGTGTGTTAGTGGCAGCAAACAGAGCTCCTATATTTTCTTCTCAGCAGCACCCATAGGAATTCTAGTGTGTTAGTGGCATCACACAGAGCTCCTATATTTTCTTCTCAGCAGCACCCATAGGACTTCTAGTGTGTTAGTGGCAGCAAACAGAGCTCCTATATTTTCTTCTCAGCAGCACCCATAGGACTTCTAGTGTGTTAGTGGCAGCAAACAGAGCTCCTATATTTTCTTCTCAGCAGCACCCATAGGACTTCTAGTGTGTTAGTGGCAGCAAACAGAGCTCCTATATTTTCTTCTCAGCAGCACCCATAGGACTTCTAGTGTGTTAGTGGCAGCAAACAGAGCTCCTATATTTTCTTCTCAGCAGCACACATAGTACCTATAGTGTGTTAGTGTCAGCACCCATAGGACCTACAGTGTGTTGTGAGCACACATAGGAGTTCTATTTTTTATACTATATACACTACCGACTACAATGGCTGGAAGACCGCCAAGGAGAGGCAGAGCGTGCCGAGGCAAGAACACAGGGCAGGCAGGCTCTGTTTCTAGAGACAACAGTGCTGGCCGTGGACGTGGTCGTGCATCGTCATCAGCACGTGGCCATGGGACACGCTTGTCTTTGTTTTCGGCAGCTGGACATGTGGAGCCGCATCATGCCGAAGGCTTGGTAGAATGGATGACCAAGCCCTCCTCATCCTCCTCATCCTCTCTCACCCAGGCTCAGGGTACTGGCAGAGCAGCTGCCAACGCGTACTCAATGGCATCATCAGCCACCCCTTCCCTAGACCCACCATGTCCTCCTGAGGAGTCCCCCGAACTGTTTGAGCACAGTGTTGGGTACATGCTCCAGGAGGATGCCCAACGATTCGAAGGCTCGGATGATGATACCCAGCTTGAGGAAGTCAGTAGTGTGCGCGCAGAGAAAGGGGATGCTGAAGGACAGCAATCTGGCAGTAGTGTTCCACCAGCTGCAGCTTACTGCCAGGTTTGCTCTAGTGGTGAAGAGGGAGGGGATGATGAGGTCACTGACTCCACGTGGGTGCCTGAAGGGAGAGAGGAGGAGGAGGAGGAGGATGCAGCGTCACATGTCCAACGAGGCAGGATGCCCCCTGGAGGCCAGCTAGAGGCCAGCACAGCAACTGTACCACACCGCAGAGCTCCGCCTGTGCAGGGCGCTGCCTCTGCACGTTATCACAAAAGTTCTTTGGTGTGGGCCTTTTTTGAGACGAGTGCATCAGATCGCACCACTGCTATTTGCAATATTTGTCTCAAGCGTATCTCGCGTGGCCAAAACATCAGCCGCTTGGGCACCACAAGCATGAGCAGACATATGTCGACCTGCCATGCAGCTCGTTGGCAAGCACACATAAAAGACCCACACCAAAGAACAAAGCGGACCTCTCCTTGCTCCTCATCAGCTGGGATCTCCATCCCCACTATATCTTCAGTCCTCTCTGAAAGCTGCTCTGAGAGGACTGAAGGTGTAGAATTAGGTGTGTCACAACCAAGTACTTGCAGTACACCGACGTCCGATTGTAGCAGGCAAATTTCCCTGCCCCAGCTGCTGGACCGTCGAAAGAAGTATACTCCCAGCCATCCACATGCCCAGCGGTTGAATGCTAGCTTGGCTAAATTGCTAGCACTTCAACTGCTGCCTTTTCAGTTGATAGACTCGGCCCCCTTCCGTGAGTTTGTTCAATGTGCGGTTCCTCAGTGGCAGGTTCCCAAACGCCACTTTTTCTCACGGAAGGCAATTCCGTCTCTCTACTGGCATGTGGAAGGCAATGTCCATGCCTCGCTGGACAGGGCGGTCAGCGGTAAGGTGCATATTACCGCTGACTCATGGTCCAGCAGGCATGGACAGGGACGTTATCTTTCTTTCACGGCCCATTGGGTCACTCTATTGGCAGCTGGGAGGGATGCAGGACAAGGTGCAGTAGTGTTGGAGGTTGTTCCGCCACCACGCCTCCAAAATGCTACTACTGGTTGTGACACACCTCTCTCCTCCACCCCCTCCTCTTCTTCTTCCTCCATGTCCTCTTCGAGTGCTCTGTCCTCGGAACCAGCGGTGCTCCGTAGGCGTACAAGGGGCTACGCGAGTACGCAGGCAAAAAGATGCCATGCCGTGCTTGCGCTGGTGTGTTTGGGGGACAGGAGCCACACTGGGCCAGAGGTTCTGGCAGCTCTGCAGGGGCAGGCCGAGAGGTGGTTGACGCCACGCCAGCTTAAGCCAGGAATGGTCGTTTCTGATAATGGCACCAACCTCCTCTCCGCCCTGCGACAGGGGCAGCTCACCCATGTGCCCTGTATGGCTCACGTCCTCAACCTGGTGGTGCAGCGGTTCTTGGGCAGGTTCCCAGGCTTACAGGATGTCCTGAGGCAGGCCAGGAAAGTCTGTGTGCATTTCCGCCGATCTTATAATGCCAGTGCTCGGCTGACTGAGCTGCAAAAGGAGCTGAACCTGCCCAAGAACCGCCTAATATGTGACATGCCCACCAGGTGGAACTCAACGTTGGCCATGCTGCAGCGACTGCACACGCAGCAGAGGGCCATCAATGAGTACCTTTGCGACTACGGCACCAGGACAGGGTCAGGGGAGCTTGGCTTTTTTTCCCCACGCCAGTGGAGCATGATCAGGGATGCATGCACTGTCCTCTCACCATTTGAGGAGGCCACGAGGATGGTGAGCAGTGACAGTGCATGCATCAGTGACACTGTACCTCTTGTCCACCTGTTGGAGCATACGCTGCGTGGGATAATGGACAGGGCACTTGAGGCAGAACAGAGGCAGGAAGAGGAGGACTTCCTTGTCTCTCAAGGCCCCCTTTATCCAGACAATGTTCCTTCTGTCCCACCCATCACACAGGAAGAGGAGGAGGAGGAGGAGGATTGTGTGAGCATGGAGGTGGAGCCTGGCACTCAGCATCAGCAGCAGCAGTCTTTTAGGGATGATGTACAGTCCCAACAAACCAGTGGACTTGTACGTGGCTGGGAGGAGGTGGCTGGCGATCATGTCATCCTCAGTGACCCAGAAGACTCCGGACCGAATGCCTCAGCTAACCTACGCTGCATGGCCTCCCTGATCCTGCAAAGCCTGCGGAAGGATCCTCGTGTTCTTCGGATCAAGGAGAGTGACCATTACTGGCTGGCCACTCTCCTTGATCCACGGTACAAGGGTAAGGTTGCGGACCTTATCTTGCCGTCGCAGAGGGAGCAGAGGATGAGACATCTCAGGGAGGCCTTGCAGAAAGGTCTGTGCAACGCGTTCCCAGAAACTGGGAGGTTACAAACTCCTGGTCCTGGACGACGAGTTGCTGAGGCTTCGGTCAGTAGCAGAAGGAGCGGTGGGGAAGGTGGACGTCTGACCGATGCGTTCAGACAATTTTTTAGTCCGCAGCCCCAAGGTATGATCGGTTCCAGCAACCATCGCCAGCGTCTGATATACATGGTGCAGGAATACCTAGGGGCAAGGTCAGACTTGGACACCTTTCCCACCGAAAATCCTCTGGCTTACTGGGTCCTGAGGATGGATCACTGGCCAGAGCTTGCACAGTATGCAATTGAGCTACTGGCCTGTCCTGCATCCAGCGTTCTTTCCGAACGCACATTCAGTGCTGCTGGAGGATTTGTCACCGATCATAGGGTGCGCCTGTCCACCGACTCGGTTGATCGACTGACCTTCATAAAAATGAATCAGTCTTGGATCACCACCAGCTACCAGACACCTGAAGCGGATATAACGGAATAATTTATAATGTCACATCCCTTCAAGACTGCCTATGCTGATGCTGAGTGACTGTCCTGTTATGTTCACTGACTATCCTCTTCCTCCTCCTCAATGATCCATGCCACCACACCAGTGCCTAAGGCACAATTTTTCAGCCCCTGTATAACAGGGGCGTGTAATTACAATTTTTTAAAAAGATGCTTCGCAACAGGTGTGACTGCTGTGCTCAGAGTACAGTATCTGTGAGGGGTTGCAGTGTTGTGGCACCAGCACCAGTGCCTAAGGCACAATTTTTCAGCCCCTGTTGGGGCGTGTAATTACAATTTTTAGGCAATGCTTTGCAACAGGTCTCATTGCTGTGCTCAGAGTACAGTATCTGTGAGGGGTTGCAGTGTTGTGGCACCAGCACCAGTGCCTAAGGCACAATTTTTCAGCCCCTGTATAACAGGGGCGTGTAATTACAATTTTTTAAAAAGATGCTTCGCAACAGGTGTGACTGCTGTGCTCAGAGTACAGTATCTGTGAGGGGTTGCAGTGTTGTGGCACCAGCACCAGTGCCTAAGGCACAATTTTTCAGCCCCTGTTGGGGCGTGTAATTACAATTTTTAGGCAATGCTTTGCAACAGGTCTCATTGCTGTGCTCAGAGTACAGTATCTGTGAGGGGTTGCAGTGTTGTGGCACCAGCACCAGTGCCTAAGGCACAATTTTTCAGCCCCTGTATAACAGGGGCGTGTAATTACAATTTTTTAAAAAGATGCTTCGCAACAGGTGTGACTGCTGTGCTCCAAGTACAGTATCTGTGAGGGGTTGCAGTGTTGTGGCACCAGCACCAATGCCTAAGGCACAATTTTTCAGCCCCTGTTTAACAGGGGCGTGTAATTACAAATCTTGATCTAATAGTTCACAGCAGGGCCCATTCCTGCGCCCACCAAGAGTAACTATGAGGGCCTACAGTCTTGTGGCAACACCGTCCACCACCACCACCACCACCAAAGGCCCAATTTTTCTGCCCTGTTCAACAGGTGCATGCAATTACAAATCTTGATCTAATAACTCACAGCAGGGCCCATTCCTGCACCCACCAAGAGTAACTGTGAGGGCTTACAGTCTTGTGGCAACACCGTCCACCACCACCACCACCACCACCAAAGGCCCAATTTTTCTGCCCGGTTCAACAGGTGCATGCAAGTACAAATCTTGATCTATTAACTCACAGCAGGGCCCATTCCTGTGCCCACCAGTCTTGTGGCTACACCAATATCTAATAGGGCAAATTTCTGCAGAGTATATACGGCAGGCCCCTACTTTCAAACATCCAACTTACAAACGACTCCTACTTGCAAACGGCAAGAGAAAACAGGAAGTGAGAGGAAATCTACCCCTAGGAAGGAAAATTCTATCCTGTTAGATTTAATTTGGGAAAAAGGTATCTCCTCTCTACTGATGCTTTATCACCAATCCTTGTTTCAATTAAAACCCCACTTTTCCAAAAACATTTGTCATTGGGACGGAAAGTGAGGTGACATGTTCTGAACAGATGTGCAAAGACAGCAAATGTTACAGGGGTGATAACCCCTCCCTATGTTCTCCAAAAAGCTTAAAAATTGATTTTTTTGGGATGTAGCTACACTTCATAATGTACCTGTTCAGATTCTACTTAAGAACAAACCTACAGTCCATGTCTTGTTTGCACCACCTATATACTGCTGTTCAGAGTATATAGGGTTGTAGGTATAGGGTTTTATTTTGGGTGCGGGGTCCCCCTTAGTATCCATACAAGACCCAAAGGGGCTGGGGTGGGGGGGGGGGGGGGTGATGGGGTAGCCATGCCATTTTTCTCAAGGATTTTCAGCCATATGGCGGCCAGGACAAGACATGACATTAAAGCCGCAAGTGGTTTTAAATGGCTTCTTTTTTTCCTTTACAAATGTCATTTTGTGCAAGGACAGTTCTAAACACGGGAAACACATGCCACTTCACAGGCATACTTTAGACACCCCCCAGGTACCGTATTTAAAGGAAAATTTCACTTTTTTTTTTTTCACTTTATGCATCATTAAAATGACTGCTCCCGAAAAAACTTTAGTTTTTAAAATTTCTTTTTGCATTGATATATGTCCCCTGGGGCAGGACCCGGGTCCCCAAACCTGTTTTATAACATTAACATGCATATTGGCCGTTGTAATTAGCAATTTTGATTTCGAACGTTCGCGTCCATTATAACGAATAGGGTTCGAAAATTCGCGCGAACTTTCGGTCCGTTCGAAGGTTCTGGTGCGAACCGAACCCGGGGGTGTTCGGCTCATCCCTAACCCCCACTCATAATTAAACGGCTACGAGAAGCCTATCCGTTTGTCTGGAGAAGAGACTCACTGTACTATCTAGGAGTACACATAACAGCAGACACTAAACTGATGTACGAACTCAATTATGAAACTTTAGTCACTAAGATAAACGAGGACCTACATAGATGGAGAGGCCACACATTAACTTGGTTTGGCAGGATGAGCACCTTGAGGATGAATGTGTTACCGAGAATAATTTACATCCTGAATACAGTACCCATGGCACTGCCGCAAACGTTCTTTAAAAAAATTAGTAGAGCTTTCACCTCCTTTGTTTGGAAGGAGGGGAACGCAAGAATAGCATATAACATACTGCGTAAAAAGAGAAGAGAGGGGGGAATGGGACTCCCAGACATATCGCTCTATTACAAAGCAATGTTGTTAGTAGTGATGAGCCGAACACCCCCGGGTTCGGTTCGCACCAGAACCCGCGAACGGACCGAAAGTTCGTACGAACATTAGAACCCTATTAAATACAATGGATGCGAACGTTCGAATTCTAAAGTGCTAATTATAACAACTATTATGCATGTTATTGTCCTAAAAAGGGTTTGGGAACCCGGGTTGTGCACCAGGGGACATGTATCAATGCAAAAAGAAGTTTTAAAAACGGTCGTTTTTCGGGAGCAGTCATTTTAATGATGCATAAAGTGAAAAAAAAAAAGTCAAATATTCCTTTAAATATCGTACCTGGGGGGTGTCTAAAGTATGCCTGTGAAGTGCCACGTGTTTCCCGTGTTTAGAACTGTCCCTGCACAAAATTACATTTCTAAAGGAAAAAAAGCCATTTAAAACTGCTTGCGGCTTTAATGTAATGTCTGGTCCCGGTAATATGGATGAAAATCTTTAAGAAAAATGGCATAGCTACCCCATGACCCCCCCCCCTACCCCAGCCCATTACCAGCCCCTTTGGGTCTTGTATGGATATTAAGGGGAACCCCGCACATAAAATAAAAAAGGCCCTATATACTCTGAACAGCCGTATACAGGCGGTGCATACAAGACAGGGACTGTAGGTTTGTTCTTATGTAGAATCTGTTTGTAATTTTGAACAGGTACATTGTTGAAGTGTAGCTCCAGCCCAAAAATCTATTTTTAAACTTTTTGGAAAACATAGGTAAGGGTTATCACCCCTGTAACATTTGTTTTGCTGTCTGTGCCCCTGTTCAGAACATTTCACCTCACTTTCCGTCCCAATGACAACTGTTTTTGAAATGTGGTGTTTTTCTTGAAACAAGGATTGCTGATAAAGCATCAGTACAGAGGAGACACCTTTCTCCCATATTTATTCTTACAGGAGAGAATTTTCCTTCCTAGTGGTAGATTTCCTCTCACTTCCTGTTGTCTTCTTGCGTTTGCAAGTAGGAGTCGTTTGTAAGTTGGATGTTTGAAAGTAGGGACCTGCCGTATATACTCTGCAGAAATAGGCCCCTTAGTTGTTGGTGTTGGCACAACACTGTAAGCACTCACAGTTACTCTTGGTTGGTGCTGGAACGCCCTGCTGTCAACTATTATATCAGGAATTTTAATTACATATAATTGTTGAACAGTGGTAGTAAAAATTGGGCCTTTGATGGTGGTGCTGGTGCCACAACACTGTAAGCCCTGACAGTTACTCTTGGTGGGTGCAGCAATGGGCCCTGCTGTGAATTATTAGATCAAGAATTGTAATTACATGCCCCTTTTGAACAGGGGCTGAAAAATTGGGCCTTTCGTGGTGGTGGTGGTGGTGGTGGTGTTGCCACAACACTGTAAGCCCTCAGAGTTACTCTTGGTGGGTGCAGCAATGGGCCCTGCTGTGAATTATTAGATCAAGAATTGTAATTACATGCCCCTTTTGAACCGGGGCTGAAAAATTGGGCCTTTCGTGGTGGTGGTGGTGGTGGTGGCGTTGCAACAACACTGTAAGCCCTCAGAGTTACTCTTGGTGGGTGCAGCAATGGGCCCTGCTGTGAATTATTAGATCAAGAATTGTAATTGCATGCCCCTGTTGAACAGGGGCTGAAAAATTGGGCCTTTCGTGGTGGTGGTGGTGGTGGTGGTGTTGCCACAACACTGTAAGCCCTCAGAGTTACTCTTGGTGGGTGCAGCAATGGGCCCTGCTGTGAATTATTAGATCAAGAATTGTAATTACATGCCCCTTTTGAACAGGGGCTGAAAAATTGGGCCTTTCGTGGTGGTGGTGGTGGTGGCGTTGCCACAACACTGTAAGCCCTCAGAGTTACTCTTGGTGGGTGCAGCAATGGGCCCTGCTGTGAATTATTAGATCAAGAATTGTAATTGCATGCCCCTGTTGAACAGGGGCTGAAAAATTGGGCCTTAGGCACTGGTGGCACAACACTACAACCCCTCACAGATACTGTACTTGGAGCACAGCAATGAGCCCTGTTGCAAAGTATTGCTTCAAAAATTGTAATGACACGCCCCTGTTAAACAGGGGCTGAAAAATTGGGCCTTAGGCACTGGTGCCACAACACTCCAACCCCTCACAGATACTGTACTTGGAGCACAGCAATGAGCCCTATGGCAAATTATTGCTAAAAAAATTGTAATTACACGCCCCTGTAAAACAGGGGCTGAAAAATTGGGCCTTAGCCACTGGTGGCGGCACCCATAAACAAAAATGATCTTCCAAGCTATCATCATCAATCGTATCATTGAGGACTCGGAGGAGGAGGATAGCCAGTCAACATAACAGCACAGGCACTCAGCATCAGCATCAGTCTTGAAGGGATGTGACATGTTAAAATCAATTAGTCTGTTATATCAGCATCAGGTGTGTGGTAGCTGGTGGTGATCCAAGACTGGTTCATCTTGATGAAAGTCAGTCGATCAACCGAGTCGGTGGACAGGCGCACCCTGTGATCCGTGACAAATCCTCCAGCAGCACTGAATGTGCGTTCCGAAAGAACGCTGGATGCAGGACAAGCCAGTAGCTCAATTTCATACTGTGCAAGCTCTGGCCAGTGATCCATCCTCAAGACCCAGTAAGCCAGAGGATTTTCGGTGGGGAAGGTGTCCAAGTCTGACCTTGCCCCTAGATATTCCTGCACCATGTTTATCAGACGCTGGCGATGGTTGCTGGAACCGATCATACTTTGGGGCTGCGGACTAAAGAATTGTCTGAACGCATCGGTCAGACGGCCACCTTCCCCACCGCTCCTTCTTTGACTGGCCGAAGCCTCAGCAACTCGTTGTCCAGGACCAGGAGTTTGTAACCTCCCAGTCTCTGGGAACGCGTTGCACAGACCTTTCTGCAAGGCCTCCCGGAGTTGTCTCATCCTCTGCTCCCTCTGCGACGGTAACATAAGGTCCGCAACCTTACCCTTGTACCGTGGATCAAGGAGAGTGGCCAGCCAGTAATGGTCCCTCTCCTTGATCCGAAGAATACGAGGATCCTTCCGCAGACTTTGCAGGATCAGGGAGGCCATGCAGCGTAGGTTTGCTGAGGCATTCGGTCCGGAGTCCTCTGGGTCACTAAGGACGACATGATCCGCAGCCACCTCCTCCCAGCCACGTACAAGTCCACTGGTTTCTTGGGACTGTAAATCATCCCTAAAAGACTGCTGCTGATGATGCTGAGTGCCAGCCTCCACCTCCATGCTGACACAATCCTCCTCCTCCTCCTCCTCCTCGTCCTCTTCCTGTGCGATGGGTGGGACAGAAGGAACACTGTCTGGGTAAAGGGGGCCTTGAGAGGCAAGGAAGTCCTCCTCTTCCTGCCTCTGTTCTGCCTCAAGTGCCCTGTCCATTATTCCACGCAGCGTGTGCTCCAACAGGTGGACAAGAGGTACAGTGTCACTGATGCATGCACTGTCACTGCTCACCATCCTCGTGGCCTCCTCAAATGGTGCCAGGACAGTGCATGCATCCCTGATCATGCCCCACTGGCGTGGAGAAAAAAAACCAAGCTCCCCTGACCCTGTCCTGGTGCCGTAGTCGCACAGGTACTCATTGATGGCCCTCTGCTGCGTGTGCAGCCGCTGCAGCATGGCCAACGTTGAGTTCCACCTGGTGGGCATGTCACATATAAGGCGGTTCTTGGGCAGGTTCAACTCCTTTTGCAGCTCAGCCAGGCGAGCACTGGCATTATAAGATCTGCGGAAATGCACACAGACTTTCCTGGCCTGCCTCAGGACATCCTGTAAGCCCGGGTACCTGCCCAAGAACCGCTGCACCACCAGGTTAAGGACGTGAGCCACACAGGGCACATGGGTCAGTTGTCCCTGTCGGAGGGCGGAGAGGAGGTTGGTGCCATTGTCGCAAACCACCATTCCTGGCTTAAGCTGGCGTGGCGTCAACCACCTCTAGGCCTGGCCCTGCAGAGCAGACAGGACCTCTGCCCCAGTGTGGCTTCTGTCCCCCAAACACACCAGCGCAAGCACGGCATGGCATCTTTTTGCCTGCGTACTTGCGTAGCCCCTTGAACGCCTACGGAGCACCGCTGGTTCCGAGGACAAACCACAGGAAGAGGCCATGGAGGAAGAAGAAGAGGAGGGGGTGGAGGAGAGAGGTGTGTCACAACCAGTAGTAGCATTTTGGAGGCGTGGCGGTGGAACAACCTCCAACACTACTGCACCTTGTCCTGCATCCTTCCCAGCTGCCAAAAGAGTGACCCAATGGGCCGTGAAAGAAAGGTAACGTCCCTGTCCATACACTGAAGTTTGGAGTCCTATTGATTATCAATTGAGGCTGTTTGGGGTCCTCCGTCATAGGGGACCATCGCTTTTTGGTAAGCAGGAATTCTTACTGGTGGTGGTGAAAGTCACGATTGAATACAAGAAGATTTGGAATCGTTTTTGTTTTGTTTTCTTTTTTCTTTTTTCTTTTTTCATCTAGTATGGACACTTGATCACGGGTGTTTTTTTGTATGGACTTTAGACTTGATTATTTAAGGGTCCTATTCAAGCATGTAATAATATTATCAATTAAGTTTGTATTATTTCATATGTTTTGTTTACACTGTTTAGTTATTGTTCTTCACTGAGCACTTACATAATTTATCACTGTGGTGATTTTGAAAATTTTTTTCAATCATTCAGTGGTGGGCTTATGTTTATACTCATAAGTTAGCGCGACTATATATTTTCTCTTATTTGTATGTCCCTGTCCATGCCTGCTGGACCATGAGTCAGCGGTAATATGCACCTTACCGCTGACCGCCCTGTCCAGCGAGGCCAAGACATTGCCTTCCACATGCCGGTAGAGAGCCGGAATAGCCTTCCGTGAGAAAAAGTGGCGTTTGGGAACCTGCCACTGAGGAACCGCACATTGCACAAACTCACGGAAGGGGGCCGAGTCTACCAACTGAAAAGGCAGCAGTTGAAGCGCTAGCAATTTAGCCAAGCTAGCATTCAACCGCTGGGCATGTGGATGGCTGGGAGTGAACTTCTTTCGACGGTCCAGCAGCTGGGGCAGGGAAATTTGCCTGCTAGAATCGGACGTCGGTGTACTGCTAGCAGAGTGGCCGCAAGTACTTGGCTGTGACACACCTAATTCTACACCTTCATTCCTCTCAGTGCATGTTTCAGAGAGGACTGAAGTTATAGTGGGGTTGGAGATCCCAGCTGATGCGGTGCAAGGAGAGGTCCGCTTTGTTCTTTGGTGTGGGTCTTTGAGGTAGGCTTGCCAACGAGCTGCATGGCAGGTCAACATATGTCTGGTCAGGCATGTGGTACCCAAGCGGCTGATGTTTTGGCCACGCGATATACGCTTGAGACATATGTTGCAAACAGCAGCTGTGCGATCTGATGCACTAGCCTCAAAAAAGGCCCACACCAAAGAACTTTTTGAATGACGGGCAGAGGCAGCGCCCTGCACAGGCGGAGCTCTGCGGTGTGATTCCATTGGTGTACTGCCCTTACGCTGGCCACCAAAGGGCATCCTGCCTCGTTGGAGATGTGCCTCCTCCTCATCCTCCTCCTCCTCCTCTCTCCTATTAGGCACCCACGTGGAGTCAGTGACCTCATCATCCCCTCCCTCCTCATCACTGGAGCCAATCTGGCAGTATGCTGCAGCTGCTGGAACATGACTGCCAGATTGGTGTCCTTCTTGAGCATCCCCTCTGTCTGCTCTCACGCTACTGCCTTCCTCTAGCTGGGTTTCATCATCAGACCCTTCGAAACGCTGGGCATCCTCCTGGAGCATGTACCCAACACTGTGCTCAAACAGTTCGGGGGACTCCTCAGGAGGAGGACATGGTGGGTCTAGGGAAGGAGTGACTGATGATGAGTCTGACATTGATACCAGGGAAGAGGACGCTTTGGCAGCTGCTTTTCCAGTACCCTGAGCCTGGGTGAGAGAGGATGAGGAGGAGGAGGAGGGCTTGGTCATCCACTCTACCAAGTCTTCGGCATGATGTGGCTCAACATGTCCAGCTGCCGAAAAGAAGGACAAGCGTGTCCCATGGCCATGTGCTGATGACAATGCACCGCGTCCACGACCAGCACTGTTGCCCCCAGACACAGAGCCTGCTTGCCCTCTTTTATTGCCTCCTGACTGTCTGCCTCTCCTTGTTTGCCTTCCAGACATTCTAATAGATGGCCTGCAGGGAGATGGGAAAAAAGCAATAAGGGCTACCTTCAGGTGTCCTTCTCTGTCCCTTTACTTAAGGATTTCTAAATATGGTTGAGGATGATTGCTTTTGCACAGAATAGCACAACGACAATTTCCCTGACTGTGCAAAAAAACAAGGATTTCAAAGATGGTTGATGAGGAATGCTTTAGCACACTATAGCACAAGGAGAATTCCCTCACTGTCCTTCCCTGTCCCTAGAAACAAGGATTCGCACAGTAAAAGACACTGACACTCTCCCTACCTATAGTTTTCTGTCCCTAGAAAAAATGTTTTTTTAAAGCACACTATAGCACAAGGAGAATTTCACTCACTTTCCTTCTTTGTCCCTAGAAACAAGGTTTATCACAGTGAAAGAAACTGACACTCTTCCTTCCTATAGTTTTCTGTCCCTAGAAAAAAATGTTTTTTTAAAGCACACTATAGCACAAGGAGAATTCCCTCACTGTCCTTCCCTGTCCCTAGAAACAAGGATTCGCACAGTAAAACACACTGACACTCTCCCTACCTATAGTTTTCTGTCCCTAGAAAAAATGTTTTTTTAAAGCACACTATAGCACAAGGAGAATTCCCTCACTGTCCTTCCCTGTCCCTAGAAACAAGGATTCGCACAGTAAAAGACACTGACACTCTCCCTACCTATAGTTTTCTGTCCCTAGAAAAAAATGTTTTTTTAAAGCACACTATAGCACAAGGAGAATTCCCTCACTGTCCTTCCCTGTCCCTAGAAACAAGGATTCGCACAGTAAAACACACTGACACTCTCCCTACCTATAGTTTTCTGTCCCTAGAAAAAATGTTTTTTTAAAGCACACTATTGCACAAGGAGAATTCCCTCACTGTCCTTCCCTGTCCCTAGAAACAAGGATTCGCACAGTAAAAGACACTGACACTCTCCCTACCTATAGTTTTCTGTCCCTAGAAAAAATGTTTTTTTAAAGCACACTATAGCACAAGGAGAATTCCCTCACTGTCCTTCCCTGTCCCTAGAAACAAGGATTCGCACAGTAAAAGACACTGACACTCTCCCTACCTATAGTTTTCTGTCCCTAGAAAAAATGTTTTTTTAAAGCACACTATAGCACAAGGAGAATTTCACTCACTTTCCTTCTTTGTCCCTAGAAACAAGGTTTATCACAGTGAAAGAAACTGACACTCTTCCTTCCTATAGTTTTCTGTCCCTAGAAAAAAATGTTTTTTTAAAGCACACTATAGCACAAGGAGAATTCCCTCACTGTCCTTCCCTGTCCCTAGAAACAAGGATTCGCACAGTAAAACACACTGACACTCTCCCTACCTATAGTTTTCTGTCCCTAGAAAAAATGTTTTTTTAAAGCACACTATAGCACAAGGAGAATTCCCTCACTGTCCTTCCCTGTCCCTAGAAACAAGGATTCGCACAGTAAAAGACACTGACACTCTCCCTACCTATAGTTTTCTGTCCCTAGAAAAAATGTTTTTTTAAAGCACACTATAGCACAAGGAGAATTTCACTCACTTTCCTTCTTTGTCCCTAGAAACAAGGTTTATCACAGTGAAAGAAACTGACACTCTTCCTTCCTATAGTTTTCTGTCCCTAGAAAAAAATGTTTTTTTAAAGCACACTATAGCACAAGGAGAATTCCCTCACTGTCCTTCCCTGTCCCTAGAAACAAGGATTCGCACAGTAAAACACACTGACACTCTCCCTACCTATAGTTTTCTGTCCCTAGAAAAAATGTTTTTTTAAAGCACACTATAGCACAAGGAGAATTCCCTCACTGTCCTTCCCTGTCCCTAGAAACAAGGATTCGCACAGTAAAAGACACTGACACTCTCCCTACCTATAGTTTTCTGTCCCTAGAAAAAATGTTTTTTTAAAGCACACTATAGCACAAGGAGAATTTCACTCACTTTCCTTCTTTGTCCCTAGAAACAAGGTTTATCACAGTGAAAGAAACTGACACTCTTCCTTCCTATAGTTTTCTGTCCCTAGAAAAAAATGTTTTTTTAAAGCACACTATAGCACAAGGAGAATTCCCTCACTGTCCTTCCCTGTCCCTAGAAACAAGGATTCACACAGTAAAACACACTGACACTCTCCCTACCTATAGTTTTCTGTCCCTAGAAAAAATGTTTTTTTAAAGCACACTATAGCACAAGGAGAATTCCCTCACTGTCCTTCCCTGTCCCTAGAAACAAGGATTCGCACAGTAAAAGACACTGACACTCTCCCTACCTATAGTTTTCTGTCCCTAGAAAAAATGTTTTTTTAAAGCACACTATAGCACAAGGAGAATTTCACTCACTTTCCTTCTTTGTCCCTAGAAACAAGGTTTATCACAGTGAAAGAAACTGACACTCTTCCTTCCTATAGTTTTCTGTCCCTAGAAAAAAATGTTTTTTTAAAGCACACTATAGCACAAGGAGAATTCCCTCACTGTCCTTCCCTGTCCCTAGAAACAAGGATTCGCACAGTAAAACACACTGACACTCTCCCTACCTATAGTTTTCTGTCCCTAGAAAAAATGTTTTTTTAAAGCACACTATAGCACAAGGAGAATTCCCTCACTGTCCTTCCCTGTCCCTAGAAACAAGGATTCGCACAGTAAAATACACTGACACTCTCCCTACCTATAGTTTTCTGTCCCTAGAAAAAATGTTTTTTTAAAGCACACTATAGCACAAGGAGAATTTCACTCACTTTCCTTCTTTGTCCCTAGAAACAAGGTTTATCACAGTGAAAGAAACTGACACTCTTCCTTCCTATAGTTTTCTGTCCCTAGAAAAAAATGTTTTTTTAAAGCACACTATAGCACAAGGAGAATTCCCTCACTGTCCTTCCCTGTCCCTAGAAACAAGGATTCGCACAGTAAAACACACTGACACTCTCCCTACCTATAGTTTTCTGTCCCTAGAAAAAATGTTTTTTTAAAGCACACTATAGCACAAGGAGAATTCCCTCACTGTCCTTCCCTGTCCCTAGAAACAAGGATTCGCACAGTAAAAGACACTGACACTCTCCCTACCTATAGTTTTCTGTCCCTAGAAAAAATGTTTTTTTAAAGCACACTATAGCACAAGGAGAATTTCACTCACTTTCCTTCTTTGTCCCTAGAAACAAGGTTTATCACAGTGAAAGAAACTGACACTCTTCCTTCCTATAGTTTTCTGTCCCTAGAAAAAAATGTTTTTTTAAAGCACACTATAGCACAAGGAGAATTCCCTCACTGTCCTTCCCTGTCCCTAGAAACAAGGATTCACACAGTAAAACACACTGACACTCTCCCTACCTATAGTTTTCTGTCCCTAGAAAAAATGTTTTTTTAAAGCACACTATAGCACAAGGAGAATTCCCTCACTGTCCTTCCCTGTCCCTAGAAACAAGGATTCGCACAGTAAAAGACACTGACACTCTCCCTACCTATAGTTTTCTGTCCCTAGAAAAAATGTTTTTTTAAAGCACACTATAGCACAAGGAGAATTTCACTCACTTTCCTTCTTTGTCCCTAGAAACAAGGTTTATCACAGTGAAAGAAACTGACACTCTTCCTTCCTATAGTTTTCTGTCCCTAGAAAAAAATGTTTTTTTAAAGCACACTATAGCACAAGGAGAATTCCCTCACTGTCCTTCCCTGTCCCTAGAAACAAGGATTCGCACAGTAAAACACACTGACACTCTCCCTACCTATAGTTTTCTGTCCCTAGAAAAAATGTTTTTTTAAAGCACACTATAGCACAAGGAGAATTCCCTCACTGTCCTTCCCTGTCCCTAGAAACAAGGATTCGCACAGTAAAAGACACTGACACTCTCCCTACCTATAGTTTTCTGTCCCTAGAAAATTTTTTTTTTAAAGCACACTATAGCACAAGGAGAATTTCACTCACTTTCCTTCTTTGTCCCTAGAAACAAGGTTTATCACAGTGAAAGAAACTGACACTCTTCCTTCCTATAGTTTTCTGTCCCTAGAAAAAAATGTTTTTTTAAAGCACACTATAGCACAAGGAGAATTCCCTCACTGTCCTTCCCTGTCCCTAGAAACAAGGATTCGCACAGTAAAACACACTGACACTCTCCCTACCTATAGTTTTCTGTCCCTAGAAAAAATGTTTTTTTAAAGCACACTATAGCACAAGGAGAATTCCCTCACTGTCCTTCCCTGTCCCTAGAAACAAGGATTCGCACAGTAAAAGACACTGACACTCTCCCTACCTATAGTTTTCTGTCCCTAGAAAAAATGTTCTTTTAAAGCACACTATAGCACAAGGAGAATTTCACTCACTTTCCTTCTTTGTCCCTAGAAACAAGGTTTATCACAGTGAAAGAAACTGACACTCTTCCTTCCTATAGTTTTCTGTCCCTAGAAAAAAATGTTTTTTTAAAGCACACTATAGCACAAGGAGAATTCCCTCACTGTCCTTCCCTGTCCCTAGAAACAAGGATTCGCACAGTAAAACACACTGACACTCTCCCTACCTATAGTTTTCTGTCCCTAGAAAAAATGTTTTTTTAAAGCACACTATAGCACAAGGAGAATTCCCTCACTGTCCTTCCCTGTCCCTAGAAACAAGGATTCGCACAGTAAAAGACACTGACACTCTCCCTACTGTGACAGCAGGAAGGTAAAGTCACCTGGTTGCATCCAGGGGGGTAGATATATTTCGCCCAGATTCAGGCTTTACGCCGACTTATACAACTAGGTGGAGAGTTGTATAAGCCCAGCTGAGGATAGTGGGCTCATGGATGACTCATACCTCTAGGGAGAGTGTGGGGCGTCGTGCAGACAGGGAGTTGATGAGACCAGCTGAAGCTTGTCAGCTCATTTAGGCCTCTATAAGAACTCCCAGCTTCATTAGGGGTTAGCTCATGCCTGGAAGCAGACCTGTGTGGACTTCCTGGAGAGAGTGAACCCTTGTGCGGTGAGACAAAGCCTGTGAGGCTATTTGCTTGGACATTTAAAACCAGGGACTTAGGGACTAGGACAGCACTAGGCTGATCCCAGTTGTTAGTTAGGAAACCTGTATGTTTAGTCAGAGGTCAAGTTGACCAGGATTTATTTTGTTTATGTTTCTTTTGGCTTTGCTGTGTTTTGTCACTGTAAATAGAAAATAAACCGCACCTTTTTTTGATTTTGAAAACCACAACCTCCGTTTGCTGGGCCTGTTTTTGTGTGGGGAGCCCATCCCGGGGGTCACACACACCCGCTGCCGAGCTAACCCCCTCACAGTTGGTGGAGAACCAGTGGCAGTTTTTTTTAAGCCAGCATGGAGGAGATACTGAAGCAGCTGGCTCTAGCAAATGCCAATCAACAGCAGACAAATGCAGGTTTGCAAAAGAGCCTTGCAGCTCATCAACAGAGCCTTGCAGCTCAACAACAGAACTTCGCAGCCCAGCAGCAAGCTCATCAACAGAGCCTTGCAGCCCAGCAGCAAGCTCACCAACAGAGTCTGGAAGCTCAGCAACAAGCCCAGCAGCAATCTGAGGCCCGCTTCATAGACCTGTTACAGAAGCAAGAGCAGAGACTACAACAAATGGAAGCAGTAATGCAGCAACGTCCGCAGACCAGTGAGGGAAGCCGTCCCACTAATACCGCGTCCTTTGGGGTGAGTCGTTTATTGACAAAAATGACTGGAGAGGATGATCCAGAGGTATTTTTGACCACATTTGAAAGGACTGCTGAAAGAGAAAAGTGGCCTGAGGAGCAGTGGGCTGGACTGGTGGCTCCTCTGTTAACTGGTGAATCGCAGAAGGCTTACTATGACCTAGAGCCTGACCAAGCAAAAGACTATGTGATGCTAAAAGCTGAAATATTGGCAAGGCTGGGTGTCACCCAGGCTGTCCGGGCTCAGCGTGTGCATAACTGGACTTTCCAGCTTGGAAAACCCCCCAGGTCTCAAATGTATGATCTCATTCACCTGAGCAGAAAGTGGCTACAGCCAGAGACTTTGTCCGCACCAAAGATTGTGGAACGTGTTGTAATGGATCGGTTTTTGAGAGCTCTTCCTACTGCCATCCAAAAGTGGGTAAGCCATGGAGACCCAGAGACGGCCGATGGTCTTGTGGATCGTGTGGAGAAATACTTGGCTACAGAGAACCTGACGGCCTCTTCCAGAGACACTCTGACTTTCCACCCTAAGACCAGACCATCCCCAGGGGCGGATAAGAGGATTCCAAGGGGTGAGGGTGGAGAGAGTGAGAGGGTGGGAGCTCTACCCCAAGTTTGGCGAGAACAGCCTGGGAAATCAGCGGCTCAAGAGGCCGCAAGAAGGATCGTTTGCTACCGCTGCCGGCAAGCGGGACATATTGCAGCCAATTGCCCGGTTGTGGAGGAACCCATGCAGTGTGACTTTCTGACGGGCAGACGTCAGTCACTGTGTGCGACAGTCGCATGCACTGCCATTCGAGGAACTGAGAAACATTTATGCAAAATGTGTGTTAATGGTAGAAATGTTGTGGTATTGCTGGATTCAGGTAGCCTTGTGACCCTGATAAAGGCTGAGTTAGTTAAAACAGAGGTCTCTGGGAATAGCAAGGTAGCTGTTATTTGTGTGCATGGGGACACCCGAGAGTATCCAGTGACTACAGTGTGTTTCGAGACCCCCAAAGGTACCCTCTCTCATCCAGTGGGCTTAGTATCTCAGTTACCGCATGACGCCATTGTGGGAAGGGATTTTCCGAAGTTCTGGGAACTGTGGGATGATCCTGAGCCCCCCACTGGTGCCCCTATGTACCAGGAATGTGATAGCCAGAACTCCCCTGAGAGTGGTGAGGACTCTCCGGAATTTCCCTTATCAGTATTGGCAGGGGAGACTCAAGAAACTGGAGAGGAGCCCACCTCCTCAGACGAAAACCTACCGTCTGTGGAGTTTTCTGATCTTGAGGTTCACAGGGAAAACTTTGCCACAGAACAGTTGAAAGACCCCGCCCTAATAAAGGCACGGGAAAACGTAGTGAAAATAGATGGCGAGTTAGTGAACCCAGATAATACCTGCACTTACCCATACTTCAGCGTAGAGAAGGACCTACTGTATCGGGTGGCAAAAAGGGCAGAAGAAACCGTTGAGCAGCTTGTGGTGCCCAAACCTTACAGGAAGTTGGTGTTGGAGTTGGCCCATGGGCACATTCTTGGAGGTCATCTGGGGACAGAGAAAACCCGAGAGAGGGTATTACAGAGATTCTATTGGCCGGGGGTGATGAAGGACATAGAAAATTATTGTTCCTCCTGCCCTGTGTGTCAGAGGTCGGCCCCGATGCCACATTTCCGTAGCCCGCTGGTCCCTCTACCCATCATTGAGGTCCCGTTTGAGAGGATCGCCATGGATTTGGTAGGTCCTATAATCAAGTCCGTTAGGGGGCACCAGTACATATTAGTTATAATGGACTATGCCACCCGTTATCCAGAAGCGATCCCTCTCCGAAATACCTCGGCCAAAACCATAGCCAAAGAGCTATCTCTTGTGTTTAGCCGGGTGGGTATTTGTAAAGAACTGCTTACGGACCAAGGTACACCCTTTATGTCCCGGGTTATGAAGGAGCTGTGTAAATTGTTCAAAGTGACGCAATTACGTACATCTGTGTATCACCCCCAAACCGATGGGCTGGTTGAAAGATTCAACAAAACCCTAAAACAAATGTTGAAGAAAGTGGTGGATAGAGATGGAAAGGATTGGGACTGTCTACTTCCTTATCTGATGTTTGCTATTAGGGAGGTGCCCCAATCCTCTACGGGATTCTCCCCCTTTGAGTTACTGTATGGGAGACACCCAAGAGGGCTGTTGGATATTGCCAAGGAAACTTGGGAAAGTGAGAGTTCTCCCCACAGGAGTGTGATTGAGCATGTCGCCCTGATGCAAGACCGAATTGCACAGGTAATGCCCATCGTGAAGGAACATTTGGCCCAAGCGCAGTTAGCACAGCAGAGAGTGTACAACCGTGGAGCCAAGACCCGTACCTTTTCCCCGGGGGATAGGATACTGGTACTTGTCCCTACGGTTGAAAGTAAATTCCTTGCCAAATGGCAAGGCCCCTACGAGATAATGGAAAAAGTGAGCGAAGTGAATTACAAGGTCAGACAACCAGGAAGGCGAAAGCCCGAACAGATCTATCACGTTAATCTGTTGAAAGCCTGGAGGGATGGAGAGTCCCTAGTTGCAGACACTTGGTCACCAGCTCAAACTGCTTGCGTGATTCCTGAGGTTGGAATAGCAGCCACCTTGTCACAACCCCAACAACAGGAGGTTAAGGAGTTTGTGCTTCGCAACAAGGAGGTATTCTCTGAGCTGCCGGGACAAACATCTGGGGTAGAGCATGACATCATTACCCCGCCCGGTGAAAGGGTGAAGTTAAAACCCTATCGGATCCCAGAGGCCCGAAGGGAGGCAATACGGGAGGAAGTACAGAAAATGCTGAACTTAGGGGTGATAGAGGAGTCCCAAAGTGATTGGTCTAGTCCCATTGTGTTGGTGCCTAAACCGGATGGGAGCTGGCGATTTTGTAACGATTTTCGTCAGTTGAACAAAGTTACAAAATTTGACACCTACCCCATGCCACGTATAGATGAGTTGATCGACCGGCTGGGAACAGCCCGATACATGACGACTCTTGACCTCACAAAAGGGTATTGGCAAATCCCCCTGGCCAAATTGGCCAAAGAGAAAACCGCATTTGTAACCCCAGACGGGGCGTTCCAATATAAAAGAATGCCGTTCGGGTTACAGAATGCGCCGGCCACATTCCAGCGGAAAATGGACCAGATGCTGAGGCCCCATCGGAAGTATGCTGCGGCTTACCTGGATGACGTAATTGTCCATAGCACAGATTGGGCCTCACATCTGCCAAAAGTGCAAGCAGTCCTGGACTCTGTTCGGGAAGCGGGGTTTACGGCTAACCCCAAGAAGTGTACCATTGGGCAGGAGGAGGCCAAATATCTTGGGTACACCATTGGGAGGGGAGTAATAAAACCCCAACTCAACAAAGTCGAGGCCATCCAGAGCTGGCCACGTCCCAACAGCAAGAAGCAGGTACGAGCCTTTCTGGGAATCGCTGGGTATTATCGGCGATTCATTCCCCACTTTGCTTCTAAGGCTGTGCCCCTAACCAACCTAACGAAGGGGAAAGGGTCGGTCATGATTAAATGGACCCCCGAGGCTGAGGCAGCATTCCAATTCTTGAAACAAGCCTTATGTAGCCAGCCAGTGTTGTACTCACCCGACTTCTCTAAAGACTTTGTCGTACAAAGTGATGCGTCAGATGTGGGGTTAGGAGCAGTATTGTCCCAGGTCTGGAACGGGGAAGAGCACCCAGTCATTTACCTCAGCAGGAAGTTGAAGTCCCATGAGGTAAATTACGCCACCGTTGAAAAGGAGTGTTTAGCGGTGAAGTGGGCTCTAGATTCCCTTCGGTACTACCTGCTAGGTAGGCACTTTGACATGGTTACGGATCACGCTCCGTTAAAGTGGATGGCTCAAAACAAGGAAACAAATAGAAGAGTGAATAGGTGGTTCCTGGCCCTCCAGGAATTCAACTTCACAGTAAAGCATCGCCCTGGCGTTCAAATGGGGAATGTGGATGCTTTGTCTCGAGTACATGAATGCCTGATTGCTGGTGTTCCAACCCCGAGGTTAAAACAAGAGGGGGGGTATGTGACAGCAGGAAGGTAAAGTCACCTGGTTGCATCCAGGGGGGTAGATATATTTCGCCCAGATTCAGGCTTTACGCCGACTTATACAACTAGGTGGAGAGTTGTATAAGCCCAGCTGAGGATAGTGGGCTCATGGATGACTCATACCTCTAGGGAGAGTGTGGGGCGTCGTGCAGACAGGGAGTTGATGAGACCAGCTGAAGCTTGTCAGCTCATTTAGGCCTCTATAAGAACTCCCAGCTTCATTAGGGGTTAGCTCATGCCTGGAAGCAGACCTGTGTGGACTTCCTGGAGAGAGTGAACCCTTGTGCGGTGAGACAAAGCCTGTGTGGCTATTTGCTTGGACATTTAAAACCAGGGACTTAGGGACTAGGACAGCACTAGGCTGATCCCAGTTGTTAGTTAGGAAACCTGTATGTTTAGTCAGAGGTCAAGTTGACCAGGATTTATTTTGTTTATGTTTCTTTTGGCTTTGCTGTGTTTTGTCACTGTAAATAGAAAATAAACCGCACCTTTTTTTGATTTTGAAAACCACAACCTCCGTTTGCTGGGCCTGTTTTTGTGTGGGGAGCCCATCCCGGGGGTCACACACACCCGCTGCCGAGCTAACCCCCTCACACTACCTATAGTTTTCTGTCCCTAGAAAAAATGTTTTTTTAAAGCACACTATAGCACAAGGAGAATTTCACTCACTTTCCTTCTTTGTCCCTAGAAACAAGGTTTATCACAGTGAAAGAAACTGACACTCTTCCTTCCTATAGTTTTCTGTCCCTAGAAAAAAATGTTTTTTTAAAGCACACTATAGCACAAGGAGAATTCCCTCACTGTCCTTCCCTGTCCCTAGAAACAAGGATTCGCACAGTAAAACACACTGACACTCTCCCTACCTATAGTTTTCTGTCCCTAGAAAAAATGTTTTTTAAAGCACACTATAGCACAAGGAGAATTCCCTCACTGTCCTTCCCTGTCCCTAGAAACAAGGATTCGCACAGTAAAACACACTGACACTCTCCCTACCTATAGTTTTCTGTCCCTAGAAAAAATGTTTTTTTAAAGCACACTATAGCACAAGGAGAATTCCCTCACTGTCCTTCCCTGTCCCTAGAAACAAGGATTCGCACAGTAAAAGACACTGACACTCTCCCTACCTATAGTTTTCTGTCCCTAGAAAAAATGTTTTTTTTAAAGCACACTATAGCACAAGGAGAATTTCACTCACTTTCCTTCTTTGTCCCTAGAAACAAGGTTTATCACAGTGAAAGAAACTGACACTCTTCCTTCCTATAGTTTTCTGTCCCTAGAAAAAAATGTTTTTTTAAAGCACACTATAGCACAAGGAGAATTCCCTCACTGTCCTTCCCTGTCCCTAGAA
Source organism: Rana muscosa (assembly GCA_029206835.1). Classification (NCBI taxonomy): domain Eukaryota; kingdom Metazoa; phylum Chordata; class Amphibia; order Anura; family Ranidae; genus Rana; species Rana muscosa. The sequence goes on from CM055117.1 coordinate 497,405,351, forward strand.
ACAAGGATTCGCACAGTAAAACACACTGACACTCTCCCTACCTATAGTTTTCTGTCCCTAGAAAAAATGTTTTTTTAAAGCACACTATAGCACAAGGAGAATTCCCTCACTGTCCTTCCCTGTCCCTAGAAACAAGGATTCGCACAGTAAAAGACACTGACACTCTCCCTACCTATAGTTTTCTGTCCCTAGAAAAAATGTTTTTTTAAAGCACACTATAGCACAAGGAGAATTTCACTCACTTTCCTTCTTTGTCCCTAGAAACAAGGTTTATCACAGTGAAAGAAACTGACACTCTTCCTTCCTATAGTTTTCTGTCCCTAGAAAAAAATGTTTTTTTAAAGCACACTATAGCACAAGGAGAATTCCCTCACTGTCCTTCCCTGTCCCTAGAAACAAGGATTCGCACAGTAAAACACACTGACACTCTCCCTACCTATAGTTTTCTGTCCCTAGAAAAAATGTTTTTTTAAAGCACACTATAGCACAAGGAGAATTCCCTCACTGTCCTTCCCTGTCCCTAGAAACAAGGATTCGCACAGTAAAAGACACTGACACTCTCCCTACCTATAGTTTTCTGTCCCTAGAAAAAATGTTTTTTTAAAGCACACTATAGCACAAGGAGAATTTCACTCACTTTCCTTCTTTGTCCCTAGAAACAAGGTTTATCACAGTGAAAGAAACTGACACTCTTCCTTCCTATAGTTTTCTGTCCCTAGAAAAAAATGTTTTTTTAAAGCACACTATAGCACAAGGAGAATTCCCTCACTGTCCTTCCCTGTCCCTAGAAACAAGGATTCGCACAGTAAAACACACTGACACTCTCCCTACCTATAGTTTTCTGTCCCTAGAAAAAAAGTTTTTTTAAAGCACACTATAGCACAAGGAGAATTCCCTCACTGTCCTTCCCTGTCCCTAGAAACAAGGATTCGCACAGTAAAACACACTGACACTCTCCCTACCTATAGTTTTCTGTCCCTAGAAAAAATGTTTTTTTAAAGCACACTATAGCACAAGGAGAATTCCCTCACTGTCCTTCCCTGTCCCTAGAAACAAGGATTCGCACAGTAAAAGACACTGACACTCTCCCTACCTATAGTTTTCTGTCCCTAGAAAAAATGTTTTTTTTAAAGCACACTATAGCACAAGGAGAATTTCACTCACTTTCCTTCTTTGTCCCTAGAAACAAGGTTTATCACAGTGAAAGAAACTGACACTCTTCCTTCCTATAGTTTTCTGTCCCTAGAAAAAAATGTTTTTTTAAAGCACACTATAGCACAAGGAGAATTCCCTCACTGTCCTTCCCTGTCCCTAGAAACAAGGATTCGCACAGTAAAACACACTGACACTCTCCCTACCTATAGTTTTCTGTCCCTAGAAAAAATGTTTTTTTAAAGCACACTATAGCACAAGGAGAATTCCCTCACTGTCCTTCCCTGTCCCTAGAAACAAGGATTCGCACAGTAAAAGACACTGACACTCTCCCTACCTATAGTTTTCTGTCCCTAGAAAAAATGTTTTTTTAAAGCACACTATAGCACAAGGAGAATTTCACTCACTTTCCTTCTTTGTCCCTAGAAACAAGGTTTATCACAGTGAAAGAAACTGACACTCTTCCTTCCTATAGTTTTCTGTCCCTAGAAAAAAATGTTTTTTTAAAGCACACTATAGCACAAGGAGAATTCCCTCACTGTCCTTCCCTGTCCCTAGAAACAAGGATTCGCACAGTAAAACACACTGACACTCTCCCTACCTATAGTTTTCTGTCCCTAGAAAAAATGTTTTTTTAAAGCACACTATAGCACAAGGAGAATTCCCTCACTGTCCTTCCCTGTCCCTAGAAACAAGGATTCGCACAGTAAAAGACACTGACACTCTCCCTACCTATAGTTTTCTGTCCCTAGAAAAAATGTTTTTTTAAAGCACACTATAGCACAAGGAGAATTTCACTCACTTTCCTTCTTTGTCCCTAGAAACAAGGATTATCACAGTGAAAGAAACTGACACTATCCCTACCTATAGTTTTCTGTCCCTAGAAAAAATGTTTTTTTAAAGCACACTATAGCACAAGGAGAATTCCCTCACTGTCCTTCCCTGTCCCTAGAAACAAGGATTCGCACAGTAAAACACACTGACACTCTCCCTACCTATAGTTTTCTGTCCCTAGAAAAAATGTTTTTTTAAAGCACACTATAGCACAAGGAGAATTCCCTCACTGTCCTTCCCTGTCCCTAGAAACAAGGATTCGCACAGTAAAACACACTGACACTCTCCCTACCTATCCTTCTCTTTCCCTAAACTAAAGGAATCCAGGTTAAGCAAGAAAAAAATAAATGTCACTGTCCCTGCCTATGTTTCTCTTTCCCTGCTCCGGAACACACTACACTAGGCCGCCGTGCTGGTGGCCTTTTATAGTGTGGGGCGTGTACTAAACACCCTCAGCAATAATTGGCCACAGGCATCCTGCCTGTGGCCAATCATTGCTCTCCTCGCTGCCGGCGCTGTGATTGGCCAAGCATGCGGGGTCACAGTGCATGCTTGGCCAATCACAGCGCCTGGATGACACTGCGATGGCGTAGTGCATTGTGGGCCGTTCGCGTCACTCGAATTTGGCGCGAACGGCCCAAATCGTTCGATCTTCGTCGAACGATCTAACAGCCGATGTTCGAGTCGAACGTATGTTCGAGTCGAACACGAAGCTCATCCCTAGTTGTTAGTTAGAATCACGAACTGGTGTCATGATGCCTCCACCAGGGCATGGGTTAGGATGGAGAAAAGTATGGCTGGCAGGAAATTAGCCGGGGCACCGTGGATACCCAATAAGTTAAGGGGACTATCAAAATGGACATCTCCATTGACATTGAATACGCTAGCAGTGTGGGACAGAATAAATAAAACTGGTAAATATGCACCCAGTACATCCCCTCTGGCCCCTCTAGGAGGGTACCCATGGTTTCCACCTGGGGAAGAGAGTGGAGCACTGGGTCCTTGGGAATCAAATGACAACACAATGTGCGCAAGGTATGCCCCAAGAGGTTATTTAATGCCGCAGTCAGAGTTGATATCATCACAAGGAAATATGGTGATGGCAGGATGGAGATATAACCAGACGAATAACTTCTTTAACAAATTAGAACCCAGGGTAAGGACATTGGATTCACTAACAGCATTTGAGACGATGTGTGTGAGGAGAGAGAGACCTCAGCACATGTTGTCTCAAATGTATAAATTGACCCTGAGTGAACAAAAAAATATAACCCCGTATTTTATTAGGGAGTGGGAAAAAGAGCTGGAACAAACATTCACTTCAACACAAAAAAAAAGATTTATAGAGATGACACACTCGTCCTCAATTTGCTCAGCCACCCAAGAGATGTCATATAAATTTATGACCAGATGGTACCGAACACCGATGCGAATAGCGCAGATATACCCGACAGCAGATGGGCAATCCTGGAGGGGATGTGGGGAGAAGGGCACCTTACTTCACATCTGGTGGTCTTGCCCAAAGATAAAAAGATTCTGGGAGGAGGTGATCCCGTGGATTAGGAAAATAGCCAATATACCTCTAGATGCAATACCCATGCATATCTTGTTTCATGGAACCACCGGCCCCATAAGAGAATATAAAAATAGTGTAACACCTCACTTACTTAACGCAGCTAAAAAATTAATCCCTAAGAAGTGGAAACAAGAAGCCCCTCCAACTATGGGAGAATGGAAGATGGAAGTGGAGGCAATCATGGAAGCAGAAAGGTGGATATATAAAATACGAGGCCAACAGGGGAAATATAGAGAGATATGGAAAAGTTGGAAAAACTATGCCACAGAAATAGAGGGGGTTTGAGAAGTAGAATGGGAAGAAAGAGAGAGGAAAAGATGGGGAAAATAGACACCACCAAACCTCAAAAAAAAAAAAAAAGTGACTGTAGGTAATATAACAAAGAGAGGGAGGTAAACTACAACAGAATGGAGAGGGATTGGTAAAAGTATGTGAGAATCGTGGGGGAAGGGATCTCATCCTCTGACACCTCATCCCCAACTCCGCTGTACGCAAATACCCGTAGGGAGTTTGATCATCTGAGCCAGTTTTAGGGGAGGGGGGGTTTCCCTCACTTTTCCAGTTTTTCAAGTTGGGGAAGGCTTAATTCACAATAAACACATATTAAGTAGGAAACACAATATAAGATGCACAAAATAAATATTAATAACAATAATACACTGACAGGGTAGAACACATCACTAGTTAAAAAAAAATAAAAAATAAAAATTTCTCATATAAAAAACACAGAGTAAATAGAACATGCACAACCTTAAGGGAGTGGGGGGGGAGGGATAGAGAATGCATATAAATAAAGGTGATTAAGGAAAATAAGAAGGATTGTAAGAGTGGAGCTCATTAATAGACACAAAAGGAACAATAAAGGAGTAGGCGGGAGTTTATCTCTATCGTCTCCTCCCTTCTCTTCCCCTCCCCCCCCTCTTTCCCCTTTATCCCCCCTTTTCACTCTTCCCCTCCCCTCCTCTTCCCCCCCTTTTTTTTCCCCTGGGAAATATTAGAAACATTACAAGCGCCAGGAGAGAGGGAGGAGGATAAATGGCAGAGGATGAGAAATCCCACCCAAAGAGAAAGTGAATGTTTGAATACGATAAGGAATGGATAATGTTAAATGTTAAATGTTAAATGTTGTGAAGTTTTTATGTGAAGAAAATCCTTAATAAAAGTTGAATTAATAAAAAAAAAAAGAAACAGATTCCTAAAAATCAACAAAATTATGGTCAGATTTTCGACAGTGTGAAATGAACTGAAAATAATATTTTCTCAATGAAAACATTCAATTATATGAGGAGCAAGCTCTATTTTTTAAATTCCCCTACATATGATTGGATGTTGGATGTACCAACTTTAGCTAACTTTTTAATTTAGTAAGGGTCAATTAATACTGTTTTGCACACAGCAATACAAATGTTTTTGAGCATTAAGCACAATATGACCCTTGCATTAAAACATGCGCCGATTTGCATTATGATGTGCATTGATATTCAGTAAAAAGTGCTTTGCATCGTATGTTGAAAATGTGTGGCAAAGCATGTTGAAGCATATTGAGATGTGTTTTGATGACGTCCACTTGTGATGAAACTGGTTAGGCAAAGCTTCTGATTTCACCACATAGCAATGCTATGGACCTGAATATTTTTTGCCTACACAGAGCTCTTTTATGCATCACAGATGTGAGTTTTTTTAATCTCTTTTATCAATAAATTGAATTTATACAGATTTACTTTATTGGGAGCATTCTCTTGTCTTTGTTTCCATGCTATAGTTTCACTAACATATGTTTAGCACTACCCACGTAGGAGCTGCTGGTTTAAATTTGGGCCTGCACTCTGACTGTCAACCCCCAGAATTTGGCTCAATCCCATCTGGCACAAATGGACAATAATATGATTGAGAACCCCAGTTGGCTATGAGGGACCTCAATGATACACACAATAATAAAGGCAATAAAAGAGTTGTTACCTTGGTATTGTTCACCTGCCACTCAGCTGCAAAGACAGAGTTCCACACAAATTGTAGCTTAACCAATGGTGATATGTTTACTTGGTAAAATAATGAAATAATCGTTATACAATAAGCATTCAATACATACAGCTCTCTGTATAAATCAATGAATGAAATACCACCAGTTCAAAATACCCCTGAAATCCGACCCTATTAACATAACCTGAGGGCCAGACTTGAGCGAGGGTGTGGTGGAGGAAGCTCCCAGTGCAGTAATATCAACACTGGGGCACCTCTCCACCAAGTCTCACACAAACAGCAGAAAACATTAGTGCTACAAACAGTTATCACTAATATGTGGAATCACAACTCTATGGCTCCCCTTAGTGGACAGTTCACTTGATGCGGGTCCTATAGCAACCACTTGCAAAGGTAGAAAAGCAAATGATTTTCCCTTTAAGAGTCAGGTAATCTTCTGCTAGCCATGTTGGTGCACTTAAAGATTTGTAATCCAAAAGATGGGGTGAAGAAAGACACTGCTGATTGAGGCAATGACTAACAGTACAAGGGATACTAGTTTCCCCAAGGCGTTGAGTTCTTATGTGCGAAGGTGCAAACGCCCACAAATATAAGTGAAGCTTGTGATAGTCACACTCCTGGCCAGGGCCGCTGATAGGGCAGTACAGCCATCCCTCCCGTAGGGGGCCCCGCTCTGTCACTTCAGAAGAGGGGCCCGGGCATCTGCAGGAAAGGAGAGCCGACTGTACTGCCCTGTGTGTGACTTCTGTGGAACCCCCTGCAGCGCTGCTGGCTTTCTCCCTCAGCTTTCTTCTCTCTTCCTGTGTGTCAGGGACAGCTGCAGAGTCTCTCTCTGCCTTTGCCATGAAATCTTTCTCCTCCGAGTTCTGAAGCTCCCTCTTCCCTCCCCCTGTGATTGGCAGTGTTATCTCTTAAATGGAAGAAATAATGAGGTAAGAAGTTCTCCGCCTGCTTCCCCTCCTCCCTGAGTCCTGAGCTCTGCTCTGCTGACTTCCACACCATGCTCAGTGTGCATTGTAACCTGCAGGGTTTGAATGTTGTAGTGCTGCTGCTGGAAGGGAGTGAGTGGGGTAATGAAGCTGCAGAAAGGTCAGGATTCAGAGAGGGGGGAAATGTGGCAGGTGGCAGCTGCAGGTAGACACTGCCTGCACTGCAATGTTGGAGCAAGGGGCCAGTAAATACACCTCTCCTTCCACCTGACAGACCTTCCTGCACCAGCCATTTCTATATGGCCCTCTTAAGGCCCCATTCACACTTAGTATAGCGGGGACGCATGTTCCTGCGTGCATATTTTTTTTTCAGCTTATTTTTTACACATAGGGCAGTCCATTCACTTGAATGGACTGCCCTACATTTGTCAAACATAACATAGAAGCTATAGAACATTTTCAGGTGTGCAGCTTTGCAAGTTTGCCACAAAACATGACAAAACGCAAATCTGCTAACTCTTTTTGGGATGTCACTAACAATTAATGGCACCACAAGCACAATGCGAGTTTGCAGTGCATTTCTAAAATGTACGGCAAAGCGTGCGTTTCCTGTGCACTTTGTCACATATTTAAGAAATTTAAATGTAAGATATTAAGTGTGAATGAGGCCTAAGAACTCTTTCACATGGGTGGCTGAGCCATGGATTTACCGCCATCCCTGGCTGCACACCTAAATCGTAAAAATACAGTCAGACAGGGCTGTATGCATGCTGTGGCTGCAATAATTTACTACACAGCTGCAGCATTTTTAACGCAGGCTGCAGAGTTTGACAGGTAGCACCACCTATCAAACTCCCTGTTGAGTTCAATGGGGCAGCTCTGCAATTGGAAGCCAAACACTTGGCTCACAGTTGCAGCGGGGTGTCACAATGTAAAATTACCTTTTAGCAATTCAAAAAAGTACAACAAAAGGATATAATTTCTGCCATGGCTGTAAAACAACATTGGGACCATCACATTTTAGCAAAAATGTAATTTGATATTTTCGTTGGGGGAGGGGGGGCCTGTCAGGTAGGCTGTCTGGGGCCCTGTGATTTCTAACAGCAGCCCTGCTCCTGGCAGTCGGTTAACTAAATGGATGGGCAAGTGCCCGCTCACCAGATGAGGCCTTGCCTTGCTGCTTTTCTTCTCGGTCCGGAACCCTCCTTCAATGGTCCGTCTCTCGGTGTCACGAGGCCCCTGGTCCTTCACCTGGCCGTCCTCTGGATAAAGGGCTCTGGATGCTGCGAGCTGTAGACCGATCCTCCTCTGGTTGATCAGCGAGACTGTCAGCAGGGATCCCTCTTGGCTAGGTTATCCGCTCTCGGTCTCCACAGGCCCAGGCTTCTCGGGCCTAGGTATACTCAGAGCAGGTCTAAACACAGGCCTCCTGCCGGCTTGAAGATGGCGTCCAGAGAGAACGTGATATACAGCACGCTGGTCTTTAAAAGGCCCCCCTATCAGGCTTTGCGCAGCGCACTCCCCTCTGGTAGCACAGTGGCCTTGTGGGCAATGTAGTCTCTGTGCTACTCACTGTAATGGAGTCTTTGTCTCTCGATAACTGAATCAAAACAAGTTGTAACTGACTAGCATGAAATAAACACCCAAGGGAGCAAAAGTTATTCACAGCACAGATTGCAGTCCTTTAAGATGCTTGCAATGGTAACACCTTGCTACATATAGATATCTGAAAGAGCTGGAGGATTTGGATAATATATTAATCGTGATGGGGGACCATGTACTCCTCTAAGTGCTGTTTAGCCACTCATATATGGGGTCAACACTTCTAAATCACGGATCCGCTTTGGAATTTTTTTTCTTGGATTGCACAGACACAGATCTTGTGTGTATGGGACATGTTAGTGAATTAAAGTATGTTAATATTAGTTTTTGCACAAGTTGGAGTTTGATCATGGACATTTACATCACATTATCCTGTCTGCAGTTTTAGTTTGTAATTTGGTTGATTTTGTTAGGTATGTTCATTTTAAAAAGCGCCTGTCATTTTTTTTTTCAATTTTGAATGGGTTTCAATTAATTTTAATGGAAACACGTCAGTAGGAAAAATGTCTAGGTGTAAATGCGGTAGTTAGAAAGTGGTTATTTTTCTTTCCATATTTGTTCAATCCATCAGTCAGTCATAGACGCTGGTATGTTTTAGTGTTTTTTAGACTCTGTCACTTACTATTTATTCATTTCAAAATAGCAAAACTTTGCTTTTAGCTAGAATGGCTTACCTTTCTCATTTCCAACTTTGATCAAACAGTCCCTTTTGGGAATTTCAGATCTAGACAATACTACTTTGGAATAAATATTTAGAAATAACCTTTATAATACTGTAATATCTATAATTATGGCATAAAGGACATCTCGGAGTCAAGATGTTTTAAGAAACTGGATTAAATTAAATATTGATCATTAAAATGAAATACTGACAGTGTCATGAGTACTTGATTTATTTAAGTTTTTGTAATATACTACCATGCAGTATCTAACACCAGCAGAAAAATATATACTGTATTTATTGGTGTATAACACTCACTTTTTTACCCTGAAAATAGAGGGTAAACTGTGCCTGCGTGTTATACGCAGGGGGCTGTGTAAAGTTATTTTTTTCCTGAAACTTCCCTCTTAAAGTTAGGGTGTGCGTTATACGCCTGTGCGTGTTATACGCCGATAAATACGGTATACTGTAGAATAACATGCAATTAAGTGCAGTGTTTACACAAAATAAACAATTCTTTGGGGAATATACACTAGAGTCACAAAAACACAGCTAAATGTATATTGTTGTGGGGGCGTGTCCAAGATGGCAACCTGAGAGGACGTGGGATTCATAACTCTGCTGGCTGTGCCTTATTAATCCTGATTCCTGGCTGATTTCTCTCCCACAAACTGACCACAGTGCTCTGGATGCCCTACAAAACATGGCGGAAGGCAAAAAAGCTTTGTTTCCCGCAAATTCCGGAGGATACAGGCCCGAACACCACATGGCTGGGCCTCCTCGGCTGATATCCAACATGGCGTCACAGACGGAGTCTGAAGACCTGGCAGCGGAGGCACAGCTTGGGTTCCCGGAGGTGATGGCTGCGATCGCCTACTGCCAGGCCTCCCTGACTAACAAAATCAAAGTGGTGCAGCTGGATGTGGGCTTTATTCGCCAGGACCTTGACAAGCTCCGCTCGCGGGTGTCGGAGGTGGAGCAGTGCGTGGGACAGACGGAGGATACTGTCATGGAGCACACTGCTTCTATCCGCACACTGCAGACCAAGGTTCGCGCCCTGGAATACAAGGTGGACGATGCCGAGAACAGGAACCGGAGGAACAACCTCCAGATCGTAGGCATGCCTGAAGGGGCCGAGGGGAGGAATCCCATTTTCGTGGAGGAGCTGCTGCGATCGCTGCTGCCGGATGCCCAGTTCTCCCCATACTTCAACGTAGAGCGCGCCCACCGGGTACCTCCTGTCCCTGGCCCGCCGGGATCCAATCCCTGTACCTTGATATTCCATCTACTCAATTTCAGGGACCGCATGAGACCCTCCGGGCTGCCCGCAGGGCTGGTGAGTTGAAGTTCCAAAATGCCAGCCTGCTTTTCTTCCCGGACTACTCTATAGAAACACAAAAGCTCCGCAGGTCGTTTGATCAAGTCAAAGTGGCACTGCGGGCACGCAATATCAAGCACAGCATTCTCGTTCCTGCTAAGCTGAGGGTTCAGGACGGTGAGACGGTAAAGTCTTTTACCTCCCCTGGGATGCTGCTGCCTGGCTGGAATCCTTGCCCCCTCACCGCTAACTGTTAGTGCTCTGCTGTTCTTTGAAATCTTTGGGTCTATCTTTCCCTTTGTTTGATCAACCAGTTATGTTACGTTTATTGGGGCCCCTTATTGACTGATGTGCGCTGAAATTTGCCTTGCAATGTCCCGGAGACCGGGCATGATGGATATCACGTGCACCTCACTGGAGGCAATGGATGACATTATGTTGGCTCCAGCCTTGTGCTCTGGGGCTATTTCCTGTGACCAACTTTTCTGTTTACTTGCCCCTCCTGCTGCTGGACATTGCTGGCTGCGAGGCCCCTGGGGACACCTTGCCTCTGGGGTGGGCTGACAGAAATACCTACCTGGTCCTGCACTGATATATCACAATAATGCCTATTACTATGTTGCCCACAGGGCGTACTGCGTACTGCGGAATCCTCCCTAACCAGGCTTTGTATATGACTTTTTTGTCACAGCGATGCCTCGTGCTGTGCAAATTGCCAGGGATAAAAATAGCACGGTGGTGGATATGGCGGCGGGGACATCTCCTTCTCCTGCCTCCGCCATGTGGGGGGGATAGGGGGAGAATTGGTGCTACTGAGAACTCCTGTCCCCCACCAAATCCTGTCGATGTCTTGTCACCATCATGACTTTGGAATGGGTTACCACTTGTTCAGATCCGGACCATGCCTACAAGGGACTCTATGTATTGCTGGCCCCGGTCAGTCATGCGTGCAGGTGGCCTGACTCAGCACTGCAGTTTTTATTTTTTTCCCTTTGTTTTTTGGCCCCGGTTTTTGGACTTGCTATACTCTGGTTGCAGGCTATAAGGCCCAAATATTGCAATCAAGTTAAGTGCCCCTGTAATCTTCCAGGAGAATGTATTTTACTGTTTCATGCCAGCATCTCTGATGCTCCTGCTAGCAACACCTCTCCATGTTTATTGCTGCTCTAGAAGTCATGCCCTCTACAGTGTAGTTACAGTTGGGGGTTGGGGATATCATGCATCTCTTGTCCTTGCTGGGGATGCGGGGTGGGGGGGGGGTTTCTACCATTGCAGATATTGTGGGGTTTTGTAATGTTTATGGTAGTGCCTTATACCTGTTGGAGACCTGTTGTCTCCTACTTCCCTTCTTATGCATTAGCTAACATGGTGCTTTTTTCTCTACTGTCTGTCCAATCGATGTTTGTGCTGGTGAGAGAATGCAGGGCTGGTCATCTGTCCCCCGGGTATAGAAAGCTGGGGACGAGTGGTCACTCCTCCTATCCTTTTACTACCACCAATTATCAATGTCTAATATATCCATAGTCTCATGGAACGTCAGGGGTATGAACTCAGCCATTAAGCGGCCCCTTGTTTTTACATTTCTGCAGAAATATATGTGTAGCGCTACCCCCAGTTAAGAGAGCCGCTGGTTTGTTTTCTCGGGCCCTGTATACAGCACCGCCAACCCCCGGCAATCTGACTCGACCCACTCTGGCACAGTTAGTCTAGGGATAGCTTCCTATCACTCTCAGGTGTATGATACTTAGCAGTTCCTAAATAGACAGACAACACTCTGAGGCAGGAATATGAATAGGTAATAGCTTTACTATAAAATGGTGGCATAAAATCATGACATGCAACACTTACATGGGTCTGCAGAACCCTGTATCAACCAATTCTACAGAGGCAGCACTATAAAATGGCGCCGCGCTGTATCCACCACGCGGAGCTATTATGGCGTGCGCGCCCTAAAACACAGCAACACAAACTTTATAACTTTCCCCACCTATGTTAGGCCTGACAGTGTATGAAATAGTCCCCTTTCCCTAGGGGGGTAAGATTATCTTCACCGGCCAGCTTTCGTTGGTGCACTTGAAGAAATGAACCAATTGTAATCCAAAAGGGTGATAACTCGTAGCAACAGTATGCAAATAGGGGGGTAGGCACTTCAACTCTGTCCCAACTACCGGACCCCCAAAGAACACTGGTGAGCGAACAGTGGGCCTAGGCAGTCTATAGGCCTGAATATAACTCAGTCTATGGATATGGGCAGGTGCCCGCTCACCGTTCCAGGCGCGATCCCAGCATGGGTCTTCCACCGCGTGTGTCCGTCGCACACCGCGTCTGCAACCGATCGGGTCCCCGATCCAACTGGAGTCCTACACTGACGATCCAGGATCCACCCAGGCTCCGCAGAATGGTGAAAGGCTCTTCGGACTTTGGGCAAGGCCTTAGGCTTCAGGCCTTACCCCACAGCAGATCCGCGCAGGATGACTTGTTGCTTGAAGCGCGTTGTCCCAAGAGAGCGAGCTTCCCCCCGCCTCCCTCTTAAGTAACCTCCCCCATGAGTCTCTGCGGCGGAACCTCCGCCCTGAGGCCGAATGGGGCTCTGGGTACTGTAGTCCCGGGGCCCCAAAGGAGACCCCGCTACACACTCCCCCCCACTTGAACTCTTTGGTCCCCAAAGATAACATAATCTCCAACTACAGATCTCACAACATTTATCAATCCTTCATATGATGTCGGCAGAGGAAATTCCCACCAAAAACGAGGCAGTGAACTCCTCTGTCCACAGGACACACTAACATTAGTATCCTGCCTAACTGTGCCAGAGAGTGAGCTGGGGCCGCCTCCCACCAAATGAACAGCGGGAGGGTCATGGTCTTCCATACTCCTTCTAGCAGTGACTACAGTGTCTTCCGCACTTTCACCCATCTGTGGGTAGGTTAGTCTCCTGGGAGGTTTTATTGCCCTCCGCTTCCTCTGTCCTCTTGGGCTTTCTGTTGGAGCAGACTCTTCTTCTGTTGATAACTCAGGACTTCCCCCTTCCTCGGGAACATCCGGCTCCGGAGCAGGAAGGTACATGGCTTCTCTTGGATCTTCCTTTACAGATGGTTCACTGGCACTTTCCCAAGCACCCAACCAAGGACAGGAAGGGATAAACTCTGTTGCTTCTGGATTCAGTGTATGATCCTCGGTGTCTTCGTCAGGCGGAAGATCAATAGCAGAAGTCGTTGGTCCCTGAGAAGGCCAAAGCCAGCCAATTTCCTCTCCCTCATCTTCACTCATTTCTGAATCCTCTGTATCCCCCATCCGAGGGGTCTGAGACCGAGTGTTAGGTCTAGGGGTGTCCAGAATGGACATGGGTTCAGGGGAATCCATGCTAGGAGGTAACCGAACCGCTTCAGCCAGAGAAAGTAGGTGGTTCCGATGCCAAGTCTTCAATGGCCCTAACCTTCCCTCAGGTTTAAGTTTGTAAACGGGTAGGCCCGGTAGTTTTTTGCAAATGACATAAGGTTTGGGTCTCCATCTATCCGCAAGATTATGTTTTCCAGGGACTCCCAGGTTCCGCAGCAATACTCTGTCTCCTGGTTGCAAATCTTGGATTCTAACTTTAGGTCAAAATTTCTCTTATTGCGAGCCCCCCGTTGATCCGATGCGGCCTGGGCTTGCTCATAGGCCATTTTCAGATTGTGCCTAAGTCTATCCACATATCCCTTGTGGGAAGCAGCAGAACAATGGTCTATGGAAGTGCCGAAAGCAAGATCCACTGGCAATCTAGCTTCCCTCCCGAACATAAGTCTGTAAGGGGAATACCCTGTAGCGTCGCTGACAGTGCTGTTATAAGCATGCACAAGGGCCGCTATGTGATTACTCCAATGTTGCTTCCTTTCGCTACTTAAAGTTCCCAGCATGTTGAGCAGGGTTCGATTGAACCTCTCCGGTTGAGCATCACCTTGTGGGTGATAAGGGGTAGTCCTGGTTTTCTTGATGCCCAAGGCATCCAGGAGCTTCCGTATGAGTTTACTCTCAAAGTCCCTTCCCTGATCTGAATGAAGCCTTTTTGGCAATCCGTAATGTATCAAGTATTTCTCCACGAGTATTTTGGCCACAGTGGCGGCCTTCTGGTCTTTAGTAGGAAAGGCTTGTGCATATCGGCTGAAATTGTCGGTTATCACCAGAACATTTCCTTGTCCGCTCAGGTCGGGTTCGAGGCAGAGGAAATCAATACATACCAGGTCAAGCAGACTTTCACTTTGTAAATGGCCCATTGGGGCCGCTTGATGGGGTAGTGTCTTTCTCTGTATGCACCGTGCACAGGAATGGCAGTATTCCTCAACTTCAGCCCTCATGCAAGGCCAATAGAAACGGTCTCTAACAAGTTGGAAAGTCCTTTCCACTCCTAGGTGTCCATGGTTGTCGTGCAGAGCAATCATGACCGTTTCTCTGTGTTTCTCCGGCAGGAACAACTGCCACTTGTCTTCTTGGTCATCAGAGGGGCCCCTTCGGTAGACCACCCCCTGACGCACCAGCAGTCTGTCCCACTCTTTCTTAAGTAGGCGAGCTTCCTTTGAGGGATGACGTAGGAGTACATTTGGATCCTGATTCTCCAATGCTTCTAGGACCAACCTCCCCACAGGGTCTTCCAATTGGTCGGATCTCAACTCCTTCTTCGTTAGTCTGGGTAAGTTGTCTTCTCCCAGTTGGGCTACTTCGCAGTACTGCTTGGGGACTCCTACGATAGTGACCCCTATCTCTTCCGCTCTTGAGCCTCCCCTGGCCTGGAGTTCAGCCCCTTGGCAGAGGGCCCGTACCCCGTCAGGTGCTACTTGTGTCCAGTCTTCGGCACTGTATGTAGGGACATGAGACCTTCTGGACAGGGCGTCCGCATCTCGGTTTCCCACCCCAGGTCTGTATTTCAAGCTGAAACTGAAAGCAGACAGTGCCGCCAACCATCTATGTCCGGTGGCGTCCAGCTTGGCTGTGGTGAACAGGTAGGTGAGAGGATTGTTATCCGTCTTGACTGTGAAGTCTGCCCCATACAAGTAATCTCTAAGTTTGTCAACTACGGCCCACTTGAGAGCCAGGAACTCCAGCTTATGGGTGGGATCGTTTTTTTCGGAGGGGGTCAGGCTTCTGCTTACATATGCAACAGGTCTCTGCTGTCCTTCATGCTCCTGGTAGAGTACTCCTCCCAGTCCATCATGGCTGGCATCCACATGGAGTACGTAAGGCTTCTTCGGGTCCGCATAGGCCAGGACAGGGGCAGTGGTCAAGCTCTTTTTCAGCATCTGGAAGGCATCTTCACATTTCTCGTTCCACTGGTCCTTGACTGACTCTCCCGGCCTCCTGGGGCCCGAGTCATCCTCCTCCCCCTCCGTCTTCAGCAACTCATTCAAGGGTCTTGCTATTCGAGCAAACCCCCCCACGAACCTTCTGTAATAAGAACAGAACCCCAAGAAGGACCTAAGTTCTGTTACGGTGGTGGGTCTTGGCCAGGAGGTGACAGCCTCCAGTTTTTCAGGGTCCGTAGACACCCCATCTTCAGACACTATGTGTCTCAGATAGTTGACTGAGGATTGGTAAAATTGACATTTTTCAGGGGAGAGCTTGAGTCCTTCCTCACTCAGTCTCTTCAAGACCTTCTCCAGCCTCTCTTCATGTTCCTCCAAAGTTCTTCCAAAGACTATGATGTCATCCAAGTATACAAGGACCTCGATGAGGTTCATGTCTCCCACAGTCTTCTCCATAAGTCTTTGGAATGTGGCTGGGGCTCCAGACAGACCTTGAGGCATCCGGTTGAATTCAAAGAACCCCACTGGGGTTATGAAAGCCGTCTTCTCTTTGTCCTATGGGTGCATCGGGATCTGATAATACCCGCTCTTCAGGTCCATCACACTGAACCATTTGGCTCCGGACAAGCTCTGCAAGGCGTCTTCTATCCTTGGAGTGGTATACTGATCCGGAGTGGTTCTCCTGTTGAGGGTCCTATAGTCGATACACAACCTTAGCGACCCATTCTTCTTTCGTACCACCACTATGGGGAAGGCATACGGACTTCTGGATTCTTGGATTACCCCTGTTCGCTTGAGCTCGGCAAGCTGTTCCCTTAAATCTTCAAGGTCTGCCAATGGAACCCGCCTCACCCTTTCCCTGAAGGGCTTGTCTTCATGGAGGCGGATTCGATGGGTGGCACTCCTAGCACACCCCACATCAAACTCATCATGGGACAAGATCCTCTTCCACTGAGTCAACTGGTTCCGGGCTCTCTCTCTCCAAGTCCTGGGCAGGTTTGGATTCTCCATAGAGAGCTTTTCCCACACAGTATCTTCTCCATCTGTCTTCTCTACATCTGAGGAGGCAACTGGTGTGGCTGAGCTCACTCGACCCAGCAACAGTCTGGCTGGGATTTCCATTGGACCATCCGTGGTATTTCTGACACTCACTGGCACCCTGCAATGGGCCTTCTTCAGAACCCTCACCGGGACCACTTCCGGGATTACTTCCAGGCCCGAGGGTTCTTCCCTTGGATCGGGTTCCAACATCACAAAGGGGCCCGACTGCTCCCAAGTGAGTTTCACTGTGGTCTTCAAACAGGTTACTTCACCAGGTTGCAGTACTATCCCTTTCCTTCCCAGTCTCCAGACCTTCCCTACCCCCTCTTCCGGGGCCTTTTGTTCTAAGATCAACCGTTGGTAGGCAGTCTTCAACATTGGGTGGATCTCAGTGACTGTGGGATTCTCCCTTTTTGTTAGTGGGACCAAAAGTCTCCTGACCAGATCCGTGTTGGTCCCTATTATCAAGGAGCTCCTGTTGGCTCCAGGCGGTCGGGGGCACACCACAGCCAAGGTGTCAAACACTTCCCCCTTCCCTGCTACGGATGGGTCAAAAGTCAATTTGATGGGCAGATATCCGTCATAAGGAAACTTTTCCGTTCCGATTCCCCATATCTCCAAGTCTTCAAGCTTTCGGATGGGCAAGTGACTCAGGTGTCTGTCGTAGAAGTCTCGGTACAACAGAGTCACCTGTGCTCCAGTATCCAACAGGGCTCTTGTGTAGACCCCCTCCACTTGAATGGATACGATTGGAGAGGGGCCCACCAGCTTCTCTGGGTACTGCTTCGAAGGAGTCTCCTTCTTCTGATCTTTGCATTTCCCTTTCTGACTTTCCTTCTTCCGTTTGTCCCTAGACCTAAGTCTCTCCTGGGCCTGGTATGTACTGATCTCCCTCCTCTGTCTGGGTGTAGCTACCCGCTGAGGGACATTACTATGCTTCTTTGAAGTGCGTTCCTTCTGAGGAACCCTTGGTTTCTTATGTGGGGTCCTGGCCCCTTCTCTCATGTGCTTCTTATTCAATATGGAGTTCCGTAAGAATGATGGGCACCCGGTTGACTCCTTCACCGGGGCCCGCTGAAGTTTTCCGGCGGCTTGCGGTTGTTCATCTTCCTCTTTTTGGGACTGGAACACACTCTGGCCGCGTGACCAACTCCTCCACAGTTGAAACAGATCATATCCCCCCTATCTTCCAGGGATGCAGGTGAAGTATTTGGAAACAACTCCTTCCTTGGGCTGCTCCTCTCAGGTACCCTTGACTCCTTTTCCATCAGGGAGGTCAACATTCCCAACACTTGGGACATTTGTGACTTTAAGGTATCCACCTCTGCGTCTCTTTCTAAGGTCGTGGCGGCCCTGACCATCACTGGAGGGGGCTGCACCAGCTCAACTGGTTGGCTCCTTTTCTTCTCCTCCAGCATAGCTTCTTCTTCTCTGACTACTCGGATCAAGTCAGGGTACTCCAGGCTCTTCCCGTCCTGTATTGTACATAGCGCCAGTGCGATGGGATCCAGGGGTTGAGATCCTCTCATGACCTGCTGGACCCGGGCCTCATCCACCTTCTTCGGGTCAATCCCCTTCTTTAAGATCATCTTGTGCAGTATTTTATCTAGGCGCATCATAAACTCTGATAGCTTATCTCCTGCCTTCTGGTAGCAGTGCTCTAGTTGGTAGGTAAGCTCAGTGATCTTTTCTGTTCCTCCAAACACATTCTGCAGAATGTCTAGATAGTCTTGCGCAACACAGTCTTTCTTGCTCATCTTAAGGTTGCCTCTAGAGCAGGCCCCTTTAAGCTCTCAGCAATTCTCTGCTTCTTTCTGTGGTCTGGGACTTCCCACTCCTCCAAGGCCTGAGTAGCGCCATCTAACCACTCCTCAAATCCTTCCTCTCCTGAAGGTACAGGCTTCCTTCCTGAAAACATTCTAAGTTTCCGGTATCCTGACGTTTGGTAATCCGTAGGATCTTTCTTGCAGCGCGCTATGATTTCCCCTAGGACCGCGCATAATTCTGTGCTGAGAGCGCCCTGTGGCGACCCAGGATTCATCTCTGTCTTGACATCTTTTAAGTCGGGTGGAGCGTGTATTAACTTAAAGATTTGTTTATCTGCCGTTTCTATGCTCGGCTTCTTGAAGTCTTCTGGGACTCCATCCTTCCACTTCACCAGTACATATGTCATGGGAGGTTCTGATCTGACATCCACTATGTATGCTTTTTGTTGCGGGGACAGTGACACCACTAACTGTTTCACTGCATCATCTTGCCAGGTCCCTGCAAGTTCTTTGATCACTACTTCATGTGGATCTGTTTTTACTACTGCGCACCACTTTGCTATTTCTAGTGGGTCCATGCTGGTACCTTTTGGCTGCTATTTGCTGCAACAGAATCCCGGACTCAAGAGCCCCCACATGTAGCGCTACCCCCAGTTAAGAGAGCCGCTGGTTTGTTTTCTCGGGCCCTGTATACAGCACCGCCAACCCCCGGCAATCTGACTCGACCCACTCTGGCACAGTTAGTCTAGGGATAGCTTCCTATCACTCTCAGGTGTATGATACTTAACAGTTCCTAAATAGACAGACAACACTCTGAGGCAGGAATATGAATAGGTAATAGCTTTACTATAAAATGGTGGCATAAAAACATGACATGCAACACTTACATGGGTCTGCAGAACCCTGTATCAACCAATTCTACAGAGGCAGCACTATAAAATGGCGCCGCGCAGTATCCACCACGCAGAGCTATTATGGCGTGCGCGCCCTAAAACACAGCAACACAAACTTTATAACTTTCCCCACCTATGTCAGGCCTGACAGTGTATGAAATAGTCTCCTTTCCCTAAGGGAGTACGATTATCTTCACCGGCCAGCTTTCGTTGGTGCACTTGAAGAAATGAACCAATTGTAATCCAAAAGGGTGATAACTCGTAGCAATAGTATGCAAACAGGGGGGGGGTAGGCACTTCAACTCTGTCCCAACTACCGGACCCCCAAAGAACACTGGTGAGCGAACAGTGGGCCTAGGCAGTCTATAGGCCTGAATATAACTCAGTCTATGGATATGGGCAGGTGCCCGCTCACCGTTCCAGGCGCGATCCCAGCCTGGGTCTTCCACCGCGTGTGTCCGTCGCACACCGCGTCTGCAACCGATCGTGTCCCCGATCCAACTGGAGTCCTACACTGACGATCCAGGATCCACCCAGGCTCCGCAGGACGGTGAAAGGCTCTTCGGACTTTGGGCAAGGCCTTAGGCTTCAGGCCTTACCCCACAGCAGATCCGCGCAGGATGACTTGTTGCTTGAAGCGCGTTGTCCCAAGAGAGCGAGCTTCCCCCCGCCTCCCTCTTAAGTAACCTCCCCCATGAGTCTCTGCGGCGGAACCTCCACCCTGAGGCCGAATGGGGCTCTGGGTACTGTAGTCCCGGGGCCCCAAAGGCGACCCCGCTACATATGCCACAGGTGTGTATTCTCCAGGAGACACACCTTGTTGGCTCCAGGGTCCTGGGCCTTAGGCGGGCATGGATAGGGACTCACTACCACTCCACATATTCAAACTATGCAAGGGGAGTTAGTATATTGATCCATAGATCCCTCCCAATTCAAATTTTAGATGTGCACATGGACCCTGGGGGTAGTTATGTGCTCTTGCATGCTCTTGTGTACAATAAAGGATTGGTCTTAGTGGGATTCTATCTGCCACCGCCTGCTAATGTGCAGCTTTTGTATGATATCATGCAAATTGCTATGGGTTATGATACCCCGGAGATTCTATTGTTTGGGGACTTTAATTTGGTGTCCCCTCAGGACCTGGACAGGCTCCATTCCACGGCTCGGCCCTCATCCGGTCTTTAGCAGTGGGCAACTACCTTCATGCTGACAGATGTGTGGAGGCATTTTTATCCACATGACAGGGAGTACATCTGCCACTCTCCCACCTATAGAACCCTATCTTGCTTAGATCTGGTTTATGCCTCATCCGGTGCGTTGTGCTGGATGAGGGATGCACAACACTTACCCAGGGGAGTTTCTGACCATGCCCCCCTTAGCCTCGCTATCTCCCTGACCAAGCCCTCTGGCCTACATCTGTGGTGCCTGTCCAGGTTCTGGGCACTTGATGATAGGATGCAGGAGCAGATGATGGAAGCTATTTGTAATTATTGGATAAGGGGGGTCACCTGTCCCATCCTGAAACTCTACACCAACAAGCCTCCATCCCTAAATATATATGTATATGGAAAACCAAAAAGGGGTTGGGTTGGGATTTTGAGTGAGGCCTGTGGGTGTTTGTAATAATAGGTTCATAGCATGAAAATAACCTGAGTGTCACAAACCCCTAGGTATGATTAATGGTAGTGATATAAGTAAACATAATTAAGCAATATAATCAGGCATTTATGATGTAGAAATACAGTCATAAAATTCAACAAAAGTTGATATAATCATAATATATTTATTAATAAGGGAATTGATCACTAAATCATGATATGTGACAAACAGTAAAATTCATAGCAGATAAAAAGTATATATAATTTAAACATATATGATGCATACATAATTCACATAATAAATACAAACAAAGAACATAATAAATCACCCCTAGGGGTTTGTGACACTCAGGTTATTTTCATGCTGCGAACCTATTATTACAAACACCCACAGGCCTCACTCAAAGTCCCAACCCAACCCTTTTTGGTTTTCCATGTACATATTTGTAATTATTGGATCCTAAACGGGGACTCTGCCAATGCTAAGACACTTTGGGATGTATTTAAATCCGGGATTAGGGGGGAGTATGTTTCCCGCATCACCTCTGTGCAGAGGGAGGCTTCTCGGGCCCTGGACTCTCTGGAGGGCGAGGCAGACCGACGAGAGGCGATATATATAGAATCCCTGACCAACTCTAATCATTTGATCTGGCAGAGGCCCTGAGGGAGCTATCCCTGTATAATGTTGAACAAACTAAAAAATCTATGCTGCACTTCACGCAAAGGCTCTTTGAATACGGGAATAAAAATGGGCGACTGCTGGCCTGGCTGGCGCGGGGTCAGATGTGGTCCACCCATATAGCAGGCATATGCAATGGGCAGGGTGAGCTGCTGTCCTCTCCTGAGGAAATTAGCGGCAGGTTCTTAGCTTTCTTTCAGGAGGTGTATACTTCTAGAGCACAGTTTTCCCCTTCTGACTTGCAGGGGTACCTGGGACCTATACCCTTTCCCATCTTTTTTTTTCCCATAAAAGATTTTATTGAGAGAAAAATAAGGGTACATGTACATACAAGACATACAAGCTCATGAACATTTCAAGAATAACCAACATTAAAACAGAGCAATGACCGGTAACCGACAGAGAGCAAGTAAACCAGCGTAAGAACGCAAGGACCCACCGTAGGCCAATATCAGCAGGCCTATCCGGGGTCATGGTAGAACTTCTGAAAACGGAAATTGCAATGATCGCATAGGTGTTGGGAGCCTCTAGTAAGGCTCCAGGCTATCATTTGGTAGGTTACTTCACAATCGGGAGAGACAAAAAAAAAAAAAAAAGGGGGGGGGAAAGGGGAAAGAAGGGTAGGTAAAGGGTAGCAGTCAAGAATAGCAAGTAAGAGGTAGTGGGGAGGATTGAGAAGCGGGAGATGGGAGATGAGGTGGGGGCCGCTCCTCGTCCCGGGTCCCCGCCCCATTTCAAAACACAGGAAAGATTGCAATGAAGATTGTGTATGCTTCAAATACTTTAGGACAGCGTTCTAGAAAAAGGATTTATAGTAATCCGTGGTCTTAAAATGTGTCCAACAGGACCAGGTCAGACTAAACTTCTGTAAGCGATCATGAGCTATATGTATCAATTCCTCCATCTCCTCTATCTTAGCGACCCTGATTAACCATTCTCGAATGGTCGGGATATTCTTTGACCGCCAGTGTGCAGGAACGCAGAGTCTGGCTGCGTTAACCATATGCATGGCCAATGATTTTTGGTAATTACGTTTGGGTAGGGAAGTATGGTGTAGGAGGTATTGAGCAGGAGTGTAATCTAGAGTGAAAGTGGTGACCCGTGTAATGATGGAATTGACCTCCCTCCAAAAAGGCTGGAGCAAGGTACACTCCCACCAAATGTGGATCATGGATCCTACCTCTTCAGTACACCTCCAACATGTATTTGGAATAGAAGGTGAGAATTTATGTAAACGAGATGGGGTTCTATACCATTTCGTGATAATTTTGTAACCATTTTCTTGGATTGCAACGTTCATCGAGCCTTTATGCGCCAGAGTAAGAATGGATTCCCAGTCATCGTCCCCAAGTGTGATTTGCATGTCCCTTTCCCAAGAAGCACGCACATTCTGCACTGCGGGGGTATCAGGGGCGTTCTGCAATAGGGCGTATATGTATGACACAAGGTGTCGTTGTGGTGTATTGCGTGAGCAAAGTGCTTCAAATGGTGTAAATTGTCTATCCCACGTGACCTTCGCATCTGTAGAGGTAAGAAAGTGAGACAGCTGTCTGAAAGACCAGAAAGGAAAAGTGTTAGTACGTGAGTCAGAGGTGAGCTCCTCATAGGATCGTCTACGGCCCTTATGAAAGAAATGACACGCCAAAACCTCCTCGTGTGGCCATTCCTTGTGGAGGAATGTGTTTGAGTCTCCTGGAGGGAACTCAGGGTTGCCTCTCAGAGAGGTTAGCGGACCCGGTTGTGAGGATAGGTTAAAGAGAGCGACTGCTTTCCTAAAGGCCGATAGGGAGGGTGCAATGAGCGGGTGTGTCTTGAGGGTCAGGGGCCAGGATCGAGGTGATAGCCAAGGTAATGTGGCAATCGGAGTTTGCGTGAGAGAGTTTTCCAGCGTCACCCATGCTTTGCTTATTTTGTGAAGTTTCCAGTCCACCACTCTAGTTAGGTGGCAGGCCAGATAATACTTATAAAGATCCGGTAAACCAATGCCCCCTGTTGCTTTGGAACATGTCAACCGTGAGTATTTAATTTGTGGGGCGTTATTCTTCCATATGAATCTAGTGCAGACTTTTTTATATGCCGCAAAGAATGAGGGGGGTAAATATATCGGAATCGTCTGCATTAAATATAGTAGGCGGGGGAGGACGACCATCTTGATGAGGGCCGAGCGCCCAAACCAAGAAACGTTGAGGTTGGCCCAATCCTTCAAATTTGCCTGGAGCTTAGAGAGGGCATGAAGGAAATTGTGGCTATAAAGATCCGTTATGTTCTTAGTGACCTGGATACCCAAATAAGTAAAAGCTGTCTTCTGCCAATGAAAGGAAAAGGATTCCTGACAATGCATGACTTCTTGATGGGTGAGGGATACATTTAAGGCATGCGATTTGGAGTAATTGATCTTTAGATTTGATAACTCGCCGAAATGGTTTATGTCTTTCAAAAGGTTGGGTAACGATATCAGAGGGGATTGTAAGGATAATAAGACATCGTCAGCATAGGCCGATACTTTAAATTCTCTATGGGCAATG
Organism: Rana muscosa; assembly: GCA_029206835.1. NCBI lineage: Eukaryota > Metazoa > Chordata > Amphibia > Anura > Ranidae > Rana > Rana muscosa. Next base: position 497,429,181 of record CM055117.1, read on the forward strand.
GAGATTCCCTTGACATCCGTGTTGGCCCTTAGTCTGTTTAGGAGGGGCTCTAGAGTCAAAACAAAGATCAGGGGAGATAACGGGCAGCCTTGACGGGTACCATTTCTTATTGAGAAGGCGTCCGACAGGAGGCCATTCGCCCTCACCCTCGCGGAGGGGTCAGTATAGAGGGCATTGATGTGAGCAAGCATACGTGGCTGGAGGCCTATGCCTTCCAAAACCGCCCGCATGTAATCCCATGCCACCCTGTCAAACGCCTTCTCAGCGTCAAGGGAAAGGAGGAATCCCCGGGTCTCCGATGAAGCCAGCCAATGCTGAATATTTAAAGTGCGTATGGTATTATCCCTAGCTTCCCTGCCTGGGACAAAGCCCACCTGGTCAGATGATATGAGGCTCGGGATCAGAGGGAGTAACCTATTTGCTAGCATCTTAGCGTAGATTTTTATGTCCACGTTAAGCAGGGAAATCGGCCTATAATTAGAGACTTGTGTGGCATCTTTCCCATCTTTCGGGATAACTGCTATATGGGCTTCCAATAATCTGCCTAGGGAGGTGTGAGGGGATGAAAGGGAGTTAAATGTGTTTAACATTTTGGGAGTAAGATCGTCCTGGAAGCATTTGTAATATAACAGAGGGAGACCATCGGGGCCTGGGCTTTTTCCCACCTTCATCTGTTTGATTGCTAAGTGGAGTTCTTCCATAGAGAAAGGGCTCTCCATGGCTTCAGCCTGCTGGAGGGTGATAGGTTTAGGGCAATAGTCCGCCAAGAAGTCCGATATTTGGGAGGAACGTCTGGCCACATTAGTTGCCCCGCCCCCTTCCTGAGCCAGATTGTACAGTTTATAGTAAAATTTTTCAAAGTGTTTGGTTATTTCTTCATTCTTTGAAAGGAGTGTACCCTGGCTATCTCGGATATGGTGAATCACTAATGAGGCCTTATCTGCCTGTATTGTGCGGGCCAACAGTCTCCCACTTTTGTTGCCGTGTTCGTAGAACACTTTCTGTCTAAGGACGTAACGCCTTCTAGTGCGCTTCCCCAGTTCTTCCACCAGAGTAGCGCGCACCTGCAAAAGCTCCTGAAGTGTAGCTTGTATGGATGACTGTTTATGGGCTCTTTCCAGGCGATTGATTGTTTCAATTAATGATTTAATGTCTTCCTGGTGCCTTTTTTTGGCTATCGTAGCTAGCGAGATTAGTTTTCCCCTTAGGACACATTTGTGTGCTTCCCAAAGCGTGATGGGAGAAACATCTGGGGTAGAATTTTCTTGAAAGTATAGTTGGATTCGGGTACGTGTTTGTCTAACATTTTCAGGGTCTTTGAATAGCGATGGGTTCAGTCTCCAGGTTTTCGTTGTCTTGTGGACTTCAGGAAACGTAAGAGTTACTGTTATGGGGTGGTGGTCTGATAAGAACATTGGCTCTATAGTGGCCTGCGAGAGAAAGGAAAGATCCGTCTGCGAGAGAAAAAAGTAATCTATCCTGGAGTATTTCTGGTGAGGAGGAGAGAAAAAAGTGTAGTCTTTATCAGTGGGATACATGGTACGCCATGTGTCATGGAGCGTGAGGTATTGCATTTGAAGTCTAATCTGGCGAAGTGCCCGATGTGTGAGGGTGGATGTGCCTGTAGAGGAGTCTATAGTTGGATTTAATGGAACATTAAAGTCTACCCTTTCCCATCTTATCGGACTGCCACAGGACTCAACTTGACGCGGATATCACCCATGAGGAGGTCCAGGCTGCAATCGGGGGATTGCAAAGCGGTGCAGACGGTCTACCTACAGAATTTTACTCCCAGCATGTCGATCTCCTTGCCCCTAGACTTAAGGCACTCTTCTCTGAGCTAGCTGACATGGACTCCTTGCCGGGCTCTATGGAGGAGGCGATTATTGTCCTGATCCCCAAGCCCGGCAAGGATCCACAGGAATGCGCTTCCTATAGACCCATCTCATTATTAAATGTGGATGCCAAGGTGCTGGCCAAAATATTGGCTACTCGCCTATCCACCATTCTCTCCACACTGATCCATGTGGACCAAACCGGGTTCATGCTGGGTAAGGGCACAGATATAAACATCAGACGCCTTTTTTTGAACCTGTCCCTAACTCATGATAATGTGGGTTCCCGGGTGATCGCCTGCCTAGACGCCGAAAAGGCATTTGACTCGGTAGAGTGGGCCTATCTTTGGGGGGTGCTACAACATTTTGGTTTTCGGCCCTACTTTCCTTCACTGGATCCAGCTGCTCTATCGGGAGCCAAGGGCAAGGGTGCGCACTAATGATAGGCTTTCGGACTCCTTCCTGCTTCATAGAGGTACGCGTCAGGGGTGCCCGCTGTCTCCCGGTCTGTTTGCCCTGGCCCTGGAGCCCCTGGCACTTTTAGTTAGGGAGTCTCTGGAGGTCCGGGGCTTACAGAATGGTAACCTGGAGGAAAAACTGTCACTCTACCTGGATGATGCCCTGCTGTATTTGAACGATGCTGGCCTCTCGTTTGCGGCTGCCCTAGAAATCTTCAATAAGTTTGGTGCGTTTTCGGGGATCCGTATAAACTGGTCAAAGTTGGTTCTTTTTTCCCTAGATAGCCAGAACTCGGCCTTGGCCTGCCCGACCCCACTAAGGTGGGTCACTGAATATAAATACCTGTGGGTTCGGATGGCTAGGAATACGGCCCTATACTATAACCTTAACTTGGCCCCCTTGCTTCCCCTCCTCAAGGAGAGCTGCCTATCCTGGTCGGGACTTCTGCTGAATCTGCTGGGTCGCATTAATATACTAAAAATGGTGCTTCTCCCCAAATTCAATTATCTGTTCCGGAATAGCCCAGTTTGGATACCGGCCTCTTTCTTTTGGGAGGTGGACCGATGTGTTAGCTCGTTCATATGGCACGGCTCCACTCCCCGACTGGCGAAATCTACGCTTCAACTGCCAGGACACCTTGGGGGTCTGGCATTGCCTAACTTCCAGGTATATTACTGGGCGGTGGTACTGGTTACGGTGTACTGGTGGTTCGAGGGCTCTTGTGCTAACACCGCGGTGTGCGTGGAGGTGGCCCAGTCTGGATCCCTGTGGGACCTTCAAAATCTGGTATATAGAGGGGTGGGGGCCTACGCAGAGATACCCGAACCCACTAGAACGACACTGCGGGTGTGGGCTGCAGCCAGACGCTGTTTCCTCCGTCCAGAGCGCTGGTCTCCTGTCCAACCTCTATGGGGTAACCCTAATTTGGCTCACTTCAGGACGATTCCGGACCCCCAAGTGTGGGCTAGATATGACATTAGGACATTAAGAGATATTATGCCAGAGGGCGTGTTGCTATCATTCTCCCATCTTTCTAGACTGCATAGTCTGCCTGGATGGATGTTCTTTCGCTATGCCCAACTCCGCCACGCTGCCAGGGCCCAGTTACCAGAGCCCCTCCTCCTCCAATTAGACCCGGTGGAAGATCTGCTGTCTCAAAGTGGGTTGGAGAAGCCTCTATCTGCCTTGTATGGTACCCTGCTAACCACTGACTCACCTAAGATGGACCAATTATGGGATAGGTGGAAACAGGATATCCCCACCCTAGACAGGAAGGACTAGGTGGACTGTCTAGAACAGTGTCCCAGGCTGGTAATCTCTTCTGGTGATAAGCTGATCCAACTAAAATTCCTACATCGGTTTTACGTCACTCCTGTGAAGCTGCATAGGATATACCTTGCTCGAGACCCACAATGTCATCACTGTCAGACACAATTGGGTACTTACTTCCACATGTTCTGGGAGTGCCCGGTCGTCTCTGATTTCTGGTCAAGTGTATTTGGACAGATAAATGGCCGGTTGGACCTATCTGTACCTATGTCACCAGAACTGGCCCTGCTGGTTATCCATGGGGATGAACAAAGGCCCTACCACAGCAAACTACTGATCTCAAATCTCCTGTTCTACGCCAAAAAAGAGATTCTTTGCAAATGGTCCTCCTCTACCCCCCCCCCCCCCACTCTGACATCCTGGGAAAACAGGATTAATGTTGCACTGCCCCTCTATAAGTTAACTTATATTAGTCATGGGTGTTCTTGGAAGTTCGATAAGGTGTGGCTGCCCTGGACCTCCCAATAGACTGCCCCCTCCTCCCTACTCCCCCCCCCCTGGTCCGACGAATAGATTATACATTTATGACTGACATATTCCCTTATGCTTCCCTCCCCCCTCCTGCTTCCATCCCCCCCCCTCAATTTCTCCCTCACTCCCCCCTGCTGGACTTCGGTCCTGACACTACGATTTGTACACCTGTTGTATGGTCCAGCCTAAGTATTGATTGGACGAGGAGTTTCTCCCACTAAACGTTTCTTAATGTCTTATTGTACCATGGTTGCTGTATACAATCTTCCTGTAATGCATATTTCTCTGTATTGCTGTTTTTTTTTTCCTTCAATAAAGAACTCCTGATTGTTAAAAAAAATAATTATATTGTTGTAGATATAAGACATGTGCAATTAATTTTGTTATGAATTAAAATTCAGACAAAAATCTTGTTATTTTAAGATTTAGATGTATTTGAATCTCCGCATAACAATAGTAACAAATTTCAGCGAATCTGAAATAAGTTATAACGAAACAAAATAATTAATTCGTATTCATTTGTTTCATTTGGATGACATTATGCAATAGTTTGGGCCTTTTGTTAATGTTTGAAGCATCCAAAATAACGAAACTACATAATGAATGATCTGAATTGTTTCAGATCCATTACATTTTTTTGCATTACCATTTTTCATTATTCTAAAAAATACACTACATATGAAATGTAAAAATATTGCAATACATACAAAAAGGTAAAAAAGTGAAATGCTATAAGATGATTTCTACTTATTGTGTTTGGGTTGGATGGAGGTGGATCCATCAGAATCTCTGAATCATAAGATAATGAATGAATCTGAAATAAATTGTGTTCCATTCGTTACTTTCGGATGCACGTGACTCCAGTCAGTATCGTCCAATCAGGTCATTCCATTTCTCTTTGTGGGTTGGACTAGCACAGATGTCTCTGTGCGCATACGTATTCTCCCAAAATAACAAATTACCATGTTAAAATGAATAGCCAATCTTCCAAAATAACTTCATATAACGAATATATGAAACAAATCTAAATATACAAAACAAATACTGGAATCAAATTATCCTAACATAACAAATATGACGAACAAAAATGATTTACTTAACCACTTCAATACCGGGCATTTTCACCCCCTTCCTGCCCAGGCCAATTTTCACGTTTTGAATGAAAATTGCGCAGTCGTGCGACGAGGCTCCCAAGCAAAATTGACGTCTTTTTTTCCCCACAAAATATAGCTTTCTTTTGATGGTATTTGATCATCTCTGCGGTTTTTATTTTTTGCGCTATAAACAAAAAAAGACTGACAATTTTGAAAAAAACACAATATTTTTTACTTTTTGCTATAATAAATATCCATTTTTTTTTTAAAAAAACTATTTTTTTTCTCAGTTTAGGCCTATACGTATTCTTCTACATATTTTTGGTAAAAAAAATCGCAATAAGCATATAGTGATTGGTTTGTGCAAAAGTTATAGCGCCTACAAAATAGGGGATTGATTTATGATTTTTTTTTTTAACTAGTAATGGTGGTTATCTGCGATTTTTGTCAGGACTGCGATATTGCGGCGGACAGATCGGACACTTATAAATATGCACTGATTACTGTATAAATGTGACCGGTAGGGAAGGGGTTAACACTAGGGGGCAATCAAGAGGTTAAATGTGTTCCCTGGGAGTGATTCTTACTGTGGGGGGAGGGAACTGACTGGGGGAGGTGACCGATCGGTGTCCCTATGTACAAGGGACACACCATCGGTCTCCTCTCCCTAAGAGGACGTGGATCTCTGTGTTTACACACAGAGATCCATGTCCCTGGCTCTGTAACGGCCGATCGCGGGTACCTGGCGGACATCGCGGCTGCCAGGCACGCGCATCGGCACCCGCATGACAGATTTTCCCCGATGCGCGCCCGCGGCGGCGCGCAGGGAACTAGTACATTGGAGGACGTCCAGGGACGCCCTCCCGGCAATTGAACGCCATGCTGTAGATGTCTTTCGTCTACAGCGCCGGCGTGAAGTGGTTAACAAATTAATCCAACACAAAACTAATCAAATTTTTCTGTCGTGCACATCTCTAGTACACAGTGGGTACGGAAAGTATTCAGACCCCCTTAAATTTTTCACTCTTTGTTCTATTGCAGCCATTTGCTAAAATCTTTTAAGTTACATTTTTTTCCTCATTAATGTACACACAGCACCCCATATTGACAGAAAAACACAGAATTGTTGACATTATTGCAGATTTATTAAAAAAGAAAAACTGAAATATCACATGGTCCTAAGTATTTAGACCCTTTGCTGTGACACTCATATTTAACTCAGGTGCTGTCCATTTCTTCTGATCATCCTTGAGATGGTTCTAAACCTTCATTTGAGTCCAGCTGTGTTTGATTATACTGATTGGACTTAACCTCCCTGGCGGTATGATTCTGTCTGGAATTATGTACTAAAAACGGTACAATTATTTTGCATGGAAATTTGGTGTTATGTATTGTAGGCCTGCAATTCTTAGTAATTACTTACTTAAACCCGACCAAACAAGAGTCTAGTAGACATCCCGGGTATGATAAAGTTTGAAACACAAAATCATAAATTATAATATAATAAATAACTATAAATAATTATAACAAATAGTAATGTAATTATACTAAAAATTATTCAATAATGTAATCAAATCAAAAACACTGAAATTTGCTCAGTTGCAGAATTGTCGCTGTCATTAGATTTAGTGTTTGATGACGAATTTCCCCACAAATCGCTATCGCTCAATTCTGCGAGTGATTCTAATTTATTATCGCTGTTTTCTAGCTGGTCTAAAACCACTTTTGACATAAAGGGACACTTTTTGGTTGCTATGGACAATCTCCAGTTTCCAGGCAGAAATAACTGTTTTTATTATATAAAAGTGCATGCAGGACACTGAACAGACCACTAGGGACAAAGGGGATGTGTAATTATTTGATACAGTACTGTAATCAGTAAGATTACAGTATACTGTATGTATTGTGTGTTTCACTTTTTGAATTTGGCGCCGAACTCCATCCCCGTGCGCCGCAACATCGCAGGGAACGAAGCTCGGCACTCGGTAGTGTGGATTGAGCGAGGAGACAGCTCGCACACACTGCGGGAGGACATCGCAGGATCCAGGGAACAAGGTAAGTAACTTCCCTGTATCCTGAAAAGCAATCCCGAGTCTGGCTTTGGGTTACCGCTATTAGCATGAAAAACACTCCCCGAGCCAGACTCGGGATTACCGCCAGGGAGGTTAATTAGGAAAGCCACACACCTGTCTATATAGGACCTTACAGCTCACAGTGCATGTCAGAGCAAATGAGAATCATGAGGTCAAATGAACTGCCTGAAGAGCTCAGAGACAGAATTGTGGCACAGGCACAGATCTGGCCAAGGTTACAAAAAAATGTCTGCTGCACTTAAGGTTCCTAAGAGCACAGTGGCCTCCATAATCCTTAAATGGAAGACGTTTGGGACGACCAGAACCCTTCCTAGAGCTGGCCGTCCGGCCAAACTGAGCTATCGGGGGAGAAGAGCCTTGGTGAGAGAGGTAAAGAAGAAACCAAAGATCACTGTGGCTGAGCTCCAGAGATGCAGTCGGGAGATGGGAGATGGGAGAAAGTTGTGGAAAGTCAACCATCACTGCAGCCCTCCAGCAGTGGGGGCTTTATGGCAGAGTGGCCCGACGGAAGCCTCTCCTCAGTGCAAGACACATGAAAGCCTGCATGGAGTTTGCTAAAAAAACACCTGAAGGACTCCAAGATGGTGAGAAATAAGATTCTCTGGTCTGATGAGACCAAGATAGAACTTTTTGACCTTAATTCTAAGCGGTATGTGTGGAGAAAACCAGGCGCTGCTCATCACCTGTCCAATACAGTCCCAACAGTGAAGCATGGTGGTGGCAGCATCATGCTGTGGGGGTGTTTTTCATCTGCAGGGACAGGACGACTGGTTGCAATCAAGGGAAAGATGAATGCGGCCAAGTACAGGGATATCCTGGATGAAAACCTTCTCCAGAGTGCTCAGGACCTCAGACTGGGCCGAAGGTTTACCTTCCAACAAGACAATGACCCTAAGCACACAGCTAAAATAACAAAGGAGTGGCTTCACACCAACTCCGTGACTGTTCTTGAATGGCCCAGCCAGAGCCCTGACTTAAACCCAATTGAGCATCTCTGGAGAGACCTGAAAATGTCTGTCCACCAACGTTTACCATCCAACCTGACAGAACTGGAGAGGATCTGCAAGGAGGAATGGCAGAGGATCCCAAAATCCAGGTGTGAAAAACTTGTTGCATCTTTCCCAAAAAGACTCATGGCTGTATTAGATCAAAAGGGTGCTTCTACTAAATACCGAGCAAAGGGTCTGAATACTTAGGACCATGTGATATTTCCGTTTTTCTTTTTTAATAAATCTGCAAAAATGTCAACAATTCTGTGTTTTTCTGTCAATATGGGGTGCTATGTGTACATTAATGAGAAAAAAATTAAGCTAAATGATTTTAGCAAATGGCTGCAATATAACAAAGAGTGAAAAATTTAAGGGGGTCTGAATATTTTCTGTACCCACTGTATATCATGCTTTTTCTGAAAACAAAAAACAAAACCAAGAAACCTCTTGCCCATTATAGTAGAGGTAAGCAGTAAGGGCCCTTGTGAAGGAGCCCACTGATTTCACTGAACAGAGGGGTTTAAGCATCTTTCATTTTTCCTACTACTACCAAAAAAAAGGAAAAAATCCATGAAATCAAGTCTATAGCCAAAACAAAATATGATAAACAGCAGCCATGACACATTCCATGGTGATTGGAATAAGGTGACTCCGCCACTTGTGTGGATATAAATATTGGGGTATAGTTCTGACACTCTTTGGAATTGAAGAAATAATTTTGATAAACAACTAAATTTATTCAGCATTATAGAACAGGTCCAGCTGATTGTGACTAACTACTGCTAGTCATACCATGGATAACTAAAACTTATTCGTAGCCTTTGGAAAGGGTAGAACACCTTTGAATATTCTTTTGAGAGGTTTTTTTTTACTGGATTTCCAACACTAAATTTCAAACAATTTAACCACTTAAGGACCAAGCCTCGGCAGGAGGGGGGCCGCCGCCACAGAGACCACCATTATCGTAAACCGGACCGCTCACTGAAGAGGTGGATACCTGGGTTATGGCAGCTAGCTGCTGCCATAACAGAGATATCCATCTTTAAAGTATCAACGTATATATGCAGTGGGCGGTCCAGAAGCAAAATTGGCAATGTTTTGCAGCAGAAAAAAATGAAACTAGGGGCATATCAATGCCTCTGGATGAGATCTATGAATCCACTTTTTGATATATGAGCAATTCCATGTGAAACTGTAGCCAAGTAAGGCAAAATTGATTAAGCTGCAACCAATAAGCTATGTGCATGTCGCCAAAATGGAACACTGGGGTTTATTTACTAAAGGCAAAATGACTCGGCAAGTGCAGTTTCTCCAGAGCTTAGTAAATGAGGTAAGGCTTCACTTTGCAAAGAATAGCCAATCACATGCAAAGAAAAAAAAAAACAAAACAGCATTTTTGCTCGCATATGATTGGATGATGGAAGTCAGCAGAGCTTCTGCTCATTTACCAAGCTCTGGAGCAACTGCACTTGCAGAATGCAACTGAACTTTACAAAGTGCACAGTCTTTTTTCCTTTATTAAATCAACCCCAGAGTATACTTTATCCCATGCCAGGGACCTGTTTCTCAGTGAAAGGAAAGTCAGGATTTGAAAAGGAGGATTGAAAACCACTTTGAGCAGCCCCAATGTCAATTACCGTATTTATCGGCGTATAACACGTGCCGGCGTATAACACGCACCCCAAGTTTAGGAGGGAATTTTAAGGAAAAAAACTTTTAGGAGGGAAATTCAAGGAAAAAAACTTACATTTAAATGCAGCCTTGTCCATCATTGCAGCCTTGCCCAGTGTCCATCTGCAGCCTTGCCCAGTGTCCATCTGCAGCCCTGCCCAGTGTCCATCTGCAGCCTTGCCCAGTGTCCATCATTGCAGCCTTGCCCAGTGTCCATCTGCAGCCTTGCCCAGTGCCTTTGCAGCCTTGCCCAGTGCCTTTGCAGCCTTGCCAGTCTCGGCGATTTTAAAAATTGGCGCCGATTTCTGTGTGGAGAGGAGCGAGCGGGGCCGAGTGTACTTCGGCTAGACTCGGCTCCTCTCGCAGTCCCGCCCATCTCCACTGACTGTGCCGGCTGACATACAGAAAGCCGAGTGTACTCACAGTCAGGGGCGGGACTGCGAGAGGAGCCGAGACTAGCCAAAGTACACTCGGCTTTCTGTATGTCAGCGGCGCAGTCAGAGATGGGCGGGACTGCGAGAGGAGCCGAGTAAAGCCGAGTGTACTTCGGCTTCGTGTATCTCGGCTCCTCTCGCTCGTTTCAGCAAGGGGATCGGCGGAGGATCGGCGTATAACACGCACCCACGATTTTCCCCTAATTTTAAGGGGAAAAAAGTGTGTGTTATACGCCGATAAATACGGTATGTCAATGCCATTAAAGTTCATTTAAGGTCATAAAGTTCATAAAGTTACATTTAGCCTAACACCCCAGTCACACCGATCACAACATTCAAATTGTGCTACTTCACTTGAAGTAGCACAATTTAAAAGTAGTGCTACTTCAGGTGCTACTTGGAGGACATCTGTGCGACTTCATGCACAGATGTCTATGCAAGTCGCACCTGAACTTGCAAAAAGTAGTGCAGGGACTTTCAAAATTGGTACGATTTGACTGCTTCTGATGCAGACAATAGGGTGTGACTTGTCATGCGGTTTGAAACTGTCAAATCATATGACAGGTCACACTGGGGGGGGGGGGGGGGGGCTTATAATAACATTAAACAAAATCTTTAAAAACAGTTAAACAATAAATTCTCAAGATCCTGTAACTTTGACTGAGGCTCACCAAAACATCACAAAAAGGAAGAACCAGATTAAATTAAACGTACACATAATTGATCCATCGCATCACTATATGTGATCCGCCATTTTCGGGTAACAAATGCGTGCCGCTAGTGGCTCGCTCCCACTATGATTATACACACCCGCCAATCATTTGGTACACAGGCAGAATGGCAGTCTGCCTATGCAAACAAGGCAGATTGTCTTCCTGTCAGTAGTGAAGGCATGGATCCTATGTTCCTGCAAAGCAGAGACATGGATCCAAGCCTTTCTCTAGTAAAAGCACCTCCCACATAGTACACAAACACTAGCTATGAACATAGTTAACCCTTTGATCACCTCTGATGTTAACTCCTTCCCAGCCAGTGTCATTAGTACAGTGACAGTGCATTTTTTTTTAGCACTGATCATGATCACTGTACTAGTGTCACTGGTTCCCAAAAAAGCGTTAAAAGTGTCAGTTAGTGTCTGATTTGTTCGATGCAAAATTGCAGTCCTGCTAAAAGTCGCTGATCGCTACCATTACTAGTAAAAAATAAAAAATAAATAAATAAATATAAATGACATAAATATATCTCATAGTTTGTAGGCACTATAACATTTGCACAAGACAATCAATATACGCTTATTAGGATTTTTTTTTTTTACCAAAAATATGTAGCAGAATACATATTGGCCTAAACTGATAAAGAAATTCGATTTTTAAATTTTTTTTATTGGATGTTTTTTGTAACAGAAAGTAAAAAATATGTTTTTATTTTTCAAAATTGTCGGTCTTTTTTTGTTTATAGTGCAAAAAATTAAAAACGCAGTGGTTAAAAAAACTTAGATTACCAAGGCCATGGGGGTAAAACAAAGGTGGAAAATGTATATCAGAAACTATGGTGCACAAATAAACACTTAAAGCAGGTGTAAACTGCTGCAGGATTTTTTTTTTGCTTACCTGCAATTTAAAGGCATAATGTGCTAGTATGCATCACATACTAGCACATTATGTGAAACTTACCTAAAAACGAAGCGCATGCGCATGGGAGCTGCCGGTCATAGCACAGGGCTCTGAAGGAACGGCGCGGGTGGCCATTCCTTCAGAGCGCATGCACCAGTAATGTCACTGGCTGCAAATACAGTAAATATCTCCTAAACGGTCCACGTTTAGGAGATATTTACACTATCTATAAGTAAGTCTTATTATTGGCTTACTTATAAGTACAATTTAGTGATGGAAATTGACTTCCTCTTTAATAACCACACCTAAAAAAAATATCAAACATCCCATTCATGGTTCAACCATATGGGATTCTTGTGTATATATAGTACAGTACATATCCAGTTAACCTTTCTTTTGCTCAACTACAAGAATACATTGCCCTGTTTTTTAAATGGTTTATTTTTTGTATTCATTTAATTTCTAACTAATTTAAAACCGCACACTTTCAACCCCTTCCTGCCCAGGGCAATTTTCAACTTCTCAGTCATGCAACATTGTTAGCATTTTTTTTTAGACATATAGAGCTTCTTTTTGGTGGTATTTAAACACTTTTTAATTATTACTATATAAATTAAACTAACAAATACTGAAATTTTGAAGAAAAAAAACAAATTTTCTTTGTTTCTGTTATACAGTTTTGCAAATAAATAATCTCTCTTCATAAATTCATGCCAAAATGTATATTATTTAGTCTGTGTGAAAGAGTCTACAAACTATGGTATATACCATATATATATATATATATATATATATATTTGAAAATTGTTTAGTCCTGCCTATCTCATTTCTGGAGGCCATAAAATGCCAAGACAGTACAAATAACCCCCAAATAACCCATTTTTGGAAAGTAGACAGTCCAAGGTGTTTAGTAAGAGACATGATGATTTTCTGAAGTTGTAATGTTTTGTCACAATATTTTACAAAATGAAGTAATTAAATAGAATTTGCATTTTTTTCACAACCTTTTTTTTTACGTACTGTCACCAGAGCAGTACACAGTCATCATATGACTGGGGTGTCAGTGGCCAGGGAAACTGACAGGTGATAGTTTGTTACAAAAAAAACCAAAAAAAACAACAGGAAGATATGGATCTATATGTTGTGGGGGGGTTGTGTTTTTGTTTTTTATTTTTGTCTTGTTTATATAACTGAACATTTACAAATGCTAATTGTATATATGGTCCTCAATATGTGAGCAACTAGTTATTGTCCCCTGATGCTCATAGACAGGCCCTTTACTCTGTTTCCCTATTTGTAACAAATCTAGGTGTAATGAAGGAAACAGTCTGAGGGGCCATATGGGTAGGTCTTTTTCAAATAATAATAATAATTAAAGATGTACTGTAATGGTAGATGTCAACAAGGAGTTATGCTAGATCCCTATGCAATCCTTGTATGGGACGCTTCTTTCATGTTTAGCCATGTATTATGTATCTTCTTAGCTTGCAGTACTTGAAATGACCACATGAGGGTGAAGTCACCTGACAACATAGATCATGTGATCTACAACATGTGAGTTGTTCTTTTCATGCTGAGTAACATACCACATCCATTGCAAACTTGCAAAACCTGAAATGATCATACACTGGGAGGGCATAGTCACCTTGCCAGGTGCAAGTTGATGATGCCACTCAGATTTTAGCAGTATCAGAGTTTCTCCACCCTTGTGCCTTACCTAATGGCCCTTTTGACTGTGATCAGATCAGAATATTTCACACTGCATCTGATCTGAGGAGCAACATGATGGGATTCGGGAACATCTTTAATACAACACCTTGTATACCTCTAGGTGCACGCTATGCGATTTGGCTATGGGTAAGTGTTCATTCATCAACTTTTAGGGACAGATAGATGTAATGTTAGTTGGGTGGTGGGATGAGGGGCTGATAATATAGCGGGTGTTAGTTCCCCTAACATAGGATTAGTGATATGAGGTGTGGTATAACCCTTTGCTGACATGGATTATACATTGGAACAATGATTTGACCAGATAATTATTGAAACTTGGGAGTAGGGGTGTAGCATGCAACTATAGGGATTCCACATTATCACTTTACCCCACAATGCCTAATGCCCACCCAATTAACCCATTATAATTCAATACGTGCAATATGATTATGCACACTGTCATTACAAATGGTGTCATGATACCTTAATGATACACTTACAGATACTTAGTTCCAATTACATTGGAATTAACAAGTCACGACTATCTTCGAAAACAAGGAGGACTGTCCTGAGTCATTATATGGGTGACAGTGACCATTTGTAGGAGGACCATTCAATGTGTTTCTATTTTGAAGTTTTTAACTATTAACCGTGAGGTATGTAATGACAGCTGGTCACCCAGTATATTTATTGTTCAAATAAGAAGCTATGACTGACAGATGTACCTTTCCATTTTTAGTATTCTTGCTGAAACTTTTTCAGAAGAATCGGGAAATTACAGCAACTCACTGTGCTCTCCTATAGGGGAGCCATCAAGAATCTGTATTCAAGGAGTAATAGATGGTTTTAGTTATGTTTTATGTGCAGCTTTTGTGTGTTTTTTATGTCTTTCGATATGTATACATGTGTAATTTTTATCATAAATAAATACTCTTTGATACTTTTTACATAAATTGGGTACCATTATAGTTAAATTTTGCATGTATACTATTATGTGCTAGGTTTACTCCTTTGACAATAAATACGTTTATACATTTTTATCCAATGGTCTGTTATATGCCTCATCTAAAGTCCCAAACGTTTTCCTCTTGTTAATTGGGAGTTAGGATTGCAGTACACTGGGGTGCCTTGAAGTGGCCCTGCAGCTTATAAATATATTTGCAAATGTGTGCAAACTAAACCCCTGGTTTTAACGTGAGCTGTTAGACAGGACAATTTGGTTTGTTGCAGGCTAGCTGGTAAGTGAGCTGGAAATTTATCTGTGTTATTTTTTGACATACATTGCCCTTCCATGTGCTCCTTTCTGCAGAGGCCAGTTATTGGTTGGGGTGGTTGCCATTTGTTTGTACTGTCAGTC
This sequence comes from Rana muscosa, assembly GCA_029206835.1. Lineage (NCBI taxonomy): Eukaryota > Metazoa > Chordata > Amphibia > Anura > Ranidae > Rana > Rana muscosa. Next base: position 497,444,236 of record CM055117.1, read on the forward strand.
TTATAATATCCCTTTTTTAAATGTCAGAATAAATCATATCATTTGACAGTACCAGCAGATATCTCTCAACAACCCTCCTCACTTTTTTGTATTCAAAACTGTATTCGGTAGAGAAATTACATTGCTATCTTTTTTCTTACATCTTTGTTTATCTTTTAATAACTCCTTCCTATCTTATTTTTGACGTGTCATAAGCTATATTCAAAATAGGCCTGGAATAACCTCTTTTCAAAAATCTGTCACACATTATCTTAGCCTTCATTTTACCTTATGCTCATTAGTACAAATCCTGTGTAGTCTAATGAATTGTCCCACAAGGATCTTTTTAATTAGGTGTCTACAATGTCCTGAGTCTGCAGGTATTTTTCAAACAGGAAAAGTCTAATCAAACAAAACCCCTTTCTCCTCCCAAATACCAAAAAATAGATAACTTATTTTTCAAGTTACTAATTAAGGTTTAATTTATTGGCATTTTAATTGTCTAAAAAAGCTGACAAATCATTAAGTGCCTCTGTGGGCAGAGGCCTACTAACCCTACACGTGGGGGTACCTTTCGCACATGTGAATGCTCATCAATGCCGGGGACCAGGTGGGGCTGCGTTCATATGAAAGCAGTACTCCAGCTTAGAGATTAACTGTACACTGTGTACAATAGGTAAATGTACAGAATCCCTCTGTAAATGTGCTGTTCCATGTTATTACACACCTTCCCCAGTGTATTTTGCATTTGGGAGGGACACTGCTGAGCCCTCTCCACCAGTCCAGCGTACCTCTGCCATCCTATCTCCAGTGACAGAATAGGGTCCTGCTAAGCACTAGTGCGGACCTTAGGTATTTATTGCATTCTACTTACATTCTACTTATCAGAGGCCTCTGATGATATCCAATCGGATGAAACATGTCAGGCTGGCCGATACAAGCACACTGAGAACCGCGGATACATATGTTTTTTATGCCTTTGATGATGGTCCTTGTTGTAAGTAGAATGCAATAAATACCTTTGTCCTTTTACTCAATGGGCTTCACTATGTTAGTTTATTCTTTTATTTGGTAAACTACTCCTTGCTGAGGATTATATATCATCCCCACTTCCAACTGTGGTCTGGATGTCACATTGGATATAGATGTGATCCTTCTGGCTGGGAAACTGGTGTCTACACATTGAACTTCTGCAAATATACTTACATCGCTTATGTATGTTTGCCTTCCGGTAAGCATTCTGTGAGCACATTTGGGTGGTGTGCCTTCATTTCAGCACACTGAAAGTTTTGGTGGTGGTCTTCTATCAGTTTCACGGTCATCTTGTTTTCTGATTTGCTGAACCAGGACTGTTCTTTTTCATATTGTCATTCAATTTCACCAAGCGCTTCCCTTTGGACTTTATATATTATGATAAACCCACTAGTCAATAGAGACACAACAGAAGTCACCGGAATAAGAGGAAGGTATAAGCAGGGGCGGATCCAGAGTCTTTTCTCGGGAGGGGCACTTTTTTTGTGGGAAATTTATCGGGGAAATGGCTGGTGTTGGCGCTTCAATCATCCCGGCACCATGGTTGTTATGGTGTCAGGATGATTGAAGCGCATTATTTTTATTATTACATTGTAATATAAAATTAAATAGTTCAATTCAGAATCAGTGGGCGCCCCGAGTGTGTCACTTGCCACCGTCGCCTGCAATTAGTGGGAGCCCTGAACATGTCACTTGCCACACGTTGCGGATTGTCTCTTGCCACGTCACCTGCCACATCTTGTGGATTGTCACTTGCCACACCTTGTGGATTGTCACTTGCCACATCACCTGCCACACCTTGCGGATTGTCACTTGCCACGTCACCTGCCACACCTTGCTGATTGTCACTTGCCTGCCACCAGATGCAGATTGTCATTTGCCACGTCACCTGACACAATTTGCGGATTGTCATTTGCCACGTCGCCTGCCACACCTTGCGGATTGTTACTAACTTGCCTGCTAAGGTGTAGTTTTGGTTGTCTCTTGCTGTGTCCCAGACTCCCAGAGTCAGGATAATGTAATCTCTCTGCTGCTTGCACAGTGAGGGCGGAAGTCACTGCAGGAATGCAGGGTAGGCATGGGCGGTGAGAGATGATCTCATCTCTCTGCTCCCCCGCTCCCGGCTAGCTGATTGGCCAGCTGCCACACTGAGCCTGCTCTCTCACTCTCACCTGCGCTGCCAACACACTGAGCAGCACGGTCTGCCCATGAATTGTGCCGCCCGCCCACAAACCACGCCGCAAGTGGAGCCCCCCACTTTCTTACCCGTCTGTGGAGCCGCATGCTATCGCACCTGCCCGCAGAGCGGCCCGACGTGACTCACTGACATCACTCGTTGCTAGACGCCAAGCGGCCCAGGCGTTAGCAACGAGTGCAGGGAAGAGGCTCCACCCACCTCCTCCTCCGCTCCTGGTATCGTGTCAGTGCGCCGCGTAATTACATTAGACGAGTCTCTCTCTTGGCGCTGCTGATCCGCTGATGTGAGAAACTGAGAGAGAGACTCATAGAGGCAGCGGCAGCCGCAGAACAAGTACTGTATATACTCGAGTATAAGCCGACCCGAATATAAGCCAAGGCACCCAATTTTACCCCAAAAAACTGGGAAAACTTATTGACTCGAGTATAAGCCTAGGGTGTTAATCTGCATGCCTCACTGTGCCTCACTGTGCCTCACTTTGCCTCACTGTGCCCATGCTTCACTGTGCCCATGACTAGACTGATGTTTAACATGGGAGTCTATGGAAGGAGTACCCGGCTTTGAAAAATCGGTTCTCCCCGGCCGTAGGTCTCCCAGACACTAAACCTTGCACACTTGTAGAGGAGACATGGGGCTATATGTGTGCCAGGTTTGGGGTCCAGGGGACCTACAACCGGCCGGTACCATGTCCGAAAATTCACCTCAGAAATTACCGTTTAACATTGGAGTCTATGGAAGGGGTGCCCGGCTTTAAAAAATAAGTGCTCCCCGGCCGTAGGTCCCCCAGACACCAAACTTTGCACACTTATAGAGGAGACATGGGGCTACATGTGTGCCACGTTTGGGGTCCAGGGGACCTATGGCCGGCCAGTACCTGATCCCCAAAGTTCGGGAGATCAGGCACAAAAAAAAAAAAACAGAGCAAGCAAGTGAGTGTGACAGATGGTCTCGGGGGGGCAATTGCCCTGTTGCCCCCCCCTGGATCCGCCCCTGGGCATAAGAGCAAGGCAAGACCCTGACACGATGACCTGGCTCTCCCCCAACTCGCTAAGCTGTTTCAGGCTCAGCTAACCAAGTGCGCCAGACCTTGTCATACTTCAGCGGGCAGCCCCGATTAGCATAAGTATCCTTGTATAGTGGAAGGCTGTTGTTCACTAAGCATTTCCATTGCACTAGAGAGGGGGGGCAGGCTTCTTCCACTGCATAGCAATGTTCTTACAAGCATAGAAGAGCAGCAGGGTAATCAGCGTGCGTTTGGCAGAGGATGGTACAATGGTCTCAATGAGCCCCAAAAGGCACACCTTCATTGTCAAAGGCATAGCAACTAAGGCAACTCTGTTAACCAAATCTAGCATTTCCCAATACTGCTGGACCCCTGAGCATTGCCAGAAGATATGGGAGAAGTCGCCCGGTGAAGCGCCGCATCTCCAACACTCTGAGGAATGAGCAGGGTCCATCTTGTGCAGTCTGTGTGGGGTGAAATAAGCCCTATGAACAATTTTGTATTGCACTAACCTGTCATGCATGGAGACCAGGGAGTTGAAGGGGAGGTCCCACACATCATCCCAATCATCATTGTCCAACGTGGGGTTATCAGTCTGCCATTTAGTCCAGAGTTTGTCAAGAGGTGGAAGAGACATAAAGATCAAGTACGAATAGAGATGCGAGGTGGGCTTTTCTTCGCTACTAAATCTAAGTGTCCTCTCCAGTTCCGACTGCGCCATAATGCACGAAGATTGTGGAAATTGCGCCGCAAATGCATGGGACAGTTGAAGATATCTGAATAGATATGTGCTCATCTTTAACTCCTTCAGCTCTCCTATACCATGTGGCTAGGTACATGGGGTCTCTGTACTTTGGGGGAACTGACTGCTAGGAAGGAAATCAGAGCACCGACCCATTTGCTACCGGAGGACCTGTCACTTTTGCCAGATACCACACTTCATGACCGGCTGCTATACATTTCTTACCAGTTCTTGGTTACCCATGGCAACTGCTTTCCAACTCTCCTGCCGCATTAACCTTTCAAAGTGGTCCTGGCTTCATAGTCCATGTGTGCTTTACAGGCCCTGTTCTTCTGATACATAGGAAAAAGTTGGCGCTGGTGTCAAAGACAATATACAATGTGAAAACTAAAAATGGAGAAAATTAAAAGGGCACTGAGTGGAAAATTATAAAAGATAATTCTTGTAAGACTGTAAAAAGTCCTTTTTTAGTCTATCTTAATGCACCTAGAAGGCAGCCCAGTGAGAATATGAAGCGAATCCTGGAAGAACTGTGGGGAGAAGCACAAAAGCGCCACAAGTGGCGCTTTTGTGCTTCTCCCCACACCTGTTCTTCTGATACACCATTTGCCACCATGCACCCCTTTGAATAACTTCAGACCAGGCTCAAGAACAGGCATACCTGAAAGGTGTGAATCTAAAACCGGTAGTGTCCATAACTGGTGATTATAAAACACAAAAGAGAGGGTGCATCAACCTAGAGCATTACCACAACTCATTTTTATTAAATAAAAAAAGGTTTGGATCTAAAGAAGAGGCCTTTACTCTTGAAACATGTCAGCTACGAGGTCTTCCCATACCATCAGAGGATCATGGTGGATTTGGAGGCAGTCTCATTAACTTTTTTAGATATGCTTATGCTTGACATGTGTTTGTAAGTGTTCACTTGCTACTAATTTATTTAAAAAAATTAAGTCATGGTAATGCACTAGGTCAGTGCACCCTCTCTTTTGTGTTTTATCATTTGCCTAAGGATACCCATAGTCCTGAGAGGGCAGCAAGAAGGTTGTGCGTTATACCTACAAGATTAGCAGGAGTTTACTGTTCTGATACATAATTGGTAATTCCCTTGGGGTGCAGACGAAAGTTACATCCTTCCAGGTGACATGGAGCCTCCGGCTCCCAATGCGATATTTCTCAACAGACCGGCCTCCCCCCTGTATATATATCAATGAGGAAAAAAGGCAGGACCCAAAAAGCCTGGGAAACTGGTAGGAAACACTTAACTCTTTTGCCTGGGCCATCTAAGCTAACTTGCTGTAGCAGAAAATTCCTCTTGTAGGCACCTGCCTACACCTCTATACAAATCGTCTATATAAGGTGTAAAAAAACAAAAATTTGCAATTTAAATGTGTTGTTTCCCTCAAAGGTTCGGGACCACCCCACCAGGCCATAAATGGGTTTACCAGGACTGGAGAATTATAGCTCTAATTGTAGCAATGCACTTCTGGAAGTAGCCACTTACATAAAAAAAATTGCAATTGAGTAAATAGTCCAATACCTTCATAAGAAAAAATTCTTTATGTGCTGCAGAATATTAACTATAGTGATCAATATAAACAGAAACTGCTATGAACCCTAATTTGTGTGGAATGGAGGTATATAAACGTTGAACATCACAAGTACTGGTAATCCAAATATTACCATTATTCCATTTTAAATCTTTCACTTTATTCATCAATTGCTTTGTATCACGTAAATAATTGAGCAACTGCACTACTAGTAGTTGTAATTGTTGATCTATCCACTGGTTTAGTCTATTCAAACCTGCATGCTACTATAGACGAAGTTGCTAAACTCCTTTCTATTGCCCAACTAATCATCTGTCCCCTAGACCCTATTTCCTCTCAAATGTTATGGTCACACTGATTCTATCCTACACTCTCTAACCCACATCTTTAATCTCTCCCTCTCTTCTGGCGGCTTCCCCAATGCTCCAAAACATGCACTGGTCACCCCCATACTTAAAAAGGCATCCTTGGACCCTAACAATCTACGTCCTATCTTCTTGCTCCCCTTTTCCTCTAAACTCCTTGAACGCCTGGTCTACAACCAACTGAGTGACCACCTCTTAAAGAATAACCTTCTTGATCCCCTTCAGTCTGGATTTCGCCCTCAACATTCCACAGAAACTGCTCTTCTAAAACTCACGAATGACTTACTAACCACAAAAACCAGCGGATACTATTCTGTACTCCTACTTCTGGACCTTTTTGGATGCCTTTGATATGGTTTACCACCCCCTCAAAAAACTTTACCCCCTCGATCTCCCTGACTGCGCTCTTCGGTGGCTCTTATCCTACCTATCCCAATGCACCTTCAGTGTCACTTACAATTCTACTTCCTCCTCACCTCTTCCCTTCTCTGGTCCCCCAAGGTTCTGTTCTTGGCCCTATCCTATTTTCAAACTACACCTGTTCACTGGGTCAGCTGATTGCCTTACATGGCTTTCAACATCATTACTACGCTGACGACACCCAAATCTATCTCTTCACCCCTCAACTCACTCCATCAGTCTCCTCACGCGTCACTAACTTACTAAAAGACATCTCTGTCTGGATGTCACACCACTTCCTTAAACTCAACTTGTTCAAAACCGAAAAGCTACATCACTAGTCTAGTCTCAAAATACCAACTCAATATTACTCTTCATTCCTCCCAGGACCTCCTGCTCTCCAACACCCTCATCACTTCCTCCCATATTTGCCTCCAGGACTTCTCCCGAGCCTCTCCCATCCTCTGGAATACCCTACCCCAATCTGTCAGACTATCTTCAAATCTATCTACATTTAGGCGACCCCTGAAAAATTTTCTCTTTAGAGAAGCCTACCCTGCCTCCACCTAACAACTGTTCTTTTATTTTTTTTATTTTCAGCTCATGCCCCACAGTTATTACCCTTTCATATCACTTGACCCTCCCTCCTAGACTGTAAGCTCTACTGAGCAGGGCCCTCTGATTCCTGCTGTATTGAATTGTATTGTAATTGTACTGTCTGCCCTACTGTTGTAAAGCGCTGCGCAAACTGTCGGCACTATATAAATCCTGTATAATAATAACAATAATAATAATGACTTCAGCTCCAGGCCATATCTGGCACTTTTTGTTTATATGTAACACAATCAGTATTTTTTGCTCGAAAATGTCTTAGAACCCCCACACATTATATATTTTTTTAAAGCAGAGGCCCTAGAGAATAAATTGGTGGGTTTTGCAATTAATTATGTCACAGGGTATTTGCGCAGTGGTTTTTCAACTTTTGGGAAAAAATACTACATAATATATAACACAATGGGGCTGATTTACGAAACATTTGCGCCATGAGTATCGGCGCATCTGCGCGCGCAACGGCTGTTTTGGTATTTACAAAACATTAGTGCCGGTAGCGCAGCCCTATTTCCCATTTACTATAGTGTTCTCGGCGGACGGGAGGAGGCGCTCAGTGCGCCACTATGGACCTGGCGCACGGCATCTTAAAATCTAAATATAAAGAAGCTAGAAGTGCCAATATAATGGCCGGTACCTGATCCCCAAAGTTCGGGAGATCAGGCACAAAAAAAAAAAAAACAGAGCAAGCAAGTGAGTGTGACAGATGGTCTCGGGGGGGGGGGCAATTGCCCTGTTGCCCCCCCTGGATCCGCCCCTGGGCATAAGAGCAAGGCAAGACCCTGACACGATGACCTGGCTCACCCCCAACTCGCTAAGCTGTTTCAGGCTCAGCTAACCAAGTGCGCCAGACCTTGTCATACTTCAGCGGGCAGCCCCGATTAGCATAAGTATCCTTGTATAGTGGAAGGCTGTTGTTCACTAAGCGTTTCCATTGCACTAGAGAGGGGGGGCAGGCTTCTTCCACTGCATAGCAATGTTCTTACAAGCATAGAAGAGCAGCAGGGTAATCAGCGTGCGTTTGGCAGAGGATGGTACAATGGTCTCAATGAGCCCCAAAAGACACACCTTCATTGTCAAAGGCATAGCAACTAAGGCAACTCTGTTAACCAAATCTAGCATTTCCCAATACTGCTGGACCCCTGAGCATTGCCAGAAGATATGGGAGAAGTCGCCCGGTGAGGCGCCGCATCTCCAACACTCTGAGGAATGAGCAGGGTCCATCTTGTGCAGTCTGTGTGGGGTGAAATAAGCCCTATGAACAATTTTGTATTGCACTAACCTGTCATGCATGGAGACCAGGGAGTTGAAGGGGAGGTCCCACACATCATCCCAATCATCATTGTCCAACGTGGGGTTATCAGTCTGCCATTTAGTCCAGAGTTTGTCAAGAGGTGGAAGAGACATAAAGATCAAGTACGAATAGAGATGCGAGGTGGGCTTTTCTTCGCTACTAAATCTAAGTGTCCTCTCCAGTTCCGACTGCGCCATAATGCACGAAGATTGTGGAAATTGCGCCGCAAATGCATGGGACAGTTGAAGATATCTGAATAGATATGTGCTCATCTTTAACTCCTTCAGCTCTCCTATACCATGTGGCTAGGTACATGGGGTCTCTGTACTTTGGGGGAACTGACTGCTAGGAAGGAAATCAGAGCACCGACCCATTTGCTACCGGAGGACCTGTCACTTTTGCCAGATACCACACTTCATGACCGGCTGCTATACATTTCTTACCAGTTCTTGGTTACCCATGGCAACTGCTTTCCAACTCTCCTGCCGCATTAACCTTTCAAAGTGGTCCTGGCTTCATAGTCCATGTGTGCTTTACAGGCCCTGTTCTTCTGATACACCATTTGCCACCATGCACCCCTTTGAATAACTTCAGACCAGGCTCAAGAACAGGCATACCTGAAAGGTGTGAATCTAAAACCGGTAGTGTCCATAACTGGTGATTATAAAACACAAAAGAGAGGGTGCATCAACCTAGAGCATTACCACAACTCAATTTTATTAAATAAACAAAGGTTTGGATCTAAAGAAGAGGCCTTTACTCTCGAAACATGTCAGCTACGAGGTCTTCCCATACCATCAGAGGATCATGGTGGATTTGGAGGCAGTCTCATAACTTTTTTAGATATGCTTATGCTTGACATGTGTTTGTAAGTGTTCACTTGCTACTAATTTATTTAAAAAAATTAAGTCATGGTAATGCACTAGGTCGGTGCACCCTCTCTTTTGTGTTTTATCGTTTGCCTAAGGATACCCATAGTCCTGAGAGGGCAGCAAGAAGGTTGTGCGTTATACCTACAAGATTAGCAGGAGTTTACTGTTCTGATACATAATTGGTAATTCCCTTGGGGTGCAGACGAAAGTTACATCCTTCCAGGTGACATGGAGCCTCCGGCTCCCAATGCAATATTTCTCAACAGACCGGCCTCCCCCCTGTATATATATCAATGAGGAAAAAAGGCAGGACCCAAAAAGCCTGGGAAACTGGTAGGAAACACTTAACTCTTTTGCCTGGGCCATCTAAGCTAACTTGCTGTAGCAGAAAATTCCCCTTGTAGGCACCTGCCTACACCTCTATACAAATCGTCTATATAAGGTGTAAAAAAACAAAAATTTGCAATTTAAATGTGTTGTTTCCCTCAAAGGTTCGGGACCACCCCACCAGGCCATAAATGGGTTTACCAGGACTGGAGAATTATAGCTCTAATTGTAGCAATGCACTTCTGGAAGTAGCCACTTACATAAAAAAAAATTGCAATTGAGTAAATAGTCCAATACCTTCATAAGAAAAAATTCTTTATGTGCTGCAGAATATTAACTATAGTGATCAATATAAACAGAAACTGCTATGAACCCTAATTTGTGTGGAATGGAGGTATATAAACGTTGAACATCACAAGTACTGGTAATCCAAATATTACCATTATTCCATTTTAAATCTTTCACTTTATTCATCAATTGCTTTGTATCACGTAAATAATTGAGCAACTGCACTACTAGTAGTTGTAATTGTTGATCTATCCACTGGTTTAGTCTATTCAAACCTGCATGCTACTATAGACGAAGTTGCTAAACTCCTTTCTATTGCCCAACTAATCATCTGTCCCCTAGACCCTATTTCCTCTCAAATGTTATGGTCACACTGATTCTATCCTACACTCTCTAACCCACATCTTTAATCTCTCCCTCTCTTCTGACGGCTTCCCCAATGCTCCAAAACATGCACTGGTCACCCCCATACTTAAAAAGGCATCCTTGGACCCTAACAATCTATGTCCTATCTTCTTGCCCCCCTTTTCCTCTAAACTCCTTGAACGCCTGGTCTACAACCAACTGAGTGACCACCTCTTAAAGAATAACCTTCTTGATCCCCTTCAGTCTGGATTTCGCCCTCAACATTCCACAGAAACTGCTCTTCTAAAACTCACAAATGACTTACTAACCACAAAAACCAGCGGATACTATTCTGTACTCCTACTTCTGAACCTTTTTGGATGCCTTTGATATGGTTTACCACCCCCTCCTCCTCAAAAAACTTTACCCCCTCGATCTCCCTGACTGCGCTCTTCGGTGGCTCTTATCCTACCTCTCCCAATGCACCTTCAGTGTCACTTACAATTCTACTTCCTCCTCACCTCTTCCCTTCTCTGGTCCCCCAAGGTTCTGTTCTTGGCCCTATCCTATTTTCAAACTACACCTGTTCACTGGGTCAGCTGATTGCCTTACATGGCTTTCAACATCATTACTACGCTGACGACACCCAAATCTATCTCTTCACCCCTCAACTCACTCCATCAGTCTCCTCACGCGTCACTAACTTACTAAAAGACATCTCTGTCTGGATGTCACACCACTTCCTTAAACTCAACTTGTTCAAAACCGAAAAGCTACATCACTAGTCTAGTCTCAAAATACCAACTCAATATTACTCTTCATTCCTCCCAGGACCTCCTGCTCTCCAACACCCTCATCACTTCCTCCCATATTTGCCTCCAGGACTTCTCCCGAGCCTCTCCCATCCTCTGGAATACCCTACCCCAATCTGTCAGACTATCTTCAAATCTATCTACATTTAGGCGACCCCTGAAAACTTTTCTCTTTAGAGAAGCCTACCCTGCCTCCACCTAACAACTGTTCTTTTATTTTTTTTATTTTCAGCTCATGCCCCACAGTTATTACCCTTTCATATCACTTGACCCTCCCTCCTAGACTGTAAGCTCTACTGAGCAGGGCCCTCTGATTCCTGCTGTATTGAATTGTATTGTAATTGTACTGTCTGCCCTACTGTTGTAAAGCGCTGTGCAAACTGTCGGCACTATATAAATCCTGTATAATAATAACAATAATAATAATGACTTCAGCTCCAGGCCATTTCTGGCACTTTTTGTTTATATGTAACACAATCAGTATTTTTTGCTCGAAAATGTCTTAGAACCCCCACACATTATATTTTTTTAAAGCAGAGGCCCTAGAGAATAAATTGGTGGGTTTTGCAATTAATTATGTCACAGGGTATTTGCGCAGTGGTTTTTCAACTTTTGTGAAAAAATACTACATAATATATAACACAATGGGGCTGATTTACGAAACATTTGCGGCATGAGTATCGGCGCATCTGCGCGCGCAACGGCTGTTTTGGTATTTACAAAACATTAGCGCCGGTAGCGCAGCCCTATTTCCCATTTACTATAGTGTTCTCGGCGGACGGGAGGAGGCGCTCAGTGCGCCACTATGGACCTGGCGCACGGCATCTTAAAATCTAAATATAAAGAAGCTGGAAGTGCCAATATAATGGGGGTGACATGGGGTGATGTGAGGAAGTTTAGTGACACCTGCCCAAATAACAAACATGCCAAAAAAAGTGTGAGAAAGTAACTTTTTCAGAACCAGCCCGCTGCGCCGGCAATTACGTTTAGAACTGCGGGAGGTTTTTTTGAGCTCAGCGCGGGAATTTTACTTGTTCAAACGCGCCGGGACACTGCGCCGGCAAAATCTTAGTAAATGTCACGTCACATAACTCAATTTGCATAAGTTGAACAGGCGCAGCTCTGAACTTGCCAGTGCGCCTGCAAAATGACATTTCTAAAGGAAAAAAAAGGCATTTAAAAGCACCCGCGGCTGTAATGAATTGTCGGCTCCCAGCAATATAGAGAAAAGTCATTGAAAGTCATTGATAAAAACAAAAATAAAAGCGTGGGCCCCCCCCCCCAAATTCCATTACCAGGCCCTTCAGGTCTGGAATGGATATTAAGGGGAACTCCGCCGCAAATTAAAAACAAATGCGTGCGGTTCCCCCCAAATATCCATACCAGGCCCTTCAGATCTGGAATAGATTTTAAGGGGAACTCCACCCCAATTTTTTTTTTTAAATGGCGTGGAGTCCCCCCAAAAATCCACACCAGACTCTTATCCGAGCACGCAACCTGGCAGGCCGCAGGAAAAGAGGGGGGGATGAGAGAGCGCCCCCCCTCCCTCCTGAACCATACCAGGCCACATGCCCTCAACATGGGGAGGATGTCCCCATGTTGATGGGGACAAAGGCCTCATCCCCACAACCCTTGCCCGGTGGTTGTGAGGGTCTGCGGGCGGGGGCTTATCGGAATCTGGAAGACCCCTTTAACAAAGGGGACCCCCAGATCCCACCCCCCCTGTGTGAATTGGTAATGGGGTACAAATGTACCCCTACCATTTCACGAAGAAAGTGTAAAAAATGTAAAAAATGACAATAGCCGGTTTTTGACAATTCCTTTATTAATGTCTTCTCTTTTCTTCCATCTTCTTCTTTCTTCTTCTTTCATCTTCTTCCACCTTCTTCTTCCCACTTCTTCTTCCATCATCTTCTTTTCTCCATTCGGGTTTCTTCCTCTATCTTGTTCTTCATCTTCATCTTCATCTTCATCTTCATCTTCCTTCTTCCTTCTTCCTTCGGTGTTCTCGTCCGCATCTAGCTCTGGCTTCTTCTTCCCTTCTTCTTTCTTCGGCTGCTCCGTTTGAATTGGAGGTTACCACTGTGTGACACTTCAGTTCTGCAGTTCTCCTCTTGGTCCACTGCCACCCGGTGACCACGCCCCCCTCTGACACCACAGGGAAAGTCCCCGTGAAATCCATGTGCGTCAGAGGGGGGCAGGGTCACCGGGTGGCAGCGGACCCAGAGAAGAACTGAAGAACTGAAGCGTCACACAGCGGGAACCTCCAATTCAAACGGAGCGGCCGAAGAAAGAAGAAGGGGAAGAAGAAGCCGGAGCAAGATGCGGACGAGAACACAGAAGGAAGAAGGAAGAAGGAAGATGAAGAGGAAGATGAAGAACAAGATGGAGGAAGAAACCCGAATGGAGAAAAGAAGAAGATGGAAGAAGAAGATGGAAGAAAGGAGAAGACATTACATTAATAAAGGAATTGTCAAAAACCGGCTATTGTAATTTTTTACATTTTTGACACTTTCTTTGTGAAATGGTAGGGGTACATTTGTACCCCATTACCATTTCACACAGGGGGGGGGGCTGGGATCTGGGGATCCCCTTTGTTAAAGGGGTCTTTCAGATTCCGATAAGCCCCCTGCCCGCAGACCCCCACAACCACCGGGCAAGGGTTGTGGGGATGAGGCCCTTGTCCCCATCAACATGGGGACATCCTCCCCATGTTGAGGGCATGTGGCCTGGTACGGTTCAGGAGGGAGGGGGGGCCGCTCCCTCGTCCCCCCCTTCTTTTTCTGCGGTCTGCCAGGTTGCATGCTCGGTTAAGGGTCTGGTGTGGATTTTTAGGGGGACCCCCACGCTATTTTTTTTTAAGTTCGGCGCGGGGGTCCCCTTAAAATCCATATCAGACCTGAAGGGCCTGGTACGGATTTTGTGGGGAACCCCCACGCCATTTTTTTTTATAAATTTGGCGCGGAGTTCCCCTTAATATCCATACCAGACCTGAAGGGCCTGGTAATGGGATTTGGGGGAACCCCCACGCATTTTTTTTTTTGTTTTCAAAGACTTTCAATGACTTTTATCTGTATTGACGGGAACCAGCAATTCATTACAGCCACGAGTACTTTTAAATGACTATTATTTTACTTTATAAATGCAATTTTGCTCTCGAACTGTTATAAACATGGAAAACATGCGCTACTTTCCAGGCATACTATAGACACCCCCTAGGTATGATCTTTAGGGTCAGTTCACACCGGATGCAGTGCATTTTTGATGCATGAAAAATGCAAAGAAAGTTGATCACATTAATGCCAATGGCATAGTTGACACCACTGCAGTCCGTTCCAGTGCGTTTCAGAAAGGAAAAAAAAATTGGTCATGCTGCATTTTTTAGGTACAGAACTGTACTGGACCGCAGTAAAACACATCAAAAACGCAACGGAACGTACAAAAAACGCACTGGAATGCACCGGAACTCACCTAAATGCACCAAAGACGCACTGCAACACACTTGTCCTAAGTGAAAAGAGGGGGGAAAAACACTGGACTGCATCAAAAACGCATCAAAAATGCACTGGAACGTGTCAAAAACGCGCATGCAGAAAAGCACCTGGAACGCATCCAGACTAAGTTTCTATGGTGTGAACTAGGGCCAGTTCACACCATAGAAACGCAATCCGGATGCGTTCCAGGTGCTTTTTTGCATGCACGTTTTTTGATGCGTTCCAGTGCATTTTTGGTACGTGTTTGATGCAGTCCAGTGCTTTTTTTCACCCCTCTTTTTTATTAACCATAGATAAGGACAAGTGTGTTCCAGTGGGTTTTTGGTGCATTTAGGTTTGTTCCTGTGCATTCCAGTGCGTTTATGATGCGTTTTGCTGCGTTCCAGTACAGTCCAGTGCAGGTAAAATGCAGCAAGTTCTACTTTTTTTGTGGAACTGGAACGCACTGGAACAAACACTGCCATTTAGAACCATATTACCAACTTTCCATGCATTTTTGATGCATAAAAAACGCAATGGACTGCATGTGGTGTGAAATGGCCCTTAAGAAATTTGGCATATTTAAAGGCACTTCTCCTTGTTTTATTTTTGGTGTTGTCCAAATTGGTGACATTGATATATGTCCCTTAGGGTGGGACCTGGGCCCCCAATTTTAAGGCCAATAACTAGAAGATAAGCCAGCCAAGTGGGGACTAGCAAAATTAACAAGTCAGTTCCCATAGACTGCAATGGTATTTGTTGGTAGGGGGGGGGGGGGGTGATTGTCCCATCTCTAATTTTGTAGCATGCTGGATGATGTGCTTAATTTTTGACAGGGGGGGGGGGTTATTTTCTGCTAGCTGCAGTTGTGTTGTTCCGAGCATGCCCAGTCAGTTAGATTTTTTTTGGTGCTTTTTGTGTGTGAACAGCACCTGGATATTTCTGGGCACGCTCAGAGAGTGTTTTTATGGGTTAGTAATTGAAGGACATCTTTAACAGGTGTACCCACTTTGAAGTTCGGTCTCTACATTGGGTGAATTTGTATTTTGGGTGTTTCATGGACTGTGCATGTGTTTTCAATTGCCTCATTAGCTCACAAACCTATGTTATATAAAGCTTGCAGATAGCATTCTCTCCCTTGCCCTGAAAAGAGGCAAGTGTGTGTGTGAGTGTGTGTGGGGGGCAAAAAGTACATTTTGGTGTCCTTATCGAGTTTGTAACACATGTATTTTATTTGTTATGTCTTTGGAAAACAGGTGTTTGTTTTAATTTTATGGATTGTATTTTTTTGTGTGGGGGAAATGTTCCCCTGAAATAATTTTGATGTTGTTAATGTGTGTCGTTTGTTCACTTTGATTTAATTGTCTGTGCTGCATTATTTTGCCAAATCTTTCTCAAGATGTTGTGAGTCTGTAACTGTTTCAAATTGACCATGTTTTTTATTTTGGCTTTCCTTTGTTTTGTTGACCAATAAAATTTGATGCAAAGTTTTGAGGTTTGTTTTGCGTTTTCTTTTCAACAAATGTGACAGCTGATTGGCATGTCAAAACAAAACAGGTGTGATTTGTCTACCCTGGTGCCTTCCTGCTAGCATATGCATGTATTGTGTGCTGCCATGGATAGTCACCAGGAAATGAAAAATACAGAGCGGTAAGTATTCAATTTTCCTTTTTACTGCAGTGGTTCTCAGCCTCAGTCCTCAAGTACCCCCAACAGGACATGTTTTGTGAATTTATCTTATCGAATTGCTGTCCAAAATTCAAAACCATTGACTGTGATTTAAAGCACATGTGCAAGATGAAGGAAAACCTGTAAACATGGCCTGTTGGGGGTACTTAAGAAGCACTGATTTAGAGCACTGCACTTAAAAATAGCTCAAGGCAATACGATTCTAATTGTGGGCATTTTGAGGGAAACAAAGTAAGTGTTAGAATCCCTGCTTGTTTTTTTGTTTTGTTTTTAGGTTAGGCTTTGTGTCCCCTTTTAGTAAAATTGGCTTCACTTCCTGTCACACAGCTAAACAGGAAGTGAAGGTAAAACCCTACCAATGTCTTTTCTTGGGGACACACAGATCAATCTAACTAGTGTCCCCATTAAGCAAATTGCACTCTAGCACTTTGTTGTGTACACCCCAAAACATTGGGTAGTTTGGGGTTTAGTAAAGACAAATCCACTCTGCAGTAAAAGTGTAGCTGCTGAAAATCTGAGCAGGAAGCACTGTTGATTGCAACATTCAATCATGTAAAAGCAAAGATGGTGTTTTTTTTGTTTGCTTGCATGTCCCCCTCGGATATCCAGCAAGTGCACTTGTAGTGCAAAGTAGATTTGCCTTTAGTAAATAAACCCCAAAGTCCAAAATACCTAATAGTTTGGGGTGTACCCCGCAAAATGCTGGAGTGCAATGTACATAATGGGGAAAGTATTTAGATTGACCTGTGTGTCCCCAAGGAAAGACTTCGGTAGGGATTTACCCTCACTTCCTGTGTGACAGGAAGTGAATTATTTGGAAGGATAAAGTGGCCAAATTTGGGAGTTGTCTTCGCCCTATCAGGGGTGCAGACATCCCCAAAAACTGTCTAGACTTGTAATCCCTCTGCACTCTATCCCCAAGCAAAAATAAGAAAGGATTTCAATTAGTTTAACTTTGCAAAGACACATTCCTAAGTTGAATTGTGATGCATGTCAATGGCCCATTTAGACCCTCTTTAATCACTTGAGATCAGCGCTATAACTGATCGACGGGCACAGCACGGTCCTCAATTGCCGGGAGTCCGTCAATAGACGTCCTCCCCTTCGCACGCGCTGTGGTCACTGAGTCACTGAGACTCGGGTGATGACAGATCCGAGTAAGGGGCCGTTCCCTGCCCTTTACCATGTGATCAGCTGTCAGTCAATGACATCTGATCACGTGATGTAAACAAAAGCTGGGTAGCGTGTCCTGATGTGAGAGCCGGCGGACATGTATCTGAGGAGCTCCGGGTATCCTGATTTAAATCCTCTGCCATCCGTGCATATACTTGCCTAAATCGAATAATCACTCGTGCCAGCTTATTCCCCTGTGTCCCCTGTCTCATCCTGGGCCGACATTGCGGAGACTCTCTGCCCGGATCGCCTACACGCCAGACTTTTCACACTCCCGCGGCCGCCGCCATCTTTCCGGCCTGTGCTGTTCTGAGGAGGCCCGATCCCAGCTTGCCTGGAGGTAAGAGACTGTCCTCCGACCACGTCTGCCTGCCCATCCACCTTCCTGGCACGATCCGGAGGTCCGCCTGGCTGCTGGAGGGGTCCGTGGAGGATGCGGCCTGGTGTGGCCTAGTGTGGCCTGCGAAGCACCGGTGTTTCCTAAACTGACGTCCCGCCGGAGGTGCACCGCAGCCGACATTGACAAGCGCTACAGCGCGGATCACCTATCTCCTCACACCCGGCCACCCCTGTCAGGACCTGGGGTGCTGCAACACTGAGACTGCTCAATCTGTGTCGGTAGTGTTGCTCCTGGAGCCCAACTTCTCAGGTCCCCTGTCACCCCTCTGCCTCAGTCTTGCTGCCCTGGTCCCAGCTTTACACCCTTACCACCTTGTCCCTACCTATTTGTCTGCTGTGGGGTGGGGGGTTGCTGGTAATCACTGACGGCCTGTCCAGCCGGTGGGCTGTCTCTGCCTGGTGCCTACTGTGAAGTCCGGGCTATTGGCGGACGCTGACGGCCTGTTTGGCATATACCCTCCTGTGCCTCAGCACCTGCCGTCGGCCTGGGTCGCCCCTTACCTGCCTCCTGGGTGCTCATCTGAAAACGGACGAATCTCCTGTATAGTGGGCCCCCCTGGTTGACTGTCAGATGCCCTCCTCCTCCAATAAAGGGAGGGGGTCCTCTCAAGCCGCGAAGGCCAACGCACCACCCCGGCTGCCACCGCCATCTTCCCAACAATCTGATCCCATACTTGTGGGTCGGCTTCGGGCCTTGCTGGCCGATTTAGAAATGGATCCCCTTGAAGCTCCACTGGCACTGGCTCAGGATGGTACAGCTATGATCCTCGCTGTGATAGAGCAGAGTAAGACCTCGCTGCTGGTGCGCATCGACCACCTCGCTGAAGAGTGTAACCTCATACGAAACGACCTTGACAAAATGAGGGGTAGAATGTCCGAAACCGAGACTAGAGTGTCAGTTACCGAAGATCTTACGGCCTCCCATGCCGCCTCTATTGCCGAGCTGCAGCGCACAGTACAGTCCCTTGTCGCAAAGTCGGACGATGCCGAGAACAGGCTGAGGCGCAATAATGTCAGGGTCCTGGGTCTGCCTGAGGGGGAAGAGGGGGACCACCCTGCTGTATTTGCGGAGGAGTTCTTTAAAAATCTCCTGGGCCTTACCGACGTTTCCCCTACTTACGTGGTGGAGAGGGCCCACCGGGTGCCCACGGGCCGAGCCATCCCTGGAAAACCCCCCAGGCCCTTTTTAGTCCGCTTCCTTAACTATCGGGACAGAGACAGGATTCTCGCGGAAGCCCGCTAACATCCCACGCTCAAATATTGCAACTCCTCTGTCCTCCTTTTCCCTGACTTTTCGGCGGATTTGCAGAGAAAGAGAAAAACCTTTAATGATGTCCGCAAACATCTCAGAGATAAGAACATTAAGTATGGCATGCTTTATCCAAGCCGCTTGCGAGTCCAACATGATGGGGCGGTCCGCTTCTTTGACAACCTAGCGGACGCTGACGACTGGCTGACCAACTTGCGTTGAAGGGTTCTTCTCACTGATTCTTCTGATGCATGGGAGAAAAAGAAACCCTGGACTGCCGCACTCTGTATAGACAGTTATTTATTCCAAAATTTCAGGTAAAAAATCCAAATTCAAAATAAATCCATAAATCCAAAACAACAAATGCAGATGGTGTGCATGCAGGGAAGGGTGGCTAACCCGTTTCACGTCACGAATTGACGCTTACTCATAGCTAGGGTGTGTGGGAATCAATAGAGGTATAAATGAAAAATAAAGTAACTTTACACCAATCAGTACTGAAAGAACACAGCTGACTGGGATAACCTTATGTTTGATTCCGACACTCCCAAGAAAGGGTGAGGGGAGAAGGGAATAGCACTCTTTTGAAGACCATTCACAAAAATACAAAATTACAAAATGTGTATAAATTATAAACTAAACACTTAATGCTTAAACATAGACACACCAAAGTGTGTCTATATATTATTTAAAGTGAATGAATATGACAGTGATAAGTATGAATGTCAATTAATTAAGTTCAAAAAATGAACGGAAAAATCTTTTTAAATGCCCATACACCACGACGACAATTTTCGAGCTATTATCAACTACCAGTCCTCGAACTAATAGTAATTCCGTTCTTAATACATATTTGAAATTCCGTGGTTATGAGCATCGGCTTCCAGTACTTAGGTACCATAGTGTCTATGCACATGCCCGGCCACCATGCACACTTTTATATGTTCATATATTATTTAATTTTTAATTTTGGATAAGTGTGGTGATTGACATGTGCATACACACTATTTTATCAGATTCCCTTGACAATTAAGGTTAATATCATGATTTTATCATTATTTGAATATTGGGTTTACATCTTAAACCGCAGAGATGAGGGTACATCTATGCAAAGATGCATGGTCATCCTGCTAGATAGTATTGTGTGTGGTTCAATACCATTTTCCTATATGGATCTGAACATCCGAATTTCCTTACACACATTTTCATGTACCCCCTTGCATGATTTTATTGTATATTATCGTGCATATCTTTGTACATTCTATGAGTAAGCGTCAATTCGTGACGTGAAATGCGTTAGCCACCCTTCCCTGCATGCACACCATCTGCATTTGTTGTTTTGGATTTATGGATTTATTTTGAATTTGGATTTTTTACCTGAAATTTTGGAATAAATAACTGTCTATACAGAGTGCGGCAGTCCAGGGTTTCTTTTTCTCCCATGCATCAGTGCAGAGCCAGCACCTGTGTGAGTGACCGGGCGGAAGCAGCTATTTGGTGAATTCTCAAGCTTTTGAGCGGTACGTTTTTCCTTTCCTCTGATTCTTCTGATGCACGGATCTTCCACATCCTTGTTCGCTCTATCCTACTATACTTTATTCAACCACCGGAGTTACCTCAAATGTACCTTTACACGAGACCCCCACGTGTTTTTGTTTTTTGATTATTTTTTTTTGATGCCACTTCTTGAGTCGCGGACTTTGTTCTTCGCTCACTTTGTTGTTACTGGTTTGTGGGATTGATATCCCCCGTCCCTCTGCCCCCAATTCTTACGAGACGGAAGAGACACTGCCCGTCGCCAGAGTGGATGAACTACTACCAGAAGTGTAGGGCCCCAGTTTAGGGGTTAACTAGCACTCTTTATTCAAGGTTTTTTTTTGGGGGTAAAAACTATTCCCCGACCCTTCCCCCTGTTAGGGGGAAGGCTGGGACATAGTAGGATAGGCACTTGTGCCTGGGATGTTTGATTAGGGATTTAGTTGTCCCTTTGTTCTTATGTTTTTTTATTTCTTATTTGTCTATTTCTGTTTTGTGTTATGCTTAAGTACTGTCAGTATTTTCTGCAATGTGACCGGGATCTTGCTGCTCATGGGGTGCACCCGTACATACCCCTTAGGGTATCTCTTCAATTATTTTTCCCCATCGCCCGATGGCTAGTCAATTAGCTGACTCCTTCACCGTCCTTTCCTGGAATGTCAGGGGTCTTAACTCTAAATTCAAGCAAGCCCTTTTATTCCAATACTTAAAATCTCACTCCCCACAGCTTATTCTCCTCCAGGAGACTCACCTCATGGGCAGCAAGATTTTGACTCTCAAAAAACCGTGGATACAGCGAGCGATACATGCCACATATTCAACATACGCCAGAGGTGTATCGGTCCTTATTCACAAGAATTTCCCCTGTGTTATCGAGGAGATCCGTACTGATCCACAGGGGAAATTTGCAATAGTTGTGTTCACGCTATGGTCTGTCAGATATATTGTTATTAATGTGTACATCCCTCCCCCGTTTTCATCCGCTTTATTGTATGAGGTTCTAGAAAAGATTTCACCTTTCTGCCCGGGGAGGGTGCTCGTCATGGGAGACTTCAATGCCATTTTATCACCTGAACTAGATAGACCTACCCCACCTAAGAAACAGTGTATGGACCTCTCTGCCTGGGCTCAGGCGGTGGGGCTGGTAGAGGTCTGGAGGTGGAGACACCCTACCACAAGGGCCTATTCATGTTTTTCGGCATCCTATAAGACTGCGTCGCGGATAGATCTGGCCTTCTCCAACCCTGCACTGTTAGCGGATGTTTTGGAGACGTCCTATCTGTCTAGCTGGTTGTCTGATCATAGTCCCCTGGTGGTGGTGCTTCGCTCCCCGGCTTCCCGGAGCGCTGCGCTCTGGAGGTTGGGCACACAATGGGTCTCTCATCCTGACATTGCTGACATTGCTGTCTGAGTTCTGGGAAAATAATAAAGACTCCTCTTCTCCCGACATTGTCTGGAATGCCTTTAAAGCTTTCAGGAGGGGACAGTATATTTCTTCTATTACCTAACGTTAAAAAACAACAATCGGCAGCGACTATGGAGCTGCAGAAGGCTGTTGATGACCACACTGCTACATATAGT
The DNA here is from genome assembly GCA_029206835.1 of Rana muscosa. Lineage (NCBI taxonomy): Eukaryota > Metazoa > Chordata > Amphibia > Anura > Ranidae > Rana > Rana muscosa. Next base: position 497,466,151 of record CM055117.1, read on the forward strand.
GATGACCCCACCCCTGTTCACTTTGACCTGCTGATGGCGGCTCGGAGGGAACTGCAGTTACACCTGGCTGAGGTCACACGACTCGAGTCCTATAGGGGTAAACAGAGGGCCTTTGAACAAGGTGACCGAAATGGCCGCCTGCTGGCCATGATGGCACAACACGATCAACCCCTTACCCTTGTATCTACCTTACAGACCCCGGGGGCGGGACGGTGTCCTCCCCCTCTGATATCCTGCAGACGTTCAACTCCTTTTATGGCACTTTATACTCGTCCGGTCTGCCCTCAGAGTTTCAGCCAGAGTCGCTGAATGGCTTGTTGGATCCGTTGGCGCTTGGCTGGCTCTCTGGCCACGAAAGAGAGACTTTGGTCCAACCTTTTACGGTCTCGGAGGTCATAAAGGCTATCCGGTCCTTCCCCCCCGGCAAGGCGCCGGGGCCAGATGGGCTTCCGATAGACTTTTATAGAGCTCATGTGGAACTTTTAGCACCCCTGTTGGCACAATTGTATACTGTATGTCTGGCAGACGGTGGTCTGCCTGGATCGATGTACCATGCCTACTTGACACTGATATATAAGGCTCCCAAAGACCCCACTTCCTGTGCTTCGTATCGTCCTATTGCACTACTTAATTCTGACTTTAAAATTCTGACTAAACTTCTGGCCCTTCGGTTGTATCCCATGCTACCTTCGGTGATAGACCCAGACCAGACGGGTTTCATGCCCCGTAGGTCCACAGATGTTAATCTCAGAAGGCTATTCACTAACATACACGCTCACCACCTCAATAAGGGATCTCGAGTGGTGGCCTCTCTAGACATGGAAAAGGCCTTCGATACGGTCGAATGGCCCTTCTTATGGGAAACCTTACGCAGAATGGGGTTTCCTCTGTTATTCATCAGGTGGCTCCAGGTGATTTACAAATGCCCCACTTCCTCGGTGCGCTTGGGGGGTGGACTATCTGTCCCCTTCGGGCTCACCAGGGGAACAAGGCAGGGCTGCCCTCTCTCTCCGGCTTTGTTTGCCCTTGCTATCGAGCCGGTGGCGCAGGCACTTCGCACCTCACCCCAGATTAAGGGTCTCCGACTCGGGTTGCTGGAGGAGAGGGTAGCCCTGTACGCGGATGACATGCTGCTCTTCCTGAATGATGCCGGCCCGTCACTGCAGGGAGTGCTAAATGTTCTGGACACCTTTGCTGAGGTCACCGGTCTTAGAGTAAATTGGTCCAAATCCCTCCTATTCCCAATTGATCCAGCAGCCAGATCCACATCCCCTCCTAATAGCCCCCTCCTGTGGGTAGATTCCTTTAAATACTTAGGGGTACATGTCTCCAGTTCAGAATCGGACTTTATATCTTTAAATCTTACCCCAGCACTTTTAGAGTCCCAAGCGAAACTCAAATCCTGGAGTAACCTGCCCCTGTCATTAATCTCATAAAAATGAAGATTATTCCCAAACTAACATATCTTTTCCGTCACTCCCCACAATGGGTGCCCAAGTCCTTTTTTTAAAAATTGAACTCCATTTTTTCTTCCTTCTTGTGGGGCACCTCTCCTCCCAGATATCGACTGACGACTTTAATGAGGCCACGAACGCAGGGTGGCATAGCATTCCCGGACTGCTATAAGTACTACCTCTCCGCGCAGTTGGTGACAGCGGCATGGTGGCTACAGCCGGACAGAACAAACTCGTCGACTGTGCTGGAAGCAACAGTGGTCGGTTCGCTGGAAGCTCTTCAACTATTACTTTTTAGGGGCCCTCGTGCCCCTTATCCTTTGACCCCTTCTATGCTTACCACCCTGCGGGCATGGCGGACGGTATTAGCCATTGAGAAATGTAAACAGTCTGAAATCTCCCCCAATGCCCCTATCTGGTTGAACCCCAGTTTATCCCACATTTACAAAATCCCAGACCCCTACGCGTGGACAAAATACGGTATCAAGCTAGTGTCACACATAGTATCTCAAAACTCCTTACTCCCTTTCTCACACCTTTCCTCCCAATACAACCTCCCCAACCATTTCCTATTCAGATACCTTCAACTGGCCCATGCATTTGCGGCGCAATTTTTGCAATCTTCGTGCATTATGGCCCAGTCGGAACTGGAGAAGACACTTAGATTGAGTTGTGAAGAAAAGCCCACCTCGCATCTTTATTCGTACTTGATCTTTGTGTCTCTTCCACCTCTGGACAAACTCTGGAATAAATGGCAGTCTGATATCCCCACGTTGGATAATGATGACTGGGACGATGTGTGGGACCTCCCCTTCAACTCCCTAGTCTCCATGCGTGATAGGTTAGTGCAATACAAGATAGTTCATGGGGCTTATCTCACCCCACACAGACTTCATAAGATGGACCCTGCTCATTCCTCAGAGTGTTGGAGATGCGGCGCCTCACCTGGCGACTTCTCCCATATCTTCTGGCGTTGTTCAGGGGTTCAGCAATATTGGGTTGGGGTGTTGGATCTGGTTAACAGAGTTGCCTTAGTCGCTGTGCCCTTGACAATGGAAGTGTGCCTTTTGGGGCTCATTGAGACCATTGTACCGTCCTCTGCCAAGCGCACGCTAATTACCTTGCTGCTTTTCTATGCCCGTAAGAATATCGCTATGCAGTGGTGGAAGCCTGCCCCCCCTCTTTGGCGCAATGGAAACACTTGGTGAATAGCAGCCTTCCTTTATACAAAGATACTTATGCTAATCAAGGCTGCTCACTGAAATATGACAAGGTCTGGCGCAATTGGTTAGATGAGCCTGAAACAGCTGGATGAGTTGAGGGTGAACCAGGTCATTGTGTCTAGGTCTTGCCTTGCTCTTCTACCTTCCCTTTCCTCCGATGACTTCTGATTTATCTTTGTTGACTAGTGGTTTTTATCATAGCGGATGCCCTCCTTGATTTTATTTGGGCGGTGCTGCTGTACCCTTCCATGGCTATGCATTATATCGCTGGGTTCACATTGCAAATTGTATTATCCACTGTACATGCTCCTTTTTTATAACTGTAGGTGCTTAAGCTGTATGTGTTGTATGTGTTGGAAAACTTCAATAAAAATAATTATAAAAAAAAAAAAAAAAAAGCTGGGTAATGGTTTTTGATTTCTCCTTGTGCTGACAGCGTGAGCATAAAAAAAGGCAATCACCGGCTTATGTGCAAGGGAACTATGCATCACTGGTGTCCTCACCAGTTTAAAAAGTACATACCCGCTACACTCTCCCCCCTGTTATTTGACACTGGTCCCCAGTGTCTGGAGCAAACCATGCCCAAAAAGGGCCATCATAGCCTGATCCAGAGACCGACTAACGAATTTCAAAAAAAAATTTTTTTTTTTTTTTTTTAAAGCTAACCTGACATGAAAGGGAAAGGAGGGAAACAAACAACACATAAACACATTATCAGAATCACATGTTCACAACAACATTCCCTTACACCCATCCTGACTAAGACCCACCCCATTCTCAGTGGTCTTGATGAGATGTTCTCCTGCAGAGGGGAAAAGAACGTTAAACACACATATCCCTGACACATATGTTTGTGTAAGAATGAAAGAACCTCTCCGTAGAGAAACCCTTTCCTTCTTTAACCACTTAAGCCCTGGACCATTTGGTAGCTAAAGGACCAGAGGTGAATTCAGAATTTTGCACTGCGCTGCTTTAACTGTAAATTGTGCGGACATGCAATGTTGTACCCAAACGAAATTTGCGTCCTTTTCTTCCCACAAATAGAGCTTTCTTTTAATGGTATTTGATTGCCTCTGCGATTTTTATTTTTTGCGATATAAACGTAAAAAGGCCGAAAATTTTGAAAAAAAATGATATTTTCTAGTTTTTGTTATAAGAAAAATCGAATAAACTCAATTTTAGTCATACATTTAGGCCAAAATGTATTCAGCCACATGTTTTTAGTAAAAAAAATGTCAATAAGCGTATATTTATTGTTTTGCGCAAAAGTTATAGAGTTTACAAACTAGGGTACATTTTCTGAAATTTACACAGCTTTAAATTTATGACTGCCTATCTCATTTCTTGAGGTGCTAAAATGACAGGGCAGTACAAAACCCCCCCAAATGACCCCATTTTGGAAAGTAGACACCCCAAGGAAATTGCTGAGAGGCATGTTGAGCCCATTGAATTTTTTTTTTTTGTCTTAAGTGATTGAATAATGACTAAAAAAAAAAAAAAAAAAAAAATTACAAAAAGTTGTCACTAAATGATATATTGCTCACACATGCCATGGTTATATGTGGAATTGCACCCCAAAATACATTTTGCTGATACCACATGTGTGGGACTTTTTGGGAGCCTAGCCACGTACGGGACCCCGGAAACCAAGCACCGCCTTCAGGATTTCTAAGGGCGCAAATTTTTGATTTCACTCCTCACTACCTATCACAGTTTCGAAGGCCATAAAATGCCAAAATAGCACAAAACCCCCCCAAATGACCCCATTTTGGAATATAGACACCCCAAGCTATTTGCTGAGAGGCATGGCGAGTATTTTACAGCTCTCATTTGTTTTTGAAAATGAAGAAAGAAAATATATATATATATATATATTTTTTTTCAATTTTCAAAACTTTGTGACAAAAAGCGAGATCTGCAAAATACTCACAATACCTCTCAGCAAATAGCTTGGGGTGTCTACTTTCCAAAATGGGGTCATTTGGGGGGGTTTTGTGCCATCTGGGCATTTCATGGCCTCCGAAACTGTAATAGGCAGTGAGAAGTGAAATCAAAAATTTACACCCTTAGAAAGCCTGAAGGCGGTGCTTGGTTTTTGGGGTCCCGTACGCGGCTAGGCTCCCAAAAAGTCTCACACATGTGGTATCCCCGTACTCAGGAGAAGCAACAGAATGTATTTTGGGGTGTAATTCCACATATGCCCATGGCATGTTTGAGCAATATATCATTTAGTGACAACTTTGTGCAAAAAAATTTTTTTTCGTTTTTCCGCAACTTGTGTCAACATATAAAATATTCCATGGACTCGACATGCCTCTCAGTATATAGCTTGGGGTGTCTACTTTCCAAAATGGGGTCATTTGGGGGGGTTTTGAACTGTTCTGGCATTTTATACACAACATTAGGAAGCTTACATCCACTCTTCTAACCACTTGAAGACAAAGCCCTTTTTGACACTTTTTGTTTACATGAAAACATTTTTTTTTGCAAGAAAATTATGTTGAACCCCCAAACATTATATATATTTTTAAAGCAAAGGCCCTACAGATTAAAATGGTGGGTGTTGCATTTTTTTTTCTACACAGTATTTGCGCAGCGATTTTTCAAACGCATTTTTTGGGTTAAAAAATACACTTTTTTTAATTTTAATGCACTAAAACACACTATATTGCCCAAATGTTTGATGAAATAAAAAAGATGATCTTAGGCCGAGTACATAGATACCAAACACGACATGCTTTAAAATTTCGCACAAACGCGCATTGGCGACAAACTACATACATTTTTAAAAGCCTTCAAAAGCCTTTACAGGTTACCCCAGTAGATTTACAGAGGAGGTCTACTGCTAAAATGACTGCCCTCGATCTGACCTTCGCGGTGATACCTCACATGCATGGTGCAATTGCTGTTTACATATGACGCCAGACCGATGCTTGCGTTCGCCATTGGGCAAGAGCAGGGCAGGACAGGGGTGCTTTTTTTTTTTTTTTAATTATTAATTTTGCTTTTTTATTTTATTTTTAAATTGTTCCTTCCAAGTATTTTTTTTTTTTAATCATTTTTATTGTCATCTCAGGGAATGTAAATATCCCCTATGATAGCAATAGGTAGTGACAGGTACTCTTTTTTTGAAAAAACTGGGGTCTTCTAGACCCTAGATTTTTCCTCTGCCCTCAAAGCATCTGACCACACCAAGATCGGTGTGATAAAATGCTTTCCCAATTTCCCAATGGCGCTTTTTATATCCGGGGGGGGCATTCCCTCCCACTGCTTGTAAAAGCAGTCCAGAGGCTAATTAGCCGCTAGGATTGCTTTTACATGAAAGCCGGCCGCAGGCTGAAAAGAATGATACCAAGATGATACCTAAACCCGCAGGCATCATTCTGGTATAAACATTCAAAGTCCAGCAACATACCAGTACGTTGCTGGTCCTTGTTGGACATGTATTGTAATCTTTTTTTTTCATGCAGCCTGTTGGCTGAACGGAAAAAAAAGATTGATCGGTGGGTATGCCCACCATTTGAATACCGCCCTTCATCCACCCACTTCTAATGATGGGCATACATGCACCATTTATATATGCCGAAGCATGGGGGCATCCTCCCGCAAAAAAGTTATGCCGCACACACATGGTCAGACTTTTCCACGGGCAAGCCTCCGTCGGAATTTCGACCGTATGTACGCGGCATTAGGAGCAAAATCACTCCTCTGCCCCTGCTGCCCCAATGCTTCGGCATATATGCTTTTTTTTAACTGTGGTGGTGAAATCACCTCCTACAGCACTGGAGTCGCAGGGATAAGGCCTGTCTCTGCGAACGCTGCAGTTATGTGTGTTGTGTTTTGTAAGTGACAGTGATCGATCGATACTGCACTTGGGTGGCCTGGGCTGGACGGAGAGGCAAAACGCAGGTGCCAGCAGGTATCTGGGCTGATCCCGCTAACACTGCGTTTTTGGGAACCCTAAACTGCTGGGGACGCTAGTATAGATCTGATCAGATCAGATATTGATCTGTTCAGATACTATACCACTAAGGGGGGTGTATGCTTCACGCGTGGGTGTTAGCGTTACTGGCACTAACCTGACGCTGCCTGGGGTGTGACGCAGACCCTCTCTGACGCTAAAACCTAATTGATATCACCCGCCGGGCGATCAGGGGGTTAAACCTTTATTGGGTTATATACGGCGGGTGCCCTGACACTATAAAAAGTAAACTAACTAACCAGCGTCACCCGTAACACTTATATGGTGATCTAGGGGCAATCAGGGGGTTAAAACCTTTATTAGATAATATATGGGGGTACCTGACGCTATAAAAACCTGCGGCGAACCTAAAAAAAATTACTGGCTACCGATCTGCATCACCGACACTAAGACAGCGATCAGAAAAACGATCGCTTAGCGACAGTGGTGATAGGGGGTGAAAGGATTACCTGGGGGACAAAAGGGGGTTAAACCTTTACTAGATAATATATTGGGGTACCTGACGCTATAAAAACCTGCGGCGAACCTAAAAAAAATTACTGGCTACCGATCTGCATCACCGACACTAAGACAGCGTTTAGAAAAACGATCGCTTAGCGACAGTGGTGATAGGGGGTGAAAGGGTTACCTGGGGGGCGATCAAGGGGGTTAAACCTTTATTAGATAATATATTGGGGTACCTGACGCTATAAAAACCTGCGGCGAACCTAAAAAAAATTACCAGCTACCGATCTGCATCACCGACACTAAGACAGCGTTTAGAAAAACGATCGCTTAGCGACAGTGGTGATAGGGGGTGAAAGGGTTACCTGGGGGGCAATCAAGGGGGTTAAACCTTTATTAGATAATATATTGGGGTACCTGACGCTATAAAAACATGCGGCGAACCTAAAAAAAATTACTGGCTACCGATCTGCATCACCGACACTAAGACAGCGTTTAGAAAAACGATCGCTTAGCGACAGTGGTGATAGGGGGTGAAAGGGTTACCTGGGGGGCGATCAAGGGGGTTAAAACTTTATTAGATAGAATATTGGGGTACCTGACGCTATAAAAACCTGCGGCGAACCTAAAAAAAATTACCGGCTACCGATCTGCATCACCGACACTAAGACCGCGTTTAGAAAAACGATCGCTTAGCGACAGTGGTGATAGGGGGTGAAAGGGTTACCTGGGGGGCGATCAAGGGGGTTAAACCTTTATTAGATAATATATTGGGGTACCTGACGCTATAAAAACATGCGGCGAACCTAAAAAAAATTACTGGCTGCCGTTTGGCATCACTGACGCTAAGACAGCGATCAAAAAAATGATCGCTTAGCGACAGTGGTGAAAGGGTTATCTGGGGGGTGATCAGGGGGTTAAACCTTTATTAGGGGGGGTTAGGGGGCTGCACTGGACCTAAAACTGAATGTACTGACACTTTTACAGTCACAAATGTCACTGATTGCAGTGATCAGTAAATAAATGGTCACTGCAATCAGTGACACTGTGACTGGGGGCTGGGGGGGTGATCTGGGGGGTGACCTGGGGGTGTCTGGGGGGGCCTGGGGGGCGATTTATGTCCCTATGTGTCCTGGTGTCAGTGTAGTGTTGTGTGCACTGACCTGATGTCTTCTCTTGTACGGTGCTCGGTATATGTGAGGGGCGCACCAGAGATGACATCACTTCCTCCTGCTTCCTCTGCCTGACACAGACAGAGGGGGCATTTCTATTCGCCGGGAGCGATCGCGAGGGGGTGGCCGGAAACAAATGGCTGCCCCCTCATCCCGGAACGCTCCCGGACACTTAGCCACCGCTCACTGTATAGGAGGGGGGTCCGATTGGACCCCCCAACTATACAAAGGCAATTACGTACACTCTACGTGATTGTGCCTGTCGGTGCCATTCTGCCGACATATATATACAGTGAGCGGTCGTTAAGTGATTAAGTGTGTGAGTGAACAGTGAATATCGATGCGCAACACTGCCACCTGGTGACAGTGTCACGGTAACTGCACTGGTTGAAGATCCTCTTCTCGCTTTTTTTTTTCTAACTACCCCAAAGTCCATAATCACTTTGCGGGATGGAAGAATGAGGAACAAACAATGGCAACAGTCCTTCAATTCCTCCAGAGAGCACAAACACCCATAACACGGGTACGGTCACTGGGTTTTCCTGGGAAACAACCCCTGAAAGTTCAGCAGCAACGAAGCACTAGGGAAGGAGTCTTTTCTCCTACAAGTAGAATCTGGGATGCGGCAAGACAAGGGGCTTGAAATGCTTATCCACAGTCTCTATGTGATATTCAACATCCTCCCCTTCTTTCCGTCGAATCAACACTTTGTCAGCATGGATGTGCCGACCCAACATCCACTCTGCTTTACAGTCCTTGAACCGCTGAAAGGCTTTGGAGGAACACGCAAGGTACCTGCGGGCATGTGGGACCTGAAGGTGCGTCCACACAAATTCGTTGCACCAGCGGTCCCGGCAGACTTCCACTTCATACAGAAGCTCCTTAGGTAAGTACGGGTACTCCCACCCGTACTCAGTAGAAACTTTTTGGCCGAAAAGACGCTGAAGTCTCGCCAGCGGAGGCATAGTGGCCCGGTCTCCCTCACCCGGTTGGATGATGGCGTCTGGGTGACGAGGTGCCTTGACCACCTCCACTCTAGGCATAGGCGGCCGCAACAAAAGTCTCTTTACCCCGGTGCCAAATGCAGGAGGCACCGGAGGTAGAAGGGCAGACTGGGGACGGGATCCCTCCTCAGGCGCTGGTGCCTCCACCCGGGGTGTACTATCCCCTGTAGACATGGGTGGATCCCTGACTCTGTGGGACGAGGAGAGAGGCATCTTGTCCCAGCCCTTCTTTGCAAAAAGTTAATCTATGATGACATTGTCTCCTGGATCGGAGAGCGATTCTAGGTCGGAGGTGTCACACTCCTCCGCGGGCAAGTAGCCTGTAGTGGAGGCTGAATTTCTACCTCCCGCGGGCACACAGGGCCGTGACTCGCCGACACCTCCGTCCCAACACCAAGTCCCTTTGTCCGGCTTACCTCGGCCCAAAGTTGAGAAGGGATGTCCGGGACTCTTCCTACCGGATCCATCCGGGGCGGGCGTAGGCAAGCAGGGTGATCCACCGCAACCGCTGGATGGTGCAACCAAGCCGGTCTTCCTCTTTGACGGTGGACACTGGGAAGCAGTGGCGACCAAGTCAGCATCCTCGGATTTCTCCCGTACCTCAGTGATTTCGACCTCCCCTGCGGTCGCTGCAGTGCGCACAGGGATGGCTGTAAAAGCAGTGATTCCTCCTTCATGAGTGGTGTGGCCTGTAGTGTGGTTGAGGTGGATGGTTCTGGGTTTTTCAATGGTTGGTTCCACCTCAAATAAGAACTCTCCGCAGACCTCGCAGCGCCCGAATGGCTTCAGCTGACACACCAGTCCCGAACATCCGGGACAAAGCTTTAGCCGAATCCCCGTATCTGTTATTGGAGCAGCGGTAGTCAGACTCGTGGTAGTGGGATGAATAGGAATCCACGATGCATTAGTGAACATGGCGACTCTCTGCTGATCCATTGCGCACTGCCTTGTTGGCGCCAAAGTCCCCACGTGTAATCCTTCACACTATTGGTCTCCTCCCTTCTTGCACTCCAGTTCGTGGGCTTTCTCCTTCCCTGGGTCACGCCCACGAACTGAGCAGGGAGGGTGTGCCTGATGGCGCAGTGGCCAATATGGCCGACCTACTCGGTACTCTTTCGGGCAGACAATTTCAAATTCCAACAACTCCAGCTCCATTGTAGCACAAACACATCCCGGACCAGAGCCCCCACGTGTAGCGGAACCTCACTCTCCCTCTTGCCTCTGTGGATGGCTTGTGTCTAGGGGTATCTGGGAGAGGAGAGTGCAGGAACACTACGCCAAGCTCTCCCCTCGTGTGTATAAGAGAGTTGAGCAAAGTTAGTTGATTTACCTCCCGCCTTATTGTTCCATGGAAACGTGTCTGCCAATAATAGAGCCCCACACCAATCGAAAGTCCAACACTCCTTTATTTCTCATACAATACGGTGGACACAATCAGTTGAACTTCCAATAACAGACGAACATGGGGGTGTGGGAACGAGTAGGCCCAGGCACAACTGAACTCTCCTATTCCTTTTCTCTAGCGAATAGGCCTGGCGCACGGTCTCTGCCACCGACCGTGAGTTTTGGTCGCTGCCACCGACCGGATGAACTGTTGAGGCCCCTGCCACAGGCCTAATAGCAGGCCTCTGCCACTGACCTGATTGAAATAGCTGGACCACTGCCACCGGTCATTAAACGTGGACTGAACTTCCTCTTTGAACTTGGCCCCTGTTCGGGAAAGATATCCCTCCGGGCGGTCTCCAGAGGTTCACCCGGCACTGGCAATCTGCTGCACCAGGTCTTCGGGTGAGTCCCTCCTCCGGTCCCTTACACCTCTGGATTCGGGTGCCCCACTCCCGGGGCCGCCTAGGATGATCCCTCCCTCGCGGGACCCAGCGGAAGGTACTGGGCCCCAGGCCTCCGGCTGAGTACCTCAACCCAGACTGAAGGTGTCTGGGATGGAACACGAACTCCAAGTGTCCAGGCCTAGGCCACCTGGACACCGACCGCAACCACAGCCCTCAGGCTGAAGGTGCCCGGGACTCGAACCTCGTAGCGAAGATGTCCGCCCCTTTATACCCACTCCCAGCAAGCACGGCAGGTTCCCCGCCCCACCGTACAACCGCTGCGAGAGGCACTGCAGCGATGGTTCAACCCCAGCCCAAAGTGACAGCGCCACCTGCTGGGCCACAGGGAACTATGCATCACTGGTGTCCTCACCAGTTTAAAAAGTACATACCCGCTACACATGCGATAATAATAATGATGTAAAAAGTCATTATGGTTTTTATTAGGGTTGTCCCGATACCACTTTTTTAAGACCGAGTACAAGTACCGATACTTTTTTCCAAGTACTCGCCGATACCGATTACCGATACAATTTTTTCAATGTCATGTGACAGTTTGAAAGATGGGGACTAATAGGTGGCACTGACAGGTGGCTAGCACTGATAGGCGGCACTTATGGGCACTGACTGGTGACTGGCACTGATGGGCACTAATAGGTGGCTGGCACTGATAGATGGCACTGATAGGTGGCACTTATGGGCAATGATAGGTGGCACTGGTAGATGGCACTGATAGGTGGTACTTATGGGCACTGATAGGTGGCACTTATGGGCACTGGTAGCACTGATAGGTGGCACTTGTGGGCACTGATAGGTGGCACTGATTGCACTTATAGGTGGCACTTGTGGGCACTGATAGATGAAACTGATGGGTGGCACTTGTGGGCACTGATAGATGGCACTGATAGGTGGCACTTATGGGCACTGATAGCACTGAAAGGTGGCACTTGTGGGCACTGATAGCACTGATAGGTGGCACTTGTGGGCACTGATAGCACGAATAGGTGGCACTGATAGGTGGCACTTGTGGGCACTGATAGATGGCACTGATTGCACTGATAGGTGGCAATTGTGGGCACTGATAGCAGGCACTGATTGCACTATCAGTGCAATCAGTGCCATCTATCAGTGCCCACAAGTGCCACCTATCAGTGCCCATAAGTGCCACCTATCAGTGCAATCAGTGCCATCTACCAGTGCCACCTGATAGGTGGCACTGGTAGGTAGCACTTGTGGGCACTGATAGATGGAAATGATAAGTGTCTGGCACTGAAATGCTGCGAAAAATTACACAGGATTTATAAAAAAAAAAAACTGCTCCATCGCCCATCTTGGTACACCCTGCACTCGGCTGCAGTAAGCAGCAGCAGACATCTTGTTACACCCAGCCCATATAGCTCGGGCTGGGTGTAACAAGATGTCTGCTGCTGCTTACTGCAGCCGAGTGCAGGGTGTACCAAGATGGGCGTGGGGACGTTCAGCCGCTGACGATGACCGAATGTGACAGCACCGGTCACCGATCCTGATGCGGCTGTGCCCTGCACCCCTGCCAGCTTACCAAGTTCAACTGCAGGTGAGGGACTCGCTCTCCGCCCACCGACTGTGCCCGCCCTCTCCAGCCAGACTCCGCCCGCACTTTCCTTCACAGACTCTGCCCACCCCCTCACCAGCCAAACTCCACCTGCACTCTCCGTCCACAGACTCTGTCCGCCCTCTCCAGTCAGACTCCGCCCACACTCCCCGCCCTCTCCCACCCTCCCCAGCCACTGACTCCTCCCGCACTCTCCGGCCACTCTAAAAAAAAAAGTATCGGTGAAGCATCAGGAGCATTTGCAAGTACTCGCGCAAATACTCGGTATCGGGACAACCCTAGTTTTTATTATTATTACTTCTACAAGTATACATTTTATCCATAGTGGTGGACTAGTGGTGGCTCTACCAATGTCCATCATTGATTTAGGCATATTTTATGTTAAGATCTATGATCATGTATCATGATGATACATGATCTGTATTTTTCACAGTAGACACTGACAGGTACTACAGAGAAACTTAGACAGGGAAGCAAAATTTTAATTTACCTGTGGGGCCCTATGATTAGTAGTTAAGCTCCTGCTACTGTACTGTATGTTTCTTTTATGTTTAGTCTTTTCTTCACCCATCTTGTCCTCCTCCTTTTCTCTAATTCTCTTTGCCTTTTGATCAATGCTGGATTCACCATTAATACGTTTTTCCTCATGCAATTATCCTTTGAGCAGTGATGACTCAGTGTCTATTTCTACAAATGTAGAATTAGTAACATTAGTGTCTGTATCAGAAAAACTGACAAGTTTCTTTCCTTTCCAAAAAAAAAAGACAATGGACATGATATACACATGATCATGATCCAATTTGTTCTGGAACGTTTTATCTTTTCCCCTCCTAACACTTCTTTCTCCAAGCAATCTAATTGGTTATTTAATTGTGTATCCAAATCTCCAAAAATAGCCACTTCTCTCAAAAGTGTAATTTAATGCTGCTGATATGCTTCAGAAGCTTATCCACTTATATTTTTTAGAAACTCATAAAAATTCTCATGAGATCAAAAGAAAAAGCAGATAACGTTTTGGTCATTTTTGGTTTCTTTTAACTCATCATTGAACAAATCAAATATAGGGAACATTTTACTCATTCCAATGTCAAATACTCAGTAAAAGTATCCAAATTCCAATATGCCTGAATTTTTAAAAAAATCAATTTATTAAGCTTAAAGAAGAACTTCACTTGCCCCCTTTTTTTTAAACCGCTCTCCATCGTTACCTGTTATGCTGGGTTGTCCCTGATTTATATTCTCACCTGTCCAGTGGATCAGGTGTCACAGCCCAGTTACTGTGTCACCATTTCCTTCCTTCTCAGTCATCAAAAGACATCTGCCTCTTCCGGGTTCAGGCAGCTGGCCTCCGAGGACATGCACCAGCTCTGTCCACTGACCTGCCCCTGCAGCTTCCTGGGATATGTGACAGGGATTTTGATTATTCTATTCCAAAAAAACATCGTTCGATAAAACTTGCCAGCATAAGAGAAGTAATCTGACTACTGAGCAAATTTACCTCTATTTCTTCCAATTAGTTGAAGCGCCCATGCTTTATCTTCAACTCTATCTTCTCTAAAATGGTTCATTGATACCATTGCCACCACATTCAGAAAAGAGGCACCACCCAAAGAGATCTGGGAAGAGTAATAATTATAAAGGCAAATAAATGATTATAAATAGACTAGAGTCCTTTGTCAGCCTTGCTCATGTCAGTTAATGCATGATTGGACAAGCACACTACGAGAAGATGGATAGGGATTTTCTTTCTTTGCTGAAAACGTTAGAAGGCGGTAATAAACATTTTACAGTGCACTAAAGGTAGATCTTTTTTAATAGTAATGCAATCTTTTATAAAAAAAACAAATGTAGAACGAGTTCAAAATTCACATTATGGTGCTTCCGTAAGTGCTTAAAATATGCAAAAACACATTTATAATAGGCTTTATTGTGCCACATATAGATGTGAATTGTATGCAATCCATTGCATCTTACGCTTTTCACTTTAATATTTAAAGATTTACTCCTATTACTCCTCTAATATTGCCTCTTACTCATCTTACATTAATATTGCAAGATTCCTCATGCATTGTTGAGTAAACCTTTATCCTCTTGTCATGATGTGCTGAAAAACATTATGTCCCATTCTGACTGAGACATGGAAGGCGTCTACAGTGAATACTATTAATACCTGGTTTGCATGTTTGCATAGTCCAGCAAATGATGTTCCCACAAAGCCAGGCTAATGGCAATGTACTACATAAAGAAGAAACAGCAATAACTTTTTTTCATCACAACTATAGCGGCACTCCACCCAAAAGGGGACGCTCCAATTGTTTGGCTCCCTCCTCCCCCCTCTGCTGCCACATTTGGCACCTTTCAGGGGGGAGCAGGTACCTGGTTCTGACAGGTACCCGCTCCCACTTCCGGCTGAGCTTGCCATGGCAAACTCAACCAGAAGTTCGGCCCCTCTCCTCCTTCCCCCGCCACAGGGCCATTCACAAAGCACAGGCTTCACTTCCTGTTTCCCTTAGCCGAGATGGTGGTGGCAGCACCCAAGAGTCGATTGAAAAACCAGCTTGGGTAAAGACTCTGCTGGATTCGTGGACAGGTAAGTGCCCTGAAGGAGCCTGGAGCTCTGCTTTAACTACTTCATTGCTTTTTGTAAATATCATGTTATAAATACACTCTGCTATTCCAACGACTTGTTCATACAAATATATAGGAAAACATATTATGGGATTCTAGAAACAAATCTTGCCACGGCGGGAGGATTTAGTCTCCATAAAGTGTTATGTTGATAAAAACAGTATTGTTGACTGCCTTACTTATATGAATTATATTTTGAGTATGCTTGGCCCATACCAGGCAATCTGCAATCAGTCATCTTTTCTAAATCAACAAGAAACATAAGTGATGGCAGATTCTCAGGGGTCCTATACTCTTTGTCATATACCGCTGGTATATTGTCTCTCTGCCTAGAGGAGGTAAAGTGCCCTGATTACAGGGAGTCCTTGGGGTAAACTCTTCCTGAAATGGTTTCACTGATTCATGATTTATTCATTTGTTTCCTCGAAAGCCTCAGGAGAAGAGACAAGGATGTGTGAGAGTTAGCTCAACTACATCAAAGCAACCAATGCTTCTTTCTTCTTGTGAATCCCTTCTATGCTAGTTTTTATTAACATCCTATATATTTTATCATTCTTAGCCTATGTGGTCTACTGTGACTCTGCATAATTCATTACCTTGAATTTTATATATCATTTCATTTTAACATGATCTATCTATGTATATTTTCTTGTATCACTACCTATCTATCTATCTATCTATCTACTTTTTTCATGTTATTCTTTTTTTTTTTTAATCCATATTCTCCTTTGCCATCAATGTCAAGGCCAGGGCACTTACCCATATATTTAAATAGTTGTGTTATTTATTCCTCTTCTTGGAAACAGATACATCAATAACATTCTACAAAGAATGATTAACCAGAATATAATTGCTTCATGCTTAGGGAGGCATGCCATAACGAACAGTGCAAGATCTTTATTTTTTGACGTTTAATTAAACAGATGCATTTGCAGCCTGTGGACTAACACATTATCACTTGTCAAGTTAATATACAGTATTTTATTTATTGAAAATGTAAACCAAATGTAAAGCCATGAACTCACTATAGTGCAATAACTGAAATCCACAGACATATGCATGTAGATAACATGTACAATATTAGGCATTCTGTATGTTTGTTTCAGGGCATTGGCTCGCTGAGTCTGGAAGCCGTGATAATGATGAAAGCCTCTAAGCCACCCTTAAAGTGACTCTGTCATGAGAATGGTATGGAGGGCTGCCATTGCTGGCCCTTCTTTGAAAATGCTAGATACCAGGGGTGCTTGTGAGCAGCAATGAGATATGGAGACACATCGATCTCACTATGCAACACCCGAGCATATCAGCATTCAGCTAAGCTATTCAGATCACAAAATTATGCATAACCCTCCACATCTTCCAATCCTTACCCCTCTTCACCCTAAAACGGGAAGGAAAAATTCAGTAGTCCTTTGCTCTGGGTCAGGAACACAAGCCCAGCCTGAAGTGCAACCAACTTGCTGGGTAAGGCGTTTTGCACATCAGTCCTCATAGAAAATCCGGAGCTATCCTCTGATGTTGGAAACACCACTGCAACACCATTTTCACAGCAGACCTCATCATACCAGGAAGAAGCGCTATTGCCTAAGCTTAACAATGCTGCAAAAGGAATAGGAAATGACAATGAACAAACTTACTTTTTACCTTATATAGCAATACCTCCGTAGCGGGCCGCTGGTTGAATTTTGGGCCTTGCACATTGCCTCACTGTTCCGTATGCTCGTCTCAGGGGTTCTCCTTGAAGAGCTGTCCAAAAGAAGTTTGCACCAACACAAAAGTCTCTTTCGAGGGTTTATTTGAAATAACGTTTCCAACAGAGGGGATGAAGGGATGGGGAGGACTCAGGTACCTTAGTTGCGAATCAAAATAATTTTCCTAGGTCCAGAGGAACAACTGTCTCCACACTGGACTCAGCAAACACCAGATAGGCCCAATCTCACTGGCCTAGCAGCCGATGTACAGCTCGATCACATATAGTCTCTGCCACAGACTTGGTGCAAATAAAACAGTCTCTGCCACAGACTTGGATTAAATAGAACAGTCTCTGCCACAGACTTGGTACAAATAGAACAGTCTCTGCCACAGACTTGGTACAAATAGAACAGTCTCTGCCACAGATTTGGGGTAACCTTTACTTGGGTTACCTTCCGAATGAAGAACACAGCTCTCAGTGCCAGGATCCCTTAGCCGTTCCGGCAGCACTGTGAGGTAAATCACGATCCAGATGCATCCTCCAATTGAGTCCTCAATTGCTTGGTCCCTTCCAGCAGGTAAGGTGACACAGGATCATCCCTGGATCAGTAGACCCCAGCAACTCCCGGGCCTACTTTTCAGTAACGGAGCCTCAGGCCAACGTGGCTCCGAGGCGGAAACTGACAACACTTCCCTGAGGCCATGAGGGCCCTCAGGTGGGGACACGACCCCAGAATCTCTTTCTGCCCTAATGGCGTCTGTCACTTAAATACCCCCTCCCAGCATGCACAGCGGGTTCACCACGCCCCCTGGGCTGCTTGCTAGGAAAGAGGTCCCCTAATACATCCAGCCTGTAGCCTTTTCAATTCTGACCAGCGATGGCAGCGACACCCACTGTCAGGAGGGAAATCACACAACCAGCTGAACTGAAACAGAGTGCAATTTATAACACAATCCTTCTGAGCCAAACTATTGCTCAGATAACTATAATTTAACATATAGCGCACACTTATTGGGAGCAGGGCGCTACACTAACATGGCAAATCAGGGAGCTTGGTGGCCGCACTTATGCCCTAGAATATAAAATAGACAATGCTATCAGGGTCATTGATAGTTATGAGCAAGGGGAGTAAAACCAAGCTCTCCTGTGGCTTAAAGACTTTATAATCTTTTACAGAGGGGCAACCTGAAGCTAATAGACTTTCTTAAAACCAACAAAGATCTGATCTCAGTGGCTAAAGCTTTATTTAAAAAACTTTATTTAAAAAACTGGTCCCATTCCCATAGAACAATTTGGACTGAACCTTGGGAATATACCTTCTACTGCATGAAGGAGGCTCTGCTCCAGGCATCCCATGACAAGCCTGATTTCAGCTTTTAAGACCAACACTACCAATTATTTTTAGATCTGGCACCTATCACCCTTCAGAAACACAAACAGATGAAACCTCACACCACTGTGTTGCTTTGCGTTGGCAAATTGGGAATATAATTCACCTTTAATATCACTATCGTGCACACATTTTTTTTATACCAGGGAATAAATCACAGTTTGGAGATTGGGTTAAACGATATCATAAAAAAAGTAAAATTACAATCACTTCAAGAACTGAAACACATGAGAGATATGATAAAATGAAATGAATGGAGGTATTCACAGCTCAAGTACCTTGTAGCAAACGCTCCCACAACTGATCAGATCAGAAGAAAAGTTAAATGCAATGGAACAAATATGTAACTCTAGGAAACCTGTTAATTACTGTATAGCACAGGTTTATAAAATAATCACAAGAATAGCAGAGTCGAGAATACCTCCATTCATAGAGAAATGGGAAAGGGAATTGGGAACTCGGTTAATAGAAAATCAATTAAAGAAAATATTAAGAGCTGTATAGCTATTCAGTAGATAAGAAGTATAGAAACAAATGATAATTGTCTAGCCAGATGATATATTACCCCTGACAAAGCACATAAATACCAAGTAAGAAAATCCCCATTGTGTTGGAGAGGTTGTAATTTACAGGGCACCATTTGGTGGAAATGCCCACAGGTACGGCAGGAGGTGCAGCAATATATAATGGAAATTACTGAAGAGGAGTTTATAGATGACCCGTGGAGTTGCCTATTCCATAATACAAACAAAACAATATAAAAAGACATTAGTACTATATCTATTAAATGCAGCTAAAGGAGTAATACAAAAAAAAAAAATGTCTGGAAGTAGATAGACCAACAGTAAAGGAATGGTTTAAAAGAATTGATTACATATATAATATGGAAGATCTAAACAGAGAAGAAGATCAGACAGAAAGTTTTCTGGGAATATGGGAAAAGTGGTTGGTTTTTAAAATAACAAATACATGTACAGAGAACTATGTAGAAGCATAGATTCTTAGAAGAGGAGGAAGGGAATGGGCACGGAGGTTCCTGACATGGGGGGGCGGAAGGGGGAAGGGGGAAGATAAAAAGTTGTAGGATGTAAACAGTGAAATAAATGGTATGTTTTTAATGTTTTGTATACAGAAAATTAAAGTGGTTGTAAACCCTGAAATAAAAAAAAATAAAAAAAAAACACCTGCAAGACAAAGCCATAATGAGCTAGTATGACTAGCATGACTAGCATACTAGCTCATTATGCATTCCTTTCCTTAGATCGAAGCCCCCAAAGCCGTCCTCGTCTCCCCCTCCAGCCGCAGCCATCTCTCCACAGATACCCGGAAGGTTACTTCCGGGAATCGCCGCTCCGGCGCTGTGATTGGCCGGAGCGGCGAAGATGTCAC
Source organism: Rana muscosa (assembly GCA_029206835.1). Lineage (NCBI taxonomy): Eukaryota > Metazoa > Chordata > Amphibia > Anura > Ranidae > Rana > Rana muscosa. The sequence goes on from CM055117.1 coordinate 497,485,950, forward strand.
TCCGCGCATGCGCGCGGGAGCCGTCAAATCCGGCAAAGCCAGATTTGTGAATGGGGATTCTAACTGTGAATGCACCGTTGTCTATGGCACGCATGCGCCATAGACAACGGTGTATACCTTTTGGCAAATATCTCCTAAACCGTGTAGGTTTAGGAGATATTGCAAACACCTACAGGTAAGCCTTAATCTTACATGTAGGTGCAAGTTGCATAAGTGGGTTTACAACCACTTTAATACAATTATAAAAAAAAGTATAAATGGGGATTTCCCTCATCTATCAAGGCTAGATGCACTCTACTATTGGATTGCTGGAGGAAGCCAAGACTAAATTGAAAGCTATGTAACCTTTACCTGGCACTGAACCCAAAAGCTGCCCTGCGATGTCCTTGGCCACAGGATCTCTACATTGTTGTCTGAATTCTTTGTGGGAGTGAACACTCAGTTGCATTCAATCTCTGCTGCAGACTCTGTCATTGACCAGATCACCATGCTCGGACCCAGGTTTACCCAAGGTCCTTATGTCTCTCCCATGGGAGTTTTTACCATCTAGTAATTTATCTAGTACTTTAATCTCATGATTGATCAATGTTTGGGCCACGTCTATTCTCCTATTAGTGTGGATATTGCATATCTGATGGCCTTTTAGGGATCCAAGGCTGGGTTGGCCCTATAGAACTGCCTGTTTAGCCCATATTTATTTTGGTAATCTTAGTTGGATTCACACTTTGAGATTATTCCACTTTTTAGGGACAGTCAATTTACAAAGCTGTTATGAGGCAACTCCCCTGAATACCACTACATACCAGGAGACCTGATGTTCCTTCCATTTCTATTCTGGAACAACAATGTCTCAATCTTCCTCCTGGTTTGGAACAGAGGAGTGTATACATTATGGTATCACTACTTGAGTTTAGTGTCATGTTATTCTGTTTTTGTTATATGTATTCAGTTTTAAAGACAATCAGCTGGCCTTCCTGAGGACCCTTACCATGGGTACCACCAATTTCCCTCAGGAGATTCTGATAAGAGCTGGAGGGGGTTTAAGCCCAATGGTTTAACAGAGCTCTCCTCTGGGGCCTGGAAATGTTTTTGGACGCCTAGTTTACCAGACAGACTGAGGTCCACGAGTGGGCCAACTCAAATCCATTCTGAAAATCTATTTTCTACTTTCCTCCCAGGGACATGAACAATTTCTTCCATTTCAACACTCTGGAAGATAGAGCCCATCCACTTTATTGACATTTATTGGGCCAGGCATGTGGCTGGGTGTGCTCAAGTGGCTCTGGAATGGGGACTAATTTTGGGGGTAGTTCTGGGTTTGCCCAGAGCATCCCTGACCCAGCTGCAGACATGCTTTATCTGTTACTTTGTTAACTCTTGGTCATGCAATCCTGGGGGCCCTGGTGTGCTATATAGGGAAATCTTCCTATCTTGGCTGCTTTGTTTACTCGAGCTGTTAAAGACCTCCAGAGTGCAGGTCATGTTTGTTTTGTTGTTTTATGTAAATACTGTGTAAAGCATATCCCTGGATGACTACCCCCAGGGTAGTAGGAATTGTTTCAGGAAATAGGAATGTTCAATAGCTTGAAATGTTCTGTCTGCTACAGAACTCCAGGATCCCAGAATTGGTCAACAAACCTATTCAACAAACGGATTCACTTTTATTGCTTTAACTTGTTGTAGTTGTTTAAATGGGTGTACTGTTCCACCTGCCCTTATTCAGAAATGAAAGCTTTCTGGGGTCATCTTGGAACTCCCAAAAGAGGCTCATCCTCCTGTACACGACTATTGTGAATGATCCTACAGTGAATTCCTTCAGGATCCATTTTGACCAATTTGGCCCCATGTTTTTCCCCCTTTCAGTCCTTTCCCCTTCCCTATTCTTCCTTTCCCATTTTCTTGTCTTTCATACCTGCCTTTCTCCTTGGCTCCATTTTATATTCTCTTCCCTCCTCCATTCAATGTATTACATTTCTCACTTGGGCAGTCATATGCCCAGCTGGGGAAGACTTTGTAGGCTCTCTACCACGTGACCATCCTTGTCTGGGATGTTACTGTGCTTGATGCAGCTACTAGTTTATTTTATCTCCTGTTGTTTGGCTTCTTTTCCCCCCTCTCCTTACTCCCCCCCTGATTTTGGGACCTCACCCACCTTTGACATTTTGAGACTGATAGGACCCTTATATGTTTCACAGCAGCCTTCCTTGCATTGACAACCAAGAACCCAGATCACTCATTCAGATTCATTGCTCACAAAAAGAGACCTAAAGCCTTCCATTATTTTAAATCTTATAAAGTTGACATTGTCTGCCTACAAGAGACCAGATTTTTCACCACCATATCCTCCTCGAGATATCTTAGCACACATTACCTCTCATTTTAACTAGCTATTGCACAAGATAAGATTAGGGTAAGTCATTATAGCTTTCAACTAAACCGCCCCTTCAGTAGCTTATTGGAGATAGCACACAAGTAGATTTGATTCTCTTGGGCCAACGGTATGACCACAAGCTGACCTTGGTCACTTACTACTCCCCTAACTGGCTCTAGACTAGGTTATTTTCCCATCTTTTCAAAGTCATTAGGAAGTGGACACTGTTATTGATGGGTAATTTTTTTTTTAAATCAAATCATCTTTTTATTTAAATTTTTTTACATACAAACATCAAAAACACCAAATACAACATACAACCCATGCCCGCATTGAGAGGAAAAAAAAATACAACACAAATTACATCCCCCTTACCCCTAGCTCCCATGATCTCCCTCCTCTCCCAACTCTACTCACCCATCCCTCCTCCCCTATTGATGGGTAATTTAATCCAGAATCAATTTTCATTCATCTCTTCTGCCTATGATTCCCCTCAAAAGTCTCAAATGTATTTTCCTTTTCAGTTCTTTGCCCTGGTTGATGACTGGCAAGAACTACAACCCTCCCCCCCCCCCCCCAAAAAAAAAGCATATTATTCTAATCCCACAACAGTTCTTGTAGAAATGACAACATCTTTATGCCACTTCAACAATACCCCCTAGTGGTCAGGTCAGATAACCAGACCACATCATGGTCAGATCATAGCCTCCTGTTATTGCAAAGTAGACTCTCCAGTGGCCAAATGTGTTTTTAGATGGCAATAAATATGCCACAGATTTAGATATATTGCTTCCTAAGGGCTGAGAAGGTGTCAGGAAGGGCATTCCAGCAGACAGGATGGCTCTTCTAGACAGCATCCTGTGCATAGGCACAGGCTAATTTATGTAACTGTTCATGCTCATAGAAATTGAGCACATGCTCATGCATCTGTTGTTCGCATTGGTGCCAAGCAGGCTATTTAAACTGAGCATGTGCTATGCTTCAGTGCTGTCTTGTCTACAGCGCTCCTTTGCATACCTGCAACCTGTTACTCTGCATCTGATTAATGTCACCGACGCCCTACAGTGATCAAGGCAAAAGTATTACTTCTGTGCAAACAATCCCGGCCATATATAAAAACACAATTTTTAGTCTGTTGTCAGTCACAAGCTGTGCCCAAGCTAATACAAAGAAATTACAGTGATAAATAAATATATATACATATATATATCCCACAAAAGTGAGTACACCCCTCACATTTTTGTAAATATTTTATTATATCTTTTCATGTGATGACACTGAAGAAATTACACTTTGCTACAATTTAAAGTAATGAGTGTACAGCTTGTATAACAGTGTAAATTTGTTGTCCCTTCAAAATAACTGACACATCTATTAATGTCTAAACCGCTGTCAACAAAAGTGAGCACACCCCTAAGTGAAAATGTCCATTTAGACATTTTCCCTCCCGGTGTCATGTGACTCGTTAATGTTACAAGGTCTCAGGTGTGAATGGGGAGCAGGTGTGTTAAATTTGGTTTTATCGCTCTCATACTTGAAAAAAAAAATGAAAATAAGCCTTGGGACTTTAAATTAAGTGAGTACTGGTCAATGGACGTTCAACATGGCACCTCATGGCAAAGAACTCTCTGAGGATCTGAAAAAAATAATTGTTGCTCTACATAAAGATGGCCTAGGCTATAGGAAGATTGCCAAGACCCTGAAACTGAGCTGCAGCACGGTGGCCAAGACCATACAGTGGTTTAACAGGACAAGTTTCACTCAGACCAGGCCTCGGCATGGGCGACCAAAGAAGTTGAGTGCACGTGCTCTGCATCATATCTAGAGGTTGTCTTTGGGATATAGACATATTAGTGCTGCCAGCATTGCTGCAGAGGTTGAAGGGGTGGAGGTGTCAGCTTGTCAGTGCTCAGACCATACGCCCAGAAGGAAGCCTCTTCTAAACGTGATGCACAAGAAAGCCTGCAAACAGTTTGCTGAAGACAAGCAGACTAAGGACATGGATTACTGGAACCATGTCCTGTGGTCTCAGAGGCGTAGCTTGAAGCTTGTGGACCCCGATGCAAAAACTGACCTGGGCCCCCCCATTACCACCCACCACTTCCACCATGCTTGCAGATACATCCACCGCACGCCAAGATACTCAAAGTGGCTTAAGAGTTTTGAGTTCACAGAGTTCTTCTTTACATGAGAGGACAGGGATTACCGCTGGAGAATCAAAGGACAGGGATCACGGCAGGAAAATCAGAGGACAAGGACCCCTGGCAGGTCACTTGGCAGAGCTCCTTTCCCATCCCAGCACTGTATACAGCTCCCCCCCCCCACACTACACAGGGCTGAAATCACATTCCTTTACGCACAGTCTGTAAGTCTTCACAGGCTGTTTCTGGCTTTTATGTTGCCCTTGTGTGATCTGTGAAATTCTCTGGTTAGAACTGCAGTGTAGTTGCAGTAGGCAGATGCACCCTGTGCAGATCTTGGCTAACTGGCTGTGTTGTAAATGTGATTTCAGCCCTGCAGAGGAGGAACGGTATATGCTGTAATGGGAAAGAAGCTCAGCAGCCAGGCATAGTATCCAGGGCAGAGGGGGTGGTCAGGGGGCTTTGGGGGGGTGCAACTTAGATATGGGAGGGAAAATCCATGTGACACAAAATCTGGAGCCTGCAGCCCTTCAGGGGCCCCCTGAGGAGGTGTTAAGGGATTTGTTTTAGCAATTTCTGAAGGTTTCTCTGTCAGTGTTGGCAGGTGTTGAGGGAAGGTCACCTCCCGGAGGTGTGTGTCTTTTCCCCAGTTGTCAGGGAAGTGGGGTAAGCGGACATCCCCGGGTGGGGGTACAGAGAATCCCAGCTGGTGATATAGGAGGCGCTGAGTGGTGTCTTACATCACCAGTGACATCGGTCCCATAGTGGCTATAGGACGGCACCCTCCTCCTCTTGCCTCACTAAGCACGGTTACCATTCTATGTTGCCAGCACACAGCACAGACACTTCCCCATCCTGGGCTGTTCTCACTTTGTTCTCCTCTCCTTTCAGGAAAGGCCTCACAGCTTCTCCCCAGCCAATGATATTGGAGGGGTGTGGACTGTGGAAGGATAAGTAGAAGCCCAGTACTGGAGAGTGGCTGTGGGGCCCTAGGGCAGATCGGAGCTGGACTTTGTGGAGGATATGATGATATGACAGGGAGGCTGCTGGGGCCCCCTGGAGCTAGGGGCGGGGTTGCGATTGTGACCCCTGCTACCCCTTATGCTATGCCCATGTGTGGTCTGATAAGACCAAGATAAACTTATTTGGTTCAGATGGTGTCAAGCCTGTGTGGAGTGACCAGGTGAGGAGTACAAAGATAAGTTTGTCTTGCCTACAGTCAAGCATGGTGGTGGGAGTTACTGGGGAGCTACAGTTTATTGAGGGAACCATGAATGCCAACATGTACTGTTACATACTGTTGTGCTCATTGAGGAAAGTTTTCCTGCACAGTATTTATTTTTTAATTAATTTTTAACGATGGTACTTTTAAAATACAAAATCAATCTTTATGACTACAGTCTACAAATATGAAATTTATTCACCAGACATGTAATCATACAAAATAGTTATATATATTGGTTGACATAAACAAACGTTATATAAAATGAAATAACCGATTGCGTTACGTAAAATCTTGAATATCAGTTGAAGCACCCTCTAAATGGGAGAGTAGTACCTTTGATGTGATACCACAATGATAAACTTCCCTGTAGAATCAATAACCTTGTAAAATGACAATTAAACAGAACTTCTGTATTTCACAAATCCAACCGTTACTATACTGCAGGTAAGTAAGTAGTTAAGAATGTAAAATACAATTAGACTCTTGTTTTGCCAATAAAATGGAAACTATGCAAAATGAAAAATATATTGAAAATGTAATCTTTAGAGAAAAATCTACAAGGCAGATATTGATTCAGGAGAAAAATTATCAATTGTATAATATTCAATAAATCAGTATTTAAAAAGAACACAAATGAATACAAGATAAAATCAACACAACATAATTACCCGTTCCAAAACAGCTACTGGTCTAAATTGCTGGTTACCAGAGTTTTTAAAATGGCTGCCGTGGCTTTCAAGATGGATACTCTTAAAGAGGAATTACTTCTTGCGACCTCCGAGTTCGACCTCCAAAGCATAACGTGTTCAGGAATCTTCATGATTGTAAAAATGTGTATTGATGAATATTGTATGTGTCTGCGTGTATGATTGATGGTAATCAGGTGTTTTGAGTCATCTTGAGGGTGTGTGTGTGTTTCAGTGTCCCTTCATGGCATCTCTCTTGCCTCTAAATACCATCTCAGACAATAAGATCATAAAAATTATAATAAGCTCTGCCCAAAAGGTATGGCTTATTTTTCATTGGTAAAAAAAATCAAATGATTATAAAAATAGTTTCCGCGCCAAATACACAAAAATTTAATTAAATCAAAAAACACACTTTAGTGCTAAGCTGCTCCCCTGATGATGAAGTGGATACCTTCTATCTGGTGATTGGTGCAAATTATAGAGGGCGCTTTAAGTGAAAATTACTCTGGTGCACATATATAATAATAAAAAACAACAATTCTTTGTGGAGTATTGAATTCCAGAGATTAATCCGTGATTAGATAAATCATCACAAGAAAACATAAATTATAGTCCCAACTTTACAAAATTGCATGTAGCGGGGTCCTCAATTTAGGGGTAGTGTTTGAGTGGTAGTTATGCTCAAACACCTAAATTGTTAGGACATGATCAACCATTTTTGTCTGCAGGAAGAGTATCGGTGTACCGTTCCCTGTGGCCTGCAGGTGGCGCTGCCATAGTGGGCAAGGCTTGAACTGCTGATACAGTACTGTGCCTTGTGTGTCCCCTCTCGGCAACCATACAGTGGGAGTGGTCTGCCTGCTGTGTATGCTTGGAGAGGATATAAAAGGGGCAGATGCTGCCTGTAGTCGGTCGGGAGTCCTACTCCCAGGGAGTGTGTGTTCCTGTCCGCCCTGGGCACCTTTGGCCCAGGGGCGGTGGTCGGTGAATCAGTCCCAGGCATCTTTAGCCCTGGGGCTGCAACTAAAGGCCTTGGGTCCAGCACCTTTGGCTGGGGCCCATCAAGGATCGAGGAATCTCAGGGTGCCGCCTTGCGAGGGGACCCGCATCTGAGATGAGGAAGCCGGGAAAAGACCGTTCCGAGGGACTGGTGAGAAGTCACAGTGAAGGAAGGGGCCCGGTAACTCTCTGGAGGGATGTCTTCTCCCCTTACAAAGAGGCCAAGCTTTGAAAACCAAGTTCACCAGGTCTGTGGCAGAGACCAAGTTCACCAGGACTGTGTCAGAGACCAAGTGTACCAGTTCGTGTAGTAATTGGGCGGTTAGTTAAAGTACCATTCTGGCTGCTAGTCCCTATCTAGGGAGACTATCCAAATAGGCTAAGTCTGCTTGAGAAGCCAAGCAGTGAAGTGTATTACATTTGTGCCTGGACCTCTCCCACACCTTATGCTGTCCTGTTCTCTCTCCAACCTTTTCCTATCAGAGACTGTCTTTTAAGAGAAATAAACTCTACGTTGGAGTTACGGCTGGTGTGGGCCTTGAAGTCATTGGGGGAAATAAAGACTTGTCTTCATTGAGCATGGAGATAAGGGCCATTTTCTGGAGAACCTGGCTGTGGAGACCTGTTTCTTAACACCGCTCAACCTCTTTACACAGGAGGGTACAGGCATATAGAGCTGGGTGTGCCCTCTCTTCCTGCGAGGAGCCAAAGACAAGGAGGAGAGGGTGGTAAGCGCTATATGCATAAAAGTGGACTCGGAGGTGGGAGAGCAAGTGATTCCAGATAAGCCTGCCGGGTTAGGCACTTTTTGTGTAAGTAGCCATTTGGCTCGCATTTTTTTATATCAGATTTTAATGAGGAAAAAAATGAACTTAAAGGATTTTAGCAAATGGCTGCAATATAACAAAGAGTGAAAAATTTAAGGGGGTCTGAATACTTTCCGTACCCACTGTATATATGTGTATATCTTATAAAGACTGGTCTATCTAGGAAAGAAACATGTTATATATTAATCAATATCACATAAAATGATTATCTATATGGATAAATGTATAATTCTGGTGTATCCAATGAATATTTGTTTATCTAAAAACACAGGTTTATGTGTAAATTTTTATACAATTATAATCACAATTCATATGTCTTACATAATACTGATTGTTTTTTTAAATTGTTTTAAATCACAACCTTCATATTTTTACCTTATAACAGAGTTATTAGGTCAGCAGATACTAAAATTATAATCATCTCTGTGACCTAAATTATCATATATAATTTAAATGACTTAAAACCAGATATATTTATTGCAATATAGTACTGACTTGCACAAGATTCCGATTTTTTCTACCATGTGTTGAAATGACCTTTGAACAGGCTCAATGGATATTTAAAGATGGGTTAGCTATCTACACAGCTCCTAAATCTAACACAATGGGTTTTGCTAGGTAAGGGTTATTTCCATGTGATAACAGCTTAGTTACCCTTTTTTCTATGGCTGTGTTTGTCGCTTTTATTTACCGACCAACGACAGGTAAATATCTTCTTGTTTTCTGAAGAGAGACACTATTGTTCAGAAATCTCTGTCTCAACCCAGGCTTGTAAAAGTTTCAATGGTTGATGCATTGAAAACTTGGAAAAACATATGAAGTCACAAAGTCCTTTTAGTTCATCTGTTTTGAGGCCTACTTGAATTTTAACATCTCTGCCAGTGGACTATAAAATGTATTATTTCTTCATCAATTCACAACAATACTGAAGCATAGTGTCACGTACCTAGCGGTGATGAGCCCGGACTTGCAGAGGAAGGCCTCCCTTACGGCTCCCACCAGCGGCCCCTGGTAAGGTAACAGCAGGCGCGGAGGTAGGAGGGGTACGAGTGCCTGGCAGGATCAACCAAGGTGAAGGTAGGTATGCAGACTTGGTAGGCACACTGGAATCAGGAACACTCAGCAAACTGGAATCGTTCAGCAGACGGGACCGGAACCAGGAACACAGGAACTCAGCAAACTGGATCAGCTTAGCAGACTGGACCGGAACCAGGAACACAGGAACTCAGCAGACTGGATCAGCTTAGCAGACTGGACTGGAACCAGGAACACAGGAACTCAGCAAACTGGATCAGCTTAGCAGACTGGACCGGAACTAGGAACAGTGAGCTTGGTCAGACAAGCCGGGTCGGTTAACTGGCTGGCAGCAAGGTACAGAGGGATCAGACAGAGGAGAGGTCACAACAAGCCAGGGGTCGGATGCAGGCAGAAAACTGGAGAAGTCACAGGCAGGCCGGGTCAAACACAGGTAAGTCTTCAGATCAGGTTTTCAGGTACTCAATGCTGTAGAGCAGACAGCAGGGACTGTCTGCGATTGACAGGTTTAAATAGCCCCTCTGGCGCCACCTGCAGGGCGGAGCATGCGCAACCGAGAATCAGGAAGACCAGGACGCCTGCTTCTGGCAGGACCTCCATGACATTGCCCCCCCCCCCAAGGGGCAGCCTCCGGATGCCCATCCGGGCAAACTTCTCAGGGTGAGATCTCTTGAAGGACTGCACCAGGCTTCTAGCATGGATGTTCTCCTCAGGCTCCCAAGAGTTTTCTTCGGGTCCGTAGCCCTTCCACTTAATCAGGAATTGGTTCTGGTTATTCCTTCTTCTAAAATCCATAATGGCTTCCACTTCGAATTCCTCCTCCCCGTCTACAATGACAGGATCAGGGAGAGCCGGACTTCGGCCTGGAAATGGGTTGGGAACCGAGGGCTTCAGCAGAGATACATGGAAGACCGGATGGATCTTGAGGGAGTCAGGGAGCTCCAGTTCATAAGCCACTTCATTGATTTTCCTTTTGACTGGAAACGGCCCTAAGAATTTGGGGCCCAGTTTCTTAGAGGGACATGCCATCCTCAAGTTTAAAGTGGATAACCATACTTGGTCGCCGGGTGCCAGCATTAATTCACCCCGTCTCTTCCTGTCAAAAATTGTTTTGTTGTGTTCCTGAGTCTTGGTCATGGTTTCCTGCAGAAGTTGGTTGTTGGATGAAAAGAAGTTCAACTTTTCCTGGACTGCGGGCACCGTACATTCAGGAAGGGAATTGGGCAGGAATGTAGGATGGAAACCGTAGTTTGCGAAGAATGGGGACTGCTTGGTAGCGGAATGCGTAGAGTTGTTATAGGCAAACTCGGCCAATGGGAGCAGGGAAACCCAGTCATTCTGAGCGAATGAAGAGAAGCAGCGCAGGTACTGCTCAAGGGTCTGGTTAGTCCTCTCAGTCTGTCCATTGGTCTGGGGATGGTAAGCAGAGGAAAGTGACAATTCTATCTCCAGAGCCTTGCAGAGTGATCTCCAAAACCGGGAGGTAAATTGTACCCCTCGGTCGGAGACAATATTGGCTGGTACCCCGTGGAGTCTGACGACCTCTCTGATGAACACCTGTGCAGTTTCGGGAGCTGAGGGAGTCCCCTTCATGGGAATGAAATGTGCCATCTTGGATAGACGGTCTACTATCACGAAGATAGTGGTGTGACTCTCAGCCGGAGGCAACTCGACGATAAAGTCGATGGACAGCATTTTCCAGGGTCTGTCTGGGACGGGTAGGGGTCTCAGTAGTCCCCAGGCCTTGGATTTGTAACCCTTGTTTCGGGTACAAACTATGCAGGACTCCACAAACTTCCTACAGTTCTCGCAGAGCCGAGGCCACCAAAAGGTACGCTGTACCAAGTCGGTGGTCTTGGCAACGCCAAAGTGCCCGGCAAGGGCATGGTCGTGGCAGAGTTCCAGTACGGTTATTCTCAGCTCTTCAGGTACGTAGATCCTGTTCTGGTACCAAAACAGCCCATCTTTGGCCTGCAATTCCGGTTCGGAGGGGAGTCTCTGCCCAGTGGAGGCTTGCTTGATCCGGGAGAGTAGGTCTTCCTGAAGCAGAAGGAAGTTTCCAGGAGCAAGAATGGTGTCTGGAGGAGAGGTTTCCTTAGACTTATGGAACATCCGAGAGAGGGCATCGGGCTTAATGTTCTTGGAACCGGGACGGTAAGTGACATGGAAGGAGAACCGGGAGAAGAAGAGCGCCCACCTGGCTTGTCGTGGTTTTAGCCTTTTCGCTGCCTTCAGGTACTCCAGGTTCTTGTGGTCGGTGAATATCAGAATCGGGTGGGCAGCCCCCTCCAACAGATAACGCCACTCCTCTAATGCGGACTTGATCGCCAGCAATTCCCGATCCCCCACGTCGTAGTTCCTCTCTGCCGCAGATAACTTGCGAGAGCAAAAAGCTACTGGGTGGAGCAAGGCTCTGGTCCCCTGTCTTTGGGACAGTATTGCTCCTACCGCAATTTCTGAGGCGTCTACCTCCAGGACGAATGGTAATGAGGAATCTGGGTGCTTCAAGATAGAGGCAGAGGTAAAGAGACCCTTCAGGGCCTCAAAGGCCTTTTGGGCCTCAGGGGACCAGTGGAAACGGATCCCTTGTTTGGTCAGCTGGGTGATGGGTGCGATGATGGCTGAGAACCCTCTGATGAATTTGCGGTAGAAGTTGGCGAATCCAACGAAACGTTGGATCCCCTTCTTGTCCGCCGGGACTGGCCAGTCCAGGATTGCAGCAATCTTTTGAGGGTCCATCTTGATGCCCTCGCTGGAGATAATTAGTCCCAAGAACGATATACTTTCCAGCTCAAATTCACACTTCTCGGCCTTCGCATACAGGCCGTGCTGGCGAAGCCGAGCCAACACACTTCTGACGTGCCTGCGGTGGGAATCAAGGGAGGAAGAAAAAATTTGTATATCGTCTAGGTAGACAATGACAAAGAGATCTAGGAAGTCCCGGAGCACATCGTTAATGAAATACTGGAAAGTGGCAGGGGCGTTGCACAACCCGAAGGGCATTACCCGGTACTCGAAATGTCCGAATCGGGTGCGGAAAGCGGTCTTCCACTCATCCCCCTCCTTGATGCGGACCAGATTGTAGGCTCCGCGGAGATCAAGTTTGGTAAAAATGATGGCTGTTCCCAGTCTCTGAAATAGTTCCGGTACCAAGGGGAGAGGGTAGCGTTTTTTTACTGTGATTTTATTTAATTCACGATAGTCCACACAGGGTCGAAGGGTATGAGCCTTCTTCTCTACGAAAAAGATGCCTGCACCGGCTGGAGATGTAGACGGACGAATGAACCCTTTCTGTAGGTTTTCATCGATATAGTCTTTTAGTGCCCCCTGTTCTACCTCTGTTAACGGGAAGATCCTGCCAAACGGAATTGCCGCTCCGGGAAGTAGGTCAATGGGGCAATCATAGGCCCGATGAGGTGGTAGAGTCTCTGCCCCTTGTTTGCTAAACACATCAAGAAAGTCATGGTAGACCTCAGGGATGGATTGCCGTATTCCAGCCTCCGTATTGATACATAAGAGGGTGGCCGGCCCAGGGGTTTTGAGTGTCCCGCAGGATTGCTGGCAGTAAGGAGAAGAAAAGGTCACCAACCCCGTGGCCCAGTTGATGGTAGGGTTGTGGACCTGTAGCCAAGGTATACCAAGGATCACAGGGAACAATGGGGAAGAGATAATGTCCAGGCGTAAGTATTCTTGGTGGGTTCCGGAGATGGTGGAGATGGTAGCGGGTAAAGGGGCGGTCTCTTGGACCACTGGTCCAGACTTAATGATGGACCCATCAGCCAAATGCACACATAGTCCATGGGTCTTGGTGACAAGAGGGATCTGGTGCTTGATGGCAAAGGCTGAGTCCATAAAGCAGCTGCAAGCCCCGGAATCAATAATAGCGGGCACTTGCAGAGTCCTTCCTGGGAGCTGTAACGAGACAGAGAGAGCAAAGTGAGATGTGGACTTGGCCTGTGGGTTTGTGGGTTGGTAGTGTCAGAAGATACTGAAAGACACTTACGAAGTTTCAGGGGACAATTTATAACGAAGTGTCCGGGTTCCCCGCAGTACAGGCACAGATTGTTCACTTGGCGACGTTGGCGTTTCTGTTGGGAGAGGGGAGGACGAAGCACTCCGAGCTGCATGGGCTCGGGTATGTCAGATGTAGCGGCTGGAGGTGCAACAGGTGCTGGGTGCAGATGGCTGGGAGCCCGGGGAAGCATCCAGGTCGGGCGGGAGAAGCCCGTGGACCTCTCAGCCCTTCGTTCCCTGAGACGTCGGTCGATCTGGATTGTTAAGTCAATTAGTGAATTCAGGGTTGGTGGTATGCCAACCCTAGCGAGCTCGTCCTTCAGAGGGTCGGACAGACCTATGCGGAACTGATGGCGGAGGGCGGCGTCATTCCAACTGGTATCTGCGCTCCACCGTCTAAATTCCGCTACGTAGTCCTCTGCTGCTCTGCGCCCCTGCTGAAGGGTGCGCAAGGCGGTCTCTGCGGTTACTGAGAGCTGGGAATCTTCATATAGCTGAGCCATGGCGTCGAAGAAGGCAGTAAGGTTGTTTAACGCCATATCTTTCCATTCCAAGAGACGGTGGGCCCAGCTCTGAGGGTCTCCGGAAAGCAGGGACATCACAAAGCCCACCTTGGTGGCTTCCAAGGAGAAGGTGCGAGGCTGCAGAGCGAAGTAGAGTTCGCAGGAATTACGAAAAGCCCTAAACTTGCTTCGATCCCCAGAGAATCTTTCGGGTGTAGGGACCCTGGGCTCCGGAGGAAGCATGACAACTGTGGGTGAGGATCCTGCCCCAGCAGTGGAGGTAGAGGTATGGGATCCCCCTTGGGCTCCAGAGGGGTTGGAGAGGACCTGCACTTGTTCTTCCAGATGGGTGTAGCCTTGCTGGAGGTTCTTGACCGCTTCAGCCAATCCTGCCAGGTGCCGACATAGTTCCTCCATAGGTGAGGCTCCCTGCTCGGGCTCAGACATGGCTGTCTGCTACTGTCACGTACCTAGCGGTGATGAGCCCGGACTTGCAGAGGAAGGCCTCCCTTACGGCTCCCACCAGCGGCCCCTGGTAAGGTAACAGCAGGCGCGGAGGTAGGAGGGGTACGAGTGCCTGGCAGGATCAACCAAGGTGAAGGTAGGTATGCAGACTTGGTAGGCACACTGGAACACAGCAGGTCGAACTGGAATCAGGAACACTCAGCAAACTGGAATCGTTCAGCAGGCGGGACCGGAACCAGGAACACAGGAACTCAGCAAACTGGATCAGCTTAGCAGACTGGACCGGAACCAGGAACACAGGAACTCAGCAGACTGGATCAGCTTAGCAGACTGGACTGGAACCAGGAACACAGGAACTCAGCAAACTGGATCAGCTTATCAGACTGGACCGGAACTAGGAACAGTGAGCTTGGTCAGACAAGCCGGGTCGGTTAACTGGCTGGCAGCAAGGTACAGAGGGATCAGACAGAGGAGAGGTCACAACAAGCCAGGGGTCGGATGCAGGCAGAAAACTGGAGAAGTCACAGGCAGGCCGGGTCAAACACAGGTAAGTCTTCAGATCAGGTTTTCAGGTACTCAACGCTGTAGAGCAGACAGCAGGGACTGTCTGCGATTGACAGGTTTAAATAGCCCCTCTGGTGCCACCTGCAGGGCGGAGCATGCGCAACCGAGAATCAGGAAGACCAGGACGCCTGCTTCTGGCAGGACCTCCATGACACATAGCATGATTCCCTCCCTTCGGAGACTGGGCCGCAGGGCAGTATTCCAACATGATAACAACCCCAAACACACCTCCGAGACGACCACTGCCATGCACACTGAAGAAACGGCCCGCTAGTGCCGTGACCGGCAGCTCCGGCCAATCACAGCGCCGGAAACATTACCCAGAATTAAATGTACTCGGAGGGCCGATGCCGATCCAGGGCATCGTTCTAAGGTAAGTATTTCATAATGAGCTATGCGATGCATACTAGCTCATTATGCCTTTGTCTTGCAGGGTTTGTTTTTGTTTTTTGTTTGTTTTCTAGGTTTACAACCTCTTTATTAGTTGCAAGTTTATGTAATACAAGTTTTTTTGTATTATAGATAGATATACATATACTATTCTGCATTTTTCATATTTATACTGCCTTGACAAAGTATTCATACCCATTAAAATTTTCCACATTTTGTCATGTTACAACCAAAAACATAAATGTATTTTATTGTGATTTTATGCGATAGACCAACACAAAGTGGCACATAATTGTGAAGTAGAAGGAAAATTATAAATGGTTTTCAACATTTTTTACAAATAAATATCTGAAAAGTGTGGCGTGCATTTGTATTTACCCCCCTTTACTCTGATACCAATAACTAAAATCTAGTGAAACCAATTGCCTTCAGAAGTCACCTAATTGGTAAATAGAGTCCACCTGTGTGTAATTTAATCTCAGTATAAATACAGCTATTCTGTGAAGCCCTCAGAGGCTTGTTAGATAACCTTAGTGAAAACACAGCACCATGAAGGCCAAGGAACATACCAGACAGGTCAGGGATAAAGTTGTGCAGAAGTTTAAAGCAGGGTTAGGTTATAAAAAAATATCCCAGGCTTTGAACATCTCATGGAGCACTATTTAAACCATCATCTGAAAATGAAAAGAGTATGGCACAACTGCAAATCTACCACCTAAATTGACAGGCCGGGCAAGGAGAGCATTAATCAAAGAAGCAGCCAAGATTCCCATGGTAACTCAGGAGGAGCTGCAGAGATCCACAGCTCAGGTGGGAGAATTTGTCCACAGGACAACTATTTGTCGTGAACTCCACAAATCTGGCCTTTATGGAAGAGTGCAAAAAGAAATCCATTGTTGAAAGAAAGCCATAAAAAATCCCATTTGCAGTTTGTGAGAAGCCATGTGGGGACACAGCAAACATGTGGAAGGAGGTGCTCTGGTCAGATGAGACCAAAATGTACCCTTTTGGCCTAAAAGTAAAACGCTTTGTGTCGCAGAAAACACTGCACATCACCCTGAACACACAATCCCCACCGTGAAACATGGGGGTGGCAGCATCATGTTGTGGGGATGCTTTTCTTCAGCAGGGACTGGGAAACTGGTCAGAGTTGATGGGAAGATGGATGGAGCCAAATACAGGGCAATCTTAGAAGAAAACCTGTTATTGTCTGCAAAAGACTTGAGACTGGGTTGGAGGTTCACCTTCCACCAGGACAACAACCTGAAACATACAGCCAGAGCTACAATGGAATGGTTTAGATCAAAGCATATTCATGTGTTATAATTGCCCAAAGTCCAGACCTAAATCGAACCGAGAATCTATGACAAGACTTGAAAATTGCTGTTCACAGACACTCTTAATCCCATCTGACAGAGTTTGAGTTATTTTGCAAAGAAGAATGGTCAAAAATGTCACTCTCTAGATGCGCAAAGGTGATGAAGACATACCTAAAAAGCCTTGCAGATGTAATTGCAGCGAAAGGTGGTTCTACAAAGTATTGTCTCAGGGTGGCTGAATACAAATGCACGCCACACTTTTCACATATTTATTTGTAAAAAAAAATGAAAATCATTTATAATTTCCTTCCACTTTACAATTATGTGCCACTTTGTGTTGGTCTATCACATAAAATCCCAATAATACACATTTACGTTTTTGGTGGTAACATGACAAAATGTGGAAAGTTTCAAGGGGTATGAGGGTGCTTATATATATTTTTAAAACTGTAATTTATGTATCAAACCTGACACTATGCTAGCCAATAAGCGTAAGATCACTGTGAAGCCCCGCATCTCAATTGAACTGCCTAATAGAGACAGAAACTTGGTGGAGCTCTGCTGAATTCCAATCATGTGCAAGCAAAAATTATGTTTTTTTATTTATTCTCCTTGCATGTGATTGGGTATTCTTTGCAAATTGAAACTTCATCACATTCACTAAGCTCTGAGGGAAATTCCACCACAAAGTGCAACTTCTCTAGCAAGGTGAACAGCCTAATTGCTTTTAGTAAATCAACCCCAATGTCCAAAAGGACATCAGCACAAAATTCCCAGCTTCCTTTTATCCCTTAACATCTAATAGGCATTTGATTCCCCAGCAGAAGGTGGGTATATTGGGACTTTAATTGTGGCACAAATAATGCGCCTCCATCCCTAATCATATAGAAGCAATAGAAAGGGTTTTGGGACTTTGATTTTTGTTTTGTTTTCCATCCTCCTGAATGTTTTATATGTTTCTCTAACTTAGACCATAACGGTGTCCTCACATATATCTTTAACAGACATGTTCAGCATCCGCTCCTGATAAGTGGAGCAAATCCATGAAACGCATTGAGCTAGCTAGGATGCCGTTCTCATTTTAATATATATGGCTTTTTTATCTATCTGTGTCAAGCCATGATTTCCGCATATGGTTTTTATCATATCATGTTAAGCTTGTACCATAGAACAGATTGTATGACATAATATAATGTGTTCTTCAATATGGTCAATGCGTTACTGTTTTTATACACGTACCAATTTATTTATGATATGATTTGCATTAGGAAATTAGATTTCTTTCTCGTACATCACGGGACACAGAGCGACATAGTCATTACTAATGGGTTATATAGATACCATCAGGTGCTGGCACTGGCAACTTCCAAAACCGGAAGTACCCTCCCCTATATAAGCCCCTCCCATCCGGGAGCACCTCAGTTTTTTGCCAGTGTCTAAGGTGTTGGCCAAGAAGAAACATGTGTTTTTCACTGAGCTTGCGTACAGGTTCTTTTGGGCCTCAGTAAGCTATTCCGGATCCGACCAAAAAAGCTTCATAGCTAAACGGTCGGTACCCGGGCCTTGCAGAGAAGAGCAAGTTTTTGCCTGTAATGCTTCTCTTAGGAGAGCTGGACCCTGGGATCCAGAGCTCTGGTCATACCCACGACCAAGATGTTTTCTGTGCAGGGTGCTATACAGGTCCAGGGGAGTGGAATCCTTGGGAACCCGGTCCCTGAAGGTTTGATTACAATGCCTGCCGTGATAGGTGAAGTTTGGGCTTTTGTGGACCAAACAAAGTCCTGCGGCGGGGAACAGGTAAGTGGGGGCCCCCAGGAACTTGGTTCTATTGGGGGACCCCCAAGCCTAATTTGTCTTTCTGTCTGTTACCTAATGGTATTCCCGCAAAATTCTGGCATGCCTGTAACTACTAAAAAAAATGTAATAATTTTTAATGGTGGTCAAGAAAAAAAAAAAATATATATATGTATGCACCTTTGGCAATGTTTTCCATTGTACACGTTAATAAACATACTTTTATCACCCAACCAGTTCTTACTTGCCTCATTCAAAGTCCCAAACCCCCTTTCTATTGCATTTTATTCCCTATCCTTAGATTAACTCCATTATACAGAATACTTCTAATATGGGGGTTGGGGGACTGGGTGTTATCGAGGGTGTCTGTTCTGTACTACAATCTGCCGGCCATCATCCAATATGTTGGTCATCCCTCCCAGGTAGGCTTGTGCAATTCGTTTCGTAACGAATCGAAATTCGTCCGAATTTAGCAACTTTCGGACATTCGGAAGCATTCGAATTTCCGAACAGAGCAATTACGAATAAAACCGAATCCGAAATAAATTATACCGCAAAATAGCGAATGCCCGAAGGTCTTCGGCATAATTCGTTATGAAAAAAGTTACGAATGTACGAATCCATTCGAAGCACAATAACACTCACTCTGCTCTCTGCTTCTCCCTCACCATGCTGAACTCCCTCTCAAAATGGTGTACAGGGGGCGGAGGCTATAGCCGCATGAAAAAACGAAAGTAAAATACGAGATTTCTAATCCATTCGAAGCACAATAACACTCACTCTGCTCTGCTCTCTGCTTCTCCCTCACCGTGCTGAACCCTCTCAAAATGGTGTACAGGGGGCAGAGCCTATAGCCGCATGTAAAAAACGAAAGTAAAATACGAGATTTCGAATCGTTACAAATAACCGCTATGTATTTAGAAAAGTACAAATCCATTCGAAGCACATTAGGCATAATAGGCAGCGTCGTTGTGAGAGAGACACGGAAAATTACGAATCAACGAACCCAAAAAAAGTTACGAAAGTAGGAGTTGTGTCCAGAATCAACGAAAAACAACGTACTCTACCGAAAGTACGAATTATAAAGCAACAAAAAATTCAACGAAAAATGTCGCTTGCAAAAATACGAATGAGTCCGAACACGAAAAATCCCGTCTAGCAAAATTACGAATGATTACGAATGAACAGGACCGGAAAGAAACGAACCGAAACGGAACGAATTTTTCCGTTGTGCACAAGTCTACTCCCAGGTACTCAGCAGAGCTGTTCCTTATCCTCAATACTTTTTATCCTGGCTAATCCTTTCTTCACCCTCCCAAACCACTCTTGAACCCTCTAACCTGTTCTAACTGCTATATTTTAGTACAGGAACTTCCCTTCCTTTCTTAGATAGGCCGCATACATCTGAAGACAATGACCCTTCTGCCCAAGTGTATGTATTATTTCCAAACTTTGCTGGATAGGATCCACCCTTTTACTTGTGTTTGCTCTAAATATGATTTTTTTTTTCACTCATTTCGGCACATAAAATACCCAGGGTGCATTGTACCTCTAACTACACTCATACCTCCCTAATATAGATAAATGTTACAAAGCTGCTCAGATTTCACTACTTTTTCTGTTACATACTACCAAGGACATCCCCCTCAAGGCTTTTCTGGTTTCAATCTATTTTTATTGGGAAACATTTTTTATATGTACATAAAACTACAATACAAAAAATGTGATATATATATATATATATATATATATATATATATATATATATATATACATCCCGAAAGAACAACAATTCTCAAATCTCTAATAAACACTACAATATTATGGTGTGTATATGATATTTGACATAAAACACCCCGTGAGGAACCATTACATCTATATAATAGAAGTTAATTCTAATACTAATAGAGTAGGATGGACAATAAAAAATTAGACACATCCCAACTTTTTAGTACCAAGAAGATTTATAATATCTTGGTCCTTATCATCTATTATCAAAACTAAGGGGATCTAGATAACAAAAAAAAAAAGGGGGGGGGGCAAAAAATGGGGGAGGGGTGGTATAAAGGAGTATGACAACCAGATGCTGCTCTACATAGGGAAACTTTGGGCCAATTCAGGTCCTATATTTGCATTTCTGGTGATTCCCTGTATATTTTCCAAGGGAGTCATATTTGTTTATACAGGCATACCCCACTTTTAAGTACACAATTGGACCAGAACACGTATGTAAAATGAAAATTTACTTAAAGTGAAACAATACATTTTTTCACTTCTAGGGTGTAGTGGGGGGTCAGGGGCTGTAGTGGGGTGTCAGGAGCTGTAGTTTAGGTCTCAGGGGCTGTAGTGGAGGTGTCAGGGGCACACTGGAACAGGGCGGGCTATGCTCTTGGAGCTTCAGCTCCTTCTACTGCGGCTGCAAAATGTCTGTACAGTACTTGTGAGGCACTTTACATACACTCGGGGATATGTCCTTACTCGCAAGTGTATGTAAAGTGAGTGTACTTAAAGTGGGGTATGCCTGTATTGTCTTTGGGCCTTTCTGGAGCTGTTAAATTGCATTACTATCCTGACCACAAGTTTACCTTGGCTCCGACATTCTTTACTACCACCCCTGTTGACTTTCAGGTAATGCCAACCATAATAAGGTTCTCCACCTGCCAGACTTTAATTTCCCAAGTGCTGCTGCATTCTTAAACTATCAGAATAACATTCTCTTAACTCATAAGCCTCGTACACACGAACAAGAAACTTGCTGGCAGAGATTTTTTGCCGAGAAATTTGTTCGTGTGTATGGTTTCTCGTCAAGAAAAGCGACAAGAATCTCGACGAAAAAATAGAGATCCTGCTCTCTATTTTCTCGTCGAGATTCTCGTCGGCATGTTTCTCGACGAGAAAAGTGAGTGTGTGTACACTTACCTGTCCTCCCGGAAGCCCGCGCATGTTCGAATTAGACGCATGCGCGGTAGCTTCCTAGGCATACGTAGGGTATACCAAGATGGCGGCGACGGCATCGAATGTGACGAGCGCATGCTCGTCGTAGTCGATGACGTCACCGCGTACGCTCCATTTAAAGAACCGCGGGTTCTTTGAATCGAGCGTGTGTACACTCGGCAGGGACAAGTTTCTTGTCCAAGAATCTCGTCGAAAAAAACGACATGTTTTTTCCGACGAGAATCTCGGCCGTGTGTACGAGGCTTTACTTTAACCTTTTGTTGACATTAGGCATGTAATGTACACTCAAAAAAAAAAAAAACGTCATCAGCATGCATAGTGCATACTAGCATGACCTGTCTCCCCCTGCTTGCTCTCCCCCACCACTTTTCCAGACAATAGATAACTTTGAAATGACAAGTCAGATTTTCTGTAAAAAAAACAAAAACTTTTAAACAGTGCTTGTAAATACTGCTCAGAATTGTGTTACTTATTATGTTATACTACTAATAATTATGCCTAACTATTGTTACTTTGTATTCACTCTATTTTTTTCATATACTGTAAAGATCAAAGGGGTGACTTTTTACCTGCATATGATGCCAGGTAAAGCAACTTTACAAGTAAACTCTCATAAACCATAATACACGCTTATTCCTTAGCTATTATTTTTCTGCAATTGTATTTATTTATATTTTTTCAAACCATTTTTTATACTTTGATTCTTTTATGCCGTGTACACACGATCGGTTTTACCGATGGAAACAGTCCGATGGACTTTCTTTTTCGTACATCACGGGACACAGAGCGACTTAGTCATTACTAATGGGTTATATAGATTACCTTCAGGTGTTGGCACTGGCCAATTCCAAACCGGAAGTACCCTCCCCTATATAAGCCCCTCCCATCCGGGAGCACCTCAGTTTTTTGCCAGTGTCTAAGGTGTTGGCCAAAGAGTAACATGTGTTTTCACTGGGCTTGCGTACAGGTTCTTTTGGGCCTTAGTAAGCTGTTCCGGATCCCACCAAAAAAGCTTCATAGCTAAGCGGTCGGTACCCGGGCCTTGCAGCAGAAGAGCAAGGTTTTGCCTGTAATGCCTCTCTTAGGAGGGCTGGACCCTGGGATCCAGAGCTCTGGTCATACCCACGACCAAGATGTTGTCTGTGCAGGGTGCTATACAGGTCCAGGGGAGTGGAATCCTTGGGAACCCGGTCCCTGAAGGTTTAATTACAATGCCTGCCGTGATAGGTGAAGTTTGGACTTCTGTGGACCAAACAAAGTCCTGCGGCGGGGATCAGGTAAGTGGGGCCCCCAGGAACTTGGTTCTATTGGGGGACCCCCAAGCCTAATTTGTCTTTCTGTCTGTTACCTAACGGTATTCCCGCTGATATCTGTGTTTGCCTGTAACTACTGAAAATGTAAAATTTTAATAGTAGTCAAGAAAAAAAAAAAAAAAAAGGGACCGCGGTACCTGTGTTAAACCACTAGAGGCCGCTGTAGTCCATTTTTCTTGTCATGTGGATCTTTGGTTTTCTCAAGTCAAAAGATCCAGGCAGTTGGTAAGTTTCTCTGTGGGAATCCACTTCCTCTGCCCTGTTGCTGCGCTCATCCACCGCACAGGCCCTCCGGCAAAAAGGGCCCTGGCTCCTAGTCCCTGTTTGATTTCGAAAAGGGCGCCAATGGCGCACGGGCGCGCGCGCGGGCGCGTGCACGCGCCTACTATGAAAAAAAAGGGGCGGGGCGGGTGGATGACGCTCGATGCGCGCCGCGGCGCTTCTGCGCATGTGCAGGCGTCCCAGCATGGTTAAAAGACACAGTACAAGTGTCAGCTGGATGCAAACAGAGCTAGCAACAAACAGTGGCACACAGAGGCGGTTGATGCAGGCATCCCCATAGAAAGGCACTTTAGTGGACACCAGCTGGTATATAGCAGCAACTGTGTTAGACTATTACCAGCAAAAATTGGTGTATGACGACGGGAATACCTCAGCTTTGTGCTTAAAGGATATGTCGTCCAGACGCTCCGGAAATAGGTCTTCCAGGAAGCCAAAGGGGTCTCCATCGGGCTCTGAGGATATTGGGCATGCTTGTACTGCACCAATCTCCCCTGAGAATTCAGAGGTCAGTAGCCGTAGAAACCCCGCAGGAGTGCCTGGTGCTGCGGCTGTCCCCAGTCCACCTGCTCCTGTATATATAACAGAGGAGGTTTTATCCTCAACTCTGGGAGAATTGGAAGAGAGATTAACAGCATTGATCGCTGCTTCCCTGTCACAGGAAAAGCGCGTCCGATCTCTGTCTCCTCCTTCAGAGTGCCTGTTAGTGGAGGAACAGCCCCACACAGAGATCGACCTACCTGAAGGGGATCAGGATGAGGTTGATTCAGTTATGGAGGAATCAACAGTGGAAGAACCTTTCTCAGCATCTCAGGCTGAAAGATTATGGGTTCAGTCTCTGACTAACATGGTCCGATCAGCATTTAAAATGCCTCTGGCGGAACCACCATCCACTACGGTTTCCTCGCTGGGGTTGCTAAAAGCTCCCCAGGCTGTCTGTTCCTTCCCAATCCACCCTTTATTAGAAGGGCTTATTTACCAGGATTGGGAGCATCCTGATAAAATATTTGCTCCCCCCAAGAGATTTCCGGTGATCTATCCCATGGAGGATAAGTTCATAAAAAAATGGAGGGTCCCTACAGTGGACGCAGCCATCTCTTCTGTTAACAAATCACTGACATGTCCAGTAGATAATGTTCCAATGTTCAAAGACCCAATAGATAAAAAATTGGAGTCTTTACTAAAATCTGCTTTCTCTACAGCAAGCATGGTGACACAACCTGCGGTAGCAGCGATTGGAGTCTGCCAAGCAGTGAAAAATCAGTTGAAACAAGTCTTAAGGGACTTACCAGATCAGCAGGCTCTTGCCCTAGCTGACCTGCCTAGAGCCTTGTGTTTTGCGGTGGACGCCATAAAGGATACAATCCAACAGGCCTCCCGCTTTACGCTGTCTATAGTACATATGCGTA
The DNA here is from genome assembly GCA_029206835.1 of Rana muscosa. Lineage (NCBI taxonomy): Eukaryota > Metazoa > Chordata > Amphibia > Anura > Ranidae > Rana > Rana muscosa. Next base: position 497,510,242 of record CM055117.1, read on the forward strand.
GGCTTCTGTGGCTCAAAAACTGGTTTGCTGAAGCTCCCTGTAAAAAACTGCTGGTTAGCTTCCCATTTCATGGAGAACGCTTATTTGGAGAAGATCTGGACAAATATATCCAGAAAATTTCTGCCGGTAAAAGTTCACTCTTACCGGTTAAGAACAAGGGTAGAAGTCCTTCTTTTAAGAGGCCTACTTCTCCAGTCCCGGGCACATCGGCTGTGAAGCAGTTCCGACGGCCTCCGCGGTCAAATTCAGGGGGCAGAAATCAGGGACAATCACAGGGTAACAAGAAGCCCTGGATCAAGAGAGGTACAAAACCTCCCCCCAAGGCATGAAGCGTTGCCCCCACTCAATCGGGTGGGGGGAAGACTTCAGTTGTTCACAGAGACCTGGCGGGACACCATCAGAGACAGATGGGTGCTCTCCGCAGTAAGTCTGGGATACAAGCTGGAGTTAAAAGGCACTCCTCCTGCCCAATTTATGAGGTCAAACGTGCCAAGAGATCCCCAGAAGAGAGGATCCCTCCTTCTGGCACTAGAACAACTATTGCTCCAAGGTGTAATCATGAAGGTTCCCCTGGAAGAAAGCGGATTCGGGTTTTACTCGAACCTTTTCACAGTCCCCAAACCAAATGGGGACGTGAGGCCCATATTAAATCTAAAAGGGCTAAACAAGTTCCTAAATATCAGGACTTTTCGGATGGAGTCGATCCGATCGGTGGCCACCGCCCTACAAGGGCAGGAATGGTTAGCCTTGATCGACATAAAGGATGCTTATCTGCATATTCCCATCTTTCCGGCCCACCAGAAATTTCTGCGCTTTGCAGTAGAAGGGCGCCATTTTCAGTTCAGAGCCTTACCTTTCGGTCTGGCCACAGCACCACGAGTGTTCACAAAAATTCTGGCCCCATTATTGGCCAATCTAAGAACACAGGGTGTAACGATAATGGCATATCTAGACGACCTGCTACTAATAGACCACTCAGTGGAAAAGCTGGAAGTAGCTATTCACAAGACAATCAAGTATCTGGAATATCACGGTTGGATTATCAACCGGGACAAGTCAGCTCTAAGACCAGTCAAAAGTCTGGAATACTTAGGGCTAAGGCTGGATTCAAATCAGAGAAAGATTTTCTTACCTCCAGAGAAGGTGTCGTCTTTAAAAGATTTGACCCACTTAGTGGGTACAAAAAGAAAACCATCCATACGCCTCTGCATGAGGCTGCTGGGAAAAATGGTGGCTTCATTCGAAGCGGTACCCTACGGTCAATTCCAGTCAAGGAATTTGCAAAGGGCCATACTGTCAGCCTGGAACAAAAAAGTTCAGGCTTTAGACTTACCAATGTCCCTGTCCCCTTCAGTCCGGTTTCTTGGAAGGTAGTCACTACAGATGCCAGCCTCATAGGCTGGGGGGCAGTACTGGAGCAATGGTCTCTCCAGGGCAAGTGGTCAGAAGCAGAAAAGGCCCTGCCCATCAATCTCTTAGAGATACGAGCAGCCCGGTATGCCCTAGTAGCATGGACATCCAAACTCCAAGGGTCCCCTGTCAGAATTCAATCAGACAATGCCACAGCAGTGGCATATATCAATCACCAGGGTGGCACCAGGAGTCGTGCAGCCCAGAGGGAAGCAAATTGCATCCTGGAGTGGGCAGAAAAATATGTCCCAGCCATATCCGCGGTTTTCATCCCAGGAGTGGAAAATTGGAAAGCGGACTTTTTAAGTCGCCAACAATTATGCCCGGGGGAATGGTCTCTTCACCCCGAGGTTTTCCAGGCAATATGCCAGCGGTGGGGAACACCGGATGTAGATCTGCTAGCATCCAGATTCAACGCAAAGGTGGACAGATTTGTGTCTCGCACAAGGGATCCTCTAGCTTGCGGCTCGGATGCCCTAGTGTTCCCTTGGGATCAGTTCAAGCTGATATATGCATTCCCACCGCCACAATTGTTACCGCGATTACTCCGCAGAATCAGGGTAGAAAAGAAACCAGTGATTCTGGTGGCTCCAGCGTGGCCCCGAAGGGCATGGTACGTGGAGATTGTAAAAATGTCAGTGAGGAGTCCTTGGACCCTCCCACATCGTCCGGACCTGCTGTCGCAGGGACCGATATACCACCCTTCCTTACCAGCCCTAGGTTTGACGGCCTGGCTATTGAAGCCCACATTCTGAAAAAGAGAGGGCTCTCTAATTCTGTGGTATCTACCATGATCAATGCCAGGAAGCCGGTATCCAGGCAGATCTATTATAGGATCTGGAAAGCGTACATTACGTGGTGTGAGGCCAAGAAATGGCATCCACGTAAGTACGTGATAGGGAGGATTTTGGACTTCCTACAGTGGGCTGTAGATAGGAAGCTGGCCTTGAGTACTATCAAGGGTCAGATTTCGGCCTTGTCAATATTTTTTCAAAGGCCCTTGGCTTCGCATTCACTAGTCAAAGCTTTCATACAAGGAGTGATGCGTATTAGCCCTCCAGTTAGTATTCCCATATGTCCTTGGGACTTAAACCTGGTTCTGTCAGTTCTACAGAAACAACCGTTTGAACCATTGCAACACATTTCCTTGGTTCTTCTCACCAGGAAATTGATTTTCTTAGTAGCCGTTTGTTCGGCTAAAAGAGTATCGGAATTAGCCGCCTTGTCCTGTAAGGAGCCATATCTGGTTGTCCATAAGGACAGAGTAGTATTACGTCCTCATCCAGCCTTTCTTCCTAAGGTGGTATCGAGGTTTCATGTGAACCAAGATGTGGTTCTTCCTTCTTTTTTCCCCAAACCTAGCTCGGTAGAGGAAAAGTTATTACATTCCTTGGATGTAGTAAGAGCAGTTAAAGCTTATCTAAAAGCCACTGCTCAGATTCGCAGAACGGATACTTTGTTTATTCTGCCGGAAGGCCCTAAAAAGGGTCAGGCAGCATCAAAATCCACTTTAGCCAAGTGGATTCGACAGGTCATAATACAAGCCTATGGCTTGAGAAAGAGACCGCCTCCGTTCAAAGTTAGGGCGCACTCCACAAGAGCAGTTGGAACTTCATGGGCAGTGCATCACCAGGCCTCCCTGGCTCAAGTATGTAAGGCCGCAACATGGTCTTCGGTACACAAGTTTACTAGATTCTACCAGGTAGACGTTAGAAGTCAGGAGGATGTCGCCTTTGGGCGCAGTGTGTTGCAGGCCGCAAAAGATCCTCATGCCTGATGGCGCCCAGCTTATGTATCCCTCCCCTCATTTGGCATTGCTTTGGGACGTCCCATTAGTAATGACTAAGTCGCTCTGTGTCCCGTGATGTACGAAAAAGAAAAAGGGATTTTTATAACAGCTTACCTGTAAAATCCTTTTCTTGGAGTACATCACGGGACACAGAGCTCCCACCCCTCTTTTTGGGACACTTATTGCTTGGCTACAAAACTGAGGTGCTCCCGGATGGGAGGGGCTTATATAGGGGAGGGTACTTCCGGTTTGGAATTGGCCAGTGCCAACACCTGAAGGTAATCTATATAACCCATTAGTAATGACTAAGTCGCTCTGTGTCCCGTGATGTACTCCAAGAAAAGGATTTTACAGGTAAGCTGTTATAAATATCCCTTTTTTCTCATCGGACAAACCGATCGTGTATGGGCCCCATCGGTCTTTTTTCCATCGGTGAGAAATAATAGAACATGTTTTAAATTTATCCGATGGGAAAAAAAACGATAGCAAATTCTGATCGTCTGTGTGGAACTCCATCGGAGAAAAAACCCACGCATGCTCAGAATCAAGTCGACGCATGCTCAGAAGCATTAAACTTAATTTTTCTCGGCTCGTCAGAGTGTTTTACGTCACGGAAAAGTTAATCGGATTAGAATCCATAGGAAATCCGATCGTGTGTACAGGGCTTTAGGCCCCTTCACATGAGTTGACCACCCATTGTTCTCTATGGGGAGGCGGATGTAAACAGACATGTGTCCATTTACACGCACCTGCATCTGGTCTGATCCGGTCTGCCAAAAAAAGACAGATGGGGATCTGTTCCCCATCCATCTAGAGAATCGGATGACAGTCGAATGGAAATGGACAGTAAGTCCGTTTCCATGTAACCGCCCCATAGAGAACAGCGGGCTGTGTCCATGTCCGTTCTGCATCAGCGGAGCGGACATGGACCTGTCATCCGCCCGGTCAGCAGGAATCAGCCTACTGATCCCCTGCTGAGCAGGCTAGGGGCCTTATGCCGCGTACACACGACTGTTTTTAATGTCATTGAAAAAAACGTTGTTTTTTTCGACGTGATTCTTCTCAAGCCTGCCTTGCCTACACACGATCATGAAATAAAATGCTTGAGCAAAGCGCGGTGACGTACGAAATGTATGACGGCACTATAAAGGGGAAGTTCCATTCGGATGGCGCCACCCTTTGGGCTGCTTTGCTGATCCTTGTGTTAGTAAAGTTTGGTGAGAGACGATTCGCGCTTTTCTACCTCGTGCTCTTCAGTCTATTACAGCGTGACAAATGTGCTATCTCCATTACGAACGCTAGTTTTACCAGAACGAGCGCTCCCGTCTCATCACTTGCTTCTGAGCATGCACGTTTTTTTCACCTCATTAAAGCCTACACACGGCCGTTTTTCATGACGAGAAAAACGACGACTTGAAAAACGACGAGAAAAGTTAGAGCATCTTCCAAATTTTTAACCACTTGAGACCCGCGCTATAGACAAAAGACGTCTGCAGCGCGGCTCTCAAGTGCTGAGTGGACGTCCATGGACGTCCTGCTGTTTCTCTCCCCCTGCGTGCCGCCGAAGGCGCGCGGCGGGGAACAGCTGTGCCCGCCGCGGTCACGTGATGCCGATGCGCGTGCCTGGCGGCCGCGATGTCCGCCAGGCACCCGCGATCGGCTGTGACAGAGGCAGGACGTGGATCTCTGTGTGTAAACACAGAGATCCATGTCCTGTCAGGGAGAGAGGAGACCGATGCTGTGTCCCTTGTACATAGGGACACAGATCGGTCACCTCCCCCTGTCAGTCCCCTCCCCCCACAGTAAGAATCACAAATAGGGAACATAGTTAACCCCTTCCTCGCCCCCTAGTGTTAACCCCTTCCCTGCCAGTCACATTTATACAGTAATCAGTGCATTTTTATAGCACTGTTCGCTGTATAAATGTGAATGGTCCCAAAATAGTGTCAAAAGTGTCCGATATGTCCGCCGCAATATTGCAGGCCTGACAAAAATCGCAGATCGACGCCATTACTAGTAAAAAAAAAAAAATATAATAAAAATGTCATAATTCTATCCCCTATTTTGTAGGCATTATATTTTTTTCGCAAACCAATCACTATACGCTTATTGCAATTTTTTTTACCAAAAAAATATAGAAGAATACGTATCGGCCTAAACTGAGAAAAAAATAGTTTTTTAAAAAAAATTGGATATTATTATAACAAAAAGTAAAAAAATATTGTGTCTTTTTTTTGTTTATAGCGCAAAAAATAAAAACCGCAGAGGTGATCAAATACCACCAAAAGAAAGCTCTATTTGTGGGGAAAAAATTATAAAAATATCATTTGGGTACAGCGTTGTATGACCGCGCAATTGTCATTCAAAGTGCGTCAGCACTGAAAGCTAAAAATTGGTCCGGGCACGAAGGGGGTTTAGTGCCCAGTTGTCAAGTGGTTAATGGCCATTTTTCACGTCGTGAAAAATGTTCTGGAGCCCACACACGATCGTTTTTAATGAACAAATTTGCATTTTTCTTGTCGTGTGTACGCGGCATAAGTGTTGCATTAAAAAAATTAAAACAATCCTGCATTTCATTTGCAAATAACTTTGCTTTGTGCAAGAAATGCACATTTGGTGTCATTGTAAATAGGACAAATTATAGAATAAAATATGTACATTCTATCTATAGAAACTTTAAATTTTTTAACTACTTCAGCCCTGGAAAAATTTACCCCCTTCCTGACCAGGCCATTTATTGCGATACGGCGCTGCGTCGCTTTAACTGACAATTGCGTGGTCATGCGACGCTGTACCTAAACAAAATTGACGTCCTTTTTTTCCCACAAATAGAGCTTTCTTTTGGTGGCATTTGATCACCTCTGCTATTTTTATTTTTTGCACTACAAACAAAAAAATATAGAATATTTTGAAAAAAAAGCAATATTTTTGAATTTTTGCTATATTTCTTCCTCAGTTTAGGCCAATATGTATTCTTCTACATAGTTTTGGTTAAAAAAAAAATCACAATAAGCATATATTGATTGGTTTGCGCAAAAGTTATAGCGTCTACAAAATAGGGGATAGATTTATGGCATTTTTATTATCTTATTTTTTACTAGTAATGGCAGCGATCTGCGATTTTCATTAGGACTGTGACATTAGGGCAGACACATCGGACACTTTTGACACTATTTTGGGACCATTGACATTTATATAGCGATCAGAGCTAAAAATAGCCACTGATTACTGTATAAATGTCATTGGCAGTAAGGGGTTAACACAAGGGGCGATCAAGGGGTTTATTGTGTTACTAGGGAGTGACTCTAACTGTGGGGGGATGGGACTGCCTGGGTGAGGAGAGCGATTGTTGTTCCTAAGCATTAAGAACAACAGATTGCTTTCCTCACCCCTGACAGAATGGAGATCAATCGCGAGTAGCCGCCGACCACGCGCACAAGCTCCTTACACCGCGGGTGCGCGCGCGCCCCTATACTTCTTAAAGCGCCTGCCGTACAGCTACGGCGTTTTGCGCAGGAGTGCCATTCTGCTGTCGTCAATCGACGGCGGGCAAACGACATTGGGTTAAACTAATGTTGTCAAAGAAAAAAAAGTGTGTTTTTACATATTTGTCTGTGTACTGCATAGAGAATAAAATAAAATAAATATTTTTCAAGGACAATATTACCAGAAAGAAAATCTTGTTTGCCCTGAAAAAAAAAACAATATCTGTATTATTCTATTATTAATAATGGCAAAATGATCACTGAACAAACAGATCTATAGTAGTAATATACAAATTGCTCTAGTCCTATTTTTATTTTTATAACTGCATGTTACCCATTTAATCATTTTCAGATTGCTTTGTAGTGCATTTTATATTAATATTAATAGAAACATTTCCTCTAAAAAAGACATTTCAATGTATAATGAAAAAATCAATAACATTACAAGACTGGCTTCTTTCATTTGTAAACAAAATAACAAAAAATTAGATTATTTAGCAGTGAAGTAACAGGTATTTTACATTGCATCTGTCATAAATTTTATAAATATTGTATGTTGCCTGATATTTTATTCACTTTGATACAGTTTCCTACAAATATCTATACAGCTACATCATGCTTACATTTTAACAGAAAGAAAGAGAAAGCAAACAGCATAATACATTGGTAAACAAGCAGAAGCCCAAAAAAATGTAAAATATGTAAACCAGACTGCAGGATTTCAAACTTGACCACAATTTAAAATAGTTGTATGTGTCAGAATAAAAACTAAATACAAAAGGAATTTATCTTACAGGCATTCTGCTAGAGAACTGCCACAAAACCCAAAACATAATAAATTCATAAGGTTTACTCCGTTCGTGGCATAAATATGTAAGTTTAACCACTTAAGCCCCAGACCATTTGGTAGCTAAAGGACCAGAGGTGATTTCAGAATTTTGCACTGCGCTGCTTTAACTGTAAATTGTGCGGACATGCAATGTTGTACCCAAACGAAATTTGCGTCCTTTTCTTCCCACAAATAGAGCTTTCTTTTAATGGTATTTGATTGCCTCTGCGATTTTAATTTTTTGCGATATAAACGGAAAAATACCGAACATTTGGAAAAAAATGATATTTTCTACTTTTTGTTATAAGAAAAATCAAATAAACTAAATTTTAGTCATACATTTAGGCCAAAATGTATTCAGCCACATGTCTTTAGTAAAAAAAATGTCAATAAGCGTATATTTATTGGTTTGCGCAAAAGTTATAGCATCTACAAACTAGGGTACATTTTCTGGAATTTACACAGCTTTTAATTTATGACTGCCTATCTCATTTCTTGAGGTGCTAAAATGGCAGGGCAGTACAAAACCCCCCCAAATGACCCCATTTTGGAAATTAGACATCCCAAGGAAATTGCTGAGAGGCATGTTGAGCCCATTGAATATTTTTTTTTTTGTCTCAAGTGATTGAATAATGACAAAAAAAAAAATAAAAAATTACAAAAAGTTGTCACTAAATGATATATTGCTCACACATGCCATGGTTATATGTGGAATTGCACCCCAAAATACATTTTGCTGCTTCTCTTGAGTACGGGGATACCACATGTGTGGGACTTTTTGGGAGCCTAGCCGCGTACGGGCCCCCGGAAACCAAGCACCGCCTTCAGGATTTCTAAGGGCGCAAATTTTTGATTTCACTCCTCACTACCTATCACAGTTTTGAAGGCCATAAAATGCCAAAATAGCACAAAACCCCCCCAAAATGACCCCATTTTAGAAAGTAGACACCCCAAGGAAATTGCTGAGAGGCCTGTTGAGCCCATTGAATATTTTTTTTTGTCCCAAGTGATTGAATAATGACAAAAAAATAAAAAATAAAAAATTACAAAAAGTTGTCACTAAATGATATATTGCTCACACATGCCATGGTTATATGTGGAATTACACCCCAAAATACATTTTGCTGCTTCTCCTGAGTACGGGGATACCACATGTGTGGGACTTTTTAGGAGCCTAGCCGCGTGCGGGACCCCGAAAACCAAGCACCGCCTTCAGGATTTCTAGGCACAAATTTTTGATTTCACTCCTCACTACCTATCACAGTTTCGAAGGCCATAAAATGTCAAAATAGCACAAAACCCCCCCAAATGACCCCATTTTGGAAAGTAGACACCCCAAACTATTTGCTGAGAGGCATGGTGAGTATTTTACAGCTCTCATTTGTTTTTTGAAAATGAAGAAAGAAAATATATATATATTTTTTTTTTTTTAATTTTCAAAACTTTGTGACAAAAAGCGAGATCTGCAAAATACTCACAATACCTCTCAGCAAATAGCTTGGGGTGTCTACTTTCCAAAATGGGGTCATTTTGGGGGGTTTTGTGCCATCTGGGCATTCCATGGCCTCCGAAACTGTGATAGGCAGTGAGAAGTGAAATCAAAAATGTACACCCTTAGAAAGCCTGAAGGCGGTGCTTGGTTTTTGGGGTCCCGTACGCGGCTAGGCTCCCAAAAAGTCTCACACATGTGGTATCTTCATACTCGGGAGAAGCAACAGAATGTATTTTGGGGTGTAATTCCACATATGCCCATGGCATGCTTGAGCAATATATCATTTAGTGACAACTTTGTGCAAAAAAAAAAAAAAAATTGTCTTTTTTCCGCAACTTGTGTCAACATATAAAATATTCCATGGACTCGACATGCCTCTCAGTATATAGCTTGGGGTGTCTACTTTCCAAAATGGGGTCATTTGGGGGGGTTTTGAACTGTTCTGGCATTTTATACACAACATTAGGAAGCTTACATCCACTCTTCTAACCACTTGAAGACAAAGCCCTTTTTGACACTTTTTGTTTACATGAAAACATTTTTTTTTTTTTTGCAAGAAAATTATGTTGAACCCCCAAACATTATATATATTTTTAAAGCAAAGGCCCTACAGATTAAAATGGTGGGTGTTGCATTTTTTTTTCTACACAGTATTTGCGCAGCGATTTTTCAAACGCATTTTTTGGGGAAAAAATACACTTTTTTTAATTTTAATGCACTAAAACACACTATATTGCCCAAATGTTTGATGAAATAAAAAAGATGATCTTAGGCCGAGTACATTGATACCAAACACGACATGCTTTAAAATTTCGCACAAACGCGCATTGGCGACAAACTACATACATTTTTAAAAGCATTTAAAAGCCTTTACAGGTTACCCCGTTAGATTTACAGAGGAGGTCTACTGCTAAAATTACTGCCCTCGATCTGACCTTCGCGGTGATACCTCACATGCATGGTGCAATTGCTGTTTACATATGACGCCAGACCGACGCTTGCGTTCGCCATTGGGCAAGAGCAGGGCAGGACAGGGGTGCTTTATTTTTATTTTTTTATTTTTTTATTATTAATTTTGCTTTTTTTATTTTATTTTTAAATTGTTCCTTCCATATTTTTATTTTTTTTTAATCATTTTTATTGTTATCTCAGGGAATGTAAATATCCCCTATGATAGCAATAGGTAGCGACAGGTACTCTTTTTTTGAAAAAACTGGGGTCTTCTAGACCCTAGATCTTTCCTCTGCCCTCAAAGCATCTGACCACACCAAGATCGGTGTGATAAAATGTTTTCCCAATTTCCCAATGGCGCTTTTTATATCCGGGGGGGGGACATTCCCTCCCACTGCTTGTAAAAGCAGTCCAGAGGCTAATTAGCCACTAGGATTGCTTTTACATGAAAGCCGGCCGCTGGCTGAAAAGAATGATACCAAGATGATACCTAAACCCGCAGGCATCATTCTGGTATAAACATTCAAAGTCCAGCAACATACCAGTACGTTGCTGGTCCTTGTTGGACATGTATTGTAATCTTTTTTTTTCATGCAGCCAGTTGGCTGAACGAAAAAAGAGATTGATCGGTGGGTATGCCCACCATTAGAATACCGCCCTTCATCCACCCACTTCTAATGATGGGCATACATGCACCATTTATATATGCCGAAACATGGGGGCATCCTCCCGCAAAAAAGTTATGCCGCACACACATGGTCGGACTTTTCACGGACAAGCCTCCATCGGAATTTCGACCGTATGTGCGCGGCATTAGGAGCAAAATTGCTCCTCCGCTCCTCCGCCCCTGCTGCCCCAATGCTTCGGCATATATGCTTTTTTTTTAACTGTGGTGGTGAAATCACCTCCTACAGCACTGGAGTCGCAGAGATCAGGCCTGTCTCTGCGAACGCTGCAGTTATGTGTGTTGTGTTTTGTAAGTGACAGTGATCGATCGATACTGCACTTGGGTGGCCTGGGCTGAACGGAAGGGAAAAACGCAGGTGCTAGCAGGTATCTGGGCTGATCCCGCTAACACTGCGTTTTTGGGAACCCTAATCTGCTGGGGACACTAGTATAGATCTGATCTGATCAGATCAGATATTGATCTGTTCAGATACTATACCACTAAGGGAGGTGTATGCTTCACGCGTGGGTGTCAGCGTTACTGGCACTAACCTGACGCTGCCTGGGGTGTGACGCACACCCTCTCTGACGCTAAAACCTAATTGATATCACCCGCCGGGCGATCACGGGGTTAAACCTTTATTGGGTTATATATACAGCGGGTGCCCTGACACTATAAAAAGCAAACTAACTAACCAGCGTCACCCGTAACACTTATATGGTGATCACTGGTGAAAGGGTTAACTAGGGGCAATTAGGGGGTTAAAACCTTCATTAGATAATATATGGGGTACCTGACGCTATTAAAACCTGCGGCGAACCTAAAAAAATTACTGGCTACCGATCGGCATCACCGACACTAAGACAGCGATCAGAAAGACGATCGCTTAGCGACAGTGGTGATAGGGGGTGAAAGGGTTACCTGGGGGGCGATCAAGGGGGTTAAACCTTTATTAGATAATATATGGGGGTACCTGACGCTATAAAAACCTGCAGCGAACCTAAAAAAAATTACTGGCTACCGATCTGCATCACCGACACTAAGACAGCGATCAGAAAAACGATCGCTTAGCGACAGTGGTGATAGGGGGTGAAAGGGTTACCTGGGGGGCGATCAAGGGGGTAAAACCTTTATTAGATAATATATGGGGGTACCTGACACTATAAAAACCTGCGGCGAACCTAAGAAAAATTACTGGCTACCAATCGGCATCACCGACACTAAGACAGCGATCAGAAAAACGATCGCTTAGCGACAGTGGTGATAGGGGGTGAAAGGGTTACCTGGGGGGCGATCAAGGGGGTAAAACCTTTATTAGATAATTTATGGGGGTACCTGACGCTATAAAAACCTGCGGCGAACCTAAAAAAAATTACTGGCTACCGATCTGCATCACCGACGCTAAGACAGCGATCAGAAAAATGATCGCTTAGCGACAGTGGTGATAGGGGGTGAAAGGGTTATCTGGGGGGTGATCAGGGGGTTAAACCTTTATTAAGGGGGGGGTTAGGGGGCTACACTGGACCTAAAACTAACTTTAGTGACACTTTTACAGTCACAAATGTCACTGATTGCAGTGATCAGTAAATAAATGGTCACTGCAATCAGTGACACTGTGACTGGGAGCCGGGGGGTGATCTGGGGGTGTCTGGGGGGGGGGGGCTGGGGGGGCGATTTGTGTGCCTATGTGTCCTGGTGTCAGTGTAGTGTTTTGTGCACTGACCTGATGTCTTCTCTTGTACAGCGCTCGGTATATGTGAGCGCCGCATGAGAGATGACATCACTTCCTCCTGCTTTCTCTGCCTGTGTTTACATTACACGGACAGAGGAAGCATTTTCATTCGCCGGGAGCAATCGCCAGGGGGTGGCCGGAATCGAACGGCCGTCCCCTCATTTCGGATCGCTCCCCAACAAATACCGACCGCTCACTGTATAGGGGGGGTCCAATCGGACCCCCCAACTGTACAAAGGCAATCACGTACACTGTACGTGATTGTGCCTGTCGGTGCCATTCTGCCAACGTACATATACAGTGAGCGGTCGTTAAGTGGTTAAGTAAGTGTAAAGCCCTGTACACACACGATCGGTTTAACCGATGAAAACCGTCCGATGGATTGTTTTCATCAGACAAACCGATCGTGTATGGGACCCATCTGTCTTTTTTCCATCGGTTTTAAAAAATAGAACATGTTTTAAATTTTTCCGATGGATCAAAAACCGATAGCAAATTCCGATCGTCTATGGGCAAGTCCATCGGTTAAAAAACCCACGCATGCTCAGAATCAAGTCGAAGCATGCTCAGAAGCATTGAACTTCATTTTTCTCGGCTCATCTGAGTGTTTTACGTCACGGCGTTTGGAACGGTCAGTTTTTTGACTGATGGTGTGTAGGCAAGACTGATGGAAGTCAGCTTCATCGGATTTCCGATAGACAAAACCATCGGATTAGAATCCATAGGATATCTGATCATGTGTACGAGGCTTTAGTGTATCTAAACCCCAAAAAGGTAATATATTGCAGTTTATTAGACTTTCTATGAAGTGCCTTCATCAGTTTTCCTTTTCTCAGCCTTTGGGCTTGATTTCCTATCTGTGCAATGCTCCTATATGGGAAACCTGTTTAGCAGTGTTAATGTGCTTCAGATTTTTGTAAGGTTTTAGAAGTAAAACATTGCAATTTTATTTGTTGTGGTGGTTTATTGAATGTTTATCAGTTTGTTTTGCTATTTATACATTTTAGTATAATAAAGTATCATTTATTTTACATACTGCACTTTGGCTCACATGTAACCATCTTGTGACTGCATCTACAGCTATTTTTTAAATTTTTTTGGAGTATCACATGATTATAGGCTAGTATCCCATTTTGGATGAGTCACTCTGACTTGATTTAAAATAGGTGAGACTTCAAGACGTCACATGATGTCAATCCCGCATGAGTGGAGTGCATGCACAGAAGCAGGAAGTGCCAGTGATTTGCAGCTCCTATGTATGACTATGCTATTGTAACGTACCTGGTGTTGGAGCTAGAAGTGTAGAGGAAGGCCTCTCTTATTTTGAGGGGACAGCAAATTTACACTGTTATACAAGCTGTACACTCACTACTTTACATTGCAGCAAAGTGTCATTTCTTCAGTGTTATCACATAAAAAGATAAAATATTTACAAAAATGTGAGGGGTGTACTCACTTTTGTGAGATACTGTATATATATATATATATATTGTGAGGGGGTTAACTCGGTAGAGGGTGTGTGTGACCCCCTGGTTGGGCTCCCCACACAAAAACAGGGCCAGCAGACGGAGGTTGTGGTTTTCAAAATCAAAAGGTGCGGTTTATTTCTCTATGTACAGTGACAAAAACACAGCAAAGCCAAAAAGAAACATAAACAAAATAAATCCTGGTCAGTTTGACCTCTGACTAAACATGCAGGTTTCCTAAACTAACAACTGGGATCAGCCTGGTGCTGTCCTAGTCCCTAAGTCCCTGGTTTAGTAAAAGTCCAAACAAATAGCCACACAGGCTTTGCCTCACCGCACAGGGGTTCACTCTCCCTAGACAGTCCACACAGGTCTGGTTCCAGGCATGAGCTAACACCTAATTAATCTGGGAGTTCTTATAGAGGCCTAAATGAGCTGACAAGCTTCAGCTGGTCTCATCAACTCCCTGCCTCACGACGCCCAGCACTCTCCCTAGAGGTATGAGTCATTCATGAGCCCACTAGCCTCAGCTGGGCTTCATCAACTCCCTAGTTGTATAAGTCGGCATAAAGCCTGAATCTGGGAGAAATATATCTACCCCCCTGGATGCAACCAGGTGACTTTACCTTCCTGCTGTCACATACCCCCCCTCTTGTTTTAACCTTGGGGTTGGAACACCAGCAATCAGGCATTCATGTACTCGAGACAAAGCATCCACATTCCCCATTTGAACGCCAGGGCGATGCTTTACTGTGAAGTTGAATTCCTGTAGGGCCAGGAACCACCTATTCACTCTTCTATTTGTCTCCTTGTTTTGAGCCATCCACTTTAACGGAGCGTGATCCGTAACCATGTCATAGTGCCTACCTAGCAGATAGTACCGAAGGGAATCTAGAGCCCACTTCACCGCTAAACACTCCTTTTCAACCGTGGCGTAATTTACCTCATGGGACTTCAACTTCCTGCTGAGGTAAATGACTGGGTGCTCTTCCCCGTTCCAGACCTGGGACAATACTGCTCCTAACCCCACATCTGACGCATCACTTTGTACGACAAAGTCTTTAGAGAAGTCGGGTGAGTACAACACTGGCTGGCTACATAAGGCTTGTTTCAAGAATTGGAATGCTGCCTCCGCCTCGGGGGTCCATTTAATCATGACCGACCCTTTCCCTTTCGTCAGGTTGGTTAGGGGCACAGCCTTAGAAGCAAAGTGGGGAATGAAGCGCCGATAATAACCCGCGATTCCCAGAAAGGCTCGTACCTGCTTCTTGCTGTTGGGACGTGGCCAACTCTGGATGGCCTCGACTTTGTTGAGTTGGGGTTTTATTACTCCCCTGCCAATGGTGTACCCAAGATATTTGGCCTCCTCCTGCCCAATGGTACACTTCTTGGGGTTAGCCGTAAACCCCGCTTCCCGGATAGAGTCTAGGACTGCTTGCACTTTTGGCAGATGTGAGGCCCAATCTGTGCTATGGACAATTACGTCATCCAGGTAAGCCGCAGCATACTTCCGATGGGGCCTCAGTATCTGGTCCATTTTCCGCTGGAATGTGGCCGGCGCATTCTGTAACCCGAACGGCATTCTCTTATATTGGAACGCCCCGTCTGGGGTTACAAATGCGGTTTTCTCTTTGGCCGACTTGGCCAGGGGAATTTGCCAATACCCTTTTGTGAGGTCAAGAGTCGTCATGTATCGGGCTGTTCCCAGCCGGTCGATCAACTCATCTATACGTGGCATGGGGTAGGTGTCAAATTTTGTAACTTTGTTCAACTGACGAAAATCGTTACAAAATCGCCAGCTCCCATCCGGTTTAGGCACCAACACAATGGGACTAGACCAATCACTTTGGGACTCCTCTATCACCCCTAAGTTCAGCATTTTCTGTACTTCCTCCCGTATTGCCTCCCGTCGGGCCTCTGGGATCCGATAGGGTTTTAACTTCACCCTTTCACCGGGCGGGGTAATAATATCATGCTCTACCCCAGATGTTTGTCCCGGCAGCTCAGAGAACACCTCCTTGTTGCGAAGCACAAACTCCTTAACCTCCTGTTGTTGGGGTTGTGACAAGGTGGCTGCTATTCCAACCTCCGGAATCACGCAACCAGTTTGAGCTGGTGACCAAGTTTCTGCGACTAGGGACTCTCTATCCCTCCAGGCTTTCAACAGATTAACGTGATATATCTGTTCGGGCTTTCGCCTTCCTGGTTGTCTGACCTTGTAATTCACTTCGCTCACTTTTTCCATTATCTCGTAGGGGCCTTGCCATTTGGCAAGGAATTTACTTTCAACCGTAGGGACAAGTACCAATATCCTATCCCCCGGGGAAAAGGTACGGGTCTTTGCTCCACGGTTGTACACTCTCTGCTGTGCCAACTGCGCTTGGGCCAAATGTTCCTTCACGATGGGCATTACCTGTGCAATTCGATCTTGCATCAGGGCGACATGCTCAATCACACTCCTGTGGGGAGAACTCTCACTTTCCCAAGTTTCCTTGGCAATATCCAACAGCCCTCTTGGGTGTCTCCCATACAGTAACTCAAAGGGGGAGAATCCCGTAGAGGATTGGGGCACCTCCCTAATAGCAAACATCAAATAAGGAAGTAGACAGTCCCAATCCTTTCCATCTCTATCCACCACTTTCTTCAACATTTGTTTTAGGGTTTTGTTGAATCTTTCAACCAGCCCATCGGTTTGGGGGTGATACACAGATGTACGCAATTGCGTCACTTTGAGCAATTTACACAGCTCTTTCATAACCCGGGACATAAAGGGTGTACCTTGGTCCGTAAGCAGTTCTTTACAAATACCCACCCGGCTAAAAACAAGAGATAGCTCTTTGGCTATGGTTTTGGCCGAGGTATTTCTGAGAGGGATCGCTTCTGGATAACGGGTGGCATAGTCCATTATAACCAATATGTACTGGTGCCCCCTAGCGGACTTGATTATAGGACCTACCAAATCCATTGCGATTCTCTCAAACGGGACCTCAATGATGGGTAGAGGGACCAGCGGGCTACGGAAATGTGGCATCGGGGCCGACCTCTGACACACAGGGCAGGAGGAACAATAATTTTCTATGTCCTTCATCACCCCAGGCCAATAGAATCTCTGTAATACCCTCTCTCGGGTTTTCTCTGTCCCCAGATGACCTCCAAGAATGTGCCCATGGGCCAACTCCAACACCAACTTCCTGTAAGGTTTGGGCACCACAAGCTGCTCAACGGTTTCTTCTGCCCTTTTTGCCACCCGATACAGTAGGTCCTTCTCTACGCTGAAGTATGGGTAAGTGCAGGTATTATCTGGGTTCACTAACTCGCCATCTATTTCCACTACGTTTTCCCGTGCCTTTATTAGGGCGGGGTCTTTTAACTGTTCTGTGGCAAAATTTTCCCTGTGAACCTCCAGATCAGAAAACTCCACAGACGGTAGGTTTTCGTCTGAGGAGGTGGGCTCCTCTCCAGTTTCTTGAGTCTCCCCTGCCAATACTGACAAGGGAAATTCTGGAGAGTCCTCACCACTCTCAGAGGAGTTCTGGCTATCACATTCCTGGTACATAGGGGCACCAGTGGGGGGCTCAGGATCATCCCACAGTTCCCAGAACTTCGGAAAATCCCTTCCCACAATGGCATCATGCGGTAATTGAGATACTAACCCCACTGGATGAGAGAGGGTACCTTTGGGGGTCTCGAAACACACTGTAGTCACTGGATACTCTCGGGTGTCCCCATGCACACAAATAACAGCTACCTTGCTATTCCCAGAGACCTCTGTTTTAACTAATTCAGCCTTTATCAGGGTCACAAGGCTACCTGAATCCAGTAATACCACAACATTTCTACCATTAATACACATTTTGCATAAATGTTTCTCAGTTCCCCGAATGGCAGTGCATGCGACTGTCGCACACAGCGACTGACGTCTGTCCATCAGAAAGTCACATTGCATGGGTTCCTCCACAACCGGGCAATTTGCTGCAATATGTCCCGCTTGCCGGCAGCGGTAGCAAACAATCCATTTGGCTGCCTCTTGAGCCCCTGACTTCCCAGGCTGTTCTCGCCAAACTTTGGGTAGAGCTCCCACCCTCTCACTCTCTCCACCCTCACCCCTTGGAATCCTCTTATCCGCCCCTGGGGATGGTCTGGTCTTAGGGTGGAAAGTCCGAGAGTCTCTGGAAGAGGCCGTCAGGTTCTCTGTAGCCAAGTATTTCTCTACACGATCCACAAGACCACCGGCCGTCTCTGGGTCTCCATGGCTTACCCACTTTTGGATGGCAGTAGGAAGAGCTCTCAAAAACCGATCCATTACAACACGTTCCACAATCTCTGGTGCGGACAAAGTCTCTGGCTGTAGCCACTTCCTGCTCAGGTGAATGAGATCATACATTTGAGACCTGGGGGGTTTTCCAAGCTGGAAAGTCCAGTTATGCACACGCTGAGCCCGGACAGCCAGGGTGACACCCAGCCTTGCCAATATTTCAGCTTTTAGCATCACATAGTCTTTTGCTTGGTCAGGCTCTAGGTCATAGTAAGCCTTCTGCGATTCACCAGTTAACAGAGGAGCCACCAGTCCAGCCCACTGCTCCTCAGGCCACTTTTCTCTTTCAGCAGTCCTTTCAAATGTGGTCAAAAATACCTCTGGATCATCCTCTCCAGTCATTTTTGTCAATAAACGACTCACCCCAAAGGACGCGGTATTAGTGGGACGGCTTTCCTCACTGGTCTGCGGACGTTGCTGCATTACTGCTTCCATTTGTTGTAGTCTCTGCTCTTGCTTCTGTAACAGGTCTATGAAGCGGGCCTCAGATTGCTGCTGGGCTTGTTGATGAGCTTGCTGCTGGGCTGCAAGGCTCCTTTGCAAACCTGCATTTGTCTGCTGTTGATTGGCATTTGCTAGAGCCAGCTGTTTCAGTATCTCCTCCATGCTGGCTTAAAAAAAACTGCCACTGGTTCTCCACCAACTGTGAGGGGGTTAACTCGGTAGAGGGTGTGTGTGACCCCCTGGTTGGGCTCCCCACACAAAAACAGGGCCAGCAGACGGAGGTTGTGGTTTTCAAAATCAAAAGGTGCGGTTTATTTCTCTATGTACAGTGACAAAAACACAGCAAAGCCAAAAAGAAACATAAACAAAATAAATCCTGGTCAGTTTGACCTCTGACTAAACATGCAGGTTTCCTAAACTAACAACTGGGATCAGCCTGGTGCTGTCCTAGTCCCTAAGTCCCTGGTTTAGTAAAAGTCCAAACAAATAGCCACACAGGCTTTGCCTCACCGCACAGGGGTTCACTCTCCCTAGACAGTCCACACAGGTCTGGTTCCAGGCATGAGCTAACACCTTATGAATCTGGGAGTTCTTATAGAGGCCTAAATGAGCTGACAAGCTTCAGCTGGTCTCATCAACTCCCTGCCTCACGACGCCCAGCACTCTCCCTAGAGGTATGAGTCATTCATGAGCCCACTAGCCTCAGCTGGGCTTCATCAACTCCCTAGTTGTATAAGTCGGCATAAAGCCTGAATCTGGGAGAAATATATCTACCCCCCTGGATGCAACCAGGTGACTTTACCTTCCTGCTGTCACAATATATTGCATTGGATGTATACATTTTGAACTGTCATGTACTTTGATGGATTTAGTGGAACTGCACAAATCACTTTATTTAATTTTTGTTAGCACAGAAAAAATTACCTATTAATTTTTGTTATATACTGTATGTACAGTTGTGCTCAAAAGTTTGCATACCCTGGCAGAAATTGAGACATTTTGGCATTTATATTGAAAATATTACTGATCGTGCCAAAAAACTGTCTTTTATTTAAGGATAGCAATCACATTTCAATCATAATTATAACAGAAATCACCCATGGCCCTGATAAATGTTTACATACCCTGGGATGTTTGGCCTTGGTACAGACACAGAAGGTGGCACACATAGGTTAAAATGGCAATTAAAGGTTAATTTCCCACAATTGTGGCTTTTTAAATCACAATTAGTGTCTGTGTATAAATAGTCAATGAGTTTGTTAGCTCTCACATGGGTGCACTAAGCAGGCTAGACACTGAGCCATGAAGAGTAGAAAAGAACAGTCAAAAGACCTGCGTAACTATCAGGAATCAGATATGATCAGAACTGTGTGGACTGCAACAGAGGAAACCGCAAACAGAAATAGGTGAATTAAAATAGTTTATTAAGTAAATATAAATGTGAACACACCACCAGTACAAAGTAAACAACCAAACAATCAGACAGTGACGATAACCAACCATTATAAATAGTATGGGGGAACAAGAATCGTAGTCAAGCCAGGCCAGGATCATTAACGGGAGATCAGCAAATGGGGGGCCATGAGTGGACAGACAGGGACAAGCAGGGAGCAGAGCAAGGATCCAGGGATCCAGGGATAAGGAGCAGAACAACAGGATCAGGTATCAGGTATCAAGTTAGGGCACGAGGACAATACCAGGTCGGTGTGTGTATGCACCTGCCGGGTATTTATACCTGCTAACAGGCTCAGGTGATTCCTAATTGCAGGAGGAGACGCCAGTACTGGTGGACGCCAGTACTGCGGCCCAAGGATCACATAACATCAGCAGGGAAAAGCTCTCCTGACAGTTCCAAACTGCCAGGAGACACCTGCTGGTGGACATCAGTACTGCACGCCAAATATCAGATGGTATTACCAGCGAGTGGAACCTTTCCTGACAGTACCCCCCCTCAAAGGAGCGACCTCCGGACGCTCCAACTAGCCTTTGCTGGGGAAAGTCCAAGATATCAAGCGGAGCAGCAGACAAAGTCACATGAGGAAGGTCCATGGCTCCAAGCCGGGCAAGGTGCAGCTCGAGCTGAGCAGCGGGTACAGACACATCAGGCAGGGTAAAAAGTACGTCAGGCTGGGTAGCAGGTAAGTCAAGCTGGGCAGCAAGTATGGGTACATCGAGCTGGGCAGCAGACACATCAAACTGGGCAGCAGGAACAGGCACATCAAGCTGGGCAGCGGGCACGGGTGCATCAAGCTGAGCAGCAGACAGTGGCACATCAGGTTGGGCAGCAGACAAGAACATCTCAGGCTGGGCAGCGGACAGGAACACATCAGGCTGGGCAGCAGGCTCCGGAACATCGAGCTGGGCAGCAAGCTCCGGGTCATCGAGCAGGGCAGCAGACAGGGACACATCAGACTGGGCCGCAGGCTCCTCAGGCCGGGAAACAGGCACCACATCCTCAGGCCGGGACACGGGTACCACAACCTCAAGCCGGGAAACGGGCACCACAACCTCATGCCGGGAAACGGGCACCACATCCTCAGGCCGGGAAACGGGTACCACATCCTCAAGCCAGGAAATGGGCACCACATCCTCAGGCCGGGAAACGGGCACCACATCCCCAGGCCGGGAAACGGGCACCACATCCTCAGGCCGGGAAACAGGCACCACAACCTCAAGCCGGGAAGCGGGCACCACATCCTCAAGCTGGGAAACGGGCACCACATCCTCAAGCCGGGAAATGGGCACCACAACCTCAAGCCTGGAAATGGGCACCACAACCTCAGGCCGGGAAATTGGCACCGGATTTTTAGGCGAGGACACAGGCACCGAATCTACAGGCGGGGTTACCGGATCTTCCGACTGGGACACCGGATCTTCCGACTGGGACACCGGAACTTCAGACTGGGACACCGGAACTTCAGACTGGGACACCGGCATCAGGACTTCTGGTTGGAAGGCAGGCACCGGAACATCGGGCTGGAAGACAGGCATCGGGACATCAGGCTGGAAGACCGGCTCTGGAACTTCAGGCTGGAAGACCGGCTCTGGCACTTCAGGCTGGAACACTGGCTCTGGCACTTCAGGCTGGAACACTGGCTCTGGCACTTCAGGCTGGAACACTGGCTCTGGCACTTCAAGCAGGAACACTGGCTTTGGAACTTCAGGCTGGGACGCTGGCACAGGAAATTCAGGCTGGCAGGCTGGCACAGGAACTTCAGGCTGGCAGGCTGGCACAGGAACTTCAGGCTGGTAGGCTGGTACAGGAACTTCAGGTTGGCAGGCTGGTACATGAACTTCAGACTGGCAGGCCCATTCTTCAAATGCTAGCGGGGGTTAAACGCGCCCCGTTAGCGGCCGAATAGTGCAGCTAAAACTATAGTAGAGCTTTTTACTGGCGCTTTACCGATAACGCGGCCAGCTGGCAGTGTGAAATAGCTCTTGAGATAATTCAGCTTCACTCCATGCCCATATTAATATAGCCTAGAGAATGTACAGACCCCCCTTCAGCACAGATGGACCCCCCCTTCAGCACAGACCCCCCCCCATTGTGCACAGACCCCTCCACTTAGCACAGATGGACCCCCCTTTAGCACAGACCCCCCATTCCACACAGACCCCCCCTTTAAGCACAGATGGACCCCCCTTCAGCACATACTTCAGTACAGACCCCCTTCAGCACAAATGGACCCCCAATTCAGCACAAACCCCCTCTTCAGCACAGACGGACCCCCCTCCCCCCATCCTATTCAGTACCTCACATCAGCCATCAGCGCGGCACAGGCACAGCAGGTTCCCTCCCCCTGTGTACACATAAACACCGGAGGGGGAGGCGGCTTCACTCTACTCGCTGTGCCTGTGTGACATCCGGTGTTTTATCGAGATGGTTCCCCTATCGGATAGGTTCCGGCCTCGACTGCGCAGGCGCAGCGCATGCGCAATCGGAGCCGACGGAAATCTCAGAGGCTGAACAGCTGTTCGTCAGCTGTAGACGGAGCATGCGCAATCAACACAGCGCTCGCTCCCGATACTTGGGGCTGGTTATACACGCCGCTCGCTCTATACAGCAAGAGGCATGATGGGCAGTGCTTTTTTGAAAGGAGCGGATGATTTTCTCAACACCTTCTCGATTTTCCAGGGGGGTCAATTGCCCCCCCTTGCCCTATGGAGCGGACGCCCATGGGTGGGTTGTCAGGTTCAGCTGGCATGCAAGCAGGCTGGAGCAGATTGGTTGGTGTGAAGGCAGGTTGGGTTACTGGCAGGATTGTGTGGGTTGGAAAGAATTTCTGTTTCTTCTTTGTCTTAACTGCTGGAGATCTGTAGGTGACTGCAGGACTGTAGGTAGGAGGTGAGACATACTGAAGAGAAGGGCTGGGATATGACAAGGAAGAGGGAACAGTGGCCAGAGGAAAATCTTGTGGGGAAGCTGTAGATAGCAGAGAAGAGACAGGTGAGTTAAATGCAGGATAGGTACAGGGAGAAGAGACTGGATGTTGGTATCTGGTGGGAAGCAGTGTGTACTGAACTGCGACTGGGGTTGCCATGGATAATGGAGAAACATGCTTTTGGGTCGGCTGGTGTCTGATGGAAGAGGCGGTTTGTCTGGCCGGAGCTGATTGCACCATGCCAGACCATGCTGGGAGTATAGGCTGTACAAATTGTAACTTTAAATCTCCCTGTCTACCCAAGACTGAGCAGACTCAATGCACTCAGCAGTAGTGCTCACAAAAATCGTCAGGATCGTCTTCAAACAGCCAAACTAAGGAAACAACCTGATTCACATTAAAAGGAGGAGTGAAATCATCATGGCCCTCTGGAATACAGGGCAGGGCCAGCTCAGTACAAATTTTAATTAAAGGTTGCACCTTTCCAAATGGCATATAACCCTGATCGACCAGGGAGTGAGCCGATCGGATGGCTGTAAACAACTGGTCACTAGACCACTCTTTCAAAGCCTGGCGACAATGATCATTGCTTTCAGATGCCAGCCAAGATAAATAAACAATTATATCAGCATTCATGTTTGCAAATAATCAAATGGTTCCCCTGTGCAGCCACTTCTGATCAGGGATGGCCCTGGTATTCTATCAGGAATCAGATATGATCAGAACTGTGTGGACTGCAACAGAGGAAACCGCAAACAGAAATAGTTGAAGTAAAATAGTTTATTAAGTAAATATAAATGTGAACACACCACCAGTACAAAGTGAACAACCAAACAATCAGACAGTGACGATAACCAACCAGCATAAGTAGTAAGGGGGAACCAGAATCGTAGTCAAGCCAGGCCAGGATCATTAACGGGAGATCAGTAGATGGGGGGCCAGGAGTGGACAGACAGGGACAAGCAGGGAGCAGAGCAAGGATCCAGGGATAAGGAGCAGAACAACAGGATCAGGTATCAGGTATCAGGTATCAGGTTAGGGCACGAGGACAATACCAGGGCGGTGTGTGTATGCACCTGCCGGGTATTTATACCTGCTAACAGGCTCAGGTGATTCCTAATTGCAGGAGGAGATACAATGAAAAAGAAACGTACCGCTCAAAGCTGTAAGAACTCCAAATAGTTGCTCCCGCCCTGATATTCAAACAGGTGCTGGCTCTGCACTAATGCATGGGAAGAAAAGAGCCCTGGACTGCCGCACTCTGTATTAACAATTTATTCTTCAAAAAAATGGTTATATAAAATCCAAAATCAATCCATAAATCCAAAACAAACAAAACAGACAGTGGTCATGCAGGGGTAAGTGGCTAACGCGATTCACGTCAAATATTGACGCTTACTCATAGACGCAATAGTGTCACACCTATATCCGCGTTTTCTGCAGACACAACATCTTCTTTGGGGTGTTCTTTGGGCAGGGGTACCAGAGAGGACTGTGATAAACTCTTAATGGAGTTTTAGGAAGGATCCAGTTCATCCTGATGTTTTGTGTAGCCCATAAGCCCAGAGCCAATTGGAATAAATATACAGACACTTTTTTATACCAGAGTCTGGCCTTACGGGCAATTAAGTACAGCGCTAACATCTGTTTTTTAAAGTCCACCCCTCCCATGTTAAGGTTGTATTCGTGGACACAGACAACACCAGTCAACGTTAGAATTTCGACTGTCACATCTGCGTGAAGGGAGGACAGAACTAAAACATTACGCTTATCCCTTAACTTCACTGCGAGCAAATTATTAAATTTCAAGCAGGCTCTCTCCCCCCGTCTAAATTGGGATTCTATAAGCTGTTGGGGGAAGCCCCGGCGATTATATCGCACCGTGACACATGTGCTAATTCCACAATCAAAAAGGTGACTAAAAGTGGCACGCTTGTGTAATAATTGTCAAACGTACAAGTAACCAGAATAAGGGTGACGCCAATTCCCAAACAATATACAAGTGGGGAATACTAATCATTGGCCTGGGCATGGAGACTGATCGGTTCTGAAACAAATTTGATCGCCGTGGGTGCACCGGGTGTGCGTGCCCGACGTGCCCGAGCTATGACAGCATGCCCAGGGGAGCCAACCTGCCGCAGTATAACTGCGGCAGCTGGTCCTCAAGTGGTCAAGGAGCACCATACGATGACACTTGAACAAAAAAGAGCTGCATGGTCACGTTACCAGAAAGAAGCCTTTACTGTACAAGTTCCACAAAAAAGCCTGGTTACAATATGCCCAACAACACCTTGACATGCCTCATTGGATTTTTTGTGGCATTGGCGCAGTAAAGGCTTGCTTCTGGCAGCTCAACCATACAGCTCTTTTTTGTTCAAGTATTGTTGAATTATGCTCCTTAAAAACAACCAGACCGATTTTTTGGAGAGCAGCCTGTATTTCTCCTGCGGTTACCTGTGGGTTTTTGCCCTGGTTCACACTGGTGCGATTTGACATGCGATTTGACATGTCAAATCGCATGTTAAATCGGTGAAATTTGCCGCAAATTGCGGGCAATGGCACCGTCCTAATCGGTGCGACGCTGCATCTGCGGCGCTGCACCGATTTCAAAAAGTAGTTTCTGTACTACTTTTTGCGATTTCAGCCGCGATTTACATTGACATCTGTGTCAGATGTCTCTGTAATTGAGCTGAAATCAGGACTGACAGGCAGGAGTGAAATCGTGCTTCACTCCCGCAGCCCCAGTGTGAACCTGGGCTTTCTTTGTATTCTGAGCAATTCTTCCGCTAGTTGTAGCTGCAATCTTTCTTAGTCAACCTGACCTTGGCTTGGTATCAAAAGAGCCCCTAATGTTCCACTTCTTAATAAGTGAACAGTACTGACTGGAATATTCAAGGCTTTGGATATCTTTTTATATCCCTTTCCATCTTTGTAAAGTTTCATTACCTTGTTACGCAGGTCTTTTGACTGCTCTTTTCTACCTCCTCATGGCTCAGTGTCTAGCCTGCTTAGTGCATCCATGTGAGAGCTAACAAAATCATTGACTATTTTTACACAGACACTAGTTGTGATTTAAAAAGCCACAAATGTGGTAAATAACCTTTAATTGACATTTTAACCTGTGTGTGCCACCTTCTGTGTCTGTACCAAGGCCAAACATTCCAGGGCATGTAAACTCTTATCAGGGCCATTTGGGTGATTTCTGTTATCATTATGATTTAAAAAGGATCCAAAAAACTATGTGATAATAAATGTATTCATGTGATTGCTATCCTTAAATAAAAGACAGTTTTTTGGCATGATCAGTCATATATGGACGGTAAAGCCTTCTGAAACTGGGTATCCCTTGTGCCGGGTCGCGGGCAAAGTTGCCAGGTGTGGTATTAGTAAGCTCTGCAATGTCACCATTGGGCTTTTTCTGTCTTGTATAGGCAGCGTGCTGCTCTTCTGGCTTTGTCTTCAGTCTGAGAGCGGCGGTGGATGATGTCACAAAGGGCAGGGAGATGGGAGGCGTAGGGTAGTGACTGAGCGTGCCGTTTTCTGAATGGCATCATGCCGTAAGTGTCGGCTCCCGTGCATGCGCAAGAGTGACGTCACGCACCATCACGCGACTCTGGCCAGTCACAGAGCCGGAGTTTGCGGACCCCGGAAGAAGAGTGGTGAAGAATGGCCGCTCGCTACTAGCGATGAAGACCGGGACATCGCTGGCTTCTCCTGCAGGTACTGTAAGTGACACATAATGGGCTACTATGCAATGCATAGTAGCCTATTATGCTTTACCTTTGCAGGGAAATAATGAGGAAGTAAACCCATCAGGGTTTACTTCCTC
This sequence comes from Rana muscosa, assembly GCA_029206835.1. Lineage (NCBI taxonomy): Eukaryota > Metazoa > Chordata > Amphibia > Anura > Ranidae > Rana > Rana muscosa. The sequence goes on from CM055117.1 coordinate 497,537,033, forward strand.
TTTAACACCATGTTGTATGTCAGTTTGATGCAATGTTTTATCCAAATGGAATGAGTATGTTCTGTACTCTATAATGTTAAAAAAAATTCACACAAAGTTTTTATTTGAGTTATAAAAAAAAACAATCTTAGAGCCGGCAGAGGAATTGGTTTCTCTCCTCTCTGCCAGTTTTCTACTGTGAGGTAAAGTCTTGTTGCTGTTTGCTCCCCTGCTGTTCTGTGTTCCCGGGGGTTAGACAGTCTGACTGTTTTTGTCTCAGATTCTGTGTCTCCTGTCTGCCTCTGAAAGGCTGTTTGACCTCACCTGCTGCTTCTTAAGTAAGTAGATAAAAGCAGATGATTCTTAAAGAGACAATGTACCGTGTTTTTTTCTTGGTGACAGAATTATGTTTTTTTCCCATATTTTTTTGCACATATAAGCTCACCACACCTGTCAGTGGCACAGAACATTAGCGAAGGTACGAGGGGGCGCCATGGGTCATATCTTCAAAAGAGTGCTCATGGAATGCTCAAGGAATGCAGTATGGTGTTTTGCATGATTTTAGGAGCAGAAGCCCTAAACGCAAGCACTCCAGAAAATCTAAGACCCGCCACTGGGTCTCAGGACCCACTTCCTGTTTCAGTCGGGAGGAGAAGAAACGGCCCCTGAGCGAGGATTAGCTAGAGTGAGCAGCAGCAGCCTTACCCTGGATCCTTGTCATCTGCTTCCTAAGGTAAGGAGGCCTCTGATGTCTCTGATTGCCACTTTCCCGTCCGTCTCCTGTGGGGGGGAGGGTGACTGTCGCCTTCCTGTCCGTCTCCCACGGGGGGGATAGCCGCTTCCCGTCCATCTCCTGTGGGGGGTGGCATTGGTTTGCCGTCCCCCCAAAAAAAATATTGAGCACCAGCCGCCACTGGTCAACACCCTTATATACCCCACCCATGCCTGAGACAAGAAAATTATATCTTTTAGTCTTAGAGCACAAGAGGATGGAATTTATATAAATCTATCTGCTGTTAGAAGGCACTGTTTGGAGGCCAGTCGACAGAACATCACTGATGGAGGTATGGGGCCAGTAATGCATCAAATACTATTTGGCTTGTGGTATTTAAAACACAATTCCAGTTATTCTGGGGGTTCACCTTTATAGCAATGTGACTTTTGTTGTGCCTGGAGTTCTCCAGTAAAGTGACTCACACACTTTCTTTTTTTTGCATTGTTTTAAATAGAGTAGATAACAGAAAGAACTTCTGTAAGATTTGTATTGCTGTCTGTGTCCCCATTGGGGTGTCTCACCCTATCTGTTTGTCTGGTAACATTAATAGAAATGGAAATCCAACATTATACAGTTGTTATTAAAATAGGAAGTTAGAGCAGATCGTTCAATAGGGACAGCTGTTACAAAAACAGTTATCTAATAGATGATTTTGGCTTTTTTTTCTGTGCTGCAGAAACCCACTAGCCCCCAATTCTTACCTAAGCCCAATCCAGCTATGTGCACAAGAGCAGTAGCTCTCCCTTCTTATTGTGCGGATTGATAGCATTGGCTCCCGCTACTGTTAATCAAATGCTGTAAGGAGGGAGAAGCTTTCTATGGAGGCACTCCCCAAAGAGGAGGAGCCTGGAGTGGCAATGGGGAACCCCAGAAAATGAGGACCAAGGCTGCTCTGTGCAAAACCATTGCACAGAGCAGGTAAGTATAACACATTTACTATTTTAATTTAAAAAAAGGGTCAAGGTTTCATGTTACTTTAAATAAGCAGTCCAAGTAACAAGCCAAACAAGTTGCAAACAAGCACATTGTGAGACAACAGCAGACAATACAAGGTCCTTAAGTACTATAATAACCAGGTTCTCCATTTTTGTGGTGTCGGTGGTACTATTCAATAGTCTTCTGGGGGCCTTCCATTCATCAGAGAAGTACAAGGGAGACTCCACCAACAATTTATAACACAAGAGTCCTTTGTGGATTCTAAAGCTGGGTACACATGTACCGAAAGCCAACCATTTTGACAGAAACCAGATGACTTTCGGTATGTGTGTACTCCACCCTGTTCAACAGAAGCCAGTTTAACAACCGGCTTCTATCAAATGGCCATGTTGGAAAACCAGCAAACCCGCTGGCTGAACAAAAAAAAAAAAACAGTGTGTAAACCATGCTTAAGTGAGCTGGGTAGCAGCAAGCTAAATCCAACTGGTTGGTAGCTCTTTATCTGCTTAAACTTTCTGGCACTGCATTGTGACTGTGCACAATCTCTGCAAACTTCAGACTTGTAGAACTTCCCATAACTTTATCCAGATGTCACCTCTTAGAGAACCTATTCCTGTGGCTCAAAGGCTTTATCAAGCCACCAAGGGAACACCTACATATTTATGTTTATTAGTCAAACCTATCACATAGGAATACAAGTGATAACAAGAAAATGGGAGGCGGGCAGTAGGGGCATGGGAGCCAATCACCCCCCATCAGTACAGATGTAGCCAGCACACGGAGACCCTGGACAGGGCTGAAGTTTGGGAGGAGCAAACCTGCTCTCAGGAGAGCCGGCTGTAGACTTCCTGACCCTTATAAAGGTGGGGGCTAGGGTGGGTTGCAATAGGCATTTTAGGCCAGACCAAGAATTTCCTTAAATTAGGCTATTCCCCTGGCGGGGGAGGTGTACCCATTGAGAAGGTGACTACAGTGATCCTATTCAAGTGAGTACTACTGACCCTGGGTGGAGGGAAAGACTGATTAAGGAGCGCACTCCACAGGACCAGAACATTCCTTATTCCAACACAAATTATCGCATCCCTCAAGGGTTTGCCAGTCTCCTGGAAGGGCTCACCAGAGAGGTCTTAAGGGAGCAGCCGAAGGATATTCCACTATTTGTTTCCAAATACTTTTCAGACCTTCTGCAAAACAGGGAAACAGGCTTCGATCCAGCCGAATGGGGTGCATCTTTGGGGGACATTCTGAAGGTGTTAGCAGTTTTAGAGAGAGTGCAAAGATAGTGGACAGCTCTATGGAATTTCCACAGCCACTAGATGTCCCATTGGAGGAGGAATATGAGACACAGCCTCAAGAGGTCCCATTACAGGAGGAACACAGGATAGAGCAACGAGATGTCCCATCAGAGGAGGAACACAAGATAGAGCAACAAGATGTTCCATCAGAGGAGGAACACAAGTTAGAGCAACAAGATGTCCCATCAGAGGAGGAACACAAGATAGAGCAACAAGAGATCCAATCAGAGGAGGAACACAAGTTAGAGCAAAAAGATGTCCCATCAGAGGATGAATCCAAGATAGAGCAACAATGTGTCCCATCAGAGGAGGAACACAAGATAAAGAAACACAATGTCCCATTAGAGGAGGAACACAAATTTCAGGCTCAAGAGGTACCACCAGAAAAGGAATATGAGGCACAGCCTCAAGATGTCCCATCAGAGGAGGAACACAAGAGAGAGCAACAAGATGTCCTGTCAGGGGAAGAACAGCAAGTTCAGGCACAAGAGGTCCCATCAGAGGAGGAGGAACACAGGACAGAACAACAAGATGTCCCATTAGAGGAGGCGGAACATAAGATACAATTACAAAATGTCTCATCATCCACCCAGCTATCTGAGGAAGTTGTATACAAGGAAGACGAGGGGCCAGGCCGGGACCAGGCTGCCACTGTGATCCAAGCCTCCATCCAGGGACATCTAGTCAGACAGGAGGTGAAGAAACTCCAAGAAGTAGAGACAGGAGACAAGTGCATTATCCTGACACAGGAATGACAATCGACTGTGAAGAGCGGAATGAGAATAATTGTTCTGAGATTCTTACTGCCAGCAGTATTCCATAAAATGTATTTTTGATCGGAAAAAAGAGAAAAAAAAGAAAATGGGAGGCGAAGGTTGTAAAACCATAATTAACATATGTACACATTGACATTTTAACATGCACCTTAGTAGCTTAGCTACAGTATATGCCTAACAAGAACAACACAGCAAAAGATTGTGTTGTGTTGTTTTTAAACATGGAAGTTGCACACATCACTGTACTTACTGCAGACTTTGGTGGATGCCTAAAACCAAATTCAGTATGGTCTATTTGGCATACATTGAAGCCAACCAAAAAGCACAGGCTATGACATATATTCCTGGATGCATGCACAATTGCCCATAGTCACACATAGCTAAAATGTTTTATTAGCCTCCTTCTCCCATTATATTGGTATTTCCTACCAAATCTTTGCAGCAATCTTTGTTATAAATATATATATTTTTTTAAAAGGTTAAATAATAAAACAAACTATAGACCAAAGTATGTTTGCTCTGAATGCCATGATCCAAACAGGCAGTGCCTAAATCTTTCAGAGTACCAATCTTCTGAAATCTTTTATTTGAGTTGTTGCACAAAAGGAGAATAATGACCAATGTATGTCTAGCACAGTGCATGTGCGTGAGGCAGCCCTAATTTTCTATGACTAATACCAGAGCAATGATCGATGTATGGGCTCAAGGTCAAGGAGAGTTGGCTTTTGGCTATACTGCAACTACATTTTAAAATGAGTAAGCAAAAACTAGTAATACTTTTCTTGATGTTTATTGGACTGAGTACTATCACTGATTGACCCAAGTAAAATAGGTAAAACTGAATTTTACCATCTTGTATTAGTTCTACTGAAATAGGATAACAGTGAATTTCCCTTCTGGAGCTACTGATATTCACCACACGGATGTCTGTTAATCTACAATTCCATCATGTTGCACAAAATTATAGTTTCGCAAATTAACTATACTATAAAACGGAATATGCTAGAGTTCTTGTGAAGCACAGAAACCTTTAAAAATACATTGATCATTTTATATTCTGAACTCATGTGAATAACTCTGTCCTAGATACATTACAGAGTGACTTGGGAAAACATGCTGTACTTTCAAATTTTATCCTACTGAAATTCTCTTTCCCGAGTTTAGTTTTCTAAGAACTCAAGTTAGGAAAAAGTAATTTGAAAAAGTAATTTGAACCAGGAAAAAAGAAGGCAAATTGATCTAAAGCTTCTCTTTTTTCTCAAATGCATATCAATAGCAATTAGTAAGAAAAGACTATATCACTTCTTTTCAAATACAATCCACATTAAATGTTTCTTGCAAAATGTTGATGCTCTAAGTGAAGTACCAATTTACAGTCCTAGGAAAGCTTCATGCATGGGATCTCTGTGACATCTTCCTATTAGTGATGAGCCGAACACCCCCGGGTTCGGTTCGCACCAGAACCCGCGAACGGACCGAAAGTTCGCACGAACATTAGAACCCTATTAAATACAATGGATGCGAACGTTCGAATTCTAAAGTGCTAATTATAACGACTATTATCCATGTTATTGTCCTAAACAGAGTTTGGGAACCCGGGTTCTGCACCAGGGGACATGTATCAATGCAAAAAGAAGTTTTAACCACTTAAGCCCCGGACCATTTGGTAGCTAAAGGACCAGAGGTGAATTCAGAATTTTGCACTGCGCTGCTTTAACTGTAAATTGTGCGGACATGCAATGTTGTACCCAAACGAAATTTGCGTCCTTTTCTTCCCACAAATAGAGCTTTCTTTTAATGGTATTTGATTGCCTCTGCGATTTTTATTTTTTGCGATATAAATGGAAAAAGACCGAAAATTTTGAAAAAAAATGATATTTTCTACTTTTTGTTATAAGAAAAATTGAATAAACTCAATTTTAGTCATACATTTAGGCCAAAATGTATTCAGCCACATGTCTTTAGTAAAAAAAATGTCAATAAGCGTATATTTATCGGTTTGCGCAAAAGTTATAGCGTTTACAAACTAGGGTACATTTTCTGGAATTTACACAGCTTTAAATTTATGACTGCCTATCTCATTTCTTGAGGTGCTAAAATGGCAGGGCAGTACAAACCCCCCCCAAATGACCCCATTTTAGAAAGTAGACACCCCAAGGAAATTGCTGAGAGGCATGTTGAGCCCATTGAATATTTTTTTTTGTCCCAAGTGATTGAATAATGACAAAAAAATAAAAATTACAAAAAGTTGTCACTAAATGATATATTGCTCACACATGCCATGGTTATATGTGGAATTGCACCCCAAAATACATTCTGCTGCTTCTCCTGAGTACGGGGATACCACATGTGTGGGACTTTTTAGGAGCCTAGCCACGTACGGGACCCCGGAAACCAAGCACCGCCTTCAGGATTTCTAAGGGTGTAAATTTTTGATTTCACTCCTCACTACCTATCACAGTTTTGAAGACCATAAAATGCCAAAATAGCACAAAACCCCCCCAAATGACCCCATTTTGAAAGTAGACACCCCAAGGAAATTGCTGAGAGGCCTGTTGAGCCCATTGAATATTTTTTTTTTGTCCCAAGTGATTGAATAATGACAAAAAAATAAATAAATAAAAAAATTACAAAAAGTTGTTACTAAATGATATATTGCTCACACATGCCATGGTTATATGTGGAATTGCACCCCAAAATAAATTTTGCTGCTTCTCCTGAGTACGGGGATACCACATGTGTGGGACTTTTTAGGAGCCTAGCCGCGTACGGGACCCCGAAAACCAATCACCGCCGTCAGGATTTCTAGGCACAAATTTTTGATTTGACTCCTCACTACCTATCACAGTTTCGAAGGCCATAAAATGCCAAAATAGCACAAACCCCCCCAAATGACCCCATTTTGGAAAGTAGACACCCCAAGCTGTTTGCTGAGAGGCATGGTGAGTATTTTACAGCTCTCATTTGTTTTTGAAAATGAAGAAAGAACATTTTTTTTTTCTTTTTTTTTTCAATTTTCAAAACTTTGTGACAAAAAGCGAGATCTGCAAAATACTCACAATACCTCTCAGCAAATAGCTTGGGGTGTCTACTTTCCAAAATAGGGTCATTTGGGGGGGTTTTGTGCCATCTGGGCATTCCATGGCCTCCGAAACTGTGATAGGCAGTGAGAAGTGAAATCAAAAATGTACACCCTTTAGAAAGCCTGAAGGCGGTGATTGGTTTTTGGGGTCCCGTACGCGGCTAGGCTCCCAAAAAGTCTCACACATGTGGTATCCCCGTACTCAGGAGAAGCAACAGAATGTATTTTGGGGTGTAATTCCACATATGCCCATGGCATGTTTGAGCAATATATCATTTAGTGACAACTTTGTGCAAAAAAAAAAAAAAAAAAATTATTTTTTCCGCAACTTGTGTCAACATATAAAATATTCCATGGACTCGACATGCCTCTCAGTATATAGCTTGGGGAGTCTACTTTCCAAAATGGGGTCATTTGGGGGAGTTTTGAACTGTTCTGGTATTTTATACACAACATTAGGAAGCTTACATCCACTCTTCTAACCACTTGAAGACAAAGCCCTTTTTGACACTTTATGTTTACATGAAAACATATTTTTTTTTGCAAGAAAATTATGTTGAACCCCCAAACATTATATATATTTTTAAAGCAAAGGCCATACAGAATAAAATGGTGGGTGTGGCATTTTTTTTTTCTACACAGTATTTGCGCAGCGATTTTTCAAACGCATTTTTTGGGGAAAAAAGACACTTTTTTTAATTTTAATGCACTAAAACACACTATATTGCCCAAATGTTTGATGAAATAAAAAAGATGATCTTAGGCCGAGTACATAGATACCAAACACGACATGCTTTAAAATTTCGCACAAACGCGCATTGGCGACAAACTACATACATTTTTAAAAGCCTTTAAAAGCCTTTACAGGTTACCCCGTTAGATTTACAGAGGAGGTCTACTGCTAAAATTACTGCCCTCGATCTGACCTTCGCGGTGATACCTCACATGCATGGTGCAATTGCTGTTTACATATGACGCCAGACCGACGCTTGCGTTCGCCATTGGGCAAGAGCAGGGCCGGACAGGGGTGCTTTTTTTTTTTTTTTTTTTTTTTTTTATTATTAATTTTGCTTTTTTATTTTATTTTTAAACTGTTGCTTCCATATTTTTTTTTTAATCATTTTTATTGTTATCTCAGGGAATGTAAATATCCCCTATGATAGCTATAGGTAATGACAGGTACTCTTTTTTGAAAAAACTGGGGTCTTCCAGACCCTAGATCTTTCCTCTGCCCTCAAAGCATCTGACCACACCAAGATCGGTGTGATAAAATGCTTTCCCAATTTCCCAATGGCGCTTTTTATATCCGGGGGGGGGTCATTCCATCCCACTGCTTGTAAAAGCAGTCCAGAGGCTAATTAGCCACTAGGATTGCTTTTACATGAAAGCCGGCCGCTGGCTGAAAAGAATGATACCAAGATGATACCTAAACCCGCAGGCATCATTCTGGTATAAACATTCAAAGTCCAGCAACATACCAGTACGTTGCTGGTCCTTGTTGGACAGGTATTGTAATCTTTTTTTTCATGCAGCCTGTTGGCTGAACGAAAAAAAAAGATTGATCGGTGGGTATGCCCACCATTAGAATACCGCCCTTCATCCACCCACTTCTAATGATGGGCATACATGCACCATTTATATATGCCGAAGCATGGGGGCATCTTCCCGCAAAAGTTATGCCGCGTACACATGGTCAGACTTTTCCACGGGCAAGCCTCCATCGGAATTTCGACTGTATGTGCGCGGCATTAGGAGCAAAATCGCTCCTCCGCCCCTGCTGCCCCAATGCTTCGGCATATATGCTTTTTTTTTTTTTAACTGTGGTGGCGAAATCACCTCCTACAGCACTGGAGTCGCAGGGATCAGGCCTGTCTCTGCGAACGCTGCAGTTATGTGTGTTGTGTTTTGCAAGTGACAGTGATCGATCGATACTGCACTTGGGTGGCCTGGGCTGGACGGAGGGGCAAAACGCAGGTGCTAGCAGGTATCTGGGCTGATTCCGCTAACACTGCGTTTTTGGGAACCCTAAACTGCTGGGGACGCTAGTATAGATCTGATCAGATCAGATATCGATCTGTTCAGATACTATACCACTAAGGGGGGTGTATGCTTCACGCGTGGGTGTTAGCGTTACTGGCACTAACCTGACGCTGCCTGGGGTGTGACGCAGACCCTCTCTGACGCTAAAACCGAATTGATATCACCCGCCGGGCGATCAGGGGGTTAAACCTTTATTGGGTTATATACGGCGGGTGCCCTGACACTATAAAAAGCAAACTAACTAACCAGCGTCACCCGTAACACTTATATGGTGAGTACTGGTGAAAGGGTTAACTAGGGGCAATTAGGGGGTTAAAACCTTTATTAGGTAATATATGGGGGTACCTGACGCTATATAAAAACCTGACGGCGAACCTAAAAAAAAATGACTGGCTACCGATCTGCATCACCGACACTAAGACAACGATCATAAAAACGATCGCTTAGCGACAGTGGTGATAGGGGGTGAAAGGGTTACCTGGGGGGCGATCAGGGGGTTAAACCTTTATTAGATAATATATGGGGGTACCTGACGCTATAAAAACCTGCGGCGAACCTAAAAAAAATTACTGGCTACCGATCTGCATCACCGACGCTAAGACAGCGATCAGAAAAATGATCGCTTAGCGACAGTGGTGATAGGGGGTGAAAGGGTTACCTGGGGGGCGATCAAGGGGGTTAAACCTTTATTAGGTAATATATTGGGGTACCTGACGCTATAAAAACCTGCGGCGAACCTAAAAAAAATTACTGGCTACCGATCTGCATCACCGACGCTAAGACAGCGATCAGAAAAATTATCGCTTAGTGACAGTGGTGATAGGGGGTGAAAGGGTTACCTGGGGGGCGATCAAGGGGGTTAGACCTTTATTAGGTAATATATGGGGGTACCCGACGCTATAAAAACCTGCGGCGAACCTAAAAAAAATTACTGGCTACCGATCAGCATCACCGACGCTAAGACATCGATCAGAAAAATGATCGCTTAGTGACGGCGGTGCTAGGGGTTGAAAGGGTTACCTGGGGGGTGATCAAGGGGGTTAAACCTTTATTAGGTAATATATGGGGGTACCCGACGCTATAAAAACCTGCGGCGAACCTAAAAAAATTACTGGCTACCGATCAGCATCGCCGACGCTAAAACATCGATCAGAAAAATTATCGCTTAGTGACCGTGGTGATAGGGGGTGAAAGGGTTACCTGGGGGGCGATCAAGGGGATTAAACCTTTATTAGGTAATATATGGGGGTACCCGACGCTATAAAAACCTGCGGCGAACCTAAAAAAAATTACTGGCTACCGATCAGCATCACCGACGCTAAGACATCGATCAAAAAAATGATCGCTTAGCGACGGCGGTACTAGGGGGTGAAAGGGTTATCTGGGGGGTGATCAGGGGGTTAAACCTTTATTAGGGGGGGGTTAGGGGGCTACACTGGACCTAAAACTAAATGTACTGACACTTTTACAGTCACAAATGTCACTGATTGCAGTGATCACTAAATAAATGGTCACTGCAATCAGTGACACTGTGACTGGGGGCTGGGGGGTGATCTGGGGGGTGATCTGGGGGGGTCTGGGGGCGCCTGGGGGGGCGATTTATGTACCTATGTGTCCTGGTGTCAGTGTAGTGTTGTGTGCACTAACCTGCATCTTCTCCTGTACGGCGCTCGGTATATGTGAGCGCCGCAGGAGAGATGACATCACTTCCTCCAGCCTGTGTAAACAAGCACACAGGCAGGGGAAGCTCTCATTCGCCGGGAGCGATCGAGAGGGGGTGGCCGGAATCGAACGGCCGTCCCCTCATGCCGGATCGCTCTCGAAGGTAAAACGACCGCTCACTGTAAAGAAGGGGGGTCCAATCGGACCCCCCAACTATACAAAGGCAATCACGTACATATACATGATTCTGCCTGTCGGTGCCATTCTGCCGACGTATATTTACAGTGGGCGGTCGTTAAGTGGTTAAAAACGGACGTTTTTCGGGAGCAGTCATTTTAATGATGCATAAAGTGAAAAAAAAAAGTCAAATATTCCTTTAAATATCGTACCTGGGGGGTGTCTAAAGTATGCCTGCGAAGTGCCACGTGTTTCCCGTGTTTAGAACTGTCCCTGCACAAAATGACATTTCTAAAGGAAAAAAAAGCCATTTAAAACTGCTTGCGGCTTTAATGTAATGTCTGGTCCCGGTAATATGGATGAAAATCTTTAAGAAAAATGGCATAGCTACCCCATCACCCCCCCCCCCCTACCCCAGCCCATTACCAGCCCCTTTGGGTCTTGTTTGGATATTAAGGGGAACCCCGCAACACAAAATAAAAAAGGCCCTATATACTCTGAACAGCAGTATACAGGCGGTGTAAACAAGACCGGTGTAAACAAGACAGGGACTGTAGGTTTGTTCTTAAGTAGAATCTGTTTGTAATTTTGAACACGTACATTGTTTAAGTGTAGCTCCAGCCAAAAAATCTATTTTTAAGCTTTTTGGAAAACATAGGGAAGGGTTATCACCCCTGTAACATTTGTTTTGCTGTCTGTGCCCCTGTTCAGAACATTTCACCTCACTTTGCGTCCCAATGACAACTGTTTTTGAAATGTGGTGTTTTTATTGAAACAAGGATTGGTGATAAAGCATCAGTAGAGAGGAGACACCTTTCTCCCATATTAATTCTTACAGGAGAGAATTTTCCTTCCATGGGGAAGATTTCCTCTCACTTCCTGTTGTCTTCTTCCGTTTGCAAGTAGGAGTCGTTTGTAAGTTGGATGTTTGAAAGTAGGGACCTGCCGTATATACTCTGCAAAAATTGGCCCCTTAGGTGTTGGTGTTGGCACAACATTGTAAGCACTCACAGTTACTCTTGGTGGGTGCTGGAACGCCCTGCTGTCAACTATTATATCAGGAATTGTAATAACATATAATTGTTGAACAGTGGTAGTAAAAATTGGGCCTTTGATGGTGGTGCTGGTGCCACAACACTGTAAGGCCTGACAGTTACTCTTGGTGGGCGCAGCAATGGGCCCTGCTGTGAATTATTAGATCAATAATTATAATTGCATGCCCCTGTTGAACAGGGGCTGAAAAATTGGGCCTTTGGTGGTGGTGGTGGTGGTGGTGGTGGTGTTGACACAACACTGTAAGGCCTGACAGTTACTCTTGGTGGGCGCAGCAATGGGCCCTGCTGTGAATTATTCGATCAATAATTATAATTGCATGCCCCTGTTGAACAGGGGCTGAAAAATTGGGCCTTAGGCACTGGTGGCACAACACTGCAACCCCTCACAGATACTGTACTTGGAGCACAGCAATGAGCCCTGTTGCAAAGTATTGCATCAAAAATTGTAATTACACGCCCCTGTTAAACAGGGGCTGAAAAATTGGGCCTTAGCCACTGGTGGCGGCACCCATAAACCAAAATGATCTTCCAAGCTATCATCATTAATCGGATCATTGAGCAGGAGGAGGAGGATAGCCAGTCAACATAACAGCACAGGCACTCAGCATCAGCATCAGTCTTGAAGGGATGTGACATTTTAAAATCAATTAGTCTGTTATATCAGCATCAGGTGTGTGGTAGCTGGTGGTGATCCAAGACTGGTTCATCTTGATGAAAGTCAGTCGATCAACCGAGTCGGTGGACAGGCGCACCCTGTGATCCGTGACAAATCCTCCAGCAGCACTGAATGTGCGTTCTGAAAGAACGCTGGATGCAGGACAGGCCAGTAGCTCAATTGCATACTGTGCAAGCTCTGGCCAGTGATCCATCCTCAAGACCCAGTAAGCCAGAGGATTTTCGGTGGGGAAGGTGTCCAAGTCTGACCTTGCCCCTAGGTATTCCTGCACCATGTATATCAGACGCTGGCGATGGTTGCTGGAACCGATCATACTTTGGGGCTGCGGACTAAAGAATTGTCTGAACGCATCGGTCAGACGGCCACCTTCCCCACCGCTCCTTCTTTGACTGCACGAAGCCTCAGCAACTCGTTGTCCAGGACCAGGAGTTTGTAACCTCCCAGTCTCTGGGAACGCGTTGCACAGACCTTTCTGCAAGGCCTCCCGGAGTTGTCTCATCCTCTGCTCCCTCTGCGACGGTAACATAAGGTCCGCAACCTTACCCTTGTACCGTGGATCAAGGAGAGTGGCCAGCCAGTAATGGTCCCTCTCCTTGATCCGAAGAATACGAGGATCCTTCCGCAGACTTTGCAGGATCAGGGAGGCCATGCAGCGTAGGTTAGCTGAGGCATTCAATCCGGAGTCCTCTGGGTCACTAAGGACGACATGATCCGCAGCCACCTCCTCCCAGCCACGTACAAGTCCACTGGTTTCTTGGGACTGTAAATCATCCCTAAAAGACTGCTGCTGATGATGCTGAGTGCCAGCCTCCACCTCCATGCTGACACAATCCTCCTCCTCCTCCTCCTCCTCCTCTTCTTCCTGTGCGATGGGTGGGACAGAAGGAACACTGTCTGGGTAAAGGGGGCCTTGAGAGGCAAGGAAGTCCTCCTCTTCCTGCCTCTTTTCTGCCTCAAGTGCCCTGTCCATTATTCCACGCAGCGTGTGCTCCAACAGGTGGACAAGAGGTACAGTGTCACTGATGCATGCACTGTCACTGCTCACCATCCTCGTGGCCTCCTCAAATGGTGCCAGGACAGTGCATGCATCCCTGATCATGCCCCACTGGCGTGGTGAAAAAAACAGAGCTCCCCTGACCCTGTCCTGGTGCCGTAGTCGCACAGGTACTCATTGATGGCCCTCTGCTGCGTGTGCAGCCGCTGCAGCATGGCCAACGTTGAGTTCCACCTGGTGGGCATGTCACATATAAGGCGGTTCTTGGGCAGGTTCAACTCCTTTTGCAGCTCAGCCAGGCGAGCACTGGCATTATAAGATCTGCGGAAATGCACACAGACTTTCCTGGCCTGCCTCAGGACATCCTGTAAGCCCGGGTACCTGCCCAAGAACCGCTGCACCACCAGGTTAAGGACGTGAGCCACACAGGGCACATGGGTCAGTTGTCCCTGTCGGAGGGCGGAGAGGAGGTTGGTGCCATTGTCGCAAACCACCATTCTTGGCTTAAGCTGGCGTGGCGTCAACCACCTCTCGGCCTGCCCCTGCAGAGCAGACAGGACCTCTGCCCCAGTGTGGCTCCTGTCCCCCAAACACACCAGCGCAAGCACGGCATGGCATCTTTTTGCCTGCGTACTTGCGTAGCCCCTTGAACGCCTACGGAGCACCGCTGGTTCCGAGGACAAAGCACAGGAAGAGGCCATGGAGGAAGAAGAAGAGGAGGGGGTGGAGGAGAGAGGTGTGTCACAATCAGTAGTAGCATTTTGGAGGCGTGGCGGTGGAACAACCTCCAACACTACTGCACCTTGTCCTGCATCCTTCCCAGCTGCCAAAAGAGTGACCCAATGGGCCGTGAAAGAAAGGTAACGTCCCTGTCCATGCCTGCTGGACCATGAGTCAGCGGTAATATGCACCTTACCGCTGACCGCCCTGTCCAGCGAGGCCAAGACATTGCCTTCCACATGCCTGTAGAGAGCCGGAATCGCCTTCCGTGAGAAAAAGTGGCGTTTGGGAACCTGCCACTGAGGAACCGCACATTGCACAAACTCACGGAAGGGGGCCGAGTCTACCAACTGAAAAGGCAGCAGTTGAAGCGCTAGCAATTTAGCCAAGCTAGCATTCAACCGCTGGGCATGTGGATGGCTGGGAGTGAACTTCTTCCGACGGTCCAGCAGCTGGGGCAGGGAAATTTGCCTGCTAGAATCGGACATCGGTGTACTGCTAGCAGAGTGGCCGCAAGTACTTGGCTGTGACACACCTAATTCTACACCTTCATTCCTCTCAGTGCAGGTTTCAGAGAGGACTGAAGGTATAGTGGGGTTGGAGATCCCAGCTGATGCGGTGCAAGGAGAGGTCCGCTTTGTTCTTTGGTGTGGGTCTTTAAGGTAGGCTTGCCAACGAGCTGCATGGCAGGTCAACATATGTCTGATGAAGCATGTGGTGCCCAAGCGGCTGATGTTTTGGCCACGCGATATACGCTTGAGACATATGTTGCAAACAGCAGCTGTGCGATCTGATGCACTCGCCTCAAAAAAGGCCCACACCAAAGAACTTTTTGAATGACGGGCAGAGGCAGCGCCCTGCACAGGCGGAGCTCTGCGGTGTGATTCCGTCGGTGTGTTGCCCATACGCTGGCCACCCAAGGGCATCCTGCCTCGTTGGAGATGTGCCTCCTCCTCATCCTCCTCCTCCTCTTCTCTCCTATTAGGCACCCACGTGGAGTCAGTGACCTCATCATCCCCTCCCTCCTCATCACTGGAGCCAATCTGGCAGTATGCTGCAGCTGCTGGAGCATGACTGCCAGATTAGTGTCCTTCTTGAGCATCCCCTCTCTCTGCTCTCACGCTACTGCCTTCCTCTAGCTGGGTATCATCATCAGATCCTTCGAAACGCTGGGCATCCTCCTGGAGCATGTACCCAACACTGTGCTCAAACAGTTCGGGGGACTCCTCAGGAGGAGGACATGGTGGGTCTAGGGAAGGAGTGACTAATGATGACATTGATACCAGAGAAGAGGACGCTTTGGCAGCTGCTTTGCCAGTACCCTGAGCCTGGGTGAGAGAGGATGAGGAGGATGAGGTGGGCTTGGTCATCCACTCTACCAAGTCTTCGGCATGATGTGGCTCAACATGTCCAGCTGCCGAAAAGAAGGACAAGCGTGTCCCATGGCCACGTGCTGATGACAATACACCGCGTCCACGACCAGCACTGTTGCCCCCAGACACAGAGCCTGCTTGCCCTCTTTTTTTGCCTCCTGACTGTCTGCCTCTCCTTGTTTGCCTTCCAGACATTTTAATGGATGGCCTGCAGGGAGATGGGAAAAACAGCAATGAGGGCTACCTTCAGGTGTATACTGTGCAAGAGGCTTAGCAACAATGACACTGACACTGTCCCCTGCCTATCCTTCTCTGTCCCTAAACACAAGGATTTGCAATATGCTTCAGCAAGATTGGTTTAGCACAGAATAGCACACTGACAGTTTCCCTCACTGTCCTTCTCTGTCCCTACAAACAAGGTTTAGCACAGAATAGCACACTGATAGTTTCCCCGAGTGTCCTTCTCTGTCCCTAAACTCAAGGATTTCAAATACGGTTCAGCAAGATTGGTTTAGCACAGAATAGCACACTGACAGTTTCCCTCACTGTCCTTCTCTGTCCCTACAAACAAGGTTTAGCACAGAATAGCATACTGACAGTTTCCCCGAGTGTCCTTCTCTGTCCCTAAACTCAAGGATTTCAAATACGGTTCAGCAAGATTGGTTTAGCACAGAATAGCACACTGACAGTTTCCCCGAGTGTCCTTCTCTGTCCCTAAACTCAAGGATTTCAAATATGGTTCAGCAAGATTGGTTTAGCACAGAATAGCACACTGACAGTTTCCCTCACTGTCCTTCTCTGTCCCTACAAACAAGGTTTAGCACAGAATAGCACACTGATAGTTTCCCTCACTGTCCTTCTCTGTCCCTACAAACAAGATTTAGCACAGAATAGCACACTGATAGTTTCCACGAGTGTCCTTCTCTGTCCCTAAACTCAAGGATTTCAAATACGGTTCAGCAAGATTGGTTTAGCACAGAATAGCACACTGACACTTTCCCTCTCTGTCCTTCTCTGTCCCTACAAACAAGGTTTAGCACAGAATAGCACACTGACAGTTTCCCCGAGTGTCCTTCTCTGTCCCTAAACTCAAGGATTTCAAATATGGTTCAGCAAGATTGGTTTAGCACAGAATAGCACACTGACAGTTTCCCTCACTGTCCTTCTCTGTCCCTACAAACAAGGTTTAGCACAGAATAGCACACTGATAGTTTCCCCGAGTGTCCTTCTCTGTCCCTAAACTCAAGGATTTCAAATACGGTTCAGCAAGATTGGTTTAGCACAGAATAGCACACTGACAGTTTCCCTCACTGTCCTTCTCTGTCCCTACAAACAAGGTTTAGCACAGAATAGCACACTGACAGTTTCCCCGAGTGTCCTTCTCTGTCCCTAAACTCAAGGATTTCAAATATGGTTCAGCAAGATTGGTTTAGCACAGAATAGCACACTAACACTTTCCCTCACTGTCCTTCTCTGTCCCTACAAACAAGGTTTAGCACAGAATAGCACACTGACAGTTTCCCCGAGTGTCCTTCTCTGTCCCTAAACTCAAGGATTTCAAATATGGTTCAGCAAGATTGGTTTAGCACAGAATAGCACACTGACAGTTTCCCTCACTGTCCTTCTCTGTCCCTACAAACAAGGTTTAGCACAGAATAGCACACTGATAGTTTCCCCGAGTGTCCTTCTCTGTCCCTAAACTCAAGGATTTCAAATACGGTTCAGCAAGATTTGTTTAGCACAGAATAGCACATTGACAGTTTCCCTCACTGTCCTTCTCTGTCCCTACAAACAAGGTTTAGCACAGAATAGCACACTGACAGTTTCCCCGAGTGTTCTTCTCTGTCCCTAAACTCAAGGATTTCAAATATGGTTCAGCAAGATTGGTTTAGCACAGAATAGCACACTGACAGTTTCCCTCACTGTCCTTCTCTGTCCCTACAAACAAGGTTTAGCACAGAATAGCACACTGACAGTTTCCCCGAGTGTCCTTCTCTGTCCCTAAACTCAAGGATTTCAAATATGGTTCAGCAAGATTGGTTTAGCACAGAATAGCACACTGACAGTTTCCCTCACTGTCCTTCTCTGTCCCTACAAACAAGGTTTAGCACAGAATAGCACACTGATAGTTTCCCCGAGTGTCCTTCTCTGTCCCTAAACTCAAGGATTTCAAATACGGTTCAGCAAGATTGGTTTAGCACAGAATAGCACACTGACAGTTACCCTCACTGTCCTTCTCTGTCCCTACAAACAAGGTTTAGCACAGAATAGCACACTGACAGTTTCCCCGAGTGTCCTTCTCTGTCCCTAAACTCAAGGATTTCAAATATGGTTCAGCAAGATTGGTTTAGCACAGAATAACACACTGACACTTGCCCTCACTGTCCTTCTCTGTCCCTACAAACAAGGTTTAGCACAGAATAGCACACTGACAGTTTCCCCGAGTGTCCTTCTCTGTCCCTAAACTCAAGGATTTCAAATATGGTTCAGCAAGATTGGTTTAGTACAGAATAGCACACTGACAGTTTCCCTCACTGTCCTTCTCTGTCCCTACAAACAAGGTTTAGCACAGAATAGCACACTGATAGTTTCCCCGAGTGTCCTTCTCTGTCCCTAAACTCAAGGATTTCAAATACGGTTCAGCAAGATTGGTTTAGCACAGAATAGCACACTGACAGTTTCCCTCACTGTCCTTCTCTGTCCCTACAAACAAGGTTTAGCACAGAATAGCACACTGACAGCTTCCCCGAGTGTCCTTCTCTGTCCCTAAACTCAAGGATTTCAAATATGGTTCAGCAAGATTGGTTTAGCACAGAATAGCACACTGACACTTTCCCTCACTGTCCTTCTCTGTCCCTACAAACAAGGTTTAGCACAGAATAGCACACTGATAGTTTCCCCGAGTGTCCTTCTCTGTCCCTAAACTCAAGGATTTCAAATACGGTTCAGCAAGATTTGTTTAGCACAGAATAGCACACTGACAGTTTCCCTCACTGTCCTTCTCTGTCCCTACAAACAAGCTTTAGCACAGAATAGCACACTGACAGTTTCCCCGAGTGTCCTTCTCTGTCCCTAAACTCAAGGATTTCAAATATGGTTCAGCAAGATTGGTTTAGCACAGAATAGCACACTGACACTTTCCCCTCACTGTCCTTCTCTGTCCCTACAAACAAGGTTTAGCACAGAATAGCACACTGATAGTTTCCCTGAGTGTCCTTCTCTGTCCCTAAACTCAAGGATTTCAAATACGGTTCAGCAAGATTGGTTTAGCACAGAATAGCACACTGACAGTTTCCCTCACTGTCCTTCTCTGTCCCTACAAACAAGGTTTAGCACAGAATAGCACACTGACAGTTTCCCCGAGTGTCCTTCTCTGTCCCTAAACTCAAGGATTTCAAATATGGTTCAGCAAGATTGGTTTAGCACAGAATAGCACACTGACACTTTCCCTCACTGTCCTTCTCTGTCCCTACAAACAAGGTTTAGCACAGAATAGCACACTGACAGTTTCCCCGAGTGTCCTTCTCTGTCCCTAAACTCAAGGATTTCAAATATGGTTCAGCAAGATTGGTTTAGCACAGAATAGCACACTGACAGTTTCCCTCACTGTCCTTCTCTGTCCCTACAAACAAGGTTTAGCACAGAATAGCACACTGATAGTTTCCCCGAGTGTCCTTCTCTGTCCCTAAACTCAAGGATTTCAAATACGGTTCAGCAAGATTGGTTTAGCACAGAATAGCACACTGACAGTTTCCCTCACTGTCCTTCTCTGTCCCTACAAACAAGGTTTAGCACAGAATAGCACACTGACAGTTTCCCCGAGTGTCCTTCTCTGTCCCTAAACTCAAGGATTTCAAATATGGTTCAGCAAGATTGGTTTAGCACAGAATAGCACACTGACACTTTCCCTCACTGTCCTTCTCTGTCCCTACAAACAAGGTTTAGCACAGAATAGCACATCTGACAGTTTCCCCGAGTGTCCTTCTCTGTCCCTAAACTCAAGGATTTCAAATATGGTTCAGCAAGATTGGTTTAGCACAGAATAGCACACTGACAGTTTCCCTCACTGTCCTTCTCTGTCCCTACAAACAAGGTTTAGCACAGAATAGCACACTGATAGTTTCCCCGAGTGTCCTTCTCTGTCCCTAAACTCAAGGATTTCAAATACGGTTCAGCAAGATTGGTTTAGCACAGAATAGCACACTGACAGTTTCCCTCACTGTCCTTCTCTGTCCCTACAAACAAGGTTTAGCACAGAATAGCACACTGACAGTTTCCCCGAGTGTCCTTCTCTGTCCCTAAACTCAAGGATTTCAAATATGGTTCAGCAAGATTGGTTTAGCACAGAATAGCACACTGACACTTTCCCTCACTGTCCTTCTCTGTCCCTACAAACAAGGTTTAGCACAGAATAGCACACTGACAGTTTCCCCGAGTGTCCTTCTCTGTCCCTAAACTCAAGGATTTCAAATATGGTTCAGCAAGATTGGTTTAGCACAGAATAGCACACTGACAGTTTCCCTCACTGTCCTTCTCTGTCCCTACAAACAAGGTTTATCACAGAATAGCACACTGATAGTTTCCCTGAGTGTCCTTCTCTGTCCCTAAACTCAAGGATTTCATATACGGTTCAGCAAGATTGGTTTAGCACAGAATAGCACACTGACAGTTTCCCTCACTGTCCTTCTCTGTCCCTACAAACAAGGTTTATCACAGAATAGCACACTGACAGTTTCCCCGAGTGTCCTTCTCTGTCCCTAAACTCAAGGATTTCAAATATGGTTCAGCAAGATTGGTTTAGCACAGAATAGCACACTGACAGTTTCCCTCACTGTCCTTCTCTGTCCCTACAAACAAGGTTTAGCACAGAATAGCACACTGATAGTTTCCCCGAGTGTCCTTCTCTGTCCCTAAACTCAAGGATTTCAAATACGGTTCAGCAAGATTGGTTTAGCACAGAATAGCACACTGACAGTTTCCCCGAGTGTCCTTCTCTGTCCCTAAACTCAAGGATTTCAAATATGGTTCAGCAAGATTGGTTTAGCACAGAATAGCACACTGACACTTTCCCTCACTGTCCTTCTCTGTCCCTACAAACAAGGTTTAGCACAGAATAGCACACTGATAGTTTCCCTCACTGTCCTTCTCTGTCCCTACAAACAAGATTTAGCACAGAATAGCACACTGACAGTTTCCCCGAGTGTCCTTCTCTGTCCCTAAACTCAAGGATTTCAAATATGGTTCAGCAAGATTGGTTTAGCACAGAATAGCACACTGACAGTTTCCCTCACTGTCTTTCTCTGTCCCTACAAACAAGGTTTAGCACAGAATAGCACACTGATAGTTTCCCTCACTGTCCTTCTCTGTCCCTACAAACAAGGTTTAGCACAGAATAGCACACTGACACTTTCCCTCACTGTCCTTCTCTGTCCCTACAAACAAGGTTTAGCACAGAATAACACACTGACACTCTCCCTACCTATCCTTCTCTGTGCCTAAACACAAGGAATCCAGGATTAGTAAAGGAAAAAAATGACACTGTCCCTGCCTATGCTTCTCTTTCCCTGCTCCGGAACACACTACACAAGGCTGCCGCGCTGGCGGCCTTTTATAGTGTGGGGCGTGTACTAAACCCCCTCAGCAATAATTGGCCACAGGCATCCTGACTGTGGCCAATCATTGCTCTCCTCGCTGCCGGCGCTGTGATTGGCCAAGCATGCGGGGTCACAGTGCATGCTTGGCCAATCACAGCGCCTGGATGACACTGCGATGGCGTAGTGCATTGTGGGCCGTTCGCGTCACTCGAATTTGGCGCGAACGGCCCAAATGGTTCGATCTTCGTCGAACGATCGAACAGCCGATGTTCGAGTCGAACGTATGTTTGACTCGAACACGAAGCTCATCCCTACTTCCTATACTGTGTATATAAAAATAAATAATTTCAATATATATTTTCAAATTATGAAAGTGCATACAAACCATTGAAAGGCTTTCTGCATACTGGAACCATATATACAGTACAAAGTGATTTTATATTATAAAGTACAATTACATTTTCCAACTACAATCCACAGATCACTATTGTGAATATACAGTTTACGAATGATAAATAATTGCCACCACATCTTCACTTAATTAAAAAACATGAACTGCAATGTCTAGTTAGATGGCTTATTCACTAATACAAAAATATTAGAACATTTCTTTGACTTGAGCGCAAACTTTTTTCTCACTTGTGCAAAATGGGAAGGAACCCACACAGTGAAATTGGCTTGATGCAAAAGGTATAAACAATGGAAAATCGATGTGTATGTTTCTTTTTTTAACATAATAGAATGAATGGGTAAAAGGAACCCTTTTTTTAATAACCATAGCAGAGGGTAGAACATAGGTCACCAAACTTTTCCACATGAACCCAGGTTCACACTGGGCTGCGGGAGTGAAGCCGTGCGAGTTCAGCTAAACTCGCGCCATTTTACTCCCGCTGTCAGTCCCGATTTCGGCCCTGATTACAGAGACATCTGTACAGTTTCTGCACAGATGTCAATGTAAATCGCGGGGCGAAATTGCAAAAAGTAGTCCAGAAACTACTTTTTAAAATCGGTGCAGCGCCGCAAATGCGGCGTCGCACCGATTAGGACGGTGTCATTGCCGGCAATTTCCGGCAAATGCCGCCAATTTGACATGTCAAATCGCATGTCAAAACGCAGCAGTGTGAACCAGGGCTTAATGGGGGAATTAATGAAACTGGAGCAGACCAAATTTGGAGCAGCTGTTCATAGCAATTGACCAGCTTCTAACTTCAGCTTAATCAGTTAATCTTTAAAAAATGAAAGCTAGAAGCTGATTGCCATGCACAGCTGCTTCAGATTCTGGCTGCTCCAGTCTTAGTAAATTCCCCTCTATGTGTCAAGTTACAAGCCTTACGCTGGATACACACTATACAATTTTCTTTTGATTTTTTCCTTTAGATTTGCCAAAACCATATAATAAGAGGTCAAACCTAAACACTTTCAATTTTTATGCAATCAGGAAGGCCCTTGCACTACATAGTTGAAGGTAAATCTAAAGGAAATCGAAAAAAGTTGTATAGTGTGTATCCAGCTTTAGATAACCAGTGTACTAGTGAAAAATAGTGCACCATGGACATGAGATCTTCTCCAATTCCTGTACCTTCAAACACCACATCAGCCACAATACCTGCACCATCAGAAACACAATGGTTTTACAGTCATACATGCTGCAGCTGAAGGCTATATATACTAGGAGAAGGAAGGGGGTAAGAGGGCTTGCTTTTAAATGTCTGCATTTGCAGGCAGGCCAGTGCTGGTACTGGGAGGAGGGCAAGTAACCTGAAGGTCAGTGATGTTTAGCAGACCTCTCTGAAACTTCATGGAGGCGATTGAACCATGGACACAGAGGGGCAGTTACAGTTTATGGCAGCAGCACTGTATTTGAAGGAGGCAGGGGCCCACCAGAGGCTCCTCCAGTCCTCTGGCAGGCCATTCCAGGCCTGAGTATACTCCATTTTCTTGGTTGCCAGACTCATGGGTAGAATATTGCTATAAAGATTGCACATGAAACCTTTGCTTCTTAGGGCAGCAAAGATGCAGTAGAGTCTGGTACGGTCAGCACAGGGCTGTGGTTTTATGAGGGCCTCCTCTTCAAGCAGCTCAAAGGCTTACAGGCTGGCAATAATATAGAAAGACAGCTCAACTACACACATTCCTCAAATTTGTCGATTTCTTTGTGCCAGGTCTGTATCTCTGAGAGGAGAATGTAACTTTTTTAGTTTTTTTTTAACTTAATAATTACAATTGAAAAATTTACGAGGATTAACGAACATATAATGTTACAAACTATTCAATGGCTATGGTCAAGGACAGGATTAGGCACATCTAAAAAATACAGTCCTCATTCTAAGTAAGAAAATATATTGCACACATATCAGTATTACAGAAACACAACTAAAAAACTACAGTATATAGTATTATTGCAAACTAACCTGGTACAAATGTTTTTCACCCTTTAGATGAAAACCATTTACAATATACAAGAAAAAAATATTCAGCAGATTAACTTTTCAGATATCTGCTACTTGCAAATCATCCTTATCAAGGTAGCATCCTTACTGGTTCTTTCATCGTTATTCAGGATTCAAACATACACTTCCACATATAATAGCCTATATACAAAAGTAATACAGGAGTGTATCCTAATGACACAGTGTATTCATATATTTACATTACTGTATTTGCTCATCAGTGCCATATGTTCTCTTCATCATATGTACACAGTGCATTTGTTATTAGTACTTACAGTAAAGATCAGGGCTTTTTTTCAGCGGGAACGTGGGGCAACGCAGTTCCGGCACCTCCAGCACTGAATGTATATAATGGCAAGGGGTGCAGATATATCAATGCTGGCTGCTGGGGGATCTATTGTCATTGGGGGGGATCTATTGTTGCTGGGAGGTCTCTTGCTCCTGAGGGGGATCGATTGTTGCTGGTGGGATATATTGTTAAGTGGAGAGACCTACTGTTGAGAAAGGGGTCTGTTGTTTCTGGCTGCTGGTGAGTCTATTAATGCTGACTACTGGGAGATCTAGTGTTGCGGGTGGGGGTCTATTATTGCTTCGGTGCATCTACTGTTGCTGGGGGGTATGTTGTTGCATAGGTGGATCAATTGTTGCTGGGAAGATCTATTATAGCTGATGGGGTCTATTGTTGCCGGGGATGGGTCTATTATTGCTGTCTGCAGGGGACTTATTTTACTGCCTTTCATTAGCAAATTAAAAAAATTATTAATGGTTCTGTATTCTCTAACTGGCAGTACTAGGAGGTGGGTAGGGGGTGAAAACAAGGGACGGTGCTCGGAAATTCAAAGGGGGTGGAGACAAGGGATCACTTGGAATGGGGGCGTTTCTATACCCATTCTCTAAGAGAAAAAAAGCCCTGGTGAAGACTATCCGGTTGATTTACTAAAACTGGAGAGAGCAAAGTCTGGTGCAGCTGTGCATGGTAGCCAATCAGCTTCTAACTTCAGCTTGCTCAATTAAGCTTTGACAAAAAACCTGGAA
Organism: Rana muscosa; assembly: GCA_029206835.1. Lineage (NCBI taxonomy): Eukaryota > Metazoa > Chordata > Amphibia > Anura > Ranidae > Rana > Rana muscosa. The sequence goes on from CM055117.1 coordinate 497,561,652, forward strand.
GCTGATTGGTTTCTATGCTGAGCTGCACCAGATTTTGCACTCTCCAGTTTTGATAAATTAATCCCTGTGTCACGTACCTTGGTTGGAGGCCGAGTTGACATGAGGGCTACCCTTGTGGCTCTGGTTTGAGCACCCCTGAAGGTGGTGACAGGGGTAAAAAGTTCAAAGAAGCACAGGTGCTAATAAATTGGTAGCAGGTCATTGCCACGGACAGAGACATAGTCAAGGTCAGCCAGGGTCATACACAGTGAGCCAGTAGCGTGAACAGGAAGCAGGCAGAGCAAGGTCAGTAGCAGGTCGAGGTCAGCAATAGGGAAGCAGGAAGAGAATACATAGTTACATAGTTACATAGTTAGTCAGGTTGAAAAAAGACACAAGTCCACCCAGTTCAACCAAAAAAATAAAACAAAATACAATCCCATATACACAATCCTATACCCACAGTTGATCCAGAGGAAGGTAAAAAAACCCAGCAAAGCATGTCAGAGGCAAGCCAGGTCAGTATCCAGAATCCCCAGAGCAAGGTCAGGAACGTGCTGGGTCAGCAAAGGAAGATTAGTCAGCAAAAGCAGGAACACAGGAACATGGGCCACGGGAAAGCTGAAGAACATCCAGCGATAAGCACACACCAGGTTTTCCTTTAACTACTTTTGGACCGCCCACTGAACATATACTGTGGCAGGGTGGCCCGGCTGTACGTTATTTGCACTTCCTGGCCTGGGGCCTGGTCTGGGGCGCGCACGCTGCCGGTGACCCACTCCCGCTGTGATTGGACACAATAGGAGCCAATCAGTGGGTCCACCGGCCACCCGCGATCATTCGGGGGAATGACAGAATGGTGGTCCGCCAATGTAAACAAGACAGACCGTTGTTCTCTCACAGAGGAAAAGAGAGATCTGTGATCCCTGCTAATCAGGAACACCGATCTCTCTCTTCGTTTAGTGTCAGCATCCCCCACACAGTTAGAAAGCACAAATAGGGAACACATTTAAACCTTTGATTGCCCCTGATGTTAACTCCTTTCCTGCCTGTGTCATTTATACAGTGTCAGTGCATTTTTTTCGTACTGATCACTGTATTGGTGTCACTGGCCCCCAAAAAGTGTCACTTAGTGTCCAATTTGTCCACAGCAATCCCGTTAAAATCGCTGATCACCGCCATTACTAATAAAAAATAAGTCCCTAAATTTATCCCATAGTTTGTAGACGCAATAACTTTTGTGCACACCCTCCCAGATAGGGGCAAAATAGTTTTCAGAGATTAACACAAATATTGATACCTTTCCACAGCATGTGGTACTAGCAGTAAACCTCTAGTGGCTGGACAGAAGGATATAAATATTGAAAACCCAGTAGTATTACATCTTCCTGCTATAATGCCAGGAACACTCCCCAGCTGCAGACTGAAGCAAGCAATTACAATGAGTTTAGAGAAAAGCTGCAGAAAGTAGAACTATCAATTAGAGTCCAGGACGATTACTGCCCAGCAAACTAAATTTAATAAGTAACTCCTGCTTAGGGCAGGGTTACATAGTTACACAGTTAGTCAGGTTGAAAAAAGACACAAGTTCATCTAGTTCAACCAATAAATAAAAAAAATTAAAATTAATTATACAATCCCATATACACAATCCTTCACCCACAGTTGATCCAGAGAAAGGCGAAAAACCCCAGCAAAAAATGATCAAATTTGCTACAGCAGGGAAATAATTCCTTCCTGATCCCCCGAGAGGCAATCGGATTTTCCCTGAATCAACTTTACCTATAAGTGTCAGTACCCAGTTATATTATGTACAATAAGGAAAGAATACAGGCCTTTTTAAAAGCAATCTACTGAGCTGGCCAGAACCACCTCTGGAGGGAGTCTATTCCACATTTTCACAGCTCCTACTGTGAAGAAACCTTTCTGTATTTGAAGATTAAATCTTTTTTCCTCTAGACATAAAGAGTGTCCCCCTCCTCTGTGATGACCTTAAAGTGAATAAGTCAACACCAAGTTCACTATATGGACCACTTATGTATTTATACATGTTGATCATATCCCCCTTAATCTCCTCTTCTCAAGAGAGAATAAATTCAGTTCCTATAATCTATCCTCATAGCTGAGTTCTTCCATGCCTCTTATCAGTTTGGTTGCCCTTCTCTGCACTTTCTCAAGTTCCCAGATATCCTTTTTGAGAACTGGTGCCCAAAACTAAACTGCATATTCCAGATGAGGTCTTATTAATGATTTGTACAGGGGAAAAATGATACCTCACTCTCTGGAGTCCATACCTCGCTTAATGCTAGAAAGGATTTTGCTCGCTTTGTAAACCGAAGCTTGGCATTGCATGCTATTAAGCTTATGATCTACCAAAACCCCCAGATCATTCTCCACTATGGATTACCCCAGTTACACTCCCCCTAGTAGGTATTATGCATGCATATTCTGAGCCCTCAAGTGCATAATTTTACATTTATCAACATTAAACCTCATTTGCCACATTGTTTCCCAATTAAACAGTGCATCAAGGTTGGCTTGTAAGTTGGAGACATCCTGTAAGGGCGTTATTCCACTGCATAGCTTGGTGTCATCTGCAAAGACTGAAATTGTACTTTTAATCCCAGACCCTATATCATTTATAAAGATATTAAAATATAGGGGTCCCAACAGTGAACCTTGGGGTATACCACTTATAACCTTAGACCATTCAGAGTAAGAATCATTAACCAGGGTGGCTACGCATCTTTACAAAATTGGGGGTTCAGGGAAATTAAAGGAAAACTGTAATGAGGAAATATGGAGGTGGTCATCACTGACTTATTTTTCTGAAAGTTGGCACCCTAAATCATTAAAGTTTATGTAGGCCTGAAACTATTTTTATTTAGGAAAGGGTTTAGGGCAGAAAGAATCCTCTGTCTGTTTATTATTTTTGTCCCACAGATTTGTAGTGATCTCATATGAGGCCTCGTACACACGACCGATTTTCTCGGCAAGAATCAGCAAGAAACTTGCTGGCAGAGATGTCTTGCCGAGTAAATCAATATTTAAAAAGTGTGGCGCCAATGAATGATGAGGAAGAACCTCAACCGTGCAATATACTGAAATAAGTATATGTAAATTTTTAAATTGAACACAATGTAGTGATAAATATACCCTGTGACATGTGCATAATATACAATTTACATGAAAATACCATATAGCATAAAACGATGCCTCATCCACCTGTCTCTACTGACAGTCAGCAGGTGGTGAACCAATAGCTATATCGTGCATATACAAACAAAACAAACAGAACTTAATTCCAATGGGTGTCAAGTTCATATGGGGTAACTTTGATGAGTTTCTGCCAATATAATGGTCATACACTAAAGGAAAGTTCCAGCAAAGAATCTCCCGAAGAACTTGGGATAACCTTATCCGTATACCGGGAAGTATGTTGGATGTAGTAGACCACTAGGTATATACTTTCACCCGGGAGTGCCTTCACCATGGATCCATAAAGGAGAAAGGGATACTCTTACCAGCTATGATGGATCCAATGCGCCGTACGGCGGATGGATCTTTCAGGCTTTGTCTCTACCAGAGACGGGGGAGCGACAACCGGAGTATGTAGAACGCCTCCTCTTAGAGCTGGCAGCACTTCTATTTTATCAAGAACGATCCAATCCCAAATCGAAAAGCACCTCAATAGGTCATAGCCATGAAAAACAGGGAAAAGATTCTCCACATGGTGTAAATCCAAAAATGATTTATTAAAACATCCGTTTTAAAGTTCAAGCAATGTGAACACTCGGTAAAAATTCTTAAAAGGCAAATATATAAAAAGCAAAATATAAGAAAAGCCACGACACTCCAGAACACAGCAGTACAAAAACGAAGACAGCGTGGTCAAGTCAGCTGGAGCTGGTGTATTGTCCGACCAGTTTCGTCTTAACAGACATCTACTGGGAAATACAACAAGCCCACTGACCTCCACGCTTATATATAAGAAGAGTAATCATAAATTTGAAACAGTTGTGATCTAATTTGTATCCCAAATCTCCGGGATCCCTCTGTCCAATCATAGAGGGTATTAGATAATATCACCTAAATGGTAAGCCAATAGGGAAGAGATTGCTAAAGAGGACCTCGCCACGTCATCCCTCATGTGACCATGATCGTCGGTGTGCAGAGGTATGTCAGCATCCCGTGACGCTCCGTCCCAGCGTGAGCGTCACTCATACGGCAGTCTGGGAAATGTAGTCTCACTCCGAGGCCGTACCACACTCCCCTATCACCGCCGCTACGTCACTACGTCATGACGTCATGGCGGCGCGACCAGCCGCAAAGCAACCTGGGGCGTGTAGTGTACTGTGAGTCTAGCCATCATGATCACAGACTATCTCCCGTCATCCTTGCCCTCACGCAGCATCAGACAAAATGCCTGACACGAGATCAGCGCCCTACCTGACATATATAGTGTCATAAATGCTATAAATGCTAATCTTCAAGGACGTGTATCAAAACAAGCAATGATACTTATATGATACATCATATTTCTTAATGGATTGGGGAGAACATCTATTCATGTCAATATGGAAGAACTTTTCAGTATTTGGTGTAGTGCTTATTGGCCAAAACAACCTATTACAAAAACCAGTATATGTAGTTTATTATAAGATAACTATTACTCCATATACGGTGATCAGAATACTAATTCTAATCCGTGCACAACATGGTGGTAAATATATAATAGATTAATATCAATATTTGGACCAGTATCCCGGAATTAAGGAACATATAAAGGTGTCGTCATGGTACATATATAGTACGCATAAATAACTTCTATAATCACAGTTAATATGGCGAAAATATTGCATACAAGGGGATATAGTCAATCTATATGGAATTAAGCTTGGTTAATAAAAGCATTAATATCCCAGTCAATTTTAAGGCCATACGGCCTATAACATTTGAGCTGGTAAATCCAGTAAGTTTCTAGCTGGGAGACCCCCCTAATGCGGGACTCCCCCCTCCAACTAGGGATAAACTTGTCTATAATTTGAAATGTAGTGCCTTTAGGATCTTTATTATGGAACTCCAAATAGTGTCTGGGAACACTATGGTTCGTCTTACCCTTTTTAATACTGGTGAGATGTTCCCCTACCCTGATAGAAAATGTGCGGATAGTACGCCCTACATACTGCTTCCCGCAGGGGCAGGTAAGCAAATAAACGATATATTTGGTTGCACATGTGGCAAAATGTTTCATTTGGTAACTAACACCGGTAGACGTAGATCTAAAGGTGTCAGTTTTACGTTTCCCACAGGTGTTAATCAAACAGACCTTACATTTTTTACAGGGATAATACGCCTTTAATTGAGGAAAGAAGGTAGGTATTATTGGGGGATCAGTAACATTAGGTGCGATCTGATTCCTTAATGAGGGTGCTCCTCGATATGTTACTCCGGCTTTATCAGGCAAAGACGGTCCCAACACCATATCATTTTTTAGAACTTTCCAGTGTTTCTGGAAAATATCTTTTATCTGTCTATGTTGGACAGAGTATGTGGTGAAAAAGGAAAACTTATATTTTTGTTCTTGAATGGGCTTATCCCACTCTTTGACTAAAGAGTCTCTCTCAATCTTGGCTATATGTTGGATTTCATCCTCTATAGTCGAAACTTGGTACCCCTTCTCTACAAATCTGGATTTAAGTATATTGGCTTGATAAAAAAAGTCCGAAAGATTGGAACAGTTGCGTCTGACTCTTAGAATCTGGCTGCGAGGCACAGATCGCAGCCATGTAGAGTGATGGCAACTGTCGACCGGAATGTAACCATTCCGGTCTGTGGGTTTGAAAAATGCCCTAGTTTGTAATTGTCCATTATTGGAAAAGATTTCCAAATCCAAAAAATGGATAGACCTATAACTGGTCTCATAGGACAGATTAATACCCACATTATTATCATTCAAGGTGGACATGAAGGAAACAAGAGAAGTCTCGTCACCCCTCCATAGGAGGAGGATGTCATCTATGTATCGAACCCAGAGAATAATCTCGGGTCGATTATACGCATAGATGACATCCTCCTCCCATTTGGCCATAAAAATGTTAGCCAAGCTCGGGGCAAATTTTGCCCCCATTGCGACCCCCTTTTGTTGCAAAAAGAAGTCCCCATTGTACCAGAAATAATTGTGGTGTGTAGCGAATTGTAAGAGGTCCATAATATATTGTTTTTGCGTGCCCGAAAGGGTATTGACTCTTGACAGAAATAAATTTACTGCCGACAGACCTAAGTCGTGTGAGATACTAGTATACAGCGAAGCAATGTCCGCTGTCACAAGTAAGATGTCCTCGCTATAATTTACCTGTTGTAATAGAGAAATTACATGTCGGGTGTCTTTTAAATAGGATGGTATAGACTTCACGATGGGCTGAAGATGGAAGTCTATATACCTCCCTATTCGTGAAGTCACGGAGTCGATTCCGCTAATAATTGGGCGACCCGGAGGATTGCTCACGCACTTGTGTACCTTTGGTAAATAATACAATATTGGAATCCGTGGAGCAACAGGAACCAAATAACATTGCTCCTTTTTATCAAGGATTCCCAATTGTGTCCCAGTATCAATCAGATCTATCAGAGCTGTTTTATAGCTCTGAGTCGGATTACCATTGAGGCGAGTATAAGTGGCCGTATCACTTAGAATTCTAGTCATTTCCAAATGATAAGCAGTTTTGTCTAGGACAACTATGCCTCCACCCTTATCGGCGGGACGTATAGTCAGATCTTTTCTCTCACACAAAGATTTCAAGCCAATTTTTATCTTAGGGTCACTGTATATTCTTTTTTTAGGTAATGCCTCCAAGTCCCTCAGAACCAAGTCTTTGAATACCTGAACTGAGGGCGCTATGGGGCATGGTGGATTGAAGAGAGAGGGGTTTGAAAGCCCTGAATGTACCATAAGTGAACTATTATCCTGTGTTGATGGTCTAGTTGGGTTAGAAATAAAATATCTTTGAATATTTAATTTTCGAACAAACTTATGCACATCAATAAATGTGGCAAATTTGTTCAAATGTTTAGGGGGAACATATTTAAGACCTTTATTTAGAACAGTTTTTTCAGCTTCCGTAAAGGTTGCTGTGCTTAGATTAAAAATTCCATCCTCCCTTATATGCATTTTCTTTTTTTGTTGTTGGATACGCCATCCACCTCTGCACCCACGTTTGGGTCTTGGTTTTTGTTGTACCCATTTTGTTCTCTGTAAAAAAACCACAAATAAGATGGACCGGGATGGCTCTGGTTATAATTATATGGAGATCTATTGTGTGCGTAATCATCATCTCTATCTCTATAATTATATTGAGGTGGATACGTACTCCTATCGTCTCTAAGTGGTGAGAAACGATTATGGGTCTGTGTAGGTGTTCTTTGATACTGATATGCATAATAGTCAGAATCTTGTTGACCGTAACCACCCCTTCCCCGGGGTGACTCGTGTCTCCAATGTTCCCGGGATTTATCTTTTCTACCCCTATTATTACCCCTAGGGCCTCTACCCCTTCCTCCTGGTATTGGAGGTGGACCCCTATATGGTGCATTAGGGGTACGTGCACTAGGTTGTCTTTGGTCAGATTCCCTGGCAATCGGAGGATGACTGTGAACCTGATTGGATGTGGATGGTACTAATCGCACATCCATGGATGGAGGAGCAGTTGTATCCATAGTCTGATTGTTTTGCTCAACTCCCAAGTCTTCCTTAGATTGCCAGCTAAAAACACAACAACTTTTATAGTCATTAACATCTCTAGTATATTTTTTTCTGTTTCTTTATTTTTTTGTTCTTTCTCTTCTTTTTCTAAATGGTCTTTCAGATTATTAGATAATAAATTGTATTCTGCTGTGGATTTGTATGGCGAAAGTTTATCCCTAATGTCCTTAATTTCTTTGTCTATGCTAGTTAATCGGGTCATTTTTTTCTCCAATAGGAACGAAATAAATGAAATGCCGGCTTCATTAAAATAACGGAACCAAGCATCTGTATCCAAATCCCCCTGTTGTGGGCATACATCCCATCTTAACCCTCTAGGGACCATGCGTTCCTTCACATATTGGTTCAGGAACATTTATTGATGTGCATAAGTTTGTTCGAAAATTAAATATTCAAAGATATTTTATTTCTAACCCAACTAGACCATCAACACAGGATAATAGTTCACTTATGGTACATTCAGGGCTTTCAAACCCCTCTCTCTTTAATCCACCATGCCCCATAGCGCCCTCAGTTCAGGTATTCAAAGACTTGGTTCTGAGGGACTTGGAGGCATTACCTAAAAAAAGAATATACAGTGACCCTAAGATAAAAATTGGCTTGAAATCTTTGTGTGAGAGAAAAGATCTGACTATACGCCCCGCCGATAAGGGTGGAGGCATAGTTGTCCTAGACAAAACTGCTTATCATTTGGAAATGACTAGAATTCTAAGTGATACGGCCACTTATACTCGCCTCAATGGTAATCCGACTCAGAGCTATAAAACAGCTCTGATAGATCTGATTGATACTGGGACACAATTGGGAATCCTTGATAAAAAGGAGCAATGTTATTTGGTTCCTGTTGCTCCACGGATTCCAATATTGTATTATTTACCAAAGGTACACAAGTGCGTGAGCAATCCTCCGGGTCGCCCAATTATTAGCGGAATCGACTCCGTGACTTCACGAATAGGGAGGTATATAGACTTCCATCTTCAGCCCATCGTGAAGTCTATACCATCCTATTTAAAAGACACCCGACATGTAATTTCTCTATTACAACAGGTAAATTATAGCGAGGACATCTTACTTGTGACAGCGGACGTTGCTTCGCTGTATACTAGTATCTCACACGACTTAGGTCTGTCGGCAGTAAATTTATTTCTGTCAAGAGTCAATACCCTTTTGGGCACGCAAAAACGATATATTATGGACCTCTTACAATTCGCTACACACCACAATTATTTCTGGTACAATGGGGACTTCTTTTTGCAACAAAAGGGGGTCGCAATGGGGGCAAAATTTGCCCCGAGCTTGGCTAACATTTTTATGGCCAAATGGGAGGAGGATGTCATCTATGCGTATAATCGACCCGAGATTATTCTCTGGGTTCGATACATAGATGACATCCTCCTCCTATGGAGGGGTGACGAGACTTCTCTTGTTTCCTTCATGTCCACCTTGAATGATAATAATGTGGGTATTAATCTGTCCTATGAGACCAGTTATAGGTCTATCCATTTTTTGGATTTGGAAATCTTTTCCAATAATGGACAATTACAAACTAGGACCTTTTTTTAAACCCACAGACCGGAATGGTTACATTCCGGTCGACAGTTGCCATCACTCTACATGGCTGCGATCTGTGCCTCGCAGCCAGATTCTAAGAGTCAGACGCAACTGTTCCAATCTTTCTGACTTTTTTTATCAAGCCAATATACTTAAATCCAGATTTGTAGAGAAGGGGTACCAAGTTTCGACTATAGAGGATGAAATCCAACATATAGCCAAGATTGAGAGAGACTCTTTAGTCAAAGAGCGGGATAAGCCCATTCAAGAACAAAAATATAAGTTTTCCTTTTTCACCACATACTCTGTCCAACATAGACAGATAAAAGATATTTTCCAGAAACACTGGAAAGTTCTAAAAAATTATATGGTGTTGGGACCGTCTTTGCCTGATAAATCCGGAGTAACATATCGAGGAGCACCCTCATTAAGGAATCAGATCGCACCTAATGTTACTGATCCCCCAATAATACCTACCTTCTTTCCTCAATTAAAGGCGTATTATCCCTGTAAAAAATGTAAGGTCTGTTTGATTAACACCTGTGGGAAACGTAAAACTGACACCTTTAGATCTACGTCTACCGGTGTTAGTTACCAAATGAAACATTTTGCCACATGTGCGACCAAATATATCGTTTATTTGCTTACCTGCCCCTGCGGGAAGCAGTATGTAGGGCGTACTATCCGCACATTTTCTATCAGGGTACTGGAACATCTCACCAGTATTAAAAAGGGTAAGACGAACCATAGTGTTCCCAGACACTATTTGGAGTTCCATAATAAAGATCCTAAAGGCACTACATTTCAAATTATAGACAAGTTTATCCCTAGTTGGAGGGGGAGTCCCGCATTAGGGGGGTCTCCCAGCTAGAAACTTACTGGATTTACCAGCTCAAATGTTATAGGCCGTATGGCCTTAACATTGACTGGGATATTAATGCTTTTATTAACCAAGCTTAATTCCATATAGATTGACTATATCCCCTTGTATGCAATATTTTCGCCATATTAACTGTGATTATAGAAGTTATTTATGCGTACTATATATGTACCATGACGACACCTTTATATGTTCCTTAATTCCGGGATACTGGTCCAAATATTGATATTAATCTATTATATATTTACCACCATGTTGTGCACGGATTAGAATTAGTATTCTGATCACCGTATATGGAGTAATAGTTATCATATAATGAACTACATATACTGGTTTTTGTAATAGGTTGTTTTGGCCAATAAGCACTACACCAAATACTGAAAAGTTCTTCCATATTGACATGAATAGATGTTCTCCCCAATCCATTAAGAAATATGATGTATCATATAAGTATCATTGCTTGTTTTGATACACGTCCTTGAAGATTAGCATTTATAGCATTTATGACACTATATATGTCAGGTAGGGCGCTGATCTCATGTCAGGCATTGTGTCTGATGCTGCGTGAGGGCAAGGATGACGGGAGATAGTCTGTGATCATGATGGCTAGACTCACAGTACACTACACGCCCCAGGTTGCTTTGCGGCTGGTCACGCCGCCATGACGTCATGACGTAGTGACGTAGTGGCGGTGATAGGGGAGTGTGGTACGGCCTCGGGGTGAGACTACATTTCCCAGACTGCCGTATGAGTGACGCTCACGCTGGGACGGAGTGTCACGGGATGCTGACATACCTCTGCACACCGACGATCATGGTCACATGACGGATGACGTGGCGAGGTCCTCTTTAGCAATCTCTTCCCTATTGGCTTACCATTTAGGTGATATTATCTAATACCCTCTATGATTGGACAGAGGGATCCCGGAGATTTGGGATACAAATTAGATCACAACTGTTTCAAATTTATGATTACTCTTCTTATATATAAGCGTGGAGGTCAGTGGGCTTGTTGTATTTCCCAGTAGATGTCTGTTAAGACGAAACCGGTCGGACAATACACCAGCTCCAGCTGACTTGACCACGCTGTCTTCGTTTTTGTACTGCTGTGTTCTGGAGTGTCGTGGCTTTTCTTATATTTTGCTTTTTATATATTTGCCTTTTAAGAATTTTTACCGAGTGTTCACATTGCTTGAACTTTAAAACGGATGTTTTAATAAATCATTTTTGGATTTACACCATGTGGAGAATCTTTTCCCTGTTTTTCATGGCTATGACCTATTGAGGTGCTTTTCGATTTGGGATTGGATCGTTCTTGATAAAATAGAAGTGCTGCCAGCTCTAAGAGGAGGCGTTCTACAGACTCCGGTTGTCGCTCCCCCGTCTCTGGTAGAGACAAAGCCTGAAAGATCCATCCGCCGTACGGCGCATTGGATCCATCATAGCTGGTAAGAGTATCCCTTTCTCCTTTATGGATCCATGGTGAAGGCACTCCCGGGTGAAAGTATATACCTAGTGGTCTACTACATCCAACATACTTCCCGGTATACGGATAAGGTTATCCCAAGTTCTTCGGGAGATTCTTTGCTGGAACTTTCCTTTAGTGTATGACCATTATATTGGCAGACACTCATCAAAGTTACCCCATATGAACTTGACACCCATTGGAATTAAGTTCTGTTTGTTTTGTTTGTATATGCACGATATAGCTATTGGTTCACCACCTGCTGACTGTCAGTAGAGACAGGTGGATGAGGCATTGTTTTATGCTATATGGTATTTTCATGTAAATTGTATATTATGCACATGTCACAGGGTATATTTATCACTACATTGTGTTCAATTTAAAAATTTACATATACTTATTTCAGTATATTGCACGGTTGAGGTTCTTCCTCATCATTCATTGGCGCCACACTTTTTAAATATTTATTTAACCTTTTCCTGTCTGATTTTGAGTGGTTGGCTGCACATAACTAGTTTCCTATTATAGGATTGGCGCAGTACTACACATTTTTATATTTGCCGAGTAAATCGGTCGTGTGTACGCGGCTATCGGGTTTCTCGTCGAGAAAACCGACAAGTAACCTCGACGAGAAAATAGAGAACCTGCTCTCTATTTTCTCGTCGAGATTCTCGTCAGCCTGTTTCTCGACGAGAAAAGTGAGTGTGTGTACACTTACCTGTCCGCCGGGAAGCCCGCGCATGTTCGAAATGAATTCGACGCATGCGCGGTAGCTTCCTAGGCATACGTAGGGTATACCAAGATGGCGGCGACGGCATCGAATGTGACGAGCGCATGCTCGTCGTAGTCGATGACGTCACTGCGTACGCTCCATTCAAAGAACCGCGGGTTCTTTGAAACGAGCGTGTGTACACTCGGCCGGGACAAGTTTCTTGTCCAAGAATCTCGTCGAAAAAAACGACATGTTTTTTTCAACGAGAATCTCGGCCGTGTGTACGAGGCCTGAGTGTCCACAGTTGACCCAATTGATGATTAAGTATTAGTATGATGATATAAGTTATGTTCCCGCAGCATCACCCAAGTTCTCCAGAGAGTGCACTTTATTGACTTCCAATACAGAACAAAGTCCAATACTTGCACAGATGACAACAAATCCAATCAGAGTATATATATATTTCAAAGTACCATGTCTCCTAGATCATATTCTAGACCTGTGCTTTCCTATCCATGCAGAGTGACAAGACTGGAGTAGACTGACTGCCTGACTGCCAGCTTGAATGTCTCAAATACTGGTCTGACACTGGGGGGGGTTTCCCATGAATACCCCCTCAAGTCTAATTACCATCAATAAATACCTTTTCTTTGGTCCTAAACAATTTACCCTTTGAAATGTTCAATTAGGTTAACAGGCCACCTCACACACCTAGGTAGGCTTGCAAAAGATTTAAGCCCTGTACACACGATCGGTTTTACCGATGAAAACAGTCCGATGGACTGTTTTCATCGGACAAACCGATCGTGTATGGGACCCATCAGTCTTTTTTCCATCGGTTTTAAAAAATAGAACATGTTTTAAATTTTTCCGATGGATCAAAAACCGATAGCAAATTCCGATCGTCTATGGGCAAGTCCATCGGATAAAAAACCCACGCATGCTCAGAATCAAGTTGACGCATGCTCAGAAGCATTAAACTTAATTTTTCTCGGCTCATCTGAGTGTTTTACGTCACCGCGTTTGGAACGGTCGGTTTTTTGACTGATGGTGTGTAGGCAAGACTGATGGAAGTCAGCTTCATCTGATTTCTGATGGAAAAAACCATCGGATTAGAATCCATAGGATATCCGATCGTGTGTACGAGGCTTAACACATCAAAGCTGTTATCTGGCCCCTCTGATATGTGTGATCAACAAACACCCTTTGATATGTATAATCTTGAATGCCTGTATGTAACACATATATACCGTGCCATACATATAACACAATATATATTACATACAACTATATAAGATTACATACCGTATATACTCGAGTATAAGCCGAGTTTTTCAGCCCTTTTTTAGGGCTGAAAGTATACCCCTCGGCTTATACTCGAGTCAGTACCTGAAAATCGTGAAATTCCGTGGCCGGCATCCATTGTTTAAATCTAGCGCCACTGTGTTGAGTGTTGCGCCTATCACGGAGGTCCTCTTGTCTGACTGAACACAGTGCCTGCTGGGAAACGGAGTCGGAGAATGAGAGGACCTCCGTGATAGGCGCAACACTCAACACAGTGTTTGCTGGAAACGCCTATCACGGAAGGGACAGGAAGAACGGCGCAAGGTTTGAACAATGGACGCCGGCCGCGGAATTACAAGATTTTCAGGTACACTGACTCGGGCACAGGGAGGCTGCAATGGACACAGTAAGGGGGCACAGTGAGGTGACAATGGGCAGTGAGGTGGCACAGTGAGATGGCAATGGGCACAGTAAGGGGGCACAGTGAGGTGACAATGGGCAGTGAGGTGGCAGAGTGAGATGGCAATGGGCACAGTAAGGTTGGGCAATGGGCACATTTCCTCCCTTCGGCTTATATTCGAGTCAATAGGTTTTCCCAGTTTTTTGTGGTAAAAGTAGGTACTTCGGCTTATACTCGGGTCGGCTTATACTCGAGTATATACTGTATATATTATTATATATAATATTACAACATATACCCACACTTGCGTCGGTTCTAACTACTAGAACTGACCCATAAATCAAGCAACAAACATCATTATGATTTGAGGTACTGGATGCTTCACAATGGCTCATATGAAATATGATGCTGAGACTGGTTACATCTCTCTTCACCAGCAACTAAAATATTCCCATGAAACAGTTATTAGATAATATAACTTTAGACCATGACTGTAAGAGGATTCGGTAAACATCCGTGGCCTGTATAGCTGTTAGGCCCTATTTCAAAGCTTGCTCTTGAGTAAATCACATCACGATCTTGAATATTGCGCAAAAATTAGCTGATGTCACAGTCCATTCTGACTTCATCACATCTCTCACCATGTCACTGAAAGTAAAGCTTGGTATGCTTTGGGAGCTCCAATCCACATAAGTCCATGATTCTCTCATCTCCAGGCTCAAAGTTTTCATTTTTAAAGATGCTTTTACACAATCACCAGAAAATCCTGAAATTCTGCTTCCATCTTTATAGTAAGAAGAACCATCAATATACCAGCAGTCCCTTCCAAGGTCAAAAAGGTTTGGATATGGCAGTAAAACTCTGTGCTGCAAACTATTTCCATGCACATTCATGAGCTTCACCTTCAATCATCAATCCACCAATCAGGACGCTAGGTTCTTTTAACATCAAACCCTCAATATTCTCTGACAACAAAGCTGTAGTCCATCTTGCAAGCATTTCACAATTAACATCTGCTTCTTTCCATTCCCTATTTGAGCAATGATGACCTTTTGTGTACCTGTCAAGTAATTTGCTGTTTGACAGCCACAATTTTAATTTGCTGTAGGCCACCCCTCATTGCCTTTAATAGAGCAGTTACTTGTATCATTCAGTCCATAATTCCACCAGAATGGTATACCAACATATATATATACCCCCACGCGATGGTTCAAATGGAATCAGCTTGACATCAGTGTCTATCAGATCTTCTATCCCGACAAAGCAGCAGTGGAAATTCTTGTCAGTATCTTTTCATGAAAGGTAGAAAGGTCTTTGTCATCCATATATGTCGTAGCCTTCAGCATATTATGAACAACTGATTCAACAAAATTCAAATCATGACTAGAGTGATGAATTTCACTCACCCCTCTTATAAATTTAGGAAAACCACCCAACATACTATAATTTATGCATTGCCAAGCCATTGTGCAGCATCACCTCAGATGTTAAATCTATTGATATCAATATGCATTATGTCATATGTACAGATGTTATCAAATTATTTTAGGTTTAAATGCTTCGCTCTGGTTTTAAGATAAAGTTCACAAAATAAAACATAATACAAATTAAAAATAAAAAGCAAAATATATCTGGGAAAGGGAGAAAATTTAAAATAAAATAAAAAAGCATTGGGGAAGAAAGGTCCATTGAAAAGAAAAATAAAGAAAAAATGAGAATGAAAAAAAAAAATTTGAATGTTCAAAAAAAAGTCCATTGCTTGATGACTATTGAGAGAGTGTCCATCCTTGTATATTGTCTATTTAGCATTTCTCCCCCCCACTAGCCAACTTCTGTTCACATTCAAACGAGTTCCTCCGGGCATCTGAAAGACAAAAATTCTCAGACCAAAACTCATTAGCAAAGTCCTTAGTATTTTTTTAAAGTTAAGACAAAGTACTATTTACAGTTTACAGTCTAAAGCTAATTCACCCCCACTGCTAGAGAAGCGTCATTTGCATTCAAAAACAGATCTGGAGAATGTACATTTGCATTTATGACACCCTGTACAACTGTTCCAATAATGTGTCACGTTCTTTTCTCATCTTGTCATACTCAATTTTCAGGTGGTCATATTTCTGTTTTAATTGAGAAAATGGTATCCAGGTCCTTTTCTTCTTATTATTTTGCCTAAACAATGTGGCTACATCAATTTTGACAGCTTGCTCATTTGACTTTCTCTATAAATGATCTGCCCTCAACAATACGTCTTTAAAATCATGGGGATTTGGGGTAACTAATAAAATATTTTGTTTGATATCTTCATGCAAAGCATCCAGAAACATACTCATATGTATCAAGCCTTCACGCTCAAATGCAAGATTATTACAGACCAATAATTCCATAATAGTAGATATCCTGTGTGACAATTCATGGGGTGATTCACTTTGCATTTGTTTGATCTTCCCATGAATAGCAACATCAGAACGTACCCCATACAAAACACATAATAATTCCAGTAATATGTCCCTTGTCCTCAGAGGCTGAATACAGATCTGTTTAATTCTCATCCAAAGACCATTTCCTATAGAATGTTGCAAAACTCTTTCTAAGTCAGATGGGTTGAGATTGTACATATCTCTGACATTCTGCAAGTCACAAAACCATTTAAAAAATCTGTTAAAATCATGGCAGGGAACCATTCCTATTTCTTTAAGAATTGCATCTAGTTCTTTTGGTTTCAAATGCTTCATTACAAGCTGAACTTCACCTGTATTATTATAAACTGTGGTGGTCACAGTGGGTGCGGCTGGCAATGAATTATCAGATTTAATATGAGGTTCTGTTTCATTTGATAGAAAGTTTGTGTTTGTATTTTGCTGCAGATTGCTGAATCCAAGATTTGATGCATATCTGCATTCCTGAGATCTGTACTCTAATTCCATAATTCTTAATTTTAATCTCTCATTTTCCTCTGATAATTCATCACAACGTTTAGATTTCTCAAGCAAAGCTCCCCCAATGGTAACTGCATGCAATTTTAAATTGACTGTCTCAGTTTCTGATTGGTTTTGTAACCTCTGACAAACATTGTTGCTATTTGCAACTGCACTCTGTAACTGCGCAATTTCCTCAACCTTAGCCTTCAAAGAACTTTCCATAGTTAAACAGCAAGATAACAAGCCCTGCAAAATGCAACCTTTTCTTTTACTTTCTGAAATTTTGCTATCAAAAACATTTTTCTCTAAAAATTCTTTCATTATAGTCCATGTCTGCTTACATTTTTCTGGAATTTCCTAAGGACCGCCATGACGCTTAATACATTTTAATATCCATCTGTTAACTTTATCAGAACTGACACTAGCTTCACACTGAGTAAGCATTTTGGCTATATTACTAATAATAAAAAAAAAAGAAATATTTTACTCACCGCATTAGTTACTCCTTCAGCTTCTAGTTCAGGTCTTCTGGTACACGACACAGTCTTTTTTCTCTTCAGTTTCCAGTCTCCAGAGAATAATTCTGTGGTTCCAAACTTGTTTAATTTTGTAGATCAGACTCTTATGTCACAACCAGACATTAGAGTCACAGCACAGCTCTTGGGTCTCCATCAGACTTCTGTCCACCTAACAGGATTGTTGTCATCACCGACTTCTGTTACTAAGTCTTGAAAATGCGCTTCTGGAAGCTTGAACGGCACCAATGTAGTGACGTAGTATAGTGGTTTCCAGTTGATAATTGATGTTTAGTTAGTAGTAATGATGATATAAGTTATGTTCCCGCAGCATCACCCAAGTTCTCCAGAGAGTGCACTTTATTGACTTCCAATACAGAACAAAGTCCAATACTTGCACAGATGACAACAAATCCCATCAGAGTATATATATATTTCAAAGTACCATGTCTCCTAGATCATATTCTAGACCTGTGCTTTCCTATCCATGCAGAGTGACAAGACTGGAGTAGACTGACTTCCTGACTGCCAGCTTGAATGTCTCAAATACTGGTCTGACACAGGGGGGGGGGTTCCCATGAATACCCCCTCAAGTCTAATTACCATCAATAAATACCTTTTCTTTGGTCCTAAACAATATACCCATTGAAATGTTCAATTAGGTTAACAGGCCACCTCACACACCTAGGTAGGCTTGCAAAAGATTAACACATCAAAGCTGTTATTTGGCCCCTCTGATATGTGTGATCAACAAACACCCTTTGATATGTATAATCTTGAATGCCCGTATGTAACACATATATACCGTGCCATACATATAACACAATATATATTACATACACCTATATAATATTACATATATATTATTATATATAATATTACAACAAGATTTTCCTTCTCTTCTTCTTCAAGAGATGCAACAGAAAGTGAGTTAAAGCTTTACAAAGTAAGGGGAATTCCCTTATTAAGCAGTCATCAGAACAGGTGTCCCATTTGGAGATTCTCTCTCACCTCGTGTTATGGTTTTCCATCATTTTCTATCTCGGTGACAACGTCATCAGGAGAAATGTCCCCAGTGGTGTCACAGACAGCAATACACATTGAAAGGGTTATAACCGCTTCCTAAGCAATCTAAAAAAAATAAGCTGTGTGTAAAGATATACTTTGTATATTCTTTATTTATTTATTTGGCATCAAGAAAAAAGTGATGAACAATTTGGGTACAAAGGCACTTCAACAACAGACAGGCATGTGAAGGCATGAAGTGGAATCACAAGATGCACAAATTCAACGTGGTTTGGTAGTTTCAATATATATAGGTGTTGATTTACTAAAACTGGAGAGTGCACAATCTGGTGACGCTCTGCATAGAAATCAATCAGTTTCCAGGATTTTTTTTTTGTCAAAGCTTAATTGAACAAGCTGAAGTTAGAAGCTGTTTGACTACCATGCACAGCTACACCAGATTTTGCACTATCCAGTTTTAGTAAATCAACCCTATAGTATCTATGTGCTAATACAACCAGTAAACAAAAACCAACCGACATAACAAGTTTGAAACACCGGGGGGGGGCAGGAGTAAAAAAAAAAGTAGGAAGGGGGGTGAAACAGCTAATTCTTGGAAGTAGGAGAGGGTTGTATGATTGACATTTACAATTGACGAATTCACCTTTGAGGGTGAAACACATTGGGCTGGGGGCATGGCCTTATCTTCTATTGTATGCTTAGCATTATCAGGCCAGACAGGCCCCTTTGGATCCTTATTAAGGATGGGGTTAGGAGGAGTATAGGCATGGTAGTTTGGAGCAACGGGGTGGGGTCAAAGAGGGTTGTAAGGTACTATACTGTCAGTTTCAGTAGAAGAGGTTAGAATCAGATTATGGTGACTAAAGCATAGGGGGGTCAGCCATTAGAAGTGGAGAGGAAGGTAGAGGAGAGACAGTAGAGAGTTATAGGAGAGGACCACTGTTTTACCATAGATGAGGTGAGCAGAATGGTATTGTGGTGGAGTAGAAGGAAGCCTGGAGCTCTGCAGATCCAGTTCTCAAGTAAGGAGGAGGTAGCTCAGGGTAGTATCTGTGCTGGAGAAGGAGTGTTTTGTACCATCAGGTGAGGATTGTATATCCCAGCTCTTATACCTATTCTACCTATTACTAATAGAAGACTTAGTAGGTAGGTACAAGATTTTGGATTGTTCTGTAGGAGTAAAATAGGGGCTTAAGTGTTTCTCCCATCAACCAAGAAATGTGGGAGCAGAGGAGAGGTCATCCTTTTGCACCCCACACAATATTGTGGCCCCGATTATAATAGGTCTTTTTTAGACAGGGACAGGGAGAACCACCCACTGAGAAATCCAGACGAATCAAGGGGCCCGAGAAGAAGCCAGGAAAGAAGAGAGGATGCCGATACGGCAAGAGAAAACAAAACAAAAAGGGAATAAAGGGAGAGGGCATCTTTAATATGAGTGGCTTACCACTCACACATGAAGAAATCGGAGTGCTGGACAAAGGTCTGAAATACGCACCCACCAAGAATCTGGACAAGTTCCAGACGTATATTGGCATTCAAAAGTTCGTAAGAAAACTAAATATTAATAAATACATTGCAGGGAATCCATTCAAAAATAGACTCCCAGGATCCGGAGATGATAGAATCCTACATAGCACACTGAGAAACAAATCTGTTTTTAACCCCCCCGTGAAAAATAATAAATACATTGAGGTTTTTAAAAGAGTGGTTTTAGAGGAAATCATGGATCTTAAAATAAAGAAAAGAGAAGAACTGGGCTATATAAGAAGTGACATTCGTAAACTTAAAGAAAGAAAGGATCTTGTCATACGACCAGCAGATAAGGGAGGTGGGATTGTAGTCCTCTCAAAGGAACAATATAATAATAGTATGAAGCATATGCTGGAAGTTGAAAACACCTATAGCAAGCTACTTAGCAATCCCATGTTCAGGTGCAGAAATGCACTTGAACAAGTAGTAAATCTTGGGTTAAAGAAAAACATACTTAATAAAAAAGAAGCCAGATTTCAAATACCGGACTCTTGCCGTACACCTATTATATATTCCATTCCGAAAATCCACAAAGACAAGATAAATCCACCGCCTAGACCAATAGTGAATGCAATATATTCACTTACCTCCAGAATAAGTCAATATATATAGACCACTACCTGCAACCTGCTGTGCAGAGTACAAAAGCATATCTGAGGGACACAAAACAAATGCTGCAGATTATTGAGAATTTTCCGAAAGAAGCAGGACCGTGGATTTTGGCTACTGCAGATGTATCATCTTTGTACACAATAATACTCCATTATCAAGCTTGTGAAGCTGCTAAATGGGGTCTAAGGACACATACCAAGTTACCATGTGTACAGAGGATGTTCTTAATAAAATGTCTCGATTTCTGTCTTAAAAATAACTACTTGTGGTATAATAAAAACTACTACCATCAGCAGACCAGAGTTGCGATGAGAGACAAATTTGCCCCAAGTGTAGCAGGCCTATTCATGGCCCAGTGGGAAGAGGAAAATGTTTTTATTAACAAACCTGACGAACTGGTGATATACAAAAGGTATATCGATGATGTTTTTATTCTTGGGAAAGGAGACTCTAACCAGCTCACACTATTCTTCGAAAACTTAAATATAAATGACAGGAATTTAAAACTCACTTGGGACATCAGCGAGAAGAATATAACATTCCTTGACCTGGAAATCATACAAGAAGATTCCGCACTAAAGTGACAAACGCACTTTAAAAATGTTGATAGGAATAGTTATCTTCCGATTGAGAGCTGTCACCAGAAAAACTGGCTTTTTAATGTCCCCAAAGGACAACTGAGACACAACTGCACTAGTTTAGACACCTTTTTGGACCAGGCTGAGAAGATGGGACAGAGATTTACCAAGAAAGGTTACGATAGCCTGTACATTAAAAAGAAGATAGTAGAAGTGACAGAAATGGATCATAACGTATTAATCGAGGACACTTTTTGCGATTCCACACTGCGTCACTTTAACTGACAATTGCGCGGTCGTGCGACGTGGCTCCCAAACAAAATTGATGTATTTTTTTTCCCACAAACATAACTTTCTTTAGGTGGTATTTGATCGCCTCTGTGGTTTTTATTTTTTGCGCTAAAAACAAAAATAGAGCGACAATTTTGAAAAAAAAACAATATTTTTTACTTTTTGCTACAATAAATATTCCCAAAAAATATCTAAAATTTTTTTTTTCCTCAGTTTAGGCCGATACGTATTCTTCTACATATTTTTGGTAAAAAAAATCGCAATAAGCGTTTATTGATTGGTTTGCGCAAAAGTTATAGCGTGTACAAAATAGGGGATAGTTTTATGGCATTTTCATTACTATTTTTTTTTTTACTAGTAATGGTGGCGATCAGCGATTTTTATCGTGACTGCGACATTATGGCGGACCCATCGGACACTTTTGACACCATTTTGGGACCATTGTCATTTTTTACAGCAAACAGTGCTATAAAAATGCACTGATTACTGTAAAAATGACAATGGCAGTGAAGGGGTTAACCTGTAGGGGGCGCTGAAGGGGTTAAGTGTGACCTAAAGAGTGATTCTTACTATTAGGGGGCGTGGCTTGGCGTGACACGTCACTGATCGTTGTTCCCTATGACAGGGAACAGACGATCACTGACAGTGTCACTAGGAAGAACGGGGAAAGGTTTGTTTACACTTACCTCTCCCCGTTCTTCAGCTCTGTGACACGATCGCGGGACACTGGCGGCGATCGGGTCTCGCGGGCGTGGTCACGGAGCTCCCGACAGCGGCTTGCACATTAAAGGGGCCGTACCTGTACGCCAATGTGCGCAGCCGTGCCATTCTGTCAACGTACATCGTCGTGCGGCGGTTGGGAACCAGTTAATGTTCATATTACTATGCTTACGTCAATGCGGGTGTTTATCCAACCCGATTTTATATGATATTTCATCTACCGAGTCCCTCTATCATCATTTTGATACATATACTACCCATTAGTTTGTTTTTAATGATGTAGCACTTTATATTATGGCCTTAATCTACATTGCCATTTATTGCATCTGGTGGCTGTATCCCCCCAGTATTACAACCCTTGGTTGTAAAGTCCTTTTTTCGCTATTATTGGATGTAGTTTTTTGCGTCCCCGGAACCATCTGATGTCCGGGGATACGGCCACGCTGTATACAGTATGTAGATAACCAACAAAATGGCCGTGCCTAGCGATACACATGGTCTCCAAGAAAATGGCCGCTATGGCGTTTTTACATTGAACTTCAAGAAAATGGCCGCCCCATTACTTCTAATGGGTAAGACTATTTAAAGACATTCTATGTGCCTTCCCATTATCCCCTGATGAGGTCACGTGTGTGGTGACGTCACACGTAGGGATGGAAAGGCACTCCAATTGACGTTAGCTGATGAGCTCGCTGCTCGTAGGAGATAAGTACATTGCTTATTTGTTTTATGTGAGTACCCTTAAATTGTTTATTAATAAATTACCCATTGATTCAAAAACATACTACACTATCTGGAATCCCCTTTTCTTTTACACTCTCCTTGCTGCTACTGAGAGACAAAGACCAAGTAGACTAACCCACTGGTCCAGGAGTTTAAGGGAAGAACTGTCACTCCAGGCTTAAGCCCCATACACACCATCAGATTTTCTGCAGATTTTTGTCTTCAGATTTATCAAAACCAAATAATATGAGGTCAAACCTTTAAGAGTTTCAATTTGTATGCAACCAGGCAGGCCCTTGCACTACATAGTTTTGGTAAATCTGAAGACAAAAATCTGCAGATAATCTGATGGTGTGTATGGGGCTTTACTCTATATGCGGTTGTCTCATTACCGCAAGGTAATAGGCCACCTACACCAGAGTGTATTGTTGCACAAAGAAGAGATTCATATCTCTTCAGCACCCCTTTTGCTACCTGCACACTGGAATGCTTTAATTGCACAGCGAAAGGAATGATCTTTTGTTGCTTGTTCACAGCTTGATGGCATTTGCACTTTGGACTTGATTGGACTGTATATATATCATTATTGCAGTTGGCACTAACTCTGATTTCAGTATTTGCCATATTGTGTTTACACGGATCATTTTCACCTTGCACAAGAAGTTTATTTATTTTTATTTTTTGCATAGTTTGCACACTGTATTGTTGATTCTGCATTAGTGCTTTTGCTAATTTGCACAGTTAATTTCCTGATTTTGCACCGTATTTGGTATGATTGCACTAGTTGTACCCAGTGCACATTTATAATTACTATTTATGCACGTTGCACTTTATACCACTGCATCATCGTTTTTCAGTTCATTTTTATCTGATTAGCATGTATGTTCTTCTGCACTTCTATATATGAACTTTTATTTGGCAGCCTACTACTGTACTACTTTTGTATTTTGGCCTATTGGCACTGTATCCATTGGGAATAGCGCAGCACCAACCCCACTTTATCATCCTTTTGCAGTAGTTTGTAGAGAAATAAGAGGATATGTCTGGCCAGTACCAGGTTTTAAGCATTCACTCTCAAATCTGGTCAAAGGGCAGACAAACCCTATAGCAGTGGGGAGGAGGGGGGGGTGAGAGGGTGAAGAATTATCTGCAATGACTTAACCACTTTAACCCCGGGCTTTTTTTACCACCTCAATACCGGGCCTATTCTGGCACTTCTCTCCTACATGTACAAATCATCATTCTTTTGCTAGAAAATTACTCAGAACCCCCAAACATTATATATGTTTTTTTAGCAGACACCCTATAGAATAAAATGACGGTCATTGCAACTTTTTTTCTTGCACTGTAATAATTTTTCAAATGCCTTTTTTTTGGAATTAACAAATTAAAAAATAACAAAACAGTAAAGTTAGCCCAATTTTTGGGGAAAATATGAAAGATGATGTTACGCTGAGTAAATAGATACCTAACATGTCACGCTTTAAAATTGTGCACACTCATGGAATGGCGCCAAACATCGGTACTTAAAAATCTCCATAGGCGATGTTTTACATTTTTTTACAGGTTACCGGGTTAGAGTTACAGAGGAGGTCTAGTGCTAGAATTGTTGCACGCACTCTAACGCACGTGGCGATACCTCACATATGTGGTTTGAACAGCGTTTACATATGTGCGGGACTTACGTGTGCGTTCGCTTCTGATCGCGAGCTACAAGGGACAGGGGCGTTTTATTTTTTATTTTTTATTATTTATTTTTTTATTTTACTTATTTTACATTTTTTTTACACTTATTTTACTTTTTTCATTTTTTTGATCACTTTTATTCCTATTACAAGGAATGTAAACATCCCTTGTAATAGGAATGTTTCACTGATCTCATACTTACTAGCCGCAATGGCAGCTTTGTTTACATCTGAGGACCCGGGTGTGACGTCATCACATCGCGCCCGGGCCTCCGACGATCATAGAGATGATTGGTGACCATCTGGTCACCAGTCATCTCTATGCTCATCACGTGACCCACCACCGGCGCCGGACGATTCTCTCCGGGTCCCCGATGGCACGGGAGAGCCCGGAGAAGCACCGGATGGTGGTGGGACGGGGGGATGTCCCCTCCCGCCGCCTATAAGAACGATCAAGCGGCGGAACCGCCGCTATGATCGTTCTTATGGTGCACATAATCGCCGGCAGAACAAAAGGATATTTGAATGATGCCTCTAGCTGCAGGCATTATTCAGATATCCCCCCACAAAGCCGAGGACGTCATATGGGAGATCCCATCTGTGGACGTCATATGACTATGGCTGGGTAGGGAAGTGGTTAAGGAAGTAAGTTTGTTGTCCAAAGGTTAAGTACCCAGGTCATCCATTTGCCGTCCTGAATGAAGTGACAGGCTCAAAACTTGTTCAGTGGAATGGGGAAGCTAATAGTGTATTGATAAACAACCTGTAGACCTTGTATTTGTTCCCTGTTCCTTCAAATGTAAATGACACTGCATGCTTAGAAGGCCATAAGCCTTACTACAATAAAGCTCAATTCCTAACATTATATAATCTTTTTTTTTTTTTTCATTTGCAGGGATATGCTGTTACCAAGAAGAAAGCAAATTAGATTTACAAAGTTTCAGAGCATATAGCCCTTTTTTTAAAGTGGTTCTAAAGGAAGAAGTTTTTTTTACCTTAATGCATTCTCTGCAATAAGGTAAAAAACTTTCCGCATGCAGCATCCCCCCCAGCACCCCCTTATACTCGCCTGAGCCCAATCTCGATCCAGCAATGTGGATATCACACGACAAAAGGGATAGCGTAAAAAAGCGTCATCATTGTCTTATTAAACTTTGTACTAGATTCTGACACCCAAACTGACCACCACCATTTTTATCATTTTAAATAAATGAGAAAGAATGCTGATTAAAAGCAAAAAAGTCCCTGGGTTGCCAAAAAAGCAGTTGCAAAGGCTACCTTTCTTTTTTTTTTCTTAAAATATTAAACATGTTTTGCTCTTATTGCACAGAGCGGCCCAGAACCTTCTTTTCTTTAGGCTCCTCCTCTTCTGCGTTCACCACAATAGCAAACTGCTTGCTATGGGGTCACATGGGCAGGCTTGCTCCCAAGCTGGCACCGCCCCTGGCTCCCTCCACTCCTGCTGCCTTTGTGTTTTGTGAGGAGAGAGAGCTTCTCTTGGGCACAGCACTGGATCAAAAGAGGAGCCAGGTAAGTATTTGGGGGAGGCTGGGGGAGCTGATCATGGAAGGGTTTTTATCTTAATGCAGTAAATGTATTAAAGTGGAATTAAACTTAAAACCAAAATTGTATTATATTGCAGCTTACCACTTATTAAATGTAGTGGCTGCATCAGTTTTTTTTTTCTTTGGCTTTTTTCCCTTTGTTTTCACTTGGTGATCTGTCCAGTAACACACCCCCTGTAATGGGAAAACACTACTCTGGATGTATGAGCACAGAAGGCACAGCAGAAAGCAGCAATATCAGTCTTTGGGGCAGGGAAGTATTAAATGTATTAGCAGATTTAAAACCACTGCCAAATTGAAGCCACTCCAGCTCACACTTTATAATCATTTACAGCAAACATTTTTTCCTTTTGGGATAAAGGTTTTGCATGGATAAATAAAAGCTGATAATTTTCATCTACTCTGCCAGTGTTAAGTGGTTTGTCTCATCCACTGATACATTCTGCTGGAGAGTTTGCGCTGTGAAAAACAACAGACTTGCTGCCTGGATTACCAGATGAAAACAGAAGAAAGAATACCTAGGAAAAAAGAAAACTAATGAATGAACAGTTTTAGAAATGTCATTATACTCACCTAGTGTTTTCTTTTATGAACTATTTGGTTGCACTTTGCACTTTAATTTATATCCACTTGCCAACCAAGCCTTTTCTGGCACTTTTTGTTTAGATCAGTATTTTTTGCTAGAAAATGACTTAGAACCCCCAAACATTATATATTTCTTTTAACAGAGACCCTAGAGAATAAAATGGTGATTGTTGCAATATTTTTTGTCACACAGTATTTGCGCAGTTTTTCAATTTTTTGGGGGGGAAAAATACACTTTAATTAATTTTAATGCCAAAAAATACAATATATAACCCAATTTTTTAATAAAAGATGATGTTACGCTGAGTAAATAGATACCTAACATGTCACGCTTTAAAATTGCGCACACTCGTGGAATGGCGTTACCTAAAAATCGACAAATTTATACAGGTTACTTGTTTAGAATTACAGAAGAATTCTAACGCTCGAATTATTGCTCTCCCTCTAACGTCTGCTGCGATATCTCATCAACATGTGTATTGCGAACACCGTTTACATATGCGTGTGCGACTTACGTATGCATTTCCTTCTGCACGAAGGGATGGGGGCGCCTTCAATTTTTTTCTTGCTATTTTTCTTTTTCTTTCTCTTTATTAAATTTTTTATTTTTACACTGTCCCTTTCATTTTTTATTTTTATTACTTTTATTCCTATTACAAGGCATGTAAACATCCCTTTTAATAGAAATAACGACTGACAGGTCCTCTTTGTGGAGAGATCCGGGTCAATAGAACCAACTTCTCTCCTCTACCTTTAAAAACAAAAGATCAAAAAAATGTGATCTTTTGGTTTAAAAATAAATAAAAATAGATTACTTCTGCCCTAGACTGGAAGTGACGTCATTACATCACTCTGGTCCTCCAAGACCATAGCGGTGATCAGAGATGATCTAGTCTCTGGAAACCTCTATGGCCAGCCTCGTGGCCCGGTGGATCGTTTCTCAGGTGCGCCAGTAAAAACGGCAAGCCCAAGAAACACCAGTGAGCGACAGGGGAGGGGGAGATGGGGGGGGGGTTGACGTCTCATGATAGCTTCAGACATAACACCGGTAAACCACTTGCAAACCGCAACTTATACAGTATATAGGTATTGCAGTTGGCAAGTTGATATTGTTTATAATTTGAAGCACTTTACACTTTATTATGCATGTAGCGATACCCCCCAAAGAGCTGCTGGATTAATTTTGGGTCCTGCCGTTACCCCACACTTCACCGTCCCAGAACTTAAGAGTCTATGTTAGTAGTTTTGAAAAAGGTGATTGCCAGTCACTTCAGTCTTTTTCTCAATTTGCTTTATTACACAACTTCAGATAGGGGATAGAGGGTTAGGGGAAGTTCAGATACCTTGGTTTCTTTCAGATCACTATTGCGATTCTTGAATGCAGATGACACAGCTTTCTGCTTCTGGTTCTTGTGACTACCGGATAGGCCTCTCACACCAATCTAGTAGCCGGTATGAAGCACGGACAAAGTCTCTGCCACAGACTTGAGTGATAACGAGCAAAGTCTCTGCCACAGACTTGAGTAATAACGGACAATGTCTCTGCCACAGACTTGAGTGATAACGAACAATGTCTCTGCCACAGACTTGAGTAATAACAAACAAAGTCTCTGCCACAGACTTTAGCAATAAGTGGAAACTCCTGGATAATCCCCTGCCACAGGATTGTTAGCCAGTAGTCAGTTAATTAGGTAAGCTGCACAGTACCTGAACCTTTAAGCTATCCGGCAGTACTGTGAGGTAGGTTACCTGGGTGCATTCTTCAAACGAGTCACCAGGCCCTTCCCATGATACCAGCCATCAGCTCGGTCTTCTCCATTAGGGTCCTCCCCTGGAATATTCTCCGCTTGAGTGGCTTCTTCCTGCAGGACAGACAGCACAGGATCACCTTTCATTAAGTAGGCCCCAGACAGGCTTCTGGGCCTACTTACAGCAAACACAGCAGCATAGCCTCCAGCCTGGAGGACCATGAGGCAAGACGAACCCCGGAGCACATGGCACTGCCTCTTAAATATCCCTCTCCCAGCATGCCCAGCTACAAAGAAGCTCCTGATTGGGCTGTTTTCTGGGAGAAAGAATATCCAATACACTTCAGCTGGCTGTATTTCTCACACTGGCCTTTGACAACAGTGACACCAACTGGCAACAGTGGGAAATACATACAACAGCCAAAGCTGGAACTGAACCAAAAATTTACATAATCAACTCAGAGCTACTTACAGCTCAGATAACCCCTAAATTTACACATAGCGCCTACTTGAAAAGTAGCAGGGCGCTACATGTATGAATTATATGTATGACTAATATATTGATTTTCATAAATGAGGTTTAATGACACTTTAAGGGAATTTAGCGCTACTCTGATTGTTTATAGTGTTTTGACACATTTGGTATCACAAATAGTATAGCGGCAGCTTTATTCTTTTATGTTTGCATTTTCCCCAGCATGGATTATTTACTCAAATTTTTATATTTTGAGCATTGCCAACATATGTTAAGGTAAAAGGGTAAATTCAATTCAAAACCACTGGGGTCTTATACCACAAAGATATTATCTTGTAAGTTTTTTCCTAGAAATAGGAAGACATAGAGAGTACCTTTGGCATCATGTTAATAATGCTTGACGTGAAACATTAAAAATGCAAAATTCCTGGAATGCCTTGAACCTGCCTGCCTGTGAAGTGGCGTATCTGTGAGATGCATACAACTCACTACAACTCACTACAGCAAAGCTGCCATTTAGGCTCCATTCACACTTGTACGACTCCAAAGTCCTGCGACTTTGGAGTGCAACTTTACTGCAACTTTTATGCAACTTTGATGCAACTTTAAATGGGGCGTCTTGGATGCTACTTTGACCAATTATAAGCAGTTTCTGTCACGCATTTCTCCTTTTTTATGTAATTTGTTTTGTAATCGAAGGGAATACAATTAAAAATACAAATTCAAAAAAAGAGTAGTGAGAAAATAAGATATGTCACATATGCAAATTTTAGGGGCAGGACTGCGCATGACAATATATAATTATTATCATATTACATCATGCAACAATTAGGGAAAGCTTTATGCTGTCCACAGATTCTGCAATTTTTAAGACAATTTCCAGCAAATGGTAAACCGTTTTTTACCTCTATGCAGGGAATGCATTAAGATAAAAAACATTTTAGCTTTAGAATCACTTTAACCCGTTGTTCTGAATGCTAGGTGCACAGTATTCAGGTACTGTACTTGAATGCTAGGTGCACAGTATAAAAAAAAGAAAATCATACTTTTTTTAAATGTAACAGAAATACATGTTTTTTATTATTATATCTACATGGAGTTCTACGTACATCAAGTGTCTAACCTACTCCAATCTAAATTGGTGGTAAATAGCAAAAACAGCAAACTGCAAATCTTAACATATTTTCTCCCTCAAAACAACATGCACTCTTTATCAGGTCAAACATCAGCATCTCTCAGCAACTTTTTTCCTTAAATCTCCTATGTGCTGATGAATGATGAATTCAGTTATATTTGGCCTTGAGCTCTAAAGACCTTTAACTAGTAATCGCAAGGTTTGGAATACACAGTATATCAGTAAGCAATGTGCTACATTAAAAAGCAATTCCATACAGTAGATGATAACCCTTTTTAAAAAAAAAAAAAAATGTTAGTAAAATATTGTATGGCATATAAGACTATGTCTTTGAGGATTTTTATTCAATGATAGCATTGTATACTACTGTAGCCCTGTTATGGGGGGGCAAACGAAGTTGCCCTCTCCACACAGGCTATCGTGTTAACCTGCAGGTAACCAAATGAGCCAGAGCCTTCGCTAAAAGAAGAGTGGACTATGAATATATAATTGGCAGTGCCTCCACCTAGAACAGGGCTCCAGCGTATATGTACAGATGATCCCTTTCTAGGACGATAACTAGTAACTCACCCAAAATAACTGACAGCAGTAGTACTAATACACCCAGCATAGATTTCTAATATGCAGAAATACCAGATGATTAGTGTAACTTTATGTATGATAAAGTGATGCCATTACATACAACCAATAACAAGAAGAATGTACCTATGTCTTAGAAGAACAGTGTATATGTGTGTAGCGCCCTGCTACTTTTGAGTAGGCGCTATGTGTAAATTTAGGGGTTATCTGAGCTGTAAATAGCTCAGAGTGATCTATGTAAATTTGTTGATTGCTGTTCCAGCTTTGGCTGTTTGTGCACATTTCCCACTGTTGCCAGTAGGTGTCACTGTTGTCACAGGCCAGTGTGAGAAATACAGCCAGCTGAAGTGTATTGGATATTCTTTCTCCAGAAAACAGCCCTATCAGGAGCTTCTTTGTAGCTGGGCATGCTGGGGGAAGGATATTTAAGGGGCAGTGCCATGTGCTCCGGGGTTCATCTTGCCTCATGGCCCTCCAGGTCGGAGGCTATGCTGCTGTGTTTGCCGTGGATGGGCCCAGAAGCCTGTCTGGGGCCTACTTGACTGAAGATGATCCTGTGCTGTCTGTCCTGAGGAAAGAGGCCACTCGGGCTGAGAGTGTTCCAGGGGAGGACCTTGCTGGAGAGGACCGAGCTGATGGCTGATATCTCAGGAGGGGCCTGGTGACTCATTTGGAGGATGCACCCAGGTAACCTGCCTCACGGTGCTGCCGGATGGCTTAGGGGTTCAGGTACTGTGCAGCTGACCTAGCTAACTGACTGCTGGCTGGGCAATCCTGTGGCAGGGGATTATCCAGGAGTTTCCACTTTTCACTCAAGTCTGTGGCAGAGACATTGTCCGTTATCACTCAAGTCTGTGGCAGAGACTTTGTCCGTGCTTCATACCGGCTGCTGGTCGGTGTGAAAGGCCTAGCCGGTAGTCGCAAGAACCAGAGGCAGAGAGCCGTGTCATCTGGATTCCAGAATCGCAGGTATCTGAACTTCCCCTAACCCTCTATCCCCTACCTGAAGTTGTGTAATAAAGCAATTGAGAAAAAGACTGAAGTGACTGACAATCACCTTTTTCAAAACTACTAACATAGACTCTTAAGTTCTGGGACGGTGAAGTGTGGGGTAATGGCAGGACCCAAAATTAATCCAGCAGCTCCTTCGAGGGTATCTCTACATGTTGGGGCTCGTAGTCCTGGATTGCCATTACCCAAAGCAACCAAAGGAAAGTCATTCACCGAGAGTCTATGCTAAAAGAGGGCCTTGGACTTTGTTGCTTTTCCGGAACAACAGGGGTTAAGTTCAGATCAACTTTTCTAACTGCGTAGGCGGGGGCGGAGCCAAGAAAACCTGGGAAACTATGTGACCTAAAGAGCAAGTGGGAGGAGTTCCCGACTGTTGCTGCGTGAAGCGCGCGTGTGTGTCTGGCGCTGAAGAGACAGAGGATCAAAGTTCAGCCATATATTCATTTTCGTTGATGCAATCTGCGATGGGGCCTAAGATGCTTCCTACGAAAGAATGGGAAGGACACGTATACTGGGAGTGAAAGGCACTGCGCACCCCGAAAATTACAAGAAGAATGGGAAGTTCCCCCAATGGGGTTTTTTTGCAGCAAAATTCCAAAAATAATATAAAATAATGCATGTTAAAAATTTATTATGTATAACATTAACCACTTAAGCCCCGGACCATTTGGTAGCTAAAGGACCAGAGGTGATTTCAGAATTTTGCACTGCGCTGCTTTAACTGTAAATTGTGCGGACATGCAATGTTGTACCCAAACGAAATTTGCGTCCTTTTCTTCCCACAAATAGAGCTTTCTTTTAATGGTATTTGATTGCCTCTGCGATTTTTATTTTTTGCGATATAAACGGAAAAAGACCGAAAATTTTGAAAAAAAATGATATTTTCTACTTTTTGTTATAAGAAAAATCGAATGAACTCAATTTTAGTCATACATTTAGGCCAAAATGTATTCAACCACATGTCTTTAGTAAAAAAAAGGTCAATAAGCGTATATTTATTGGTTTGCGCAAAAGTTATAGCGTTTACAAACTAGGGTACATTTTCTGGAATTTACACAGCTTTAAATTTATGACTGCCTATCTCATTTCTTGAGGTGCTAAAATGGCAGGGCAGTACAAACCCCCCCCCCAATGACCCCATTTTGGAAAGTAGACACCCCAAGGAAATTGCTGAGAGGCATGTTGAGCCCATTGAATATTTTTTTTTTGTCCCAAGTGATTGAATAATGACAAAAAAAAATAAAAAAAATTCAAAAAGCTGTCACTAAATGATATATTGCTCACACATGCCATGGTTATATGTGGAATTGCACCCCAAAATACATTCTGCTGCTTCTCCTGAGTACGGGGAGCCTAGCCACGTACGGGACCCCGGAAACCAAGCACCGCCTTCAGGATTTCTAAGGGCGCAAATTTTTGATTTCACTCCTCACTACCTATCACAGTTTCGAAGGCCATAAAATGCCAAAATAGCACAACCCCCCCCCAAATGACCCCATTTTGGAAAGTAGACACCCCAAGCTATTTACTGAGAGGCATTTTCAGTCCATGGAATATTTTATATTTTGGCACAAGTTGCGGGAATATGACAAACTTTTTTTTTTTGCACAAAGTTGTCACTAAATGATATATTGATCACACATGCCATGGGCATATGTGAAATTACACCCCAAAATACATTCTGATGCTTCTCCTGAGTACGGGGATACCACATGTGTGGGACTTTTTGGGAGCCTAGTCGCGTACGGGACCCCAAAAACCAAGCACCGCCTTCAAGGTTTCTAAGGTCATAAATTTTTGATTTCACTCCTCACTACCTATCACAGTTTTGAAGGCCATAAAATGCCAAGATGGCACAAACCCCCCCCAAATGACCCCATTTTGGAAAGTAGACACCCCAAGCCATTTGCTGAGAGGCGTGTTGAGCCTATTGAATATTTTTTTTTGTCCCAAATGATTGAATAATGACAAAAAGAAAAAAAAAATGTACAAAAAGCTGTCACTAAATGATATATTGCTCACACATGCCATGGTTATATGTGAAATTACACCCCAAAATACATTCTGCTGCTTCTCCTGAGTACGGGGATACCACATGTGTGGGACTTTTTTGGGAGCCTAGCCGCGTACGGGACCCCAAAAAACAAGCACCGCCTTCAAGGTTTCTAAGGGCATACATTTTTGATTTCACTCCTCACTACCTATCACAGTTTTGAAGGCCATAAAATGCCAAGATAGCACAAAACCCCCCAAAATGACCCAATTTTGTAAAGTAGACACCCCAAGGAAATTGCTGAGAGGCATGTTGAGCCCATTGAATATTTTTTTTTGTCCCAAATGATTGAATAATGACAAAAAGAAAAAAAAAATTGTACAAAAAGTTGTCACTAAATGATATATTGCTCACACATGCCATGGTTATATGTGGAATTGCACCCCAAAATACATTCTGCTGCTTCTCCTGAGTACGGGGATACCACATGTGTGGGACTTTTTGGGAGTCTAGCCGCGTACGGGGCCCCAAAAACCAAGCACCGCCTTCAGGATTTCTAAGGGCGCAAATTTTTGATTTCACTCCTCACTACCTATCACAGTTTCGAAGGCCATAAAATGCCAAAATAGCACAACCCCCCCCAAATGACCCCATTTTGGAAAGTAGACACCCCAAGCTATTTACTGAGAGGCATGTTGGGTTCATGGAATATTTTATATTTTGCCACAAGTTGCGGGAATATGACAAACTTTTTTTTTTTGCACAAAGTTGTCACTAAATTATATACTGCTCACACATGCCATTGGCATATGTGAAATTACACCCCAAAATACATTCTGCTGCTTCTCCTGAGTACGGGGATACCACATGTGTGGGACTTTTTGGGAGCCTAGCCACGTACGGGACCCCAAAAACCAAGCACCGCCTTCAAGGTTTCTAAGGGCACAAATTTTTGATTTCACTCCTCACTACCTATCACAGTTTTGAAGGTCATAAAATGCCAAGATAGCCCAAAACCCCCACAAATGACCACATTTTGGAAAGTAGACACCCCAAGATATTTGCTGAGAGGCATGGTGAGTATTTTACAGCTCTCATTTGTTTTTGAAAATGAAGAAAGACATTTATTTAATTTTTTTTCAATTTTCAAAACTTTGTGACAAAAAGCGAGATCTGCAAAATACTCAACATACCTCTCAGCAAATAGCTTGGGGTGTCTACTTTCCAAAATGGGGTCATTTGGGGTGGTTTTGTGCCATCTGGGCATTCCATGGCCTCCAAAACTGTGATAGGCAGTGAGGAGTGAAATCAAAAATTTACACCCATAGAAATCCTGAAGGCGGTGCTTGGTTTTCGGGGTCCTGTACGCGGCTAGGCTCCCAAAATGTCTCACACATGTGGTATCCCCGTACTCAGGAGAAGAAACAGAATGTATTTTGGGGTGCAATTCCACATATAACCATGGCATGTTTGAGCAATATATAATTTAGTGACAACTTTTTGTACATTTTTTTTTTTTTTTTTGTCATTATTCAATCACTTGGGACAAAATAAAAAAATATTCAATGGGCTCAACATGCCTCTCAGCAAATAGCTTGAGGTGTCTACTTTCCAAAATGGGGTCATTTGGGGGGGTTTTGAACTGTCCTGGCATTTTATGCACAACATTAGGAAGCTTATGTCACACATCATCCACTCTTCTAACCACTTGAAGACAAAGCCCTTTCTGACACTTTTTGTTTACATGAAAACATTTCTTTTTTTTGCAAGAAAATTATGTTGAACCCCCAAACATTATATATTTTTTTAAAGCAAAGGCCCTACAGATTAAAATAGTGGGTGTTGCATTTTTTTTCCCACACAGTATTTGTGCAGCGATTTTTCAAACGCATTTTTTGGGGGAAAAACACACTTTTTTTATTTTTAATGCACTAAAAAACACTATATTGCCCAAATGTTTGATGAAATAAAAAAGATGATCTTAGGCCGAGTACATGGATACCAAACACGACATGCTTTAAAATTGCGCACAAACGCGCAGCGGCGACAAACTACATTCATTTTTAAAAGCATTTAAAAGCCTTTACAGGTTACCACGTTAGATTTACAGAGGAGGTCTACTGCTAAAATTACTGCCCTCGATCTGACCTTCGCGGTGATACCTCACATGCATGATGAAATTGCTGTTTACATATGACGCTAGACCGACGCTTGTGTTCGCCTTTGCGCAAGAGCAGGGGGGGGACAGCGGTGCTTTTTTTTTTTTTTATTATTTATTTTGCTTTTTTATTTTATTTTTAAACTGTTCCTTCCATATTTTTTTTTTTTTACCATTTTTATTGTTATCTCAGGGAATGTAAAAATCCCCTATGATAGCAATAAGTAGTGACAGGTACTCTTTTTTGAAAAAAATTGGGGGGTTAGACCCTAGATCTTTCCTCTGCCCTCAAAGCATCTGACCACACCAAGATCGGTGTGATAAAATGCTTTCCCAATTTCCCAATGGCGCTGTTTATATCCGGGGGGGGGGCATTCCCTCCCACTGCTTGTAAAAGCAGTCTAGAGGCTAATTATTTGCTAGAATTGCTTTTACATGAAAGCCGGCCACTGGCTGAAAAGA
Organism: Rana muscosa; assembly: GCA_029206835.1. Taxonomy (NCBI): domain Eukaryota; kingdom Metazoa; phylum Chordata; class Amphibia; order Anura; family Ranidae; genus Rana; species Rana muscosa. The sequence goes on from CM055117.1 coordinate 497,597,996, forward strand.
ATGATACCAAGATGATACCTAAACCTGCAGGCATCATTCTGGTATAAACATTCAAAGTCCAGCAACATACCAGTACGTTGCTGGTCCTTGTTGGACATGTATTGTAATCTTTTTTTTTCATGCAGCCTGTTGGCTGAACGAAAAAAAGAGATTGATCGGTGGGTATGCCCACCATTAGAATACCTCCCTTCATCCACCCACTTCTAATGATGGGCATACATGCACCATTTTATATATGCCGAAGCATGGGGGCATCCTCCCGCAAAAAAGTTATGCCGCGTACACACGGTCGGACTTTTCCACGGGCAAGCCTTCGTCGGAATTTCGACCATATGTACGCGGCATAAAAGATTATGCCGCGTACACACGGTCGGACTTTTCCACGGGCAAGCCTCCGTCGGAATTTCGACCGTATATACGCGGCATTAGGAGCAAAATTGCTCCTCCGCCCCTGCTGCCCCCATGCTTCGGCATATATGCTCTTTTTTTTAACTGTGGTGGTGAAATCACCTCCTACAGCACTGGAGTCACGGCTTTATGTATCGTGGGAGCAAACGCTGTTGCTGTCAAGATAAATAATTCCGCGCTGCAGCTGAATGGCGCACCTGAAAACAAAAAATTACATACCTGAAAAGCAAGCATGATAAAACATTGCAGCATAGAATACAGTAAAAAAGAGCAGAACAATAGAGAGAAAATAGAGAGAGAGAGAGAGAGAACAATAAAACGACAACTATTTTTGGTTTTTTTTTTGTTTTGTTTTTTTGTGGGGTTTTTTTTACGTTTTTTTTTTCTTTTTTACACTTTTTTTTGTAACTTTAACAACTGTAATGGTTCGGGTCTCTCAAAATGTAATGGCATCTTGGGAGACCCTGTGTAAGTGTGTCCTAGTCTGTGAAATGCTGTACCCTACGCTAAAACTTCACTTTTGAGTGGTAGCGTTCAAAACATTCACCAAGGCAAAGACCAGGTTTGTCAGGACAGAGTGGACAAAAAACACGGGTGTCACGCCTAAATCCGCGCTTGCTACAGACACAACATCTTTTTTGGGGGGTTCGTTGGGTAGGGGTACTCGGGAGGGCATACGGATAATGCCTCTCATGCTTCGCCAGCAATTCAGGGATAAATTGCCAGGCTTACAGAGAGAGCACAAAGATGCATCTCAAAACATATATTAAAAATATATTAAAAAGTTACACTTGACCACAGTGATCAAAACAACCCAGGCCCAATAGTTGGACCGGAAGTCCGGTCAATGTGGATATAGGTGACACTCTCCAGCCGCCACAAGAGTGACCCCTAGTGGACAATATGCAAATAGATCTCCTCATGAATGGATGGGCACTAAAAAGTGCCAGTCCAGATTCACGGAAAACCAAAAATTGCATATTTTCGACGGAGTCCTATGTCTCCTACATATAGCTTATCAAAGATTAAAAATATTTAAACTGAAACCCAAAGATAAATGTCTCAAATATTCGATGGGAATCAATAATTCTAAACCCTAATTTAAGAATTCCATAAAGAGCATGTGTTCCATTAATAAATTAACAAAGCACCAAAAAGGAGCGAAAAAAAAGAGGGCCAGAGCTTTATAAACCCAATCCCAGCGTTAATGCTGAGAGGGGGGAAATAAGGACATCAGTTACATCTATGCTGTCATGATAGACCACATAGTAACGTATAGACACCTACTTTAAACAAAAAATTTGTGATATGAAATGGGAACTAACCCATTCTATAAGAAACCTAATTGCTAAAATTAATTAAAAGGTGCCCAATAATACTATAACTAAATTGTTCCTAAGTGATGACATTAACTAATAGTCCGTGGATGTGTGAAAAACCCACAAACGAGGCATGATTAGTGCACCGCAACACCAAGTGGTGTATCGTATGAAAATTACATAACGCACACATGATTGTGATAGTACCATATTTAAAAACCTAAATCATACTATAAACATAAACCGAAAACGAATGTAATGCAAATAATAAAATAACTTAATATGTGATCATGGTTCAACTAGTGAATCAATGTCTATACATTCAAGAGTTGTTAATGAATGCGTTGACGTCTGTGTCAACGTTTAACCCAAAGGGGACGTATGTCTTTAGTTTATGGATCCAAGACATTTCTTGTTTGGAGATCTCCCACACTAGTGAGCTCCCCCTCCAATGGGGTTTGTACTTATCTATTCCCATATAAAGAGTATTAGACGGATCTCTCTGATGTACTTCATCGTAATGTCGAGAGACCGAATGTTTGGGAAACCCTGCTTTAATATTACTAATGTGCTCATTCAGTCTTACTTTTAGAGCCCTTTTAGTCCTCCCCACGTATTGTAACCCACATGGGCATTGAATAAGGTAGACCACTCCCTCTGTGGCACAGGTAATAAACGGTTCTACTACAAACGCCCTAGAAGTGCTAGTAGACATAAAGTTACAGATCTTTCTGTCTTTGCACCTATTCATAGAGCAAACTCGACAGGTCTTACAGCGATAGTACCCCGTAAGGTTTTGAAAGAAAACTCTATTAGATTTTGGGGGATCCGAGACACTGGGGGCAATCTTATTGCCGAGCGAAGAAACCCCCTTAAAAATGATTTGGGGTTTCGCGGGCAGTATATCTTTCAGAACTTGATCGCTTTCTAAAATGTGCCAGTGTTTCTGTATCAGTTGTTTCACCTGTCGATGCTGTAAAGAGTACGTTGTGATAAAAGGCATAGAAATCTTTTTGGTCCCCGCTTGGGGTGGTTTATCCACCAAAAGTAGAGACCTATCCATCTCTCTGATTTCCTTTACCGTCTGGGCCAATACTCGAGAGTCATAACCCTTTTCAACAAATCTGGCTGACATCATAGACGCCTGCGTGTCAAAAGTGTCAACCCTAGTGCAGTTGCGTCTAAGGCGTGTAAACTGCCCCCGAGGGACAGCCTTCAGCCAAGGTTCGTGATGGCAACTGTCCAAGGCAATGTATGAGTTACGATCCGTTGCCTTGAAATAAGTTGATGTCACGAATCTGCCATCTTCCACCCTGATTGTTAAATCCAGAAAGTTAATCTGCTCCGTACTGGCTTCAAAATTAAATTTAATACCCCTTTCGTTATCATTGAGGGATGCCATAAAGCTCAACAGGTCCAACTCTGTGCCATACCATAGGAGGAGGACGTCATCAATGTAGCGAGCCCACAGGGCCAGTTCCGGCCTCCTGGGGGCATCGATGACGTCCTCCTCCCACTTGGCCATGAACAGATTGGCCAGACTCGGGGCGTATTTAGCCCCCATCGCCACGCCTCTATCCTGACGGTAGAATTGTTGGTCAAGCAGGAAATAGTTATGTGTGGCGGCATAACTCAATAATTCCATGATGAAATCGGTCTGAGTTGTAGGTAATCCAGAGTCCCTTGTTAGATATAATTTCACTGCCTCCAACCCCAACCTATGAGGAATGATGGTGTATAGCGAAGTTACATCCGCTGTTACCATCCAAAGACCATTTTTTGGTGTGAGTCCTGTTAGCAAATTGATCACCTGTTTGGTGTCCTTGATGTAGGAGGGGATCTTCCTCACCAAAGGTTGGAGATAGTGATCAATATATTTGCCCACCCGGGACGTGATCGAATCTATCCCACTCACAATGGGACGTCCCGGGGGGCAAATAAGACTCTTATGGATTTTGGGGAGGTAGTAGATAATTGGGATGCGGGGAGCAGCAGGCACCAAGAACAATTTCTCCTTCTTAGTAAGGATACCTATACGGGAACCTTTGTCCACGATAGTCTCTAGTTCTTTCTTGTACCTAATAGTGGGGTCCCTGTTTAGGGGAGTGTAGGTCTCACTATCCCCGACAATCCGATTTAATTCTGACGTGTAGTCACAGCGATCTAAAACCACTATACCACCCCCCTTATCCGCTGGTCTAATGACCAGTGATTTGTTTTGACACAGGGAATCTAAACCCAATTCCAATTCCCGTGACATCTTAGTTTTTTTGACTTTGATGTCTTCGAGATCCCTCAGTACCACGTCCTTAAACACCCTAATGGAAGGGGCAAGAGAACCTGGGGGGTTGAAAAGTGAGGCATTCGATAAGCCGGAATGTTGAAATTCGGTCCTAATCGATGTACCCTCCATGATTGGATTAAGGGTTATGTACCGCTGGATATTAAGCTTACGTACATATTTATGCACATCCATAAAGGTCTGGAACCCGCTCATACTTCTCGGTGGAGCGAATTTCAGGCCCTTATCTAGAAGCTTTTTCTCTGGCTCCGTTAATACCTGTTTACTGAGGTTAAATATTCCAGTCCCTAGACTCTTTTTCTTTTTTGCTAACTGGGCCTGCCTCCCCCCTCTAGTTCCTCTCTTGACTCTATAGGCCTTCTTGGGCCTTGGCTGTTCCTGGGAAAATCCCAATTATGGCTCCTCTGCCCGCCAAAGGGTTCGTCATAATAACCAAACCCTTGTTGGGCATGGCCTTGGTCGTATCCACCCTGATAGTAGCTACCCTGATCCCGGTATCGTCTCGGTGAGTCATAAAACCCTCTTTCATTATATCTCACAGGGGTTCCCATGTCAGACAAAGGAAAAAAACGGTTACGCATAGGAACATTGGAAGCCTGATTTCCATCCTCCCTATTTTGACCTGGGGGACCATCCCAATATTGACCCTGAGAGTACTGAGGTGGTCTCCTTTGGCCCATATCCCAAGATTGCGATGGGGCTAACCGAGAGTTTTGGGTTTGATGATCCCATTTATGACTGTTCTTACTCTTTTTCCCCACTGGGGGTGGCGCTGAGCTTTTTTTAGATGGTCTTGCTTGGTTTTGATTGCTCATGGCTCTATTGTTATTTTTGTTAGGGGTATCTCTTTTTAGTAAAGAGGAAGCCTCACTCTTAAGTTGAGTAAGGATAGGATTGGCACTTGCCTCATTGGATGTTATCCCTGGGGGCAAGGTATCCATTGCATTACCCCCCTCATTCTGTGATGCCAACTTTCTTTGCCAAGCAAAAATAAGGCCGGACTGATAGTCCTCCTTATCCCTAATGTATTTTTTCTTTTTTTTAATTTTTTGATCTCTATCCTCTTTTTCAAGAGTTTTTAAGAGAATCTTTGAGCACTCTTTGTACTCCTCCCCCGTATTGAAAGGTGCTAATTTTTCTTTCACAAGTTTGACCTCAATGTCAAGACGTGTGAGTTTCTCCCGCTTCCTTTCTGTGAGGAAACGGAGAAAATTCACACAGGAGTCATTAAAGTATTTGAACCAGCTTGTGAGATCTGATTCACCTATTTGGGGACTCACCTCCCATCTCAAGCTCCTAGGGACCATACAAGCTTTTATGTAAGTCTCCAGGAATATAATGTCCCATTGTGTGTGTATTTCTGATGTTGTGAGGTTTTTTAATCGCATAAATAAACCATTCACATCTGATTCTGAGGAAATAGGGTTTGTGTCAAACACACCCTCTGTGTCAACAATCCTAGATGCTCTAAAATCAAAGATGTCCATAGTAAACTGGACAACAATGTGTAAAGCTGCAGTGAATAAGTAGATAAGTGAATGAGAAAAAGGAATAAAACTGCGCTAAACAAGCTAATTTGGGAGAAAAGCCCCAGATGCTCAATCTAATAGCTTAGTGTATATTGGGAGCTGCGATTTAAATTGTGAACTACCATACAAGGTGAAATTAGAAAAAATTGGGGGAAAATCGCGCTGACCCGTGACCAAACACTATGACAGTGATGAAATGAAATGACCAAAAGAACATAAGATCTACTAAATAAACAATAAAATCAAATGTATACAAAAGAGATTAAATGATGTGCTGTGATCTATATCAAATAAGTATAATCCATATAGTGTAAATGAGTCCATCACAAAGATCCTTAAATAAATCCTTATAAGTGACACCAGTGCTCCGTGAAAATTCATATAAGTTGTTGTGTCCGCATACAGTACATCTGTGACTTTCCACCACCAAAGAGCAGGATTTCTCCTTACCAGCTGTATATGCCCCCCCTGACAGAGGGTCAATTTAGGCAAAAATCAAAATGTATCTCCCACGAATCACCGCAGCACACAACACATAGGATTCCTAGGATGGCGTCCTCCGATTTCCATCAATGGACACGTGAATATAAAAAGAATGGAACACACTCCACATAGTGCATTAAACTTTATAAAATTTATTCCATTAAAATAAAGATACACTTACAATTGTGCAGTTCAAAAATTTGCCTGTATTACGTCTGGTGTGCCGTAGCACATTCCACAGACACCCGTCCTTGTCGGAAGTGATAGAGGTGACGTCAGTGCGTCGCTCCGCCCTACGTCCGTTTCGTAAAACCTTACTTCTTCCAGGGGCACGGGCGGCGCACTGCGTCACCTCCATTTATACTGCAGAGCAACCAAGCCTCGTCTTGGATCCGCACCATCCACCGGACATGCGCAGCCTCTCTAAACGTCACTAAATGTGAACGCTGGCCGCATACATTATCCTAATTAGCTAGGCTACTGGGGAGTGCATGACACATACAGAGTCTCCACCTTCATACAAAGGCATCCCCAGCGCTATTGTGGATCGAATCCCATATTGGGTTATGTGTGTGATCTAATGCGCACATAAACTCGTATGAGAGCTTGGCATATATTTATACAATCTGTCCATACTGCTTAATCTGGTCCGGCCCAGTGGTCAGTTGGACCGGAAATCCGATCAAATAAAAGAATAGGGGCCACTCAGCATCACAACTAGAGTGACACCTAGTGGACCCTTATCAGAACGTTCCCAAGAGACAGAGACGAACTTGCTAAAAGTGTCGGTCTATGACCCAAATATGTACAAGTTCATGTGTTGCTGACCCGCTCTAACTGCTTCGCCAGCAATTCAGGGACAAATTGCCTGGCTAACAGAGAGAGCACGAAGATACATCTCAAAACATATATTAAAAATATATTAAAAAGTTACACTTGACCACAGTGATCAAAACAACCCAGGCCCAATAGTTGGACCGGAAGTCCGGTCAATGTGGATATAGGTGACACTCTCCAGCCGCCACAAGAGTGACCCCTAGTGGACAATATGCAAATAGATCTCCTCATGAATGGATGGGCACTAAAAAGTGCCAGTCCAGATTCACGGAAAACCAAAAATTGCATATTTTCGACGGAGTCCTATGTCTCCTACATATAGCTTATCAAAGATTAAAAATATTTAAACTGAAACCCAAAGATAAATGTCTCAAATATTCGATGGGAATCAATAATTCTAAACCCTAATTTAAGAATTCCATAAAGAGCATGTGTTCCATTAATAAATTAACAAAGCACCAAAAAGGAGCGAAAAAAAAGAGGGCCAGAGCTTTATAAACCCAATCCCAGCGTTAATGCTGAGAGGGGGGAAATAAGGACATCAGTTACATCTATGCTGTCATGATAGACCACATAGTAACGTATAGACACCTACTTTAAACAAAAAATTTGTGATATGAAATGGGAACTAACCCATTCTATAAGAAACCTAATTGCTAAAATTAATTAAAAGGTGCCCAATAATACTATAACTAAATTGTTCCTAAGTGATGACATTAACTAATAGTCCGTGGATGTGTGAAAAACCCACAAACGAGGCATGATTAGTGCACCGCAACACCAAGTGGTGTATCGTATGAAAATTACATAACGCACACATGATTGTGATAGTACCATATTTAAAAACCTAAATCATACTATAAACATAAACCGAAAACGAATGTATTGCAAATAATAAAATAACTTAATATGTGATCATGGTTCAACTAGTGAATCAATGTCTATACATTCAAGAGTTGTTAATGAATGCGTTGACGTTTGTGTCAACGTTTAACCCAAAGGGGACGTATGTCTTTAGTTTATGGATCCAAGACATTTCTTGTTTGGAGATCTCCCGCACTAGTGAGCTCCCCCTCCAATGGGGTTTGTACTTATCTATTCCCATATAAAGAGTATTAGACGGATCTCTCTGATGTACTTCATCGTAATGTCGAGAGACCGAATGTTTGGGAAACCCTGCTTTAATATTACTAATGTGCTCATTCAGTCTTACTTTTAGAGCCCTTTTAGTCCTCCCCACGTATTGTAACCCACATGGGCATTGAATAAGGTAGACCACTCCCTCTGTGGCACAGGTAATAAACGGTTCTACTACAAACGCCCTAGAAGTGCTAGTAGACATAAAGTTACAGATCTTTCTGTCTTTGCACCTATTCATAGAGCAAACTCGACAGGTCTTACAGCGATAGTACCCCGTAAGGTTTTGAAAGAAAACTCTATTAGATTTCGGGGGATCCGAGACACTGGGGGCAATCTTATTGCCGAGCGAAGAAACCCCCTTAAAAATGATTTGGGGTTTCGCCGGCAGTATATCTTTCAGAACTTGATCGCTTTCTAAAATGTGCCAGTGTTTCTGTATCAGTTGTTTCACCTGTCGATGCTGTAAAGAGTACGTTGTGATAAAAGGCATAGAAATCTTTTTGGTCCCCGCTTGGGGTGGTTTATCCACCAAAAGTAGAGACCTATCCATCTCTCTGATTTCCTTTACCGTCTGGGCCAATACTCGAGAGTCATAACCCTTTTCAACAAATATATACGTGACTTTGCCTGGCGGTGCCATTCTGCCAACGTATATTTACAGTGGGCGGTCGTTAAGTGGTTAAATACAGTTCTAACAGGTTTATACTCCGGTAAAAGCATGTATATAAAAACCACACAGAATTATAGACACAACATTGCCATACAGTTTTACATTTCGCATGCATCTGTATAAATAACTGACGCGTTTCGATCCCAACGGATCTCTTCAGAGGATGGGTGGTTGGCTGTGGGAAATATATGTATTCAATTTCCATTCTCTACATGGGTGTAAGCCCAATAGTAAAAAATATATATATAGGGTGTATGATTACCAGTCAACTGTGTGTTAGAACCAATGTTTCTAACCAGAGTTCCATCACTAGCATCTCAAGGGGAATCAGCAGCCTCCCGGACACTCGACACCCAAAAGTAGGGCGCCACCAGGCGTGTGCGACCTACAAGGAGTCATATTGGAGGGGGAGAGACCCGAGAGGGGACACGCACGGATGGACAGCCGGCACCTGTAATGAAACACCAAGGGCATCAATGTAGGGTGCATCTGTGCTGCATCCATGTACACTAGGGATGAGCTCGGTGTTCGAGTGGAACATACGTTCGACTCGAACATCGGCTGTTCGACCGTTCGGCGAACATCGAAAGATTTGGGCCGTTCGCGCCAAATTCGAGTGACGTGAACGGCCCACAATACAGTGCAATCCCGGCGCTGTGATTGGCCAAGCGTGCACTGTGACTCCGCATGCTTGGCCAATCACAGCGCCGGCAGCTAGGAGAGCCATAATTGGCCACAGGCAGGTTGCCTGTGGCCAATTATAGCTCAGGGGGTTTAGCACACGCCCCACACTATAAAAGGCCACCAGCGTGGCGGCCTTGTGTAGTGTGTTCCGGCGCAGGGAGAGAGAAGGATAGGCAGGGACAGTGTTGATATTCTTTGTGCTATTCTTGTGTGCAGGGAGAGAGAAGGATAGGCAGGGAGAGTGTCAGTGTCATATTCTTTGCTAAACCTTGTGTGCAGGGAGAGAGAAGGATAGCAGGGGACAGTGTCAGTGTCATATTCTTTGCTAAATCTTGTGTGCAGGGAGAGAAAAGGATAGGCAGGGAGAGTGTCAGTGTCATATTCTTTACTAAACCTTGTGTGCAGGGAGAGAGAAGGATAGGCAGGGGACAGTGTCAGTGTCATATTCTTTACTAAACCTTGTGTGCAGGGAGAGAGAAGGATAGACAGGGAGAGTGTTAGTGTCATATTCTTTGATAAACCTTGTGTGCAGGGAGAGAGAAGGATAGGCAGGGAACAGTGTCAGTGTCATTGTTGCTAAGCCTCCTGCACATTATACAACTGAAGTTAGCCCGTATTGCTGTGTTTTCCTGGTGTGTTACACCAACAGGCATTTGCAGCACTTACAGCGGGCGGAGTGTGCCTCCTGCACATTATACACCTGAAGTTAGCCCGTATTGCTGTGTTTTCCTGGTGTGTTACACCAACAGGCATTTGCAGCACTTACAGCGGGCGGAGTGTGCCTCCTGCACATTATACACCTGAAGTTAGCCCGTATTGCTGTGTTTTCCTGGTGTGTTACACCAACAGGCATTTGCAGCACTTACAGCGGTGGAGTGTGCCTCCTGCACATTATACACCTGAAGTTAGCCCGTATTGCTGTGTTTTCCTGGTGTGCTACACCAACAGGCATTTGCAGCACTTACAGCAGGCGTAGAGTGATTCCTGCAAAATATTCTCCTGAAGCTAGGCCTTATTGCTGGTTTTCCCATCTCCCTGCAGGCCATTAGAATGTCTGGAAGGCAAACAAGGAGAGGCAGACAGTCAGGAGCCAATAAAAGAGGGCAAGCAGGCTCTGTGTCTAGAGACAACAGTGCTGGTCGTGGACGCGGTGCATCGCCATCAGCACGTGGCCATGGGACACGCTTGTCCTTCTTTTCGGCAGCTGGACGTGTTGAGCCGCATCATGCCGAAGACTTGGTAGAGTGGATGACCAAGCCCTCCTCATCCTCCTCATCCTCTCTCACCCAGGCTCAGGGTACTGGCAAAGCAGCTGCCAAAGCGTCCTCTTCCATATTGGGTTATGTGTGTGATCTAATGCGCACATAAACTCGTATGAGAGCTTGGCATATATTTATACAATCTGTCCATACTGCTTAATCTGGTCCGGCCCAGTGGTCAGTTGGACCGGAAATCCGATCAAATAAAAGAATAGGGGCCACTCAGCATCACAACTAGAGTGACACCTAGTGGACCCTTATCAGAACGTTCCCAAGAGACAGAGACGAACTTGCTAAAAGTGTCGGTCTATGACCCAAATATGTACAAGTTCATGTGTTGCTGACCCGCTCTAACTGCTTCGCCAGCAATTCAGGGACAAATTGCCTGGCTAACAGAGAGAGCACGAAGATACATCTCAAAACATATATTAAAAATATATTAAAAAGTTACACTTGACCACAGTGATCAAAACAACCCAGGCCCAATAGTTGGACCGGAAGTCCGGTCAATGTGGATATAGGTGACACTCTCCAGCCGCCACAAGAGTGACCCCTAGTGGACAATATGCAAATAGATCTCCTCATGAATGGATGGGCACTAGGGATGAGCTTCGTGTTCGAGTCGAACATACGTTCGACTCGAACATTGGCTGTTCGATCGTTCGACGAAGATCGAACGATTTGGGCCGTTCGCGCCAAATTCGAGTGACGCGAACGGCCCACAATGCACTACGCCATCGCAGTGTCATCCAGGCGCTGTGATTGGCCAAGCATGCACTGTGACCCCGCATGCTTGGCCAATCACAGCGCCGGCAGCGAGGAGAGCAATGATTGGCCACAGGCAGGATGCCTGTGGCCAATTATTGCTGAGGGTGTTTAGTACACGCCCCACACTATAAAAGGCCGCCAGCACGGCGGCCTAGTGTAGTGTGTTCCGGAGCAGGGATAGAGTAGCATAGGCAGGGACAGTGACTGTTATTTCTTTCTTGCTTAACCTGGATTCCTTTAGTTTAGGGAAAGAGAAGGATAGGTAGGGAGAGTGTCAGTGTGTTTTGTGCTTCTGCTATAGTGTGCTTAAAAAAAACATTTATTCTAGGGACAGAAAACTCTAGGTAGGGACAGTGTCAGTTTCTTTCACTCTGCAAGTCCTTGTTTCCAGGGACCTGTAAGGACAGTGAGTTAATTGTCCTTGTGCTATATTGTGCTTAAAAAAAACATTTATTCTAGGGACAGAAAACTCTAGGTAGGGACAGTGTCAGTTTCTTTCACTCTGCAAGTCCTTGTTTCCAGGGACCTGTAAGGACAGTGAGTTAATTGTCCTTGTGCTATATTGTGATTAAAAAAAACATTTATTCTAGGGACAGAAAACTCTAGGTAGGGACAGTGTCAGTTTCTTTCACTCTGCAAGTCCTTGTTTCCAGGGACCTGTAAGGACAGTGAGTTAATTTTCCTTGTGCTATATTGTGATTAAAAAAAACATTTTTTCTAGGGACAGAAAACTGTAGGTAGGGAGAGTGTTTTTTTTCTTTCACTCTGCAAGTCCTTGTTTCCAGGGACCTGTAAGGACAGTGAGTTAATTGTCCTTGTGCTATATTGTGCTTAAAAAAAACATTTATTCTAGGGACAGAAAACTCTAGGTAGGGACAGTGTCAGTTTCTTTCACTCTGCAAGTCCTTGTTTCCAGGGACCTGTAAGGACAGTGAGTTAATTGTCCTTGTGCTATATTGTGATTAAAAAAAACATTTATTCTAGGGACAGAAAACTCTAGGTAGGGACAGTGTCAGTTTCTTTCACTCTGCAAGTCCTTGTTTCCAGGGACCTGTAAGGACAGTGAGTTAATTTTCCTTGTGCTATATTGTGATTAAAAAAAACATTTTTTCTAGGGACAGAAAACTGTAGGTAGGGAGAGTGTTTTTTTTCTTTCACTCTGCAAGTCCTTGTTTCCAGGGACCTGTAAGGACAGTGAGTTAATTGTCCTTGTGCTATATTGTGCTTAAAAAAAAACATTTATTCTAGGGACAGAAAACTCTAGGTAGGGACAGTGTCAGTTTCTTTCACTCTGCAAGTCCTTGTTTCCAGGGACCTGTAAGGACAGTGAGTTAATTTTCCTTGTGCTATATTGTGATTAAAAAAAACATTTTTTCTAGGGACAGAAAACTGTAGGTAGGGAGAGTGTTTTTTTTCTTTCACTCTGCAAGTCCTTGTTTCCAGGGACCTGTAAGGACAGTGAGTTAATTGTCCTTGTGCTATATTGTGCTTAAAAAAAACATTTATTCTAGGGACAGAAAACTCTAGGTAGGGACAGTGTCAGTTTCTTTCACTCTGCAAGTCCTTGTTTCCAGGGACCTGTAAGGACAGTGAGTTAATTGTCCTTGTGCTATATTGTGATTAAAAAAAACATTTATTCTAGGGACAGAAAACTCTAGGTAGGGACAGTGTCAGTTTCTTTCACTCTGCAAGTCCTTGTTTCCAGGGACCTGTAAGGACAGTGAGTTAATTTTCCTTGTGCTATATTGTGATTAAAAAAAACATTTTTTCTAGGGACAGAAAACTGTAGGTAGGGAGAGTGTTTTTTTTCTTTCACTCTGCAAGTCCTTGTTTCCAGGGACCTGTAAGGACAGTGAGTTAATTGTCCTTGTGCTATATTGTGCTTAAAAAAAACATTTATTCTAGGGACAGAAAACTCTAGGTAGGGACAGTGTCAGTTTCTTTCACTCTGCAAGTCCTTGTTTCCAGGGACCTGTAAGGACAGTGAGTTAATTGTCCTTGTGCTATATTGTGATTAAAAAAAACATTTATTCTAGGGACAGAAAACTCTAGGTAGGGACAGTGTCAGTTTCTTTCACTCTGCAAGTCCTTGTTTCCAGGGACCTGTAAGGACAGTGAGTTAATTTTCCTTGTGCTATATTGTGATTAAAAAAAACATTTTTTCTAGGGACAGAAAACTGTAGGTAGGGAGAGTGTTTTTTTTCTTTCACTCTGCAAGTCCTTGTTTCCAGGGACCTGTAAGGACAGTGAGTTAATTGTCCTTGTGCTATATTGTGCTTAAAAAAAACATTTATTCTAGGGACAGAAAACTCTAGGTAGGGACAGTGTCAGTTTCTTTCACTCTGCAAGTCCTTGTTTCCAGGGACCTGTAAGGACAGTGAGTTAATTGTCCTTGTGCTATATTGTGATTAAAAAAAACATTTATTCTAGGGACAGAAAACTCTAGGTAGGGACAGTGTCAGTTTCTTTCACTCTGCAAGTCCTTGTTTCCAGGGACCTGTAAGGACAGTGAGTTAATTTTCCTTGTGCTATATTGTGATTAAAAAAAACATTTTTTCTAGGGACAGAAAACTGTAGGTAGGGAGAGTGTTTTTTTTCTTTCACTCTGCAAGTCCTTGTTTCCAGGGACCTGTAAGGACAGTGAGTTAATTGTCCTTGTGCTATATTGTGCTTAAAAAAAACATTTATTCTAGGGACAGAAAACTCTAGGTAGGGACAGTGTCAGTTTCTTTCACTCTGCAAGTCCTTGTTTCCAGGGACCTGTAAGGACAGTGAGTTAATTGTCCTTGTGCTATATTGTGATTAAAAAAAACATTTATTCTAGGGACAGAAAACTCTAGGTAGGGACAGTGTCAGTTTCTTTCACTCTGCAAGTCCTTGTTTCCAGGGACCTGTAAGGACAGTGAGTTAATTTTCCTTGTGCTATATTGTGATTAAAAAAAACATTTTTTCTAGGGACAGAAAACTGTAGGTAGGGAGAGTGTTTTTTTTCTTTCACTCTGCAAGTCCTTGTTTCCAGGGACCTGTAAGGACAGTGAGTTAATTGTCCTTGTGCTATATTGTGCTTAAAAAAAACATTTATTCTAGGGACAGAAAACTCTAGGTAGGGACAGTGTCAGTTTCTTTCACTCTGCAAGTCCTTGTTTCCAGGGACCTGTAAGGACAGTGAGTTAATTTTCCTTGTGCTATATTGTGATTAAAAAAAACATTTATTCTAGGGACAGAAAACTCTAGGTAGGGACAGTGTCAGTTTCTTTCACTCTGCAAGTCCTTGTTTCCAGGGACCTGTAAGGACAGTGAGTTAATTTTCCTTGTGCTATATTGTGATTAAAAAAAACATTTATTCTAGGGACAGAAAACTCTAGGTAGGGACAGTGTCAGTTTCTTTCACTCTGCAAGTCCTTGTTTCCAGGGACCTGTAAGGACAGTGAGTTAATTGTCCTTGTGCTATATTGTGCTTAAAAAAAACATTTTTTCTAGGGACAGAAAACTCTAGGTAGGGAGAGTGTTTTTTTTTTTTCACTCTGCAAGTCCTTGTTTCCAGGGACCTGTAAGGACAGTGAGTTAATTTTCCTTGTGCTATATTGTGATTAAAAAAAACATTTATTCTAGGGACAGAAAACTCTAGGTAGGGACAGTGTCAGTTTCTTTCACTCTGCAAGTCCTTGTTTCCAGGGACCTGTAAGGACAGTGAGTTAATTTTCCTTGTGCTATATTGTGATTAAAAAAAACATTTTTTCTAGGGACAGAAAACTGTAGGTAGGGAGAGTGTTTTTTTTCTTTCACTCTGCAAGTCCTTGTTTCCAGGGACCTGTAAGGACAGTGAGTTAATTTTCCTTGTGCTATATTGTGATTAAAAAAAACATTTTTTCTAGGGACAGAAAACTGTAGGTAGGGAGAGTGTTTTTTTTCTTTCACTCTGCAAGTCCTTGTTTCCAGGGACCTGTAAGGACAGTGAGTTAATTGTCCTTGTGCTATATTGTGCTTAAAAAAAACATTTATTCTAGGGACAGAAAACTCTAGGTAGGGACAGTGTCAGTTTCTTTCACTCTGCAAGTCCTTGTTTCCAGGGACCTGTAAGGACAGTGAGTTAATTTTCCTTGTGCTATATTGTGATTAAAAAAAACATTTTTTCTAGGGACAGAAAACTGTAGGTAGGGAGAGTGTTTTTTTTCTTTCACTCTGCAAGTCCTTGTTTCCAGGGACCTGTAAGGACAGTGAGTTAATTTTCCTTGTGCTATATTGTGATTAAAAAAAACATTTTTTCTAGGGACAGAAAACTGTAGGTAGGGAGAGTGTTTTTTTTCTTTCACTCTGCAAGTCCTTGTTTCCAGGGACCTGTAAGGACAGTGAGTTAATTGTCCTTGTGCTATATTGTGCTTAAAAAAAACATTTTTTCTAGGGACAGAAAACTGTAGGTAGGGAGAGTGTTTTTTTTTTTTCACTCTGCAAGTCCTTGTTTCCAGGGACCTGTAAGGACAGTGAGTTAATTGTCCTTGTGCTATATTGTGCTTAAAAAAAACATTTATTCTAGGGACAGAAAACTCTAGGTAGGGACAGTGTCAGTTTCTTTCACTCTGCAAGTCCTTGTTTCCAGGGACCTGGAGAGACATTGAGTGAATTGTCCTTGTGCTATATTGTGATTAAAAAAAACATTTATTCTAGGGACAGAAAACTCTAGGTAGGGACAGTGTCAGTTTCTTTCACTGTGAAAGTCCTTGTTTCAAGGGACAGAGAAGGACACCTGAAGGTAGCCCTTATTGCTTTTTTCCCATCTCCCTGCAGGCCATCTATTAGAATGTCTGGAAGGCAAACAAGGAGAGGCAGACAGTCAGGAGGCAATAAAAGAGGGCAAGCAGGCTCTGTGTCTGGGGGCAACAGTGCTGGTCGTGGACGCGGTGCATTGTCATCAGCACATGGCCATGGGACACGCTTGTCCTTCTTTTCGGCAGCTGGACATGTTGAGCCACATCATGCCGAAGACTTGGTAGAGTGGATGACCAAGCCCTCCTCCTCCTCCTCATCCTCTCTCACCCAGGCTCAGGGTACTGGAAAAGCAGCTGCCAAAGCGTCGTCTTCCCTGGTATCAATGTCAGACAAATCATCAGTCACTCCTTCCCTAGACCCACCATGTCCTCCTCCTGAGGAGTCCCCCGAACTGTTTCAGCACAGTGTTGGGTACATGCTCCAGGAGGATGCCCAGCGTTTCGAAGGGTCTGATGATGAAACCCAGCTAGAGGAAGGCAGTAGCGTGAGAGCAGACAGAGGGGATGCTCAAGAAGGACACCAATCTGGCAGTCATGTTCCAGCAGCTGCAGCATACTGCCAGATTGGCTCCAGTGATGAGGAGGGAGGGGATGATGAGGTCAATGACTCCACGTGGGTGCCTAATAGGAGAGAGGAGGAGGAGGAGGATGAGGAGGAGGCACATCTCCAACGAGGCAGGATGCCCTTTGGTGGCCAGCGTAAGGGCAGTACACCGACGGAATCACACCGCAGAGCTCCGCCTGTGCAGGGCGCTGCCTCTGCCCGTCATTCAAAAAGTTCTTTGGTGTGGGCCTTTTTTGAGGCTAGTGCATCAGATCGCACAGCTGCTGTTTGCAACATATGTCTCAAGCGTATATCGCGTGGCCAAAACATCAGCCGCTTGGGTACCACATGCCTGACCAGACATATGTTGACCTGCCATGCAGCTCGTTGGCAAGCCTACCTCAAAGACCCACACCAAAGAACCAAGCGGACCTCTCCTTGCACCGCATCAGCTGGGATCTCCAACCCCACTATAACTTCAGTCCTCTCTGAAACATGCACTGAGAGGAATGAAGGTGTAGAATTAGGTGTGTCACAGCCAAGTACTTGCGCCCACTCTGCTAGCAGTACACCGACGTCCGATTCTAGCAGGCAAATTTCCCTGCCCCAGCTGCTGGACCGTCGAAAGAAGTTCACTCCCAGCCATCCACATGCCCAGCGGTTGAATGCTAGCTTGGCTAAATTGCTAGCGCTTCAACTGCTGCCTTTTCAGTTGGTAGACTCGGCCCCCTTCCGTGAGTTTGTGCAATGTGCGGTTCCTCAGTGGCAGGTTCCCAAACGCCACTTTTTCTCACGGAAGGCTATTCCGGCTCTCTACCGGCATGTGGAAGGCAATGTCTTGGCCTCGCTGGACAGGGCGGTCAGCGGTAAGGTGCATATTACCGCTGACTCATGGTCCAGCAGGCATGGACAGGGACGTTACCTTTCTTTCACGGCCCATTGGGTCACTCTTTTGGCAGCTGGGAAGGATTCAGGACAAGGTGCAGTAGTGTTGGAGGTTGTCCCACCGCCACGCCTCCAAAATGCTACTACTGGTTGTGACACACCTCTCTCCTCCACCCCCTCCTCTTCTTCTTCCTCCATGGCCTCTTCCTGTGGTTTGTCCTATGAACCAGCGGTGCTCCGTAGCCGTTCACGGGGCTACGCAAGTACGCAGGCAAAAAGATGCCATGCCGTGCTTGCGCTGGTGTGTTTGGGGGACAGAAGCCACACTGGGGCAGAGGTCCTGTCTGCTCTGCAGGGCCAGGCCGAGAGGTGGTTGACGCCACGCCAGCTTAAGCCAGGAATGGTGGTTTGCGACAATGGCACCAACCTCCTCTCCGCCCTCCGACAGGGACAACTGACCCATGTGCCCTGTGTGGCTCACGTCCTTAACCTGGTGGTGCAGCGCTTCTTGGGCAGGTACCCGGGCTTACAGGATGTCCTGAGGCAGGCCAGGAAAGTCTGTGTGCATTTCCGCAGATCTTATAATGCCAGTGCTCGCCTGGCTGAGCTGCAAAAGGAGTTGAACCTGCCCAAGAACCGCCTTATATGTGACATGCCCACCAGGTGGAACTCAACGTTGGCCATGCTGCAGCGGCTGCACACGCAGCAGAGGGCCATCAATGAGTACCTGTGCGACTACGGCACCAGGACAGGGTCAGGGGAGCTTGGTTTTTTTTCTCCACGCCAGTGGGGCATGATCAGGGATGCATGCACTGTCCTGGCACCATTTGAGGAGGCCACGAGGATGGTGAGCAGTGACAGTGCATGCATCAGTGACACTGTACCTCTTGTCCACCTGTTGGAGCACACGCTGCGTGGAATAATGGACAGGGCACTTGAGGCAGAACAGAGGCAGGAAGAGGAGGACTTCCTTGCCTCTCAAGGCCCCCTTTACCCAGACAGTGTTCCTTCTGTCCCACCCATCGCACAGGAAGAGGAGGAGGAGGAGGAGGAGGAGGAGGAGGAGGATTGTGTCAGCATGGAGGTGGAGGCTGGCACTCAGCATCATCAGCAGCAGTCTTTTAGGGATGATTTACAGTCCCAAGAAACCAGTGGACTTGTACGTGGCTGGGAGGAGGTGGCTGCGGATCATGTCGTCCTTAGTGACCCAGAGGACTCCGGAGCGAATGCCTCAGCAAACCTACGCTGCATGGCCTCCCTGATCCTGCAAAGTCTGCGGAAGGATCCTCGTATTCTTCGGATCAAGGAGAGGGACCATTACTGGCTGGCCACTCTCCTTGATCCACGGTACAAGGGTAAGGTTGCGGACCTTATGTTACCGTCGCAGAGGGAGCAGAGGATGAGACAACTCCGGGAGGCCTTGCAGAAAGGTCTGTGCAACGCGTTCCCAGAGACTGGGAGGTTGCAAACTCCTGGTCCTGGACAACGAGTTGCTGAGGCTTCGGCCAGTCAAAGAAGGAGCGGTGGGGAAGGTGGCCGTCTGACCGATGCGTTCAGACAATTCTTTAGTCCGCAGCCCCAAAGTATGATCGGTTCCAGCAACCATCGCCAGCGTCTGATAAACATGGTGCAGGAATATCTAGGGGCAAGGTCAGACTTGGACACCTTCCCCACCGAAAATCCTCTGGCTTACTGGGTCTTGAGGATGGATCACTGGCCAGAGCTTGCACAGTATGCAATTGAGCTACTGGCCTGTCCTGCATCCAGCGTTCTTTCGGAACGCACATTCAGTGCTGCTGGAGGATTTGTCACGGATCACAGGGTGCGCCTGTCCACCGACTCGGTTGATCGACTGACTTTCATCAAGATGAACCAGTCTTGGATCACCACCAGCTACCACACACCTGATGCTGATATAACAGACTAATTGATTTTAAAATGTCACATCCCTTCAAGACTGATGCTGATGCTGAGTGCCTGTGCTGTTATGTTGACTGGCTATCCTCCTCCTCCGAGTCCTCAATGATACGATTGATGATGATAGCTTGGAAGATCATTTTTGTTTATGGGTGCCGCCACCAGTGCCTAACGCCCAATTTTTCAGCCCCTGTTTAACAGGGGCGTGTAATTACAATTTTTGAAGCAATACTTTGCAACAGGGCTCATTGCTGTGCTCCAAGTACAGTATCTGTGAGGAGTTGCAGTGTTGTGCCACCAGTGCCTAAGGCCCAATTTTTCAGCCCCTGTTTAACAGGGGCGTGTCATTACAATTTTTGAAGCAATACTTTGCAACAGGGCTCATTGCTGTGCTCCAAGTACAGTATCTGTGAAGGGTTGCAGTGTTGTGCCACCAGTGCCTAAGGCCCAATTTTTCAGCCCCTGTTCAACAGGGGCATGTAATTACAATTCTTGATCTAATAATTCACAGCAGGGCCCATTGCTGCACCCACCAAGAGTAACTGTCAGGGCTTACAGTGTTGTGGCACCAGCACCACCATCAAAGGCCCAATTTTTACTACCACTGTTCAACAATTATATGTAATTAAAATTCCTGATATAATAGTTGACAGCAGGGCGTTCCAGCACCAACCAAGAGTAACTGTGAGTGCTTACAGTGTTGTGCCAACACCAACAACTAAGGGGCCTATTTCTGCAGAGTATATACGGCAGGTCCCTACTTTCAAACATCCAACTTACAAACGACTCCTACTTGCAAACGCAAGAAGACAACAGGAAGTGAGAGGAAATCTACCACTAGGAAGGAAAATTCTCTCCTGTAAGAATAAATATGGGAGAAAGGTGTCTCCTCTGTACTGATGCTTTATCAGCAATCCTTGTTTCAAGAAAAACACCACATTTCAAAAACAGTTGTCATTAGGACGGAAAGTGAGGTGAAATGTTCTGAACAGGGGCACAGACAGCAAAACAAATGTTACAGGGGTGATAACCCTTACCTATGTTTTCCAAAAAGTTTAAAAATAGATTTTTGGTCTGGAGCTACACTTCAACAATGTACCTGTTCAAAATTACAAACAGATTCTACATAAGAACAAACCTACAGTCCCTGTCTTGTATGCACCGCCTGTATACGGCTGTTCTGAGTATATAGGGCCTTTTTTATTTTATGTGCGGGGTTCCCCTTAATATCCATACAAGACCCAAAGGGGCTGGTAATGGGCTGGGGTAGGGGGGGGGTCATGGGGTAGCTATGCCATTTTTCTTAAAGATTTTCATCCATATTACCGGGACCAGACATTACATTAAAGCCGCAAGCAGTTTTAAATGGCTTTTTTTTCCTTTAGAAGTGTCATTTTGTGCAGGGACAGTTCTAAACACGGGAAACACGTGGCACTTCACAGGCATACTTTAGACACCCCCCAGGTACGATATTTAAAGGAATATTTGACTTTTTTTTTTTCACTTTATGCATCATTAAAATGACTGCTCCCGGAAAACGACCGTTTTTAAAACTTATTTTTGCATTGATACATGTCCCCTGGTGCAGAACCCGGGTTCCCAAACCCTTTTTAGGACAATAACATGCATAATAGTTTTTATAATTAGCACTTTAGAATTCGAACGTTCGCATCCATTGTATTTAATAGGGTTCTAATGTTCGTTCGAACTTTCGGTCCGTTCGCGGGTTCTGGTGCGAACCGAACCCGGGGGTGTTCGGCTCATCACTAATGGGCACTAAAAAGTGCCAGTCCAGATTCACGGAAAACCAAAAATTGCATATTTTCGACGGAGTCCTATGTCTCCTACATATAGCTTATCAAAGATTAAAAATATTTAAACTGAAACCCAAAGATAAATGTCTCAAATATTCGATGGGAATCAATAATTCTAAACCCTAATTTAAGAATTCCATAAAGAGCATGTGTTCCATTAATAAATTAACAAAGCACCAAAAAGGAGCGAAAAAAAAGAGGGCCAGAGCTTTATAAACCCAATCCCAGCGTTAATGCTGAGAGGGGGGAAATAAGGACATCAGTTACATCTATGCTGTCATGATAGACCACATAGTAACGTATAGACACCTACTTTAAACAAAAAATTTGTGATATGAAATGGGAACTAACCCATTCTATAAGAAACCTAATTGCTAAAATTAATTAAAAGGTGCCCAATAATACTATAACTAAATTGTTCCTAAGTGATGACATTAACTAATAGTCCGTGGATGTGTGAAAAACCCACAAACGAGGCATGATTAGTGCACCGCAACACCAAGTGGTGTATCGTATGAAAATTACATAACGCACACATGATTGTGATAGTACCATATTTAAAAACCTAAATCATACTATAAACATAAACCGAAAACGAATGTATTGCAAATAATAAAATAACTTAATATGTGATCATGGTTCAACTAGTGAATCAATGTCTATACATTCAAGAGTTGTTAATGAATGCGTTGACGTTTGTGTCAACGTTTAACCCAAAGGGGACGTATGTCTTTAGTTTATGGATCCAAGACATTTCTTGTTTGGAGATCTCCCGCACTAGTGAGCTCCCCCTCCAATGGGGTTTGTACTTATCTATTCCCATATAAAGAGTATTAGACGGATCTCTCTGATGTACTTCATCGTAATGTCGAGAGACCGAATGTTTGGGAAACCCTGCTTTAATATTACTAATGTGCTCATTCAGTCTTACTTTTAGAGCCCTTTTAGTCCTCCCCACGT
Organism: Rana muscosa; assembly: GCA_029206835.1. Taxonomy (NCBI): domain Eukaryota; kingdom Metazoa; phylum Chordata; class Amphibia; order Anura; family Ranidae; genus Rana; species Rana muscosa. The sequence continues at coordinate 497,620,281 of CM055117.1, forward strand.
ATTGTAACCCACATGGGCATTGAATAAGGTAGACCACTCCCTCTGTGGCACAGGTAATAAACGGTTCTACTACAAACGCCCTAGAAGTGCTAGTAGACATAAAGTTACAGATCTTTCTGTCTTTGCACCTATTCATAGAGCAAACTCGACAGGTCTTACAGCGATAGTACCCCGTAAGGTTTTGAAAGAAAACTCTATTAGATTTCGGGGGATCCGAGACACTGGGGGCAATCTTATTGCCGAGCGAAGAAACCCCCTTAAAAATGATTTGGGGTTTCGCCGGCAGTATATCTTTCAGAACTTGATCGCTTTCTAAAATGTGCCAGTGTTTCTGTATCAGTTGTTTCACCTGTCGATGCTGTAAAGAGTACGTTGTGATAAAAGGCATAGAAATCTTTTTGGTCCCCGCTTGGGGTGGTTTATCCACCAAAAGTAGAGACCTATCCATCTCTCTGATTTCCTTTACCGTCTGGGCCAATACTCGAGAGTCATAACCCTTTTCAACAAATATATACGTGACTTTGCCTGGCGGTGCCATTCTGCCAACGTATATTTACAGTGGGCGGTCGTTAAGTGGTTAAATACAGTTCTAACAGGTTTATACTCCGGTAAAAGCATGTATATAAAAACCACACAGAATTATAGACACAACATTGCCATACAGTTTTACATTTCGCATGCATCTGTATAAATAACTGACGCGTTTCGATCCCAACGGATCTCTTCAGAGGATGGGTGGTTGGCTGTGGGAAATATATGTATTCAATTTCCATTCTCTACATGGGTGTAAGCCCAATAGTAAAAAATATATATATAGGGTGTATGATTACCAGTCAACTGTGTGTTAGAACCAATGTTTCTAACCAGAGTTCCATCACTAGCATCTCAAGGGGAATCAGCAGCCTCCCGGACACTCGACACCCAAAAGTAGGGCGCCACCAGGCGTGTGCGACCTACAAGGAGTCATATTGGAGGGGGAGAGACCCGAGAGGGGACACGCACGGATGGACAGCCGGCACCTGTAATGAAACACCAAGGGCATCAATGTAGGGTGCATCTGTGCTGCATCCATGTACACTAGGGATGAGCTCGGTGTTCGAGTGGAACATACGTTCGACTCGAACATCGGCTGTTCGACCGTTCGGCGAACATCGAAAGATTTGGGCCGTTCGCGCCAAATTCGAGTGACGCGAACGGCCCACAATACAGTGCAATCCCGGCGCTGTGATTGGCCAAGCGTGCACTGTGACTCCGCATGCTTGGCCAATCACAGCGCCGGCAGCTAGGAGAGCCATAATTGGCCACAGGCAGGTTGCCTGTGGCCAATTATAGCTCAGGGGGTTTAGCACACGCCCCACACTATAAAAGGCCACCAGCGTGGCGGCCTTGTGTAGTGTGTTCCGGCGCAGGGAGAGAGAAGGATAGGCAGGGACAGTGTTGATATTCTTTGTGCTATTCTTGTGTGCAGGGAGAGAGAAGGATAGGCAGGGAGAGTGTCAGAGTCATATTCTTTGCTAAACCTTGTGTGCAGGGAGAGAGAAGGATAGCAGGGGACAGTGTCAGTGTCATATTCTTTGCTAAATCTTGTGTGCAGGGAGAGAAAAGGATAGGCAGGGAGAGTGTCAGTGTCATATTCTTTACTAAACCTTGTGTGCAGGGAGAGAGAAGGATAGGCAGGGGACAGTGTCAGTGTCATATTCTTTACTAAACCTTGTGTGCAGGGAGAGAGAAGGATAGACAGGGAGAGTGTTAGTGTCATATTCTTTGATAAACCTTGTGTGCAGGGAGAGAGAAGGATAGGCAGGGAACAGTGTCAGTGTCATTGTTGCTAAGCCTCCTGCACATTATACAACTGAAGTTAGCCCGTATTGCTGTGTTTTCCTGGTGTGTTACACCAACAGGCATTTGCAGCACTTACAGCGGGCGGAGTGTGCCTCCTGCACATTATACACCTGAAGTTAGCCCGTATTGCTGTGTTTTCCTGGTGTGTTACACCAACAGGCATTTGCAGCACTTACAGCGGGCGGAGTGTGCCTCCTGCACATTATACACCTGAAGTTAGCCCGTATTGCTGTGTTTTCCTGGTGTGTTACACCAACAGGCATTTGCAGCACTTACAGCGGGCGGAGTGTGCCTCCTGCACATTATACACCTGAAGTTAGCCCGTATTGCTGTGTTTTCCTGGTGTGTTACACCAACAGGCATTTGCAGCACTTACAGCGGGCGGAGTGTGCCTCCTGCACATTATACACCTGAAGTTAGCCCGTATTGCTGTGTTTTCCTGGTGTGTTACACCAACAGGCATTTGCAGCACTTACAGCGGTGGAGTGTGCCTCCTGCACATTATACACCTGAAGTTAGCCCGTATTGCTGTGTTTTCCTGGTGTGCTACACCAACAGGCATTTGCAGCACTTACAGCAGGCGTAGAGTGATTCCTGCAAAATATTCTCCTGAAGCTAGGCCTTATTGCTGGTTTTCCCATCTCCCTGCAGGCCATTAGAATGTCTGGAAGGCAAACAAGGAGAGGCAGACAGTCAGGAGCCAATAAAAGAGGGCAAGCAGGCTCTGTGTCTAGAGACAACAGTGCTGGTCGTGGACGCGGTGCATCGCCATCAGCACGTGGCCATGGGACACGTTTGTCCTTCTTTTCGGCAGCTGGACGTGTTGAGCCGCATCATGCCGAAGACTTGGTAGAGTGGATGACCAAGCCCTCCTCATCCTCCTCATCCTCTCTCACCCAGGCTCAGGGTACTGGCAAAGCAGCTGCCAAAGCGTCCTCTTCCCTGGTATCAATGTCATTATCAGTCACTCCTTCCCTAGACCAACCATATCCTCCTGAGGAGTCCCCCGAACTGTTTGAGCACAGTGTTGGGTACATGCTCCAGGAGGATGCCCAGCGTTTCGAAGGGTCTGATGATGATACCCAGCTAGAGGAAGGCAGTAGCGTGAGAGCAGAGAGAGGGGATGCTCAAGAAGGACACCAACATGGCAGTCATGTTCCAGCAGCTGCAGCATACTGCCAGATTGGCTCCAGTGATGAGGAGGGAGGGGATGATGAGGTCACTGACTCCACGTGGGTGCCTAATAGGAAAGAGGAGGAGGAGGAGGAGGATGAGGAGGAGGCACATCTCCAACGAGGCAGAATGCCCTCGGGGGCCAGCGTAAGGGCAGCACACCGACGGAATCACACCGCAGAGCTCCGCCTGTGCAGGGTGCTGCCTCTGCCCGTTATTCAAAAAGTTCTTTGGTGTGGGCCTTTTTTGAGTAGAGTGCATCAGATCGCACAGCTGCTGTTTGCAACATATGTCTCAAGCATATATCGCGTGGCCAAAACATCACCCGCTTGGGCACCACTAGGGATGAGCCGAACACCCCCGGGTTCGGTTCGCACCAGAACCCGCGAACGGACCGAAAGTTCGCACGAACATTAGAACCCTATTAAATACAATGGATGCGAACGTTCGAATTCTAAAGTGCTAATTATAACGACTATTATCCATGTTATTGTCCTAAACAGAGTTTGGGAACCCGGGTTCTGCACCAGGGGACATGTATCAATGCAAAAAGAAGTTTTAAAAACGGCCGTTTTTCGGGAGCAGTCATTTTAATGATGCATAAAGTGAAAAAAAAAAAGTCAAATATTCCTTTAAATATTGTACCTGGGGGGTGTCTAAAGTATGCCTGTGAAGTGCCACGTGTTTCCCGTGTTTAGAACTGTCCCTGCACAAAATTACATTTCTAAAGGAAAAAAAAGCCATTTAAAACTGCTTGCGGCTTTAATGTAATGTCTGGTCCCGGTAATATGGATGAAAATCTTTAAGAAAAATGGCATAGCTACCCCATCACCCCCCCCCCTACCCCAGCCCATTACCAGCCCCTTTGGGTCTTGTTTGTATATTAAGGGGAACCCCGCAACACAAAATAAAAAAGGCCCTATATACTCTGAACAGCAGTATACAGGCGGTGTAAACAAGACCGATGTAAACAAGACAGGGACTGTAGGTTTGTTCTTAAGTAGAATCTGTTTGTAATTTTGAACACGTACATTGTTTAAGTGTAGCTCCAGCCAAAAAATCTATTTTTAAGCTTTTTGGAAAACATAGGGAAGGGTTATCACCCCTGTAACATTTGTTTTGCTGTCTGTGCCCCTGTTCAGAACATTTCACCTCACTTTGCGTCCCAATGACAACTGTTTTTGAAATGTGGTGTTTTTATTGAAACAAGGATTGGTGATAAAGCATCAGTAGAGAGGAGACACCTTTCTCCCATATTAATTCTTACAGGAGAGAATTTTCCTTCCTAGGGGTAGATTTCCTCTCACTTCCTGTTGTCTTCTTCCGTTTGCAAGTAGGAGTCGTTTGTAAGTTGGATGTTTGAAAGTAGGGACTAGTGATGAGCCGAACACCCCCGGGTTCGGTTCGCACCAGAACCCGGGAACGGACCGAAAGTTCGAACGAACATTAGAACCCTATTAAATACAATGGATGCGAACGTTCGAATTCTAAAGTGCTAATTATAACAACTATTATGCATGTTATTGTCCTAAAAAGGGTTTGGGAACCCGGGTTCTGCACCAGGGGACATGTATCAATGCAAAAAGAAGTTTTAAAAACGGTCGTTTTTCGGGAGCAGTCATTTTAATGATGCATAAAGTGAAAAAAAAAAGTCAAATATTCCTTTAAATATCGTACCTGGGGGGTGTCTAAAGTATGCCTGTGAAGTGCCACGTGTTTCCCGTGTTTAGAACTGTCCCTGCACAAAATAACATTTCTAAAGGGAAAAAAGTCATTTAAAACTGCTTGCGGCTTTAATGCAATGTCTGGTCCCGGTAATATGGATGAAAATCTTTAGGAAAAATGGCATAGCTACCCCATCAACACCCCCCCCCCTACCCCAGCCCATTACCAGCCCCTTTGGGTCTTGTATGGATATTAAGGGGAACCCCGCACATGAAATAAAAAAGGCCCTATATACTCTGAACAGCCGTATACAGGCGGTGCATACAAGACAGGGACTGTAGGTTTGTTCTTATGTAGAATGTGTTTGTAATTTTGAACAGGTACATTGTTGAAGTGTAGCTCCAGCCCAAAAATCTATTTTTAAACTTTTTGGGAAACATAGGTAAGGGTTATCACCCCTGTAACATTTGTTTTGCTGTCTGTGCCCCTGTTCAGAACATTTCACCTCACTTTCCGTCCCAATGACAACTGTTTTTGAAATGTGGTGTTTTTCTTGAAACAAGGATTGCTGATAAAGCATCAGTACAGATGAGACCCCTTTCTCCCATATTTATTCTTACAGGAGAGAATTTTCCTTTCTAGGGGTAGATTTCCTCTCACTTCCTGTTGTCTTCTTTCGTTTGCAAGTAGGAGTCGTTTGTAAGTTGGATGTTTGAAAGTAGGGACCTGCCGTATATACTCTGCAGAAATAGGCCCCTTAGTTGTTGGTGTTGGCACAACACTGTAAGCACTCAGTTACTCTTGGTTGGTGCTGGAACGCCCTGCTGTCAACTATTATATCAGGAATTTTAATTACATATAATTGTTGAACAGTGGTAGTAAAAATTGGGGCTTTGATGGTGGTGCTGGTGCCACAACACTGTAAGCCCTGACAGTTACTCTTGGTGGGTGCAGCAATGGGCCCTGCTGTGAATTATTAGATCAAGAATTGTAATTACATGCCCCTTTTGAACAGGGGCTGAAAAATTGGGCCTTTCGTGGTGGTGGTGGTGGTGGCGTTGCCACAAGACTGTAAGCCCTCAGAGTTACTCTTGGTGGGTGCAGCAATGGACCCTGCTGTGAATTATTAGATCAAGAATTGTAATTGCATGCCCCTGTTGAACAGGGGCTGAAAAATTGGGCCTTAGGCACTGGTGGCACAACACTACAACCCCTCACAGATACTGTACTTGGAGCACAGCAATGAGCCCTGTTGCAAAGTATTGCTTCAAAAATTGTAATGACACGCCCCTGTTAAACAGGGGCTGAAAAATTGGGCCTTAGGCACTGGTGCCACAACACTCCAACCCCTCACAGATACTGTACTTGGAGCACAGCAATGAGCCCTATGGCAAATTATTGCTAAAAAATTTTTAATTACACGCCCCTGTAAAACAGGGGCTGAAAAATTGGGCCTTAGCCACTGTGGCGGCACCCATAAACAAAAATGATCTTCCAAGCTATCATCATCAATCGTATCATTGAGGACTCGGAGGAGGAGGATAGCCAGTCAACATAACAGCACAGGCACTCAGCATCAGCATCAGTCTTGAAGGGATGTGACATGTTAAAATCAATTAGTCTGTTATATCAGCATCAGGTGTGTGGTAGCTGGTGGTGATCCAAGACTGGTTCATCTTGATGAAAGTCAGTCGATCAACCGAGTCGGTGGACAGGCGCACCCTGTGATCCGTGACAAATCCTCCAGCAGCACTGAATGTGCGTTCCGAAAGAACGCTGGATGCAGGACAGGCCAGTAGCTCAATTGCATACTGTGCAAGCTCTGGCCAGTGATCCATCCTCAAGACCCAGTAAGCCAGAGGATTTTCGGTGGGGAAGGTGTCCAAGTCTGACCTTGCCCCTAGATATTCCTGCACCATGTTTATCAGACGCTGGCGATGGTTGCTGGAACCGATCATACTTTGGGGCTGCGGACTAAAGAATTGTCTGAACGCATCGGTCAGACGGCCACCTTCCCCACCGCTCCTTCTTTGACTGGCCGAAGCCTCAGCAACTCGTTGTCCAGGACCAGGAGTTTGTAACCTCCCAGTCTCTGGGAACGCGTTGCACAGACCTTTCTGCAAGGCCTCCCGGAGTTGTCTCATCCTCTGCTCCCTCTGCGACGGTAACATAAGGTCCGCAACCTTACCCTTGTACCGTGGATCAAGGAGAGTGGCCAGCCAGTAATGGTCCCTCTCCTTGATCCGAAGAATACGAGGATCCTTCCGCAGACTTTGCAGGATCAGGGAGGCCATGCAGCGTAGGTTTGCTGAGGCATTCGCTCCGGAGTCCTCTGGGTCACTAAGGACGACATGATCCGCAGCCACCTCCTCCCAGCCACGTACAAGTCCACTGGTTTCTTGGGACTGTAAATCATCCCTAAAAGACTGCTGCTGATGATGCTGAGTGCCAGCCTCCACCTCCATGCTGACACAATCCTCCTCCTCCTCCTCCTCCTCCTCCTCTTCCTGTGCGATGGGTGGGACAGAAGGAACACTGTCTGGGTAAAGGGGGCCTTGAGAGGCAAGGAAGTCCTCCTCTTCCTGCCTCTGTTCTGCCTCAAGTGCCCTGTCCATTATTCCACGCAGCGTATGCTCCAACAGGTGGACAAGAGGTACAGTGTCACTGATGCATGCACTGTCACTGCTCACCATCCTCGTGGCCTCCTCAAATGGTGCCAGGACAGTGCATGCATCCCTGATCATGCCCCACTGGCGTGGAGAAAAAAAACCAAGCTCCCCTGACCCTGTCCTGGTGCCGTAGTCGCACAGGTACTCATTGATGGCCCTCTGCTGCGTGTGCAGCCGCTGCAGCATGGCCAACGTTGAGTTCCACCTGGTGGGCATGTCACATATAAGGCGGTTCTTGGGCAGGTTCAACTCCTTTTGCAGCTCAGCCAGGCGAGCACTGGCATTATAAGATCTGCGGAAATGCACACAGACTTTCCTGGCCTGCCTCAGGATATCCTGTAAGCCCGGGTACCTGCCCAAGAACCGCTGCACCACCAGGTTAAGGACGTGAGCCACACAGGGCACATGGGTCAGTTGTCCCTGTCGGAGGGCGGAGAGGAGGTTGGTGCCATTGTCGCAAACCACCATTCCTGGCTTAAGCTGGCGTGGCGTCAACCACCTCTCGGCCTGGCCCTGCAGAGCAGACAGGACCTCTGCCCCAGTGTGGCTTCTGTCCCCCAAACACACCAGCGCAAGCACGGCATGGCATCTTTTTGCCTGCGTACTTGCGTAGCCCCGTGAACGGCTACGGAGCACCGCTGGTTCATAGGACAAACCACAGGAAGAGGCCATGGAGGAAGAAGAAGAGGAGGGGGTGGAGGAGAGAGGTGTGTCACAACCAGTAGTAGCATTTTGGAGACGTGGCGGTGGGACAACCTCCAACACTACTGCACCTTGTCCTGCATCCTTCCCAGCTGCCAAAAGAGTGACCCAATGGGCCGTGAAAGAAAGGTAACGTCCCTGTCCATGCCTGCTGGACCATGAGTCAGCGGTAATATGCACCTTACCGCTGACCGCCCTGTCCAGCGAGGCCAAGACATTGCCTTCCACATGCCGGTAGAGAGCCGGAATAGCCTTCCGTGAGAAAAAGTGGCGTTTGGGAACCTGCCACTGAGGAACCGCACATTGCACAAACTCACGGAAGGGGGCCGAGTCTACCAACTGAAAAGGCAGCAGTTGAAGCGCTAGCAATTTAGCCAAGCTAGCTTTCAACCGCTGGGCATGTGGATGGCTGGGAGTGAACTTCTTTCGACGGTCCAGCAGCTGGGGCAGGGAAATTTGCCTGCTAGAATCGGACGTCGGTGTACTGCTAGCAGAGTGGCCGCAAGTACTTGGCTGTGACACACCTAATTCTACACCTTCATTCCTCTCAGTGCATGTTTCAGAGAGGACTGAAGTTATAGTGGGGTTGGAGATCCCAGCTGATGCGGTGCAAGGAGAGGTCCGCTTTGTTCTTTGGTGTGGGTCTTTGAGGTAGGCTTGCCAACGAGCTGCATGGCAGGTCAACATATGTCTGGTCAGGCATGTGATACCCAAGCGGCTGATGTTTTAGCCACGCGATATACGCTTGAGACATATGTTGCAAACAGTAGCTGTGCGATCTGATGCACTAGCCTCAAAAAAGGCCCACACCAAAGAACTTTTTGAATGACGGGCAGAGGCAGCGCCCTGCACAGGCGGAGCTCTGCGGTGTGATTCCGTCGGTGTACTGCCCTTACGCTGGCCACCAAAGGGCATCCTGCCTCGTTGGAGATGTGCCTCCTCCTCATCCTCCTCCTCCTCCTCTCTCCTATTAGGCACCCACGTGGAGTCAGTGACCTCATCATCACCTCCCTCCTCATCACTGGAGCCAATCTGGCAGTATGCTGCAGCTGCTGGAACATGACTGCCAGATTGGTGTCCTTCTTGAGCATCCCCTCTGTCTGCTCTCACGCTACTGCCTTCCTCTAGCTGGGTTTCATCATCAGACCCTTCGAAACGCTGGGCATCCTCCTGGAGCATGTACCCAACACTGTGCTGAAACAGTTCGGGGGACTCCTCAGAAGGAGGACATGGTGGGTCTAGGGAAGGAGTGACTGATGATGAGTCTGACATTGATACCAGGGAAGAGGACGCTTTGGCAGCTGCTTTTCCAGTACCCTGAGCCTGGGTGAGAGAGGATGAGGAGGAGGAGGAGGGCTTGGTCATCCACTCTACCAAGTCTTCGGCATGATGTGGCTCAACATGTCCAGCTGCCGAAAAGAAGGACAAGCGTGTCCCATGGCCATGTGCTGATGACAATGCACCGCGTCCACGACCAGCACTGTTGCCCCCATACACAGAGCCTGCTTGCCCTCTTTTATTGCCTCCTGACTGTCTGCCTCTCCTTGTTTGCCTTCCAGACATTCTAATAGATGGCCTGCAGGGAGATGGGAAAAAAGCAATAAGGGCTACCTTCAGGTGTCCTTCTCTGTCCCTTGAAACAAGGACTTGCACAGTGAAAGAAACTGACACTCTCCCTACCTACAGTTTTCTGTCCCTAGAAAAAATGTTTTTTTTAAGCACAATTTAGCACAAGGAGAATTCACTCACTGTCCTTCCAGGTCCCTGGAAACAAGGACTTTGACAGTGAAAGAAACTGACACTCTCCCTACCTACAGTTTTCTGTCCCTAGAAAAAATGTTTTTTTTAAGCACAATTTAGCACAAGGAGAATTCACTCACTGTCCTTCCAGGTCCCTGGAAACAAGGACTTTCACAGTGAAAGAAACTGACACTCTCCCTACCTACAGTTTTCTGTCCCTAGAAAAAATGTTTTTTTTAAGCACAATTTAGCACAAGGAGAATTCACTCACTGTCCTTCCAGGTCCCTGGAAACAAGGACTTTCACAGTGAAAGAAACTGACACTCTCCCTACCTACAGTTTTCTGTCCCTAGAAAAAATGTTTTTTTAAGCACAATTTAGCACAAGGAGAATTCACTCACTGTCCTTCCAGGTCCCTGGAAACAAGGACTTTCACAGTGAAAGAAACTGACACTCTCCCTACCTACAGTTTTCTGTCCCTAGAAAAAATGTTTTTTTTAAGCACAATTTAGCACAAGGAGAATTCACTCACTGTCCTTCCAGGTCCCTGGAAACAAGGACTTTGACAGTGAAAGAAACTGACACTCTCCCTACCTACAGTTTTCTGTCCCTAGAAAAAATGTTTTTTTTAAGCACAATTTAGCACAAGGAGAATTCACTCACTGTCCTTCCAGGTCCCTGGAAACAAGGACTTTCACAGTGAAAGAAACTGACACTCTCCCTACCTACAGTTTTCTGTCCCTAGAAAAAATGTTTTTTTTAAGCACAATTTAGCACAAGGAGAATTCACTCACTGTCCTTCCAGGTCCCTGGAAACAAGGACTTTCACAGTGAAAGAAACTGACACTCTCCCTACCTACAGTTTTCTGTCCCTAGAAAAAATGTTTTTTTTAAGCACAATTTAGCACAAGGAGAATTCACTCACTGTCCTTCCAGGTCCCTGGAAACAAGGACTTTCACAGTGAAAGAAACTGACACTCTCCCTACCTACAGTTTTCTGTCCCTAGAAAAAATGTTTTTTTTAAGCACAATTTAGCACAAGGAGAATTCACTCACTGTCCTTCCAGGTCCCTGGAAACAAGGACTTTCACAGTGAAAGAAACTGACACTCTCCCTACCTACAGTTTTCTGTCCCTAGAAAAAATGTTTTTTTTAAGCACAATTTAGCACAAGGAGAATTCACTCACTGTCCTTCCAGGTCCCTGGAAACAAGGACTTTGACAGTGAAAGAAACTGACACTCTCCCTACCTACAGTTTTCTGTCCCTAGAAAAAATGTTTTTTTTAAGCACAATTTAGCACAAGGAGAATTCACTCACTGTCCTTCCAGGTCCCTGGAAACAAGGACTTTGACAGTGAAAGAAACTGACACTCTCCCTACCTACAGTTTTCTGTCCCTAGAAAAAATGTTTTTTTTAAGCACAATTTAGCACAAGGAGAATTCACTCACTGTCCTTCCAGGTCCCTGGAAGCAAGGACTTTGACAGTGAAAGAAACTGACACTCTCCCTACCTACAGTTTTCTGTCCCTAGAAAAAATGTTTTTTTTAAGCACAATTTAGCACAAGGAGAATTCACTCACTGTCCTTCCAGGTCCCTGGAAACAAGGACTTTCACAGTGAAAGAAACTGACACTCTCCCTACCTACAGTTTTCTGTCCCTAGAAAAAATGTTTTTTTTAAGCACAATTTAGCACAAGGAGAATTCACTCACTGTCCTTCCAGGTCCCTGGAAACAAGGACTTTCACAGTGAAAGAAACTGACACTCTCCCTACCTACAGTTTTCTGTCCCTAGAAAAAATGTTTTTTTTAAGCACAATTTAGCACAAGGAGAATTCACTCACTGTCCTTCCAGGTCCCTGGAAACAAGGACTTTCACAGTGAAAGAAACTGACACTCTCCCTACCTACAGTTTTCTGTCCCTAGAAAAAATGTTTTTTTTAAGCACAATTTAGCACAAGGAGAATTCACTCACTGTCCTTCCAGGTCCCTGGAAACAAGGACTTTGACAGTGAAAGAAACTGACACTCTCCCTACCTACAGTTTTCTGTCCCTAGAAAAAATGTTTTTTTTAAGCACAATTTAGCACAAGGAGAATTCACTCACTGTCCTTCCAGGTCCCTGGAAACAAGGACTTTGACAGTGAAAGAAACTGACACTCTCCCTACCTACAGTTTTCTGTCCCTAGAAAAAATGTTTTTTTTTAAGCACAATTTAGCACAAGGAGAATTCACTCACTGTCCTTCCAGGTCCCTGGAAACAAGGACTTTCACAGTGAAAGAAACTGACACTCTCCCTACCTACAGTTTTCTGTCCCTAGAAAAAATGTTTTTTTAAGCACAATTTAGCACAAGGAGAATTCACTCACTGTCCTTCCAGGTCCCTGGAAACAAGGACTTTCACAGTGAAAGAAACTGACACTCTCCCTACCTACAGTTTTCTGTCCCTAGAAAAAATGTTTTTTTAAGCACAATTTAGCACAAGGAGAATTCACTCACTGTCCTTCCAGGTCCCTGGAAACAAGGACTTTCACAGTGAAAGAAACTGACACTCTCCCTACCTACAGTTTTCTGTCCCTAGAAAAAATGTTTTTTTTAAGCACAATTTAGCACAAGGAGAATTCACTCACTGTCCTTCCAGGTCCCTGGAAACAAGGACTTTCACAGTGAAAGAAACTGACACTCTCCCTACCTACAGTTTTCTGTCCCTAGAAAAAATGTTTTTTTTAAGCACAATTTAGCACAAGGAGAATTCACTCACTGTCCTTCCAGGTCCCTGGAAACAAGGACTTTCACAGTGAAAGAAACTGACACTCTCCCTACCTACAGTTTTCTGTCCCTAGAAAAAATGTTTTTTTTAAGCACAATTTAGCACAAGGAGAATTCACTCACTGTCCTTCCAGGTCCCTGGAAACAAGGACTTTGACAGTGAAAGAAACTGACACTCTCCCTACCTACAGTTTTCTGTCCCTAGAAAAAATGGTTTTTTTTAAGCACAATTTAGCACAAGGAGAATTCACTCACTGTCCTTCCAGGTCCCTGGAAACAAGGACTTTCACAGTGAAAGAAACTGACACTCTCCCTCCCTACAGTTTTCTGTCCCTAGAAAAAAAGTGTTTTTTTAAGCACAATTTAGCACAAGGAGAATTCACTCACTGTCCTTCCAGGTCCCTGGAAACAAGGACTTTGACAGTGAAAGAAACTGACACTCTCCCTACCTACAGTTTTCTGTCCCTAGAAAAAATGTTTTTTTTAAGCACAATTTAGCACAAGGAGAATTCACTCACTGTCCTTCCAGGTCCCTGGAAACAAGGACTTTGACAGTGAAAGAAACTGACACTCTCCCTACCTACAGTTTTCTGTCCCTAGAAAAAATGTTTTTTTTTAAGCACAATTTAGCACAAGGAGAATTCACTCACTGTCCTTCCAGGTCCCTGGAAACAAGGACTTTGACAGTGAAAGAAACTGACACTCTCCCTACCTACAGTTTTCTGTCCCTAGAAAAAATGTTTTTTTTAAGCACAATTTAGCACAAGGAGAATTCACTCACTGTCCTTCCAGGTCCCTGGAAACAAGGACTTTCACAGTGAAAGAAACTGACACTCTCCCTACCTACAGTTTTCTGTCCCTAGAAAAAATGTTTTTTTTAAGCACAATTTAGCACAAGGAGAATTCACTCACTGTCCTTCCAGGTCCCTGGAAACAAGGACTTTCACAGTGAAAGAAACTGACACTCTCCCTACCTACAGTTTTCTGTCCCTAGAAAAAATGTTTTTTTTAAGCACAATTTAGCACAAGGAGAATTCACTCACTGTCCTTCCAGGTCCCTGGAAACAAGGACTTTCACAGTGAAAGAAACTGACACTCTCCCTACCTACAGTTTTCTGTCCCTAGAAAAAATGTTTTTTTTAAGCACAATTTAGCACAAGGAGAATTCACTCACTGTCCTTCCAGGTCCCTGGAAACAAGGACTTTCACAGTGAAAGAAACTGACACTCTCCCTACCTACAGTTTTCTGTCCCTAGAAAAAATGTTTTTTTTAAGCACAATTTAGCACAAGGAGAATTCACTCACTGTCCTTCCAGGTCCCTGGAAACAAGGACTTTGACAGTGAAAGAAACTGACACTCTCCCTACCTACAGTTTTCTGTCCCTAGAAAAAATGTTTTTTTTTAAGCACAATTTAGCACAAGGAGAATTCACTCACTGTCCTTCCAGGTCCCTGGAAACAAGGACTTTCACAGTGAAAGAAACTGACACTCTCCCTACCTACAGTTTTCTGTCCCTAGAAAAAATGTTTTTTTTAAGCACAATTTAGCACAAGGAGAATTCACTCACTGTCCTTCCAGGTCCCTGGAAACAAGGACTTTCACAGTGAAAGAAACTGACACTCTCCCTACCTACAGTTTTCTGTCCCTAGAAAAAATGTTTTTTTTAAGCACAATTTAGCACAAGGAGAATTCACTCACTGTCCTTCCAGGTCCCTGGAAACAAGGACTTTGACAGTGAAAGAAACTGACACTCTCCCTACCTACAGTTTTCTGTCCCTAGAAAAAATGTTTTTTTTAAGCACAATATAGCACAAGCACAAAACACACTGACACTCTCCCTACCTATCCTTCTCTTTCCCTAAACTAAAGGAATCCAGGTTAAGCAAGAAAGAAATAAAAGTCACTGTCCCTGCCTATGCTGCTCTATCCCTGCTCCGGAACACACTACACTAGGCCGCCGTGCTGGCGGCCTTTTATAGTGTGGGGCGTGTACTAAACACCCTCAGCAATAATTGGCCACAGGCATCCTGCCTGTGGCCAATCATTGCTCTCCTCGCTGCCGGCGCTGTGATTGGCCAAGCATGCGGGGTCACAGTGCATGCTTGGCCAATCACAGCGCCTGGATGACACTGCGATGGCGTAGTGCATTGTGGGCCGTTCGCGTCACTCGAATTTGGCGCGAACGGCCCAAATCGTTCGATCTTCGTCGAACGATCGAACAGCCGATGTTCGAGTCGAACGTAGGTTCGACTCAAACACGAAGCTCATCCCTAGTAGGGACCTGCCGTATATACTCAGCAGAAATTGGCCCCTTAGGTGTTGGTGTTGGCACAACACTGTAAGCACTCACAGTTACTCTTGGTGGGTGCTGGAACGCCCTGCTGTCAACTATAATATCAGGAATTGTAATAACATATAATTGTTGAACAGTGGTAGTAAAAATTGGGCCTTTGATGGTGGTGCTGGTGCCACAACACTGTAAGGCCTGACAGTTACTCTTGGTGGGCGCAGCAATGGGCCCTGCTGTGAATTATTAGATCAATAATTATAATTGCATGCCCCTGTTGAACAGGGGCTGAAAAATTGGGCCTTAGGCACTGGTGGCACAACACTGCAACCCCTCACAGATACTGTACTTGGAGCACAGCAATGAGCCCTGTTGCAAAGTATTGCATCAAAAATTGTAATTACACGCCCCTGTTAAACAGGGGCTGAAAAATTGTGCCTTAGCCACTGGTGGCGGCACCCATAAACCAAAATGATCTTCCAAGCTATCATCATTAATCGGATCATTGAGGAGGAGGAGAAGGATAGCCAGTCAACATAACAGCACAGGCACTCAGCATCAGCATCAGTCTTGAAGGGATGTGACATTTTAAAATCAATTAGTCTGTTATATCAGCATCAGGTGTGTGGTAGCTGGTGGTGATCCAAGACTGGTTCATCTTGATGAAAGTCAGTCGATCAACCGAGTCGGTGGACAGGCGCACCCTGTGATCCGTGACAAATCCTCCAGCAGCACTGAATGTGCGTTCTGAAAGAACGCTGGATGCAGGACAGGCCAGTAGCTCAATTGCATACTGTGCAAGCTCTGGCCAGTGATCCATCCTCAAGACCCAGTAAGCCAGAGGATTTTCGGTGGGTAAGGTGTCCAAGTCTGACCTTGCCCCTAGGTATTCCTGCACCATGTATATCAGACGCTGGCGATAGTTGCTGGAACCGATCATACTTTGGGGCTGCGGACTAAAGAATTGTCTGAACGCATCGGTCAGACGGCCACCTTCCCCACCGCTCCTTCTTTGACTGCCCGAAGCCTCAGCAACTTGTTGTCCAGGACCAGGAGTTTGTAACCTCCCAGTCTCTGGGAACGCATTGCACAGACCTTTCTGCAAGGCCTCCCGGAGTTGTCTCATCCTCTGCTCCCTCTGCGACGGTAAGATAAGGTCCGCAACCTTACCCTTGTACCGTGGATCAAGGAGAGTGGCCAGCCAGTAATGGTCCCTCTCCTTGATCCGAAGAATACGAGGATCCTTCCGCAGACTTTGCAGGATCAGGGAGGCCATGCAGCGTAGGTTAGCTGAGGCATTCAGTCCGGAGTCCTCTGGGTCACTAAGGACGACATGATCCGCAGCCACCTCCTCCCAGCCACGTATCAATATATACAAATACATACTGAAGGATATACCACTGCTGACCTCTAGTCTGTCCACTTAATACTCAGCAACCACATAGTGTACATGGATGCAGCACAGATGCACCCTACATTGATGCCCTTGGTGTTTCATTACAGGTGCCGGCTGTCCATCCGTGCGTGTCCCCTCTCGGGTCTCTCCCCCTCCAATATGACTCCTTGTAGGTCGCACACGCCTGGTGGCATCCTACTTTTGGGTGTCGAGTGTCCGGGAGGCTGCTGATTCCCCTTGAGATGCTAGTGATGGAACTCCGGTTAGAAACATTGGTTCTAACACACAGTTGACTGGTAATCATACACCCTATATATATTTTTTTTACTATTGGGCTTACACCCATGTAGAGAATGGAAATTTAATACATATATTTCCCACAGCCAACCACCCATCCTCTGAAGAGATCCGTTGGGATCGAAACATGTCAGGAATTTTATACAAATGCATGCGAAATGTAAAACTGTATGGCAATGTTGTGTCTATAATTCTGTGTGGTTTTTATAAACATGCTTTTACCGGAGTATAAACCTGTTAGGACTGTATTTAATGTTATACATAATACATTTTTAACATGCATTATTGTATATTATTTTTGGAATTTTGCTGCAAAAAAACCCCATTGGGGGAACTTCCCATTCTTCCAAGATGCTTCCTACTAGCCCCGCTGCAAGTGCCATGCTGTCCGGAACCCTGCTGATGGATACCGGCATTCGCCTGAAGCCGCATGGGCGGTTTGTGTTGTACACGATCGGAGACCTGGAAGCGCTGGGTATGATATGCCCCAAGTGTGAGGGACTGGCCATACATCCCCGTCCATTTGTCCGGTGCCTGCATTGCGGGGAGTACCTGTTCGCAGTGGAGCGAGTAGACTGGGCCACGGGTATTGCTACAGTAGAAGCTGCTGCCCTTGCTCCTGCGTTGAAATCTACATCCACCATGCCTGCTGCGATGAGGGTCCCTGTTACAGAGGATGTCGCTGCTATTGCTGCCAGAGAGCCATCAGCGGACATTGCACCTGCTACTATCTCCACTGCACCTATCCCAGCTGCACCTGTCCAGAGGAAAGTGGGATATGTGAAGGCATCCCGCGGCCGCGGTAGAGGCCTACCACACAGACTACCAGAACCGGAGCCAGAGGAAGGCCTGACCCCTGGAAAATCCACAACAGGAACTGGTGAGAGATCTGGGGAAAACATGTCTGAGACTGTATGTAAATATTTGCCTGGGGAGGAATTAAGGGACTCTGAGTATATCCGGATATATAACAAAAGGCATTTAACACCAATACCTCCAATTAGGCCCTATGGCACAGTTCAGTTGCAGGGGCCCCCCCGATGAGCTGGCTTGCAAGGCATAGCACAATCTGGCTTGAGAGGATGAACGCTGATGCATCCGTGGAGCGGTGGCTTCCTGGGGACGCTTGTACAGACGACCACACCGATGGCGAAGCAGTCTGGAACATGCCAACTGCAAGGCAAATCAGGCCTATCTAGCCTATCTCTTGGTCCCTAACCTGACTATAGGCTATCAATGCTACAGGGCCGCTACCTATCTAAATGGCAATCGGAAGCTTATCCTATCGCTACCCTGAGCTGTTTACCATTACCTAGGCTAATACTTGCTAGGAAACCCCATACTAAAAAGGGACACTGTTGCTTTAAACTCCCTGGCGGTAATCCCGAGTCAGGCTCGGGGTGAGATTTCAGCACCAAAAGCGGTAACCCCGAGCGACTCGGGCTGCCTCGCAGGATACAGGGAGAGTTACTTACCTTGTTCCCTGGATCCTGCGATGTCTCCCTGCAGTGTGTGCGAGCTGTCTCCTCGCTCGATTCACACACAGTGCCGCCGAGCTCTGTTCCCTGCGTTGTTGCGGCGTACAGAGGCGGAGATCGGCGCCAAATTCAAAAAAGTAAAAACACAATACACATACAGTACACTGTAATCTTACAGATTACAGTACTGTATAAAAAAATTACACATCCCCTTTGTCCCTAGTGGTCTGTCCAGTGTCCTGCATGCACGTTTATATTATAAATACTGTTTTTTCTGCCTGGAAACTGGAGATAGTCCATAGCAACCAAAAAGTGTCCCTTTATGTCAAAAGTGGTTTTAGACCAGCTAGAAAACAGCAATAATAAATTAGAATCACTTGCAGAGTTGATCGATAGTGATTTGTGGGGAAATTTGTCATCAAACACTAAATCTAATGACAGCGACAGTTCTGCATCTGAGCAAATTTCAGTGTTTTTGATTTGATTACATTATTGAATAATTTTTATTATTATTATTATTATTATATTATTTGTTATAATTATTTATAGTTATTTATTTTATTATAATTAATGATTTTGTGTTTCAAACTTTATCATACCCGGGATGTCTACTAGACTCTTGTTTGGACAGATTTAAGTGAGTTATTACTGTAGCGTCCTCACCCCTCTCACCCCTTCTCATTCACGGCTTGTCTGTCTCGTCTAGGGGTTAACACTGGGGGGAGGGATGAGATACACCACGGCCCATGTCCTCCTAGGTGTAGAGGTGAAGGCCAGAACTGTCGGGCTTGTGTATGTGTCCCAGAGTCCAATCCTTTCCTCGGATTGACTCCCCTTTGCTCCTAGTAACCAGAGTTCCACACACTGAATGAGTCCAACTCGTATTTATTCTTATCAATAAACAGTCAAACAGCACGGACAGGTTGGGACCCATGTAGCACTTCAGTATTCGTAGGGAGTAGGCCAAGGCACAATTCTTCTAGATAAAGCTAACCACCGTAGCATCACCAGTGGCGAATAGTCACTGCCACTGACTATATGAGGTAGAACCTGAATTACCTTCGCTAGCACAGCCCCTGTCAGGGGAAGGCAATCCGTCCAAGGGAGTAACCGGAGGCCTCTCTGTCACCAGCAATGCTGCGCCGGACTCTCCAGAGAAGTTCCGCTCACCAGTCTTCTCGACCTCAGACACGGGCACCCAAGGAGTTAGGGCCCCCTCGGATTCCTCCGCCCTTGCAGAACTCAGTCGAAGGTACTGAGCTCCAGGCCTCCGCCACAGTACCTCACCCCAGGCTAAAGGTGCCTAAGATGGACTCCATCTCTCGCTCCGGCCAGGTCAAGGGCACCTGGGCCCGGAACTCTGGAACGCCAGCACCCAAGCTGAAGGTGCCTGGGTGCGGCTGCGTCCTCCGACTCTGACCCCCAAGGTCAGGGCGTCCGCCCCTTTTATCCCCTCGCCTTTTGCGTCACAGCAGGTTCCCCGCCCTGCTGCTGTACCTGTGCCAGAAGAGGACAAAAATAAAGCAGTCTTGCGGTGAGTGTTCAACCTCGGCCCATGGCGACAACGCCACCTGCAGGCCACAGGGAACCTCACACCACCAGAGTCCTCCAAGAACCACAAAAGGCCTCAGATTCCCTGACAATCAATGCATCTGGGTTACACCACCACCCAGATGCTTTTCCAAAAATCAAACCCCCTCTACACTCTCCCCCTGGTGATTTGACACTGGTCCCCAGTATCTGGTGCAAACCCATGTCCCCAGAAAATGGTGACATAAATTCGGCCCAGAGACCAAACTCAACAATTTTGCCATGAATTGTGCCAAGACCTAAAATGGGGAAGAAACAGGTATATAACACAATTAACTTTGCAATAAAATACTCTAAATATTTCACATATTTACATTTCACCCTCCCCCTAGCTATCTAAGGACCACCCCATTCTCAGCAGCCTTGATAGATGAGTCTCCTGCAGAGGAAAGAAACACACATCCTTGATAGATGAGTCTCCTGCAGAGGAAAGAAACACACATCCTAACATAACATATGTGTCTGCTTGGAACGAATGGGTCTATCCAAGAAGAAACCCATTCATTCCAATGAGTGTTGCATAGTGTACAAAAAAAAACTATCGTTGCGCAACACTGCCACCTGGTAACAATGCTGCGGTAAAGACACTTATCAGCTCCAGATGAACTTCTGCTCTTCTGTGCGGTGACCCTGCTCTGGCTAAACCCCGAAGTCACTGATTTCTCTTTTCCTTTTTTTTTCTTGCTGGGAGAAGAAAAAAAAAAATAACAACAGCTCCCATTTCTCCAAAGAGTAAAAACGTGCCAAAGGAAAAAAAACAGAGCACAGTTCCTGTCATCTAGTAGCAATGGAAAAAAATGAAAAGGAGTCTCTTACTCCTACAAATAGAACTTGGGATCTGGCAAACACAAAGGCTTCAAGTGTTGGTCAAAAGCCTCCACATGGAACTCAATGCTCCCTCCATCCTTCCGACAAATTACCACTTTGTCCGCATGGATATGCCTTCCCACCATCCACTCTGCCTTACAGTCCTTAAACTTTCTGGTGACTGTAGGTGAGCATGCGAGGTATCGGCGTGCATGAGGTACTTTCAGCTTAGTCCAGATAAAATCATTGTACCATCGCTGCCGAAAAACTTCCACCTCGTAGAGCAACTCTCGTGGTAGATATGGGTATCCCCACCCATATTCTCTGGCAACTTTCTGGCAAAAGAGACGCTGCAGCCTAGCCAAAGATGGCATTGTAGCACGATCTCCTACTCCAGGTAACACAATGGACTCCGGATGGCGAGGTACACTCTCCACCTCTGTAGATTTAAGCTTAGGAGCCCGCAGTGACGCCCGTTGCACTCCCGCAACAGGAGCAGGTGAAACACTTGATGGCTCAAGAAGTGGGATCACAGATAGGGAACCAGATTCCTCCCTTGGCTCCGAGGCCTTCACCCGGGGTGTACTATCCCCAATGGACATAGGTGGGTCCCTTAAGACACGGGACGCAGGTAGCTTCATCTTGTCCCATCCCTTCTTGTGGAAGATCTCATCTATCTCCCCATCATCACCAGCATCTGATACCGACTCTAGGTCGGAGGTGTCATAACACTCTGCAGGCAGGTAATTCCCGGTACTCACGGAATCACCCCCCTCGATGAGCTCCACTGACTCTGGGCTCCCGACACCTCCAACCATACACACAGTCCCGACCCCTGGCTCACCTGGGCCTCTTGAAGAACAGGGACGTCCAGGGCTCTTCCCTCCGGATCTATCCAGGCCAGGCAAGCAATGGGGCAAAGCTCTTTCACGACCACAGGATGCCATCACCAGGCCAACTTTCCTCTTCGGCGGTGGGAGCAGGGAGCTTGTGGTGACCGAGGCAGCATCCTCGGATTTCTCTCTCTTGATATCCGCTTGGGCTGTCACGTCGCCCTGGTCAGCGCGCACGGGAAACGCATAGGCATCGATCTCTCCCTCCGAAATGCCAGTCCCTGTGAGGTAGTTGAGGTGGAAGGCGCGCGGCCTTTCTGTGGATGGCTCCACCTCAAATAGAAACTCTTTGCAGACCTCACATCGCCCGAATGGCTTCAGCTGGACCACCAGTCCCGAACAGCCAGGACAGATCACACCGAGGGCCTCTATGTCTCTGCAGGTATACAGAGCCAACCATCCTCGAGGCCTTAGTCTTATTCCCGTACCCGTAATCTGGGCAGCAAATGAAGTCATCTCGGTGACCGAAGAAGCAGGAATCCACGGGGTACTTGAAGTAATCCTGACTGTTTGCTGCTCCAATGCGCACTGACCACTTTGTGCCGGAATCTCCATGTGTGTCCTTCCACATGGCCAGACTCCTCCCACACTCTGCATTTGTTTGCAGGCTTTCTCTTCTCCCTGCCCACGAACTGTGCAGCTATGGTTTGCCTCGTGGCGCGTTGGCCAATATGGCCGACCTACTCGGAACTCCTCCGGGCAGCAAAGTTCAAATTCAGACACCATACACATCCCGGACACGATGCCCCCACGTGTAGCGTCCTCACCCCTCTCACCCCTTCTCATTCACGGCTTGTCTGTCTCGCCTAGGGGTTAACACTGGGGGGAGGGATGAGATACACCATGGCCCATGTCCTCCTAGGTGTAGAGGTGAAGGCCAGAACTATAGGGCTTATGTATGTGTCCCAGAGTCCAATCCTTTCCTCGGATTGACTCCCCTTTGCTCCTAGTAACCAGAGTTCCACACACTAAATGAGTCCAACTTGTATTTATTCTTCTCAATAAACAGTCAAACAGCACAGACGGGTTGGGACCCATGTAACACTTCAGTATTCGTAGGGAGTAGGCCAAGGCACAATTCTTCTAGATAAAGCTAACCACCGTAGCATCACCAGTGGCGAATAGTCACTGCCACTGACTATATGAGGTAGAACCTGAATTACCTTCGCTAGCACAGCGCCTGTCAGGGGAAGGCAATCCGTCCAAGGGAGTCACCGGAGGCTTCTCTGTCACCAGCAATGCTGCGCCGGACTCTCCAGAGAAGTTCCGCTCACCAGTCTTCTCGACCTCAGACACGGGCACCCAAGGAGTTAGGGCCCCCTCGGATTCCTCCGCCCTTGCGGAACTCAGTCGAAGGTACTGAGTTCCAGGCCTCTGCCACAGTACCTCACCCCAGGCTAAAGGTGCCTGAGATGGACTCCATCTCTTGCTCCAGCCAGGTCAAGGGCACCTGGGCCCGGAACTCCGGAACGCCAGCACCCAAGCTGAAGGTGCCTGGGTACGGCTGCGTCCTCCGACTCTGACCCCCAAGGTCAGGGCGTCCGCCCCTTTTATCCCCTCGCCTTTTGCGTCACAGCAGGTTCCCCGCCCTGCTGTACCTGCGCCAGGAAAGGACAAAAAGGAAGCAGTCTTGCGGTGAGTGTTCAACCTCGGCCCATGGCGACAATGCCACCTGCAGGCCACAGGGAACCTCACACCACCAGAGTCCTCCAAGAACCACAAAAGGCCTCAGATTCCCTGACAATCAATGCATCTGGGTTACACCACCACCCAGATGCCTTTCCAAAAATCAAACACCCGCTACATTACTAAGAATTACAAGCCTACAGTATATAACGCCAAATTTCCATGCAAAATAATTGTACCGCTTTCAGCACCTAAAATCTGACATAATCATACCGCCAAGGAGGTTAAATAATGAAGTGGCAGATATACACTTCAACACAAATAAGTCACTTGATAAGTTATAATCAAATGAGTTTTGCTCTCATACACTTGAGAATAGAGCAAGTATATTGCAGTATGCAAACAGAAAGTTTCAGTGAATCAGAGAATATCAGATATCTCTGATTCCCACATAGGAGTGCTCACATAGAAGTGACAGTAATATAACAAACAGTGAGCTACATAGTGCAGTAACACGTGCCTATTTTATTGTCTCTTTTCAGTCTGGATGGATGGATACAGCACAAAATCAGCCTGCAGCACCTCCTGGCTTGCAGAGCATGTGGCTGGTCACACTCTCCCTTCACTTCCTGTAAGACATATATATAGCCTTGAGGGGTCTCCTGGCCCTTAAGAAGGGGCAGAAAACAACCTCTTAACAGGAAGAATCTGTTTCTAATAAGAACTATATGGTAGGTACCCGGCATAAATGTAAACCTCACAGACAGTGCACAAAAGAACACTTCCCTGCACTACTTAGCCCAAATATCATATTTTATGGTAAAGGATATAATTAAAGATGATATAAATCCAAAACAAAAATGTAATACATTGCAGCTTACCAATCCTTCAATGTGATGGCACATTCTTTTTCTGATTTTAGGCTTTTTTTTTACCAGGTAATCTGGATTGTAACTTCCTTTCTTAGGGTGGTCTCTTTTTCTATGCACGAGCAATGGAGACACTCTTAGACAGCAGCATTGTCTGGGAAGGGTATTGTTAGTACTGTAGATTTAAACATACTTTACATAATTGACTAAAAAATTAAAGCTGAACTCCAGTTAGCACTTTTTAACACCTTCCGGTGTCCGGTGAACACAGACGGTGACAGATCGCACCGCTGCGCGGCCTGGGAAGATGTCATGTGATGTCTTCCCCGAACAAAAATGCTTCTGCCCGGCCGCTGGGCTCCTGCAGCAGTGCGACCTGTCACAGGCTGTGTCCGGTGGACACTGTACTGGCCTGCTGCCAGTACCATGTGATCGCTGTGACCAATCACAGCAGATCACATGACAGTTGTAAACAATGGATGGCTTCTTTTCATGCCATCCATTGTATACAATTGTATTGTTATCTTTGATTGGTCACAGTGATCACATGGTACAGACAGGGCCAATCACAGCCCATCTGTACCATGTGATTAGCTTTGGCCAATTACAGCTAATCACAACAAAAGACACGGAATGAACCAGTTTCCATCAGTAAAAATGGTTGCTTATACCAAGGAAGTTCACTTTTATAAGCGACCATAATGTGTGAAAAAAAAATCCAGATCACCTCCTCAGAGTAGTATAGTGTTACTATGGCAACATTGTATTGCTCTGGGCACAGTGTGTTTGAAACATAATCATTTAAAAAAGAAAAAAATGTTTTACATACTGCCATTAGTCAGTGTCCCTGATCACCACCACACCAGTTATATGATAACGCTGTACTGCACTGGTGACAGTATGTAAATAATTGTGACAAAATAATTACAACTTGACTGTCTAGTTTCCAAAAAGGGGTAATTTGGAGGACATTTGTACTATGCTGATG
Source organism: Rana muscosa (assembly GCA_029206835.1). NCBI lineage: Eukaryota > Metazoa > Chordata > Amphibia > Anura > Ranidae > Rana > Rana muscosa. Next base: position 497,645,070 of record CM055117.1, read on the forward strand.
TTTTCAGGCCTCAAGAAATGAAATAGGCCATCATCAGGATTAATAATTTTTCAGATATAAACAGTATATACAACATAGTTTGTGGATTCTATAACTTTCCTACAGACTACAGACTAAATAATATACACTTACCGTATATACTCGAGTATAAGCAAATTTTTTTGTGCTGAAAATGCCCCCCTCGGCTTATTCTCGAGTCACCTTTTTGCGCCTGATCTCCAGGACTTTGGGGACCGGGGACTTGGCACACATGTAGTCCCACTCTTTCTCTACAAGTGTGCAAAGTTTGTTGTTCGGGGGACCTACGGCCGGGGAGCACCGATTTTTCAAAGCCGGGCACCCCTTCCGTAGACACCCATGTTAAACGGTCATTTCTCTGGTGACTTTGGGGACCCGGTCCTGGCCGGTCGTAGGTCCACTGGACCCAAAACTTGGCACACATGTAGCCCAATTTCTCCTCTATAAGTGTGCAATGTTTTTTGTCTAGGGGACCTACGGCCGGGGAGTGCCGATTTTTCAATCCCAGGCACCCATTCCATAGACTCCCATGTTAAACGTCAGTCTAGTCATGGACACAGTGAGGAAAGGGCACAGTGAGGCATGGGCACAGTGAGGCATGGGCACAGTGAGGCATGGACACAGTGAGGCACAGTGACGCATGCACATGGACACAGTGAGGCAAAGTGAGGCACCGTGAGGCATGCAGATGGACACCCTAGGCTTATACTCGAGTCAATAAGTTTTCCCAGTTTTTTGTGGTAAAATTAGGTGCCTCGGCTTATATTCGGGTCGGCTTATACTCGAGTATATACGGTATTAGAAAAATGCTTTTTTCAAAATGTTCTGTAATTTTTGCGTTTATTTAGCAAAACTGTAAAAACCCAGTGGTGATTGAGTATCACCCAAAGAAAGGTCTATTTGTGTGAAAAAAAATGGTAAAAATGTATTTTGAGTACAGTGTTGCAGGACCAAGCAATTGTCATTCAAAGTGTGACAGCGATGAAAGCCGAAAATTGACCTGGGCAGGAAGGGGGTAAAAGTGGTCGGTATTGAAGTGGTTAAGCAGTTACAAAGCAGTTTTTTTAATTCCTTTTGGGATAAAGTTTTTACATAAATGAATAAAAGCTGACTATTGTAAATACCCCTGTCAGTGCTAAATGGTTCGAGTCGAACATGAGTTCGACTCAAACCCGAAGCTCATCCCTAATAGTGGCACACCGAGAAGAGGAGGAACCAGAAGCACCGGCAGGGTACCCCAAAAGAGAAGGACCAGGGCCACTCTGTGCAATTCCATTGCACTGAGCAGGTAAGTATATCATGTTTGTTTTTTTGTTTTGTTTTTTAAATAGACTTTACATTCACGAGTTGGTAAGATGCAAAACATAAAATTGTTGCTTTTGGGTTCAGACACGCATTAAGTAACAATAGTAAAGGGTTGTTTATGGGTCATCTCCCCCTTCAGCATTATGAGTAGAATTCCAACCGAAATCATTAGAATTCTGCTTTTGACAATTCATGAATATAAATTTCCTCAGAACAGTGGAATGCAATATTTCGTCTGGGCATAATATTGTAGTATGCTTCTTATCTGAATCGAACTTGACATAATGATTAATAACTACTAGATCTTATCTCACACAAACCTTATATGTTGTGCTCAGAACAGAAGAAAATAATGTTTTCTTCAGGGTAGCGGTAGCACTCATTTAGAGCGAGACAATAATGTCATTTTCAGCTGCTACATACATTGAATTGCTATTGTTTAATGTTTATGTGAGAGTAATTTTAATGTGTGACTTTTATATTTTTGTTTATTTCATGTTGCTGCATTTCATGATCATATTTAACATCCTGATTTGCTAATATGTGAGGTAAAACTGGGCTTCATTTACTTGTAGCGATACCTTCACTTAAGAAGGCCGCAGATTTAGTTTGGGCCCTGAAGACAGCTCCGCCAACCCCCGGCAATATGCTCTACCCCCTACTGGCACAGCTAGAACTGACAGTAAATTGTATATCTTATACTGTATGAATAACTGAGCATTGAGACAATACTAAATTGAAATAAGTGTAAGATTTTACTTCAGCTCTTGGTAAGGAAAAGGGTAACATCAATAACAGTTTACAGAATAATCATTAGTAATGCAGAGCCCAGCCACACTAACACACTATAGGGTTAACACATAACAAGTGCGCCACGCGGGCGACCGTTAGCTAAGTGCCCTGTTGCGCAGTAACCAAAACACCTTAGAAACCCCACCAGGCCTGGTTCTGATATCTACAACTTAGTCCTTTTTCTTCACCGGCAGATCTTTAACGGTGGTGCACATTAACAGAGTACAAACTTTGTAATCCAATGGGGTAGATAAAGATGGGGTAGAAACTCGGCTATACGAACAGTAGGTTCAGCTCCGACAAGGGCCTTCAATAAGAATACCAAGAATAACTCGTAGGCCACGGCAGTCTATAGGCCTATATGCAGTAACAGTATATCAGTTGGGCATATGCCCTCTCACCCGCCCGGACTACGGTTCCAGTTCGGGGACTTCCACCAACTGTGTCCCACACACACTCAGTCTCTTCAGCGATCGGGTCCCCGATCCAACAAGGCTGTAGTCGAGCGAAGTCAGATGCCACCCAGGCTCGCAGAGGGGTGGAAGGCTCTTTGGTGCTGCGCAAGGCCTCAGGCTTCAGGCCTTGCACTTCGACACATCCGCACAGGAGGATCAGTCTCTGAAGTCTCGTGTCCCAAAGAGACCGAGCCCAGCCTCGCCTGCTCCTTTTATAACCCCTCCCATGAGTCTCTGTGATGGAAACATTTCCGAATGGGGTTCTGGGTAATGTAGTCTCTCTCTCTGCTCTCACTTCAGAAATGTCTTTTCTCTACTTCCTCCCGACTCCCCTCTCACCTGGAACTTCTTGTCTGTCTGCATTAAAGGGGAACACCCCGCTACACACTCCCCCCACTTAAACTCTTTGGTCCCCAAAGATAAACCTTAACAAAGACTATGTACAACTCTAGTTAATTCTGCAAACGATGTTGGCATAGGGAATTCCCACCAAAACTGAGGGGTAGAATTCCCTTGCCCACAGGTCACATTATCATGGGTGGCCTGCCTAGCTGTGCCAGAGAGTGAGCTGGGGTTGCCCTCCACTAAATGGACAGTGGAGGGATCCGGATTTTCAGCATTCCTCCTAGCGGTAACTACAGAGTCCTCTGAGCTATTCCCCATTTGTGGGTAGGTCAGCTTCCTAGGAGGCCGGATGACTCTTCGAGCCCTTTGCTCTCTTGGGATTTCTGGCTCTGGTGCCACAGGCTCCTCTTCCTCTGAGCAACTATCATGGGCATCTTCCCAGTAATCTGCTGAAGGACTAGATGGGATGAACTCTGTGGCTTCTGGGTTCAGTGTTCCATCTGGAGTGTCTTCAGTGGTTGGAAGATCTATAGTGGAAGTTCCTGGAGTTGGGGAAGGCCACAACCAATCAAGTTCTCCTTCTTCATTTTCACTAAGCTGAGAGGCCTCCCCATCTTCGGCTCGGGAGGTCTGCGACCGAGTGTTCGGCCTAGGAGTATCCAGGATTCAGGGGAGTCTCTCACGGGAGGTATCCTGACTGCCTCAGCCAGTGGGAGCAGGTGGTTTCGATGCCACGTCTTCAGTGGGCCTACCTTTCCTTCTGGCTTCAACTTGTAGACAGGTAGGCCCGGCAACTTCCTACAGATGACATAGGGTTCAGATCTCCATCTGTCTGCAAGTTTGTGCTTCCCAGGGACCCCCAGATTGCGTAACAGTACTCGATCCCCGGGCTGTAGGTCTTGTACCCGGACCTTCAAGTCAAAGTTTCTTTTGTTTCAAGCTCCCCTTTGATCTGAGGCCGCTTGAGCTTGTTCATAGGCTACTTTCAGGTTGTGTCTGAGCCTGTCCACATATCCTTTGTGGGATGTGGCTGAGGAATGGTCCAGAGAGGTGCCAAAGGCCAAGTCCACAGGTAGTCTCGCTTCTCTCCCAAACATGAGTCGATATGGGGAGTAGCCTGTAGCATCACTGATGGTGCAGTTGTAAGCATGTACTATGGCTGCTATGTGTTTGCTCCAATGTTGCTTCTTCTCACTTTCCAGAGTTCCCAACATGTTGAGCAAGGTTCGGTTAAACCTTTCCGGCTGAGCATCTCCCTGTGGGTGGTAAGGTGTAGTTTGAGTCTTCTTGATTCCCAACGAATCCAGGAGTTTCCGGATCAGTTTACTCTCAAAGTCCCTTCCTTGATCTGAATGAAGTCGCTGTGGCAGCCCATAATGGACAAAGTACTTCTCCATAAGTACCTTGGCTACGGTGGAGGCCTTCTGGTCTTTGGTTGGGAAAGCTTGGGCATACCGGGTGAAATGGTCGGTTATCACCAGAACATTTCCTAGTCCACTCAGGTCGGGTTTGAGGCAGAGAAAATCAATGCATACCAGATCCATTGGGCCTTGACTTTGTAGATGGCCCATTGGGGCAGCTTGATGGGGTAAAGTCTTCCTCTGGATGCATCGTGCACATGAGTGGCAGTACTCTTCTACCTCTGCCCTCATGCAGGGCCAATAGAACCGACTTCTGACAAGTTGAAAGGTCCTTTCAGCCCCTAGGTGGCCATGATTGTCATGCAGGGCAATCAGAACAGTCTCTCGATGTTTCTCTGGGAGGAACAGTTGCCACTTATCTTCTGAGTCATCAGAGGGGCCCCTTCGGTAGACCACTCCCTGATGTACCTGCAACCTGTTCTATTCTTTCCTCAACAGGCAAGCTTCCTTTGAGGGATGACACAGGAGTCTGTTTGGATCCTGATTCTCCAGGGCCTCCAGGACCAATCTCCCCATGGGGTCTTCCAATTGGTCACACCTCAACTCCTTCTTGGACAGTCCCGGCAGGTTGTCTTCTTCCAGTTGAGTTACTCCACAGTAGTGTTTGGGGACTCCCACCATGGTAACTCCTATTTCTTCTGCTCTGGAGCCTCCTCTGGCTTGGAATTCAGCTCCTTGACAAAGGGCCCGCACCCCGTCCGGTGCCACTTGGGTCCAATTTTCCATGTCACTGGTGGGGGCATGAGATCTCCTGGACAGAGCGTCTGCGTCTCGATTCCCAGCCCCTGGCCTATACTTTAGGCTGAAGTTGAATCCAGACAGTGCGGCCAGCCACCTGTGTCCAGTGGCGTCCAGCTTGGCCGTGGTGAAAAGGTAGGTAAGGGGGTTGTTTTCGGTCTTCACAGTGAACTCTGCCCCATACAGGTAGTCTTTGAGCTTGTCTACTACCGCCCACTTAAGGGCCAGGAACTCCAGCTTGTGAGTGGGGTAGTTCTTCTCAGAGGGGGTCAGGCTCCTGCTCACGTAGGCAACAGGCCGCAGTTGTTCCTCATGTTCTTGGTAAAGTACTCCTCCCAGACCGTCATGACTAGCATCTACGTGTAGTTCATAGGGCTTGGTTGGGTCTGCGTAGGCCAAGACTGGGGCAGTGGTTAGGCTCTCCTTTAATGCCTGGAAGGCCTCTTCACACTTCTGGTTCCACTGATCTCTGACTGACTCTCCCGGCTTCCTGGGCCCTGAGTCGTCCTCTTCCCCCTCGGCCTTGAGTAGTTCATTCAGTGGTCTGGCAATTCGGGCGAATCCTTCCACAAACCTCCTGTAATAGGAGCAGAACCCCAAGAAGGATCTGAGTTCTGTTACTGTGGTGGGTCGTGGCCAGGAGGTAACTGCCTCCAATTTCTCAGGGTCTGTGGCCACCCCTTCTTCAGACACTATGTGCCCCAGATAGTTCACAGAAGACTGGTAGAACCGACACTTCTCAGGCGAAAGCTTGAGTCCTTCCTCACTGAGTCTTCTCAACACTTTTTCCAGCCTCTCTTCGTGTTCTTCCAGGGTTCTCCCAAAGACAATGACATCGTCCAGGTATACAAGGACTTCAATAAGGTTCATGTCTCCTACAGTCTTCTCCATGAGACGTTGGAAAGTAGCTGGGGCTCCAGACAGACCTTGGGGCATCCGGTTGAATTCAAAGAACCCCACTGGGGTTATGAAAGCTGTCTTCTTGCCTTCTGGATGCATAGGGATCTGATGGTACCCGCTCTTGAGATCCATAACGCTGAACCATTTGGCTCCAGACAAGCTCTGTAGGGCATCCTCTATCCTCGGAGTGGTGTATTGGTCGGGTATGGTTCTCCTGTTGAGAGTCCTGTAGTCTATACAGAGCCTCAATGACCCATTCTTCTTCCTGACCACCACTATCGGGGAGGCATAGGGGCTTCTAGACTCCCGTATCACACCAGTCCTCTTGAGTTCGGCCAGTTGTTCCCTTAGATCCTCCAGATCTGCTAGTGGGACCCGCCTGACCCTCTCTCTGAAAGGCTTATCTTCCTGGAGGCGGATCCGATGGGTGGCACTCCTTGCACACCCCACATCAAACTCATCTTTAGAGAAGATCTTCTCCCATCTGGACAACTGTGCCTTGGCTCTCTCTTTCCAAGCTCCTGGCAGATTCGGGTTTTCCATGGACAGCTTCTCCCAAGCATCTCCTCCTTCACCCGTCCTCTTCACTTCTGACAGGGTAACAGGGGCCGCAGGGCTCACCTGGCCCAGCAGCATTCTGGCTGGGATCTCCATGGGGTCTCTGGTAGTGTTTCTAACACTCACTGGAACTCTACAATGGGCCTTCTTCAGGACCTTCAGTGGAATCACTTCCGATATCACTTCCAGACCTGAGGACTCGCCTCTTGGGTCTGACTCCAGCACGACAAAGGGGCCAGGCTGCTCCCAAGTAAGCTTCACAGTGGCTCTGAGACAGGTTACTTCGCCGGGCTGCAACACTACCCCTTCTCTTCCAAGTCTCCACACCTTCCCTATCCCCTCTCCAGGGGTCTCCTGCTCTTGGACCAGCCGTTGGTAGGCCGTCTTCAGCATGGGATGGATCTTGGTGGCTGCTTGCCCCTCCTCTTTCACTAGAGGGGTCAGGAGTCTTCGGACCAGGTCCGTGTTCGTCCCTATTATAAGGGAATTCTTGTTGGCTCCAGGCGGCCTAGGGCACACAACTGCCAGGGTGTCAAACACTTCGGCCTTCCCAGCCACGGATGGGTCAAAGGTCATCTTGATGGGAAGGTAGCTGTCGTAAGGGAAACTCTGGGTTCCAATTCCCCATATTTCCAGCTCTTCTATCTTCTGGATAGGCAGATGACTCAAGTGCCTATCGTAGAAGTCCCGGTATAGTAGGGTCACTTGTGCCCCGGTATCCAAGAGGGCCCTGGTGTAGACTCCCTCCACTTGAATGGGCACTATCGGAGATGGGCCTACCAGCTTCTCCGGATATGGCCTGGTAGGGGTCACCTTCTTCTGGTCCTTTCCCTTCCGACTCTCTTTCGTCCAGCTCCTTTTGGACTTTAGTCTTTCCTGAGCCTGGTATGCATTGATTTCCCTCCTTTCAATGGGTGTACAGACCCGCTGAGGGATTTTATTGTTTTTCTTAGGTGTGCATCCCCTCTGGGGAATGTTGTGCCCCTTCTGAGGGGTCTTGCCCCCTTTCTCTGGGGTGTATCTCTGTTGAGGAATGTTGTGTTTCCTCCAAGGTGTTTTATTTCCTCTCTTCTTCTGTTTTTCATTCAGTTTGGAGCTCACTGAAGATGATGGGCACCCGGTTGACTCCTTCACCGGGGCCCTCTGAAGTTTTCCGCCGGCTGGCGGTTATTTGTCTTTTTCTTCCTGGGACTGGAACATATGTTTGCAAAATGACCAATCCCTCCGCAGTTGTAACAAATCACCTCTTCTTCCCGATCCTGTAGAGAAGCGGGCGCTGAGGTATTCGGGAACAACTCCTTTCTTGGACTTTCCTTTTCTGGTTTCCTTTGATCTTTCTCCATCAAAGAGGTCAGTATCCCCAACACTTGGGACATCTGCGATTTCAGTGTGTCCACTTCTGCATCTCTTTCGGGGGTCATGGCCGGGCTGACCATCACCACCGGAGGTTTGGTTGGCTCGACTGGCTGTTCCCTCTTTTTCTCCTCCAACATGGCCTCTTCCTCTCTGACCATTCGAATGAGGTCGGGGTATTCCAGGTTCTTCCCGTCCTGTCGGGTGCGCAGCGCCAATGCAATAGGATCCAGGGGCTGAGCTCCCCTCAATACCTGCTGAGCCTGGGCCTCGTCTACCTTCCCTGGGTCGATCCCCTTCAGAATAATTCTATGCAGGATCTTGTCTAGACGTCCCATATATTCTGATAGTTTCTCTCCTGTTTTCTGGTAGCAGTGCTCCAGCTGATAGGTGAGCTCGGTAACTTTTTCTGTCCCACCGAACACATTCTGCAAGATGTCCAAGTAGTCCTGTGCAGTACAGTCTTTCCTGCTCATCTTCAGGTTGCGTATGGCATCCAGAGCAGGCCCCTTCAAACTTTCAGCAATTCTCTGTTTCTTGCTGCGTTCTGGAACTTCCCATTCCTCTAAGGCCTGAGTGGTGCCATCTAGCCACTCCTCAAATCCCTCTTCCCCTGAGGGTACAGGTTTCCTCCCTGAGAATATCCGGAGCTTTCTGTACCCCGACATCGGGTAATCTGTGGGATTCTTCTTGCACTGGGCCACAATCTCTCCCAGTACAGCGCATAGTTCTGTGCTAAGGGTGGCCGGTGATGATCTGGGACTCTCTGTATCCTTCTGCTTTTCCGCCTTAGGGGATGGCGGGGGAGGTGTCTGTGGAGATGATGGTTTTCTTATTTGGAACCGATCTCCCTTATGTGGCAGCGCATGTGTCAGATAGTAGGTCTGACCATCCATAGCTTGTATGCTCGGGTTTTTAAAATGCTCTGGAATTTCGTCTTTCCACTCTATTAATGCGTATGTACGCGAAGCATGTGGTCTCACATCCATCACCCATGATTTCTGGCATGGTGATAGGGACGTTATTAGCTGCTTTATCGCATCTCTTTGCCAGATCCCCGGGAGTTCAATAACTGCCGCCGCGGCCGGATCTGCGCCAGCCACTGTGTACCACTGTCCTACTTCTAGCGGGTCCATGCCGGTCTTTTGGCGTGTTCGCTTGCTGTATCAGGATCCCGGACGAGAACCCCCACGTGTAGCGATACCTTCACTTAAGAAGGCCGCAGATTTAGTTTGGGCCCTGAAGACAGCTCCGCCAACCCCCGGCAATATGCTCTACCCCTACTGCCACAGCTAGTACTGACAGTAAATTGTATATCTTATACTGTATGAATAACTGAGCATTGAAACAATACTAAATTGAAATAAGTGTAAGATTTTACTTAAGCTCTTGTTAAGGAAAAGGGTAACATCAATAACAGTTTACAGAATAATCATTAGTAATGCAGAGCCCAGCCACACTAACACACTATAGGGTTAACACATAACAAGTGCGCCACGCGGGCGACCGTTAGCTAAGTGCCCTGTGGCGCAGTAACCAAAACACCTTAGAAACCCCACCAGGCCTGGTTCTGATATCTACAACTTATGCCCCATACACACGATCATTTTTCATGCCGTTAAAAATGCCATTAAAAAAAATGGCCATTAAAAATGATCGTGTGTATGCTCCAGAGCATTTTTAACGACGTGAAAAACGGGCATTAAAAATTTCGAACATGCTCTCTTTTTTCACGTCGTTTTTCATGTCGTTTTTTTTAACGACGTGAAAAACGATAGTGTGTATGCTTTAACGACGTGAAAAAAAATGCGCATGTTTAGAATCAAGTATGAGACGGGAGCGCTCGTTCTGGTAAAACTAGCGTTCGTAATGGAGATAGCACATTCGTCATGCTGTAACGGACTGAAAAGCACTAGACTGAAAAGAGCGAATCGTCTCTCAACAAACTTTACTAACATGAAGGGTGGCGCCATTCGAACGGAACTTCCCCTTTATAGTGCCGTCGTACGTGGTGTACGTCACTGCGCTTTTCTTGAACATTTTTTAAAATGATGGTGTGTACGCAAGACAGGCTTGAGAGGAAACAAGAAAAAAAATGACGAGAAAAACGTCAGTTTTAAAAATGACATTAAAAATGATCGTGTGTATGGGGCAATAGCCCTTTTTCTTCACCGGCAGATCTTTAACGGTGGTGCACATTAACAGAGTACAAACTTTGTAATCCAATGGGGTAGATAAAGATGGGGTAGAAACTCGGCTATACGAACAGTAGGTTCAGCTCCGACAAGGGCCTTCAATAAGAATACCAAGAATAACTCGTAGGCCACGGCAGTCTATAGGCCTACATGCAGTAACAGTATATCAGTTGGGCATATGCCCTCTCACCCGCCCGGACTACGGTTCCAGTCCGGGAACTTCCACCAACTGTGTCCCACACACACTCAGTCTCTTCAGCGATCGGGTCCCCGATCCAACAAGGCTGTAGTCGAGCGAAGTCAGATGCCACCCAGGCTCGCAGAGGGGTGGAAGGCTCTTTGGTGCTGCGCAAGGCCTCAGGCTTCAGGCCTTGCACTTCGACACATCCGCACAGGAGGATCAGTCTCTGAAGTCTCGTGTCCCAAAGAGACCGAGCCCAGCCTCGCCTGCTCCTTTTATAACCCCTCCCATGAGTCTCTGTGATGGAAACATTTCCGAATGGGGTTCTGGGTAATGTAGTCTCTCTCTCTGCTCTCACTTCAGCAATGTCTTTTCTCTACTTCCTCCCGACTCCCCTCTCGCCTGGAACTTCTTGTCTGTCTGCATTAAAGGAGAACACCCCGCTACACACTAAACTATGCAGAAAACCTGTGTTTGCTTAAAACGTCTAAGGCCCCTTTCACACGGAGGTCCGTTCAGGTCCGCCTGTCAGTTTTTTAGGCGGACCTGTAACGGATCCTCCATGTAGCCCTATGGAGGCACGGATGTCAGCAGAGACATGTCCGCTGACATCCGACCCGCTCCGCTCCGCCAAAGTGTGACGGAGGAAAACCCTATTTTTCCTTCCGTCGGCGGAGCGGATCGGATGACAACGGACTCTACGGTCCGTCATCATCCGATTCCCCATAGGGGAGAGCGGCGCTCTGACAGGGCGGTCCCTGCACAGTGTGCGGGGACCGCCCAGTCATCCGTCGGCTCAGCGGGGATCAACGGAGCGATCCCCGCTGAGCAAGCGGAGCTTCACGGGGCGGATCTGCACGGATCCGCCCCGTGTGAAAGAGCCCTAAGTGTGTGTAAATAAAGATTTTTATTAAAATACTGAATTTTTTTGTACATGATTGGACATTTGAGATGAAAACATCCTCACTTCAGCTCACATTACACTTTAGTAAATCTGTTTAATTCATCTCAGTTCATTAAAGGGGTTGTAAAGGTTGTTAATTTTGTGTTTTTTTCTAAATAACAAACATGTCATACTTACCGCCTCTGTGCAGGGGTTTTGCACAAAGTGGCACCGATCCTCCTTTTATGGGGTCCCCGGTAGTGCTCCTGGCTCCCCCTCATCTTGAGTACCCCCCGCGGAGAAACGCTTTCCATGGAGGCACCTGTGCGGGCACGCTCCCGAGTCCTGCTGCTGCTACTACATCTACTGACACAGACAGCACCCCAGACTCCCGCGCCATTGGATTTTATTGACAGCAGTGGGAGCCAATGGCTCCTGCTGCTATCAATCTATCCAATGAGGACCCGAGACAGCGGATGGAGCTGCTGTGCTCGTTCCCGTCGCTTGAAAGACTGGGTTCAGGTAAGTAAAAGGGGGGGGCTCTTGGGGGGTGCTTCACTAAAGAAAGGTCTTTCACCTTAATGCATAGAATGCATTAAGGTGAAAAACCTCAAGGGTTTACAAACCTTTTAAACTTTATCTCACTTGATTGCGTTTACACTTTAGTAAATCTAGCGCACTCTATTTTACATTTTACTCTACTACATTTATATCAGGCAAGTCTCATCTAATAAATTAAAGTGGAACTTCACTCTCCCAATCAACATTGATTATTTTTAATCCCTATGCTTCTAGCATTAGTACAAACGTAAATAGATAGAAAAGTATATCATATTTAATTGTTTGAAACTTTTTATTATTTTTTTTTTTACATTTCTTCATTTACTTCCTGTTTTATTTGCCTAGGCAAATTATGTCATACATCCCTGAAGTCTTTCGGAGGGGAGGAGAGGAGAAGGGATTTTCTCAGCTAAGCACACTCTACTACGTGTATGCTTGAGCTAAGGGCAGATGGATTCCAGGAAGTAAATGCTACATAAATCATTTGCCTTTACTTAAAATGTCCGTAAAACACCATGTTTGGAGGCCAAATGGCACTGCACATCAACTCAAAAACACCATACCAACAGTGAAGTTTGGAGGTGGGAATATCATGGTGTGGGGCTGTTTTTCAGCATACAGTACTGGCAAACTTCATGGCATTGAAGGAAGGATAATTGGAAAAATGTACCAAGTAATTCTTGATAAAAATCTGCTGCCATCTACCAGGATGATGAAGATGAAACGCGGGTGGACATTTCAGCAGGACAATGATCCCAAACACAAAGCCAAGGAAACTCTCAATTAGTTTCAAAGATAGAAAATAAAGCTGCTAGAATGGCCCAGCCAATCACCTGACTTGAATTCAATAGAAAATCTATGCAGAGAATGAAAGATCAGAGTTTATAGAAGAGGCCAACAGAACCTTCAAGATTTGAAGACTGTTTGTGTGGAAGAATGGGCCAAAATCACACCTGAGCAATGCATGTAACTAGTTTCTCCATACAGGAGGTATCTTGAAGCTGTCATTACCAACAAAGGATTTTGTACCAAGTATTAAATACTTTTCAGTTAGAGTGTTCAATACTTTGTCATTCCATTTTATGACACATAACTTAACCACTTCAGCCACAGAAGACACTACCCCCTTAATGACCAGGCCATTTTTTGCAATACTGTACTGTGTCGCTTTAACTGACAATTGCACGGTCATGAGACGCTGTACCCAAACAAAATTTATGTCCTTTTTTCCCCACAAATAGAGCTTCCTTTTGGTGGTATTTGACCACCTCTGCGGAGTACATTTTGTTTTTAAAAACTTTAGATTTTGCTTTTTGCTAAAATACATATTCAAACAAAATATAGATAAAAAAAAATGTATTCATCAGTTTAGGCCACTAGGTATTCTGCTACATATTTTTGGTAAAAAAAAAATCGCAATAAGTGTCTATTGATTGGTTTGCACAAAAGTTATAGCGTTTACAAAATAGGGGAAAGATTTAGGAACTTTTAATTTTTTTATTGTTTTTACTAGTAATGGCGGTGATCTGCGATTTTTAGCGGGACTGCGACATTGCGGTGGACACATCTGACCCTAAGTGAAACTTTTTGGTGACCAGTGACACCAATACAGTGATCAGTGCTGTACAAATGCACTGATCACTGTATAAATGACACTGGCAGGGAGGGGATTAACACTAGGGGGGCAATCAAGGGGTTAAGTGTTGACTAGGGAGGAGTTTCTAACTGTCAGGGGAACGGACCGACTGGCAAAAGAGAGAGATCGCTGGTCCTGATCACTAGGAACAGCTTATCTCTCTCTCCTCCTCTGTTAGAACGGGGATCCGCCTTGTTTACAAAGGTAGATCCCCGTTCTGCCTCTTTCCCGCAATCGCAGGTGGCCGGCAGACATCGAGTCCACTGGACCCGCGGGCGAGCTCCCGCCGCCCGCTGCAAGTGCGCTCGCCCTGGCAAAAGCTAGTGCACAGACCGACGTACTGATACGTCGTTTCGCGCAGGGGAGCCAGCTTGCCACAGTATATCTGCGGCGGCTGGTCGGGACCTGGTTCATTTCTGAACGTATTTGTTTTGGTTTCTTTGTATGTATGTATTGCATGGGTTGTTACCACCATGTGAAAATTTTAGGACAATAGCACCTTTAGGTATATATTTACCTAGAAAAATGGTGATGTGTTCAATACTTATTTTACCCGCTGTATATAGATATATGCAGTATCAATGCATATATATATATATCTATATCTATATATACATTAAAGCATTACATATTCACATTAAGGTCATCACAGAAAACAAGGTGGAACTCTTTAAGTCTAATGAAAAAACCTACGTTAGACTTACCGGTAACGGTATTTCTATGAACCTTCCAGGACGGCACACCTCAGAGATGAGGGCTCCTCCCTACAGGAAACACAATCAATTGACAGCTTCTTATAAGGCCCCACCCTTCCCCTTGATCCCCAGTATGCAATAAAGTAATCCCGAACTGGTTCACAAGGGACATAGCTCCATATAGGTACTTACCACCTAGCGTTTAGCATATTTTTCCCTCCACATAGGGCGGGAAGTAGGCCTGCCGTCCTGGAAGGTTCATAGAAATACCGTTACCGGTAAGTCTAACGTAGGTTTTCTCCTATCACCTTCCAGGACGGCACACCTGAGAGGATAATCAAGTAACCACAGGCCTACTTTCAGGGTGGGACCACAGCTTGTAGGACCTTCCGGCCAAAGGCCAAGTCTTGCTGTGACAACACTTCCACACGATAGTGCTTCAGGAACGTATGTTGACTGGACCAGGTGGCCGAGCTGCGGATTTGTTCCCAGGAGGCCCCTGCTTTTTCAGCCCAGGAGCTGCTAGTGATCTGGTTAAATGAGCTTTGACTTTAGCTGGTGCTTGCTTCTCAGAGCATTCATAAGCTCTAGAGATAGCTTCTCTGATCCATCTGGACTTGAGGCTTTAGAGGCCTGAAGTCCCTTCCTGGGTCCAGTGTACAAAATGAGTAGATGATTAGATCTCCTAAAACTTTTTGTTCTCTCTAGACAGGTAAGGAGACAACTTCTTACATCAAGACAATGAAATTTCTTTTCTTTCTCATTTTTTTTTTATTTTTTTTTGGTTTATCACAAAAGGATGGCAATATTATGTCTTGCGTCCTATGAAATAAGGATGCCACTTTTGGTAGATACAAGGGATCTGCTCTGAGAGTGACTCTGTCTGGCTGTACCAGTAGGAATGGTTCCTTCATGGACAGTCCTGGCTGTAGTAATAGCTAACAAAAATGCTATCTTTAAAGTTAGAAACTTAAAGGGAACCTCTTTTATAGGTTCAAACGGGTGCTTAGATAACGCCTCTAACACCGTAGTCAAGTCCCAAGGTGGAAAACTACCTTTAAAGGACCGGAAAACTCTTTCCCTTTGCTAACAGAAAAAACACTTAATGAGGTCCTCTTTTGCCAGTCTTTTCTCAAGATAGACTGAGAGGGCCGCTATTTGAACCCGGAGGGTACTGACTGTTAAGCCTTTGTCTACTCCGTCTTGGAGGAACTCCAGGATAACCGGAACAGAAGTGGAGGTCATCTGTCTTTCTATACCCCAGGAGCAGAAAGTCTTCCAAACTTTTGAATAAATCTTTTTAGTCACTAGTTTTCTACTCAGAAGGAGAGTACTTATTACTTTTTCTGAGCAGCCTTTACATTTCAGGATCTGGTGCTCACTAACCAGGCCGTCAGCTGGAAAAATTCTGGCCTTGGGTGTAGTACTGGCCCCTGTCTGAGAAGGTCTGTCCTGTACGGGAGCTTCAATGGTTCCACTACTGCCATGGATCTCAGGCTTGCAAACCAAGCTCTCCTTGGCCACCCGGGTGCCATCAGAATGATCTGACCTGGAGATCTGCTGAGCTGCTGAAGGACCCGCGGAATCAAAGGCGGAAAGGCGTATGCCAGCCTGTAATTTCAGGTCTGAGTCAGTGCATCTAGACCTTCTAATTCTTTCTCTTGGGAAATTGAGAAATGTCTCTTTACTTTTCTGTTTTGCCGGTTGGCAAGCAGGTCTATTTCCGGATTTTCAAAGCACTGTACCAGGCTTTGAAATACCTTGTGATTTAGTTCCCAATCCCCTGCCTTATCGCCTGACAGGTGAGGAAGTCTGCCTCGGTATTGCTTATCCCCTTTATGTGGATGGCAGAAATGGAGAGGACCTTTCCCTCTGCCCAATCCAGAATCTCTTTGGATAGCTCTAACAGGGGTTTGGTCCTGGCGCCTCCCTGGTGACTCAGGTAGGCTACCACCGTGGCATTGTCGGAGCTTACTTGAAACCTCCTTGCCCGTGATGTTTTTCTGAAAAACTTTTAGGGCTTCCCCTACTGCTTTGAGCTCCCTGTAGTTGGATGACATTCGACTAAGTGAGTTGTTCCATTGCCCCTGGGCTTTTCCTCTTCCTAGGTGGGCTCCCCACTCCCAGGAACTGGCATCAGTGGTGACCCTTACCGGATTCCACTGGGCCCAAGGTCTCCTTTCAGGTTCTTGGGGATTGTCCACCACTCCAGGGAGGACAGGACCTGAGGGGTTAGCAGTATCTCCTTGATCCAAGGACTCCTTTTTGTCCCAGGAGGACAGGAAGAAGAAATGGAGCGTCCTTGAGTGGAGTTGTGCCCAGACTATTGCTGGTATACTTGCCGACATCAGGCCTATGGTTCTTAATACTTCCCTTCTGGAATGTGACGGGGTCTTTATCAGATTCCTTACTGACAAAGTTATTTTGTCACTTTGTCTTCTGGTAAGAAGAGCTTTTGCAGCCTGGTGTCCCCTATGTAGTCCAGAGAGGTCTTGACCTGTTCTGGTTCAAGGGAGGACTTTTCTGTATTGATTATCCCACCCAGGTTTTTCAGGACTGAAATTGCTTTGTTGGTATGTGACCTGACCAGGGGGGCAGAGTGTCCGGAGATCAGCAGATCGTCTAGGTAAGGAATTAGAGATATACCCTGGAGGTGTATAAAAGGCTACTACCTCTGCTAGGATTTTTGTAAACATCCTTGGACAGGCTGTTAGCCCGAATGGGAGGGCTTTGAATTGCCAGTGAAAAATCTCTCCTTTGACTACTACTGCGAACCTCAAGTATGCCTGATGTTCCACGTGAATTGGCACGTGCAGGTAGGCATCCTTGAGGTCCAAGGTCGTCATGAAGGCTTCTTTCATGAGGTTTTTGCATACCGAGTAGATACTGTCCATAGTAAACTTTTTGTATTCCAGATACCTGTTCAGGTTTCTTAAGTTTACTATTAGCTGGTACTACCCTGATGGTTTGTGAACAACAAATACGTGGGTATAGAATCCTTGGTATTGTTGTTCTTTTGGTACTGGTACCACCACCTGCTGTTCTACCACTTCCTGGATACCTTCCAGGAGGGAAGATCCTTTTAGCGCATCTCTGGGGGGGATGTGTTAGAGTGATCATAGAGGTGGGTTTTGCCAGAAATTCCAATCGATAACCTCGCAGGATCTGGCAAATGTAAGCGCTGTTCGAAATCGTTTCCCAATGAGGAACAAAGTGGGACAGTCGACCCCCCACTCTGATCTTAGACTCTTTGTCACCAACTTTGGGGGAGGTAAACAGAAGATTGTTCTTTGGCTTCCCCTTGTCATAACCCCACCGTTTGTTGGGTTTTACTGGAAACTTTTTTAAAACATTTCAGAGATGACCTTGACAGAACATCGTCTAGGCCCTGGCCAAACAGCAGTGAACCTTGAAAGGGAAGGCCACATAGTTTACTCTTAGATTTCATATCTCCTTCACAGGCCTCAATCAATTCAGCAAGGAGAGCTGTCCGGATTAAGGCTGCCATTTTAGCTGAAGCTCTTTGCAGCATCTGCAAGAATAGCAACAGCTCTTCCTATGACTGTCAGGGAATCAATGACATCCTCTGATTCGGTTCCCTGGGATATATGGTAAGCTTCTCCACCCAGGAATCTGTGTTCCTGGATACGCAGGCTGCCGCTAAGGCTGGACCCATGGCTGATGTGTTAGCCTCCCAGGCCTTCCTAAGAAGGGATTCTGCTCTGCAGTCCATTAGATCTTTAATACTGCCTGCGTCCTCAAAGGAGAGGTCAGACAACTTAGTGACTTGAGACAAAGATGCATCCAACTTTGGGAGCTTAGTAAAAAAATGTCTCTTTGTCAGTCTGGTTAAAGGGAAATCTCCTTTTCCAGGTCTTTTGTCTGACAATCCTTCTTTCAGGCTCCTTCCATTCCTGTAAGACTGAGTCTTTAAGGGATTGATGAAGTGGGAACACCCTGGGTTCAGATTTTTCTAGCCCCCCTGTAGACCCTGTCGTTGAGGTTACTTTAGGGGTTTCTGGAATCTCTTCAGTGGCATATATAGCCTGTAAGAGTCCATACAGATCTTCTACAGCGAAGAGGTGTCTCCTTAGTCTAATCTCTTCCTGAGACTGGCTTAAGGAATCTATATCCAACTCCCCCTCTGAGCTGTGACTGGATCTGGCTAGGCTTTCTATCTCCCCCCTTTTTTCCTCTGCTTCCTCTATCTGCTCTAGAGGAGGTGGTTGTGAGGGTGGGAGGAGGGCACTGGGTCCCCCTGTAAAGAGGCTTTCTTGGGAAGATGTGCCTTCTCTAGGGGTAAGCTCCTCTGTGTCAGGACCTTGGTATGCTGACTAGGGTTGAGCTCGGTGTTCGAGTCGAACATAGGTTCGACTCGAACATCGGCTGTTCGCGCGTTCGGCGAACAATGAACGATTTGGGCCGTTTGCGCCAAATTCGAGTGACGCGAACGGCCCACAATACACTGCGCCATCGCAGTGTAATCCCGGCGCTGTGATTGGCCAAGCATGCACTGTGACCCTGCATGCTTGGCCAATCACAGCGCCGGCAGCGAGGAGAGCAATGATTGGCCACAGGCAGGATGCCTGTGGCCAATTATAGCTGAGGGGGTTTAGTACACGCCCCACACTATAAAAGGCCGCCAGCGTGGCGGCCTCGTGTAGTGTGTTCTGGAGCAGGGAAAGTGAAGGATAGGCAGGGACAGTGTCAAATCTTGTCAAATCCATTCTTTGCTAAACCTTGTGTGTAGGGACAGAGAAGGATAGGCAGGGAGAGAGTCAGTGTCATATTCTTTGCTAAACCTTGTGTGTAGGGAGAGAGAAGGATAGGCAGGGAGAGTGTCAGTGTCATATACTTTGATAAACCTTGTGTGCAGGGAGAGAGAAGGATAGGCAGGGGACAGTGTCAGTGTCATATTCTTTGCTAAACCTTGTGTGCAGGGAGAGAGAAGGATAGGCAGGGAGAGTGTCAGTGTCATATACTTTGATAAACCTTGTGTACAGGGAGAGAGAAGGAAAGGCAGGGGACAGTGTCAGTGTCATTGTTGCTAAGCCTCCTGCACATTATACACCTGAAGTTAGCCCGTATTGCTGCTTTTTCCTGGTGTGTTACACCAACAGGATTTTGTGGCACTTACTTGTGTGCAGGGAGAGAGAAGGATAGGCAGGGAGAGTGTCAGTGTCATATACTTTGATAAACCTTGTGTACAGGGAGAGAGAAGGAAAGGCAGGGGACAGTGTCAGTGTCATTGTTGCTAAGCCTCCTGCACATTATACACCTGAAGTTAGCCCGTATTGCTGCTTTTTCCTGGTGTGTTACACCAACAGGATTTTGTGGCACTTACAGCGGGCGGAGTGTGCCTCCTGACCATATTACACCTTAACTTAAGAATAAAAAGGAACAAGTGCGCTAATGTGAATTGACTAATAATCAAAAATTATGAATCCACACATATATTGAATAAATGAAGTCCAACAGTGATAACAATGAATGTGTCCTGTAAAAATGAATATATCCTAAATAAGTCCCATCAAAAATCAGCAATGAAGGGAAGCCGTGAAGAGGTGAACCGCAAAAAGTTTGAAATTCGGTGCATGCACACCCGTGTCCACCACCAACAATCAAGCTGCTTACCAGAGGTAAGAAACAAATAAGCCCATCCGCAATCCCAGGGGGAGATCCAGAGAAATCCAGATAAACTTTGCAGAGTTCCAACGTCACTTAAACCAGTGGTCATCAACCACCAAAGGCCCAATTTTTCAGCCCCTGTTCAACAGGGGCATGCAATTACAATTCTTGATCTAATAATTCACAGCAGGGCCCATTCATGCGCCCACCAAGAGTAACTGTGAGGGCTCACAGTGTTGTGGCAACACCAACATGTAAGGGGCAAATTTCAGCTGAGTATATACGGCAGGCCCCTACTTTCAAACATCCAACTTACAAACGACTCCTCCTTGCAAACGGAAGGATACAACAGGAAGTGAGAGGAAATCTACCCCTAGGAAGGCAAATTCTCTCCTGTAAGAGTTAATATGGGAAAAAAAGTGTCTCCTCTCCACTGATGCTTTATCACCAATTCTTGTTTCAATAAAAACCCCAAAACATTTGTCATTAGGACGGAAAGTGAGGTGAACTGTTCTGAACAGGTGCACACTGCACAGACAGCAAAACAAATGTTACAGGGGTGATAACCCTTCCCTATGTTTTCCAAAAAGCTTAAAAATAGATTTTTTGCCTAGAGCTACACTTAAACAATGTACCTGTTCAAAATTACAAACAGATTCTACATAAGAACAAACCTACAGTCCCTGTCTTGTATGCACCGCCTGTATACGGCTGTTCAGAGTATATAGGGCCTTTTTTATTTTGTGTGCGGGGTTCCCCTTAATATCCATACAAGACCCAAAGGGGGGTAATGGGCTGGGGTAGGGGGGGAGGTGATGGGGTAGCTATGCCATTTTTCTTAAAGATTTTCATCCATATTACCGGGACCAGACATTACATTAAAGCCGCAAGCAGTTTTAAATGGCTTTTTTTCCTTTAGAAATGTAATTTTGTGCAGGGACAGTTCTAAACACGGGAAACACGTGGCACTTCACAGGCATACTTTAGACACCCCCCAGGTACGATATTTAAAGGAATATTTGACTTTTTTTTTTCACTTTATGCATCATTAAAATGACTGCTCCAGAAAAACGGCCGTTTTTAAAACTTCTTTTTGCATTGATACATGTCCCCTGGTGCAGAACCCGGGTTCCCAAACCCTTTTTAGGACAATAACATGCATAATAGTCGTTATAATTAGCACTTTAGATTTCGAACGTTCGCATCCATTGTATTTAATAGGGTTCTAAAGTTCGTGCGAACTTTCGGTCCGTTCGCGGGTTCTGGTGCGAACCGAACCCGGGGGTGTTCGGCTCATCACTAATGCTGACTGTTCAGCGGCTTCACGGAAAGCTCTAACTGTTGCCAGCATTTCCGTCTGCATAGATGCAAGGACCTTTTTCATCATTGCTGAAGCCTCCTTTCCTGCTAAATCATTTATGCATTTATAGCATAAGGCCTTCTGGTGGGACTTAGGGAGTTTATCCCCACAGTTTTCACACCTCTTAGAAGAACTACTCCCTGTTGCGGCAGGAGGTTGTACTGAGGCCTCCTGGGTACCGCTGGGGGTTTCTGAAAGACAAGAGATATAATATACATGCATAAACATTACTTTTGTCTTTCCTCAGGACTGCAGCTTTGTACTGGGGAGGGGAAAGGGAAGCGAGCAGTAACATCCAGTTCCTGTACTGGCTGGCCCCAGGAATCCATATCCCTAAGGGCCAGGAACTCTCACTCCCCTTCTCCCTCCCTTTCCAAGGGGGTCCTGTACTCACCAGTCCCCGACCTGGATCTGCCTGCAGTTGCAGTGGCCTTCCCTTCCTCTTGCTCCATGAGGAGGTGGGCTGGGTCCTGGGCTGCGAGTACCGCTAGCGCCGACCCTTTCCGCTGTGTCTGCGCCGCTCTCCACGCTGTCTCCCGGTGTCTAGCACTTCCGGGTTGCACTGAGGTGCCGCACACTTCCTGTGACGCGGCCGCTCAGAACGAGGCTTGGAGACAGTGCTTCCTGTATAGAGAATCCGGAAGTGAGGAGAGCGGCTTGATGGCGGCGTTTTTGAACTACAGCGATGGCGCGCACTCCCCGCGGCCAGAGCGCTGGTCCATGCTTTGGGGCGACCTGTGAAAAGGACCGAAGCCCTACAGGTTAGTTCAGCCCTCCCCGGCCTCCCTAAAACCTGTCTCAATAGGGGTACCATCAGACCCTCCCCGGTCTATAGGTTATCAAACAAAACAAACATGTCGCTGTGTTCGGGAGAAACACAATCAATACTGGGGATCAAGGGGAAGGGTGGGGCCTTATAACAAGCTGTCAATTGATTGTGTTTCCTGTAGGGAGGAGCCCTCATCTCTCAGGTGTGCCGTCCTGGAAGGTGATAGGAGAAAGAGATTTAATCTCCAAATATGGAAAGGTTTCTTCACAGTAAGAGCTGTGAAAATGTTTAATAGACTCCCTCCAGAGGTGGTTCTGGCCAGTTCAGTAGATTGCTTTAAAAAAAGGCTGGATTCTTTCCTAAATGTACATAATATAACTGGGTACTAACTTTTTTAGGTAAAGTTGATCCAAGGAAAATCTGATTGCCTCTCGGGGGATCAGGAAGGAATTTTTTCCCTGCTGTAGCAAATTGGATCATTCTTTGCTGCAGTTTTTTGCCTTTCTCATGATCAACTGTGGTTATAGCAATGCTGTATCTTGGCCTAGGCCAACAAGGCCCAGTCCTCGGGCAGCACTTTGTAGGGGGGCAGTATGAAAAGAGTCCCTGCCGGCTTGTGTTACACTTTTAGTGTAGCGCCAGTCTTATGAGGTGGACTGGGCCGCAAGACAAATCGGTCTGGTGCCCCCATAAAGTGGCTGCACTGGTGCCGATATGATAGGGATGGCTCAGACACAAGGGACACTGGCATGTTCACCTATACCTGGCAGGTAGGTAGTAGGACTGTCCTGCAATCCTTTGCTTGTGTCAGTTGTACGTATTATATTCATCTTAATTTTATTTCTGTTGATTGAGAAAAATAAACAGATGGATTTATTTGTTCCTGCCCACAATCCTTCCTTTGCTCACTGTCTGGACCACATACCTCCATCACTGTGCTACATGTTTTCTGCTGCACCACTGGCATGGTTATATCCTCTTAGTCCTCCATAAATTTAGCAGAAATTTGTGCTTAAAGTAGAACTATAGGCAACACGTTTTTTTTTCCATTTTGGATAGAGTAAGGGATGGTTATAGCCCCTGTTATTTTTTTTTTGCCATCCATTCCTTTTCCTTAATTTCTTGCCCCATAGCCAAACAGGAAGTGAGAGGAAATCTCTGCAGATAAAGGGAATCATACACCACTGTGTTATAGGATTGTGTATATGGGATTGTATGATTTTATTTTATTTTTTTATTAGTTGAATTAGATGGACTTGTGTCTTTTTTTAACCTGACTATGTAACTATGTAACATATTAAGTGTTTGATTAAAAGTGACACTGCAAGAATGCTGTCACTGCAGCCTAATACAAAGCAACAAGTCATTAAGCGTGGTGCCTAGTAAAGTGACAGATCCTCTGCTAGCGAGGGTGTCTTTGTCTTGCTCCCTCTCTAGTGGTTGGTATCCAATAGCAACCAGATCCAAGCCGGCATTATGGATATCTATGGCCTGGTCACGAGGTACAGATAGGAAGAACTTAGTGAGCATGCATGAGGTCTTAGCTAGGTGCTCGTTGGGACTCCATTCTGTTACTGGGAGTGAGGCAACAGACATACCTCCAACTTTTTGAGATGGGAATGAGGGACACCTATTAGCAAAAGTATGTAGGCATAGGACACACCCCTTGCCATGCTCCCTTAAATGAGAATTATACAAAAAAAAATGTTAAACCCACAAGGGATTTTTTATTTTTTTTTACCCACTACTATTCCTTTATATTTGCTTTTACATTTACAAATGCAGCAATTTAGAATTTGGATAAGAGGTTTAGCTCTGGGAAACACTTTTTGAAAGATAAAAAGTGCATTTTATATACAACAATATAGGTCAGACCAAAATGAGGGACAAATGAGGGGGAAAGAGGGACAGGGGGACTTTGCTCCAAATCAGGGACAGTTGGGAGCTATGAACAGAGGTACGCTGGACTGGTGAAGTGGGCACAGATTCAGCACATCCCTTCTAATGCAACAGATATAAGTTTTAAGTGGAATTAACTGCCAAAGCTGTAAAAACATTTGCCCCCCTCCCCCCACTGTTTTTGTCATAATGTGCAAGTATTTCCACATTATAGAAGACTTATCTTGCGTAACAATTCAGTCCATTACTACTGCTCTTTGCCAGCACTTCCATCTTTTACAACTTCCAAAAATAAATAATAGTGTGAATAGGCTCAAAAGTATAAAACATTGCATCCACAATTTCTGATTTAGTGGAAGGAGCTTTACAAACTCCATGCCATGCAAACTCCATGCCATGCAAATACAAATCTATCCTGAAAACTGCTAAAAGGTTCTTAGTACTGCTTGACTGTTTCCAATTGTGCTCTGAAGATTTTAAAGGGAGAACCAAGTTCTTCTGCTCTTCACTGACAGTAAAATAACGCTGCTGAATTCTGCGAATGGGTACTTTGTTGCAATGAGCAGCCAGCTGAATTAATATGAGCACATGTCATAGGTTTTGGACACAAAGAGAGGCATTGTGAAAAGAGACCAAAATGGAATTTGTTCCTCTTGTGGGACTTTATAAGGCAGAGAGTCTAGGTAAACCAATAAATTTGTATCAAAAATAATTTTATTTGGATTGAGTTAAAAGATGTAGTGATTTGATAAAAATGGGTGCACATGTACAAAATATATGAACTTTGAACAAGGAAAAGGTTACAGTAATGCAAGAAAGACCACTTGTTTCCGTCCTGGCAGATGAACCAGGACAGAGAGTGTCCGATGCGTTTCAAGGCTGCAAATGATGAAAACCTCTTCTTCAGGGGCTAGTGTTAAAGTGCATTGTAATCTAGAAGTTTAACAGAAAACAGCAGTAAGCAATTGCAGTACAAAACCATGTGAATACATTGCATGTGCAAAAATTGATCAGTAAACACAATGTTGAAACAATGATTACATTCTAAGCATATATTCCTTGAAAGTTCATCATGGCATCCAATTTTGAAAAAAACAGGGATGAATGTTTGCTGCCGGGGACCAGAGAGACAGGTGACCTGACATGTGGGGGTCCGCACAATCCGCGCCAAAGCCAGACACAAAGGGCACCTTACAACCGAGATGACAGCCCACAGACCTATCAACCTCTCACACTCCCTATGTCTAAGGAAAAAATGAGAGAAAGTGCAAAAGACAAGATAAAGGACTGCAATTAGTCTAATTGTGGGATGGTGAAAATTTTTATTTATATATATATATTGAGGACCAGCATCAAAATCAAAATATATAATGAATAATACACACATAAATATTTGGCAAAAAGCACAGGGAAAGAGGAAGCCTTTACTCTGCAGATTGAAGGTAGGGGCGAGGGTGAATGGATACCAGCTGCCGAGCAACAGAAAACACCCAGAATTGGTCTAAAAATTTGAAGAGACAGTTTGCCACAGTTATAGAAATAGGCCCCTAAGGAGTTTTTTATCATGATGAATGGCGAGAGAACTGATAACATTTTTAAAAAAATGTTTCTCAATGAACAATCACCTGTGTACAAATAAACTCTGTGTTAGTTATGTGTTAATGAGGTCCTTCTAAGTGAGTGAAGGATAAAGATTAATGATTGGGCTATGCACCAGTCCTTAATCATGAAGAAATGTCAGCAGTCTCCAATAAGCACTATACTGTACTTTTAAAGACTATCATGCTAATTGGCCAGGGTCATCAATACTGAACTCTAGAGGCATCTTTTCAACAGATATAGACAAAACCTCTTTCTGTAATAACCAAGTTTTATGCTTAATTTCTACGATCTATTATCCATTATGTCCATAAATCAAGGACAAAAATTGTATTGGCCTTTACAGCACATGCTACAGATCAGTTAAAGAAAAACTGGTTAAATAGAAATATGCAATATGCCATTACAACATATTTTTTAACCATTCCATCTCTCACATATTTTCATTTTCTAAATGGTACAATATCAAAAAAATATTTACAAGTTACATCTCAATTGCTTGTTGCATTATGATACTAAACCGTTCTTTTTAACATAAATAGAAAAGGCAAAATGATTAACATACACTAAGGCTCCATGTACACAGAAGCTCAAAAACTGTTATTTTTAAAGCAGCAGAAAAAGCTAGGTTTTATCAGCATTTTTTTACTAGCTTTTATTAGCGTTTTTCAGTGTAGCGTTTTTGCGTTTAAAAAAAAACAAAAAAAAAACAACATTTTTTTTCAATGGACCAAAAAACGTGTATGAGCGTTTTTCGGCGTTTTGCTTTTTTTGCGTTTTTTCTGCCGAAAAACGGCACTTTGAACGCGAATTTCTTGCGTTCAGAAAAAAGCCCATTAACTCCACTGCTCATTAAAGCTAAAAAACGTTATGTGTACATGAACACATAGGCTAACATAGAGTGCAGTTAATGGGCTTTTTAAAAAAACGCCAAAACGCCAATAAACTGCAGTTTATCAGCTTCTGTGTACATGGAGCCTAAGTATATTACAAATACCAAAGATAATAATTCCAACAAAACATTTACTAACAAATTTAATGTAACCAATAATATTTACCCACATCCGACAGCAACCCCTAATAACCCTGCTGAATCAATGGGTTTAGTTTTGCTTTAAGATATACAGTATAGGAATACTGCATTTGCATTTATGTTATGTGCCTGTTTATTTAGTAACTGTATTATTACTTAAAAAATAACAAAGTAATAAATATATTATATATTGTTTTGGTTTTTTTCAGGACAAACTATTTTTTTTTTGATGATATTATCTTGCAAAAAATGATTTTATTTTATGCAACCTATAGACAAGAACTATAATAAAAGTCTAATATTAATCTAAAATAAGCATTTTTTTTTTTTACTTTGGTTAGTGTGCTATTTAAAGGTTTTGTTAACCCACTAGGTTAAAATGAAATAATCCTCTCTATGTATTAATGTAATGTGCCCTGTGTCTATGCCTTATAAAAATAATGCTGCAATATAACTGTTTCAGAGCTCTTATCAGCAGTCACGTGATCTGCCATCTCTCTCCTCTCTCGGCCTGACAGTTGCAGTGGGCGGGGCCGAGGATCCCCCGCTGACGTCAGCCGGGAGGGAAGAAGGAGAGGAGGAGAGAGGTGGCCCCACCCGCTGCAGCTTTCATGTAAGAGAGGAAAGGGAAAGCCGATCACGTGACCACCGATCAGTGCTCTGAAACAGATATATTGCAGCAGTATTTTTATAAGGCACAGACACAGGGCACATTACATTAATACATAGAGAGAATTATGTTATTTTACCATAATTTGAGCAGCAGGAGGGGAGGGGGGTGGGGAGCAGAGTGGCACAGATACGGAGCTGACAGGCAGGGAGGGAGGGGGAGAGGAGCACAGAGGAGACAGAGAGCAGGCTGCAGATGACGGAGGCACGTAAACTGATCATGGTGTCAGGGCTCAGCAGCCATAAAATACTGTGGTCAGTTTACAGGGGGGGGTATAGCCAGGCAGGATCAGCCTGGTATTTCAGGTGATACAGGGAGGCAAATGACACAGAACATACACTGTGCTGTATAACATGCTTTAAGGGAACAGGATTTTTTTTTGGTTAATAAACACTTAACAAAAAGAATAGTGTAAGACTGGCCAAACATTTTAGAATTTTCTTGTTCAAATTTCCGTTCGATAAACCAGAAACATATAATTTGAGGTCAAACCAAAACATTTTCAATTTGTATGCAATTAAGCAGGCCCTTGCACTACATAGTTGAAGGTAAATCTAAAGTAAATTGAATAAGAAAATTGTATAATGTATGATCAGCTTTACTACAGATAAAAATAATACATGTTATTCTATAATTTGTCTGGTTTCAATTTACCTTAAAATTATGATTCTGGCACAAAGCATTGCAAAGTTATTTTCAAATGAAATAAAGGCTAATTGGAAAAAAATATTAATGGGTTCAAAAAATAGAAATGAACACAAAAAAATTTGTAAAATAATAGTTAAAGCGGTAATAAACCCATAGCCAAAATTGTAATATATTGCAGCTTACCACAATCCTTAGGTGCAGTGACTGTATTAGTTTTCTTCTTTTAACCTTTTTCCCTCTGTTTTCAGGGATGAATGGAAAAGAGTAAATACAAAGAAACAATAATGTCACTTTGTATCTTCCTATCGTGCTCTTAAAGTGTAGGTCCTTCTATACAGATATTCTGTAAGGAGAACGTACACTGGACCCCATCCCCACCCCACCCTGGTCCCGCTGTACCGAAGTCCCGCGATCCCCCACTGTCAGACACCGGATCGCTGCTTCACCGAAATCCCCATGACTTAATCTCCTATCCGTACCTCTCAGCATGTATGGATAGGAGGCATTCTAATTGGTCAGCAGCATCATATGGACAGCGTTGACCAATCAGAATTCACCTATCCTGTCCTGTCAGCGCTGGAGGAGTGGAGAGAAAACCAGAAGGATTTAAAATCCCCAGACCGTTAAAGCAACGACTCCTGTACAGCGGGACCAAGGGTGATGGGGAGGTGATCCAGTGTAAATTTACCTTACAGATTCTCTGTGACAGTGAACTTACACTTTAAGCATTGTTTATAAATACTATTTGAAGTTTCATGGTTATGAATAGTGATGAGCCGAACACCCCCGAGTTCGGTTCGCACCAGAACCCGCGAACGGACCGAAAGTTCGCGCGAACATTAGAACCCTATTAAATACAATGGATGCGAATGTTCGGATTCTAAAGTGCTAATTATAACGACTATTATCCATGTTATTGTCCGAAACAGAGTTTGGGAACCCGGGTTCTGCACCAGGGGACATGTATCAATGCAAAAAGAAGTTTTAAAAACGGACGTTTTCCGGGAGCAGTCATTTTAATGATGCATAAAGTGAAAAAAAAAAGTCAAATATTCCTTTAAATATTGTACCTGGGGGGTGTCTAAAGTATGCCTGTGAAGTGCCACGTGTTTCCCGTGTTTAGAACTGTCCCTGCACAAAATAACATTTCTAAAGGAAAAAAAGCCATTTAAAACTGCTTGTGGCTTTAATGCAATGTCTGGTCCCGGTAATATGGATGAAAATCTTTAGGAAAAATTGCATAGCTACCCCATCAACCCCCCCCCCCACCCCAGCCCATTACCAGCCCCTTTGGGTCTTGTATGGATATTAAGGGGAACCCCGCACACAAAATAAAAAAGCCCCTATATACTCTGAACAGCCGTATACAGGCGGTGCATACAAGACAGGGACTGTAGGTTTGTTCTTATGTAGAATCTGTTTGTAATTTTGAACAGCTGCATTGTTTAAGTGTAGCTCCATGCCAAATTCCTTTTTTTTAGCTTTTTGGAAAACATAGGGAACGGTTATCACCCCTGTCACATTTTTTTTGCTGTCTGTGCCCCTGTTCAGAACATTTCACCTCACTTTGCGTCCCAATGACAACTGTTTTTGAAATGTGGTGTTTGTATTGAAACAAGGATTGGTGATAAAGCATCAGTAGAGAGGAGACACCTTTCTCCCATATTAATTCTTACAGGAGAGAATTTTCCTTCCAAGGGGTAGATTTCCTCTCACTTCCTGTTGTCTTCTTCCGTTTGCAAGTAGTAGTAGTTTGTAAGTTGGATGTTTGAAAGTAGGGACCTTCCGTATATACTCTGCAGAAATTGGCCCCTTAGGTGTTGGTGTTGGCACAACACTGAAAGCACTCACAGTTATTCTTGGTGGGTGCTGGAACGCCCTGCTGTCAAGTATAATATCAGGAATTGTAATAACATATAATTGTTGATCAGTGGTAGTAAAAATTGGGCCTTTGATGGTGGTGCTGGTGCCACAACACTGTAAGGCCTGACAGTTACTCTTGGTGGGCGCAGCAATGGTCCCTGCTGTGAATTATTAGATCAATAATTATAATTGCATGCCCCTGTTGAACAGGGGCTGAAAAACTGGGCCTTTGGTGGTGGTGGTGGTGGTGATGGTGTTGCTGGTGGCACAACACTGTAAGGCCTGACAGTTACTCTTGGTGGGCGCAACAATGGGCCCTGCTGTGAATTATTAGATCAATAATTATAATTGCATGCCCCTGTTGAACAGGGGCTGAAAAATTGGGCCTTAGGCACTGGTGGCACAACACTGCAACCCCTCACAGATACTGTACTTGGAGCACAGCAATGAGGCCTGTTGCAAAGTATTGCATCAAAAATTTTAATTACACGCCCCTGTTAAACAGGGGCTGAAAAATTGGGCCTTAGCCACTGGTGGCGTCACCCATAAACCAAAATGATCTTCCAAGCTATCATCGTTAATCGTATCATTGAGGAGGAGGAGGAGGATAGCCAGACAACATAACAGCACAGGCACTCAGCATCAGCATCAGTCTTGAAGGGATGTGACATTTTAAAATCAATTAGTCTGTTATATCAGCATCTGGTGTGTGGTAGCTGGTGGTGATCCAAGACTGGTTCATCTTGATGAAAGTCAGTCGATCAACCGAGTCGGTGGACAGGCGCACCCTGTGATCCGTGACAAATCCTCCAGCAGCACTGAATGTGCGTTCTGAAAGAACGCTGGATGCAGGACAGGCCAGTAGCTCAATTGCATACTGTGCAAGCTCTGGCCAGTGATCCATCCTCAAGACCCAGTAAGCCAGAGGATTTTCGGTGGGGAAGGTGTCCAAGTCTGACCTTGCCCCTAGGTATTCCTGCACCATGTATATCAGACGCTGGCGATGGTTGCTGGAACCGATCATACTTTGGGGCTGCGGACTAAAGAATTGTCTGAACGCATCGGTCAGACGGCCACCTTCCCCACCGCTCCTTCTTTGACTGCCCGAAGCCTCAGCAACTCGTTGTCCAGGACCAGGAGTTTGTAACCTCCCAGTCTCTGGGAACGCGTTGCACAGACTTTTCTGCAAGGCCTCCCGGAGTTGTCTCATCCTCTGCTCCCTCTGCGACGGTACGATAAGGTCCGCAACCTTACCCTTGTACCGTGGATCAAGGAGAGTGGCCAGCCAGTAATGGTCCCTCTCCTTGATCCGAAGAATACGAGGATCCTTCTGCAGACTTTGCAGGATCAGGGAGGCCATGCAGCGTAGGTTAGCTGAGGCATTCAGTCCGGAGTCCTCTGGGTCACTAAGGACGACATGATCCGCAGCCACCTCCTCCCAGCCACGTACAAGTCCACTGGTTTCTTGGGACTGTAAATCATCCCTAAAAGACTGCTGCTGATGATGCTGAGTGCCAGCCTCCACCTCCATGCTGACACAATCCTCCTCCTCCTCCTCCTCCTCTTCCTGTGCGATGGATGGGACAGAAGGAACACTGTCTGGGTAAAGGGGGCCTTGAGAGGCAAGGAAGTCCTCCTCTTCCTGCCTCTGTTCTGCCTCAAGTGCCCTGTCCATTATTCCACGCAGCGTGTGCTCTAACAGGTGGACAAGAGGTACAGTGTCACTGATGCATGCACTGTCACTGCTCACCATCCTCGTGGCCTCCTCAAATGGTGCCAGGACAGTGCATGCATCCCTGATCATGCCCCACTGGCGTGGTGAAAAAAAACCGAGCTCCCCTGACCCTGTCCTGGTGCCGTAGTCGCACAGGTACTCATTGATGGCCCTCTGCTGCGTGTGCAGCATGGCCAACGTTGAGTTCCACCTGGTGGGCATGTCACATATAAGGCGGTTCTTGGGCAGGTTCAACTCCTTTTGAAGCTCAGCCAGGCGAGCACTGGCATTATAAGATCTGCGGAAATGCACACAGACTTTCCTGGCCTGCCTCAGGACATCCTGTAAGCCCGGGTACCTGCCCAAGAACCGCTGCACCACCAGGTTAAGGACGTGAGCCATACAGGGCACATGGGTCAGTTGTCCCTGTCGGAGAGCGGAGAGGAGGTTGGTGCCATTGTCGCAAACCACCATTCCTGGCTTAAGCTGGCGTGGCGTCAACCACCTCTCGGCCTGCCCCTGCAGAGCAGACAGGACCTCTGCCCCAGTGTGGCTCCTGTCCCCCAAACACACCAGCGCAAGCACGGCATGGCATCTTTTTGCCTGCATACTTGCGTAGCCCCTTGAACGCCTACGGAGCACCGCTGGTTCCGAGGACAAACCACAGGAAGAGGCCATGGAGGAAGAAGAAGAGGAGGGGGTGGAGGAGAGAGGTGTGTCACAACCAGTAGTAGCATTTTGGAGGCGTGGGGGTGGAACAACCTCCAACACTACTGCACCTTGTCCTGCATCCTTCCCAGCTGCCAAAAGAGTGACCCAATGGGCCGTGAAAGAAAGGTAACGTCCCTGTCCATGCCTGCTGGACCATGAGTCAGCGGTAATATGCACCTTACCGCTGACCGCCCTGTCCAGCGAGGCCAAGACATTGCCTTCCACATGCCTGTAGAGAGCCGGAATAGCCTTCCGTGCGAAAAAGTGTCGTTTGGGAACCTGCCACTGAGGAACCGCACATTGCACAAACTCACGGAAGGGGGCCGAGTCTACCAACTGAAAAGGCAGCAGTTGAAGCGCTAGCAATTTAGCCAAGCTAGCATTCAACCGCTGGGCATGTGGATGGCTGGGAGTGAACTTCTTTCGACGGTCCAGCAGCTGGGGCAGGGAAATTTGCCTGCTAGAATCAGACGTTGGTGTACTGCTAGCAGAGTGCCCGCAAGTACTTGCCTGTGACACACCTAATTCTACACCTTCATTCCTCTCAGAGCAGGTTTCAGAGAGGAGTGAAGGTATAGTGGGGTTGGAGATCCCAGCTGATGCGGTGCAAGAAGAGGTCAGCTTTGTTCTTTGGTGTGGGTCTTTAAGGTAGGCTTGCCAACGAGCTGCATGGCAGGTCAACATATGTCTGATCAAGCAGGCTGATGTTTTGGCCACGCGATATACGCTTGAGACATATGTTGCAAACAGCAGCTGTGCGATCTGATGCACTCGCCTCAAAAAAGGCCCACACCAAAGAACTTTTTGAATGACGGGCAGAGGCAGCGCCCTGCACAGGCGGAGCTCTGCGGTGTGATTCCGTCGGTGTGCTGCCCATACGCTGGCCACTCAAGGGCATCCTGCCTCGTTGGAGATGTGCCTCCTCCTCATCCTCCTCCTCCTCCTCCTCTTTCCTATTAGGCACCCACGTGGAGTCAGTGACCTCATCATCCCCTCCCTCCTCATCACTGGAGCCAATCTGGCAGTATGCTGCAGCTGCTGGAACATGACTGCCAGATTGGTGTCCTTCTTGAGCATCCCCTCTCTCTGCTCTCACGCTGCTGCCTTCCTCTAGCTGGGTATCATCATCAGATCCTTCCAAACGCTGGGCATCCTCCTGGAGCATGTACCCAACACTGTGCTCAAACAGTTCGGGGGACTCCTCAGGAGGAGGGCATGGTGGGTCTAGGGAAGGATTGACTAATGAAGATAATGATACCAGAGAAGAGGACGCTTTGGCAGCTGCTTTGCCACTACCCTGAGCCTGGGTGAGAGAGGATGAGGAGGATGAGGTGGGCTTGGTCATCCACTCTACCAAGTCTTTGGCATGATGTGGCTCAACATGTCCAGCTGCCGAAAACAAGGACAAGCGTGTCCCATGGCCATGTGCTGATGACAATGCACCGCGTACACGACCAGCACTGTTGCCCCCAGACACAGAGCCTGCTTGCCCTCTTTTTTTGCCTCCTGACTGTCTGCCTCTCCTTGGTTGCCTTCCAGACATTTTAATGGATGGCCTGCAGGGAGATGGGAAAAACAGCAATAAGGGCTACCTTCAGGTGTATATTGTGCAGGAGGCTTAGCAACAATGACACTGACACTGTCCCCTGCCTATCCTTCTCTGTCCCTAAACACAAGGATTGAAAATATGGTTCAGCAAAAAAGTTTTAGAACAGAATAGCACACTGACACTTTCCCTCACTGTCCTACTCTGTCCCTCCCTACAAACAAGATTTAGCACAGAATAGCACACTGATAATTTCTACGAGTGTCCTTCTCTGTCCCTCAACTCAGGGATTGAAAATATGGAACAGCAAAATAGTTTTAGAACAGAATAGCACACTGTCAGTTTCCCTCACTGTACCTCTCTGTCCCTCAACTCAAGGATTGAAAATATGGAACAGCAAAATTGATTTAGAACAGAATAGCACACTGTCAGTTTCACTCACTGTAGCTCTCTGTCCCTCAACTCAAGGATTGAAAATATGGTTCAGCAAAATAGTTTTAGAACGCAATAGCACACTGACACTTTCCCTCACTGTAGCTCTCTGTCCCTCCACTCAAGGATTGAAAATATGGAACAGCAAAATTGATTTAGAACAGAATAGCACACTGTCAGTTTCACTCACTGTACCTCTCTGTCCCTCAACTCAAGGATTGAAAATATGGTTCAGCAAAATAGTTTTAGAACACAATAGCACACTGACACTTTCCCTCACTGTAGCTCTCTGTCCCTCAACTCAAGGATTGAAAATATGGTTCAGCAAAATAGTTTTAGAACAGAATAGCACACTGTCAGTTTCCCTCACTGTACCTCTCTGTCCCTCAACTCAAGGATTGAAAATATGGAACAGCAAAATTGATTTAGAACAGAATAGCACACTGTCAGTTTCACTCACTGTACCTCTCTGTCCCTCAACTCAAGGATTGAAAATATGGTTCAGCAAAATAGTTTTAGAACACAATAGCACACTGACACTTTCCCTCACTGTAGCTCTCTGTCCCTCAACTCAAGGATTGAAAATATGGAACAGCAAAATTGATTTAGAACAGAATAGCACACTGTCAGTTTCACTCACTGTAGCTCTCTGTCCCTCAACTCAAGGATTGAAAATATGGTTCAGCAAAATAGTTTTAGAACACAATAGCACACTGACACTTTCCCTCACTGTAGCTCTCTGTCCCTCAACTCAAGGATTGAAAATATGGTTCAGCAAAATAGTTTTAGAACAGAATAGCACACTGTCAGTTTCCCTCACTGTACCTCTCTGTCCCTCAACTCAAGGATTGAAAATATGGAACAGCAAAATTGATTTAGAACAGAATAGCACACTGTCAGTTTCACTCACTGTACCTCTCTGTCCCTCAACTCAAGGATTGAAAATATGGTTCAGCAAAATAGTTTTAGAACACAATAGCACACTGACACTTTCCCTCACTGTAGCTCTCTGTCCCTCAACTCAAGGATTGAAAATATGGAACAGCAAAATTGATTTAGAACAGAATAGCACACTGTCAGTTTCACTCACTGTAGCTCTCCGTCCCTCAACTCAAGGATTGAAAATATGGTTCAGCAAAATAGTTTTAGAACACAATAGCACACTGACACTTTCCCTCACTGTAGCTCTCTGTCCCTCAACTCAAGGATTGAAAATATGGTTCAGCAAAATAGTTTTAGAACACAATAGCACACTGACACTTTCCCTCACTGTAGCTCTCTGTCCCTCAACTCAAGGATTGAAAATATGGTTCAGCAAAATAGTTTTAGAACACAATAGCACACTGACACTTTCCCTCACTGTAGCTCTCTGTCCCTCAACTCAAGGATTGAAAATATGGTTCAGCAAAAAAGTTTTAGAACAGAATAGCACACTGTCAGTTTCCCTCACTGTACCTCTCTGTCCCTCAACTCAAGGATTGAAAATATGGAACAGCAAAATTGATTTAGAACAGAATAGCACACTGTCAGTTTCACTCACTGTACCTCTCTGTCCCTCAACTCAAGGATTGAAAATATGGTTCAGCAAAATAGTTTTAGAACACAATAGCACACTGACACTTTCCCTCACTGTAGCTCTCTGTCCCTCAACTCAAGGATTGAAAATATGGTTCAGCAAAATAGTTTTAGAACACAATAGCACACTGACACTTTCCCTCACTGTAGCTCTCTGTCCCTCAACTCAAGGATTGAAAATATGGTTCAGCAAAATAGTTTTAGAACACAATAGCACACTGACACTTTCCCTCACTGTAGCTCTCTGTCCCTCAACTCAAGGATTGAAAATATGGTTCAGCAAAATAGTTTTAGAACAGAATAGCACACTGTCAGTTTCCCTCACTGTACCTCTCTGTCCCTACAAACAAGGATTAGCACAGAATAGCACACTGTCACTGACACTCTCCCTACCTATCCTTATTTGTCCCTAAACACAAGGAATCCAGGATTAGTAAAGGAAAAAAAATGACACTGTCCCTGCCTATGCTTCTCTTTCCCTGCTCCGGAACACACTACACAAGGCCGCCGCGCTGGCGGCCTTTTATAGTGTGGGGCGTGTACTAAACCCCATCAGCAATAATTGGCCACAGGCATCCTGCCTGTGGCCAATCATTGCTCTCCTCGCTGCCGGTGCTGTGATTGGCCAAGCATGCGGGGTCACAGTGCATGCTTGGCCAATCACAGCGCCTGGATGACACTGCGATGGCGTAGTGCATTGTGGGCCGTTCGCGTCACTCGAATTTGGCGCGAACGGCCCAAATCGTTCGATCTTCGTCGAACGATCGAACAGCCGATGTTCGAGTCGAACGTATGTTCGACTCGAACACGAAGCTCATCCCTAGTTATGAAGCTAATCCTTGCTTTACTACTTAGCGGGTCTTTTACCTGAAACAAGTGTGCCAATCTGGAATTCTGAATTCACCGGCTGACTGCCTATTCGAGGGCATTGATTCGCTGAGCAGTCAAGCAAATAGGAATAAGCTCAGAGGAACTAAAATGCAATTCAAAATCTAGAGACTGTAAATATACTGTATATATTTTTTCTTTTTTTTTACCCTACAAACTGTAACTATGTTGAATTCTGTGGACTCTAAAATACAATTCTTTTTTAACTAATAGAAGGTTGCTGCACAATCCCATTTGTTTTGTCTCCACAGCGAATCTATTTATAGCCATGTTGCACTGTAGAGTTGTTGATTCCTCCGTTATAAATTCCTCCAAACTTTTTGTTTACAAGTTTAAATTATTATTTTTTGCTAGAGAATTACTTAGAACGCCAAAACATTATATAGTTTTTTTTTTAGCAGAGATCCTAGAGAATAAAATGGCGATCATTGTAATATTTTATGTCGCACCGTATGTGTGCAGCAGTCTTTCAAACGCATTTTTTTTTACACTTTTTGAATTAAAAAACAATAAAGTTAGCCCAATTTTTTTGTATAATATGAAAGATGATGTTACGCTGAGTATATAAAAAGGTAACATGTCATGCTTTAAAATTGCACACGCTCGTGGAATGGAGGCAAACTACGGTACCCTTCCCGCCGAGCGTACGCATATATGCCTCCTCAGCTTTCGGGGGTTATACCCGGATGATGCCCACAGCTGCAGGCGTCATCCCGGTACTGTTTTTTAGAGCGGGCGATCGGCTTTTAATGCATAACAACCGATGCGGCTAAAAGCCGCTCGGTTGTTATCCCGGAGGAGCGGGAGGGGACATCCCCCCCTCCCACCGCCTCCCACCGCTCTAACCGGCCTCCTGTCCCACCGGGAGACCCGATCCGCGATCCGGCACTTCCGGCGCCTTGTGACAGACTGGAACGAAGCCGTAAATGGCTTCGTTCTAGTCTCCTGAATGTAAAAACGGAAGCGACGTCACAACGTCACTTCCGGTTTACTCGGCTGCCACTGGCTCCGGATTTAAAAAGATATACAGTATCCAAAATCGCCGTTTTCGGCAATCTGAATACTTTGAAGTGTAAAGGAGGGATTGGATTTCTTTTTTTTACATTCCTTGTGACAGCAATAAAAGTGATCAAATTTTTTTTTTAACACAATTTAATAATGTAAAAATAAATAAAATAAATAAGGAATTTTTTTTTTTTTAAAGCGCCCCCGTGCCCGTGAGCTCGCACAGCAAAGAAAACGCATACTGAAGTCGCGCCCGCATATGTAAACGGTGTTCAAATCACACATGTGAGGTATCGCCGCGATCGTTAGAGCGAGAGCAATAATTCTAGCACTAGACCTCCTCTGTAACTCTAACCTGGTAACCTTAAAAAAAAATTATAGCGTCGCCTATGGAGATTTTTTGGTACCGTGGTTTGTCGCCATTCCACGAGCGCGTGCAATTATAAAGCATGACATGTTTGGTATCTATTTACTCGGCGTAACATGATCTTTCACATTATACAAAAAAATTGGGCTAACTTTACTTTTTCGTTTTTTTTTTATCCATGAAAGTGTATTTTTTCCCCAAAAAGTTAAAACACTGCTGCACAAATACAGTGTGACATAAAATATTGCAATAATCGCCATGTTATTCTCTAGATTAATATATATATATATATATATATATATATATATATATATATATATATAATGTTTTCAGGTTCTAAGTAATTTTCTTGCAAAAAATACAGATTTTAACTTGTAAACACCAAATGTCTGAAATAGGCTTAGTCATGAAAATTAAAAATTTCCATAGGCGTCGCTTTAATTTTTTTTACAGGTTACCTGTTTGGAGTTACAGAGGAGGTCCTATGCTAGAATTATTACTCTCACTCTAATGATCGCGACAATTCCTCACATGTGTGGTTTGAACACCATTTACATATGTGGGCACGACTTTCGTATGCGTTCGCTTCTGTGCACAAGCATGGAGGGACGGGGCGCTTAAAATATTTTTTATTTATTTATTTTACTTTTTATTTTTACACTGTTCCTGTTGTCTTCATACTTTTTTAAATTATTTATTTAATAATTCCATAATAAATATACAGTATGTCAGAAATTCTAGTAAAGACATTGCATAAAGCACTGTGTATACATTGAATGTAAATAGATAATGCGCTCTATACGAGTAAAAAGAGGGTGGTGGGAGGGTAAAGTAACATAACACAACATTTAGGTGCTAAAAGATAGAATCCTTTTATTGGGAAGTTGGTTAAAATGGACCTGCAGGTCCTAAAGAGATGTAGAGAAATTGTCAGATGGAGTTAGTCCTTAGATGTGTACTGAGGAGCGCTTGATACAAAAGTTCATCTCACATTGAGGACTTTTTCGACACATTTAATGTTTAAAAGCATTAAATACATCCAATGCCTTTTAGGGGAAAAAAGCCTCCCCGTCTTCAGGGCTTGAACAGTTAATGTTAATAGAATCATGACAGAATGCACTAAGGGACCTGATGAAGACTAGCATATCCTATCAGCACTAAAGGCAGCCAACTAAGTCTGGTGGGGGGATGGAAGGAATGCAATTCCTCTTTCTCTTCTTGAGTTTGCAGAGATACATAGATTACTATGTTTCATGCTTCAGTGTTACAAGGTGTAGATAAAGGTAGGGAGTGGGGGAGAGATTAATGAGAAAGGAGAGAAAGGAAAAGTATCCAGCTGTGGGTAATGCCTTATGAATTCGAGTTATGTGCAGTTAACCACTTAAAGGGGAGTTCCAGCCTTTTTTATGTTTATTAAAAGTCAGCAGCTACAAAAAGTGTAGCTGCTGGCTTTTAATAAACATACACTTACCTGTTCCACTGTCCAGCGATGCGGCGCCCGGAGCTCCGCTCCTCTCCCCTCTTCTCCGCCGGCGCCTCCATTCATAGTGTGGGCACCCGGTCGTGACAGCTTTCGGCTTCATGGCCGGGCACTCACTGCGCATTCACGAACGGCGCAGCACCTGGGACGTGACAGGTCCCAGGCAATCGCCTACAGGGAGGGGCCGCCAAAAGGCGATATGACGTATCGCCTAGGCGACCCCAGGGCGGAAGGAGGAAGTGGGACAGGAAGTCCCACTCCTACTGAAGCCCCCACTCCCCCTCCAAAAAAATGACATGCCAAATGTGGCATGTAAGGGGGCGAGGAGTGTATTTAGCGGAAGTTCCAAATTTGGGTGGAACTCCGCGTTAAGGACCACCTCACTCCCATATACGTCGGCAGAATGGCACGGCTGGGCACAAGCACGTACAGGTACATCATCTTTAGGAAGCCTAGCCATGGGTCGCGAGCGCGCCGCCAGCGGTGCGCTCGCGACCCGGCCATGAGCTCCGTGACCACGCCCACGGGACCCGTGGACCCGATCGCCGCCAGTGTCCCGCAATCGGGTCACAGAGCTGAAGAACGGGGAGAGGTAAGTGTAAACAAACCTCTCCCCGTGCTTTCTAGTGTGAGTGTCACTGATCGTCTGTTCCCTGTCATAGGGA
Source organism: Rana muscosa (assembly GCA_029206835.1). NCBI lineage: Eukaryota > Metazoa > Chordata > Amphibia > Anura > Ranidae > Rana > Rana muscosa. The sequence goes on from CM055117.1 coordinate 497,684,958, forward strand.
ACGACGATCAGTGACGTCACACGCCAAGCCACACCCCCACACAGTAGTAATCACTCCTTAGGAAACACTTAACCCCTTCAGCGCCCCCTACAGGTTAACCCCTTCACTGCCAGTGTAATTTTCACAGTAATCAGTGCATTTTTATAGCACTGATCGCTGTAAAAATGACAATGGTCCCAAAATTATGTCAAAAGTGTCCGATGTGTCCGCCATAATGTCGCAGTCATGATAAAAATCGCTGATCGTCGCCATTACTAGTAAAAAATTTATAAAAATGCCATATTTTGTCGACGCTATAACTTTTGCGCAAACCAATCAATAAACGCTTATTGCGATTTTTTTTACCAAAAATATGTAGAAGAATACAAATCGGCCTAAACTGAGGAAAAAATATATTTTTTAAAATATTTTTGGGGGATATTTATTATAGTAAAAAGTAAAAAATATTGCATTTTTTTCAAAATTGTCGCTCTATTTTTGTTTATAGCGCAAAAAATAAAAACCACAGAGGTGGTCAAATACCACCAAAACAAAGCTCTATTTGTGGAAAAAAAAGGACGTTGATTTTGTTTGGGAGCCATGTTGCACGACCACGCAATTGTCAGTTAAAGCGACGCAGTGCCGAATCTCAAAAAGGGGCCTGGTCCTTTAGCTGCAAAATGGTCCAGGGCTTAAGTGGTTAAGCAGTGAAATCATTAATTATTAAGGTCCGGGGGTCTCATATTTTGGTAGGTTTTCTAAGGTGTTATGTAATCTGGCTGATAGGAGCGACATCAATTGTGTCTCTCTCACAGGGTTAAGTGGCAAATCTGTATAGATGTCACTTGTGGGAGAGGTATCCCAAGAAGGTAATGTATAGGATCAAGGGCAAGGACTATCTGTAATTTTTAGACATAGTGTGCCAGAATGGTTTAATTTTAAAACAAGTCCAAAAGATGTAAAATAAAGAGCCAGCCTCTTCCTTACATCTCCATTACATGTTAAAAGAAAAAGAGTACATTGAGTTGGGGTGATAAGGGGTGTTATACCAATGTAGAAGTATTGTATATGTGTTTTCTTTGTATAGCGCACAGATGGAACTCCTTTTACTCTCTCTATTTGGTCTGCTATTCAATAGAGGCAGGTATGTTTCCTATTTCTCCATGTACTAATATTCTGTTTATGGGTCATTTGTGTGTAGATTTCTGAGATTATTCATATTCTGCTTAGGACCTCATTGCAAATGATTTAAAAAGGGTGGATGTTGAGAATGTAAATGCTGGCATGATGCCGCGTACACACGACCGTTTTTCATGTCATGAAATAAAACGTCGTTTTTCTCGACGTTATTTTTCGTGTTTCCTCTCAAGCCTGCCTTGCCTACACACGATCGTGAAAAAAAATGATCTAGCAAAGCGCGGTGACGTCCAACACGTACGACGGCACTATAAAGGGGAAGTTTCATTCTGTTCGCGCCACCCTTTTGGCTGCTTTTGCTGATTTCGTGTTACCGCGTGTTAGTAAAAGTTTGGGAAGAGACGATTCGCGCTTTTCAGTCTTCGTGCTTTAAAGATCGTTTTTGGGAGTTCAGTTTGTGCTTGTGGGTTCGTATCTGGCTTTCAGTGTGTGTAGTGAGTTCGTATCTGTTTTTGCAGTGCGTTCTTGTCCGCTCGTTACTGTTTTTCAGCTCGTTCTTCAGAGGCCTTGCTGTTCTTCAGTGCGTTCTTTTAGTTCGTTCTGATTAGACGACCGTTTTGAAGCCATGTTGCGGGTACGTTCTTCTCGCCGAGATCGTGCTGTGCTTGCTGCTGAGCTTGTTGCTATGTCCCAGATCCGGTCCATGAACAGGGTGAGGAGGAGTTCTTGGACCAAGAATTGGTTGCTCCAGCGGGACCTATTATGTCATATGCCTCTGCTGCGGGAGATCCGGGAGAATAACCCTGATGACTTCAGGAATTTTCTTAGGATGTCTGACCCCGTTTTTCAGCAGCTCTTGGCTTTGGTGTCCCCCTATATCACCAGGCAGGACACCGTTATGCGGGAAGCCATTACTGCTGAGCAGAGGCTCATCGCCACGTTGCGATACCTTGCGACTGGGAGAAGCTTGCAGGACCTCAAGTTCTCGACAGGCATCTCCCCCCAGGCTCTGGGCGTCATTATCCCTGAGACCTGCTCTGCCATTATCCAGGTCCTTCAGGAGGACTATATTAAGGTAAGTTTTCTCCTTTATAAACATCACAATCTATGTTTTTGTATGCTTGCTAATGTATAGTATTTTTTGAACTGTCTCTAATTACCATGATTTGAATATGCTGTGAATGTCCCCTTTGTCCCCCTGCATGTTGTAAGCTTTGAATGTTCCATTTTTTTGGCTACATGCATATTTTTTTTAAAAAGCTCTCCAGCATTATATCCTGGGCCCAAACACACCTAGCCTAGTCACTCCCCATTTTTTTTGGCCCGCTCCATTGTAGTGCTTAGATTGCCTGAATCCCCCCCCCCCTAATTATTTTCTTTTGTCTAATCTACCCAAATAAATTACATAGTACTAGAGCTTTTATTTATGATGTCCCCAACTCATCTCAACCCCCCCACCCTATAAGAATTTCACAGGTCCATCAGAGTGGGTGATGTTTTTTGTGCTCATTTTTAGCTCTTATTAAAGCGGAGCTCCATCCTAAATTTTTTTGGTCCGCTCATCGTAACCCTCCCCCGGTGTCAAAATTGTCACCTTTCAGGGGGGAGGGGGGTGAAGATACCTGTTTAAGACAGGTATTTTCACCCACATCCGGGAGTCATCTCTGCGGCAAATCTGCCGGAGCCAAGTCACTTCCCGCAGAATACCCGTAGTGTTCTTGGAAACACTTGTCTCACAGAACACAGGAAGACCAGTCAGAACTGCGCAGCACTTCTCGTGCATGTGCGTTTGGGAACCGGGCAGTGAAGCCGCAAGGCTTCTCTTCCTGGTTCCCTCACTGAGGATGGCAGAGGGGGCAGCAGAGTGACGAGCGATTGTTCGTCCTCTGCTGCGGACGTTGCTGGACTCCAGGACAGGTAAGTGTACAATTAGCAAACCTCTGCAGCTGCTGTAGCTGGAGCTGCTGTGTAATTTGTTATTATTTTGGCTGCGTAGCTCCGCTCTAAAATCCTCCTTCCAAATTAATGCTATACTGATGTTTTGCCCAGAGTGTTTTGTGCTAACATGCTTGCAATGTTTATGTAGCAAAGTATATTAATTTTTTTTTTGCTTTGACTCCACAGTTACCATCGACGCCACAGGAATGGCAGAATGTGGCATCTGAGTTTTCTCAGCGGTGGAACTTTCCCAACTGTGGAGGAGCCATTGATGGCAAGCACGTCCGCATCGTGCCACCACCCCATTCTGGATCCTTTTTTTACAATTATAAAGGCTTCCACAGTATTGTGCTCATGGCGGTGGTGTCTGCCAACTATGAGTTTCTCTATGTTGATGTAGGGAAAAATGGGCGGATGTCTGACGGTGGTGTTTTCGCCCAGACCGAGTTTGCTGACCGGCTTCTTTCAGAGGACCTGGCATTGCCACCTGCTGTAGAAAATGAACATGGCCTCCCGTTTGTTTTCCTGGCAGATGAGGCGTTTGCGCTTGGACCCCATTTGATGAGGCCTTTTCCACAAAGGTCCCTCACCCCTGAGAGGAGGGTCTTTAATTATCGGCTGGCCAGAGCGCGAAGGGTGGTCGAAAATGCCTTTGGCATCATGGCCAGTCGGTTCCACATTTTTCAGACTGCTATAAACATGGCGGAGTATAAATGGAACCATTTGATCATGTGCTGTTGCATACTCCACAATTTTTTAATAAAAAACTCGAACAATTATCTATCTACATTTGCCCTTCAGGGCACACAGTGCTTGGATGGACCATTGGCAGCCCAGTTAGCTGGCCCTACAGGCTTGGCCCCCCAAAGCGGCCGTGATGTGCGGCAACGCTATCTTGAATATTTTATGGGTAGGGGGGCCATTGCAATGCCTGATCATTTTTAACTAAATTATTGTCATAATAAAAAAATATATAATGAAAACATCTTGTTTGCTTTTCTTTTGTTGTATTTGTTCTTTCTCCTAGGTCAGTGATGGTGAACCTTGGCACTCCAGATGTTTTGCAACTCCATTTCCCATGATGCTCAACTCCACTGCAGAGTGCCTGAGCAACATTAGAAATGTAGTTCCAAACCATCTGGGGTGCCAAGGTTCACCATCACTGTCCTAGGTTATACTAGTGCAGTTGTAGTGCAATGTTTTTTCCTAAAAAGTAAATTAACATCATTTATAGAGTGTAAACACACACATTTTTTTAGGGGGGGGGCAACATTGATATAAGAAGCCACACATTGTTTAGTTTACAATTTTTTTATAGGAGTATAAAAAATTTCTGGTTTGTATAAAAATTTGAAAATATTTTTTTGGGATTTTAATTTTTTGTTTGTTTTATAAAACTCTGTACAAAAATGTACAACACGTACAATATAACTTTAGAAATAAAAGATTCCCCCCCCCCCCAAAAACTAAACAAAACTTTTTTCAAATATCTACAAGTTTTAAACCCTCCCAAGAATATGTTCAATTTTTTTCAGTCTTTTCTCCATGAGTTTGGTTGTTTGGCACATCTGGAACAGGTTGGCTTTTATGTTTTCAACGTCCCGAGAGCAGACCCTCACTTCTTTCCTCAACATCTGGGCAGTGGGTCGGGTGAAGGTTGCTGGGGCCGCAGGCATTAAAGTCCCTTTATTTGGAAACAAAAAAATGTCTTACTAAATATACAGGCCTACATTTATTACCTGAGGCTGTGGTGTATGACACTGACCTGGTGAGTTGCCATTTCCCTCTTCAGCCACATCCTGCGGTTGTGGGTCTTGAGTTGTTAGTGCGGGGTTTGCAGCCTCGTGTCTCTTAGCTCTTTGAAGCCCTAGGAGATATAACCCAAAGGTAGACTTGTGTAACTAAATATATTTAGGCCTGAAAGAGGAATATTACTCATTCTTGGGAAGTGTGTTACAATTGTATTTAGGAAATTTTTTTAGAAGTTGAACACATGATTGTGTCCATTTCCCAAGATGGTAGATTAATCTCTTTTGGTCATGTTTCACATATGGAAACACACCAGGTATCCACTGGATCACCTGTGTGTGACACCATCAAAAGGTTGTTCTTGTGGCCCACACTTGTGCTAATGAGTCCAGATGTGTAAGCAGCTGCTGAGCATACTCTCGTAAACGTACACTGAATCTAGTTACATTAGTTAAATATAATTACCAACACCTACACAAACATGTTTCTAATTAATTCTCACATCAACATTTCATGATGTCCTGTTTCATGTTCTTGGGCACAAGAATCCAACGTTGAAATCCTTGTTCAATACCACCCAAACGATGTTTTGGTGGAATACATTGCTAACTACATTTGAACATGCCTATTATTACGAATGATCAAATGTCGTTCAAACAATGAATCGGACCAAAAGCTTGTGATTTAGTGAACGTTTGAACGACCATTTCTACGATCGATTCGTGTGTCGAAAAACATGAAACAGGACATCTTTTACTGTTCAAGATGTCCTGTTTCATGTTCTTGGGCACAAGAATCCAACGTTGAAATCCTCGTTCAATACCACCCAAACGATGTTTTGGTGGAATACATTGCTAACTACATTTGAACATGCCTATTATTACGAATGATCAAATGTCGTTCAAACAATGAATCGGACCAAAAGCTTGTGATTTAGTGAACGTTTGAACGACCATTTCTACGATCGATTCGTGTGTCGAAAAACATGAAACAGGACATCTTGAACTGTACTACATACATTATATAAAAAGCACATGCAGCACCACGGTATTCCCAAAAATCAGAGTTAATGTAAATCTACTTACTTTTTCTGATGACTTTTTTAATTTTTTTATATTGCTCCGGCTCACACAACTTAATGTCCGACCATCGTTTGCGGATCTGTTCCTTCGACCTGCGAACACCAAATTTATGGAAGAGCGTTTTGACCACTTTATCCATGATCTTGGCCTTCACTTGATTTGGCTTTTTGTAGGGCCCATGTTTTGCGTCATAATCCTCCCTGAGCAATATGGTGACCATCTCCACCATCTCCTTAAAAGCCATGTTAGTGGCTTTATACCTTCTGGGTCTGGGCCTGCTTCCTTCCCCACTTTCCACTTCATGTCGTTGATTCTCCGCCATGTTTTCACTCTCCGTCATTAAGGACGAGGGAGAAGGGGCGGGGAAAGTAGTCTAACGAACGTCAGGGGCGGGAAAGCGTGCGGAGCGTCACTCATGCGCACTGTATATAACTCCAAAAAACATCGTTGAAAGCGACGTTCAGTGAGTGGAAGAAGGTCGGAAGCAACGAACGTGTAGATCGCGGGTACGTAACATTTTTCATATTTGATATGTCGAGGGTTGAGCGGCCCTGAACAGCAAATTTAGTGACCGTACAGACCTTTTATTTTGCCTGTGTCCAGGAGCATAAACCTAAACATTCACTGTATGTTCGGGGCCGGGGTTGGGCAATATGCATGTAACTTGGCGCTTGCTTCCCGTGCTGTTAGTACTGGCCGTGCACAAAGTGTCATTTTTGAAGTTTGAAAAAACATTTAAAAGTCAATCGCGGCTATAATGAATTCTTGGCTCCCGGCAAATGGCAAGACATTGAAAATTCATTTTTACCTAAAAACAAAAAACGTGGGGGTCCCCCCAAATTCGAGTTGCAGGCCCTTCAGGTCTGTCAAGGATTTTAAGGGGAACTCCACTTCCAATTCTGAAAAAAAATGGCGTGGAGTCCCCCCAAAAATCCAGACCAGACCCTTTATCTGAGCACGCAACCTGGCCGGCCGCAGGGGAAGAGGGGGGACGAGAGAGCGGCCCCCCCTCCCTCCTGAACCATACCAGGCCACATGCCCTCAACATGGGGAGGATGTCCCCATGTTGATGGGGACAAGAACCTCATCCCCACAACCCTTGCCCGGTGGTTGTGGGGGTCTGCGGGCGGGGGGCTTATCGGAATCTGGAAGACCCATTTAACAAAGGGGACCCCCAGATCCCGCCCCCCTATGTGAATTGGTAAGGGGTACATTGTACCTCTACCATTTCACGAAGAAAGTGTACAAAATGTAAAAAATGACAAGAGTCAGTTTTTGACCATTCCTTTATTTTTGAGTTTGGCTTTCTTCCATCTTCTTCCTTCTTCTTTTCTCGCTTCGTGTTTCTTCATCCATCTTCCTCTTCCTCTTCATCTTCCTTCTTCCTTCGGTGTTCTCGTCCACATCTTGCTCCGGCTTCTTCTTTCTCCGGCCGCTCCGTTTGAATTGGAGGTTCCCGCTGTGTGACGCTTCAGTTCATCAGTTCTCCTCTTGGTCCGGCGACCCCGCCCCCCTCTGACGCACATAGATTTCACAGGTACTTTCCCCGTGCTGTCAGAGGGGGGCGGGTCCACCGGCTCGCAGCGGACCTAGAGGAGAACTGCATAACTTAAGCGTCACACAGCGGGAAACTCCAATTCAAACGGAGCGGCGGGAGAACAAAGAAGAAGCCGAAGCAAGCTGCGGACGAGAAGCCCGAAGCAAGAAGGAAGATGAAGATGGAGATGAAGATGAAGAGGAAGATGGAGGAAGAAACTTGAATGCAGAAAAGAAGAAGGAAGAAGATGGAAGAAAAACCAAACCAATAATAAAGGAATTGTCCAAAAACGTCTATTGTCATTTTTTAGATATTGCCAAGTTTTGTGGTGAAATGGTAGGGGTACAATGTACCCCATTACCATTTCACATAGGGGGGCGGGATATGGGGGTCCCCTTTGTTAAAGGGGTCTTCCAGATTCCGATAAGCCCCCCGCCTGCAGACCCCCACAACCACCGGGCAAGGGTTGTGGGGATGAGGCCCTTGTCCCCATCAACATGGGGACATCCTCCCCATGTTGAGGGCATGTGGCCTGGTACGGTTCAGGAGGGAGGGGGGGCCGCTCTCTCGTCCCCCCCTCTTCCCCTGTGGCCGGCCAGGTTGCGTGCTCGGATAAGGGTCTGTTATGGATTTTGGGGGGGGACTCCACGCCATTTTTTCCCAGAATTTGTGGTGGAGTTCCCCTTAAAATCCTTGCCAGACCTGAAGGGCCTGGTATGGATATTTGGGGGAACCACAATGCTTACCCAATGTTTGTATCAATGACTTTTCTATGTATTGCATTTGACAGGAGACAACAATTCATTATACCCAGGAGTGAATTTTGTGTTAATTTTGAATAAACACAAATGACACTTGGTGCAGGGACAGTTCGAGGTACTCCTTTATTTTTGGGGAGTCCTTTTAGTCCCCAGATTTTCAGGGCAACATTTACTTCAATGGGGTTTGGGTTCGGGGTCAAGTTCGGGTAAAGTCAGGTCACGAACTCTAGCTTTTTACAAAGTTGGCAAAAAAGAGTTCAACACAAACATGCAGGTGTTCACTCAACTCTATGATGACTGATCAATTGCTACGTTAGTGGCCTATATATGGTGAGAAAGATTTGGAGTAGTCCTGACTGACATTCCTTTTTTTTATTTTGGTTTTGAATTGCAGAGAAAATGAAGGTATTTAGGGACCCGGAGTTTATGCTTGAATTCCTGCAAAGATGGAAGAATCTTCCAATTTTATGGGAGACAAAAAATAAACAAAATAAAAATAAAGAAGCCAGGAAGAGAGCACTGGAGACCTTGCTGGAATTTGTGCAAACTCAGATCCCCACAGCAACACTACAGGATGTGAAGAATAAAATTGGGACCATTAGGGGCACATACCGGGCTCAAGGTAATAAAGTCCAAAAATCGCTGCGGTCAGGAGCAGGTGCAGAGGACCGATACATCCCTAATCTGTGGTACTACCAGCACCTGAGTTTCCTCGATGAACACCTGGAATCCAGGGAATCCCTTTCCACCCTTCCACCCAGAACGACCTCCAGCCTTCCCTGCAGCCAACCCTCCAGCCTTCCCTCCAGCATTCCCTGCAGCCAAGCCTCCAGCCAAGTTGAGGTCTCTTTGGAGGAACAACCTCAACTCCTGGAGGAGCCTGATTTAAATATTTGGAGCCAGGTATAATATTTCACAAAATATTTAGAGTAATAAAAGTTGAATGTTGTCAAAGTTTAAAAAAATGTGTGAAAAATGTTACCAGTTAAACCAAAGTGTCTGACATATCAATAGACAGCAGTGGCCAAAAATTAAGGGCACAAAAAAGAAAAATGCTGGTGTCAGAATGATTAACTTTAATATTTAGTAGCATTCAATTAGCAAATGTCATGAGGTGACAAATGTGTGTGAAAGATGAAGGCGAAAATAACGCTATGTACCTTTTTTTAACAGGATGAGGAGGCAGGCCCCAGTGGAACCCAGGAGGAGGCAGGCCCCAGTGGGACCCACGAGGAGGCAGGTGCCACTGGAAGCCAGGAGGAGGCAGGCCCCAGTGGGACCCAGGAAGAGGCAGGCCCCAGTGGGACCCAGCACAACACCAGGCCCCAAATCCCTCCGCTGCGGATTCCAGCAAAAAGGTCAAGGAGGCTGCTTCAAATGGAGGAGGAGACCCAGGCCCTAATTAGGGAGGCTGCTGTGGCACTCAGAGAGCCCCCCACCGCTGCAGAGGGATTTGCTGCCCTTATTGGGGAGAAACTGCCCCAAATGGAACTGGACCAGAGGCTTAAAAGTGAGACACTGATATTGAAAGTGGTAAATATGGGCATGTTGGGCAAACTGAAGGATTTCACCGATGTTGTGGACCTTTCATATTTGTTTGCTCAAGTTCCTGCCCCACTCCATGCTCCTGCCCCACTCCATGCTCCTGTCCCAGTCCCTGCTCCTGTCCCAGTCCCTGCTCCTGTACCAGTCCCTGCTCCTGTACCAGTCCCTGCTCCTGCTCCAGTCCCTCCTCCACGGACACAGCCTCCAAGGAAGGCTGCAGGGAAGGTAAAAAAAAAAAACAGAAAATGAGCCCAGGATATGTGCCTCAGATGGGCCCAATTTTCGTCTTCACATCCTTTGGTGTTTGCTGTGGTGATCTGGGTCTGCACTAATTTCAGCAGGGTCTCCAGTGCTGTCTTCCTGGCTTCTTTATTTTTACTTTACATATGGTTTTGTTTTGGCTTACCTTTTAATTTGTTTTTAGGCCATAATAAATTGAATTTTTGTTTGAAGATACAAAATTAACATGTGTTTTTATTCTAAATAGCCAGTTTGGTAGTGAGTAGGCAGGGACAGTGGCTAAAAAATTGTGAAATTAACAAGGGACACTAACCTCATTGAGGGTAAATTAGAATAAATAATAATGTTGTGGTAACTTGACACACTCCAAAATAGCAAATAATATGGAAAAACAGTCTAAAATCTAATACCAAAAATTTTAAATTAAAAAAAGGCACAAAAAAATGTAAAGTCCAAATTTTAGGGTATTTAGGGAGATCTGGCTTACAAAAAATATAGATTAATCATGATAAAACAATAAATACTAAAGACCAAACTTTTTCATAACTCTGGGAGAATATCAGCAGCAAGAGAATTGGATTATTGCAGCATTAGAACGAAGAAAAGAATGCACTGCATTAAACGATGTAATAATTTCATGCATGACGAATGTGCCATCTCCATTCAGAACAGTAGTTTTACCAGAACGAGCGCTCCCTTCTCCTCACTTGCTTCTGATCATGCGCGCTTTTTTCACTTCGTTAAAGCCTACACACGATCATTTTTCATGACGAGAAAAACGACGACGTGCAAAACGGCGAGAAAAATTAGAACAGATTCTAATTTGTCTCGTCGTTTTTAATGCCGTTTTTCACGTCGAGAAAAACGACATAAAGCCCACAGACGATCGTTTTTCTCAGCGAAAGGAAAAAATGCAGTTTTTCTCGTCGAGAAAAACGGTCGTGTGTACGCGGCATGAGAGTTTGAGTAATGTTTGAGAATGTTTGCTTCAGGGTGTCATACTGTGGGTTGGACTATTGGGGATTGTAAGGGTTAAAAAAAGTAGTCATCAATGAGTTGGGTGTGGTTAGGCAGAATTTGTCCTTATTTTGCCCCTAAACACTTTTTTGTAAAGGCTATTGGCTGCAAAAGGTATGTATCAGGTATGTTAAAGGGTGAGCTCCACAGCAAAGAATTAGGGTCGATAGGGGCTAGCCGCAGGTCTTTCCATTTATTGAAAGCTTGAAAGGATTACCTTTTAAGTGAGCCTAGTTAAGCTACTAGAAATTATTTAGAGATATAACGGCCTATCAGTCCAAATGTTCTAGATTAAAGTGTTTATTACCCTAAAAAAAAATTAAAAAAAATAGATCCTGTTCCCTTAAAGCATGCATAACAGCACAGTGCTTGTGCTGTGTCATTTGGCCCCCTGTATAACCTAAAAAACATGGCTCATCCTGCCTGGTTCTGCCCTCTCCCCAGTAAATTGACCACTATTTATCATGGCTGCCAAGCCCTGACACCGTGGTCAGTTTACCTGCCTCTGTCATTCGCAATTCTGCTCTGTGCTTTTCTGTCCTCCTCTCCCCCTCCCTCCCTCCCTGTCTGTCAGCTCGAGACATCGCCTGCCCCTCCCCTCCTGCTGCCTTAAAAAAACGATATTCTATTCATCCCATCCCCTCTGTTATATAACAATATGTGTCCCAGTGTCTAATCTATATAAAAAATATGCCAATTTGTACCTTATATCAGAGCGTCTCCTGGCGCTCATGTGACTCCTCTGCTCTCTCTCATCCTCTCCTCCTCGGCTGACGTCAGCGAGAATTCTCGGCCCCCCCTATAGCTGTCAGCCGGAGAGAGGAGAGAGTCGAGGAGTCTGATATAAGGTACAAATCAGCATATTTTTTATATAGATCCGACACTGGGACACATATTGTTATATAACAGAGGGGATGTGGCTTAACAGCATCTTTAAGTTTAGTAAGCTGGACTTTTATTTTCTGAGGGTTCTGTATGGGACTGCAATGTAAGTGTTTAGAAGAGGTACAAAAGTTGGAGGATGGTCATCTTAATAAATGCAATGCAGCAGGGGCAGCCCGTCCATTGAGGGCGCACAGGCGTCCCCCTTGCAGTAATCCAGAAGCATGAATTCCAATGGGAATGCAGTATGTTATCAAAAAATACTGGAGGAACATTTGTATTCATCAGCCAGGAAGCTGCGCATAGGACGTACTTGGACATTCCAACATAACAAGGATCCAAAACACAAGGCCAAGTCGACCTGTCATTGGCTACAGCAGAATAAAGTGAAGGTTCTGGAGTGGCCATCTCAGTCTCTTGACCTCAATATCATTGAGCCACTCTGGGGAGATCTCAAATGTGCAGTTCATGCAAGACAGCCCAAGAATTTACAAGAACTGGAGGCTTTTTGCCAAGAGGAATGGGCAGATTTACCATCTGAGAAAATAAAGAGCCTCATCCACAAATACCACAAAAGACTTCAAACTGTCATTGGTATTAAAGGGGGCAATACACGGTATTAAGAACTGGGATATGTAAACTTTTGATCAGGGTCATTTGGGTAGTTTCTGGTGCCATTATGATTTAAAAAGAGTAAACACAGTTGATTGATAATAAATGGCTTCAGCCAAACACTAACCATGAGTGAAAGAAATGTTTTTGTGTTATCATTCATATTCTCGGAAAAATGGCCAAGAAATCATAAATTCTGCCAGGGTATGTAAACTTATGAGCACAACTGTATGTAGCGTCCACCCCAAAAGGTTGGGATGCTATTTAAATTTAGAGGGATGTCTGAGCCAGTAGTTGGGCTCAGACGGTTGAATTGCATTTAATTTTACCTCTGCTCCAGCTGTGGTTTGCCCGATGGTATTTTCCCTTATTGCCTGTAGGTGGTGTTACCACCTCAGGCACCTGTTGGAACACGGGCAAACCATAATGCATTGAGTGGCCCTTTTCGGCAGTGGTACAGTGGGAGTGGTCGACCCGCTGTACCTGCTGGGAGGGGATACTTAAGGGGCAGACGCCATTGATATTGTCCTTGTCTCGGGGCCACGTTGGCCCGAGGCTGCATCGCTACTTAGTAGCTAGTCTGGCTGGGACCTACATTCGGAGAAGGGATCCCAAGCTGTCTGTCCAAATGGGGAGGAAGCTATCTTGGTGAAGAAGACCAGGGGAGGACCTGCCCTGGAGGAGACCGGAAAAGTGCTGCTGTCTCGGGTGAGGCCTGGTGACTTTGTCAAGGAGGAATCCGCTATATTACAAGCCCTGCAGTTCACCGGATTGGCTTAAAGGCCCTTTAACTGTATGGCTGGAAGTTTGGGACATTAAAATCCTGTGGCAGAGGATTCCTGGACTATCTGTTTGCTCAACTTCAAAAGGTCTGTGGCAGAGACTTTGTACACTTCAAAAGGTCTGTGGCAGAGACCTACTTCATCTTGGGCAGTCTGTGGCAGAGACTGCACCGTTGCTGGTTCGTGTGTCATCCCGGCTGCTAGGCTATGTGAGAGGGGACTATCCGGGTGACCAATACCCACTTTAACATTGAGAGTGGTGAGTGACTTTGAACTTATACCTTTGTCAAATTTTGTGGCGAGTGCCTAAACCTTCCTCTACTCTTCTATACCTTCTACTTCTCAAAGTTTACTGCATAAGAAAAATAAAGCCTAACTGTTTGAGGTTTTACATCGGTGTGGACATTGCATTACTACAGACTTTCCTACCTGGACAACGCAGCTGAAGAGGTAACGTGCAAAACCCAAAACTAACCAGTGGCCCTCTAGGGGGTATTGCTACATGTATTTGAAAATTGATCCATCCTGATACACTGACAGCCTAAGTTCATATTTTTATTTCATGAGGCCCTTAAAATACCAGTACAGTACAAATATCCCCCAAATGACCACATTTTGGACAGTAGACAGTCCAGGGTATTTAGTTAGAGGCATGGTAAGTTTTTTGATGTTTACATTTTTTGTCACAATTTTTTGGAAAAATTGAGTAATTACATTTTTTTCTTTCACTTATTTTTACATACTGTCACCAGTGCAGTACAGTGTCATCATAAAACTGGTGTGTCAGTGATCATGGATTCTGACTGGTGACAGTATGTTAAAAATAAATAAATAAAATAATTTTTTATTCAATTATTTTTTACGTGGAAAGTACTACAGATTTTTTTCTTTTACACTTTGATTGCTTTTACGGCGATGATCACTGTAACAACTGTAACAACAATGTTTTGAATTTTCATGAATGGGGTACATTCATAACTGCTGTGATTACTATTGTGTGCTGTGATTGGCTCACAGCTATCACGTGGTACAGGATGTTATGAGTGGCTCCAGGTACCATGTGATAGCTGTGGGCCAATCACAGCATCACTATAGAAATCACAGCTGTTATGAATTAAATTCATTCATAACAGCTTTGTTGACATTGTGATCATGTGATTAAAGCGGATTGGTACCAGGAGCCACAATTGGCTGTGCACGCCCTTTGACTGAATGATGTACATGTACAGTATGTGGTCCAGCCTGCCGGTGCCGACCTGCCGCAGCAAATGCACTGTGGCCGGGCGGCAACTGGTTGAAAAATACATCAAAATACCTTGGGGTGTTTACATTCCAAAATGTGGTAATTTTATGGGTGTTTTTACTGTCCTCTAAAAATGTGATAGGCACTCAGGAAATTAGATGCATAGTTTATGTCCCTAGAAAGCCTTAAGTTGCTCCTTGGATTTTAGGGCTCTCTATGCATTTAGCCTGTGAAAAAGTCTCACACGTGATATTCCCATACTCTGAGGGAAAAAGCAGAATGTTTTTTGAGGTGTAGTTGTAAGTATGAAGTGTTAGAGAAATAATGTGTTTAAGATGTTCTTATTACAGCTTAAAAAAACCATACCTCCTATTAAATACCTTGGAGCTTCTAAATGGGTTATTTTGTGGGTATTTGCACTTTCCCAGCATTTTAAGGTCTCAAGAAATGAGATAGGGAGTCAGTACATCAGGATTGATCAATTTTCAAATATATATACCATAGTTTGTAGACTCTATAGCTTTTACGCAGACTAGGGCTATGTTTACCAAAGAAACATAGCAGAATACATTTTGGCCTAAATTCATGAAGATTACAACCAATAGAAAGCTCTATCTGTCTGATAAACAATTTATTTGGGCACAGTTTTCCATGCCTGAAAACAAATGGCCTGGGTAGGAAGGGGGTGAAAATGTCTGGTCTTGAAGTGGTTAATGCACGTGTAGTTCCACCTTGAAATATTTTCTTAAAACGTAGGAAGACTATCCATGAGTTAAATTATTGTTCTGAGCTCTCAGAAAATCTTTAGAAATTCAGCACTTTTGAATAGATGTAGAAAAGAGAAGACTACAGATAGACAGGTACAACATAAGTAGGAGGATTTATTTCATCTCTATGTATCACCTGAGGCTAGTCACTTCACTGGGTATATGTAAGGGTTTACAACCACTTTAAGAATCTGTACAAACTGAGTTTACTTAGCTGTTAAGCTGACCATACTGTATATGGATCAAAAGTCAACCTGTTCATCAGGAACTAGCCACATTTGATCCATTTATGGCTGTTCATGTTAATGAGAAGTTCATTTATTGATCAATTTCTCCTGCTATTTTTTTTTTTATATTCGATCAGCTCTTTCAGCCAATCTGCTGCAGCACTGCACTGATCCGTGTATTCTGACTGTGGGGGGCTCCCACTGTCAGAATACAAGGACACAGCGGGATAGAAACTGAGCTATGTATGGCCAGCTTTACCCTCCCAGCAAATAGGGTGCTTTCCCAAGCACAGCTGCTATACAGTAAACTGTTTACTGGACCAGGACACTGAAGATGGAGTCTGGTGGAGCAGCTGTAGCACACACCTGCCTACAAGCATTTGTTTTAAAAATGCACATATTCTTAAGTCTTTTTTACAGCTTGTTAAAAATATGTATATACTTCAATATTCAAAGTCTGGCCACAGCAATATTTTAAGGATTTCTGTATCATTTAAACTAGACAGTACAGTGGAATCTCCTTTGCACGGTCAGTTTGGTAAAAAAGGTACTGTGTAAAAATATGACTTTTGTTATATTTTAGATGTAGAAAAACAAGTTATGGGCACTGCATTTTGGACATTATGTTGGTAAAGCCAAGAAAAGGCAATCTTCCAGATATGATGTATGATATTTACAATGTCTCCTCATCTATCCATGGTGTTAATATATGTAGTGACTTCACCTCTCACTCCCTCTTTCTCTTCTCGGTCAATGGCTCTTGTCTAGGGGACCAGGGAGGAGAGTGTGGCGCACCACCAGCTCGTATCCTCTTGTGTGTAGAGGTGTGAGCTATAACTTTTTACCTTCGGGCCTGTATCCCCGTCCAGAGCCAAAACTTCCCTTGAGGATGACTCCCACCCTCCACGCAGGTGGAGGTAGGACCCTTTAGCTCCCAGAAAGTCAAGTTCCACACCACTGAAAGTCCAACACTTATTTATTCTTCAGAGCAATAAATAGTCCTTTGAGAGCGACTGGTCAGACACACAACAGTTCAGAACAAAGTGGGAAGGAGGTCCAGGCACAATCCTATCAATGAAACTAAACTGTTAGGATTTCACAACAGTTATGGCGCACAGTCACTGCCACCGACTGTGAGGTTGGTCCCTGCCACGGACCAGGTGAAATAAGGTCCCTGCCACAGACCATAATTGTTGGGTCTCTGCCACCGACCTGATTCACGTTGGGTCCCTGCCACAGACCATGAAAACGTGGACTACCTTCAAAAAGTTGCGACCCCTGTCAGGGAGAAGACATTCATCCGGACGGTCACCAGAGGCTTCACCGTCACCAAATTGCTGCAATGGGTCTTCGGGAAGGGTAACCTCTCTGGTCCCCCTCGTCCTAGATTCGGGTTCCCTCACTCGGTGGACCCCTAGGATTCCTCGATCCCTCGCGGGACCCAGTCGAAGGTACTGGGCCCCAGGCCTTCTCAAGAAGTACCTCACCCTAGGCCGAAGGTGCCTGGGATGGCATTCAATCCCGTACCACCACCGAGAGGGGACACAAAAAGGCACAACCTTACAACGATGGTTCAACCCCAGTCTACACCCCAAAGTCTCGGTAACATTGCGGTGAAGAAAGGAAAACACAGGGAGAACGACAAACAAACTGCTCCCAGTCCTTCTGAAATAGGCCACCCTTTGCAGGGCAAAAGTCCCTGGGTCCCGGTAAAGGCACACCGGAAAATGTAACAACAGCAAGGAGTCTATTCTCCTACAAATAAAACCTTGGGTGCTGCAGTACCAAGGGTTTCAAATACCTGTCGAAAGTCTCCGTGTGATACTCCACATCATACAAAAGTTCCTTGGACAAATATGGGTACCTGGGATGGCATTCAATCCCCTACACCCAGGCCAAGGGCACCTGGGCACGGGCGAACCGGAACAGCAGCTCCAGGCTGAAGGTGCCTGGGACTGGGACCCCATGTGGAAGATGGCCGCCCCTTTTATACCCCCTCCCCGCCGTACCACTGCCGAGAGGGGACACAAAAAGGCACAACCTTACAACGATGGTTCAACCCCAGTCTATGGCGACAGCGCCACCTATAGACTGCAGGGAACTAGAAACCATTGATCTCCTCCACAGGAAAATATAGTCCATAGACCCTAGCAATAGTGCATCTGAGCCTGATTACACTCAGACACCTGCCCCCTAAATGTAACACCCCGCTACATATAGATTTGTGATTTTCATATCACAAGACTTCAGTAACTGAGAAAATAGGAAAGGAAAATACATTTTCATTCTGTATTCTCTTTTCTACTCCAATATAGCAGCTCGACATAGTTCTGATGATAGTACATTCAGACCATATTTTAGACCAGACAGTGGTACTAGCCACTCTGGCAACCAGCAATTGTGATAATGATGAAATTGTCTCTTTAACTGCCCGTAAACCATGATGCACTTTGCAGGATAAGAAGAAGTAATAAAATGAGTTTCAAAATAAGCAGAATACTAAATGCTTTGCTTGAAATATTAAGTGTGTGCACATTTAAATTATTAACACAGATAAGGCCATTAATGTCATAACCTGCGTATATGCCTTATAGAATCAATAGAGCAAAGATGAATGTGTTCTTACTAAAAGCTAGTGAAGTTTCAGGAAGAAGTTGCTGAATAATTGCTTGAAAAAAAAAAATAGTCCAATGATGTGCCCAAAGCAGCCCATTGTCTACAAATTATTTTCTAATAATAACAAACATTCAGCATTGTACAGCTGAAAGTTTGTTACCAAGAAGGAGAATGTGTTGTGTGTGTAATGAACTAAACCCGTTGAATAGATATATAATATTTATCTCAGTTTTTTACAATATAATGTTAAAAAATCACATATTGTCTTCATGCCACAAAGACAATGATCCCAATATTGATAATGTTCATCACCAGTGAGCAGGATCACAGGAAAACAGAAAATGCTCATTTGCAAAGGAAACTATTTAAAGGCTAATAAACATGTACAACCTTGTTTCTCTCATTTTATAGGGATTTCCTTTCACATTCTGTTTTGGCTATGGGATAGGAAGTGAAGGGAAATCTCCCCAATGGGACACAGATGGAAAAAAAAAAACCTTGCAGGGGTCATAATGCTCCCGTATTCAATCCCCCCCAAAAAAGCTTTCCCTTTCGTTACATTTTAAGTAGTGGATACGTATAGAATATTTTAGGAGAATAAGGGTCATTTAAAAAGGCTCCTTAAGGGTGTGCTGAGATGTTGGGTTATTTTGCCCTTCCCAGTGATGACCCACCCTGTACCTGGACCTGTCAAACACCAATAACAGCTGAATGGGTTTTATTGAAAGGAGAATAAGCCCTGTAATGTAATAAACAGTGTTAGCTTAGTATTGTACACTGGCACAGAAATCTTCAGTGAGAACACAGGACAGCACAATATACAAGAAACTCCAGTGCAGACTTGCCCATCCACTGTTACTTTGGCCCTGTGTATACCTGTGTATACCCCTGGGCAACAAAGGATGAGCTACAATTTGATAGCGTTGGGGCCCTTTAACTCTTAATAGAGCACTCACTCTCAAATACATGCTATTATAACCCACAGAAAGAAAGCAATACAGTCACCTTTGACAGAACTTCTCTATGGGTAGCAAATCTTCAGTAAAGAAGAAATGGATGTCCTCCTTTCGACAGTCATTTGATGGACAATCTTGTAGGCTGGATGGAGGCAGATGGAAACCTATGTCTGGTAGAATGATAGCCAGTGAAGAGTTGTAGGCAACACTCTCCGCGGTAGTCTCAACACTGTTGGTACACCACCGCAGGGGAGGGGGGTCAGGCAAAAGACAGCCTGTAATTCCCTGGGCCTACTCTCTCAAGCCGGCCTCTTTTCTGGCTGGCTGCTCTAGTCGGGTCTGCACACAGAAACACAGGACAGAAGTATCTTTGTTTCCCTGATGCCTAGTGGATTATCCTCAGGCTCACAGTCCTTTCCCTGCTTGCAGGCTGTACTCACTGTGCCAAGCAGCTCTCTCTCCCCACATGATCTCCAACACACACCACTGTCCTTATGGCCCCTGGACAGGGAAGGTCTGGTAGTCTTAGGCCTGGGGGGCAAGTCCAGTCAAGTGAACCACTGAATCAGCTCACCATCCATGCCCAACTGGTTTTTCAATGCAGCCTCACCAGTGCCCATCAGTGCAGCCTCATCAGTGCCCATCAATGCAGCCTAATCAGTGCCCATCAATGCAGCCTCACCAGTGCCCATCAGCTCAGCCTCATCAGTGCCCATCTGTGCAGCCTGATCAGTGCCAATTAATTCAGCCTGATCAGTGCCCATCAATGCAGCCTCACTAGTGCCCATCAGTGCAGCCTCATCTGTGCCCATCAATGCAGCCTCACCAGTGCCCATCAATGCAGCCCCACCAGTGTCCATAAATGCAGCCCCACCAGTTTCCATCAATGCAGCCCCGCCCTTCAATGCAGCCTGATCAGTGTCCATCAATGCAGCCTCACCAGTGTCAATCAATGCAGCCTCACCAGTGCCCCTCAATGCAGCGTGATCAGTGCCCATCAATGCAGCCTCACCAGTGCCCATCAGTGCTGCCTCACCAGTGCCCATCAATGTAGCCTGATCAGTGCCCATCAATGCTGCCTGATCAGTGTCTATCAATGCAGCCTGATTAATGTCCATCAATGCAGCCTCACCAGTGCCCATCAATGCAGCCTGATCAGTCCATCAATGCAGCCTCACCAGTGTCCATCAATGCAGCCTGATCAGTGTCCATCAATGCAGCCTCACCAGTGTTCATCAATGCAGCTTCACCAGTGCCCATCAATGCAGCCTCCCCAGTGCCCATCAATGCAGCATGATGAGTGCCCATCAATGCAGCCTCACCAGTGCCCATCAGTGCAGCCTAATCAGTGCCCATCAAAGCAGCCTCACCAGTTCCCATCAATGCAGCCTCACCAGTGCCCATCAATGCAGCCTCACCAGTGTCCATCAATTCAGCCTCTCCAGTACCCACCAAGGCCCATTTATGCAACCTCACCAGTGCCCATCAATGCAGCCTCACTGGCGTCCATCAATGCAGCCTGATCAGTGCTCATCCAATGCAGCCTCACCAGTGCCCATCAATGCAGACTCACCAGTGTCCATCAATGTAGCCTGATCAGTGCCCATCAATGCAGCCACACTAGCGTGGCTGCATTGATGGGCACTGGTGACTTGAGGTTGCATAGATGGGCCTTGATGGGCACTGGTGGCATGGGGGGCAATTGCCACCCTGCCCTCCAGCCCATCTCGCCCCTGCTCCTGGAAGACCCTGTCTCTCTTCTGCTCACACCTCCCTGTGGGTCTGGTTGGGGGGTGAGTCTAATTCTAGCTGCGGCAGTGGCTAATCACAATCCCCTCTTGTTGCCAATAGTGGGTTCTAGTCAAAGGCTGCAGCTGCAGCCAATTTGCTTCCTCCTTCAGCTCCCCTCTGCCTGCATTCTATCAATCACCCACTAGGAGGAGAAAATGCTCTGCTGAGCATTCTAAAGGGTCTGCCAGCCAAGGTTACAAGTGTAATGTGTTTATTAGACAAAACAAAATACACAATACTCTCATCTAAAAAGGTTTTTTCAATGGAAGGTTTCAAAATGTATTATATATATTATAAACAACTTATTGTTGGGTTCTATATATATATATATATAAAAGAGCCCCAGTACTAGTTGAAACTCCTATCACCCAGCAGAAGTGTTTCTAGCAACTGTGTTTGCAATAAATACATTCTAACAAGATATCTATGGAGTCAGTACAATAGTGCCAGCTGATCTTAAGTTACAGCAAGTTATTTAGTCAATTCCTACTGCTTTACTTCATGAAATAATGCAAAGACAGAATTAGCTTTAAGGCCCACTTGAAATTTCATCAATTATTACTGTAATGCAACTAGGCTGCATAAACCTCAACAATTGAGGGCTTCAATTTTAGCTTAGCTGTAGCAAGGATAAAAGAATAGAGAGAAGAGAGATGGACGGCAATGGTACAGGTGTTCAGCATTCGGACACACCCCCTACCCAGTGCTTCATTGTACAGCACTGCTGAGGGGGGTAAGAAGTAAAGAATGGGGGGGGGGGCGCAGCATTCCCAAAGACCAGCTTTAAACTGTATGCACAGGACCATGAGAATGAGAACATTACCAACAGACTCTAGCAGCTTTTAACCACTTGCTTATTGGGCACTTAAACCCTCTCCTGCCCAGACCAATTTTCAGCTTTCAGCGCTGATGCACTTTGATTGACAATTGCGCGGTCATACAACACTGTACCCAAATTAAATTTTTATAATTTTCTTCCCACAAATAGAGCTTTCTTTTGGTGGTATTTGATCCCCACTACTGTTTTTATTTTTTGTTAAAAAAAATGTAAATACCGAATTAAAAAAAAAAAAAATTATATTTTTTTATATTTTGTTATAAAATTTTGCAAACAGGTAATTTTTCTCCTTCATTGATGTACGCTGATGAGGCTGCACTGATGGGCACTGATGGGCTGCACTGATGGGCTGCACTGATGGGCACCGATGGGCTGCACTGATAGGCACCGATGGGCTGCATTGATGGGCACCGATAAGGCGGCACTGGTGGGCACTGATAGGCGGCACTGGTGGGCACTGAGAGGTAACACTGAGAGGTGGCACTGACGGGTGGCACTGAAGGGCATTAAAACAGGAAAAACTGCGCTCAGACAAAGATAAAAAAAAAAAGTAGAAAACAAAGGCAGCAGCACTAGTGGGATAACACACAAATCAAGGAACTAAAAAATGGAGAGCTGCGCCAATAGGACAATTCACATTAACCACTTGCTTACTGGGCACATATACCCCCTTCCTGCCCAGGCCAAATTTCAGCTTTCGGCACTGCGTCGTTTTAACTAACAATTACGCGGTCGTGCGACGTGGCTCCCAAACAAAATTGACGTCCTTTTTTTCCCACAAATAGAGCTCTCTTTTGGTGGTATTTGATCACCTCTGCGGTTTTTATTTTTTGCGATATAAACAAAAAAAGAGCGACAATTTTGAAAAAAACACAATATTTTTAACTTTTTGCTATAATAAATATCTAATTAAAAAATAATAATAATAATAATTTTCTCAGTTTAGGCCGATACGTATTCTTCTACATATTTTTGGCAAAAAAAATCGCAATAAGCGTATAGTGATTGGTTTGCGAAAAAGTTATAGCGCCTACAAAATAGGGGACAGAATTATGAAAAAAAATTATATATTTTTTTTTTATAGTAATGGCGGCGATCTGTGATTTTTTTTTTTTTATTTCAAAACTTTTTTATTTCAAAATGCCTAGGTTATACATAAAGCATAAGTCATACATATGCAAACAATAGTATACATTCAGAGGAAACTGTCTATAGCTTTAACAGATAGATAGAAACAAGAGCAGAGGCCTATTGTCAGTCCCAAATCTATGGAGAGTAGTAACTGTCGGCATATCTGTAGAGAAACTAATTAAAGCTGGAGGCGGGTTCCGCTCCCCCCAACACCCTGAGTGGGATCTAACTGTGTTGGAAGGGGGATCCCAGAACCTCCCATTATTCCGATCCCCGTCAACCGGGGGGGAGGCTTATACTGGATTTTAAACTTCAGAACACAATTAAATTGTTGACTACTCATGCTCTACCTGAGATCTTGCAAACCAGACCTTTAATCCTAAAAAAAAAAAACACTGGCGTAGATCTTGCGAAATCAATCACCAGTGTTTTGATGTTAGAAGCTGATTGATTTTTATGCACAGCTGCACCAGATTCGATGTGCGCCAGTTTTAGTTTAACGCATTGGCCACACGGACCTTGTGATCGGGTGGAACACAATCAAACGGACCTTCTGCCTCCTGGCGTCATCCTGGTGTAATCCTGGTGTCTCCACGTACAAGCCAAAGGCCGCGGCTGGGTTGCAGCCGACTGCTTTTTGGGCTTGCCTTCTGGTAAGCGGACAACCTATTACGGTGGTGGGCAACTTCCGTTTTTGTGAACCACCGGGTGATGGGCATTGAATTGGCTTCATATTGGATTTCATTATCTGCATATCTATCATCCTACACTATCTATGTGGATATTACTGTCTGAGTTGTGCAACATCAATATAGACTTTTGGGGTTTGGTTTGCCAAATGTGTGTTGGTTTGGCATACTAACCTCTGAATGTTAATGCACATATTTGGACTCTGACATTCCTATTCATTTAATGTGGACATTATTGTGAATCCAGGCCACCTTTTTTGCATTATGGGCTAACTTTGGTTTGGTCAACATTTGTGCACTGAAGGGCATTTATAGGTGGCACTGGTGGGCACTGAGAAGTGGCACTAATAGGTGCCGGTGGCATTGATAGGTGGCACTGATATATGGCAGTGATGGGCACTGATAGGTGGCAGTGATGGGCACTGATGGGTGGCAGTGATGGGCACTGATGGTTGGCAATATTGAGCACTGATCGGCACTGGTAAGTTATACTGATAGGCAGCACTGTTAGGTGGCACTGATGAGGCACTGATTGACACCACTGGTGGGCATTGATAGGTGTCACTTGTGGGCATTGATAGGCGGCACTCGTGGGCATTGATAGGTGGCACTGGTGGGCACTGTGGGCACTGGCAGGGGGTATTGATTGCACAGATGAGGCAGAATTGCCTCTTCCTCTTCGGGGCCGATGTCCCTTACACATAAGCCGGTGATCTGCTTTTTTTTCTCTTCACCCTGTCAGCGTGAGGAGAAAAAAAACGTTTACCGAGCTTTTGTTTACATCACGTGATCAGCTGTCATTGGCTGACAGCTGATCACGTGGTAAGGGGCCGGGATCGGCCCCTTACTCGGATCTGTGATCACCCGAGTCTCGGTGACTTGGGTGATCACAGCACGCACCGCGTGTGCAAAATCCAAGATAGGTAGAAGAAGGGAGGTTACCGCTCACGTGCAGCTGATGATCTCCTCACAGGATCCAGAACCAAGGGTGCAGTCAATGCATATAGCAATGCAAAAATGATGAGAGACCTTGGACTGCCGCACTCCAAAAAAATATATTTGTTATTTTATTTAAAATAAAAACAACAAGTACATGGCACAGCAAAGGAAACAGCTAATGTGAGCTGACGCGTTTCGCACTGAACTTCAGCGCTTAATCATAGCTCATAGCTATGATTAAGCGCTGAAGTTCAGTGCGAAACGCGTCAGTTCACATTAGCTGTTTCCTTTGCTGTGCCATGTACTTGTTGTTTTTATTTTAAATAAAATAACAAATATATTTTTTTGGAGTGCGGCAGTCCAAGGTCTCTCATCATTTTTGCAACGCACCGCGTGTGCCCTGCAGGGGCGCGCGAAGGGGAGGACATCTATTGACCCCCATTTGGGGTCCGCGCTGTGGCCGTCATTCGGCTATAGCGCGGGCACCAAGTGGTTAACAGTGTAACATGTTATGACTCATGTGACCTAGAGCTGCCTAGAAAAAGAGTAGGGATTTCGAAGACCTAAAATCCTGTAAGTTTTTTTCTGTCTGCCCCTTCACTTCCTGTCCCAGAAACATAGCAGGAAGTAAGAGGAGATCCTCCAAAGTGAGGGCATATCTCCTCTCAGACAATTGTCATCAAAGCAGATTTACATTTTGGAAAGCTGTTCCTCCCCTGGTGTTCCTATAACAACTTAAAAATGTGAGAATTCCCATAGCTATTTGTAATAGAGGTAATGGTCATTGGGACCAATATTAGGGGATAAATCCCGCCTAGCGGGGACAAAGACAGCAATAAAATCCAGACAGGGGTTCTAACATTTCCAAATTTTTCCAAAACAAAAGAAGGAAGTCAAGCTCCTGCCCACATCCAGGAACCCCAGACAGTGGAGAAGGAATAAGGTAAGTATTAAGGAACAAGGTAATTTGTAAGGCAGGCCATACATTTGTAGCGGCCTCCTCACCCCGTCCTCTTTAGCTAGGGGTATGTCACGCGACAGAGTGAGGTGCGCTACGGCCCATGTCCTCCCCATAACTGTGGGTGAGGTGAAGGCCAATATCTGATGTTTCCTCGGGCCGGTGTGTCTTGGGCATGTACCGAGTCTGTTGGGCAGAAAACCACTAAACCACCCTTTGCTCCCATTAACAGAGTCCATACACCGATCACAGTCCAACTGTTGGTTTTATTTCGTATCTCCACATACAGGCAATGCGATGGCAGGATACGGTGGGATGAGCAGGTCGAGGCACTATACTGATCGGTGTCCCTACACCCCCTGTGCTATGACCAAGGGTTGCAGGAGTCTTAATTCGAACACCTCCGCTGCGTTGCAGCCCCTATCAGGGGAAGATGTCCCCCAAGAGAGTTACCGGAGGCCCATCCGTCACCGGGTTGACGCTGCACCGGAATCTTCGGACGGGTGACCTCCCCAGCCTCCTCACCTCAGATGCGGGTCCCCTCGCAAGGGGCGCCCTGGACTCACTTCACCCTTGCGGGACCCAGTCGGAGTCACTGGGTCCCAGGCCTCCTCGATAGTACCTCATCCCAGGCTGAAGGTGCCTGGGATGGAATCCCAGCTTCATTCCGGCCAGGCCTAGGGCGCCTAGGCCAGAACCTTGAACCGCCCGCACCCAGGCCGAAGGTGCCTGGGTGCGTGAAGAGATGATCCCCGAAGACCTCGTGGTGAGGGCGTCTCCCCCTTTTATCTCCTCCCATCAACACCACGGCGGGTTCCCCGCCCCAGCCGTACCATCTCCAGGAAGGAACCAAAAGGGTAGCACTATGGTGATGATTCTACCTGAAGCCTGTAGGTACTCTGCCACCCACAGGCAAAGGAGAATATTACATCCCCCAATCCTCCACGAATAACAAAAAGGGGTCTAAACCCTGACATAATTACACACCTGGGTCACACTACCCTCAGGTGTATCCCACTAAATCTGAAGACCCCGCTACACACTCCCCCTTGTGATTTGACACTGGTCCCCAGCGTCAGGTGCACACCCATGTCTCCTAAGAAGCGGTGACATGGGGCAAGCCCCAGAGGCTGTCCCCAAATTTGTGAATACTAAGTGTGCCAAGACCTGCTCAAAAGGGAAAGGAAAAATATAAAACGATAAACTTTTGCATAAAACATCTATTCTGTACACATGTACAATCCCTCCCATCACTGTCTAAGAACCACCCCATACTCAGTAGTCTTGACCGATGAATCTCCTGCAGAAGGGAAACAAAAACAACATCCTAACAATCTGTGTTAACTTTGAATGAATAGGTCTGTCAGCCGAGAGACCCACTCACTCCAATAAGCAAAGTAATGCATGTGTAAAGTTTTCAAACAATCGTTGCACAACACTGCCACCTGTTGACAGCGCCGCGGTCATGACACTTGCCGAGATCTTCCTTCTTCCTGCTTTCCTACGCTAACTTTTACCCCCAGAGTCTCTGCCTTTGGCACATGAAGAAGAGGGAGAAAAACAACAGCTCCCAAGTTTCCAGTGAATGAAAGAAAAGCCCAAATCAAAACAAAAGTAGGGCGCAGTTCTGAGCGTCTGGGAATGTTCCTTCCAGAAAGTTCAAGAGCAAACAAAATAGGAGCTCACTTCTCCTACAAGTAAAACCTTGGATCCGGCAAAAACAGGGGCTTCAGGTGCTTGTCAAACACTTCCACCGAATATTCAACATCCTCTCCTTCTTTCCTGCAGATGAGCACCTTATTGGCATGAATATGGCGCCCCAGTCTCCAATCAGCTCTACAGTCTCTAAACTTTTTAGATACAGGCGTCGAACACGACAGGTATCGCCGGGCATGAGGCACTTTGAGCTTTTCCCATACAAACTCGTCGCACCACCTGGGTCGCAAAACTTCGACTTCATACAATAAGTCCCGAGGCAAGTAGGGGTACTCCCACCCATATTCACGGGCGACTCTTTGGGAGAAAAGTCTCTGCAATCTGGCTAGAGGTGGCATCACATCTCGCTCGCCTTCTCCTGGCTGTACGATGGCCTCCGGGTGCCGAGGTACCTTCACCATCTCGAGTTGCTTTGCCTTTGGTGCCCGCAATGAAGCACGCTGCGCTCCCACTATCGGAGCGGGTGAAGTGGTTGAAAGTGGAAGGTCAGTCGGAGGACTAGATTTCCTCGGGAACTCCGGGGCCTGCGCCCGGAGCGTACTGTCTTCTATGGACATGGGGGAATCCTGCGGTTTACACAGCACAGGTAGTGGGCGTCTGTCCCAGCCCTTCCGGTGAAACAGTTCGTCTATTTCTCCGTCATCACCACAGTCTGACAACGACTCTAGGTCGGAGGTGTCATACATCTCGGCGGGAAGGTAGTCTCTAGTAGACGGAAGGCTACCCTCCCTTGCGGGCTCCACTGGCTGTGGACTCCCGACACCTCCAACCAACACCACAGTCCCAGCCCCTAGCTCACCTGGACCTTCTGAAGAACTGGGATGTCCGGGACTCTCTTCTCTACCGGCGCCATCTAGGCCAGGCAAGCGGCGGGGTGAAGCTCGACCACGACCATAGGATGCCTGTACCAGGCCGACTTTCCTCTTCGGAGGTGGCAGCAGGGAATCTGTGGTGACCGAAGCAGTGTCCTCGGATTTCTCTCTTTCCGTCTCTGGTTGGGCAGTCACGTCGCCCTGGTCAGCGCGTACGGGGACCTCCGCGAAGGCCTGGATCTCTCCCTCCGGAGTTGCGGTTCCTGTGATGCAGTTGAGGCGAAGGGCCCGGGGCCTTACTGTGGATGATTCGACCTCAAAAAGAAACTCTTTGCACGCTTCACATCGCCCGAACGGCTTTAGTTGGACCACCAGTCCCGAGCATCCGGGACAGTTCACACCGAGGGCCTCCGTGTCTCTGCATGAATACAGAGCCAACTGTCCTCGGGGCCTGAGCCTTATCCCCGTGTCTGTCAGGGGAGCAGCAAATGCAGTCATCTTCATAGGGTAAGATACCGGCATAAACGGAGAGCTTGAATTCATTCTGACCACTTGCTGCTCCATCACGCGCTGACCACGCGCCGGAGTCTCCACGTGTATCTCCACACGTGGCCAGACTCCTCCCACGACTTGCACGTTTTTGCGGGCTTCCGCCAGCCTCGGCCCACAAATTTCGCAGTCATGGGGTGCCTCGTGGCGCAGTGCATTAACAGTCCCCACATGTAGTACTTCACACGGCTGGACCTCTCCCTTTTTACGCTCCTCCGCGTGTGCCTTTCCCGACTTAGGGTCATGTCCACAACTCCGAGCAGGGATGCACTTTGGCCAATCACATGGCCGACCTGCTCGGAACTCCTCCGGGCAGCAAAGTTCAAACACAGACGTTCTCAGTTCCATCGTTGAGACACACACAATCCCGGACGAGCCCCCACGTGTAGCGGCCTCCTCACCCCGTCCTCTTTAGCTAGGGGTATGTCACGCGACAGAGTGAGGTGCGCTACGGCCCATGTCCTCCCCATAACTGTGGGTGAGGTGAAGGCCAATATCTGAAGTTTCCTCGGGCCGGTGTGTCTTGGGCATGTACCGAGTCTGTTGGGCAGAAAACCACTAAACCACCCTTTGCTCCCATTAACAGAGTCCATACACCGATCACAGTCCAACTGTTGGTTTTATTTCGTATCTCCACATACAGGCAATGCGATGGCAGGATACGGTGGGATGAGCAGGTCGAGACACTATACTGATCCGGGTCGCTACACCCCCTGTGCTATGACCAAGGGTTGCAGGAGTCTTAATTCGAACACTTCCGCTGCGTTGCAGCCCCTATCAGGGGAAGATGTCCCCCAAGAGAGTTACCGGAGGCCCATCCGTCACCGGGTTGACGCTGCACCGGAATCTTCGGACGGGTGACCTCCCCAGCCTCCTCACCTCAGATGCGGGTCCCCTCGCAAGGGGCGCCCTGGACTCACTTCACCCTTGCGGGACCCAGTCGGAGTCACTGGGTCCCAGGCCTCCTCGATAGTACCTCATCCCAGGCTGAAGGTGCCTGGGATGGAATTCCAGCTTCATTCCGGCCAGGCCTAGGGCGCCTAGGCCGGAACCTTGAACCGCCCGCACCCAGGCCGAAGGTGCCTGGGTGCGTGAAGAGATGATCCCCGAAGACCTCGTGGCGAGGGCGTCTCCCCCTTTTATCTCCTCCCATCAACACCACGGCGGGTTCCCCGCCCCGGCCATACCATCTCCAGGAAGGAACCAAAAGGGTAGCACTATGGTGATGATTCTACCTGAAGCCTGTAGGTACTCTGCCACCCACAGGCAAAGGAGAATATTACATCCTCCAATCCTCCACGAATAACAAAAAGGGGTCTAAACCCTGACATAATTACACACCTGGGTCACACTACCCCCAGGTGTATCCCACTAAATCTGAAGACCCCGCTACACATTATACAATTTTCCTGTTCAATCTTCCTTTAGATTTAACAAACCACCTAATATGAGGCCAAACTTAAACATTTTAAATTTCTATGCAATCAGACTATGCACTACATAGTTGAAGGTAAATCTAAAGGAAATTGAATAAGAAAATTGTATAATGTATGGTCAGCTTAAATAAGACAAAACAAGCATTTAACCCTTGCACTGCAGTGTGTGTGTGTGTACATGTGTGTGTGGGGGGGAGGAGGTGTGTTCAATGTAGAAATTATGAAATTTGAATACCCAGAGTCTAGATTTCAAAGCCCAATTAAACCCAATTATATCAACAAAAAACATTCCATGTTTCTGCTCATTCTCATACCAAATATTCTATAAATGTCGGGCCTTGTGGTTCGATTTTTGTTACTCTGACTGGTATAAACAACTTACACTGTAATTGTGAAGTACTGTAAAGTCATGTACACACAACCATTTTTTCCGACGGGAAAACTGCTATGAGAGCTTTTGGCCGGGAATCCCGGCCGTGTGTATGCTCCATCGCAGTTTTTCCGACGGAAAACTGGGGACAAAAAAAGGGAACAGGATCTCTTTTCCCATCAGGAAAAAATTCTGGCGGGAAAACCATTCGTCTGTATGCTTTTCCGAGGGGAAAAAAAACGTGCATGCTCGGAAACAATTTGACGCATGCTCGGAAGCATAGAACTTCATTTTGTCGGCTCATCATAGTCTTTTACGTTACCGTGTTCTTGGCAGTCAAAAGTTCACCAGACTGAGCGTGTGTATGCAAGGCAGGCTTGAGAGGAATTCTGTCGGGAAAACCGTTGTTTTTTTTTTTTGACGGAAAAACCGGCCGTGTGTACTAGGCATGAGGCTTGCTGACCAGGAAAATCTTGTCTACACTGTGTTTGTAGTTAACGCTATTTTACTGTTTATTATTTTCTTTCTTTGAACTTGGATGGACTATATTTCTTCATCCTCTCCAACCTGTAGCCACTTTTATGGTGATTATTTAATCTGCATGTTTCTTTTGATGCTCTTCCCACCTACCCACCCCCCTCCCCTACTTACCCTTTATGTTCCCCTTTGCATCTTATCTATGTGATGTTGGGTTCTCTGCATTTCCCTCTGCTAATAGATCAATGGCGTTATCTCCCAATCCTGTTTTGTAGCATCCAAATAATGTCAAAAAAATGTTTTGATAGCCTTTTTTGGGAATGTAAAGTACAGTATCTCACAAAAGTGAGTACACCCCTCACATTCTTGTAAATATTTTATTATAACTTTTCATGTGACAACACTGAAGAAATGACACTTTGCTACAATGTAAAAGTAGGGAGTGTACATCTTGTATAACAGTGTAAATTTGCTGTCCCCTCAAAATAACTCAACACATAGCCATTAATGTCTAAACCGCTGACTAAAAATGTCCAAATTGGGCCCAATTAGCCATTTTCCCTCCCAGTGTCATGTGACTCATTGGCGTTACAAGGTCCCAGGTGTGAATGGGAGTCGGTGTTGTAAATTTGGTGTTATCGCTCTAACTTTCTCATACTGGTCACTGGAGGTTCAACATGCCACCTCATGGCAAAGAACTCTCTGAGGATCTGAAAAAAATAATGTTTGTTCTACATAAAGATGGCCTAGGCTATAAGAAAATTGCTAAGACCCTGAAACTGAGCTGCATCAAGACCATACAGCGGTTTAACAGGACAGGTTCCACTCAGAACAGGCCTCGCCATGGTCGACCAAAGAAGTTAAGTGCACGTGTACAGTGTCATATCCAGAGATTGTCTTTGTGAAATAGACGTATGAGTGCTGCCAGCATTGCTGAAGAGTTTGAAGGGATGGGGGGTAGACTTGTGCACAACGGAAAAATTCGTTCCGTTTCGGTTCGTTTCTTTCCGGTCCTGTTGATTCGTAATCATTCGTAATTTTGCTAGACGGGATTTTTCGTGTTCGGACTCATTCGTATTTTTGCAAGCGACATTTTTCGTTGAATTTTTTGTTGCTTTATAATTCGTACTTTCGGTAGAGTACGTTGTTTTTCGTTGATTCTGGACACAACTCCTACTTTCGTAACTTTTTTTGGGTTCGTACTTTCGGTAGAGTACGTTGTTTTTCGTTGATTCTGGGCACAACTCCTACTTTCGTAACTTTTTTTGGGTTCGTTGATTCGTAATTTTCCGTGTCTCTCTCACAACGACGCTGCCTATTATGCCTAATGTGCTTCGAATGGATTTGTACTTTTCTAAATACATAGCGGTTATTTGTAACGATTCGAAATCTCGTATTTTACTTTCGTTTTTAACATGCGGCTATAGGCTCCGCCCCTGTACACCATTTTGAGAGGGTTCAGCACGGTGAGGGAGAAGCAGAGAGCAGAGCAGAGTGTTATTGTGCTTCGAATGGATTCGAAATCTCGTATTTTACTTTCGTTTTTTGCATGCGGCTATAGGCTCCGCCCCTGTACACCATTTTGAGAGGGTTCAGCACGGTGAGGGAGAAGCAGAGAGCAGAGCAGAGTGAGTGTTATTGTGCTTCGAATGGATTTGAAATCTCGTATTTTACTTTCGTTTTTTCATGCGGCTATAGCCTCCGCCCCTGTACACCATTTTGAGAGGGAGTTCAGCACGGTGTGGGAGAAGCAGAGAGCAGAGCAGAGTGAGTGTTATTGTGCTTCGTATGGATTCGTACATTCGTAACTTTTTCATAACGAATTATGCCGAAGACATTCCGGCATTCGCTATTTGCGGTATAATTTATTTCGGATTCGGTCTTATTCGTAATTGCTTTGTTCGGAAATTCGAATGCTTCCGAATGTCTGAAAGTTGCTAAATTCGGACGAATTTCAATTCGTTACGAAACGAATTGCACAAGCCTAATGGGGGGTCAGCCTGTCAGTGCTCAGACCGTACGCCCAGAAGGAAACCTCTTCTAAAGCTGATACACAAGAAAGCCCGCAAACAGTTTGCTGAAGCGAAGCAGACTAAGGTCATGGATTACTGGAACTATGTCCTGTGGTCTGATGAGACTAAGATAAACGTATTTGGTTCAGATGATGTCAAGCGTGTGTGGCGGCAACCAGGTGAGAACTGGAGTACAAAGTGTGTCTTGCCTACAGTCAAGCATGGTGGTGGGAGTGTCATGGTCTAGGGCTGCATGAGTACTGCCGGCACTGGGGAGCTACAGTTCATTGAGGAAACCATGAATGCCAACATGTACTGTGACATACTGAAGCAGAGCATGATCCCCTCCCTTCAGAGACTGGGTTTCAGGTCAGTATTAAAACATTATAACGACCCCAAACACACCTCCAAGATGACCACTGCTTTGCTAAAAAAAGCTGAGGGTAAAGGTGATGGACTGGCCAAGCATGTCTCCAGATCTAAAACCCATTGAGCATCTGTGGAGCATTCTCAAATGGAAGGTGGAGGAGCGCAAGGTCTCTAACATCCCTCAGCTCCATGATGTCGTCATGGAGGAGTGGAAGAGGACTCCAGTGGCAACCTGTGAAGCTCTGGTGAGCTCCATGCCTAAGAGGGTTAAGGCAATGCTGGAAAATAATGGTGGCCATGCAAAATATTGACACTTTGGGACCAAAAAAGTGCTTAAGCCCACAAAACAACCATTCACTTTTTGGTTTCTTCATTCTTTCTCTTACTCTTGGGGTTGATTTGCAAAAGAATCTGCACTTTGCATGGGGATTTTCCATTAGTCTAGTGAATGAGGTGCAACTCTGCTGACTTCTATCATCCAATCATGTGTAGGAAAAAAATACTTAAAATAAAACAGAAATTTGGAGTGCTGCTTATCTATCACATATTTTATGAGATAGATAGGCAGCACTCTTAATTGTTGTTATATTTTCACTATCTGATGTTCAATAAAACACAATATAACAGCAGCTACCATAAAGCACAAGGTGCATTTTAGTTTAACCATTGCACGCAGATATTCATAGTTAGGGATGACCCGAACACCCCCCGGTTCAGTTTGCAGCAGAACATGCGAACAGGCAAAAAATTTGTTTGAACGCGCGAACACCGTTAAAGTCTATGGGACACGAACGTGCAAAATCAAAAGTGCTATTTTTAAAGGCTTATATGCAAGTTATTGTCATAAAAAGTGTTTGGGGACCTGGGTCCTGCCCCAGGGGACATGTATCAATGCAAAAAAAAAGTTTTAAAACTGAAGTTTTTTCGGGAGCAATGATTTTAATAATGCTTAAAGTGAAACAATAAAAGTGAAATATTCCTTTAAATTTCGTACCTGGGGGGTGTCTATAGTATGCCTGTAAAGTGGCGTATGTTTCCCGTGTTTACAACAGTCCCTGCACAAAATGAAATTTCTAAAGGAAAAAAAGTAATTTAAAACTACTCGCGGCTCCCTCAAAATCCATACCAGACCCTTCAGGTCTGGTATGGATCTTAAGGGGAACCCAGCGCCAAAATAAAAAAAAAATGGCGTGGGGTTCCCCCCAAAAATCCATACCAGACCCTTATCCGAGCACTCAACCTGGCAAGCCACAGGAAAAAAGGGGGGACGAGAGAGCGCCAATGCTCCTGAACCGTACCAGGCCACATGCCCTCAACATGGGGAGGATGTCCCCATGTTGATGGGGACAAGGGTCTCATTCCCACAACCCTTGCCCGGTGGTTGTGGGGGTCTCCGGGCGGGGGGCTTATTGGTATCTGGAAGACCCCTTTAACAAACCCCGCCACCCTCTGACACAATGGGGAAACGCCGGGGTTACCTAGTGACATGTACAGGTGACCCCACCCCCTTCTGGCGCAACACGAGTTTCCTATTGCGTCAGAGCCTGGCGGGGTCACCCCCGCACGTGACGTGTGGCCCCACCCTCAGCTATTTAACAGCTGTCATGTCGAGAGAGCGTCATTCGGCGGGTCCCTCCCATGGAGGCAGGATCGTGTCGGCGTTGTTTTTTTTCTCCGTATACTCCGAAGAGTGGATTTACATCGCTGGAATTTTTTTTTCTTTTTCTTTTTTCTTTTTAATAAAGGACTTGTTCCAAGCTGTGTACTGTGGTTTTAAAATTTTTGACACTTTTTTGTGAAATGGTAGGGGTACAATGTAAAGAAGGCTTCCAGATTCTGATAAGCCCCCCGCCCGCAGACCCCCACAACCACCAGGCAAGGCTTGTGGGGATGAGGCCCTTGTCCCCATCAACATGGGAACATCCTTCCCATGTTGGGGGCATGTGGCCTGGTACGGTTCAGGAGGAGGGGGGCGCTCTCTCGTCCCCCCATCTTTTCCTGCGGCCTGCCAGGTTGCGTGCTCGGATAAGGGTCTGGTATGGATTTTTGGGGGGAACCCCACGTCATTTTTTTTGGGGGGGGTGGGGTTCCCCTTAAAATCCATACCAGACCTGAAGGGTCTGGTATGGATTTTGAGGGGGGCCCCTAAGCCATTTAAAAAAAAATTGGCTCAGGGTTCCCCTTAATATCCATACCAGACCTGAAGGGCCTGGTATGAAATTTGGGGGGACACCCACACATTTTTTATTTTGGTTTTGCTGTTTTTTTCAATGACTTTTATCTGTATTGCCGGGACCCGACAATTCATTATAGCGGCGAGTAGTTTTAAATGACTTTTTTTCCTTTAAAAATATCATTTTGTGCAGGGACTGTTCTAAACACGGGAAAACTTGCGCCACTTTACAGGCATACTATAGACACCCCCCAGGTACGAAATTTAAAGGAATATTTCACTTTTATTGTTTCACTTTAAGCATTATTAAATCACTGCTCCCCAAAAAACTGCAGTTTTTAAAACTTTTTTTGTATTGATACATGTCCCCTGGGGCAGGACCCAAGTCCCCAAACACTTTTTATGACAATAACTTGCATATTACCTTTAAAATTAGCACTTTAGATTTCTCCCATAGACTTTTAAAGGGTGTTCCGCGGCTTTCGAATTTGCCGCAAACACCCCAAATTGTTCGCTATTCGGCGAACGGGCGAACAGCTAATGTTTGAGTCAAACTCATGTTCGACCTGAACATAAAGCTCATCCCTATTCATAGTTAACCTCCCTGGTGGTCTGATCATGTCAGATTTTTGATGCTGAAAGCGGTACATTGTTTTCCATGGAAATTTGGCGTTTTATATTGTAGGCCTGTAATTCTTATGCCGCGTTCACATGGCCAGACTTGCCACCAGAAAAACATCCGTCGGAATTTCCGACTGAAAAATAGAGAACCTGCTCTCTATCTAAGTCCGTCTGAAATTCTGACGGAAAAAGTCAGATGGGGCATAAACACGGTCGGAATATCCGACCAAAAGCTCCCATCGGACTTTTTCCATTGGAAATTCCGACCGTGTGTACGCAGCATTAGGAATAACAAACTTAAATCTGTCCAAACAAGAGTCTAATAGACATCCCGGGTTTGATAAAGTTTGAAACACAAAATCATAAATTATAATGTAATAAATAACTATAAATACTTCCTGATCAGCCGTGATTCGACACGGCTGATCACATGGTAAAAAGCCTCCGACGGAGGCTTTTTACCGAGATCAGTGTAGCGGTGGGTCAGACTGACCCACCGCTCCACCGATCGCCGCGATGCGCGCCCCCCCGGGCGCGCGGCGGCTGTTATCCTGCAGGACGTCATATGACGTCCAGTGTGGATAACAGAACCACTTCCCGGACGTCAATTTGCTATTGACTGGGCGGGAAGTGGTTAAATTTCGTACCTGGGGTGTGTATGGTATGCATGTAAAGTCGCGCTTGTTTCCAGTGCTTAGAACTGTCCCTGCACAAAGTGTCATTTCTGAAGGAAAAAAAGTCATTTAAAACTCACTCGCGGCTATTAACCTCCCTGGCGGTATGATTCTGTCAGATTTTAGGTGCTGAAAGCGGTACCATTATTCTGCATGGAAATTTGGCGTTTTATATTGCAGGCCTGTAATTCTTAGGAATAACTCACTTAAATCTGTCCAAACCAGAGTCTAGTAGACATCCCGGGTATGATAAAGTTCAAAAAACAAAATTATACATTATAATAAAATAAATAACTATAAAATAATTATAACAAATAATAATATAATAATAATAAAAGTGTTTTTCAGTGTTTGATGACGAATTTCCCCACAAATCGCTATCGCTTAATTCTGCGAGTGATTCTAATTTATTATCGCTGTTTTCTAGCTGGTCTAAAACCACTTTTGACATAAAGGGACACTTTTTGGTTACTATGGACAATCTCCAGTTTCCAGGCAGAAAAAAAAAGTTTTTATTATATAAAAGTGCATGCAGGACACTGGGCAGACCACTAGGGACAATGGGGGTGTGTAATTATTACATACAGTACTGTAATCTGTAAGATTACAGTATACTGTATGTGTATTGTGTTTTAACTTTTTTGAATTTGGCGCCGATCTCCGTCCCCGTGCGTCGCAGGGAACGGAGCTCGGCGGCATTCGGCAGTGTGTGAATCGAGCGAGATGACGGCTCGATCACACAGCGGGGAAGCATCACAGGATCCAGGGGACAAGGTAAGTAACTCCTGCCTGGATCACTGCGACGCAGCACGAGTCTGGCTCGGGGTTACCGCTTTTGGTGCTGAAATTTAACCCCGAGCCAGACTTGGGAATACCGCCAGGGAGGTTAATGAATTGTCGGCTCCCGGCAATACATACAAAAGTCATTGATAAAAAAAAAGCGTGGGGGTTCCCCCAAATTCAATTACCAGGCCCTTCAGGTCTGGTATAGATATTAAGGGGAACCCTGCCGCAAATTTAAAAAAAAAATGCGTGTGGTTCCCCCCAAATATCCATACCAGGCCCTTCAGGTCTGGCATGGATTTTAAGGGGAACTCCACCCCAAATTTAAAAAATATGGCGTGGAGTCCCCCCAAAAATCCATACCAGACCTTTATCCGAGCACGCAACCTGGCAGGCCGCAGGAAAAGAGGGGGGAACGAGAGAGCGCCCCCCCCTCCTGAACCGTACCAGGCCACATGCCCTCAACATGGGGAGGATGTCCCCATGTTGATGGGGACAAGGGCCTCATCCCCACAACCCTTGCCCGGTGGTTGTGGGGGTCTGCGGGCAGGGGGCTTATCGGAATCTGGAAGACCCCTGTAACAAAGGGGACTCCCAGGTCCCGGCCCCCCCATGTGAATTGGTAAGGGGTACATTGTACCCCTACCATTTCACGAAGAAAGTGTAAAAAAAAACAAAAAAACACACAAACACCTTGGAAAAGTCCTTTATTAAAAAAATAAAAATCAAAAACCCATTCCAGCGATGAAATCCATTGTCCCACGGCGATCCGATGTCCAGCGCTGTCCGTCATTGGCTGAGCCTGAGCGGACCTGATGGGGATCTTCCTCCGCAGTCTATTAAATGTATAGACCCGCCCCTTCTGAAGTTCCCCATCAGGTCCGCTCAGCCAATGACTAGGTGTAAGGCTAAGCGGACCAGATGCGGAACGTGAGAAGGGGCGGGTCTATTCATTTATTACACAGTGGAGGAAGTTCCCCATCAGGTCCGCCCCCTCGTATTTCAGACCCCGCCTACGTCATTGGCCTGAGCGGACCTGATGGGGAACTTCCTCCGCTCTGACACATGATTGAGTATTGTATCAAAGTAGCTATTCACCACATTCACTAAGCTAAGGGGAAATTCCCTTGAAAAGTGCAAATCCCTTTCAAACTGAACAGCTTATTTGCTTTAGTAAATCAACCTCAAAGTGTGAATCATTTCACAACATCACAAGTTTCTGAGATTTTGTAATCACCACATCTGACAGCAATAATCATCGCAAGGCCAAGGTTGTTTGAATCATGCATCTTTTTCATTCTGTATCCTTGAGAAACAACTGATTATCTGTCTGTTTTATGTTATCAGTTTTATCCACATGATTTATTGCTCATCTCTTTGCAGTAACAAGCAATTGTATTTGGTATAGTGGCTGCTGACTTTGTATGCACTTGCTTATGTATGATTATAGGTGTGTTCTCTCTCTCTCTCTCTCTCTCTCTCGCTCTCTCTCTCTCTCTCTTCTCTTCTCTTCTCTTTTCTCTCTTTCTCTCGACACACGTTTTCTTTTTAGCTTATTAAAGATGATCAACTTTTTTAGAACACTACATGGGTCCTGGGAGACCTGAAAAGAACAAAAACATTTGTGAATGTCCATGATCATTTAAGCCTTGTACACACAACCGAGTTTCTCGTCCAAAACCGACAAGAAAAGTGCAGAGAGAGCTTTATTGTCGAGAAAAACGTTTGTGTGTATGGTTTTACGACGAGAAAACTGCAGTGAATCTCGACGAGAAAGATAGAGAACCTGCTCTCTTTTTTCTCGTCCGGATTCTAGATTTTCTCGTCGTGTTTCTCGTCGGCCTGTTTTGCGATGAGAAAATGGTTCGTGTGTATGCTTTTACGACTCTTCAAAAAGCGCGCATGCTCAGAATCAAGTATGAGACGGGAGCGCATCTTCTGGTAAAACAAACCTTCGTAATGGAGATAGCACATTCGTCCCGCTGTAAATTATTGCATCGTTTAAATGTTGTGCATTTAAAACTTCTTTAGAATGTTACAATAATGAAAACTAATGAACTTGTTTTGCTGCTGATATTCACAGAGTTCTGACTATCTATTTTAAACCTTTTTCATGCTGATCTTAAGAAGATTTAGCTGTATTATATCGTGCAAGATCTTCTGAATATTTTTATGTTTAAAATGTTTTAGATAGATGTTAATTTTAATTTTCCTTTTTTTTGATAGTGATCTCCATGATTTTATTTTTAATTTTTGTTGTGTCAAGTTTACACCATAATTTTTTTTTTATAACACCTTTAACCACTTAACGACCGCTCACTGTATATGTACGTCGGCAGAATGGCACCGACAGGCACAATCACGTACAGTGTACGTGATCGCCTTTGTACAGTTGGGGGGTCCGATCGGACCCCCCTCCTATACAGTGAGTGGCCGTTTATCGTTGGGGAGCGATCCGAGATGAGGGGACGGCCATTCGATTCCGGCCACCCCCTCGCGATTGCTCCCGGCGAATGAAAATGCTCCCTCTGCCCGTGTAATGTAAACACAGGCAGAGGAAGCAGGAGGAAGTGATGTCATCTATCCTCGCAGCGGTCTTTTCGTCCGCAGCGCCAAGGAGAGAAGAAGCAGGTTAGTGCACCAACAGTCCACTGACACTTAGGTACACATAGGCACATATTTCACCCCCCAGTCACCCCCAGATCACCCCCCAGGTCACCCCCCAGCCCCCAATCACAGTGTCACTGATTGCAGTGATCATTTATTTTACTGATCACTGCATTTAGTGTCATCTGTGACAGTAAAAAGTTGCAGGGCAGTTAGGTTTATGCCCCTTTAGGTCCAGGGTAGCCCCCTAACCCCCTCTAATAAAGGTTTAACCCCTTGATCGCCCCCCAGGTAACCCTTTCACCCCCTAACGCCAGCGTCACTAAGCGATCGTATTTTCGATCGCTGTATTTAGTGCCGGTGGTGCCCTAGATAGCCAGTTATTTATTTTTAGTTTCGCCGCAGGTTTTTATAGCGTCAGGTACCCCCATATATTATTTTAACCCCCTGATTGCCCCTAGAGTTAACCCTTTCACCAGTGATCACCGTATAAGCGTCACTGGTGACACTGGTTACCCAGTTAGTTATTTAGTTATTTAGGTAACCCGTCAGGTTTTTATATAGCGTCGGGTACCCCCATATTTAACCTAATAAAGGTTTTAACCCCCTGATTGCCCCTAGTTAACCCTTTCACCAGTGATCACCATATAAATGTTACGGGTGACGCTGGTTGGTTAGTTTGCTTTTTATAGCATCAGGGCACCCGCCGTATATAACCCAATAAAGGTTTAACCCCCTGATCGCCCGGCGGGTGAGATCAATTAGGTTTTAGCGCCAGAGAGGGTCTGCGTCACCCCAGGCAGCGTTAGGTTAGTGCCAGTAACGCTAACACCCATGCGCAAAGCATACACCTCCCTTAGTAGTATAGTATCTGAACAGATCAATATCTGATCTGATCAGATCTATACTAGCGTCCCCAGCGGTTTAGGGTTCCCAAAAACACAGTGTTAGTGGGATCAGCCCAGATACCTGCTAGCACCTGCGTTTAGCCCCTCCGCCCAGCCCAGCCCACCCAAGTGCAGTATCGATCGATCACTGTCACTTACCAAACACAAAACACATAACTGCAGCGTTCGCAGAGACAGGCCTGATCCCTGCGATCGCTAACAGTTTTTTTTGTAGCGTTTGATATATTTGCTGACGACAGTCAGGTGCTTTTTTTCCTGTGAATCTTACTAGTGTACCCCTAAATTTAGAGCCCAAAATGGCAAGTCGAAGGTACACTAGTAAAGAGGCCTACGAGATTCTGAGCATGACAGATAGTGAAGAGGAGGTCACGCATCTGTCAGATTCAGGCTCAGAATATCTTCCCGTAGAAGACAGTGACGTCAGCGGCCCCACGTCAGATAGCTCTGCCAACGAAGTTGAGGTCCCTGCTAAGGTCAGGCATACCCGATCCCGATCTTCTGAGGTTGTTGAGGAGCAAGAACCGCAGGGCTCTCGTATCATGGAGCAGAGTAGTACTAGCACCGCTATTCCTTCTGGTGAATTGGCAAGCACCAGCGGCCTAGTACAGCCTGGGCGTACATCCAGCACTGCAGTATCACGTGGTGACGTGGCGAGTCCCATAAGTGCAGTTCAAGCTGGCGAGGTGGCAAGCACAAGTAGTGTCCCACTGCCACCAATAAGAAGACAAAGGCAGGCCCGTCGTACCCATAGTGCCCTTCCTGCAGAATTCGCCTATCCTGATTGGGTCCCCACCACTTCTGCAGAACCCGTACTTCCCCCATTCACTGCCCAACCCGGTATTCAGGTGGAAACAGCTGATTTTATGCCAATTGATCATTATTCGCTGTTTTTCACGGAAGATCTCTATAGATCTATTGTGGACCAGAGTAATTTATATGCTGGTCAATTCATCGCCGCTAATCCCCAGTTGCCTTCCATTGCCAAAGATTGGAAACCAATTACGGTTTCCGAATTTAAGACCTTTCTGGGCCTTTCCCTCAACATGGGCACACATAAATTCCCGTCATTGCGTGCTTATTGGTCCACGCACCCAATTGACCACATGCCCGTGTTCTCTGCCTCCATGCCCAGGAAACGATACGAGCAGATTTTGCGGTTCATGCACTTCAACGACAATGAACTTTGTCGTCCACGTGGGGACCCTGAATACGACCGGCTCTATAAAATTTGGCCCCTCATAAACGACTTCAACGAACGTTTTGCAGCCTTGTTTACTCCCGATCAAGTTGTCTGCGTTAATGAGTCCCTGATTAAATTTTCTGGCCGCTTAGCTTTCAAGCAGTACCTTCCCAGCAAGCGTACCAGATACGGGGTCAAGCTCTATAAGTTCTGTAATAGGGCAACAGGCTATGTATGGAGCTTTATGGTTTATGAGGGAAAAGATAGTCATGTTGAGCCGGTCAACTGCCCGGATTACATAGGGAGCGCTGGCAAGATAGTGTGGAAATTGGTGTCACCCTTATTCGGAAAGGGGTACCACTTGTATGTGGACAATTATTACACAAGCGTGCCACTGTTTAGTCACTTGTTTGATCATCAGATTGGAGCATGTGGCACCGTGCGACCTAATCGCTGGGGCTTTCCCCAGCGGCTTGTAGATGCTTAGGCTGGAGGAGAGAGCCTGCGTAAAGTGTAATAATTTGCTCGCTATGAAGTGGAGGGACAATAAGAATGTTTTCCTTCTTACCTCCCTTCATGCAGACATGACAGTCCAAATTCCTACGGCGACTGGTGTTGTGGAGAAACCCCTCTGTGTCCACGAATATAACAAAAATATGGGAGGGGTGGACCTCAACGACCAGTTGTTGGCGCCGTATCTAATTGACCGTAAGGCGAGACGCTGGTACAAAAAAGTGTCTCTATCCTTATTTCAATTGGCTTTGCTGAACGCTCATGTGCTATACAGAGCTTCAGGCGGGACTTTATCTCTTCTAAAATTCCAGAATGAGATTGTCACAGAACTCCTGTATCCAGGCAGTTCTGCACCTCACCAACCCCAACCAAATGTAGTAAGCCGGCTGCATGAGAGGCATTATACGTACGTCCTCCCGAGTACTCCTACTTAACGAGCCCCCCAAAAAAGATGTCGTGTCTGTAGCAAACGCGGATTTAGGCGTGACACCCGTCATTATTGTCCACTCTGTCCTGACAAGCCTGGTCTTTGCCTTGGTGAATGTTTTGAACGCTACCACTCAAAAGTGAAGTTTTAGCGTAGGGTACAGCATTTCAC
This sequence comes from Rana muscosa, assembly GCA_029206835.1. Lineage (NCBI taxonomy): Eukaryota > Metazoa > Chordata > Amphibia > Anura > Ranidae > Rana > Rana muscosa. The sequence goes on from CM055117.1 coordinate 497,728,172, forward strand.
AGACTAGGACACACTTACACAGGGTCTCCCAAGATGCCATTACATTTTGAGAGACCCGAACCATTACAGTTGTTAAAGTTACAAAAAAAAAGTGTAAAAAAGAAAAAAAAAACGTAAAACACAAAAAAAATATAAAATAAAAAAACCAAAAATAGTTGTCGTTTTATTGTTCTCTCTCTCTCTCTCTCTCTCTCTCTCTCTCTCTCTCTATTTTCTCTCTATTGTTCTGCTCTTTTTTACTGTATTCCATTCTGCAATGTTTTATCATGCTTGCTTTTCAGGTATGTAATTTTTTGTTTTCAGGTGCGCCATTCAACTGCAGCGCGGAATTATTTATCTTGACAGCAACAGCGTTTGCTCCCACGATACATAAAGCCGTGACTCCAGTGCTGTAGGAGGTGATTTCACCACCACAGTTAAAAAAAAGAGCATATATGCCGAAGCATGGGGGCAGCAGGGGCGGAGGAGCAATTTTGCTCCAAATGCCGCGTACATACGGTCGAAATTCCGACGGAGGCTTGCCCGTGGAAAAGTCCGACCGTGTGTACGCGGCATAACCTTTTATGCCGCGTACATACGGTCGAAATTCCGACGAAGGCTTGCCGTGGAAAAGTCTGACCGTGTGTACGCGGCATAACTTTTTTGCGGGAGGATGCCCCCATGCTTCGGCATATATATATTTTAGGCACAGGTTGCGTTAAAAAATTTTTTTATTTTTTACTAGGTTTTGTTTTGGTATTTGCTTTGCAGGTATGGTATGGTAAGGTCTTACTGTTGTACTGTAATGTTACTTTGTTTTAATGTTAACCATCATTTGCTTAGCAGGTACGCCATTCAGTTGCAGCGCGGATCTATTTATCTTGACAGCAACAGCGTTTGCTCCCACGATACATAAAGCCGTGACTCCAACGCTGTAGGAGGTGATTTCACCACCACAGTTAAAAAAAAGAGCATATATGCCGAAGAATGGGGGCAGCAGGGGCGGAGGAGCGATTTTGCTCCTAATGCCGCGTATATACGGTCGAAATTCCGACGGAGGCTTGCCCGTGGAAAAGTCCGACCGTGTGTACGCGGCATAACCTTTTATGCCGCGTACATACGGTCGAAATTCCGACAAAGGCTTGCCCGTGGAAAAGTCCGACCGTGTGTACGCGGCATAACTTTTTTGCGGGAGGATGCCCCCATGCTTCGGCATATATGCCCATCATTAGAAGTGGGTGGATGAAGGGAGGTATTCTAATGGTGGGCATACCCACAGATCAATCTCTTTTTTTTGTTCAGCCAACAGGCTGCATGAAAAAAAAGATTACAATACATGTCCAACAAGGACCAGCAACGTACTGGTATGTTGCTGGACTTTCAATGTTTATACCAGAATGATGCCAGCAGGTTTAGGTATCATCTTGGTATCATTCTTTTCAGCCAGTGGCCGGCTTTCATGTAAAAGCAATTCTAGCAGATAATTAGCCTCTAGACTGCTTTTACAAGCAGTGGGAGGGAATGCCCCCCCCCCCCGGATATAAACAGCGCCATTGGGAAATTGGGAAAGCATTTTATCACACCGATCTTGGTGTGGTCAGATGCTTTGAGGGCAGAGGAAAGATCTAGGGTCTAACCCCCCAATTTTTTTAAAAAAAAGAGTACCTGTCACTACTTATTGCTATCATAGGGGATATTTACATTCCCTGAGATAACAATAAAAATGTTAAAAAATAATAATATGGAAGGAACAGTTTAAAAAAAAAAAAAAGAAAAGCAAAATAAATAATAAAAAAAAAAAAGCACCGCTGTCCCCCCTGCTCTTGCGCAAAGGCGAACGCAAGCGTCAGTCTAGCGTTATATGTAAACAGCAATTGCATCATGCATGTGAGGTATCACCACGAAGGTCAGATCGAGTGCAGTAATTTTAGCAGTAGACCTCCTCTGTAAATCTAACGTGGTAACCTGTAAAGGCTTTTAAATGCTTTTAAAAATGAATGTAGTTTGTCGCCGCTGCGCGTTTGTGCGCAATTTTAAAGCATGTCGTGTTTGGTATCCATGTACTCGTCTAAGATCATCTTTTTTATTTCATCAAACATTTGGGCAATATAGTGTTTTTTAGTGCATTAAAAATAAAAAAAGTGTGTTTTCCCCCCAAATAATGCGTTTGAAAAATCGCTGCGCAAATACTGTGTGGAAAAAAAAATGCAACACCCACTATTTTAATCTGTAGGGCCTTTGCTTTAAAAAAATGTATAATGTTTGGGGGTTCAACATAAGTTTCTTGCAAAAACATTTTTTTTTCATGTAAACAAAAAGTGTCAGAAAGGGCTTTGTCTTCAAGTGGTTAGAAGAGTGGATGATGTGTGACATAAGCTTCCTAATGTTGTGCATAAAATGCCAGGACAGTTCAAAACCCCCCCATATGACCCCATTTTGGAAAGTAGACACCTCAAGCTATTTGCTGAGAGGCATGTTGAGCCCATTGAATATTTTTTTTTGTCCCAAGTGATTGAATAATGACAAAAAGAAAAAAAAATGTACAAAAAGTTGTCACTAAATTATATATTGCTCAAACATGCCATGGTTATATGTGGAATTGCACCCCAAAATACATTCTGTTGCTTCTCCTGAGTACGGGGATACCACATGTGTGAGACATTTTGGGAGCCTAGCCGCGTACAGGACCCCGAAAACCAAGCACCGCCTTCAGGATTTCTATGGGTGTAAATTTTTGATTTCACTCCTCACTGCCTATCACAGTTTCGGAGGCCATGGAATGCCCAGATGGCACAAACCCCCCCAAATGACCCCATTTTGGAAAGTAGACACCCCAAGCTATTTGCTGAGAGGTATGTTGAGTATTTTGCAGATCTCGCTTTTTGTCACAAAGTTTTGAAAATTGAAAAAAGAAAAAAAAAATATGTCTTTCTTCATTTTCAAAAACAAATGAGAGCTGTAAAATACTCACCATGCCTCTCAGCAAATAGCTTGGGGTGTCTACTTTCCAAAATTGGGTCATTTGTGGGGGTTTTGGGCTATCTTGGCATTTTATGGCCTTCAAAACTGTGATTGATAGGTAGTGAGGAGTGAAATCAAAAATTTGTGCCCTTAGAAATCCTGAAGGCGGTGCTTGGTTTTCGGGGGCTCGTACGCGGCTAGGCTCTCAAAAAGTCCCACACATGTGGTATCCCCGTACTCAGGAGAAGCAGCCAAATGTATTTTGGGGTGCAATTCCGCATATAACCATGGCATGTTTGAGCAATATATCATTTAGTGACAACTTTTTGTACATTTTTTTTTTCTTTTTGTCATTATTCAATCACTTGGGACAAAAAAAAAATATTCAATGGGCTCAACATGCCTCTCAGCAATTTCCTTGGGATGTCTACTTTCCAAAATGGGGTCATTTTGGGGGGTTTTGTGCTATCTTGGCATTTTATGGCCTTCAAAACTGTGATAGGTAGTGAGGAGTGAAATCAAAAATGTATGCCCTTAGAAACCTTGAAGGCGGTGTTTGTTTTTTAATGTCCCATACGCGGCTAGGCTCCCAAAAAGTCCCACACATGTGGTATCCCCGTACTCAGGAGAAGCAGCAGAATGTATTTTGGGGTGTAATTTCACATATGCCCATGGCATGTGTGAGCAATATATCATTTAGTGACAACTTTGTGCAAAAAAAAAAAGTTTGTCATATTCCCGCAACTTGTGGCAAAATATAAAATATTCCATGAACCCAACATGCCTCTCAGTAAATAGCTTGGGGTGTCTACTTTCCAAAATTGGGTCATTTGGGGGGGTTTTGTGCTATTTTGGCATTTTATGGCCTTAAAAACTGTGATAGGTAGTGAGGAGTGAAATCAAAAATTTACGCCCTTAGAAATCCTGAAGGCGGTGCTTGGTTTTTGAGGCCCCGTACGCGGCTAGGCTCCCAAAAAGTCCCACACATGTGGTATCCCCGTACTCAGGAGAAGCAGCAGAATGTATTTTGGGGTGCAATTCCACATATAACCATGGCATGTGTGAGCAATATATAATTTAGTGACAACTTTTTGTACATTTTTTTTTTCTTTTTGTCATTATTCAATCATTTGGGACAAAAAAAAAATATTCAATGGGCTCAACATGCCTCTCAGCAAATAGCTTGGGGTGTCTACTTTCCAAAATAGGGTCATTTGGGGGGGTTTTGTGCCATCTTGGCATTTTATGGCCTTCAAAACTGTGATAGGTAGTGAGGAGTGAAATCAAAAATTTATGCCCTTAGAAACCTTGAAGGCGGTGCTTGGTTTTTGGGGTCCCGTACGCGACTAGGCTCCCAAAAAGTCCAACACATGTGGTATCCCCATACTCAGGAGAAGCAGCAGAATGTATTTTGGGGTGTAATTTCACATATGCCCATGGCATGTGTGAGCAATATATCATTTAGTGACAACTTTGTGCAAAACAAAAAGGTTTGTCATATTCCCGCAACTTGTGGCAAAATATAAAATATTCCATGGACTGAACATGCCTCTCAATAAATAGCTTGGGGTGTCTACTTTCCAAAATGGGGTCATTTGGGGGGGTTTTGTGCTATTTTGGCATTTTATGGCCTTCGAAACTGTGATAGGTAGTGAGGAGTGAAATCAAAAATTTGCGCCCTTAGAAATCCTGAAGGCGGTGCTTGGTTTCCGGGGTCCCGTACGTGGCTAGGCTCCTAAAAAGTCCCACACATGTGGTATCCTCGTACTCAGGAGAAGCAGCAGAATGTATTTTGGGGTGCAATTCCACATATAACCATGGCATGTGTGAGCAATATATCATTTAGTGACAACTTTTTGTATTTTTATTTTTTTTTGTCATTATTCAATCACTTGGGACAAAAAAAAAATATTCAATGGGCTCAACATGCCTCTCAGCAATTTCCTTGGGGTGTCTACTTTCCAAAATGGGGTCATTTGGGGGGGGTTTGTACTGCCCTGCCATTTTAGCACCTCAAGAAATGAGATAGGCAGTCATAAATTTAAAGCTGTGTAAATTCCAGAAAAAGTACCCTAGTTTGTAAACGCTATAACTTTTGCGCAAACCAATAAATATACGCTTATTGACATTTTTTTACTAAAGACATGTGGCTGAATAAATTTTGGCCTAAATGTATGACTAAAATTGAGTTTATTCGATTTTTCTTGTAACAAAAAGTAGAAAATATCATTTTTTTTCAAAATTTTCGGTCTTTTTCCGTTTATATCGCAAAAAAAATAAAACGCAGAGGCAATCAAATACCATTAAAAGAAAGCTCTATTTGTGGGAAGAAAAGGACGCAAATTTTGTTTGGGTACAACATTGCATGTCCGCACAATTTACAGTTAAAGCAGCGCAGTGCAAAATTCTGAAATCACCTCTGGTCCTTTAGCTACCAAATGGTCCGGGGCTTAATTGGTTAATGATATTTTTTTGTGTTATCTGTCCCTTTTATTTTTTTGGTTCAAATGTATCTGCCTACTCCAAAGGTAAATAAATAATTATTATAAAAACACATAGTCAAGTATGAACTTGAAAAAAAAAAAACATTTATTCTGGTAACAAAATAAATAGAAGGCAGCGCTGGAGAACCTGCTGCCATTTGTGCATCCATGGGACCCCAGAGCACACATCAACCCTGTGTGGACATTAAATTGGGAGCTTGAGAAGCACAACAGTTGTGAGCACAATCTGATGCTGGCCTCCCAGTGGTCAGGAACAGCAGCAGGTGATATACATGTCCCAAGTCTGTGGTACTACAACAGGCTGCCTTCTGTCCGACCACATTGAAGCAAGGCCATCACTTCCTGGTCTTCTTGTCAGCCTTTCCTCCAACCTTCCCTGCAGCCTTCTCTGCAGCCTTCCTTCTGCGTGTGGCTGGAGGCTGGGCCACTGGAGGGGTACTCGTGTCAGGAGGAGGAGAAGGAGGTGGAGGAGAAGGGGGTGGCGGAGAAGAAGAAGGTGGAGGAGGAGGAGGAGGAGGTTGAGGTTGGGAAAGCTGGGCGACCTCACATATGGCCGTATTGGGGGTAATTCTCTCCATCACCCCCTTGTTCAGCAAGGTGATGAGCAGGGGCACGCATAGGAGGCGTTGCTCCATGCTCATCACCTTGAACTTGGCCTCAACTAGGCCGGCAATGGCCTCTTCAGGGGATGTGGGCTCCTGGAGGGTGGCATGTGCCTCTCTAATAAGGGCCATTGCTGCCTCACTTGTGCTCCTGTCCCTCCTGCTTCTTTTAGGAAGGCAGATGGGAGGCACCTGTGATCTTGTCCTGCTACTCGGCCCGGCCACCTCCTGTCTGCCACTGGGCCCAGCCACCTCCTGGCTGACAGTGGGCCCTGACATCTCCTGGCTGACAGTGGGCCCTGCCACCTCCTGCCTCAATGTGGTCATCCAGAAAGGACATCCTGCTATAGTACCACAAATTCGGAACATATACATCAGCTGCTGCTGCTCCTGACCTCTGAGAAGCCAGGACCTTAGAGCGTTCAGTCCTGTATGTGCCTCTCAAGCTCCAAATTTTAGTGTCCACCTGTTTTGCTGTTGCTGTGGGTACCTTGGTCTGCACAAATGGGAGCAGGCTCTCCAGCGCTGCTTTCCTTACACCTTTTTTGCGATGTCTGGGGTTTTTGGTTTCCCACAGAGCGGGCAGCTCCCTTACCCGGTCTATAAATTCCACAAGGAATTCCTTATCACTGATAAACACATTCATTATTTTCTGCAAGCCAAAAATAATGAAAAAAAAATAATGTCAGTCACACAGTCTAACCTCCTGTAAATCTTATTCACCATATATATCCTCCAACATTCTCTAGACAGTATAGGCCACCAATTTCACAAAGTCTCAAAATCACATACCTTCGTTCGCACGTCCGTCACTTTTACTCCTCTCTCCCCACACCGAACGTAGTATAGTCACATGTGTGTTTGCTATATATACACCACGAATGCGTAAAACTATGCACACGTCGCTCCGCACACGTCGCCCGCCCATGACGTTCAAAGTAACATCTTTTCCCCGCCCCTTCTCTTTCGGCGCACAGACAGATATGGCGGATTCACAGCAGGTGTCTGCTAATTCCTCAAATAACGAGGAGGAGACAAGCCCGGAGACTGAGGAAACGTCACGATCAAGGAGGAGATTCAAGGCATCGTTTGAACTTGGTTTGGCACAGTAATCGTTCGTTACAGACACATCGTTCGGCCACTATGCACGATTTTTTTTGATTTTACATGGTGTGACAGCAGGAAGGTAAAGTCACCTGGTTGCATCCAGGGGGGTAGATATATTTCGCCCAGATTCAGGCTTTACGCTGACTTATACAACTAGGTGGAGAGTTGTATAAGCCCAGCTAAGGCTAGTGGGCTCATGGATGACTCATATGTCTAGGGAGAGTGTGGGGCGTCGTGCAGACAGGGAGTTGATGAGACCAGCTGAAGCTTGTCAGCTCATTTAGGCCTCTATAAGAACTCCCAGCTTCATTAGATGTTAGCTCATGCCTGGAACCAGACCTGTGTGGACTGTCTAGGGAGAGTGAACCCCTGTGCGGTGAGACAAAGCCTGTGTGGCTATTTGCTTGGACATTTAAAACCAGGGACTTAGGGACTAGGACAGCACTAGGCTGATCCCAGTTGTTAGTTAGGAAACCTGTATGTTTAGTCAGAGGTCAAGTTGACCAGGATTTATTTTGTTTATGTTTCTTTTGGCTTTGCTGTGTTTTGTCACTGTAAATAGAAAATAAACCGCACCTTTTTTGATTTTGAAAACCACAACCTCCGTTTGCTGGGCCTGTTTTTGTGTGGGGAGCCCATCCCGGGGGTCACACACACCCGCTGCCGAGCTAACCCCCTCACAGTTGGTGGAGAACCAGTGGCAGTTTTTTTTAAGCCAGCATGGAGGAGATACTGAAGCAGCTGGCTCTAGCAAATGCCAATCAACAGCAGACAAATGCAGGTTTGCAAAAGAGCCTTGCAACTCAACAACAGAACTTCGCAGCCCAGCAGCAAGCTCATCAACAGAGCCTTGCAGCCCAGCAGCAAGCTCACCAACAGAGTCTGGAAGCTCAGCAACAAGCCCAGCAGCAATCTGAGGCCCGCTTCATAGACCTGTTACAGAAGCAAGAGCAGAGACTACAACAAATGGAAGCAGTAATGCAGCAACGTCCGCAGACCAGTGAGGAAAGCCGTCCCACTAATACCGCGTCCTTTGGGGTGAGTCGTTTATTGACAAAAATGACTGGAGAGGATGATCCAGAGGTATTTTTGACCACATTTGAAAGGACTGCTGAAAGAGAAAAGTGGCCTGAGGAGCAGTGGGCTGGACTGGTGGCTCCTCTGTTAACTGGTGAATCGCAGAAGGCTTACTATGACCTAGAGCCTGACCAAGCAAAAGACTATGTGATGCTAAAAGCTGAGATATTGGCAAGGCTGGGTGTCACCCAGGCTGTCCGGGCTCAGCGTGTGCATAACTGGACTTTCCAGCTTGGAAAACCCCCCAGGTCTCAAATGTATGATCTCATTCACCTGAGCAGAAAGTGGCTACAACCAGAGACTTTGTCCGCACCAAAGATTGTGGAACGTGTTGTAATGGATCGGTTTTTGAGAGCTCTTCCTACTGCCATCCAAAAGTGGGTAAGCCATGGAGACCCAGAGACTGCCGATGGTCTTGTGGATCGTGTGGAGAAATACTTGGCTACAGAGAACCTGACGGCCTCTTCCAGAGACACTCGGACTTTCCACCCTAAGACCAGACCATCCCCAGGGGCGGATAAGAGGATTCCAAGGGGTAAGGGTGGAGAGAGTGAGAGGGTGGGAGCTCTACCCCAAGTTTGGCGAGAACAGCCTGGGAAATCAGCGGCTCAAGAGGCGGCAAGAAGGATCGTTTGCTACCGCTGCCGGCAAGCGGGACATATTGCAGCCAATTGCCCGGTTGTGGAGGAACCCATGCAGTGTGACTTTCTGACGGGCAGACGTCAGTCGCTGTGTGCGACAGTCGCATGCACTGCCATTCGAGGAACTGAGAAACATTTATGCAAAATGTGTGTTAATGGTAGAAATGTTGTGGTATTGCTGGATTCAGGTAGCCTTGTGACCCTGATAAAGGCTGAGTTAGTTAAAACAGAGGTCTCTGGGAATAGCAAGGTAGCTGTTATTTGTGTGCATGGGGACACCCGAGAGTATCCAGTGACTACAGTGTGTTTCGAGACCCCCAAAGGTACCCTCTCTCATCCAGTGGGCTTAGTATCTCAGTTACCGTATGACGCCATTGTGGGAAGGGATTTTCCGAAGTTCTGGGAACTGTGGGATGATCCTGAGCCCCCCACTGGTGCCCCTATGTACCAGGAATGTGATAGCCAGAACTCCCCTGAGAGTGGTGAGGACTCTCCGGAATTTCCCTTATCAGTATTGGCAGGGGAGACTCAAGAAACTGGAGAGGAGCCCACCTCCTCAGACGAAAACCTACCGTCTGTGGAGTTTTCTGATCTTGAGGTTCACAGGGAAAACTTTGCCACAGAACAGTTGAAAGACCCCGCCCTAATAAAGGCACGGGAAAACGTAGTGAAAATAGATGGCGAGTTAGTGAACCCAGATAATACCTGCACTTACCCATACTTCAGCGTAGAGAAGGACCTACTGTATCGGGTGGCAAAAAGGGCAGAAGAAACCGTTGAGCAGCTTGTGGTGCCCAAACCTTACAGGAAGTTGGTATTGGAGTTGGCCCATGGGCACATTCTTGGAGGTCATCTGGGGACAGAGAAAACCCGAGAGAGGGTATTACAGAGATTCTATTGGCCGGGGGTGATGAAGGACATAGAAAATTATTGTTCCTCCTGCCCTGTGTGTCAGAGGTCGGCCCCGATGCCACATTTCCGTAGCCCGCTGGTCCCTCTACCCATCATTGAGGTCCCGTTTGAGAGGATCGCCATGGATTTGGTAGGTCCTATAATCAAGTCCGCTAGGGGGCACCAGTACATATTAGTTATAATGGACTATGCCACCCGTTATCCAGAAGCGATCCCTCTCCGAAATACCTCGGCCAAAACCATAGCCAAAGAGCTATCTCTTGTGTTTAGCCGGGTGGGTATTTGTAAAGAACTGCTTACGGACCAAGGTACACCCTTTATGTCCCGGGTTATGAAGGAGCTGTGTAAATTGTTCAAAGTGACGCAATTACGTACATCTGTGTATCACCCCCAAACCGATGGGCTGGTTGAAAGATTCAACAAAACCCTAAAACAAATGTTGAAGAAAGTGGTGGATAGAGATGGAAAGGATTGGGACTGTCTACTTCCTTATCTGATGTTTGCTATTAGGGAGGTGCCCCAATCCTCTACGGGATTCTCCCCCTTTGAGTTACTGTATGGGAGACACCCAAGAGGGCTGTTGGATATTGCCAAGGAAACTTGGGAAAGTGAGAGTTCTCCCCACAGGAGTGTGATTGAGCATGTCGCCCTGATGCAAGACCGAATTGCACAGGTAATGCCCATCGTGAAGGAACATTTGGCCCAAGCGCAGTTAGCACAGCAGAGAGTGTACAACCGTGGAGCCAAGACCCGTACCTTTTCCCCGGGGGATAGGATACTGGTACTTGTCCCTACGGTTGAAAGTAAATTCCTTGCCAAATGGCAAGGCCCCTACGAGATAATGGAAAAAGTGAGCGAAGTGAATTACAAGGTCAGACAACCAGGAAGGCGAAAGCCCGAACAGATCTATCACGTTAATCTGTTGAAAGCCTGGAGGGATAGAGAGTCCCTAGTCGCAGACACTTGGTCACCAGCTCAAACTGGTTGCGTGATTCCTGAGGTTGGAATAGCAGCCACCTTGTCACAACCCCAACAACAGGGGGTTAAGGAGTTTGTGCTTCGCAACAAGGAGGTATTCTCTGAGCTGCCGGGACAAACATTTGGGGTAGAGCATGACATCATTACCCCGCCCGGTGAAAGGGTGAAGTTAAAACCCTATCGGATCCCAGAGGCCCGACGGGAGGCAATACGGGAGGAAGTACAGAAAATGCTGAACTTAGGGGTGATAGAGGAGTCCCAAAGTGATTGGTCTAGTCCCATTGTGTTGGTGCCTAAACCGGATGGGAGCTGGCGATTTTGTAACAATTTTCGTCAGTTGAACAAAGTTACAAAATTTGACCCCTCCCCCATGCCACGTATAGATGAGTTGATCGACCGGCTGGGAACAGCCCGATACATGACGACTCTTGACCTCACAAAAGGGTATTGGCAAATCCCCCTGGCCAAATTGGCCAAAGAGAAAACCGCATTTGTAACCCCAGACGGGGCGTTCCAATATAAAAGAATGCCGTTCGGGTTACAGAATGCGCCGGCCACATTCCAGCGGAAAATGGACCAGATGCTGAGGCCCCATCGGAAGTATGCTGCGGCTTACCTGGATGACGTAATTGTCCATAGCACAGATTGGGCCTCACATCTGCCAAAAGTGCAAGCAGTCCTGGACTCTGTTCGGGAAGCGGGGTTTACGGCTAACCCCAAGAAGTGTACCATTGGGCAGGAGGAGGCCAAATATCTTGGGTACACCATTGGGAGGGGAGTAATAAAACCCCAACTCAACAAAGTCGAGGCCATCCAGAGTTGGCCACGTCCCAACAGCAAGAAGCAGGTACGAGCCTTTCTGGGAATCGCTGGGTATTATCGGCGATTCATTCCCCACTTTGCTTCTAAGGCTGTGCCCCTAACCAACCTAACGAAGGGGAAAGGGTCGGTCATGATTAAATGGACCCCCGAGGCTGAGGCAGCATTCCAATTCTTGAAACAAGCCTTATGTAGCCAGCCAGTGTTGTACTCACCCGACTTCTCTAAAGACTTTGTCGTACAAAGTGATGCGTCAGATGTGGGGTTAGGAGCAGTATTGTCCCAGGTCTGGAACGGGGAAGAGCACCCAGTCATTTACCTCAGCAGGAAGTTGAAGTCCCATGAGGTAAATTACGCCACCGTTGAAAAGGAGTGTTTAGCGGTGAAGTGGGCTCTAGATTCCCTTCGGTACTACCTGCTAGGTAGGCACTTTGACATGGTTACGGATCACGCTCCGTTAAAGTGGATGGCTCAAAACAAGGAAACAAATAGAAGAGTGAATAGGTGGTTCCTGGCCCTCCAGGAATTCAACTTCACAGTAAAGCATCGCCCTGGCGTTCAAATGGGGAATGTGGATGCTTTGTCTCGAGTACATGAATGCCTGATTGCTGGTGTTCCAACCCCGAGGTTAAAACAAGAGGGGGGGGTATGTGACAGCAGGAAGGTAAAGTCACCTGGTTGCATCCAGGGGGGTAGATATATTTCGCCCAGATTCAGGCTTTACGCTGACTTATACAACTAGGTGGAGAGTTGTATAAGCCCAGCTAAGGCTAGTGGGCTCATGGATGACTCATATGTCTAGGGAGAGTGTGGGGCGTCGTGCAGACAGGGAGTTGATGAGACCAGCTGAAGCTTGTCAGCTCATTTAGGCCTCTATAAGAACTCCCAGCTTCATTAGATGTTAGCTCATGCCTGGAACCAGACCTGTGTGGACTGTCTAGGGAGAGTGAACCCCTGTGCGGTGAGACAAAGCCTGTGTGGCTATTTGCTTGGACATTTAAAACCAGGGACTTAGGGACTAGGACAGCACTAGGCTGATCCCAGTTGTTAGTTAGGAAACCTGTATGTTTAGTCAGAGGTCAAGTTGACCAGGATTTATTTTGTTTATGTTTCTTTTGGCTTTGCTGTGTTTTGTCACTGTAAATAGAAAATAAACCGCACCTTTTTTGATTTTGAAAACCACAACCTCCGTTTGCTGGGCCTGTTTTTGTGTGGGGAGCCCATCCCGGGGGTCACACACACCCGCTGCCGAGCTAACCCCCTCACAATGGTTAAAATAATTTACACAGCTGCCTGTTTTTATTCAATAGTTGTTATTACATTGTTGGCTAGATGATGTGTTTGTAAAGAGAATGAAATGCAAACTTTAATCAGTGTAAAGGAGAGGACACTCGGCAGCTGGTTCCACATCTGTACTTTTGAGCACTATAGTGTGGGCCACCAGAACCACATTTTTTGGGTGCCACACACAGGTGCATCAGTGCATTTTTGGGGTGCCTCCATGTGTAAAAATTGACAGCCAAAGGTGAATAGTCAAGAATATATTTTTTCTAAATAATGTCTTCATCTTGAAATCCCGCTCAAACAGACACTTGTACCCCACTTCCAAGCAATGTATCATGTTTTTATTTTTTAAACAAAATTTCTGTGTGCTAACTATACCTTTTGTTTGATTCTCATAGGGGAGAGAAGACTGGGAGGAGAACACTCCGGGGAGCACAAGAAACCCACACCTTCTAAACAACCCCAACCTCACCAAGAACCCCAACCTGAGGATGTTGAGGAAGTTGAAGAGGTGGAGGAAGGAGAAGTGCAGGAAGGAGAAGTGGATGACGTGGTGGAACTGGTCACCACAACAGGTCAGTATCTGTCACCACAGCTTCAGGTAAGAGATGTAGGCCTGCAGAGTTATAATACCTTTTATTTATTTTTATAGGGGATGAGAATGTTGTGGTGAAAGAAAGTATGCGTTTCTCTGCTGACAGTGCCCTACGAATCATACAGCAAGTGATGGAATGTAGTACAGAACTGGACAGAATTAAGCAAAGAATTAATGTGATGGATCAAACCTTTAAGGACATCCTAGATGTTTTGGGGAGAATTGAATAAGGCAACAAAACCCCGATTTTTTGTTTGAGATTGTTCTTCCCCATTTTTTAAGCTTTTAGACAATCAATCAAGCCAAAATTTGAATATGCACACAATGTGTCAACATGTGCCATCTTCCATCAGGGGATATCCATGTACGGGTTTTGGGGGTGCAACCCCTTCCTCGTGTAGCGATACCCTCAGTTAAGAGGGCCGCAGATTTAGTTTGGGCCCTGAAGACAGCTTCGCCAACCCCCGGCAATTTACTTCTGGCACAGTTAGTCTAGGGTAATATATATCTTATGCTCTATGGTTAAATTCAGACACCAATGCAGTGATAGAAGAATAACGAGTTTACTTCTACTGGCATAAAATCAACAGTTATCACAAATTACAGGAATATATCTTCAGAGCCCTGCAGCAATAAACACACTATAACTAGTCAGATATGGCGCACACGCGCCATGTGTAACAGTACTTCACTATGCGCCCTATGCCGCAGCAACTAAATAAACTATCTAGATGGCCAGGCCTGACCATATAACTCAGTCTCTGGGGGGGGGGTAAAATTCTTTGCATGCAAGTCTTTAAACGGTGGTGCACATTTCAGGAACACATTTATAATCCAAGGGGGGTAAAAATGCCAACAAAGTACACTCCACTAGAGATCCGTTTGAATCAGTTCTGCTATGGATCTCCAGTGGGGGAGAAGAACTGAAATAGGAACTGGTGGGCCACGGCAGTCTGTAGGCCTAACATTGGTATACAGTATTTGTGGATTGAGCATGTGCTCGCTCACCCCTCCGGACGCGATCCCAGTCCGGGAACTTCCACCTGCTGTGTCTCCACACACAGCCTCTACAGCGGTCGGGTCTCCGGCTCAGCAACGGTTGAAGAAACCAAGTCAGATGTCACCCAGGCTCGAAATGGGGTGGAAGGCTCTTTGGTAACTGCGCAAGGCCCCAGGCTTCAGGCCTTGCACAGCAGCAGGTCCGCACAGGAGGATCTCTCCGCTGAAGTCTCGTGTCCCAAAGAGGCTGAGCCTAGCCTCGCCTCCTCCTTATAAAGCTCCACCCATGAGTCTCTGTGGTGACAACATTGCACCCTGGGTGCCAAACGGGGTTCTGGGTAACGTAGTCTCTCTCCTCTGCTTTCACTTCCAGTAAAGTCTCTTCTCTACTCCCTCCCGACTCACCTCTCAGTCGGAAAGTCCTGTCTCTCTGTATTAAAGGGGAATACCCCGCTACACACTCCCCCCACTTAAACTCTTTGGTCCCCAAAGATAATTCTAACATACACTGCGTACAACCCTAGACAACGTTGCGTATGATGTCGGCATAGGGAATCCCCACCAAAACTGAGGGGTTGAATTCCCTTGCCCACAGGTCACACTATCATGAGTGGCCTGCCTAACTGTGCCAGAGAGTGAGTGGGGGTTGCCCTCCACCAAATGAACAGTGGAGGGATCCGGATTCTCTGCACTCCTCCTGGCAGTGACCACAGAATCTTCTGAGCTCTTCCCCATTTGTGGGTAGGTCAACTTTTTGGGAGGCCTTATGACTCTTTGAGCCTTTTGCTCTCTTGGGGTTTCTGTCTCTGACGCCACAGGCTCTTTTTCCGTTGCAGGCTCGGGCAACACGGCGGACTCTGGAACATCTGCTTCAGGAGCCGAGGGATACTTAGAGTCCCTAGGGTCCTTTTCAGAGTAAGTATCACAGGCATCTTCCCAGTAATCTGATGAAGGACTAGATGGGATGAACTCAGTGGCTTCTGCATTCAGTTGTCCATCTATAGTGTCTTCAGTGGTTGGAAGATCTATAGCAGAAGTTCCTGGAGTTGGGGAAGGCCACAGCCAGTCAAGTTCTCTTCCTTCATCTCCACTAAGTTCAGAGGCCTCTCCATCTTCAGCCCGAGAGGTCTGGGACCGAGTGTTTGGCCTGGGGGTATCCAGAATAGAGACTGGTTCAGGGGAGTCCCTCACTGGAGGTATCCTGACTGCTTCAGCAAGTGGGAGCAGGTGGTTTCGATGCCACGTCTTCAGTGGTCCTACCTTTCCTTCTGGCTTCAACTTGTAGACAGGTAGGCCCGGCAGCTTCCTACAGATGACATAGGGTTCAGATCTCCATCTGTCTGCAAGTTTGTGTTTTCCAGGGACCCCCAGATTGCGTAGCAGTACTCGGTCCCTGGGCTGCAGGTCTTGCACCCGGACTTTCAAGTCGAAGTTTCTTTTGTTTCGAGCCCCCCTTTGATCTGAGGCCGCTTGAGCTTGTTCATAGGCTACTTTCAGGCTGTGTCTGAGCCTGTCCACATATCCTTTGTGGGATGTGGCTGAAGAATGGTCTAAAGAGATGCCAAAGGCCAGGTCCACAGGTAACCTTGCTTCTCTCCCAAACATGAGTCGATATGGGGAGTAGCCTGTAGCATCACTGGTGGTGCAGTTGTAAGCGTGTACTATAGCTGCTATGTGTTTGCTCCAATGTTGTTTCTTCTCACTATCCAGAGTTCCCAACATATTGAGCAGGGTTCGATTAAACCTCTCCGGCTGAGCATCTCCCTGTGGGTGGTAAGGTGTGGTTCGGGTTTTTTTGATTCCTAACGAATCCAGGAGTTTCCGGATCAGCCGACTCTCAAAGTCCCTTCTTCACCCGTCCCCTTGACCTCTGACAGGGTAACCGGGGCAGCAGGGCTCACCTGGCCCAGCAGCATCCTGGCTGGGATTTCCATGGGGCCACCTGTAGTATTCCTAACACTCACCGGAACTCTACAATGAGCCTTCTTCAGGGCCTTCAGCGGAATCACTTCTGGTATCACTTCCAGACCGGAGGACTCTTCCCTTGGGTCGGACTCCAGCATGACAAAGGGTCCAGGTTGCTCCCAAGTAAGCTTCACAGTGGCTCTGAGACAGGTTACTTCGCCGGGCTGCAACACTACCCCTTCTCTTCCAAGTCTCCACACCTTCCCTATCCCCTCCCCAGGGGTCTTCTGCTCTAGGACCAGTCATGGTAGGCCGTCTTCAGCATGGGGTGGATCTTGGTGGCCGCTGGCCCCTTCTCTTTCACTAGAGGGGTTAGGAGTCTTCATACCAGGTCCGTGTTTGACCCTATTATAAGGGAACTCTTGTTGGCTCCTGGCGGCCGAGGGCACACAACTGCCAGGGTATCAAACACTTCGGCCTTCCCAGCCACAGATGGGTCAAAGGTCATCTTGACGGGCAGATAGCCATCGTAGGGGAAGCTCTGGGTTCCAATCCCCCATATTTCCAGTTCCTCTATCTTCTGGATGGGCAGATGACTCAAGTGCTTATCGTAGAAATCCCGGTATAATAGGGTCACCTGTGCCCCAGTCTCCAAGATGGCTCTGGTGTAGACTCCCTCCACTTGAATGAGTACTACAGGAGATGGGCCTACCAGCTTCTCCGAGTATGGCCTGGCAGGGGTCGCCTTCTTCTGGTCCTTTCCCTTCGGACTCTCTCTCGTCCAACTCCCTTTGGACTTTAGTCTTTCTTGAGCCTGGTATGCATTGATTTCCCTCCTTTCTATGGGTGTACAGACCCGCTGAGGGATATTATTGTTTTTCTTAGGTGTGCATCCCCTTTGGGGAATGCTGTGCCTCTTCTGAGGGGTCTTGCCCCCTCTTTTCTTCTGCTTCACATTCAGCTTGGAGCTCACTGAGGATGATGGGCACCTGGTTGACTCCTTCACCGGGGCCCTCTGGAGTTTCCCGCCGGCTTGCGGTTATCTGTTTTCTTCTTCTTGGGACTGGAACATGTAGCTGCAATGTGGCCAACTCCCCCACAGTTAAAACAGATTATGTCCCCCCAGTCTTGCAGAGATGCGGGTGCCGAAGCAACTGGGAACAGTTCCTTTCTCACTACTTCTTTCTCAGGACCCTCTGTGTCTTTCGCTATCAGAGAGGTCAGCAACCCCAACACTTGGAACATCTGTGACTTCAGGGTGTCCACCTCTGAGTCTCTCTCAGGAGTCATGGCCGACCTGACCATCGCCACTGGAGGGTTGGGTGGCTCGACTGGTTGGCTCCTCTTTTTCTCTTCCAGCATAGCCTCTTCCTCTCTGATTGTTCGTATCAAATCGGGGTATTCCAGGCTATTCCCGTCCCGTCGGTTGCGTAGCGCCAATGCGATGGGGTCCAGGGGCTGAGCTCCCCTCAAGACCTGCTGGACACGGGCCTCATCTACCTTCCTTGGGTCAATCCCCTTCTTCAGTATGATCTTGTGCAGGATTTTATCCAAGCGTCTCATGACCTCTGACAGTTTCTCTCCTGTCTTCTGGTAGCAGTTTTCCAACTGGTACGTGAGTTCCGTGACTTTTTCTGTCCCGCCAAACACATTCTGCAGAATGTCCAGATAATCCTGCGCATCACAGTCTGTCTTGCTTATCTTAAGGTTGCGTATGGCTTCTAACACAGGCCCCTTCAAACTCTCAGAGATCCTCTGTTTCTTTCTATGTTCTGGGACTTCCCATTCCTCTAGGGCCTGAGTGGCGCCATCCAGGCATTCCTCAAATCCCTCTTCCCCCGAAGGTACAGGTTTTCTTCCAGAAAATATTCCAAGTTTTCTGTATCCCGACATCGGGTAGTCTGTGGGGTCCCTCTTGCACTGGGCTACAATCTCCCCTAGAACCGCGCACAGCTCTGCGCTGAGGGTGGTTGATGGTGACCCGGGACTCTCTCTAGCCTTCTGCTTTCCTGCTTTAGGAGATATTTGTGGAGATAACGGTTTTTGTATTTGGAACCGATCTCCCTTATGTGGCAGCACATCTATCAGATGGTAGGTCTGACCATCCATAGCTTGTATGCTCGGGCTTTTAAAATGCTCTGGAATTTCATCTTTCCACTCTATTAATGCGTATGTACGCAAAGTATTTGGTCTCACATCCATCACCCATGATTTCTGGCATGGTGATAGGGACGTTATTAGCTGCTTTATCGCATCTCTTTGCCAGATCCCCGGGAGTTCAATAACTGCCGCCGCGGCTAGATCTGCGCCAGCCACTGTGTACCACTGTCCTACTTCTAGCGGGTCCATGCCGGTACTTTTGGCGTGTTCGCTTGCTGTATCAGGATCCCGGACGACCCCCCACGTGTAGCGATACCCTCAGTTAAGAGGGCCGCAGATTTAGGTTGGGCCCTGAAGACAGCTCCGCCAACCCCCGGCAATTTACTCGACCCCCTACTGGCACAGTTAGTCTAGGGTAATATATATCTTATGCTCTATGGTTAAATTCAAACACCAATGCAGTGATAGAAGAATAACAAGTTTACTTCTACTGGCATAAAATCAACAGTTATCACAAATTACAGGAATATATCTACAGAGCCCTGCAGCAATAAACACACTATAACTAGTCAGATATGGCGCACACGCGCCACGTGTAACAGTACTTCACTATGCGCCCTATGGCGCAGCAACTAAATAAACTATCTAGATGGCCAGGCCTGACCATATAACTCAGTCTCTAGGGGGGGTAAAATTCTTTGCATGCAAGTCTTTAAACGGTGGTGCAGATTTCAGGAACACATTTATAATCCAAGGGGGGTAAAAATGCCAACAAAGTACACTCCACTAGAGATCCGTTTGAATCAGTTCTGCTATGGATCTCCAGTGTGGGAAAAGAACTGAAATAGGAACTGGTGGGCCACGGCAGTCTGTAGGCCTAACAATGGTATACAGTATTTGTGGATTGAGCATGTGCTCGCTCACCCCTCCGGACGCGATCCCAGTCAAGGAACTTCCACCTGCTGTGTCTCCACACACAGCCTCTGCAGCGGTCGGGTCTCCGGCTCAGCAGCGGTTGAAGAAACCAAGTCAGATGTCACCCAGGCTCGAGATGGGGTGGAAGGCTCTTTGGTAACCGTGCAAGGCCCCAGGCTTCAGGCCTTGCACAGCAGCAGGTCAGCACAGGAGGATCTCTCCACTGAAGTCTCGTGTCCCAAAGAGGGCGAGCCTAGCCTCGCCTCCTCCTTATAAAGCTCCACCCATGAGTCTCTGCGGTGACAACATTGCACCCTGGGTGCCAAATGGGGTTCTGGGTAACGTAGTCTCTCTCCTCTGCTTTCACTTCCAGTAAAGTCTCTCCTCTACTCCCTCCCGACTCACCTCTCACCCGAAAAGTCCTGTCTCTCTGTATTAAAGGGGAATACCCTGCTACACTCGTATCTCAAGTAGGTGAAATGAAGAAGGGGTTGCACCCCCAAAACACGTCCATTGATCACCCCTGATGGCAGATAGCACATGTTGACAATAGGGATCAGGAGTCTAAAATCCCAATTTAAAATGACTTCAAATTGTGTGCATTTTCAAATTTTGGCTTGGCCACGGGTGCCAATACCCCATATTATGACGGCCAGTAGTGATGAGCCGAACACCCCCGGGTTCGGTTCGCACCAGAACCCGCGAACGGACCGAAAGTTCGTACGAACATTAGAACCCTATTAAATACAATGGATGCGAACGTTCGAATTCTAAAGTGCTAATTATAACGACTATTATGCATGTTATTGTCCTAAAAAGGGTTTGGGAACCCGGGTTCTGCACCAGGGGACATGTATCAATGCAAAAAGAAGTTTTAAAAACGGTCGTTTTTCGGGAGCAGTCATTTTAATGATGCATAAAGTGAAAAAAAAAAAAGTCAAATATTCCTTTAAATATCGTACCTGGGGGGTGTCTAAAGTATGCCTGTGAAGTGCCACGTGTTTCCCGTGTTTAGAACTGTCCCTGCACAAAATGACACTTCTAAAGGAAAAAAAAGCCATTTAAAACTGCTTGCGGCTTTAATGTAATGTCTGGTCCCGGTAATATGGATGAAAATCTTTAAGAAAAATGGCATAGCTACCCCATGACCCCCCCCCCCCCACCCCAGCCCATTACCAGCCCCTTTGGGTCTTGTATGGATATTAAGGGGAACCCCGCACATAAAATAAAAAAGGCCCTATATACTCTGAACAGCCGTATACAGGCGGTGCATACAAGACAGGGACTGTAGGTTTGTTCTTATGTAGAATCTGTTTGTAATTTTGAACAGGTACATTGTTTAAGTGTAGCTCCAGCCCAAAAATCTATTTTTAAACTTTTTGGAAAACATAGGTAAGGGTTATCACCCCTGTAACATTTGTTTTGCTGTCTGTGCCCCTGTTCAGAACATTTCACCTCACTTTCCGTCCCAATGACAACTGTTTTTGAAATGTGGTGTTTTTCTTGAAACAAGGATTGGTGATAAAGCATCAGTACAGAGGAGACACCTTTCTCCCATATTAATTCTTACAGGAGAGAATTTTCCTTCCAAGGGGTAGATTTCCTCTCACTTCCTGTTGTCTTCTTGCGTTTGCAAGTAGGAGTCGTTTGTAAGTTGGATGTTTGAAAGTAGGGACCTGCCGTATATACTCTGCAGAAATAGGCCCCTTAGTTGTTGGTGTTGGCACAACACTGTAAGCACTCACAGTTACTCTTGGTTGGTGCTGGAACGCCCTGCTGTCAACTATTATATCAGGAATTTTAATTACATATAATTGTTGAACAGTGGTAGTAAAAATTGGGCCTTTCGTGGTGGTGGTGGTGGTGTTGCCACAACACTGTAAGCCCTCAGAGTTACTCTTGGTGGGTGCAGGAATGGGCCCTGCTGTGAATTATTAGATCAAGAATTGTAATTACATGCCCCTTTTGAACAGGGGCTGAAAAATTGGGCCTTTCGTGGTGGTGGTGGTGGTGGCGTTGCCACAACACTGTAAGCCCTCAGAGTTACTCTTGGTGGGTGCAGCAATGGGCCCTGCTGTGAATTATTAGATCAAGAATTGTAATTACATGCCCCTGTTGAACAGGGGCTGAAAAATTGGGCCTTAGGCAAAGGTGGCACAACACTACAACCCCTCACAGATACTGTACTTGGAGCACAGCAATGAGCCCTGTTGCAAAGTATTGCTTCAAAAATTGTAATGACACGCCCCTGTTAAACAGGGGCTGAAAAATTGGGCCTTAGGCACTGGTGGCACAACACTCCAACCCCTCACAGATACTGTTCTTGGAGCACAGCAATGAGCCCTATGGCAAATTATTGCTAAAAAAATTGTAATTACACGCCCCTGTTAAACAGGGGCTGAAAAATTGGGCCTTAGCCACTGGTGGCGGCACCCATAAACAAAAATGATCTTCCAAGCTATCATCATCAATCGTATCATTGAGGACTCGGAGGAGGAGGATAGCCAGTCAACATAACAGCACAGGCACTCAGCATCAGCATCAGTCTTGAAGGGATGTGACATGTTAAAATCAATTAGTCTGTTATATCAGCATCAGGTGTGTGGTAGCTGGTGGTGATCCAAGACTGGTTCATCTTGATGAAAGTCAGTCGATCAACCGAGTCGGTGGACAGGCGCACCCTGTGATCCGTGGCAAATCCTCCAGCAGCACTGAATGTGCGTTCCGAAAGAACGCTGGATGCAGGACAGGCCAGTAGCTCAATTGCATACTGTGCAAGCTCTGGCCAGTGATCCATCCTCAAGACCCAGTAAGCCAGAGGATTTTCGGTGGGGAAGGTGTCCAAGTCTGACCTTGCCCCTAGATATTCCTGCACCATGTTTATCAGACGCTGGCGATGGTTGCTGGAACCGATCATACTTTGGGGCTGCGGACTAAAGAATTGTCTGACGCATCGGTCAGACGGCCACCTTCCCCACCGCTCCTTCTTTGACTGGCCGAAGCCTCAGCAACTCGTTGTCCAGGACCAGGAGTTTGTAACCTCCCAGTCTCTGGGAACGCGTTGCACAGACCTTTCTGCAAGGCCTCCCGGAGTTGTCTCATCCTCTGCTCCCTCTGCGACGGTAACATAAGGTCCGCAACCTTACCCTTGTACCGTGGATCAAGGAGAGTGGCCAGCCAGTAATGGTCCCTCTCCTTGATCCGAAGAATACGAGGATCCTTCCGCAGACTTTGCAGGATCAGGGAGGCCATGCAGCGTAGGTTTGCTGAGGCATTCGGTCCGGAGTCCTCTGGGTCACTAAGGACGACATGATCCGCAGCCACCTCCTCCCAGCCACGTACAAGTCCACTGGTTTCTTGGGACTGTAAATCATCCCTAAAAGACTGCTGCTGATGATGCTGAGTGCCAGCCTCCACCTCCATGCTGACACAATCCTCCTCCTCCTCCTCCTCCTCCTCCTCCTCCTCTTCCTGTGCGATGGGTGGGACAGAAGGAACACTGTCTGGGTAAAGGGGGCCTTGAGAGGCAAGGAAGTCCTCCTCTTCCTGCCTCTGTTCTGCCTCAAGTGCCCTGTCCATTATTCCACGCAGCGTGTGCTCCAACAGGTGGACAAGAGGTACAGTGTCACTGATGCATGCACTGTCACTGCTCACCATCCTCGTGGCCTCCTCAAATGGTGCCAGGACAGTGCATGCATCCCTGATCATGCCCCACTGGCGTGGAGAAAAAAAACCAAGCTCCCCTGACCCTGTCCTGGTGCCGTAGTCGCACAGGTACTCATTGATGGCCCTCTGCTGCGTGTGCAGCCGCTGCAGCATGGCCAACGTTGAGTTCCACCTGGTGGGCATGTCACATATAAGGCGGTTCTTGGGCAGGTTCAACTCCTTTTGCAGCTCAGCCAGGCGAGCACTGGCATTATAAGATCTGCGGAAATGCACACAGACTTTCCTGGCCTGCCTCAGGACATCCTGTAAGCCCGGGTACCTGCCCAAGAACCGCTGCACCACCAGGTCAAGGACGTGAGCCACACAGGGCACATGGGTCAGTTGTCCCTGTCGGAGGGCGGAGAGGAGGTTGGTGCCATTGTCGCAAACCACCATTCCTGGCTTAAGCTGGCGTGGTGTCAACCACCTCTCGGCCTGGCCCTGCAGAGCAGACAGGACCTCTGCCCCAGTGTGGCTTCTGTCCCCCAAACACACCAGCGCAAGCACGGCATGGCATCTTTTTGCCTGCGTACTTGCGTAGCCCCTTGAACGGCTACGGAGCACCGCTGGTTCAGAGGACAAAGCACAGGAAGAGGCCATGGAGGAAGAAGAGGAGGGGGTGGAGGAGAGAGGTGTGTCACAACCAGTAGTAGCATTTTGGAGGCGTGGCGGTGGAACAACCTCCAACACTACTGCACCTTGTCCTGCATCCTTCCCAGCTGCCAAAAGAGTGACCCAATGGGCCGTGAAAGAAAGGTAACGTCCCTGTCCATGCCTGCTGGACCATGAGTCAGCGGTAATATGCACCTTACCGCTGACCGCCCTGTCCAGCGAGGCCAAGACATTGCCTTCCACATGCCGGTAGAGAGCCGGAATAGCCTTCCGTGAGAAAAAGTGGCGTTTGGGAACCTGCCACTGAGGAACCGCACATTGCACAAACTCACGGAAGGGGGCCGAGTCTACCAACTGAAAAGGCAGCAGTTGAAGCGCTAGCAATTTAGCCAAGCTAGCATTCAACCGCTGGGCATGTGGATGGCTGGGAGTGAACTTCTTTCGACGGTCCAGCAGCTGGGGCAGGGAAATTTGCCTGCTAGAATCGGACGTCGGTGTACTGCTAGCAGAGTGGCCGCAACTACTTGGCTGTGACACACCTAATTCTACACCTTCATTCCTCTCAGTTCATGTTTCAGAGAGGACTGAAGTTATAGTGGGGTTGGAGATCCCAGCTGATGCGGTGCAAGGAGAGGTCCGCTTTGTTCTTTGGTGTGGGTCTTTGAGGTAGGCTTGCCAACGAGCTGCATGGCAGGTCAACATATGTCTGGTCAGGCATGTGGTACCCAAGCGGCTGATGTTTTGGCCACGCGATATACGCTTGAGACATATGTTGCAAACAGCAGCTGTGCGATCTGATGCACTAGCCTCAAAAAAGGCCCACACCAAAGAACTTTTGGAATGACGGGCAGAGGCAGCGCCCTGCACAGGCAGAGCTCTGCGGTGTGATTCCGTCGGTGTACTGCCCTTACGCTGGCCACCAAAGGGCATCCTGCCTCGTTGGAGATGTGCCTCCTCCTCATCCTCCTCCTCCTCCTCTCTCCTATTAGGCACCCACGTGGAGTCAGTGACCTCATCATCCCCTCCCTCCTCATCACTGGAGCCAATCTGGCAGTATGCTGCAGCTGCTGGAACATGACTGCCAGATTGGTGTCCTTCTTGAGCATCCCCTCTGTCTGCTCTCACGCTACTGCCTTCCTGTAGCTGGGTTTCATCATCAGACCCTTCGAAACGCTGGGCATCCTCCTGGAGCATGTACCCAACACTGTGCTCAAACAGTTCGGGGGACTCCTCAGGAGGAGGACATGGTGGGTCTAGGGAAGGAGTGACTGATGATGAGTCTGACATTGATACCAGGGAAGAGGACGCTTTGGCAGCTGCTTTGCCAGTACCCTGAGCCTGGGTGAGAGAGGATGAGGAGGAGGAGGAGGGCTTGGTCATCCACTCTACCAAGTCTTCGGCATGATGTGGCTCAACATGTCCAGCTGCCGAAAAGAAGGACAAGCGTGTCCCATGGCCATGTGCTGATGACAATGCACCGCGTCCACGACCAGCACTGTTGCCCCCAGACACAGAGCCTGCTTGCCCTCTTTTATTGCCTCCTGACTGTCTGCCTCTCCTTGTTTGCCTTCCAGACATTCTAATAGATGGCCTGCAGGGAGATGGGAAAAAAGCAATAAGGGCTACCTTCAGGTGTCCTTCTCTGTCCCTTTACTTAAGGATTTCTAAATATGGTTGAGGATGATTGCTTTCGCACAGAATAGCACAACGACAATTTCCCTGACTGTCCAAAAAACAAGGATTTCAAAGATGGTTGATGATCAATGCTTTAGCACACTATAGCACAAGGAGAATTTCCCTCACTGTCCTTCCCTGTCCCTAGAAACAAGGATTATCACAGTGAAAGAAACTGACACTCTCCCTACCTATAGTTTTCTGTCCCTAGAAAAAATGTTTTTTTAAAGATGGTTGATGATCAATGCTTTAGCACACTATAGCACAAGTAGAATTTCCCTCATTGTCCTTCCCTGTCCCTAGAAACAAGGATTATCACAGTGAAAGAAACTGACACTCTTCCTACCTATAGTTTTCTGTCCCTAGAAAAAATGTTTTTTTAAAGACGGTTGATGATCAATGCTTTAGCACACTATAGCACAAGGAGAATTTCCCTCACTGTCCTTCCCTGTCCCTAGAAACAAGGATTATCACAGTGAAAGAAACTGACACTCTTCCTACCTATAGTTTTCTGTCCCTAGAAAAAATGTTTTTTTAAAGATGGTTGATGATCAATGCTTTAGCACACTATAGCACAAGGAGAATTTCCCTCACTGTCCTTCCCTGTCCCTAGAAACAAGGATTATCACAGTGAAAGAAACTGACACTCTTCCTACCTATAGTTTTCTGTCCCTAGAAAAAATGTTTTTTTAAAGATGGTTGATGATTAATGCTTTAGCACACTATAGCACAAGTAGAATTTCCCTCACTGTCCTTCCCTGTCCCTAGAAACAAGGATTATCACAGTGAAAGAAACTGACACTCTCCCTACCTATAGTTTTCTGTCCCTAGAAAAAATGTTTTTTTAAAGATGGTTGATGATCAATGCTTTAGCACACTATAGCACAAGTAGAATTTCCCTCACTGTCCTTCCCTGTCCCTAGAAACAAGGATTATCACAGTGAAAGAAACTGACACTCTCCCTACCTATAGTTTTCTGTCCCTAGAAAAAATGTTTTTTTAAAGATGGTTGATGATCAATGCTTTAGCACACTATAGCACAAGTAGAATTTCCCTCACTGTCCTTCCCTGTCCCTAGAAACAAGGATTATCACAGTGAAAGAAACTGACACTCTTCCTACCTATAGTTTTCTGTCCCTAGAAAAAATGTTTTTTTAAAGACGGTTGATGATCAATGCTTTAGCACACTATAGCACAAGGAGAATTTCCCTCACTGTCCTTCCCTGTCCCTAGAAACAAGGATTATCACAGTGAAAGAAACTGACACTCTTCCTACCTATAGTTTTCTGTCCCTAGAAAAAATGTTTTTTTAAAGATGGTTGATGATCAATGCTTTAGCACACTATAGCACAAGGAGAATTTCCCTCACTGTCCTTCCCTGTCCCTAGAAACAAGGATTATCACAGTGAAAGAAACTGACACTCTTCCTACCTATAGTTTTCTGTCCCTAGAAAAAATGTTTTTTTAAAGATGGTTGATGATCAATGCTTTAGCACACTATAGCACAAGTAGAATTTCCCTCACTGTCCTTCCCTGTCCCTAGAAACAAGGATTATCACAGTGAAAGAAACTGACACTCTCCCTACCTATAGTTTTCTGTCCCTAGAAAAAATGTTTTTTTAAAGATGGTTGATGATCAATGCTTTAGCACACTATAGCACAAGTAGAATTTCCCTCACTGTCCTTCCCTGTCCCTAGAAACAAGGATTATCACAGTGAAAGAAACTGACACTCTCCCTACCTATAGTTTTCTGTCCCTAGAAAAAATGTTTTTTTAAAGACGGTTGATGATCAATGCTTTAGCACACTATAGCACAAGGAGAATTTCCCTCACTGTCCTTCCCTGTCCCTAGAAACAAGGATTATCACAGTGAAAGAAACTGACACTCTTCCTACCTATAGTTTTCTGTCCCTAGAAAAAATGTTTTTTTAAAGATGGTTGATGATCAATGCTTTAGCACACTATAGCACAAGGAGAATTTCCCTCACTGTCCTTCCCTGTCCCTAGAAACAAGGATTATCACAGTGAAAGAAACTGACACTCTTCCTACCTATAGTTTTCTGTCCCTAGAAAAAATGTTTTTTTAAAGATGGTTGATGATCAATGCTTTAGCACACTATAGCACAAGTAGAATTTCCCTCACTGTCCTTCCCTGTCCCTAGAAACAAGGATTATCACAGTGAAAGAAACTGACACTCTCCCTACCTATAGTTTTCTGTCCCTAGAAAAAATGTTTTTTTAAAGATGGTTGATGATCAATGCTTTAGCACACTATAGCACAAGGAGAATTTCCCTCACTGTCCTTCCCTGTCCCTAGAAACAAGGATTATCACAGTGAAAGAAACTGACACTCTTCCTACCTATAGTTTTCTGTCCCTAGAAAAAATGTTTTTTTTAAAGATGGTTGATGATCAATGCTTTAGCACACTATAGCACAAGGAGAATTTCCCTCACTGTCCTTCCCTGTCCCTAGAAACAAGGATTATCACAGTGAAAGAAACTGACACTCTCCCTACCTATAGTTTTCTGTCCCTAGAAAAAATTTTTTTTTAAAGATGGTTGATGATCAATGCTTTAGCACACTATAGCACAAGGAGAATTTCCCTCACTGTCCTTCCCTGTCCCTAGAAACAAGGATTATCACAGTGAAAGAAACTGACACTCTTCCTACCTATAGTTTTCTGTCCCTAGAAAAAATGTTTTTTTAAAGATGGTTGATGATCAATGCTTTAGCACACTATAGCACAAGGAGAATTTCCCTCACTGTCCTTCCCTGTCCCTAGAAACAAGGATTATCACAGTGAAAGAAACTGACACTCTTCCTACCTATAGTTTTCTGTCCCTAGAAAAAATGTTTTTTTAAAGATGGTTGATGATTAATGCTTTAGCACAGTATAGCACAAGGAGAATTTCCCTCACTGTCTTTCCCTGTCCCTAGAAACAAGGATTATCACAGTGAAAGAAACTGACACTCTCCCTACCTATAGTTTTCTGTCCCTAGAAAAAATGTTTTTTTAAAGATGGTTGATGATCAATGCTTTAGCACACTATAGCACAAGGAGAATTTCCCTCACTGTCCTTCCCTGTCCCTAGAAACAAGGATTAGCACAGTAAAAGAAACTGGCACTCTTCCTACCTATAGTTTTCTGTCCCTAGAAAAAATGTTTTTTTAAAGATGGTTGATGATCAATGCTTTAGCACAGTATAGCACAAGGAGAATTTCCCTCACTGTCCTTCCCTGTCCCTAGAAACAAGGATTATCACAGTGAAAGAAACTGACACTCTCCCTACCTATAGTTTTCTGTCCCTAGAAAAAATGTTTTTTTAAAGATGGTTGATGATCAATGCTTTAGCACACTATAGCACAAGTAGAATTTCCCTCACTGTCCTTCCCTGTCCCTAGAAACAAGGATTATCACAGTGAAAGAAACTGACACTCTTCCTACCTATAGTTTTCTGTCCCTAGAAAAAATGTTTTTTTAAAGACGGTTGATGATCAATGCTT
Organism: Rana muscosa; assembly: GCA_029206835.1. Classification (NCBI taxonomy): domain Eukaryota; kingdom Metazoa; phylum Chordata; class Amphibia; order Anura; family Ranidae; genus Rana; species Rana muscosa. Next base: position 497,757,047 of record CM055117.1, read on the forward strand.
TAGCACACTATAGCACAAGGAGAATTTCCCTCACTGTCCTTCCCTGTCCCTAGAAACAAGGATTATCACAGTGAAAGAAACTGACACTCTTCCTACCTATAGTTTTCTGTCCCTAGAAAAAATGTTTTTTTAAAGATGGTTGATGATCAATGCTTTAGCACACTATAGCACAAGGAGAATTTCCCTCACTGTCCTTCCCTGTCCCTAGAAACAAGGATTATCACAGTGAAAGAAACTGACACTCTTCCTACCTATAGTTTTCTGTCCCTAGAAAAAATGTTTTTTTAAAGATGGTTGATGATCAATGCTTTAGCACACTATAGCACAAGGAGAATTTCCCTCACTGTCCTTCCCTGTCCCTAGAAACAAGGATTATCACAGTGAAAGAAACTGACACTCTCCCTACCTATAGTTTTCTGTCCCTAGAAAAAATGTTTTTTTAAAGATGGTTGATGATCAATGCTTTAGCACACTATAGCACAAGGAGAATTTCCCTCACTGTCCTTCCCTGTCCCTAGAAACAAGGATTATCACAGTGAAAGAAACTGACACTCTTCCTACCTATAGTTTTCTGTCCCTAGAAAAAATGTTTTTTTAAAGATGGTTGATGATCAATGCTTTAGCACACTATAGCACAAGGAGAATTTCCCTCACTGTCCTTCCCTGTCCCTAGAAACAAGGATTATCACAGTGAAAGAAACTGACACTCTTCCTACCTATAGTTTTCTGTCCCTAGAAAAAATGTTTTTTTAAAGATGGTTGATGATCAATGCTTTAGCACACTATAGCACAAGGAGAATTTCCCTCACTGTCCTTCCCTGTCCCTAGAAACAAGGATTATCACAGTGAAAGAAACTGACACTCTTCCTACCTATAGTTTTCTGTCCCTAGAAAAAATGTTTTTTTAAAGATGGTTGATGATCAATGCTTTAGCACACTATAGCACAAGTAGAATTTCCCTCACTGTCCTTCCCTGTCCCTAGAAACAAGGATTATCACAGTGAAAGAAACTGACACTCTCCCTACCTATAGTTTTCTGTCCCTAGAAAAAATGTTTTTTTAAAGATGGTTGATGATCAATGCTTTAGCACACTATAGCACAAGGAGAATTTCCCTCACTGTCCTTCCCTGTCCCTAGAAACAAGGATTATCACAGTGAAATAAACTGACACTCTTCCTACCTATAGTTTTCTGTCCCTAGAAAAAATGTTTTTTTTAAAGATGGTTGATGATCAATGCTTTAGCACACTATAGCACAAGGAGAATTTCCCTCACTGTCCTTCCCTGTCCCTAGAAACAAGGATTATCACAGTGAAAGAAACTGACACTCTCCCTACCTATAGTTTTCTGTCCCTAGAAAAAATGTTTTTTTAAAGATGGTTGATGATCAATGCTTTAGCACACTATAGCACAAGGAGAATTTCCCTCACTGTCCTTCCCTGTCCCTAGAAACAAGGATTATCACAGTGAAAGAAACTGACACTCTTCCTACCTATAGTTTTCTGTCCCTAGAAAAAATGTTTTTTTAAAGATGGTTGATGATCAATGCTTTAGCACACTATAGCACAAGGAGAATTTCCCTCACTGTCCTTCCCTGTCCCTAGAAACAAGGATTATCACAGTGAAATAAACTGACACTCTTCCTACCTATAGTTTTCTGTCCCTAGAAAAAATGTTTTTTTAAAGATGGTTGATGATCAATGCTTTAGCACACTATAGCACAAGGAGAATTTCCCTCACTGTCCTTCCCTGTCCCTAGAAACAAGGATTATCACAGTGAAAGAAACTGACACTCTTCCTACCTATAGTTTTCTGTCCCTAGAAAAAATGTTTTTTTAAAGATGGTTGATGATCAATGCTTTAGCACAGTATAGCACAAGGAGAATTTCCCTCACTGTCCTTCCCTGTCCCTAGAAACAAGGATTATCACAGTGAAAGAAACTGACACTCTCCCTACCTATAGTTTTCTGTCCCTAGAAAAAATGTTTTTTTAAAGATGATTGACGATCAATGCTTTAGCACACTATAGCACAAGGAGAATTTCCCTCACTGTCCTTCCCTGTCCCTAGAAACAAGGATTAGCACAGTAAAAGAAACTGGCACTCTTCCTACCTATAGTTTTCTGTCCCTAGAAAAAATGTTTTTTTAAAGATGGTTGATGATCAATGCTTTAGCACAGTATAGCACAAGGAGAATTTCCCTCACTGTCCTTCCCTGTCCCTAGAAACAAGGATTATCACAGTGAAAGAAACTGACACTCTCCCTACCTATAGTTTTCTGTCCCTAGAAAAAATGTTTTTTTAAAGATGGTTGATGATCAATGCTTTAGCACACTATAGCACAAGTAGAATTTCCCTCACTGTCCTTCCCTGTCCCTAGAAACAAGGATTATCACAGTGAAAGAAACTGACACTCTTCCTACCTATAGTTTTCTGTCCCTAGAAAAAATGTTTTTTTAAAGATGGTTGATGATCAATGCTTTAGCACACTATAGCACAAGGAGAATTTCCCTCACTGTCCTTCCCTGTCCCTAGAAACAAGGATTATCACAGTGAAAGAAACTGACACTCTTCCTACCTATAGTTTTCTGTCCCTAGAAAAAATGTTTTTTTAAAGATGGTTGATGATCAATGCTTTAGCACACTATAGCACTAGGAGAATTTCCCTCACTGTCCTTCCCTGTCCCTAGAAACAAGGATTATCACAGTGAAAGAAACTGACACTCTCCCTACCTATAGTTTTCTGTCCCTAGAAAAAATGTTTTTTTAAAGATGGTTGATGATCAATGCTTTAGCACACTATAGCACAAGGAGAATTTCCCTCACTGTCCTTCCCTGTCCCTAGAAACAAGGATTATCACAGTGAAAGAAACTGACACTCTTCCTACCTATAGTTTTCTGTCCCTAGAAAAAATGTTTTTTTAAAGATGGTTGATGATCAATGCTTTAGCACACTATAGCACAAGGAGAATTTCCCTCACTGTCCTTCCCTGTCCCTAGAAACAAGGATTATCACAGTGAAAGAAACTGACACTCTTCCTACCTATAGTTTTCTGTCCCTAGAAAAAATGTTTTTTTAAAGATGGTTGATGATCAATGCTTTAGCACACTATAGCACAAGGAGAATTTCCCTCACTGTCCTTCCCTGTCCCTAGAAACAAGGATTATCACAGTGAAAGAAACTGACACTCTTCCTACCTATAGTTTTCTGTCCCTAGAAAAAATGTTTTTTTAAAGATGGTTGAAGATCAAAGCTTTAGCACAGTATAGCACAAGGAGAATTTCCCTCACTGTCCTTCACTGTCCCTAGAAACAAGGATTATCACAGTGAAAGAAACTGACACTCTCCCTACCTATAGTTTTCTGTCCCTAGAAAAAATGTTTTTTTAAAGATGGTTGATGATCAATGCTTTAGCACACTATAGCACAAGGAGAATTTCCCTCACTGTCCTTCCCTGTCCCTAGAAACAAGGATTAGCACAGTAAAAGAAACTGACACTCTTCCTACCTATAGTTTTCTGTCCCTAGAAAAAATGTTTTTTTAAAGATGGTTGATGATCAATGCTTTAGCACAGTATAGCACAAGGAGAATTTCCCTCACTGTCCTTCCCTGTCCCTAGAAACAAGGATTATCACAGTGAAAGAAACTGACACTCTCCCTACCTATAGTTTTCTGTCCCTAGAAAAAATGTTTTTTTAAAGATGGTTGATGATCAATGCTTTAGCACACTATAGCACAAGGAGAATTTCCCTCACTGTCCTTCCCTGTCCCTAGAAACAAGGATTAGCACAGTAAAACACACTGACACTCTCCCTACCTATAGTTTTCTGTCCCTAGAAAAAATGTTTTTTAAAGATGGTTGATGATCAATGCTTTAGCACACTATAGCACAAGGAGAATTTCCCTCACTGTCCTTCGCTGTCCCTAGAAACAAGGATTAGCACAGTAAAACACACTGACACTCTCCCTACCTATAGTTTTCTGTCCCTAGAAAAAATGTTTTTTTAAAGATGGTTGATGATCAATGCTTTAGCACACTATAGCACAAGGAGAATTTCCCTCACTGTCCTTCCCTGTCCCTAGAAACAAGGATTATCACAGTAAAACACACTGACACTCTCCCTACCTATAGTTTTCTGTCCCTAGAAAAAATGATTTTTTAAAGATGGTTGATGATCAATGCTTTAGCACACTATAGCACAAGGAGAATTTCCCTCACTGTCCTTCCCTGTCCCTAGAAACAAGGATTCGCACAGTAAAACACACTGACACTCTCCCTACCTATCCTTCTCTTTCCCTAAACTAAAGGAATCCAGGTTAAGCAAGAAAAAAAATGTCACTGTCCCTGCCTATGCTTCTCTTTCCCTGCTCCGGAACACACTACACTAGGCCGCCGTGCTGGCGGCCTTTTATAGTGTGGGGCGTGTACTAAACACCCTCAGCAATAATTGGCCACAGGCATCCTGCCTGTGGCCAATCATTGCTCTCCTCGCTGCCGGCGCTGTGATTGGCCAAGCATGCGGGGTCACAGTGCATGCTTGGCCAATCACAGTGCCTGGATGACACTGCGATGGCGTAGTGCATTGTGGGCCGTTCGCGTCACTCGAATTTGGCGCGAACGGCCCAAATCGTTTGATCTTCGTCGAACGATCGAACACCGAGCTCATCCCTAACGGCCAGATAGAGACATATTTTGTGTAATTGAATGTCTCATATTGCCAAGAGGTATCCAATATTGTAGTTTGTTGAATGCTACTGATGGTTTTGTATTTTCTTAAAAAAAAAAAAATGCCGGTTTCTGGCCAGCCAAAAAATAATATATACATACTGTTCTATTTACCATGTGTGTGAATGTGCACAGAGTAAAATGTTTGAACAACAACAAAGTGTAGCTTCTTTATCAAATACGCTCTAACCTTATTTGTGTATATTTTTGGTGTTACTAGTGAAATGGTTGATATTTACTAAAGGAAAATACACTTGGCACTACAAATGCACTAAGACAAACTAGGAGACAGGAAAAAAAAAAGTTTAAAGATTTAATCAGATTTTTATTTTGTTCTTTCTCAAAGCATATTTAGACATGGCCTGGCATAGGAATTGCCCCCCTACCCGTGAAATATTCAAGATATTTCTGATGAACCTCACGGGCATTTTGGGGGGGGCAAGCCAGAACGGCCAGATTCTAGGCCCGCAAGGGTATTGCCAGATGAAAGTCCTGCCTCAGGCAATATTGAGGCCATATAATTTGGTGATTTCCGGATCAGAAAATTATGTAGCACACAGCAACAGGAAACAACATAGTTAATCTTGTACTCCGCCAAGTGAATTGGAGTCATGAAAAGGCGGAACCGGCTGGCCATTTTCCCAAAGGCATTTTCAACGACTCTTCGGGCCCTGGCCAGCCGGTAGTTGAACACCCTCTTCTCCAGGGTGAGGGTCCTCTGGGGAAATGGCCTCATGAGATGCGGTCCCAGTCCGAAGGCTTCATCAGCCAAAAACACAAAGGGGAGTCCTTCAACATTCCCTGCATCCGGTGGCAATGCAAGGTCATTACTCTGGAGACGAAACAAAAATGTGTAGCGCTAAATCAAATAAGAACTGCACTCTGAACAAGTGCAGTATATAACAGTGATGTGTGATTAAAGCAATCAACAAAACATCTAATAACAGATATATAATAACGTTCATGTAATCCACCATGATAAAAGTTATTCCGTGATAAAAAATGGTTCAAATAATCCTCAATGATGTGGACTATATAGCATGAAAAAAAAATCACCAAAAAAATGAAGTCATTATTAATGTTAAAATAAATTGAATGCTTAATAAAAAAACTGATGAATGATAATCAAAGTGATAGTGCTCCCAATAAACTTGACGTGAAGTGACCACCACCAATCGGTTGTAGAAAAGGCTTACCAGAAAGAGTGGACCCCAAAAACATACGTTCAGAGGGTCAACCAGGCATTGGCAAGCCACTGTAGACAGCGAATCCTCAGCAGCAATTCAAATGGAAACATCAAGCTACAATCCAAGATGGAAAAAGGTTGTCGCTCCTATCCGAATATGCGATGAAGCTTACGGACAGTGCCCAATTAGGACCAGGCAGTGTTACCAGATGAATTGCGATAAAGTAAAAGAGAAGAAAAGGCACATAGTGTAATACTGTATATAAAGGTACTTTAATGTAGGTAGGAACACTTACATTTAGAAGAGTATAACAGCGCTTATCAAATGATCAAAATGGCAACAGTAGAATCTCCCAGATGCTGAGGATTCGCTGTCTACAGTGGCTTGCCAATGCCTGGTTGACCCTCTGAATGTATGTTTTTGGGGTCCACTCTTTCTGGTAAGCCTTTTCTACAACCGATTGGTGGTGGTCACTTCACGTCAAGTTTATTGGGAGCACTATCACTTTGATTATCATTCATCGTTTTTTTTATTAAGCATTCAATTTGTTTTAACATTATTAATGACTTAATTTTTTTGGTGATTTTTTTTCATACTATATAGTCCACATCATTGAGGATTATTTGAACCATTTTTTATCACGGAATAACTTTTATCACGGTGGATTACATGAACGTTATTATATATCTGTTATTAGATGTTTTGTTGATTGCTTTAATCACACATCACTGTTATATACTGCACTTGTTCAGAGTGCAGTTCTTATTTGATTTAGCGCTACACATTTTTGTTTCGTTTGTTCTTTACCACTTTCAACTGGTCGTGTGAGCTGCTACACCACTAGGCAGCGCGGAATTTTTGTATTTGTTCATCACTCTGGAGACGGAGGGCAAACTCCGTCTGGCTGAAGGATCCCCCATCGAACATCTGGCCATTCTTCCCCACATCCACATAGAGGAATTCATACCGTGCTGACACCACCGCCATCAGCACAATGCTATGAAACCCCTTTTAGTTGTAGTAGTAGGACCCAGAACGGGGTGGTGGCACGATGTGGACGTGCTTCCTGTCAATGGCTCCACCGCAGTTGGGGAAGTCCCACCGCGTGGCAAACTCCGATGCCACAGTCTGCCATTCCTGTGGTGTGGAAGGAAGCTGTGGAGTCAAACAAGATAAAAAAATATTAGTACTTTTGCACATAACATTGCAAGCAGATTATACTAAAATACATTCTAGCCCAACATCAATCTAAGTTTCTGTTTAATGTGTTTTTAAAAAGTATAATGGAAGGCTCAAGTATCATATTCATCACCCCCTCTGATGGTCCATTATAATCAAATTTGGGGGGGGCTAGATGTGTTTGGCCACAGGATAGCATTGCAGTGGCGGTGCGTCCAGAGTGGGCGCTGGAGCGCTGCCCCCTCTCTCCTGCGCCCGTCACTCAGAACAATACATAGGTTCATGCCTTGCCTTAACCTATGTATTGTCAATGCCGCCCACTATTCAGGTGGATGGCCCCCTGTTGAGCGACGGCCATATGAATAACAGCGGCAGTTTTTTGGGGGAAATTGCCTATCAGAGCCAGCGGGTCAAATAGGCTTGGCGATTACAGCCTGTGGTATGTAATTGGCTTCATAAAAGTTAACCAGGGGACGCAGGGGAGTGTGCATTCCTTGGGTAAACACTGACAGGCTCCTCTGCCAATCATGTTCATCAAGTCTGTTTAACGGTAACCTGATTGGCTGATGCAACATCGAGGGCAGGAGAAGACATCAAGGAGAGAAGAAGGATGGCGCTGACCAGAAGAAGGTAAGTGCAGGGCTGGGGGTGAACTGGCTGCATTGGAGGGGGCAAACTGGCTGCATTGGAGGGGGCAAACTGGCTGCATTGGAGGGGGCAAACTGGCTGCATTGGAGGGGGCAACTGGTGGCATTTAATAGGCACAGTCACAAAAATGGAGGAATTTTCTAGAGAAAATTTTGGGGTGTCCCCCCAAACATTTTGAGCAGCAGTCGCCACTGTTGGAAAGGTTAGTGAAGTGAAATATGCATGGAGGAGAAAAAAGAGGCATTTCAAAGCTTCCGGCATGCATGAGGACAAAGGGGACATTCTCAGCATATTACAATCATGGTAATTAGGGAAGGATGAAAGAAATACAACACATTAGCATACATAAAATGTGATGTTAATGGAGAAAAATTACCCTAATATAGTCCTCCTGCAGGACTTGGATAATGGCAAAACAGGTGTCTGGGATTATGAGGCCAGAGCCTGGGGGGAGATGCCTGTCGTGAACTTCAAGTCCTGCAGACTTCTCCCTGTCGCCAGGTAATGTAAGGTGGCGATGAGCCTCTGCTCAGCACTGATGGCTTCCCGCATAACGGTGTCCTGCCTTGTAATATAGGGGGACACCAAAGCCAAAAGATGCTGAAAAACGGGGTCAGACATCCGCAGAAAATTCCTGTAGTCCTCAGGATTATTCTCCACGATCTCCTGCAGCAGAGGCATATGGCAGAATTGGTCCCGCTGGAGCAACCAATTCTTGGTCCATGAACTCCTCCCCACCCCGTTCATGGACTCGTCTTGGTCCAAAACAAACAGACCAACACCAAGTGCACGCACAGCACGAACTCGACAACGAGAATGTACCCGCGACATGGCTAGGAAACGGTCGTCTGATCAGAACGTACTAAACAGAACGCACTTTAGAACAGCAAGGCCTATGAAGAATGAACTGAAATTCGGAAACGAATGGGCAAGAATGCACTGTAAAACAGATACGACCTGCCTACACGCCCTGAAAGACAAGATACGAACCCACAAGCACAAACTGAACCGCAGAAAACGAACTGAAAGCACGAAGACTGAAAAGCGCAAATCGTCTCTTTCCAAACTTTTACTTCACATGCGGTAACATGAGATCAGCAAAAGCAGCCCAAGGGGTGGCGCCAGTGAAATCGATCTTTCCCTTTATACTGCCGTCGTACGTGCTGGACGTGACCGCGCAGAACAACGACGAGATTTGGAATTGTCAGTGTGTAAGCATGGAAAGCTTGACAAGAAACTCGTCAAGGTTGACAAGAATCTCGTCGAGAAAAACAACGTGTTTTTAACAACGAGAAACTCGGTCGTGTGTACGAGGCTTAAGACTGAACTTTCAGATATGACTACAGTAATGAACCTGTGCCCAGACTTTGCACATTTGCCTATTCTGAACATGCAGTAAGATTTATACAATCATCATACAATCATTTTTATGTTTTGGCCACCTTTATACTTTAAACACAACTAAAAGCAAAAAGTTACAAATTGTAAACAGGCTGTCTTTTTCTTGCAAAAGAGATATGCAATGTCTCTTCTACAATAAAACACCTGCCTGTTAGAAATACCTCTAGAACGTACACTGAGCTCACATTCCAGCACACTCTCTATGTGCCAGGACGACTGCTCTTCTGCGCATGCATGGGATTGACATCATCCCACACCAGCCAATTAAGATGGCCAAAAACAAGCACCCAGAAGAAGCCAGGAAGAGGATATTGGAGTAGGTGAAGGACTTTGCAGACTGTTGGAGCATATGTGAGTATTTGTGTACTGCTTTAAGGAGCAGCATTTTTAAACTATTCTTTCCATTAGCAGTTCCAGCTGGGAAGCCTTTTAGTGCTAAAGGTGAGCAGTGCATTTTAAACATTATTCTGGTGTCAGTGAGTGTATGTAGGGGGAACAACAGAGGCCATAGCTCCCAACTGTTCCTGATTTTGAGGGACCGTCCCTGATTTGCAACAATGTCCCTCTGTCCCTATTTACTCCTCATTTGTCCCTCATTTTAGTCTGATCTGTACAGTTTTATATAAACTGAAATTTTTATCTTTCAAAAAGTGTTTACCTGTGTAGCGGCCTCATAACTCCCCTCTTTGCATCAGCTCATCTCTCTTCTTGTCTAGGGGTATCTTTAGAGGGGAGAGAGCGGGGTCACCACGCCAAGCCTTCCCCACATGTGTCCGTGCGGTGTAAGCAAAGTTCCTTCTCTACCTTCGGGTCAGTGTTGTTTACCTGGAGTTACCTTGAACAATGTCCACCAGAAAAGAGCCTCACACCATTAAAGTCCAACACTCCTTTATTCTTCTCGAGTGAACAGCATAATCAGTTAGACTCCCTTAAAGAACAGAACAAACAAGGAGGTGTGGTTGCGAGTAGGCCCAGACACAATGAACTCTCCACTTTCTTTCCTGAAAGTGGGCTGAGGTCTCCTAGCGAGGGGGGATTTTCCTTCCAGGCGGTCTCCAATGGGAGGCTCACCTGTCACTGGCAATCTGCTGCACCCGGTCTTCAAGTGAGTAGCCCCCCCGGTCCATTACGCCTTCCGGATTCGGGTACCCAATCCCTGGGTTCCCTAGGACCTCCTTCCCTCGCGGAACTCAGTGTTGGGCACTGAGCTCCAGACCTCCATCCGAGTACCTCACCCCAGGCTAAAGGTGCCTGGGATGGAACATGACCTCCGGACGTCCTCTAGGCCTAGGCCGCCTAGAGGACCGACACGAACCACACGCCCACAGGCTGAAGGTGCCTGGGACTCGACCCCGTGACAAAGATGGCCGGCCCCTTTTATACCCTTTCCCAGCAAGCACGGCGGGTTCCCCGCCCCACCATACCGCTGCCGAGGGAGGACAAAAAGGAGGCACAGCACACAGCAATGGTTCAACCCCAGCCCAAGGCGACAGCGCCACCCGCTGGACTGCAAGGAACTGTACATCGCTGGTGTCTCTGCCAGTTTGAATTACACCCGGGAAAGTACATACCCGCTACACCTGCGCTAATCCTTTCATCCAATTTCTAAATTGCTGCATTTATAAATTTCAAAAACCAGTGTAGCGGCCTCACCCCTCTCTCCCCTTCTCATGCTCGGCTTGTCTTTCTTCATCTAGGGGTCTCAGTGCTGGGGGGAGAGATGAGATACACCACGGCCCATGTCCACCATATCTAAGAGGTGAAGGCCAGAAGATTGGGTTTGGTGTGGGTGTCCTAGAGTCAAGTCCAGTACTTCGTACCTGACTCCTTTGCTCCTAGTAACCAGAGTTTCACACAGGGAATAGGTCCAACTCAGTTTTATTCTTCTTGGCAAACAACAAACAGTTTCTTCTACTGAGTAGTAATGGGAAATAGATCAAGGCACAATCCTTTCCCTTCTCCTGCTAACCACTGTAGTATCACCAGTGGCGAATAGTCACTGCCACTGACTATAATCACTGCTCCACAGACAGGTAAGAATGCGGGCGGCTCCGCTTGCGGCGCGGTTTGTGGGCGGGCGGCGTGGTTTGTGGGCAGACCGTGCTGCTCAGCGTGTTGGCAGCGCAGGTGAGAGTGAGAGAGCAGCCAATCAGCTAGCCGGGAGCGGGGGAGCAGAGAGATCATCTCTCACCACCCGTGCCTGCCCTGCATTCCTGCAGTGACTTCCGCCCTCACTGTGCAGGCAGCAGAGAGATTACATTATCTCTCTGCTGCCTGACTCTGGGAGTCTGGGACACAGCAGGAGACAACCAAAACTACACCTTAGCAGGCAAGTTAGTGACAATCCGCAAGGTGTGGCAGGCGATGTGGCAAGTGACAATCCGCAAATTGTGTCAGGTGACGTGGCAAATGACAATCTGCATCTGGTGACAGGCAAGTGACAATCAGCAAGGTGTGGCAGGTGACGTGGCAAGTGACAATCCGCAAGGTGTGGCTAGTGACAATCCAAAAGGTGTGGCAGGTGATGTGGCAAGTGACAATCCACAAGGTGTGGCAAGTGACAATCCACAAGATGTGGCAGGTGACGTGGCAAGTGACAATCCGCAACGTGTGGCAAGTGACACGCTCAGGGCTCCCACTAATTGCAGGCGACGGTGGCAAGTGACACACTCGGGGCTCCCACTGATTCTGCATTGAACTTGAATTTTATATTACAATGTAATAATAGAAATAATGCGCTTCAATCATCCTGACACCATAACAACCATGGTGCCGGGATGATTGAAGCGCCGACACCAGCCATTTACCCGATAAATTTCCCACAAAAAAACATATTTTTTTACAGTGCCCCTCCCGAGAAAAGACTCTGGATTCGCCCCTGCTCTCACGTGGGTGTTAGATACTGAAATTTGGGGGTCTCTTGATCCCAAGCCAAGGTCAAGTAGACCAAGAAAGATTGCAGCCACAACTGCCAGAAGAATTGTTTGGGACACAAAGAAAAAACCACAGTTAACCTCAGGAAAAATAAAGACTGCTCTGGAAAAGACAGTGTGGTTGTTTCAAGGAGTACAATACGACAATACTTGAACAAAAATTAGCTGTATGATTGAGTTATCAGTAAGAAGCCTTTGCTGGGCCAATGCCACAAAAAAGCCCAGTTACAATATGCCCGACAACACCTTGACACGCCTCACAGCTTCTGTCACACTGTAATTTGGAGTGACGAGACCAAAATAGAGCTTTATTGTCACAACCATAAGCGCTATGTTTGGAGAGGAGTCAACAAGGCCAGACTAGAATACCATCCCCACTGTGAAACATAGTGGTGGCTTATTGATGTTTTGGGGGTGTGTAAGCTCTAATGGCATTGGAAATCTTGATCTTGATGGCAAGATGAATGCAGCATGTTATTAGAAAATACTGGCAGACAAGTTGCATTCTTCTGTAGGAAAGCAGTGCATGAGACGTTCTTAGACTTACCAGCATGACAATGACCCTAAGCATAAGGCCAAGTTGACCCTCCAGATGTATTTATAGACAAGTATTACAAAAGACTGCACACTGTCATTGATGCTAAAGGGGGCAATACAAAGTATTAAGAAACAAGGGTATGCAGAACAGGAGTCGTTTCATTTGTTTACCTGTTGCCATGTTTTGTTTTATGATTGTGCCATTCTGTTATGACCTACAGTTATAAATGAATCTCATAAGAAATAAAAGAAATGTGTTTTGCCTGCTCACTCATGTTAAAAATGGTACATACTGTATATTACCAATTCTCCAAGGGTATGAAAACTTGTGATATTTTGACAGTTGGACATTTATGAACTTTTAGCATGTTTTCCTTCTGTGACACATGCATATTATGAGGAAATTAGGGTTATAGAAAACACCTTTAATCTCATTTTTATTTTATTGTCAAATTATTGATACTTTGTGTAGCTGTTATATTTGGTGGTAATTTTAGGGTGTGTGCATAGTGTGGGATCACATTTGTATTTTTAAAGTTTTAGGTCAATAGGAAACTTTGGGAAGGAGTTCCCTGTAACATTACTGTCTGTATTTGGTTTTAGCTCAGGATAGTTTCAGCACCATGGAGAGCTATGCTGGCAGAGTCATCTGCAGGATAAAGAGAATTTGTACTCCCAATGTGCAAGTCAGGCCTCGTACACACGACCGATTTTCTCGGCAAGAACCAGCAAGAAACTTGCTGGCAGAGAGGTCTTGCTGAGTAAATCAGTCGTGTGTACGCTGCTATCGGGTCTGTCGTCGAGAAAACCGACAAGAAACCTCGACGAGAAAATAGAGAACCTGCTCTCTATTTTCTCGTCGAGATTCTCCTCGGCATGTTTCTCGACGAGAAAAGTGAGTGTGTGTACACTTACCTGTCCTCCCGGAAGCCCGCGCATGTTCGAAATGAATTCGACGCAGGGTATACCAAGATGGCGGCGACGGCATCGAATGTGACGAGCGCATGCTCGACGTAGTCGATGACGTCACCGCGTACGCTCCTTTCAAAGAACCGCGGGTTCTTTGAAACGAGCGTGTGTACACTCGGCCGGGACAAGTTTCTTGTCCAAGAATCTCGTCGAAAAAAACGACATGTTTTTTTCAACGAGAATCTCGGCCGTGTGTACGAGGCCTAAGGTTCAGTTTGCTGTTCTCCAGCTGCTGCACCTATTTGGTGCATATTCATCCTTTTCCAAATACAGTGAATATGCTTAAGGAATGTCAGGCAAATGCTATTGAATCCCATTTGGATCAAATGTCACTGAAGGATTTTTATGTGAATGTCTCATTGAAACCTTAAATGGGAGTTCCGCCCACTGCTGCAAAAATTAAAAGCCAGCAGCTACACATACTGCAGCTGCTGGCTTTTAATAGTAGGACGCTTACTTGTCCTGGAGTCCAGCGATGTCGGCACCGCAGCTGATGTTTCCTTTAGCTGTCGGGTGCTGTCGCTGCCATTGTGGGTAAGAGAACCCTGCAGTGTAGCCTTATGGCTTCACGCCAGGAACACTACCGTGCATGCGCGAGGTACCGCTCCTCTCTCTTACTGGCCCGGCAACAGGGGGAGGAGGAGGGAGCCAAGCGGTGACATCAATATCCGTGGCTGAGGCTCCTGGAAGTGGGAACAGGATACCTGTCTAAAACAGGTATCCTGCCCCCCCCCCCAAAAGGTGCCAAATGAGGCACCGGAGGGGGAGGAGACAAATGAGTGGAAGTTCCACTTTTGGGTGGAACTCCGCTTTAATAAATAAACCCCATAAATTCAACGTTTGCGAAAACATTCATACTTATGCAAAAAAATAATTTTAATGCCTACCAGAACCAAAATATTGCATGTTATATTATGAGAAGTTATACGTGTTTAATCACATAGCCTTGCATGGTTATATGTACAGGCATACCCCGCTTTAAGTACACTCACTTTACATACACTCGCGAGTAAGGACATACCCCCGAGTGTATGTAAAGTGCCTCACAAGTACTGTACAGACATTTTGCAGCCGCAGTAAAAGGAGCTGAAGCTCCAAGAGCATAGCCCGCCCTATTTCGGTGTGCCCCTGACACCCCCACTACAGCCCCTGAGGCCTCAACTACAGCTCCTGACACCCCCACTACAGCCCCTGACCCCCCACTACACCCTAGAAGTGAAAAAAGGTATTGTTTCACTTTAAGTACATTTTCGTTTTACATACATGCTCTGGTCCCATTGTGTACTTAAAAGTGGGGTATGCCTGTATTGGTTTTCTGTCTGCAATTATTTTTCCACTCACATGAACTCTTTGCAAAGTAGAATCCTGCAGTGGAGTACCTTTTGTTAGTAGGCATTGATTTTCTGGTAGCTTCTAGGAACTGAAGGATTAAATCGTTTTTTTTTTTCTTCTGTAATGGATTGACCTCTCACCTCAATCACATACTATACAGATGCATATTTCCGTAACAGATTTTTTTTTGGTGGCTGGCATAAAGCATTTTGAGGGCTCGCAGCACCATTTACTGTTTATTGATTGCCTCTATTATGTATATTCTTAATTTTTGATGTCCTTACTGAAGCATGAATCTGTTTGATTCCACTTGGCTACATTAGGTACCTCCTTTTTTTTGGGGGGGGGGGACTCTTTCCCAATCATTTTTTTTCCATTTGCTTGCTACAGTGCCAGTTTATGAGGTTTTGCATTTTCAATAAATGTTGAAGAGGTTGAATTTTATCAAACTGAAATGAATGAATTTGGCAACATTTTAACAATTGGGCAGGTAAATGTTAAAGAAATGTGGACTCTCTAGGGCAGTGGTTCCAAGGCCAGGGCATGGTAAGTTCAACCAAAACATTCAATGCTCCAAAAAAAAGTTTATACCTATACAGTAAAAGTATGGCAATTCAAAATCTGTTTTAAAATTAATTGAAAACACAAGTTACTGTACTTTAAATGGGCAAGTGGCAACGTGGGAGTGCCCCAACAGTGGGAGAATAGTCCCCCCATATCAGTGGTGTCAGTGGGATAGTGGTCCCCAGTAGAAGAAAAGTCCCTAATATTTATTATCTCACAGAGGTTTTTATGACTGCAGTGCTGACCTAGAGAGTTTATGATGGTAATGCACATGCACACAGATAATTTTTAATGCACTTGAAACACAGGCCCAGCGCAGCTAGCTGCTGAACCACCATGCACTGCAACTCATTAACGCACTTCTTCTGTTCATGTAGTGGCTGTTGTCCAGCTAGCCAATCAGCAATTAGCATCAGCGACATGAGTCATCCAAATGCAAAATCAGGGCTCTGACCTCAGCACTGGTGTCAGTGACTGCAATAATATCTCTCAGCAACCCTCTTAACCCCTCACCTTGCATTGCCCCCCCCCAACCACACACACACACTGCATTGCTGGTTAGTGCTATTAACTGCCTTAATACACACTCAGAGGTTACTTGCGATTAGGCACGGATGAGCAACCTTAGATTCAGACAGATGAGCCAACAGCAACTGCTCCACTTAGCCTGTCATTACGTTATACTGGCTGAACAGCTTCCACTGTTGCCGTACACCTGTCATTTCAATTTGACAGTACCAGACCCTACCACTGTGTAAAAGGTAAAGATAACACAGGATTTTCAAGGATACAGTTTGATTGACTCCAGAATATTGGTTCTGAGCAGAGAAAGTTGGATTTTCAGCCTTCTCTGGATTTTGTAATTGGGTTCTGGAGTCCAAAGACTTCAAAGAGTTTTGGGTGGAATCAGGGCCGCCATCAGGAATTTTGGGGCCCCTTACACAGCTTCAGGCATGGGCCCTATGGAGCAGGGGAGAACCGGGGGGGTGCTCTGCTGCCGCAAATTGAGAAGCGGGGGGGGCGGTCGCGAATTGAGAAACGGGGGGTGCCACGAATTGAGAAGCGGGGGGGCTTTGGGTGCTGGCGAACAAAGAAAAAAAAAGGGGGGGTTGCCATCCGGGGCCCAGGGGACCTCCGGGCCTCTCTGGACCTCTGGGCCCCTTACAAAAAAAAAAAAAAATTTATAAAAAAAAAAAAAAATTTATAAAAAAAAAGGGGGTTTCCATCTGGGGCCCTGGGGACCTCCAGGCCTCTGGGGACCTCTGGGCCCCTTACAAAAAAATAAATAAAAATAAATACATTTTTTTTTTTTTAAATAAAAAATACATAAAAAAGGAGGTTACCATCCTGGGCCCCCGGGGACCTCCGGGCCTCTGGGGACCTCTGGGCCCTTTACAACAAAAAAATGTTTTAAATTTTTTTTAAAATATTTTTATAAAAAAAAAAAAGGGGGGTTGCCATCCGGGGCCCTGGGGACCTCCAGGCTTCTGGGGACCTCTGGGCCCCTTACGAAAAATAAATAAAAAATTAAATAATATATATATTTTTTTTATATAAAAAATACATAAAAAAGGGGGGTTACCATCCGGGTCCCTGGGGACCTCCGGGCCCCTTACAGGTGTACTGCCTGTACCTCCCTGATGGCGGCCCTGGGTGGAATTAAGCCTTTAACCCCTGTGTCCAGTCATCTCACTCACTCACTCACTCACTTACTTTCATTTTAATTAATTTTTTTAAGAAGTTAATTCTAGATTCTAATTCGTGATTACATTTTTCTGTAGTGCTACCCCTGTAAGGGCCGCTGGTGAATGTGGTCCTCTCCCACCCTGCACAGCTAGGCACACAGATTTTACACTCACTCCAAGTCAAGAAACAGTCCTTGCAGCTTTGTTTGTTTTTTATTAGGGGGATTGAACTTGAATAGGGAAGGGATGATATGGGATGCCCATTTGATCAGCAGAACTTGTGAGGGACTAGAACTATATACACGCCAGTATATTCACACACTTTCCTCTTCTACACACCTGCACAATCTTGATTTCAGCACAACTCCCAGGACCAGCTAGCACAGATTTTATATCCCACACTGCTTCAGCTGGATCTTAGTAGAATGCCCTTTGCAGGCAGGGGCCCCTATGGTGTAGCAAGAAAATAGAAGTCCTTGGTGCTAGCTGTCCTACATGTGGTTTCTGCTCCCAGTACCACCTCTTCAGGCACTGCCAACCCTCCTGGCTGCAGTTGCTCCTTTCCACTGCCCGTGCCATCACAGTCCTCCTGACTGGCTCTGAACCCATCCCAGACTGCTCCATCCCTGTCCTCTCAGGCATGCGTCCTAAATGTGTGTCACTCACCAGTTCCTGTTCTCCTGGAGACTTGTCCAGCAGTGTTCTTCCGCTGTCCCCTCATTGCTCCCATTTCCTCCTGGCCAGGATACCTCCATGGGTTTTGAGAAGGTCCCGTCCGCACCCGAGTCCAGGCCCAAGGTCACCCTCCAGACTGGGGAGCTCCCTCAAAGGCCACGACAGCCTAACGCTCCATCTCGAGCTTCCGCCCAAACTCTCTTCCCCAGCTGGGCTGACCCAGAGTATTTGGGAGGGCCTGCCCCCTGCCAACCCAAGTTGGGGATTAATCAGGGCCCTCAGAATACTCCAGGCAGCTCCACCTTACCTCCCCTCCCATTTTTCTAGAAGGTTCCAGTACATTCTAGAAATAGGGGGGAGGTCTCAGTGATGCTGCCTGTGAGTCATCCAGCTCTCCCAGGATTTCTGCCCAATCTTTGAAAAAACACAGACAGGCTTGGCTCCCAGCCAAGCCTGCACAAATTTACCTACACTAAACACACACAAAAAAAAACATATCTACACGTCTAGCACTAGAGGGTGCTACATGTCTTTAGAGCAAATATATCCTCAAAGCATGCTCTTGCTCTAGGCTTTCATTCAGTACTGACCTATTTGGATAGAAAAAATAGTTATGTCCGCAGACTTTTTTATTGATTTTAGTTTATTTTAATCTTACTGATGAAACCTGTTGCTAAACTAAGCTTGCTGGGAAAAAGTTCAACCTTTTGTAACTGGGTTTTGGATTTCCTGGCCAATAGACAACAGAGGGTAATGCCCCATACACACGATCGTTTTTCTTACCATTTTTTTTCTTGCCATTTTTCACGTCGTTTTTTTTCATGTTTCCTCTCAAGCCTGTCTTGCGTACACACGATCATTTAAAAAAACGATCAAGCAAAGCGCAGTGACGTACAACACGTACGACGGCACTATAAAGGGGAAGTTCCGTTCGAATGGCGCCACCCTTCATGTTAGTAAAGTTTGTTGAGCGACGATTCGCTCTTTTCAGTCTCGTGCTTTTCAGTCCGTGACTGCGTGACGAATGTGCTATCTCCATTACGAACGCTAGTTTTACCAGAACGAGCGCTCCTGTCTCATACTTGATTCTGAGCATGCGCGCTTTTTTTCACGTCGTTAAAGCATACACACTATCGTTTTTCACGTCGTTAAAAAAAACGACATGAAAAACGACGTGAAAAAAGAGAGCATGTTCGAAATTTTTAATGGCCGTTTTTCACGTCGTTAAAAATGCTCTGGAGCCTACACACGATCATTTTTAATGGCCATTTTTTTTAATGGCATTTTTAACGGCATGAAAAACGATCGTGTGTATGGGGCATAAGAATTGGTAATTACTACCCATCAATGCAGTGCAATAAGAACAGAGCAGAAGATTACTACAGGGGTAACTTTAGCAAGTATTGAAGAACTGAGGGAGTTTTTTAAACAGGTTAACGCGTTAATAACTAACTTTATCTGGGTACATAAAAGGCCCAGATTACAAAGACGTTTAATGACCATGCCTAAACAATATGGGGGGATAGCGGTACCAGATATGCAGAAATATTATCAGCCGGCCCATATGGTGAGACTAATAGATTGGTACAGGCATGCAAGTTTTAAAATATGGCCAAAGATAGAGCAATCACAGTGTGAGGTCCCATTGTGTCCTGCGGTTTGGTGCTTTGGAGATCTAGGTCCTGCTCTCAAAAAACACCCAACCTTTGGTCCCACCCTGCGTATATGCTCTTGAATATGTTCTACTACTTTGCAATCACCTGATAATTCCCCCCAGTATCCTATTGTAGGGAACACACGCTTCCCTCCGGGATTACAGGAGGGACCATTTAGAAAACTATTGGACTTGCAATGTTATCAGGCTTCGCACTTTGTACAAACAGCGACAGGGACGTGGCCCTCAATGGGTGAGCTAACCTCATCCAGTGAACGCTTGTGTCTGGATTTTTGGAGTTGAGCTCAGTTGCGACACTTCCTTAAGACACTCCCATCGCCGGATAGGTTTCAGCGACCTCAGACTCCCTTAGAACAATTATGTGAGGAGACGGGCCCCTGTTCTCATACACTCTTGTAAATGTATGCATTATTGGTTTCCCCTCCTGATGAGTATGTCCCTCCCTATATAAGGAAATGGGAAACTACGCTAGATAGATAGTTTATTCAGGATCAACACAGGCAGATTATAAAATTAGCATTAAAATCCTCAATATCCACATGGGCACAAGAAACTAACTTTAAAATTATGACAAGGTGGTACCGTACACCCTCACTACTTAATAAATATTCTCCGGCGATTATTGATAATTTCTGGCGGTGCCAGGAGGAAAGAGGGACATTACTCATATTTTCTGGTCGTGTACGAAGCTAGAGTACTTCTGGAAAGAGGTACGTCGGATAGCACAGAAATTCACGAAGTATAATCTCCCAGAAGATCCGGCGTTATTATGTCTCGAACATA
The DNA here is from genome assembly GCA_029206835.1 of Rana muscosa. Taxonomy (NCBI): domain Eukaryota; kingdom Metazoa; phylum Chordata; class Amphibia; order Anura; family Ranidae; genus Rana; species Rana muscosa. The sequence goes on from CM055117.1 coordinate 497,777,341, forward strand.
CCGGGAAAAATATATAGCAAATCAATTCTGCGACACCTCATTAACGCTGCTAGAGCGTGTATAGCACGGCAGTGGAGAGATACGAGACCTCCAACAATCTTTGTATGGTTTACACGGATTGAAAAGGTGAACAAGATGGAGGATTTGTTATTATCGGCGCAAAACCGATATGAGATTTATTTAGAATAGTGGGCCCAATGGAATAAATGTAAAGTTTCGGAGGAAGGGAAGGCCCTCTTTACACCTTGAGGCTGGGGTCTCCACCTCCCTTGCCGACAGTTATACTGGTCCAGGAATGTGTATTTACCCTTTCCCTCTTCTCCCTCTCCCTTTTATTATTACATTTCCCTTTTCTTTTTCTTTTTTTGTGTCCTTTCCTTTTCTTCTTCGTTTTTAATACTAGGTTGTCAATATTTTTCCAGGTAGGTTGTTCTGTAATCATTATATTACCTCTATCTTTATTTTTATTTTTTTCTTTGTTTTCTGTCCACCATCACTTTGTATTTCCATATAAATAAAATTTGGTTTGGGCTGGTTACAGGGGGGTACCCTAGTGGAGGATACATGGGGTCTGGGTAATGACTTGTAAAATATGTAGTGGATATGACTCCCTACGTACCCAACATATGTTCAGTCATATGAGATGTATAACGTTCCATATGATGTAATGCAGGTTTTGTTGTTGTATGGTGGGTTAAGATTGTATAGTATTAACTGTATGCCTCTGTACCATGCCCTTTGATTAAATAACATTTTTTGGAAGAACTGAGGGAGGGGAGGTGTCTCCAGAGGGCAATTAAAGTGGAGTTCCAGGCTATTTTTTGTTTATTAAAAGTCAGCAGCTACAAAAAGTATAGCTGCTAAATTTTAATAAACAGCCACTCACCTGTCCCACGGTCCAGCAATGTGGCCGCACGGAGGCCCGCTCCTCTCCCCCTCCTCTCCATGGCATTGTTACTAGAACTGTGGGCACCCGGCCGTGACAGCTTGTGGCTTCACGGGCGGGCGTGCACTGCGCATGCGCGAGTCACGCTGCACTCTCGGAGTGGACAGGCGATCTTCTGGGACCTGTCACGTGTCCCAGAAGATTGCCTAGAGGGAGGGGCCGCCTAGGGGGAGAGGAGGAATCACCTAGGCGGCCCGTAGGCAGAAGGAGGAAGTGGGACAGGAAGTCCCCTTCAAAACGAAGAACCCACTCCCCCCCAAAAAAAATTACTTAAGGGGGCGAGGAATACTTTTTTTTTATTTATATATTTGTTATTGTTTTCTTCAATACAAAATAATCTATTTAAAATACAAACATCTTTATACATGCAGCACATTGTATGGATTTTAGAGTGCTCACTATACCCGTATCCCGTCCTCCCCTCCCCCCTTCCCCCCCTCCCCCCCATCATCTTATTTGTACTTCACACACAAACTCTATTACTACTACAGAGTAAACTTTTTCCCCTCTGCTTCCTACTTCTCTTACTTTCCGAATTAGTTTATCCTCTTTATAAAGTGCAGCTCTCTTTCTCTATTTGCTCTTTCTATCTCATTGGGTTAATCTCTAATTGCTGATCTAGATTCTTCTCCCCTCTCTAGGGTGGGCACCCCATTCTACTCAACCAGGGCTCCCACAGCTTTTTGAATTTGTTAAAATTGCCACGTCTAGTTAGAACTACTTTTTCCTTCCACACTGTCGTGTTAATTACCGTATTTATCGGCGTATAACACGCACTTTTTTCCCCTTAAAATCAGGGGAAAATCGTGGGTGCGTGTTATACGCCGATACTCACCTATCCCTCGTCGAATCTCCGCTGACTGAGCGGAGCGCAGCGATCGCCGCCGAGATACACATAGCCGAGTGTACTCGGCTTTTCTCGGCTCCGCTCACAGTCACGCCCAGTCCCGCCATTGGACCTGTGTTATGTCCATCATAGGGCGGGACTCGGCGTGACTGTGAGAAGAGCCGACTAGAGCCGAGTACACTCGGCTATGTGTATCTCGGCTCTGCCCAGTCCCTGCGTTCTCGGCGGCGTCGTCCCGTTCCGCCCAGTCTCTGCAGCGATCTCGGCGGCGCCATTTTTGAAATGCGGGCAAGGCTGTGCTGGGCACTGAGGCAAGGCTGTGCTGGACACTGAGGCAAGGCTGTGCTGGGCACTGAGGCAAGGCTGTACTGGACACTGGGGAAAGGCTGCAATG